>OY720633.1:131662879-133066217 GCA_963169105.1 Ceriagrion tenellum
AATCAGATTAAAATTAGTCAAAATAAAACCCACGGATAGTGGATTTTCTACGGAAAACAATATTTTATTTGCTTTGCTTCTCGGTCAGTCCATTTCAAAACCAGAATAGGGATTTGTCTGTGTATCGAGTGCGAGGTCACAAAAACTGTCGAGAAACCGTCGGACACAATAAGGGCTGCATCAGGAAAGACTTTCATTCACCTAGCTACTGCTTACAAATATCACTTAGAGTGTCGAAAGATAGTTTTCTCGGCGACTGTTTTTTTTTAGTGGACAAAATGGTTGAAGGAATATGAGAGAATATTTACAATATTATTTAAATAGTTATGCAATATGAATGGTGAGGAATACGAGGGTGGTTCAATAAGTACCCGTGTTTGTAAATAGAAGGCGTTACTATGGAAAGTTGTTGATATTATCGTGTACTGCCATTAGTACAGAAGTATCAATTCGTCCCACGCGTGGGCAGCAGTACTGCGTTAGGGGCGTTTGGGTAAGCTTCATGCCTTACCCAGGAAATCGACGGCCTGGGGGAGGGTTAGAGGACGGCAGTCCCCTGTGTAACGACTATGAATATCATTTCTGAGTCAAGGGGTTCCCTCACACCTGGGAGACACCCAGGTAACGACTATGAATACGGCCCTTAATCTGGTATTACCAATTACGAGTCCCTAGTGACGGCTTTTGACGCTTATTGTTCGGTTGACCTTGCGGCCATATTTATACCATTACAAGTATCACAAAGTTAACGATGATCAAGTGTTATTCCCTTTTAGAGTCAAATCGTGGCATTGGCAAAGATTTTCCCCAGCGGTTTACTGAGCCCTCCATGGATGTCATGTGGATAGTAATTCCAAGAGTAGTAACCCGTACGTTGACGGGACGTTGAGCAATGGCGATTTCAGTGCCTTTCGTTGAGAGCGGGACGATTTTGACGCCGGGTTTCCGCTAACCTTAGCTCCGTTCCCAAATTAAAACTCCCCTCGCCAATCTACAAAAATGTTCGTAATAGCGCTGAAATCTCAGCTTTGGTTTGCCTCCTTTACTGAAAAAATCGCTAAAGTTGAAGGAATGTAACTTTTGAATATTCACTAAGCTAGTTTCGCCTTTACATGTGTTTGATTGGAGCTCATCATCCCCAAGAACAGGCCTAATTTTTTTACACTTGTATCCCTTTGTTTTTAAGTTAATCAATCATCTTTCACACGGGATAAGTTTTCACTTTCAGTCAAGGTAAATAACTAACAATATATTGGTAAACTCTTTTTTGGTAGCATACCGGATAAACGTTTACATATAGCCGATGTTTCCATTCCAAGCACGATTGTTATCGAAGCGTTGGCAATGGACACTGTAGCCCGGACTGTTATGCGAGTAGAGTTTAATTATATCATTCGCTGGGAAAGAATTAGTGCTCATTTGAAACTAAGGATGAGTCAAATCCAAATGTCGATTCTCGATTCCACCGATTCTCAGGATTAGAATCGGTATCGAGAATCGATCGCCTAAAGTCAATTCCGATTCCATCGATTCCAGATGGATAAACATTCAAATCAAAATCATTTATCATATCATATTTGTCTCAGTCATTTTGGGTGTGGGCAATCAATTTGCACTTTTTATCTGCCGCAATAAGCTGAGGATATATTTGCTATTTGTTAATAAATATACTTTTTTAAGAGACTTAGTTGTCTTTGTTATTTTAATTCAGCCAATACTTGAATTTAAATAACAGTCGTACGCTACTGGTATATCAATATCCCACCTGTTATTAGGAATAAGAATCGATGGAATCGGAATCGAGAATCGATTTAAAAGAATCGAAATCTGAATCGAAAAAAAGTGGAATCGACTCATCCCTATTGAAAACTAACGTTCTTGTATCCCCTTATCTCCACCACCAGGTATCACTACGAGCCCGCCAGGAGGAGCAGCGGCGATTCTGACAACCTAGAGTTCCTCTCTGGCGTCGAGGAGGAAGGAGTCGGTCAGCCCGAAGACATCGGCTACGGCTACCAGAGGGGCTACGGCGGCGGCCTCGCCGGCGGCCGGGACGAGGGCAGCCTCCGGGAACAGCAGGCTGCAGCGGGCGCGCGGGTCCTGGAGAACCTCCTGCGGGAGTATCTGGAGCGAGGTAGGCTCGCGGACGAAGAGGGACCGGGAGCCAGCGACGACGAGGACCAGGCTGAGGAGAACGAGAAGAGGTCCGCTTTCCGGGAGAGGGGCGGAGAGGCGGCCAAGCGGGGCGGGGGGCGATTCGTGGGGCCGCCCCTCGCGGGCAGCTCCTTCCGGGAGAGGCTCATCCAGGAACTGGAGGGAGGAGGCGACGAGGCCGGCGGGGAAGACGAGGGTCCTGAAGACGAGGAGGACGAGCGCAGGAAGAGGCTCCTGGCGGTGATCAAGAGGTTGGAAGAGGAGGGCGAAGAAGGGGGCGAGGAGGAGGGCGAGGAGGGCGCCCGGGGCGAGGAGGAGGCGGACGAAGAAGGAGACGACGACCGGAGGAGGAAGAGGGTCCGCGGCGGGGAGGATGACGACTCCGGCCCCGGAGCCGACTCGAAGCTGGCCGCTTACATGGACCTCCTGGAGAACCTCTGGGAAAAGTACGAGGCGGAGAAGGCCGCGGAGGAATACAACGATGAGAAGGGCCTCGAAGCCAAGCGCGCGAGGTCGGGTCGGGGGAGGAAGTACTCCGACGGCGGACCGACCTTCGACCACTTCAATTCGCCGATGGGCTGGATGGGCGGCGGCGGCGGCGGCGGCGGAGGCTTCGACGGATTCGGCCGAAGGAGGAGGAACGGAGGCGGACGACTCCGGGCGTACTCCTCCCCGTTCTCTCGCGAGAGGGGATGGTTCGTCGACGCTGAAGGCCCGGACGTCCCCCAGGAGGCTCACAGGAAGCGTCAGTTCTTCCGGAGGGCGGACGAGAGGTGGGACGGCGAGGGCGCAGAGGACGAGGAGGTGGGCCTGAGCCCCGAGGAATGGGGGGCCGCGCTCGAGGCCGGGGGCGGCGGGGGCCTGATCCTCCCGTCGCGCCAGAGGAGGTTCCCGGTGGCGAAGCGGTCTTCCAAGAGGGTCCTGATGCCCGCCGGCGTGGAAGGCGAGCGAAGGAAGAGGAGGGAGAGCGGGAAGGAGGCGAAGACCGATCCGAAAGTCGCACAGGTCCTCAGCCAGATCTTCGAGAACGGCGGAGAGAAGACGAACGAGACGAAAGAGACGGCGAACAAGGACGAAGAGAGCAACAAGATGAAAAAGAAGGCCATCCCGGCGGAGAAGAAGGACGAGGAAAAGAGGAAACGCAAGAAGGCATCCGAAGATTCGGCAAGGGCGACGACCGAAGCCTCCGAAGGGGTAAAGGAGGACAAGAAGAAGGCCATCTTGAAGGCCAAGAAGAAGCGCGAGGGGGAAGGCGAGGTGGCGGCGACCGTTGGCGAACCGGAGACGGTGAAACGAGAGAAGACCGAGGTCAAGAAGTCGGTGGACTGGTCCCAGTACTTCGGCATCGACAGGAGGCGGAAGAAGAGCGGCGGGGACCAGGGAGAGAAGGAGAACAAGCAAGGCGAAGGAGAGGAGGAGGAAGAGGGAGACAAGAAACGAAAGAGGGAAGAGGGAGAGGGCAAGGATAATAAGGAGAAAGAGGGAGAGGAGGAGAAGCTAGACGACTGGCTGCTCAATCAGTACTACAAGACGCTCGCCATGTCTACAAACATCGTGAAGCGAGGCGGAGGAGGCCTGAAGTCGAGGAGGCCCCACGCGGGGGCGGTGGTGGAGGCGGAGGAGGCGGGGGACGAAGGGGGCCTGGACGCAATGGACGGCAAGCTGAGGCGAGTTGAGGATGCCATCGTGGAGGAGGCGATCAAGGACACGGGGGCCCACATGGGCGGACCACAGGGGAGCGCGGAAGGGGTCCGGGAAAGAGTACTGTCGCGCCTGGCCGCTGCCTACAGCCTCGAGAAGATGAGGAAGGCCCTTGGGGAGTTCAAGGTGAGCCGTACATTTCACAGAAAAATCAGAAAAAGGGTTGTTATTTTAAAATAATGTATTCTACCGGTTAAGGTAGGTTTTTTGAATTTCAGAGAATCTCCTCCCGGTCTTTTACACATTCGGGGGCCTATCTCCCTCTAGTATATCCTTTTTCGCCTCTGCATAAGATCTACCCTTCTTCATCCCGTCCATGAAACCTATTTTCTTTCTTCCCCTTCCCCGCCTGCCCAGCATCCTTCCCTCTATCACACTCTTCAGCAACTCATCACCCTTTATTACATCCTTCAGCCATCTACCCTGCCTATCCCGGATTTCATTCAAAAGTTTACTTTCCTCTCCCACCATCTCAAACACTTCCTCGTTAGTCTTCCTTTCCGTGCACCTAACCTTCTCAATCCTTCTCCACACCCACATCTCAAACGCCTGCAACCTATTCTCGTCCTCCTTTCTCAGGGTCCAAGTTTCTGCCCCATACAACGCTACGCTCCATATCAAGCTCTTCACTAGCCTCTTCTTCACATCCTTACCCTATGTCCCCGTCATCAACTCTCTTCTATTACTAAACGCTTCCTTAGCTAGCGCTATTCTCTTCCGTATGTCTTTGCTACTATTCCCGTGTTCCTCTAGCGAGCTACCTAAGCAATTAAACTTTTCAGCTTTCTCTAGTTTGTGCCCTCCAACTTTAATCATTAAGCTTCGCTTTCTTTGTTCTAGAGAATCTCATTTAAGTGAAGGAATCCATTTGCTCAAATTTCTCACCTTTCAGTTCGACTGCTGCATTCAGCTTTTCTCTTTCCCAAACTAGGATACGATACGGATCGAAAGAAATAAATACGACAAGTGAAACGGGCAAAGTTTATCCTTATTCAGAGTAATCATGACGGAATTCCACGAGGTGACGCCTCAACCCAGTTCATCCAATTCACGCTGTCGCCCTGACTGATTCGGTGTTACACAAGACTGTATTACCTGCAGTTAACCGGGAAAAATTATTATCCCTTCGTTCTCTTGTTCTTCTTACTCTCGGAAAGCTGAGGCCAAGATTATTTTAAGCATTCATTATAAATATTTTGAGAGATAAATTTTTCAAATAGCAAACCAACAACTATACAAGGTATTTCAAATCATTCATTAATTGATAAAAACAATTAGCTCAAGAAAAAGCGTTATGCTTTAGTATTTAATTTAAGTTTTAGCTAAAGAAATTTCTTTTAAGCGTACGTATGTATCGGGAAGGTAGGAGTTTTTAGATGACCTAAGTAAGCCGATATATTGGCATCTTGAGCGATTAAGGGTTTAACAACAACGCCCAGGCAACAAAAATATCTATAATCCTTATGTACATACATACGCATAAGCATTTATATCAAAATAAAAATAATTATTGCTCACTTATTCAAATATCATTTCCATTGAACTTAATATTCGAGATGTAATGTAAATCGAGGTGGAATTCTATTCACCAGAAAATATTGTGCAATTACTTATAGAAATGATATATTGTTTAAAATCTTAACGCGTAATATCTATTTATCTTTATTTATTCAAAATCTTAATACGTAATATGTATTTATGTAAAATATAAAATATATAATTATGTATGACCTCTATTATATAATTGAAGACTATTTAATATAAACATTGGACTGTATTTTAATGTTTATATAAATAAAACATGTATGTATTTAATTGTTATATAAAATACATAATTATGTATGACCTCTATTATATAATTGAAGACTATTTAATATAAACATTTATATGATGATACATAATTATTAATCTTTTCTAATAGTCTTCTAATCACTACGGCCACAATCTCATTTTCACTCGTGTAATTTGTACAAACATATTTATAGAGTCATGTAAATTTTCCATAGTAATCGTTTCAAACAGTTATAGAATTACGTATCAAGATTTTAAACAAAATATCGTATATATTATTACAGAGAGGTCTTTTTCTGTCATTCCGTATATGCTCCATTAACACTGCACCTACAGTGATAAATGAGGTATCATTTTAAATGTTGAATCACCGGCTTCTGACGAAAAATACAATCTCAATCTCAAATTTCACTATTTACCCATTAATTTGACTTAAAAGTTTCGATTTTTCCATGTCGATTACTCGCTCGAGGTATATCGACTCCACACATCCGAATATATTATTTCTCAAAGGTGTTTTGTTGTCGCAACGCCATAACTCGCATAATTATTCATCAAAATTAATGATTCAAGCATCGTTTTAAAGCTTATGTTACCCAATATTGATGAAAAATAGACAAATTGTTTAAAATTAAAGTTTTTGTTAAAAAAATGATACAACGCCATCTGCTGACAATATAATCAACTAATATGTCGGCAATGGTCACGTGCCTAAAAGACTGTAAGAGGCGCCATCTATTAACACATCGTTTAGTTAGATTGTTTACATTCTACATGCAATCAGTGTGACCATTTACTGTTTACGTTTACGTTATGTATATTTAACACAAACATACATAACATACAATTGTCCATGGGAAGAAACAGGTAAAAGAACAGGAAGAAGCTGCATACTGTGCGAAATATTCGCTAGGGTCATCTAATCATTTCTATACATACTTGTACAATATTTTCTGGCGAAAAGAATTCCACTCAGCTGAGAAAATTAAATATGGATTTTCCCATTTCTCGTGACATGCAATCGAGTGACACACTGATGTATTCATGCAATACCATCGTTCCATCTGTTAACCTGACACTCTCATTTCGGCGCATTAACTATTTACGCGTGATCAAACCAAAAGTGGCCAACGTTGGTCGTAATTGCCTCTCTGCTTCATGAGAGGGCAATCTCGCCTTATGGCCTCATCCATAATCTCATTATTTCTGTGGTGAAGAAAAATGGACGTCGTCGAAGTAATGGTTCGTCCAATTCTTTCTCTCGCTGCGCTCTCGCTCGATTTCGACCGTTGAGGTGGATATAGAGGACTTTACGCCATCAAACTATAGTCTGACAACCTAATTAACGACCATAGTGGTCATCCCTGCTCTTTCCTTACTTTCTCATGGATAGCAGGACATGGATAGCACGAATTGGCGGATGTGAAGCAATAATATGAACCATCTGTTCGAAATGTTAGGCAAATAACTCTTGGAAAATACATTGGTCAGTTAATGCTTTTGCATTCTATTTGATTTTACCAAAGTTTTCACGGGGAATGATGATTTAAAAATATAGTATTCTACCGGTGAAGGTAGGTTCTGATGAAAGTTGGATAATTTCCTCCCGGTTTCTGCACTCTCAAAGGGCTTAACTACCTCTAGTATTTCCTTTTTCGCCTCAGCCTACGATCTACCCTTCTTCGTCTCGTCGATGAAACCTATTCTTTTTCTTCCCCTACCACGCTTAGCCCACATCCTTCCCTCCACCACACTCTTGAGCAAACTATCGTCCCTTATTACATCCTCCAGCCATCTACCCTGCTTATCCCGGATTTCATTCAAAAGTTTCCTTTCCTCGCACACCATCTGAAGCACTTCTTCGCTAGTCTTTCTCTCTGTCCATCAAACCTTCTCCACACCCACATCTCGAATGCCTGCAGCCTATTCTCGTCTGAGGGTAAATGTGGATTGTTATTATTGATTACATTAAATGTACGCGCGGTGAATCCTTATAACAGAAGTAATTCTATGCTGATATTCATACCAAAATACGTTCGAATAAGGGCACACATTTTCCATCGACTGATTATGTATTCTTTATTGCAGGATTCCCCACGCTTCTCCTAAGATGAAGCACTGAAAAATTCTGAAATTTTAAAAGGAACATCTCGCTCAATTTTTGGGTTAAAAACACATCCCCTTCAAATCGCAGCATAACCTATAACATGTTTTCGTGGATCTTCTGTATTATCTTCCTGCAAAATATTTGTGTTGTGCGTAATGTACGTTAATATGAAATTTATTATTTCGCGTTCATGAACGAATATGTATCGGCATAATCGAATTATTTCTAAACATAGGTCACGTTAATGTGTCGTGATAAAATGGCAATTTTTAATAGTACCCTACCGGCAGAGATGGGATTTGTTGATAGTCAGAGAATTTCCTCCCAGTTTTCTACAATATGAGGGGCCTAACTACCTCCATTGTTTCCTATTTTGTCTCTGCATACGATCTAACTTTCTTCATCCCATCGATAAAACCTATTCTCTTTCTTCCCCTTCCCCGATTGCCCAATATCCTTCGCTCAATAGCACTCTTGATAAAATTATCGCCCCTTATTACATCCTCCAGCCATCTACTCTGCCTATCCCGGATTTCATTCAGAGGTTACTTTCCTCGCCCACCCACTCAAGCACTTCCTCGTTAGTTTTCCTTTCCGTGCACCTAACCTTCTCAATCCTTCTCCACACCCACATCTCAAATGCCTGCGACCTATTCTCGTCCTCCTTTCTCAGGGTCCAAGTTTCTGCGCCATACAACGCTACGCTTCATATCAAGCTCTTCACCAGACTCTTCTTCACATCCTTACCCATTGTCCCCGTCATCAATTATCTACTATTAGAAAACGCCTCATTAGCTAACCCTATTCTATATTCTCCTTATTTCTTTGCTAATATGCTCATATTCTTCAAGCGTACTGCTTAAGTTATTCATATCTTCTACTTGCTCAAGTTGGTCCCTCCTCTTTAATGAGCAGCCTTACAGCTTTAATGACCAGCCTCGCTTTCTCTTTTCCTAGAGAACCTCGTCACTTTTGTCTTCTTAAAATTAATCTCCATTACGAATGGCTAAAAATTTCCAACAAAAAAACAAATCAGTAACATGCATTTTTTATCATTTTCTTAATACAAGTTACATCTACATCTACGTCATACCCTGCAAGCCACCCAAAGGGTGTGTGGCAGGGGGGGCTTACACACCAGGCATGCATGAATGATACGGTAGAACGCCGAAATTACATTGAAACCCGCGTACCACACATGCAAAGCGCCAATTAAAAATCTAATACTCAAGAAACATTCTATCGTCAATAGTTCCAACATGCAAGGGATACAAAGGGTACTGCTACAGATTCTAAATATCACGCATAAATAAGAACATCAATATTTACATCATGCATAAATAAGAACGTAGAGAACATAAAGAGAAAGATTTACTGTCTGCCTATTGTCACAATTCGAACTATTCATGACGACGATCACAGCTGTTATGGTCCCGAATGGTACGCGGAAAAAATGACATTTTATACCTATCGGTTCTACAATCTAGCTCTCTAATTTTATTGGCGCGATCTAATCTTCCGTAGTACGAGGGGGTAATTAGTATGTTTTTTACGTCGTCAGAGAAATGATTTTCCTGACATTTACTTAGGAGGTTAAGCCTATAATTTAATCTAAGATATGATAGCGATTCCCATCCTAATTCTTCTAACAGTCCAGACAAACTAGCCAAATTATCGGAGCATCGTTTCACAAACCTAGCTCCTCTTCGCTGTTTATATTACTAATAAGTACATGCAGGCAAATTTACACGGAAACCTGTGAATAAGCAACAACCGTTCGAAACACCTTAAAACCAATGGATAAGTAATAAAAACTTTTACTAAAACAACAGATATAAAAATTAAAATCACAATTTTAAAAAAAAATCGTAATTTAAAAGCACGACCCGGGTTTCGGCGCTGAGACCCGGGTCGTGCTTTTAAATTACGATTTTTTTTAAAATTGTGATTTTAATTTTTATATCTGTCGTTTAAGTAAAAGTTTTTATTACTTACCCATTGTTTTATTATTTTTTTTATTTTTTTAAGTTATTTTTTATAGTTTTATTATTTTAGTTTTATTTTATATGGAATACCACAAAGTAACCGAAGACAGCACTTTATTTGCCTTAAAACCAGCCCCAGTCGCTCCTTTCCTCGAATTAATTCACACATCACGCTCTATTTTCTCATTTCCCTTTTCTCTCTTTCTCTCTCTTTCGCGGCGCAGGCGAACTTGAGGGAGGAAGAGGAGGAGGACGAAGAAGAGGCCAAGGGAGGTGGTGGTGGTCATCCTATGATGCCGTCCGAGCCGGATATGGAGAGGGAGAGACGCAGGGGCAGCGGCGGGAGGGAGGGAGGAGCCGAGGGGGCCTTCGTGGGGCCGCCCCTGGCCGCCCCGGCCGAGCCGCCCATGAGCGAGGGTTACATGGGAGGCAGGATACCCGTGGAGTCCAACGGTGAGTGACCGCACGCCACCCTCATTAAGTCCCTGTCCCCCAGGTGACGATTCGGATTAGTTAGAGCAACATTTTTGGTCAGCAATTATACACTACGTTCACCAATCGAACTCAGAACGATATGACCTCGGACCGATCTAAACATTCTAAGCTAGCCCACTCGGATCGCTCGGTTTATCAATGCGAAATCGATTGAAATATTGATTTGAATCGGTTCATATCGATCTGAAAACTCAGACAGTTAGAGTAAGCGGGCCGAGCTAGCCCGCTTCTTATATCGATCCCTCTGGCCCGTTGCACTTACCATACCGAGCTGAACCGGCCAAATCGATCTGAGTTCGATTGGTAAACGTAGTGATAGCGAACTTATTTTCAATCTAATTTCTCGATTTCAGCGATTGTTGGAAGCATAAACAAGTTTATATTAATATTGATGGCGAAACGTTTGGTATTTCTCCGTTCATCAAGCATGTGTCGTTTAAAACTTTCTTGTTTCTATTATTACGGTCTTTTATTGAACGATATAATGACGCGGGGGTTATTTTTCTTCATTTTTTGTGATAGTAAAATTTTCCTACTGTTTTAATAGATTGTTGTATGTTTATTTTTTGTGAGGGAGTTAAGGCGCTGTTGATTAGAAGTGGGGGGATTGTTGAGAATTGGAGAAAGAATGTTGTAAGGCGATCGCTCGGAAAGAAGTTATGTTAAAAAGGTCCGATCATTGGAAAATAGAGAATTGATTGGGTCAACAAAGGTCCGAAGTTATAATGGCGAAAAAAATAGTTTGAAACACCCGAAATTCTTAGTTATTAACGAGTGAGATCTATATAAGTCTTGAACACGTCTCATTTTTTTAAACGTACGGTGAAAACGTCTTCCCAACATAGGTTATTTATAATTTCATAAAATATACTGCGGCGAGAAATCGACTTGTTTTACCTAGTAGTTGGGAAAATATACCAACCACCCCACTGTTTAATATCTGGCAAAATCCATGCGTTATGGAGTCCTCATTTGTATAAAGTTGTTGTTTGTTTACAGTACATGAACTTGTGTTCTCTCCCTCCGTAAACTACCTTTATGCCGGTGGTGCGCTGTTGTCAATAGCAGGTACAAAATTTACTTAAAAGGGGAGTGTCAGATAGCCGGGTCTCAGATTTTATACAAACTTAGTAGTTGTACAGACCGCTGTATGTGGTTCATGAATCACCCCACATATAGGGTTATATAACCAATAGTTTAAACGAAAAAGGCCTTTCAAAATTTCAAAATTCCCTTTAGACGGGCCACCCACATCTGTAACCATCGGGCCACACACATAAAATAAAATCTGATACCCACATAATTGACAAGCTACGAAAAATTTTAATATCATTAAGAACTATGCTTGAATTGTAAGAATATCAAGACAATATTATAAAATGATTATAGAAAATGGAAATCATGTGCATGAAGGAATAATGGAAATACGTCCTGAAAAGATAAGGAAGTGACATAATTATAAGGCTGCCTTCGACCGAAAAAAAGAGACTAAGCTTGACGTCGTGTATGCAAATGAAAAATTTGCCTCGCGCAAAAATAATATTTCGAGTAAAAATAAAAAAAAACCTTGAGCGCATTGTAGGATGCCGTACAGGAAAAACTAAAAAAAACAGCGGAAGAAACATACCCCGTATTGGAATTGAACCCGTGTCTCTAGACCGGAGACGAGCATGTCAGCCACCCGTTCAGCTTGTTCGTTCAGCCACCCGTTCAGTTATGTGGGTGGCCCGTCTAAAGGGAATTATGAAATTTTTAAAGGCCTTTTTCGTTTAAACTATAGGTTATATAACCCTATATGTGGGGTGATTCATGAACCACATACAGCGGTCTGTACAACTACTAAGTTTGAATAAAATCTGAGACCCGGCTATCTGACACTCCCCTTGTTAGTCCCATGTATTGAGCTGATGGAACAACTAAGAGTCTCCGTATGTGCAAATATTACCCCCTAAAGAAAGTCGCTTAAATTTAGTCAGGTGCTTGAAGCTCGAGGAAAATTGAGCTCTACGGCCTCTTACAATAAACGAATAAAGAATAAATCTCCAATGGCCGTTATAATCGTTCCGTAATAACAACCTTGTGTTGCTGGTGTTTTTTCCCTTCAGTTCGTTGAAGAGGGCCGCCTTGCGGCCGATATACGCGTATCCGACGCTCACCTTCGTCCGTGTTTGTGTGTGTATTTTGACCACGCTCTCTTTTTTATCAAGATTCTTCCAGGAGTTGGGCCCATTTGTGTGGGTGTGAGTGAGTGATTTTGAGTGTTTGTGAGAGTGAATGTGTTCATAACCAGGCATTCTTAGTGGGGTCTCATTAGCCCTTCGAAGGATCCCAGGTTATAACCCCAAGCATCCTTAGCGGGGTCTCATTAGCCCTGTGAAGGATCTCTTGTAAAACTGTGTACAATCCAATGTTGTATATATATAATAAAATCCAATGTTGTATATAATAAAATTGTGTACAATGCACTGAGCAGCCAATATATGTTTCAAGAGTTCCTTACCATTTATTTCAAAAAGACGGTTGATATTCCTGCTTTACATCCGTTAATTCGTCCATTCCGTCGTGCTATCCGTAGGAAGTCAAGGAAAGAGCAGGGGTAAACAAAATGGTTGATATTTTGGTTGTCAGGCTACAATTTGATGACGTAGTGCCCTCTCCATACTCCTCAATAGGTAATTCGTAAGCAGCTCCGATCGAGGCTACCTCTATATTTTAACAGACCTTGGGTCCTACTTCAATATAAATCTATATATATGGTTATTTCGTTCTATAACTTATAATAACAACAGTAATAATCCGAAAGACAACGCCCATTCGCTCATGTTTCTTTTCTCACGTTTTTAACATACATACATATCAATCACGCCGTTCCCTTCCGGGGTAGGCACAGTCACAGTTTCACTCATAAATACATACTTTTACACCTAACTCTACTTCAACAATTTCCTTCATACTGATCTATCCTTGTAAACTTCTTTTGCCTCATTTACCCCCTATTCACTGCTTCACACACGCCCTCCTGTTTTTAAGACTCCTAATAGTCCAACTCCTAAGAATTTCCTCAACCACAACTTTCTCGGCCTACCAGTACCTCTTGCACCATTCATTTCACTCTTATATATCTGTTTCGTTATTCGACTCTCATCCATTCTCTCAACATGGCCAAACCAATGAAGCACACTCCTTTCATACACGTCCATTACTGGAGCATCTAAACCACATTTATTTATTACCCACTCATTTCTGACCATATCCATCCTACTTTTGCCGCAAACACTCCTCAGATAACTCATACCCACGGCGTTTAGTCTACTATTACGTCTATCCTGACATACCCATGTTTCACTACCATACAACAAGGTGGGGTAAAATACACTTTTGTACACGGCGATTTTCGCTTCCTTAGACAGACACTCATTCCTTGATATGCTCCACCTGCTACCTAACACCCTTCCCTTCCAGCATTCGCCCGTCTCTTTATCTCCTCATCTATCCGTCCATCTTTCGCAAACATCTTACCTAAGCACACAAAATCATTTTTTTACGTTTTTAACAACTCAACATGAAAAAATTGTAGACATAGGTGAGGAAAGACCTTCGCAAGACTTCGATTCCGTCTTTTACGAAACAGATTTCGCAGTACAAAAAAGATCGTATCTTCCCCTGAGTGATTGGTCGTCTCAATGACAGTTTCTCAAGCTGTAAAACGTCAGGCGGAAACGACGCACTTTAAAGGCGGCTACTCTGAGATGAGCGGACGAACGAAAAGCACATCGCTTTTCCGGAAACGGAGGCGGCAACGTTTCTCTCGAGATTTTCCTCGAGAGTTAGAAAGAGGAACACTCCCAATCCTGGGTATGGATTACCGATGCGGCGAGTCATTTTCCTCGAATCTCGATGCGATGGAGAAAGAGAAAAGTCTTTTGAGGGCAAAAATATCCGGACCTTAAGTCCTCCCCTTTGGGTCACAGCTTATGAATGAGTCGCCTCCTCAGATATAAGAACTTAACCCCCCATGGGAGACCTATTCCGCGTAATCTCTGAGGATTTTTGATGGAGAGAATAGAGGTGGATAGTTCATCCACTGGAAAGAGATCTGACGGAAGAAAGAGAGCCTTAAATTCAAGCTTGCCTTCCGTTCCACGTCCCGTGATACATAAATCTTTTGCCCGCATCAATCTCAGCTCTAGAGGCCGGCTCCTCTTAAGTCTTTATGGGAAAGACACTGGAGAACCCTTATAGGACGCGAGGGTTTAAGACCTGTGGAAGTTTTAAGTCTTTTGACTGCGATTTCTACATGGTGTTCTGTGGTATCGTTTCCCCTGGAAGCTTCCACAAAATGTGACGGAAAGGATTGTGGCATCTTCGACGAATGTAGCCAAGGTAACCAAGCTAGAGGCGTGTAGACGAAGGTAACCAAGTCGCCGAAAGCAATGTGTTTTATCCCTCCATCCACCCCAACGGTTTGAACTGATTGTTGCACACTGCATTCGTTACTGCAGCAGATATTGTCCTTGATTTGCAGCTTTCGCGTTTTGTACAAGTATTGTTTTATCAATGCAATTGAAAGTTCATGTCCCAATCAAAATACTCATAACAATTAGTGATAATATTTAAAACAGTTAGCTAGACATAAAACGCCCAATACGGACGTGTTTCGATTCTACGCTCAAAAATGCACGCCGCCATTTTGAAATTGACTGGCCGATATCGGAAATATCCGGTCGGATCGGATAATTTTTTCATAGCAACAGAAAATTGTGCCGTAACTAAGGTAAATATGTTCTCCAACTGTACTGTTACTAGACTGGAAGTGTACTCTGTACTTCAATTGAAACAAGCAGATTTTTTTTTGCCTACAAAATTCAACTGCCTTCTCTCCGTGATCGTTTCTCGTTCCTAATCCAAACCCTCCCACTTCATACCCATCTCTCCCTTCCCCCACTACTGCGTTCCAGTCGCCCGTTACTATTAGATTTTTCTTTCCCGGCACTTATCTGATTTTCTCCTCTACCTGTCCATACACCCCATCCACCTTTTCCTCCCTATGATTGCTTGTAGGCATGTACACCTGGACCAATACGAAATTTGTAGGGCGTGCTATTATTTCTACCACTAGTATCCTGTCGCTCACCTGTTCAATATTTACTACCCTCCTCCCCAATTTTGCGTTCAATACTATGGCTAGATTAGATGCCCTATGGATATGGATAGATTAGAGACCCTAGAAATGTGGTGCTATCGAAGGATGCAGAAAATCAGCTGGCGAGACAGAATCACCAATGAGGAAGTGCTGAGAAGAGTACAAGAAAATAGAAGTCTCTGGAGACAGATACTGACAAGGAGACTTAAACTAATAGGTCACATTCTACGATGCAATGATTTTATAAAATTAATAGCTGAAGGTTTTATTGAGGGGACAAATCGTAGAGGACGTCCTAGATTAAGCTATATGAAGCAGATCATCAATGACTCTGGATGCGTCTCATATGGTGAAATGAAGAGGAAAGCTGAGCAAAGAGCGGAATGGCGTGCTATTGCCAACCAACCCATGGGTTGGATAACCGAAGAAGAAGAAGACTATGGCTACCGTGCGTTGACTCTCAGCCCCAACACTATACATTGCCCTGTAAATATCACTTAGTAGTTCCCTCTGTCCTTTCATCTCACCTCGCGCAGCCCCAAGGCATCCATTTTCCCTCTATCCATTTCCCCTTTAATATTTTCCAGCTTCCCAGCTCCCTCATCATTGTCCCAACGTTCCAAGTTCCTATTTTTATCGGTGCTTTCTTATTTGTACAGCTGGCCAAATTACTCAGCATTTAGTAGGACAGCTGTTGCAACAGTACACTTCCAGCACTATAATCCAGCACAGTTACAGTACAGATTTAACCACAGAACAGCTCCTGTACTCTGACGCAGTATATTTTCAGTACAGCTCTCTCCGCATTACAGTATCTACCGTACACTTCCAGTGCAAATCATCCTGAGCAATTCAACTACAATACTTTCCAGTAGTACAAGAGGGGCTAAAACAGCTGAGTTTAGTACAGTTTAAGTTTAGGTACAGTGCGTCCATCATAAAAATTTTTTCTCTGAGGAATTTTATCCCCTTGAATGAAACATCTTTTCACCCTTGCGATAAAGATAGGACCAAGTAGAGGCACACAGACGAGGGTAACCAAGTCGCCGAAAGCACTATGTTGTTACGGTGCGCACTACGCATATTGTCAACAGATAGCACTCTCATTTTTTAACAAAAACTTCAATTTTAAAGTTTTTAACGAAAACTTTAATTGCAAATCATTCGTCTATTTTTCGTCAATAGCGGGGAACATTAGCTTTAAAACGATGCTTAAATAATTAATTTTGATGAAGAATTATGGGAGTTGTGGCAAACGATGGTTTCAGACCTCACTCGATGGAATTCCTTGATATCAGGGATACAAGGATTAACTTTGCAATTCCACACTGTACAATGTGGAATTGTACAGTTAATCATTCTATCCCTGGGAGTTATGGCGTTGCGACAAAAAAAACACAAGAGAAATAATAAATATGATGATAGGGAAGAAGAATAGCAAAGGAAATTCCCGCTTACCGATTCAACCCCCTGCGATTCGTCAACTCGTTCAACGGAATCTGCGTTGACGTGTAAGTTCATACTCCCTCGATGAGAACTCCAGGAAGAGATTATGAGAGCAAACAAATGTTCGAGCAAGACTCCCTTCCTCACTCCCTTCGCCTCGAACTGTGAAAAATGCGCCCTCTTTCCACGCATACATGAACACAAAACAAAAAGCAAACGAAAGGCAACGGGTGTTGGTAATGGAGGGAGGTGGAAAAGAAAAGAAACTTGGGACTCTTTCAAAGAGTACTAGAAACTTTTTTATTAGGAATTCCATCGCCAAATTTTCAATTAAATTCAACGAGTATTATCACCTGAACTAACAAAACAAAAGTAATGAGATTCTATAGGACAAAGCAAGCGAAGCTTGTGATATAAGTTGGAGGACACCAACTCGAGCAGATAGACGAGTCTAATTACTTAGGTAGCACGCTTGAGAAAAAGGGGAATAGTAGCAAAGACATACGGAAGAGAATAGCGTTAGCTAAGGAGGTGTTCAGTAATAGAAGAGAGTTGATGACGGGAGCAATGGGTAAGGATGTGAAGAAGAGGCTGGTGAAGAATTTGATGTGGAGCGTGGCATTGTGTGGGGCAGAAACGTGGACCCTCAGAAAGGAGGACGAGAAAAGGCTGCAGGCATTTGAGATGTGGGTATGGAGAAGGATGGAGAAGGTGAGGTGGACGGATAGGAAGACTAAAGAGGAGGTGCTTGAGATGGTGGGCGAGGAAAGGTGACCTCTGAATGAAATCCGGGATAGGCAGAGTAGATGGCTGGAGGATGTAATAAAGGGCGATAATTTGCTCAAGAGTGCTATTTAGGGAAGGATATTGAGCAATCGGGGAAGGGGAAGAAAGAGAATAGGTTTTATCGATGGGATGAAGAAAGGTAGATCGTATGCTGAGACAAAATAGGAAACAATGGAGGTAGTTAGGCCCCTGATATTGTAGAAAACTGGGAGGAGATTCTCTATCAACAAATGCCATCCTTTCCAGTCAAGTACTATAAAAAATTGCCATTTTAACACGACACATTAACGTGACCTATGTTTAGAAATAATTCTATTATGCCGATACATATTCTTTCATGAACGCGAAATAATACATTTCATATTAACGTACATTGCCACAACGCAAGTGTTTTGCAGGAAGATAATACAGAAGATCCACGAAAACATGTTATAAGTTATGCTTCTGAATGAAATCCGAGGTAGGCAGGGTAGGTGGCTGGAGGATGTAATGAAGGGTGATGGGTTGCTGAAGAGTGTGATAGAGGGAAGGATGTAGGGCAAGCGGGGAAGGGGAAGAAATAAAATAGGTTTATTTGACGAGATGAAGATGGGTAGAACGTATGTAGAGGCGAAAAAGGATATACTAGAGGGAGATAGACCCCTGAATGTGTAAAAGACCGGGAGGAGAGTCTCTGACACTCAACAACACCTACTTTTACCGGTTGAATTCATAATAATAATAATCACCTGAAGCAGACCTTCCAGTTTTTTACAATCCAGGTATTGGTTTATTCGTACAAGATAAAAGAGATGTAAATTCTAGCTCTCGTGTTCTAATTTGATAATGCTACAATAGATGGTGGTTCACATAAGTTAATTAATTATTCTAATATTGCCCGTAGAACTGATAGATAAAGAAACAGTCTAGGATAAGATGCTAAGAGATCAAGTTTTAATGACTAGCTAAGATCCAAAAACTTTAAAATTCAATTTATATTCAGATGCATAAATATAACATTCACTATGCACTTAAGGTAGTCCGAGCGAGATAGTTCCCTAGTCATAATAGAGACCATATTCGCATTGCACGCTTTAATTTCACCAGCTGTGAGGCACACGAATGAAATATTGCATTATTAATGGTGCAATAATATAGTTTTACATGACAGAAATGGTAAGGATTCAAACGAAAATATATAAATAAGTCTTTAACTTGACTCATTTTTATCGCGCAGTGCGATTGAAACTCCTTCAAAACGGAAGTTTTTTTTGTGACACCCAAGAACCTACTGTGGTGACAATATGATTAATTTTCAAAAATAGTTGAGAAAACGTACAAACTACACGCTGTTAGTTTTTTACGACAATGTTATAAATTTACGACAGTGTTATAAATTCCTCATTTTGTAAATAATGTCTCTTTGGAGTGCATACACGTACCATTTCCCATTTAAAAGGGCTGGTATATCAAAGCAAATATCTCGGAAAGTATTGTGTCAAGAGGTTGAAATTTAGTGACACTAGAATGGTGAGATATTTTTCTTAAAAATGAGACCAAATTCATTGATATGTAGATAAAATGATATTTCCTTCCTTGACGCACGAAACGCCCGTAAAATACTTTTGCAAGTGAGGAAAGGAATAATGTATTCCTGGCCAATGCAGGTGGCGAAGTCTACTCGTTATCATATATATATAGGAGTGATCTATTGGTAAAGTTAGTTTAAGACGGAAATAAGAATATTGTATTTTCTTCCTTGACGACTACATTAAGGAAGTCCGAGCGAAATAGTTCCCTAGTTATAATAGAGATCGTGTTCGAATTATACGTTATAATTATACGTTATCGTTACGTGAGACACAAGAATTAAATATTTTATTATTAATGGTGCAACAATATAGTTTTACATAACAGAAATTGCAAGTAGTAATCCACTGAAAATATCTGAATAAATCTTCAACTTGACTCATTTTTTTCACGCGGTACGTTTGAAATTCCATCAAAACGGAAGGTTTTTTTCGTGATCCCGAAGAATTTCCCGCGGTGACAATATGATTAATTTTCAAATATAGTTGATAAAAAATACAAACTACATACTGCTTGTGTAAATTTCTCGGGCTCGCCACCGGGTAAGAAATTCATAGGCAGCCGACGTTTCGGGTTCCGACTCGCTACCCATTCTGAAGGCTACTATTAGAGTATGAATTTCTTACCCGGTGGCAAGCCCGAGAAATTTACACAAATGTTATTCGCCGGGAAAGTGTGAAATCATACATAACAAGCCTACTTGCTGTTTGTTTTTTTTTACGACACATAAGTGTTAGAAATTCCTCATTCTGTAAATAATGTCTCTAAGGAGTGCATACACGTACCATTTCCATATGTAAAAGTGCTGGTATTTTCTGGCAAATAACTACGAAAGTTATGCGGTAAGGGGCTGAATTTTTGGTGACATAAGAAGGGTGAGATATTTTTCATTAAAATGGAGACCAAATTCATTGATTTCTAGTTAAAATGATATTTCTCTCAAACTACCTTAACTGTGATTTTAATAAATTAAACTTCTGGTAATCAAAAGTTGCCGACCGACAGGTGCGTGACTTAAGTGAATTCTCGTGTAGTAATGAAATTGTCGTCAGCGCAGTGCAACAATGGGCTACTTACGCCACGGAAAGCGTGACTAAAGAGCTTTTATATAAGTCACACAGAGCAATAAATAAAACAATTGCAGAGAAGTTTAAAGTATTCTTTCCAACATGGATACCAGAACATTATTATTCTTAATGTCATGCGTATTTTATAAAAATTAAATCATTCCGAGGCCTTTTATGAATCGAGGTTAAAAATTTTAATAAGATCTGTTACCATCACCCAGGGAATTTTTTTTTTAAGATTCACCGCCGACCAGGTGGGTGCGGCGATAACACGGACTCGTCAAAAATGCAAATTCAGGGAAGAAATTAGTGTGAGAAAATTAACTCTGCGAATGTTATGCGTAAATGTAAATTTTCCAGCAGTGTTCCGCACTTTTTTTTGTAACTACCTCTGCTGCATTCTGATGTTGGGACAAGTCCCGGCGAATGAATATAAATTAGGCAAGCAGGATGGGTTGAGTTGGTAGGTTAATGAAGAGGAAAAGAGGAACAGCCCTCAATTGAAGCGGCAAATTCCCCAGATTTTTTTTCTCGCCCAGTTTTTAATTTTTTTTCGAGTCTGCCACTTTAGGTCCTTAATTGGGTTTTCAAGAAAATTTAATATATTTTTTTCTCCATTCCACAGAACTCTTCTGATACATAATTATTTAAATTACCTTTGGGGCCCATTTCTTCAGGCCAGGCATCAAATTTTAAGTCCCAGTAAATGGCACGAAAATTGTCTGATGATGGCAACTTCGTGTATTTTTTTTTCCACGTGACCTTCCTGGGTTTGAACCAATGAAGTAAATGGAGAGGGCGCTTGCCATTGTGACTGATGCCAGAAGCTAAAACGTGGGCGTGGCCTGTCCGCCATCTTTGTTAACCCCGGTTTTACTACAGCGCTTAAGGGCTGACGCGCTAATTTTGCAATTTAACGATGTATTCCATGGGTAACTTACCAGAAAATCAGCCTGCATTTACTTGTATATTATGATTTTTCCTCAAATATATTTTTGTATTTATTTTAATGTATGATAATCCGCATTCCAGGCAAAAATTAAGATAAAATCGAATAGAATTCACATGATTAAGTAGCCAATACACGTTTTCAAGAGCTACTTGCCTTAAACTTCACACATATGGTGGATATTATGGCTTTACATCCGCCAATTCTTCCATTCCGTCATGCTATACAAAGGGAAGTAAGGAAAGAGCAGAGGTGTCCGACATGGTTTTTTTGGTAACTGATATGGTAATTCCGTGTGGACTTGAAATAAAAATTCCTTGGTTCGCATAAACCGACGGCGAAATTTGCTTTGAAGTGATATGTCTTGCCGGTACAACTGGCCGACACACCTGACCGGTAATTGGAAGATCCAGGATTCAGAGCCAGTCGAATAAAACGATCTTTTCTGGGGCAGTTTCATCCCTTTGGTGTACTCCTTGGATACGTAAGATATGGATACTTGGATACGCAGTATGTTTATATGCAGTCGCGACCCCCATTGTTAACATCCCTTCGCTAAGCTGCAGCCGCCCTTTGTAGCGCCTCTATCCGTCAGGAAGTAAAACTAACCCGCCCACGGGGATTTACTCAGGAAACGCAATGGGTTTAATAGGATGTCAATCGGAGATTATTCATCTTAGTCGAGCGAAAACTACACTGCTTTAAAACCCTCAATATTATGGTACTTATGAGTTAATTCTGTTGAAAATATTTTATTTCTCCAAGATAGGTATTAGTATTTCATTTAGACGTACTCAGAACATACATGATTTTTCATAGCACTCCGATATGCATCTACAGAAACTCTCATCTCTTGCGAAATGGAGGTGAAATAAAGACTGTTAAGTAGTATTTTTTTATTGCCATTACAAATATGCGCGTTTACTTGGCCGTCACCGCACGGCGCCCTTGAACTCCGAGCTGCAAGTTTACTGCAATTGTTGTCCTGAAATGTCTATTATATTACTGAACTTCGATGATAACCACTGCACAATGCCTACACCCATGCATATCTTGAAAAAAAACCGTTTTATCTTGTTTCATAAACATGCAATTGAGTGGGAAAGAGTGTTCCACTTGTCAACTGAGCTTTTTGCGTCAATAAAAAAAAAACACTTTCGTTCCTTGATATGATACACACAGCACCAAAGCCTTTCCAACATTCGCAAACTTCTCATTCTCTTTGCCTATTACCTTAATCTTCCATTAAATTTCATTCACTGAGTTTACCAATCGTACTCAGATCGATATGGACTCGGACCGATCTGGACAATCTAAGCAAGCCGACTCGGATCGCCTGGTTTATCAATGCAAAATCGATTGAAATATTGATTTTAAATGGTTCATATCGACTTGAAACCTCCAACATCCACAAACTTCTTATTCTCTTTACCTATTACCTTAATCTTCTATTAAATTTCATTCACTAAGTTTACCAATCGAACTCAGATCCATATGAACTCGGACCGATCTGAACAATCTAAGCAAGCCGACTCGGATCGCCTGGTTTATCAATGAAAATCGATTGAAATATTGATTTTAAATGGTTCATATCGACTTGAAACCAACATCCACAAACTTCTTATTCTCTTTACCTATTACCTTAATCTTCCATTAAAATTCATTCACTAAATTTACCAATCGAACTCAGATCGATATGAACTCGGACCGATCTGAACAATCTAAGCAAGCCGACTCGGATCGCCTGGTTTATCAATGCAAAATCGATTGAAATATTGATTTTAAATGGTTCATATCGACTTGAAACCTCCAACATCCACAAACTTCTTATTCTCTTTACCTATTACCTTAATCTTCTATTAAATTTCATTCACTAAGTTTACCAATCGAACTCAGATCGATATGGACTCGGACCGATCCGAACAATCTAAGCAAGCCGACTCGGATCGCCTGGTTTATCAATGTAAAATCGATTGAAATATTGATTTTAAATGGTTCATATCGACTTGAAACCTCCAACATCCACAAACTTCTTATTCTCTTTACCTATTACCTTAATCTTCCATTAAATTCCATTCACTGAGTTTACCAATCGAACTCAGATCGATATGGACTCGGACCGATCCGAACAATCTAAGCAAGCCGACCCGGATCGCCTGGTTTATCAATTAAAATCGATTGAAATATTGATTTTAAATGGTTCATATCGACTTGAAACCTCCAACATCCACAAACTTCTTATTCTCTTTACCTATTACCTTAATCTTCTATTACATTTCATTCACTGAGTTTACCAATCGAACTCAGATCGATATGGACTCGGACCGATCCGAACAATCTAAGCAAGCCGACTCGGATCGCCTGGTTTATCAATGCAAAATCGATTGAAATATTGATTTAAAATGGTTCATATCGACTTGAAATCTCGGACTGGCGGAGTTAGTCCGCTTATCATATCGATCCCACTAGCGCGTGGCGTTTACCATACCGAGCTGAACCGGCCAAATCGATCTGAGTTCGATTGGTAAACGTAGTGACTGTCAAGCATGTCAAGACCTCATTTCAAAAATAAAAAAATTCTTACTCTTCCATGTCTGTATATTTTCCAGACGGTAATTTTTGTGCATCAAAATAAAGCCCTGTTTAACCTGAACACCAATGCTGATGTTCATCAGTATAGCACTAGAGGCTGTAATGAAATTAGAATAACAGCTCACAACTCAGCCATGTTCGCAAAGAGTCCCGGTTATGCTGGAGTCAAATTCATGAATGCTTTACCGAAAAACCTGAAGGAAATACGTAGTTTCCACTCCTTCAAAACTCAACTCTATAATTTTCTTTGTGAACATCAGTGCTAAACCATTGATGAATTTGTGTCACTTTCGCATAAAAAATGAATTTCCTTTTTTATTATTTCAATGCAGTGTTCATTTGTTGTAACACTTGGTTTATTTCTTCATGTTCTTGTGTACGTACACAGTCTTTGTACAATTCTTATGCAATGATTTGCAGTTATATTGTATATGTGTGCTGTCTGTAAGAAGGCAAAATGACATGTTCCATACACGTGAAAAACTTGTCCATTAGGAACCAATAAAGTATTATTAATATACGTCCATTCATTGGCAAGTTTTTCATTGACTATTTCAGGGCATGTTATATAAGCTAAATGCACGATAAAACGTTCTAAATTACGAATTCCTCTTGCAGAAGTATCCGGAGGGGAGTGTCCAGCACTGGAGAGATTGGCAACGAATTGCCAAGGAATCGGGGACTTGGCCGGCGACTACCAGCACTTGTTCCTCGACCTGTGCAACTGGCATGAAGTCTGCTACATTTGCGTAAGTCAACAGTTTGAAATACCTCGCATTTACTACACATAAATGAACTAATTAAAATGGCTTGGTCAACAAGAGTACCGAAAAAGTTGAAATATTAAAAGAAAGGGGTCATAAGAGGCTAAAAAAAACAGGCCTCTTATATTCCATCAGAGACCCTCGAAGAAGCATTGTCAAGACTAATTTATTGAGTACCCTGTCTGTTACTATAGCATCATCCTCGCTGTACTATCGAGGGTATGGAATGTAAATATTAGCACGTATATTTTCTTTGAACAACAATGCTTCAGGAACATGAAAAATATTGTTTAAAAATCTCTGTGAGTTCAGGCGTGACGTCGTGGATATTCATAGTTATTTATGAAAAAGAGCACTTTGTATTTTTTCACAGGTTTACTTTTAAAATGATACTGCCAGTTTCGACGCTTGCGCGTCATCTTCAGATACAAATACGGTATCTGAAGATGATGCCAAAGCGCTTAAACTAGTTGTACCATTTCAAATAAACCTATGCAAAAATACCAAATATTAGTGTACATTTCTCGGGCTCGCCACCGGATAAGATATTCATAGGCAGCCGACGTTTCGGGTTCCGACTCGTTACCCATTCTCAAGGCTACTGATGCGAGCTTGAAAAGACTGTTTACTTGGGCGCTAGGCGGGGCGGGATTGGTCGAGCCCCGATTGTTGTGGTGGAGGACCGTTGACCAGCGGGGACTTAGCTCTGGCGTTCTGAATTCTTCTCAGAATTCTATTCCAAGAGTTGCTGATCGTGTAACCAGTATCCCGGTTGAAATTCTTCCTCTCCGACCTTATCTCTATCGCCTCTTTGGTTAAGCGATCCCAAAATTGGCCGGATCGCCAAAGAACAGTCGTGTCATCCCAAATGATCTTATGGTCCAGACTCAGGCTATGCTCAACAACTGCTGATTTTTCCGGTTGACCAAGCCGAAAATGCCTACGGTGTTCCTTCAGACGCGTGGATATAGTTCGCCCAGTCTCTCCCACGTAGACTTCACCACATTCGCATGGGATTTTATATACCACCGGAGTCATGAGGCCAACTGGGTCCTTTGCCCTCACAAGGCGGTCTCTTAAATTGGCCATAGGACTATCTTACCCGGTGGTGAGCCCGAGAAATGTACACTAATTTAATTCGCCGGGAAAGTGTTAAATCATACATACCAAATGTTCTTTATCAAAATCAGTTTTGTTGATCATTTTCTGATGATCAGATTATTATAGCTGGATATAAACATGATGCGAAGTACATATTGAGGAAGCTGGTAGAATTATACGATTAATCTGATTTGAGCATAACTCTACCAAGAAAAAAGTACTTGGTAAATACACATTCCTCATCAAAACGTTAAAATCACGATTTCAAAATTGAGTTTTAAAAATCACAGCTATATTTCTTTAATTTATAAATAAAAAAAAGAGAGCCAAAAAATGCGTCCCAATGCTTCGATACGGAAAAATCACATTTGATAATACGAAAACGTATTTCGTTTGTTAGTTGATGTTTCCATGGTAATATAGAAAGATTCCTTCATCGCCCATCACACATGTGCATCGAGCTTTTCAATGGCTACTCATCAATGATTCTGAGAGGTTCTTGGCTCCAACAAGATTCCCAAACTACAATGTTAGTTATCGAGTAATGTTCAGGATGGCCCATAAAAACTTCTAGCCTTGACATTAACAAGAAGTAAGCAGAGCTCAACTCGAAAATAGATAATCTTAGAAGTCTTATTGCCACAATAGTTCATAAATAATGAGAGGCTAGAAGCGAAAATCATGGTGATAATTTTTTACGCAGTCCACCATGTTCTAAAAAGGTTCTGTCTCTGCCAGTCGATAGCCATGCATGAGCGAACAAAGAAGATGATTTTTCAAGAGAAATGATTTTTTGAAAGTAATTTCAAATGTGAGTATCATGTCTCATAAGAATGATTCTAACATTTTATGGACCCAAACCCAATTTAAGCAACGTAAAAATAGCGCTAAGTCTGATGCTTAAATAAATGCTTTGGTATGCTCCGATGAAATAGTGAATCGCAATATTTCCCTTACGTGTATAAAATCTAGTGCACTCTCAAAGGCGGCGTTACCATCAATATTTTTCCCAAAAAATCAATTCTTTGAGTTACGTTTGATAGACTTATGCCCTTATTCATAGTCGTATTCCTAGGGGTTACCTGGGTATCCCCCAGCCAGGTAACACCTAGGGGTCCCCTACGCTAAGCGATTCATAAACCTTACCTGGGGAGCACCCAGCCAGCCGACGCCTGGGTAAGAGATTTGGCAACAATCCCGCGGAAAAATGCATATGAACGGTTCCGCTGAATGGTTCTCGATGTTTTCGATGCTCATTTTTAACCGTAAGTAAGCACGACATACACAATAATATAGTACAGTGTTACACGATGTTGATGAAAAATTATCGAAGGAATATGAGAGAATGTTTACAATATTAATTGAATATTTATGCAATATGAATGGTGAGGAATTTGAGGGTAGTTCAATAAGTACCCGTGTTTGTAAACAGAAGACGTTACTATGGAAAGTTGTTGATATTATCGTGTGCTGTATTAGTAGAGTAGTATCAATTCATCCCACGCGTGGGCAGCAGTACTGCGTTAGGGGAGCTTTGGGTAAGCTTCATGCCTTACCTAGGAAATCGACGGCCTGGGGGAGGGTTAGAGGACGGCAGTCCCCTGGGTAACGACTATGAATACCATTTCTGAGCCAAGGGGCTCCCCCACACCTGGGAGACACCCAGGTAACGACTATGAATATGGCCCTTATTTTCCTTATTTATCACTTTCACACGAATGAAATTAGCCCAAAACTAAAGATAGCACGACAGTGTGTTTGAGCGTAGCCTCTAAAGAACGTAAAAATCAGGTGGAGCGCCAAAAAATCATTACATGATATAACATACGGAGCAATATTATCATGACTCCTCACTACATCTCTAGGCCTGACAGATGCGATAAAATAAGAGAGATACACTACCGAACAGATAGGTACAAAAACTCGTCCTTTCCGCGAAGAATAAGCGTCCACAGTAATACTTGAGCTCCACTAAATACACTCCTATAATACACGTCACCATTTCATCTCCAAAAAACTTACACCGTTACAACACTGGTGTCCTAACACCCCCGGCCACACGCCCATGCGGCGGCTCGCAGGGTATTGTGTAGATGTAGATGTGGATCCCATTTTGCCTCTCAGTACATACTCTGCGCTATCGGCATTTTTTGAGACTGTGACGCAGAACTTCGCCATTGTCGAGAACTGACGAAGCAGAATCATTTCTCACGAATCTCATTCATGATCGACGCGAGCATGGTGCACACAGAGGGCGTTTTTTTTTCTCCCCAGATAGGGCCGTCATAGGAACTCACCGCTCGACCTAACTTATCGCTGCACGGACGCAACGGTTCCAGAAGTGGCGTGCTGTTACGGAGCAAAAGTGAAGTTGATAGGGGTGGGCAGAAAAGAATAGGCGGTGCTTAGGGGTCCGCCCCGGGCGGCTCTTCTTTCTTCGGAGCAGTATTTTTAGGGACTAAAAATATTGCAAATACGGTGTAACCTATATTAATTGGCCACCACGACACACCCATGAGATAACAGCCGCACAATGAGGTGACCGCTGAAGAGAAGGGAAATTTACGAAGCTTATACTTATGAGAGATTCCCTCGGTTCTCGGACAATTCGTCCACTTCGAGAGGTGAACACTTAGAGGCAGTTTGAGCGAAATACCTAGAAATCAATAAATTTGGTCTCACTTTAAAGAAACATACCTCACCCTTTTAATGACACCAAAAACTCAACCCCTTAACACATAACTTTCGGAGATATTTGCCAAAAAATACCATCCCTTTTGTATGGGAAATGTCACGTGTATGCACTCCAGAGAGACATTATTTACAAAATGAGGAATTTATAACACTTATGTGTCGTAAAAAGACTAACAGCGTGTAGTTTGTATGTTTTCTCAACTATTTTTGAAAATTAATCATATTGTCACCGCAATAGGTTCTTGGGTATCATAAAAAACCTTCCGTTTTGAAGGAGTTTCAACCGCACTGAGCGATAAAAATGAGTCAAGTTAAAGACTTATTTACATATTTTCATTTAATTACGTACCATTTTTATCATATAAAACTATATTATTGCACCATTAATAATGCAATATTTAATTCATGTGACCTACAGATGGTGACATTTAAACGTATAATTCGAATACGGTCTCTATTATGACTAGGGAACTATCTCGCTTGGACTACCTTAAGTGCATAGTGAATGTTATATTTATGCATCTGAATATAAATTGAATTTTAAAGTTTTTGGATCTTAGCTAGTTATTAAAACTTGATCTCTTAGCATCTTATCCTAGACTCTTTCTTTATCTATCAGTTCTACGGGTAATATTAGAATAATTAAATATTAACTTATGTGAACCACCATCTATTGTAGCATTATCGAATTAGAACACAAGAGCTATAATTTACATCTCTTTTATCTTGTACGAATAAACCAATACCTGGATTATGAAAACTGGAAGGTCTGCTTCAGGTGATTATTATTATTATGTATTCAACCGGTAAAAGTAGGTTTTGTTGAATGACAGAGAAACTCCTCCCGGTCTTTTACACATTCAGGGGCCTATCTCCCTCTTGTATATCCTTTTTCGCCTCTGTATACGATCTACCCTTCTTCACCCCGTCCATGAAACCTACTCTCTTTCTTCCCCTTCCCCGCTTGCCCAACATCCTCCCCTCTATCACACTCTTCAGCAACCCATCACCCTTTATTACATCCTTCAGCCAGATATTTGCCAAAAAATACCATCCCTTTCGTATGGGAAATGGTACGTGTGTGCACTACAGAGTGACCTTATTTAAATAAATGAGGCATTCCCTACACTTAGATCTCCTCAAAAAAATCATCCGCGTGTAGTTTGTGTGTTTTCTCAACTATATTTGACAAATTGATCATATTGCCACCGCAGTAAATCTTCGGGATCACAATAAACCTTCCGTTTTGATGGAGTCACAAACGTACCGCGTGAAAAAAATGAGTCAAGTTAAAGACTTATTTAGATATTTTCATTTGATTGCTCACAATTCCTGTCATGTAAAACTATTTTATTGCACTGTTAATAATGCAATATTTAATTCGTGTGTATCGCAGTTGTTGAAATTAAAACGTATACATCGAATATGGTCTCTATTATGACTAGGGAACTATCTCGCTCGCACTACCACAGTACCTTAAGGTGGATCTGGCTTGACTACGTCAGTTAAGACAATTACTAAGTTACTCATCTATGTTCATTTAAGCAAAAAATCATACTCTCGCCGATAAAATTAGTAACCTGACGGAAAGCAAAATTAAGGCAGTTTGAGTGGAATATCATTTCACCAAGAAATCAATGAATTTGGTCTCATTTTAAAGAAAAAATCTCACCTCTCTAAAAAATATCATAATATTAGCCGAATGATTTCAACATTTCTCGGGTTGCATCCGCGTCAGTTGTCATTAAGGACAACAGTTTCGCCAGCTATCCTGCTGGCGTCCTCAGGTGAAGGATGGCCTGAGGACGCCAGCAGGATAGCTGGCGAAACTGTTGTGCTGAGTGACAACTGACGCGGATGCAACCCGAGAAATGTTGAAATCATTTGATCAACGCCGCGGAAACCTGCGAACTAACATAATATTAGCCCCTTACCACACTACTTTCCAAGGTGTTTGAGGGAAAATACCAGCCCTTTCACATGGACATGGAACGTGCAATCACTCCAGAGGGGGCTTAATTCCAAGAAAATTCATTCGATTCATTTGATAATCTTTTTATGATGTGCGGCCAACGACTCACAGTTCGCGCTCCAACCACCCAAAGTCGCGCTTAAAGTTACTTTAAAAATTGGTCGTATCAGGTGTAACTTTGTGTAATCTGTTAACATTATAATGATAACACTCAACTTTGTTATTCCACATATTTTTATTTTCTACGACCCGCGGTTATTCTGGACCGAATGGTGATGCACGTTTTGCGGATTTTAGATGCCTAAAGGCTGGGACACAATCAACGTGTACGTGTAACGTGAGCCGTTAATGGGAATACGCGAAAAGATGGCTGACGGGAAAGTATAGCGAGCGGACACAATCAACGTGTACGGGGAGTACGTGTACGCGAGAGATGGGCAACATTAATATCTTCCCGTGTCCCGTACACGGGAAACCAATCAGAGTAGTCCTGAGAATCCGGGAATGGGAGCCATCTGTCGGCAGATACATCCAACTGTTGAAGATTGCTCTAGGCTTGGTTGCAAGAAAATTTAGTTATGGGATCAATAGTTATGAGATCCATAAAGTTATAGAACTCATAAATATATTCGGGTTGCAGGAACACATCTATTAGTTACTTATCTTATTTACCAATAGTTACTAGCTTCGAATATTTGATCTAATCATCCACCGCCGGATAAAAGTTATGAAAGTTTAGCCTATGAATAATTGATAATGCACATTATAATTAGTCAGTACGAGTAAACAAACTGGTCATTTGTCTCAAAACAACTCTTTAATCAAGTAATTAAGACTCCAAGCGGTTCATTGCGCATCCGCCACCTTGGCTACTTATGGAACTCATAACTCCATGCCATAAGTTATGAGACCAATGAATTTACTGAATGTTTGTGCAACACTTATTGAATGGTTGCCATGGCTTACGGGTCCCATAACTTTATGGAATACATATGTTACGTTCCTGCAACTGGCTATAAGACAACTTATTTACTTCCACACTTGTTTACACCTGATCTCTTAGCTGCGCCTGCGTTAGTCAATTGTTACTCCGGGCCGCGTTAACGTCGATTGTGACCGCTGACTTGCGTTCCCCGTCTCCCGTTGTCCCGTTTACGTCTCGCGTCACACGTACACGTTGATTGTGTCCCAGACTTTAGTTGACAACCAACAAAATATATGGAAATATTATGAAAAATAAAATTGTAGACAGCAATAAATATCTCGAGGTAGAATTAAAAACATGTATTATGGCTAGTAGATCCACCATTGACCATCTCTTTTTCGCCGGAGCGACGTTCGACGTCATCTTCAGGTGCGTCGAAACCCAGGTCGCACAAAATAAAGATATAAGGAATAACAAAGTTAAGTGTTATCACTATAATTACTTATAAAAGATAATTCATCGCTTAAAGAAAGTGTGGCGTTGCACAGACCGCCACGAGAGGCTGGAACTGTGGCTACCTACGGCTACCGTGCAGAGCGATATCTTCCACCTCCCTCTCCCCCTTACTGTTCCCACGATCAACCCACCACCCGCTCAACTTTCCCACCCCCTTTCCCTGGTGACGTCATCGTGCACAATGGCCGACGGTCGAAATGTTTTGGCCAATTGACAAGCGAATCGCACGGAATACGTTCGACCCGCTGCGGATGTGAGGAATCCGCTCAATACGAGGGAGCGGAGAGACGCCAAAAGGTGGGGGATTACCAGAGTTCTGTTCTCTCCTTTCATCTGCAAACCACCTCAATTTTATATGGGGAATGGTCTCATTCCTGAGCGTTTTTTTTACGTCGGCGGTTATTCTGGACCGGATGGTGATGCACGTTTTTCGGATTTCAGATGCATTAGTTGACAACCAACAAAATACATGGAAAGATTATGATAAATAAAATTGTAGACAACAATAAAGATCTCGAATGAGAAGCAGTAACTTTGTGATTCCACATTATTTATTGTAAACGACCCGGGTTTCGTCGTAGCACGTCATCATCAGGTTCATCACGTCATCATCACCTGATGATGACGTGCTACGTCGAAACCCGGGTCGTTTACAATAAATAATGTGGAATCACAAAGTTACTGCTTCTCATTCAATATGCTAAGCAAATTCCATAAAGTTACGCCTGAGACAACGGAGTTTAATAAAGATCTCGATGTAGAAAAAAAACGTATAATACTCAGTATATCCACCATTGACCATCTATTTATTGTCCCTCAGACAACTGCGAAAAGAAAAGGCAGTAAGCCAGGGAAGACATCTGCAGGAAGTTTACGGCAGTGTTCCTCTCAGTCGACAGTGGACAAGCCTAGGTAACATAAATGCCAACACGAGTCTTATCAAAGCTTTGACAAAGTAATTAAAAAAATATGGAAAAGAACATCAGGGGAGTTTGCAATCATAAAGGGCGTAAAACAGGGTTGCTTAATCTCCCCCAGATTATTCAAGATATACTTGGAACAGAAGCTAAAAAAAAACTGGGAAATAAAATGATAAAGAAATGAGCACCTATCCTTTTGAATGGTACTAACTCCTTGTGCTTTCCGGATGATCTTATCATGAAAGCCAAGGACCACGATCACTTTTCTTACATGTCACGCAAGCTAATCGAAGAATAAATCAAGTTGGGGTCTGGAAAAATAATTATCAGAAAGACTCGAAATTTACGCATCGGTGGAGCACAAGGGAACATAATGCTGAAAGATGGACAGGGAATACAGGAATGCCAAGAATACAACTATCTACGTGTCAAAATGACGCAGAGTGGAACCTTAGATGATGAAATTAAAGGAAGGAATTTAAGAGGAAAAGGGATATATTATTGTTGAATAGAAATAGCATTTTATGGGATCTAAGTATAGCCAAAGCAAACAAAATAAGAATAAAAAATTATGCAAAACAAAAAAAAAACAACAAAAAAACTCAAATTATGGAAGCATTATTGCTTGCGGGATTGAGATTTGGCTGGTAGAGGATAAACAAAACAATAGCATATTGCGACTGAGATGGATTACCTACTGGAGACGATCTGCGGGGATAACAAGACAGGAAAGGTTTATCAATGAAAGGATAAGATATGTAATGGGAGTCACCCACATGTGCACGAATGTAGGACGACATCGAGATTCCTTTACTCCACCAACCTCCGAGCAGATTCTTAGCTCGCGCTAAAAATGCTTACATCTACATCTACATAATACCCCGCCAGCCGCCGCATGGGCGTGTGGCAGGGGGTGTTGGGTCACCAGCCGTGTCAAGGTGTAAGTTTTTTGGAGATGAAATGGTGACATGCGTTATATGAGTGTATTTAGTGGAGCTCAATTTTTAATGTGGTCGCCTCTTTTTCGTGGAAAGAACGAGTCTTTGTCCTCGCACACTATAGCTAGCTCCAACTAGCGATATGGGCACTAGCTTAGATGACAACAGTGTCATATCTTACCTTGTGCTATAATAATATAGCGGGAAGATTGTACCATAAAAATCTTAAGTCGATAATAAATATAAAATAGAGTTGACTGATCATATTTTATGATTACATTTCTTTCCTCGAGTCAAGTTCTTAATTTTTTTAATTAAATTATTTTTTTAAATTAAATTATTAATATTAATTATTAATACATTAATTTTTAAATTAATAAATAAATTAATAAATAAAAAAATTAATAAAAAATTAATTTAAAAAATTAATAAAAATTAAATTTAAAAAATTTAAAAAAATTAAAATTAAATTAATTAAAAAAAGTTTTTTAGAATTCGCGATAAATTGCTATATAATTCCTCTCCTATTCAACCATATCCAATACCTCCTCGTTGGTCCTTCTCGCCACTCACTTCACCCTCTCCATCCTTCTCCACACCCACATCTCAAACGCCTCAAGTCTGCGTACATCCTCCCTTCGCTATGACCAAGTCTCCGACCCGTACAATGCCACTTATATATTAGATCTCTGCTCAAACCGTCCTCATCAAATAAGAGATCAAGTCTTGAAATCCGAGGAGTTCTACGGCAGAATGGTGAATAAAAAAACAAACCCAAAGTCGTTCGTGGTAAGAAAATAATAAAGAGCCTCGGCGAAAAAATAAATCCAGGAAATTGGAGGGAAAGGCAGCAAAGGAGAGGCAAATATAATTTGAAACGTGATCCTTAAACGGCACTAAATAAGAAAGAGGAGTGGAATCAAGAAAACATAAGAACTAAACATCAATTCCCGAGGAAACAAATTATAGACTTCACTTTGGGAAAGTTATCCATGGCGGAGAAAATGAGAAATTGCCTTACTTAAACAAATTAATTGAAATGAACCAGGTTTCAACACTTTTTTCAAGGTCCGTAGAATATGCAGGTTGCCCGAAACATCTAAAAAAAATGCGCTTTTACCATCCGCGCCGCTACTGGCGGGCATTTCGCGTGACGTCACTGACGTCTGTTCGTGAGTCTTTTTTTAAGAGTCCTAGTAGTAATCATCATTATAAATGTTGAACGTATGTAGACCGGTGTTAAAACAGATAATTCACCAAAAAGAATACGAAAACGGCAGAATTTGTCATCCGTATCTCCACATATTATATGCGGGCTTGCCTGTGAAGACGTCAGTGACGTCACAGCAGCAGTGCTGGCGCTAGTAACCATTTGGACGATTCCATTGGGGGTATATGGAGAGGGCGCTTGCTATGCTGGCCAGTGCCAAAAGCTGAGGCCAGTCCGCCATCTTCGTTAACCCACATTTTTCTCCAGTGCTTTCGGGCTAACGCACTAATTTTGCAATTTTACGATGTTTTCCATCAATAACTTACTAGAAATCAGCGCACACTTACTTCTTCAATACGTTTTCTAACCGCATTCCCGTTGAAAATTGTTGTAAAATCGAGTATGGCCCATAGACTAAGTAGCCAATAAATGTTTCAAGGGTTACTTGTCGTAATTTCTAACAGATGAATGATATTCTTCCTATGCATCCGCTAATTCGTCCGTCTCCTTCACCTATCCATAGGAAAGTGAGGAGACTGCAGGGTTAACCAATATGGTTGTTATTTCGGTTTACAGGCTTCAGTTTGATGACCAAGTGCCCTCTCCATACGCATTTATGAACAATTCATAAACAAATCCGATTGAAGCAACCTGTATATTCAATGGTCGCTGTACTTTTATCTCAACTTCAGTTAAAAATATTTCCTGATATAATTTATACATATATATATATATATATATATATAAAATATAATAAAAAAATTGTAGATAAGACACTGTTCACTGTTCTTAGCAAGTAAGCTATCTTCAGTTTAAAAAATTAATTTTTGGAGGGAATATAATAACCATTGTGTAATTTGTACGTTTTCTCGACAATTTTTGGAAAAAAAAATCTTACAGTTACCTCAGTAATTTTTTTCAGGATCGTAAAAAACTCTTGCGATACATTGGGGTTTTAAACTTACCGCGTGAAGAAAATGAATCAAGTAAAAGACATATCGATATCGTTACTTAATTTCTTACAATTACTTTCATAAAACTATATCATCTCGCCATTTTTGTTAAGCATTCTACCGGTCAAGGTAGGTTTTTTTCTGAATGTCAGAGAATCTCCTCCCGGTTTTCCACACTTTCCTGGGCCTATCTACCTCTAGTTTATCCTTTTTGGCCTCAGCATTAGATCTACCCTTCTTCATCCCGTCCATTGAAACCTACTCTCTTTCTTACCATACCCCGCTTGCCCAAAATCCTTCCCTCTATCACATTATTGAGCAATCCCTCACCCCTAATCACATCCTCCAGCCACCTACTCTGCCGATCTCGGATTTCATTTTAAAGGTTTCATTTCCTCGTCCACCATCTCAAGCACTTCCTCGTTAGTTTTCCTTTCCTTATGAACCCCTTATTTCCTCCCGGAGAATGACCGGAGAAAAATTTTACTTCTGGTTCAGAACCTTTGCTCGCATATTTTATTTTTCCCGCTTGATTTATTTGACTCTCGATTTATTTTGACTGTGTGTATGATATTGACGAGTGAGGAACAAATTTAAAAGAATATCCTCCCTCAGCACAGTATGGGCCCGGAAAATCTGCAACGCTACTACGAATGTCATGATGTTTGAACATCACATAAATCTCGAAAAATTATTTCTCCTCCTTTTTTTTCACTATCATAATACTCTGCCGATCTCGAATTTCATTCAAAGGTTTCCTTTCCTCTCTCCCCCCCATCGCAAGCACTTCCTCTCTTGTCTCCCATTGCACCATTAATTATGCAATGTTTAATTCAAGCTTCGTACAGCTGCGGAAATTATCACGGGATTATATCGGAACGGAAATTATAATCGAATATGGTCTCCATTATGACTATGGAGCTATCTCGCTTAAACTGCCTTAAGAAAGAGGATTACTAATGTTATTATTATTAGATCTCATTTTTTACTATATCGACCTCCGTTGGTATAGGATATTCTCTCGAGGAAAGGTCGTGCAAATAATAAGACAGCAATTCTTGACCAACGTTTCGGTACGTAATTCATTCCATCATCAGGGCAAAGAATCACATTAAGAACCCGAATTAAGATCACGCTGCCACTGCAATTCTGTCATCATCTTCCAGACCCTGCCCTGATGATGGAAGGAATTACGTTTCGAAACGTTGGTCAAGAATTGCTGTCTTATTGCTTGTAGGACCCTTCCTCGAGAGAATATCCTATATAATTATTATAATCCATAGCAAACCCTAATGTCTTGAACGATTTTGTTTGTTTCATTCCAAACCAGGGCTCTTCGGCCACGTCCACCGGGATCTCGTCCTGTGACATAACATTCCTGCGCGAGGTCGACTCGCTGTGTCACGGCCACGAAGGGTGTCGCCAGAGCGGCCGGAGGATGGCCGTCGCCCTGCGCGCCCTCCGCGGGAGGGGCGGCAAGCACCTGCACCAGCACCAGTCGAAATCCGCCAGCGTCTGCTGGCAGCACCCATGCCTTGCCGATTACCTGGCTCGCAGGCGCAGACGATAATCTGCACGGCACACAAAAAAACGGCGGATTTCAAAATAAAAATCAACAAAAAATGGTTCAATGCTCATAAAATAAATGAAAACTTAAAAAATATGGCTTATGGCGTAACATGGCTCTTTAGCTAATAAATGGAAAGGTTTCTGAGTCCTGTGTGTGGCCGTCAACTTCGCTGCTAACTGGAATTTAGGGGGAGGGTTCATTTGGGAAGGGGTTGAATGAGGAAAAGGACGCGAAGGAGTACCTCTTTCGGGGCATTATATATTATCTATTACACAAATAATTAATGGAATGAAGAAAAAAAATATTAACGGGACTTATGGATTAGTTCTCAACGTACACAAGTCAGAAAAAAATATGTAATTTCGTACATTACTAATTAAAAATGCTTTTAAATGAGCATGTTATATTGTTGTTCGATGTAAACCTCTGGAGCATGACGGTGTGACTTACATTTTTTCCCTGTTTAAAAAAAAATGGTTAATGTGTAACGTTGTTATTTTAAATGGAATTCGACAAGATCATATGCATGTACACAATACCATTGCATACACATATATGTATACATACCTATATACCACCATGGTTATGATTTATGAGTGTAAGAAGTATCTTAATGTGAAATATCAGGGTCTTGCTGTTGTAACGGTGTAAGATTTCAACAGTCATGTTGCCGTGTGCTTGATGTCCACGTTTGAGAAAAATGGTCCATTTTTGGTTGAACATCACATTTTTATCTTCGTAATGTTTTCATGTACTTGGTTACACAGAAACAATTTCGTGTCGATTCACCATTATTTTTTTTTTTAATCCTGAGTTGACATGAGAAGATCTCTTTAACAATAAACACAAAACGTTCTATTTTGTATCTTTACCCCGCTTATGATTTCAGCCATTGAAAAAAATAAAAATTACAATAAAATCTCATAAAGTACTTATGGGGAGCGTTAGAGCAGTCTATTTTCAAAATGGGATTTATGGCCTGTAGAGTCAAATCTGTGATTAATTATGTTTTAGCGACAATAATTACTGACTGTAAATATTTTGAATCTGTACTTAATATATATATATGCCCAATAAACGACCACAAAAAAAGGGGCGTCTCTATTCTGGCCAAATCGCATTTACTTGCATTATTTTGAAAGTACAAATTCAAAATATTGATCCAAATTTCAATTTGGAATACCTCAATGCCCAAATATAACAATAAAAGCCTGTCTTCGGTATAAGCCTACAAAAATATCTACCAAAAAGTATAAAGAAGTTGAGTGTAACTGTTCAAAAAATGAAACAAAACATAAATATTATGAAAATGGAATTATATTTTAAGTCTTGGTGATTAAACACTTTCAAAGGCTCATATATGTTTCAGTTATTCTTACGGGAAATAATATTTTTAATGTTAGATGATTATATTAAAGAGAGAATATATATAAATATATATATGACAATTGTGCTTCGTTAACCACAATGATTTTTTTTCCTTCCTGTCAACAAAAGTAATTTTTTTAGAATAGTTTATCACGCAGTCAATAAAACTGGGCAAGCAACCTACTTATTTGATTCCTTAGTTGATTAAGTTGCAAAGTGATTGAAAAGTCCATTAAAATTAAGTCGTAAAACGTTTTACGTCCTCTTGTATATCTTTGATAATCAGATAATAGAACCGATATCTCTGTCGCTGCACCAAATGCTCTGGAGCGTCAATTGTTTGAGGAGTTTATGCCTCACTCAGGTGAGGTGCACACAATTTTCAACGTTGATTCATTCTATCTTCTGGGAAAGCATGTCATCTTTATACTGTGGTAAGGTGTGCCGTCATCGACAAACCGCTGATGGATCATCTACAATGTGTAGGTAAAATTCAGGAAAGTTTACCTATACATTGTAGAATCATTTATTCGTTATCGTATTTAACAATGAATCATTCAGTCCACACTGTTCGCAGAACTACTGGCAGGTAAGCGAGTACAAGGACATTGGACTCTTCAGTTTATTTTAGTTCATGCAATTGTTATCTTTATCCAATATCTTTGGGGCTAGGAGGCAGGACTAAAACTTGCGGTGGTGAGCGAAGAGAAAGTTGCTCGTCACGTGAAATTCCAATAGCCAATCAAGGTACAGTGGGCGTGGCGTAGATCCTCGAAAATTCAGTCGCTCTCAGGCCTCCGTTGTGTGGACTTCGTGATTCTGCTTGCTGTGTTGCCAAACCTCATCACCACAGGTCCTCTTTCATTGCGGGCCACACAGTTTTCCCTGCTGAGGGATAATAATCTCGGCAAGATCGCGCTAGAACCCCCCCCCCCACCTCTCTGTGGCAGTTCCTAGCCCCCCCCAGCAGCACAGGCCTTGGAACTGTTCCGGACTCGCACGAAAGGCGCCCGCCCCCACAAATTTCAAACCAGCCTCCTAGCTCCCAATACATTTGAAAAGGATAATGGTGAATGCCCTGAGGGAAGTACTTTCGTTGTGTTCATGACGCAGAGCGCCGAAAGTGTTATGCGAGGGAATGACGATTCCGTTTATCCGGAATAACGACCGTCACGTCAAGTTTGTGGGAGATAAAGGCAATTCCGTTAATCGGCAAAACACAGTCGTGAAAATCACGGAATACTCTGTAATCAAATATACCAAATGAAGTCAAAACCCTCAGAAAAACGAGGCAATTCGCGGTCTATCCAGAATGAATCATTCCCAAAAATATGCTAAAGACTTTGATTGGGTTGGACGTATTTACTTGGGTGAGAAATTCATGAATTTAATTACACGGGCAGAATTGAACGAAAATATTTATTTTGATCCAAAGCTTCGTAATTATGTGCATCCGCTAAATTTTGAAATATCCAACTTACAATTAATTCAAATTTATATCCAATAACCCCGATTAATCTCAAGACCTCTTTGATGAACCAAGTCACTAATGAAAGCTGCGTAAAGGGTTATTGCTACGAACATTAGTGAAATGCCGGTATCAATGCACGTAATTATATGTATGCCGCCATCTAATTGGTTATTTTTCTAAAACAATTGAACCAACAAGAACCTCTCACTTTTCTCTGACTGACAATTCTCAATTCCGTGCCTTTTAATAGTATATTTCATCACATTTCTTCAGTTTACATAATTAACTAAAAGAGAATGTAACAATAAGCTGAATACTCGCAACCAACCAAGAAAAACGAAATATTTTCCACAAGCGTAAAACCAAGACTTAACAATACTGTTCGAATATCGCTGCGCAACTGTCGTCGGGCCACGTCACATGTGGCTCGGCGGCAGACAAGACCTGACCTGCTCTCACTCGCTGACGCCCGCTCGGAGTGAAAGGTTTTGTGGAGCGAGAGAAGTTCCCGTGTGGCCTCGACTACTCACAAGGAGAAGGCGTCGATTTGGTCACGGATTCTAATCCAGACACTCATTCCTTCTGTTTTTTTCTTGAGTTGTATTGTGTGAAAACGAATACAGTTGTTTTAGTTGAGTTCAAAACGAATTTTCTTTTTCGATTACCTCAACCACAGAACCCTCAGCCTTAAAACATTTCAACCGAGATACCTACTGGTTCCGTTCGCAGAATTGCAGAATCGGCGCGCACAAATACTGTGATAAAACTGAGAGACCACATCCATCAGAATGCCTTGCATTCACACACCAAAACAAATGTATGAAAATTAGGTGAGAAAACTTTAGGCGGGAAATTATATCATCAAAATTTAAGAACTGAAAATTGGATTTTTTTGTAGCAAAAAGGTACTTGATGAAAAAAGTCAGACAATAACAAACAGTGAGGATGAAATAACTGAGGGCCTCTGAGGTGAGTCCTTCCTATACTGTGCCATACCTATACTGTGGGCGGAGTAAACATAAAATCTTCAGATACAGTAAAATATCTTGGAATTACCTTAACTTCTGATACACCGTGGGGAACACTCATACAAAACATATGTGGCGCAGCATTAAAGACACTAGGTTTTGTTAAACGTACAATTGGAGGGCCATGGGATGAAAAAGTCAAAGAGAGATACTACTTGGGTTGTCGAGACCTATCGAGGGGTGGGTTGTACTCACATTTTGACCAGAATTGGTCCGTTTTGACCCTCCATGGGTCCGGTGATCCTCACCCCTATGACGTACGTCGGCAGACCGCACGGCGTCAACCCGTAAAGTGAGTCAGAGAGACACCTTATCCCAAATATTTGGGTAACGGGCTCTCTCGGCACACAGGGATGTGCGGTAGGCTTTTGCGAAAGTGGAGCCAACGGTAACTCGTCTCTGTTGTTTGGGGGAACCAAACTAATACGAGCACTTCGGGGAGGCGGAGGCCCAATTGAGGTCCTTTTGACCTCAATCCGCCTCATTGGTGTCGGTCTCGAAGGGGCTGCGGTTACGCTAACCTTCCCATCCCATCCTTTCTTTCCACCTCTTCCAAGTCCCTGGGTATAAGCGTAAAGCTTGCAGACCGGGGACGGAAGTTGTAGTCCTGCGGCGAGAGCCGAAAATCCTGGTTAGGCCACACCTCGAATACATCGCGAGCATTTGGGTCCCTGGTGAAATAGATTTAACCAAATACATTAATGAAATACAAGGGAAAGCAGCGCACTTCGTTAAAAACTGCTACGAGAGTACATATAGTGTCTCACAACTTTTAGAGGGATAAAGGTGGGAGCCCCTAGAGACTCGGAGGCTAGACTTAGGTCGCTTGAGAAATTCAGGACTCAGAGAATATTATCATGATGCCTCACCACATCTCTAGGTCTGACAGATGCGATTAAATAAGAGAGATACACTGCCGAACAGATTGGTAAAAAACTCGTTCTTTCCGCGAATAATAAGCGACCACAATAAAAATGAAGCTGCCCTAAATACACTACAATAATTCATGTCACCATTTCATCTCCAAAAAACTTACACCTTCAGACGGCTGGTGAATTAGCACCCCCTACCACACGCCCATGTGGCGGCTCGTGGGGTATTACGATGTAGATGCAACCAAATACGTGTATTTTACTCCTTTGACAAAAACCCAAAAGACTCTCGTGACATGGATCTCATAAGTCAAGACAGGTCTAAAAGGACGTTAAGTTAAACGGGGAGGAAATAAGAAATCTAAATGAATTTGAGAAAAATGTGACAAAGCTTTAAGGTTCCCGGGAGAAAATAAAAATGCAAAGGCGCGGGATATTGGGCAGGAGAAAGGAGAGAGCGAAACAGACAGCGAAATAATGAAAACATACTGGAAGGATGGAATGAAGATAAAATAGAAATCATGAAAGCACTATTGTAAGTGGTATGCAGATGGTCATAATATAAGTAAGAAACATTAACGAAATATTTGTTTGATACAACGTGAAAAGAGTTTCTTTAGCCTCAATGAGACAATTCGACAAGGTTAAGCCTGAAACTTCTCTCTTTGGTCTCTTCAATCGCACCCAAACACTACCTTTTACATAACTTCGTTATAACTTCGTTTCTTGTACTTATACTTATTACATGGTAGCAATTTATGAGGAACCTGCATTTCGAAGCACTGTTTCCTTCAAATATACAAGATTTGCTCTAATAAGAAACTTAAGGGGACCCATCTTATCCTTCGCTAAAGGATAGTTGTATAAAAAATTCACTAGATGGCGACACTTGCACACGATCGAGCCTTTCTGACGTAAAAAGCCTCTCACGTCAGAATAACTCTCACTCGAGACAACCGTCGACTGAAATTTGTGGCCAAGTCTCTAGCGCGTAGGTACAGGCACTATGTGGCTATATGCAATAAGTCTGTTATTTAAACCTAAATACTCGTGCTGTATCATTGATAACTTAAGCTGAAAAATATATTAGTCTCAATATGTACCGCATGATATATAAGTATTTGAACATTGTAATTCGGGTGGAAAGTGAGATAAAAAAGCTACCTGAAAAGATGCCATCGCTATGTATTCAAGGCAATGTTTCCAATTGAGTTAAAATTCAACATTTTTGAACCAACATATATTCGTCAAAAGACCAATAGCCTAGTAATATTTTAACACCATTCGATATTAGAATTTTTACTAAATAATATCTACATATAATTATGTTAAAATCAAGGTATGTTTTCGGGAATGCCTAAAATGAAAGTTCCTCCTATGAATGCTGCTCCTAGAATCTTACTATTTGCTATCCTCTAATTTTCTTACGAGAGAAATTAAAATGTTATCTAACTCCAATTTTATCTTATCTTAAAACCTTGATCTCAACTCTAACGTCAAACATTAATGTCCGTATTCATAGTCGTATTCCTAGGGGTTACCTGGGTATCCCCTAGCCAGGTAACACCTAGGGGTCCCCTACGCTGAGCGATTCATAAACCTTACCTGGGTAACACCCAGCCAGGGGACGCCTGAGTAAGAGATTTGGCAACAATCCCGCGCAAAAATACATATGAACGGTTTCGCTGAATGCTTCTCGATGTTTTCGCTCACCGTAACCAAGCACGCTATAAACAAAAATACAGTATACTGTTGCAAAATGTTGATGAAAAATGATTGAAGGAATATGAGAGAATGATTTCATTAATACTTAAATATTTATGTAATTTGAATGATGAGGAATACGAGGGTGATTCAATAAGTGCTCGTGTTTGTAAACAGAAGACGTTACTATGGAAAGATGTTGATATTATCGTGTACTGCCATTACTACAGTAGTATCTATTCGTCCCACGCGTGGGCAGCAGTACTGCTTTAGGGGAGCTTTGGGTAAGCTTCATGCCTTACCCAGTAAATCGACGGCCTGGGGGAGGGTTAGGGGACGGCAGTCCCCTGGGTAACGACTATGAATACCATTTCTGAGCCAAGGGGCTCCCCTACACCTGGGGGACACCCAGGTAACGACTATGAATACAGCCCTAAGTCATCAAAGGGCATGATCGTAAAAATCGAGTGGATATATTCTGTCTGGAGATAGCCCTGAGTGGTGGTGCTGAAAATGAAAACTCGTGAAAATTCATGATCGTTCATCTAAATCAGGCAGAGGCAACTGCCCCCGCACGCCCGAACTGGCACGATAATTCCATAAGGCCCGAGGGCTATTTCAAAGTTGTCACTTATATTATCACTCACGTGTATTATGCAATCTATATCTCTGACCAAGACAGGTAGTCCAATCAGGCATTTCCACCGAAAAATCCCAAGCTTCATGTAAGCGATCGTGAAAGTTAAATAATTCACCAAAAACTAATATCACGAATTGTTTGTTATGGCAACGGAAAGCATTCGCAGGACTGCGGTAATGACTGGATCATTTTTGCTAAAGAAAGGATGCAAACATCAATTCCATTCCTTTATTTATGTACCAAATATTGCCATACCTTTGCAAATCTACTGTCCGGCATGGGAAGAACTCAATGTGGGTTTAAAAGTTGGAGGGCAGCTAATAAAGTGAGATTTTCGGACGATCAGGCGTTGGTTAATTGAGCTTCGAAGGGACTACAAGCTTTAGTAGGTGCTTTAGAAATTCAGAGCGGGATATTCGAAATGAAGATACACCATAAGAAAACAAAAATAATGAGATTCTCTTGGACAAAGAAAGCGAGGCTGGTCATTAAAGTTGGAGGGCACACACTAGGACAAATAGAGAATATAAATTACTTGGGTAGTACGCTAAAAGAAAACGGACATATTCGCAAAGACACACGGAAGAGAACAGCGCTAGCAAAGGAGGCGTTCAGTAATAGAAGGGAGCTGATGACGGGGACCTTAGACAAGGAAGTGAAGAAGAGGCTGGTGAAGAGCCTGATATGGAGCGTTGTATGGGACAGAAACGTGGACCCTCAGAAATGAGGACGAGAATAGACTGCAGGCATTTGACATGTGGGTGTGTAGAAGGATGGACGTGGATGGTAAGGAAGAATAACGAGGAAGGGCTTGAGTTGGTGGGCGAGGAAAGGAAACTGCTGAATGAAATCCGGGATCGGTAGAGTAGGTGGATGGAGGATGTAATAAGGGGCGAAGGGTTGCTATATAGTGTGAAAGAGGGAAAGATGCTGGGCAAGCGGGGAAAAGGAAAAAAGGAAAATGGGTATCATGCACGGGTTGAGGAAGGGTAGATTGTATGTCGAGGCGAAAAAGTAGTAGTAGTAGTGGGGTTGGTAGAGTGCGTCGACGACGTGGTCATTTTGCACCACTACACGTCATAGTTATGAAAAATATATATACACTGCATATTATTATGGTATTAGATATAAACGCTGAGTCAATATTAAAAATAATTTTACATCCTTAAATTACTATAAAATAGGCCGGTTTCATTTAAAAATGCCAAAACGCGCTTGAGAACATCTGGGTCTTCGCCTAGAATGTATCCCAGGTCTCCCACTAGCTGCAGCCTGTCACGCACCGCCCGATATCTCTCACACTCCGTCAGGATATGTCGAATACTAAGAGGAGAGTCACAGTCATCACACCATGGTGCGATTTTTTCTTCCGTGAAGAGGTATGAGTGAGTCAGGGCACAGTGTCCTATCCTCAACCGTGTAATGACTACCTCCTCTCTCCGAGCACTCCTGACAGAAGAGGGCCACACCGACACGTCGGGTTTCATGCTGCGTAGTTTGTTCCCCATTTGGGAAGTCCAGTGTTCACTCCATTGCTTCAGAATGACGCTCTTCCACGCGACCTTGAGATCGTCCGCAGGTACCAGGAAAGAGGCGAAAAAGGAAATACTTGAGGTTGATGGAACCCTGAGAGTGAAGAAAACCGGGAGGAGATTCTCTGACTTTCATCCAAACCGACCGTCACCGGTAAAACACTTCATAAAAAAGCTGCTGTCCATTAAAAAAGGTCGAGTCCTTCGAGTTTAGGATGTTGAATCTTCAAGGATGGTCAACCGATTTTAACGAAATAAAAACCAAGTGATAGAATAATTATTTCTACTTTTATGGACGTAAAGAAATTTTTTTCTACCATTATCAGCCCTTTTTCTGTATTATATTTGAAAAAAATACACTATTTTCGGCGCTCAAAATCCGATGGTCCAAGTTAAGTGAGTGCAATTCGTTGTTATAAAAGTCTGTCGATTTTGATATTAGTTGGCAAAACATTTGCATAAAATTACAACGGGAAAAAAATAGACGTACATAGTTGCGGTGGCATTCCTCTTCTAAAAAATCGGTGCCAAATGTATTCTGCTTCCTCTTTCCGTGAAGATAACTGTTCCCAGAGCGAACCCTAAGCTAACCATTCCGAGCACAAGGTTACACCACAAGAAGTTGTGGGAACTAGTAAAAAATCATCCTAGTATTCGGACCAATGAGGTACATGGAGAGAGCACTGCGTCATCAAAATAAAGCCTAACACCCGAAATAAGAACCGTGTTGTTCAACCCTGGTCTTTCCTCATTTTCCAATGGATAGCACGACAGAATGAACGAATAAGCGGATGTAAAGCAAGAGTATCAACCTTCCTGTTTGAAATTTAAGGCAATTTGTTGTGAATTGTTTATCATATTATTAGAAGAGTCGCCATGTCACTTGCGTATTTGTTATTAGTCCATTGTCACGACAACAGTAGATTGATTGGAATAATAGAGTGAGTGGGTAGCCATCTTCAGAGCTGTCTATAAATGTCTTTTTTTAAACCCAAAAACCCGTAATATAACATGACGCAAGGAGAATGTCGAGTATCGAGATCGTTAAGCAATGTTCCGAAGGACCAAGTGATCACTTACACTAGCGCGTAATGAGAGAAAAGAGATTAAGTGATCACTAATTTAATGAAACACAAATGAAATATAACAAGTACAAATATAACACTTTTCACTGCGACACATCTAGAGAGTACTTAAGTTTCTGCTGCACGTTGAGGGCTCCTGAGCAGGGAAGGCCGGCCGGCGGGGGGAGGGCGGAATAACGACACACGCATACCCTGTTCCGGGAGCACTTAAACCTAATATGGGTTGCATCCGAGTCACCTTTTAGTTATCACCGACTGACTGACTGCTCAGTCGAACAAGTTCCTTTGAATTGAATCACCAAAAAAAGGCGCCCTCCTGTGGCAATCTTACGGTACGCGTAACAAAAACGAAACGAAAAGAACGAAACAGAGAATATACATTAAAGAAGTAGGTGCCTGCTATTTTATAGCAAGTTATTGATGAAAAGCATTGTAAAATTGCATTAGTACGTTATCCCGCAAGCGCTATTGGAAAATGAGGATCTACGAAGATGGCGGACTGGCTTCAGCTTCTAGCATTGGCCAGCATGGCAAGCATACTTCTCCATATATCTCAATGATTCGGACACCTTCCATGGATAACTGATATCATGCCGGGAATTCCAGGGGATGTTTTGAAGCTGGAAGTCCAGACGTCCCACAATTTTCTCCAGCCAGTCGGTCGCATAACAACGTGGTTTTCGGAAAGGACCAGGGAAAAACAGGTGACTATTTCGTAGAAGAGCACTCGATATAAATTATAAACATGAGTTGAAATATTGAACAGTTAAGAACTCGAAAATTTCAAGACTTGCGGATTACAACGCGACCACGATCGAAATTGTCCGACCCCCCTGTTTTGAAATTTGAGCACTCTACACAATTTATAACATTTTTTCTGTTAACGGCAAAACGTTGAAGCTGATAAAATGTATAGCAAACACGTCAATCTACCACATGCTGAAATATATTTGTAATAAAAGTACCTAAGTTTGAGTAGCGAATTATCAAATTCGGCGCTTTGCTCGTAACCGTCAAAACCCAGTACTTCCATTACATTACAACCGTGATAAAAATATTAAAATGCGTTTAAAAATTTGAAATTATCCTTATATAACGTAGGATTAAAAGAGAAAAATTATGGTGTGGTTAGGTTTTCTATAGGTCTTCTCGTTTTTTTTTTTAATTTCTCGAGTGAAAATAATTTCTGCGCCGACGGAAAGTGATTATTCGTTTGCAGAGAACCAGCGCAGGGGCTTTAATCAGAAAAAAACTCGACTAGGTCAAGCCTCGGAATATCCGTTGATGCTACGTCAAATCCCCCGACAGATCTCTACTTCGGAATGGCCCCATTTAAATTTCTCATGGTTGGTACGACAAAATTTTGCCACGCCCGAGACTCGTGAATCCGTGATTCCGAAGAGGTAGGTATAGAATAACTTCCAGGCCACAGATTTTTAGAAAATTAGATTCGATAGTGTAGAGTGCTTATTGCACATTGCTCCAGGTTCATGAACCACAAGCAAATAATTCGCGCTTTTTTTTTAAATTCATCTATCATCATTCATTTTGTTGGCTAAGTTTATAAGGGCAGTTCCTTTCACGCAAATTTATACGTGGACAGAGGAAATATTCATCATAGCAAGCTGTCCTTATAATAATAATAATAATAAGGGTACGAAAGCGGACCACCAGCCTCCTCGTGGCGTACCTGGCAACGGCTTTGCCGGCTAATGGTGGACGTCTATGTGGCGGGCTAACCACCCGCCATATAGTAGAATCTGGTTCCAAGAATGAACTCAGATAAGGCCACCCACAACCGGCCCCTCTCGGATGGGGGCCCCAGTAGAGTTGGGCGTGGCCAAGCAAAAAGAACTCAGGTGGGAGCTCGCATGGAGTGGACGGAAGCCTTAAGGGGCGACCTCCTCGCCTGCTATGCTGCCAGCGAGCCCGAACGCAGAGGTTACATGGCCAGGATGCACTCTTTGTGGTGTGAGATGCATCCGGAACACGACCATCTGTCGCAGCAGAACTTGCGCGACCAGGCCAACCACCTGCGAAAAAAGGAAAACATCCACCAACCGCAGGTTCAGAGTAACACACCACCAGCCGAACCACCCTCCCCGTCACAGGCAGCGCCTCCACCTGCTGACGTGAGTACCGCACGTTTGTCGGTATCTCCTACTAAGAGGGAGGATGTAGGTCAGACTGACTCTGAACTATTAAGATCGCGGTTAAGAAGCACAATTAGCTATGACGAAGGACCCACTAGGCAGAGAAGCATCCATCGCAAGATCTCTCTGCGGGGTAACCACCTGCCCCAAATGAATGGACTCATCGACGAGATCCTGACAGAGACGTCAGATCTCTGGACGGTGAATTGCGTGGTCTACGCTGCGGCCAAGGTTTTGGCAACCTCCCGAAAGGACTCCTCTCGGGAGGATAAAGCAGCAGCAAGGCTGAAAAAGCTGGATGCCAAGATCACGCTGGCGCGACAGCAGGCGTCGAAGATTCAGTGTGTGATTGAGTACATCACTGCCGGGCGAACCTTTACATCCAAAGTTCGGCGCTTTGCGCGCAGCCTCAGGTTCAACCATCACACACTGAACAAAAACGTGTTGCTTACTATTAAGCAGCAGGAGGTAGATAGGGTACGGGCGCTTACCTCGGCCAAGAAAAAACTCCTGAAAAGGAGTAGAGCCGTAAGGGAGAATTCCACCTTTCTCCTTCAGCCGTCCCGTCTCTTTCGGCCTCCTCCGCCTGCTGTTGAATCCCCGCCACCCGTTCATGAGGTCGAGCGTTTCTGGAAGGATATCTACGAAACGACGAGGCCATTCAATGGAGACACTCCGGCCATCGCACTCTTTAAAGAGTTCTGCGACCGCCACCTACACAATGTGGATGGACCCCTTTCAGTCACGGAAAGTGACGTGAAGCACGCTTTCTCTGGCAAGAAGAATTTCGCGGCTCCAGGAATGGATGCCGTGAATAGCTTCTGGTGGAAGAAGTTCACTTCTACCCACAAACATCTGGCCAGAATCTTCACGTCCCTCATCACAGGTAGAGAACTATTTCCACCTTGGCTGACTGAGGGACGCACGGTTCTCATTCCGAAAAAGGGAGACTTGTCCAATCCGAAGAACTATCGCCCTATAACCTGTCTAAACACTGTATACAAGGCGTTCACCACCATCTTGAGCGACCTTATCCTCCGGCAGATCCAGCCTGTGTGGGAGGAGGTGTACGAGCAAAGGGGGTGCAAACGAGGAATCGCGGGATGCAAGGACAACCTGCTCATTGACAGGTGCATATGTCAGGATGCCGCCCGACAAAAGCGAAACCTATCAATGGCATGGGTGGACTATCGCAAGGCTTTCGACACCACTTCGCATGAGCTTCTCATCGCCGTGCTGAAGTTGATGAAAGTCCACCCAGAGGTGGTGTCCTGCATCCAACGCCTGTTACCACTCTGGAGAACGCGCTTCGTCTTGACATCGGGCAAACGGACCGTCTCCACTGAGTTGGTAACATACCACCGTGGCGTTTTTCAAGGCGACAGCTTGAGCCCCCTCCTGTTCTGTATTTCCCTCCTCCCCCTCTCCTTCAAGCTGAGACGAGGCCGAGGATACATGTGCGGCGTTCCTGGTGACAGGAAGCACAAGGTCACCCATTTGTTTTACATGGATGACCTTAAACTGTATGCTTCCAACGCCAAAGAACTGCGCGTTGCACTGGACACCGTACATCAATACAGTGAGGATATAGGGATGGAATTCGGATTGGACAAGTGTGCATCCATCCACCTGGCGAAAGGAAGAATATCGGAGGACAAGGAAGACTTGCAACTCGTTGACGGGAACGTCGTTCGTCATCTGCAAGATGACGAATGCTACGAATACCTCGGCGTCCCCCAGCGTCGAATGCAGGAGGTAGCAGCAGTGAAGGAAAGACTCACCGCCAAGTACAGACAGACTCTCAGAAAAATCTGGAGTTCTGAGCTGTCTAGCAAGAACAAGGTTCTTGCCACGAACATGTTCGCGGTTCCGACACTGCTGTACACCTTCGGATGCATAAAATGGAATGTCAACGAGTTGCAAAACCTCGACCGGGGAACGAGGAAGATGCTGACCATCTATAGAAGTCTTCATCCGAAATCTTCCGTCGCCAGATTGTATCTCCCTCGCAGTGTAGGCGGTAGAGGTATGTTGAGCCTGGAGTGTCTACATAACAGAGTTGTTTTGGGTACAGTTTGCCGTGTGTTCAACAGCACGGACCCCCTGCTCACTCTCGTAAGGGAGCACGAAGGTGCCGGGGTGGGGGCGTTTCTCTTCCAGGCGGCGAAGAGGGCAGCGGACGAAATCGGTCTGGACTTTGACCTGTCATCCGACGGTAACGACAGTGGCAAGTCAATCGTGTCACTGAGGGCAGACGTCTTAAAGCTCGAGGTCAAAAAGGCTGAGCAGAAGACCTTGCTCAAGACGCACACCGATAAGCCCATGCATGGAGGTTTCTACCGAAACATGGAAAAACATGGGCTATCGAAGGAGCTGACGTTTGCCTTCCTTCGTTCCGCGGGTCTCAGGTCCGAAACAGAGGGTTTCGTTCTCGCGTGCCAGGATGGTGTCATCAACACTCTCGTGTACCGCCGAATGATATTCAAGGCGGAGGTGACGGACACGAGATGCAGAGCGTGCCGAGCCAAGCCGGAGACTTTGAGTCACCTTCTCTCCGGCTGCAGTTATTACGCGCAATCAGCGTATTTAACTAGGCACAATGCAGCTCTGCGAGTGTTGTATTTCCACCTTCGACATCATTACGGCATCGACGAAGTTTATGTGCTGCCCTATGCCCCTGGAGATATTGAGTCCGTCGTGGAGAACGACAAAATAAAAATCTGGTGGAATTACTCATTCCCCACCACCAGGCAGTTGGAGGCGAACAGGCCTGACATCGTTCTCCTCGACCGCCAATCTCGTTCCATGTTCGTAATCGAGTTTTCGGCTCCGGCCGATACGAACTTGGACGCGAAAGAGGCGGAAAAACGGACGAAATATCAAGACCTGCTGTTTGAACTTCGGCAGATGTACCCGGGACACTCTGCAAAACTAGTAGTCCTAGTCATAGGTGTGCTCGGTGGAATCAAGGGCTCGCTGATACAGAGCATCAAGTGTATTCCTGCTTGCGTGGCACAGGCGGAATCACTTGCAGCCCGCATGCAGAAGGCCGTCCTCTTGGGGTCGCTCCGTCTGCTCCGTGCGCACGACCCGAACGCAGCGTAGCCACTGATCCGATGGGTTAATCGGAAGCGGCTACGAACTCTGCACCCCCCCTCTCGAGTTCTCGGCCATTATGACGGCAACGAAACCCGATGTTAGCCGGGGACTCGGAGGGGAAAGTTACAGAAGTAAAAAAAAAATAATAATAATAATATAATTTATCGTTCTGTTGGTTATTTACATGACATAGAACATGGTCAGAAAATCAAGACGAAACAAGTACTCGCATAAGAATATAACAATTGTAACACTATTTGCATAATTACAAATTGTCACTTAGGAACTCATTGATGCAATAATAGTATTTCTGGAGCAAGAAATATTTTAGATTTGTTTTAAAAGAAGTGGACTTATTTTTTATACAAGGAGGCAGTTTATTATAAATAATAGACAAGGAGTGGTGTGGGCCTTTCTTGGATATAGCACGTGGCTGAGTTCTTAGGTGAACATTCTCTCGTCCACGAGTAAGGTGACAATGAATGTTAGAGTTAGGCACAAACTGGGATGGGTTCATTTTTACATAAACAGTAGCATGAAGAATATATATACATGGCAAAGCCTTTATTTGAAGCTCCTTAAACAGGGGCCTTCCTGGTGTCCTAGTGGATACATTAGCCATTGCCTTCACTGACCTCTTTTGCATGGAAAATGCCTTAATTGCTGCACTAGAGTTACCCCAAAAGACAACCCCATATGCTAAGTAAGAGTGAACTTTAAGCAATAAAAAACTCTTAAGCAATTAATGAGAGTTTTCAACGACTAACGCAAATTCATTAGCTGAAATCCCTACCTAAACAAGTGTTATAAGTGAAGAGATCTCTAGTAACAGTAGGTACGGTACGCCCGTTTCTCTTTTGTTCATGAAAACGAATGGCTAAACCCTTCCAGAATATAGATCAGTATTTTCTAAACCTTTTCAAGCCACCGCCCCCTTTCTTCCACAAACCTTTACCCAGTGCCCCAAACCATAAGCTTTAAAGTCATGGACTACATGAACAAAGAAAGCTATTTATAAAAATAAAGCTAAAACAATTTTTATTATACTATTGTTAATTTCAAATCCAATTGAGAGATAGTTTACTCATCCTCGGACATGTACGTTCGGTAAGGGTCCAGCCTCCAGCGCCCCTTGACGCCTCCATAGAAAAAAGCACCGCCCTCAAGGGAGCGGTGTAGCGTCCACTTTGGGAACCACTGATATAGATTGTCAATTTCATTTATACTAGTGAAGTTTTTTCTCCCCTGCACCCGTATCGGAGGTGTTTGCCATGGAGGTAATCGATACTGCTCATAAATATTATCGTCTCTAGCTAACACCGACACTTAAGACGCTTTGAAGGCTTGGATGGAATGAATATATCGATTGCTTTTTTCTCGCCGTGCAGAATTGGGTGACAAATGCGCTCCAATTGAGTGGGGATGCCAAGCCGGATAATCACGTTCGATTAAGGAAGGTTGAGCGAAATATCTTTTCGCCGCCTATAAATCAATGAATGTTGTCCCATTTTAAAGAAAAACATATCACCCTTCCAAATTTTCCAAAGTGTAAGCCCCTCACCGAACTTTTTACACGAAAAATAACAGCCCTTTTGCATGAGAAATGGTACGTAAACGCACTCCAGAAAGACGTAACAGAAAAAATTAGGAATTTCTAACACCTAGATATCGTGAAAAAATTAAAAAAATAGAGTAGTTCATATGATTTCTCAACTATATTTGAAAATGAATCACATTCCCACCGCATTAATTTTGTTCAAAACGCAAATGAACCTACCTACCATTTATTTGCTTTTTTGCGAATTATTTGCTTGTGGTCCATGAACCTGGAGCGATGTGCAATAAGCACTCTACACTATCGAATCTTATAAAAAAAATCTCTGGCCTGGAAGTTATTCTATACCTACATCTTCGGAATCACGGATTCACGAGTCTCGGGCGTGGCGAAATTTTGTCGTAAGAACCATGAGAATTTCAAATGGGGCCATTCAGAAGTAGAGATCTGTCGGGGGATTTGACGTCGCTTCAACGGATATTCCGAGGCCTTTACCTAGTCGAGTTTTTTTCTGACTAAGGCCCCTGCGCTGGTGCTCTGCAAACGAATAGTCACTTTCCGTCGGCGCAGAAATTATTTTCACTCGAGAAATTAAAAAAAAAACGAGGAGACCTATAGAAAACCTAATCACACCATAATTTTTCTCTTTTAATTCTGCGTTATTTAAGGATAATTTCAAATTTTTAAACGCATTTTAATATTTTTATCACGGATGTAACGTAATGGAAGTACCGGTTTTTGACTGTTACGAGCAAAGTTACACTAAGTTACGACTTTGATAGTTCGCAACTCAAACTTAAGTACATACTTTTGTTACAAATATATTTCAGCGTATGGTAGATATGGTAGGTCCGTTGTGAAGGAGTTTTTAACGTTCCGCGAGAAAAAAAATGAATCAAATTAAAGATTTAAATGCATATTTTTATGTTGTAACTTAGAATTTCAGTTATATAAAAAATTGCACCACTAAAAGTTATATTGCACCATTAAATATTCATTATTAAATTCATCCTTCCTCCAGCTGCTTAAAATCAATGCGTATAGTTCGAATTTGGACGAGAAAAGGCTGCAGGCGTTTGAGATGTGGACGTGGGGAAGGACGGAAGAGGTGAGGAGGACGGAGTGGAAGAAAAACGAGGAAGTGCTTCAGACAGTGGGCGAGGAAAGGAAACTTCTGAATGAAATCCGGGATAGGCAGGTGGCTGGAGGGTGTAACAAGGGGCGAGGGGTGGCTCAAGAATGTGATAGAGGTAAGGATGCTGGTAAGCGGGGAAGAGGAAGAAGGAGAATAGGGCAGATCGTATGCAGAGGTGAAAAAGGATATACTAGAGAGAGATAGGCCCCGGAAAGTGTAGAGAACCGGGAGGAGATTCTCTGACATTCAGAAAAACCTACATTCACTAGTAGAATACTTTTTTTTAAATCGAATATGATCTCCATTATGACTAGGAAACTATCTTGCTCAAACCATAGGCCCTATATTGGCAATACAGTACCTCTAGCTCAAACTACAGTGAGGGTTTTCGGAACATTTAAGTGGATGTAATGGGGAAATTCTTCTTCTTCTTAGCTTTAATCCCAATTATTTGGGGTCAGCTTTGGATTTTCAACCTCCAGCGTGCTCTATTCAAAGCCATGTCCCCTTTTGAAGTGTGTGAAGAAGGATATGTTGGAGGCCAAAGCCTCCAACATATCCTTCTTCACACACTCCATCCATGTTTTCCTTGGCCTTCCTCTGCTCTTCGTTCCCTCCACCTTCAGGTTCATTACTCTTTTCCCCAGATATTCACCGTCTCGTCTAACAACATGGCCATACCATCTCAACCTGCACTCTTTCACCTTTTCTGTTATAGCTGCAATTCGCAAACTCCCTCTAATGTGGTCATTCCTAATCCTGTCAGCTCCGGTAACCCCACTCATCCATCTCAGCATGCGCATTTCACTTGCATGTAATACTCTCTCATGTGTACTCTTAGCAGCCCAACATTCAGCTCCATAGAGTAACACCGTAAATGTAATGGGGAATTTATCCACTGTCAATACATGCATTCAATAGCATAAGGTCCTTTTCCTTTCCCATTTTGAATGTATTCGATCAAACAGTTGATTTGTACCTTCACAATGTACATTCATCTCATACTCATAGGTTCGGGGGTCAAACTTCACCATAGTTCATGCACTGCAGTCCAGTTCTTAAGTAAGAAATGATACCCCAAAGCCAATTCTATAAAGTTTGGCAATAAATAAGTAGGTACTAAGGAGCTAAGTAACGTCAAATACCTGGGAATCACCATAACTTCAGACTTGGAGAGAGGGAGATATGTTAAAGAAATTAGGTTTGCATTAATCGCAATAACTAAACTAGGATTCATCAAGCGAATAGTCCGATGGTCTTCCGATGAAAAGGCGTTAATTTGCTCTGGTTGGTTGCATCACATCTCGAATGAGCCGTGAGCATTTGGATCTTGAAGTAAATAAAATAAAAGGAAAAGCCCCACTCTTCGTTACAAACAACAAGGAATGGAAATAAATTTAACACGTAGCTAATGAAAGGACTAGGTTGGGAGCCAGTGGAGACTCGAAGCCCTGATGCTAGGCTTTGACTATTACTTGAAAAATTAAGATCAAGCAAATTCCAGCATGATCGAAAAATATTATTTGAATATTATACATCTAGAACTTATGTATGCCAATATGTGGAACAACATAGGAGGATTAGCTCATAGGCTTCCGCAGATGCAGTTTTGAATGTTCCTTTTTCTGGGATTCATTCCGCGATGTAAGTTTTAAAACAACAATATTTCGCTGGTCCTCCTGCCAGCTTCATCAGTTTCCCAGCCAGTTCAGTTAACCTGATGAAGCTGGCAGGAAGACCAGCAAAATATTGTTGTTTTAAAACTTACATCGTGGAATGAATCCCAGAAAAAGGAACATTCAATACATAGGAGGAAGTAGAAGCTCAGAAGCCTGGAAAACATTAAAGGGGATGAGAGAAAATACCAATAATAGGGTAAATATTATAAGTATAACATCTAAGGAATGGGTTAAACATTTCAAAGAGCTTTTGGAAGAAGAAAGACCACAATTTTTGGAAAAAGCAAGCTTAAAAAATACAAAGGGGAGAACTATAGAGTTGGAAATAAAAAAAGTAGAAAATGCTATCCGAAAAACAAAAAAAAGAAAATCACCTGGGTCAGGAAGTATAAGTCCAGAACTTGTCAAATGTGGCTCACAAAAGTTAAAAGAAATTCTAAGACAGTTATTTGAAAGGTGCTTGAATGGAGAACCCACCGCTATGGAATGGAGGAGCTTTTACATTACACCAATATTTAAAAAAGGTTCCAGGAGAGATCCAAAGAATTACTGGGGAATAGCAGTAATACCCACGATTGGCAGAATCTACTCCAGGATACTAAAAGATCTGATTGAAAAAGAACTAGAAGAAAATCAACTGGAGGAGCAATATGTCATGAGAGCCATTCCAGCGGAGCGGGTGACATACATGTATGTCATGAATCACTCGTTCATTCCTTTGCTGCTGGGGAGCTACGTGAATGTGTTACCTTACTTTTTCACCCTCCCGCAGCTCGGCATAGACCAGCATAGACCTAGCATCAGTGTGGAAGTGTCAGTTTCAGATTCCCTTTGTTTTTCTTTTTAGTTTGGTTATTCTTTTTGTTTAGTATATTTTAGCTATAGGGACCCATCCGTCAAGTAAGACACAAGCAAAAATTTCAACTGCATTGAAAGTGTTAAATAACACCCAACGCATAGATAAACAGGGAAAATCCAAGGTAATATCAAGACTGAATCCATCATGGTAACTCAGAGATTTAAAAATTGAGGCAAAAACCTACAAAGCTATCCAGGGGTGAATGCGGACTCATATCATAACTTAGTAATGATGAAGTGTTATGTTAGATACTAATGGTTTCATAAAAGTAAGATGATGAAGAGGCAGAACATGGAAGCATTGCAGCAAGAACTGAGACGGAGGAAATACCAGGAGCTACTGAAAAAGAGGATAGGCAAAGCAAAGTGAATGGGAACCATCAAGGGAAGAGGACACAATATAAAAACGGGCATAGTCAGAGCTGCAGAGAAAGCAACAGGATCTGTTGAAATGAGGGGTAAAAGAAGCAGAGGGAAAGAATGATTAGGAAAGGAAGAAAGAAATGATAACGAAAATGGAGGAGAGGAGGATGTGAAAAAACATCTACACCAAAAAATAAAACCAGAGGAAGTACAAGGAATAAAGCATTTAACTCCAATGTGAAGGAAAACTGGAGGAAAGTACAAAGTAAAAAATTGAAATTCTGCTGGGAGAGGAGGTGGGTGCAATATATGTTTAAGGTAATGCATCACACCCACTACACCAATTGAATTTGTCATGATTTCTGACCCTAGATTTTTTGCTAAAGACTTACTCATCAGCTTGAACTCTTCAGAGTATAAATAATAGACCTTTGTCAAGGGAGGCCCATATCTCAAATATGACAATTTGAGGATGCCTCCAAGAAACTGGCAAGATACATAGTACACTTTTACAAAAACTAATGACTGTATAAATAAAACATAAATATAAGGAGTTGTATCAATCCTTTTTTATAAGTATGCTAAGTAAGAGCCATCATGACTGATACGTAAAATCTGTAATTGGCTCAGTTCAACAAGATACCTGCATGGATTTTGGTGATGATATGCTTGGATGGTGATGCAAATAGTTCAGCCTTTCCTCACAGACCTTTGGTCAGCACTGTCTGTACCTGCGCACAAGACAAATGGCAACAACTTGCTGGTAACTGTTGTCTTGAGCAAGAGTCATCCTGGAGGGAGAGGCTCCTTACATCAAAATGTCTTGATCAAGGGTGAGTGTTGCCATCTGGGTGATTATCAACAGAAATATTCCTTGCACTAGTATCAACCATTTTCAGGTTTCTCCTTACTTAAGGAGAACTTACTCCCTACTTAACTTAAGGAGGAACGAAACGTTGAGCCGATAAAGTTCATCACGCAGCAGTATACCTGAAAATGGTTGATACTAGTGCATGAAATCGCTGCGAAAATCTAAAAACAGAAATATTCCTTACCAAAGGATAAGATGTGTCCTCTTAAATGAAAGAGCAAATGGTTTGCAAAAGAGGGCATATGCCACTGAAGTTTAAGGACAAAATAGGGAATATATATTAATCAAGCAGAAAGATATCCAATGTAGATGGAGGGAATATATGGAGATCTATACGACTGCTGGCTGGTAAACCTAGATATGGAGAATGAGGGAGGAATAGATAGGGATAACATAGAGCTGAAATTTCTTGGTAGATAATTAGAGAAGATGCTACGAGTGATGAAGGCAAGAAAAGAGATGGAATTAGATAACATACCTTCAGGGTTACAGAATAATTTAGGTAGGTATTAAAGGATATGACCTTTTTCAAACTTATTTATAGGACCTAGAAAGAAGAAGTATGGCTAAATATTTTATGAAAACAGCACTGATTACCATGCCAAAGTGGAAGAAAGCATGTGAGGAGAATAGAAAAATTAGTTTAATTTCTCATAAGTCAAAAGTCTTTCTACGAACAATTAACAAAAGCTGGGCAAGTAAAGCAAATTATGACTTTGGCAAAGACCAGATTGGGCGCAGAAAGAAGAAGGCACATTGGAATATGTTTGCAGTGACAAGGACACTTGTAGACAGAAACAGGGTATGATCAGGGTTTTTGCTTGCTTTTTGGATTCTAAAAATATTTTACAGAGAAAATTGGGAGGAACTTATGCAGATGCTTGTGAATACATATAGAAATTACCTGGGAAGCTAGGAGACTCATCTGAAACAAATAAATGGCCCAGAGGGTGCAGGTAGGGTGACTAAAGTGAATTTGGATTAGCAGCTATAGGTTGGGGTAAGGCAAGGGTGCCCATTCCCACCTCTGCTTTTTAAAATCTAAGGCAAGGAAATGGTAAGAGAGCCATGAGAAATACTAGATGTCAGAATAAAAATAATAATAATAAAAACAGCTGATACAGGCTGTTACATTCATGGATGACCAAGCAATGACTAGTCTATCAACAATGGGAGGGCAAGCTTCAACAGATGTAGTACCTGCACACATGCTCAAGGAGTTAGCGCCACAGATTGCACCATTCTGAGAAATTATATTTAACAAATCATTATCCAAAGGCTTGGACTGAACCTGGACTAAACCTGGAATAGACTGGAAAATAGCCAGTGTCACGCTGATATTTAAAAAAGGAAATAGAAGTGACCCAGGAAATTATAGGCCTATACCATGTACATCACTTTTATTCCACATCCTCGAACACATTTTCGTCAGCAATATTATGACATTTCTGGATAATCTTAACTTCTTACATAGCAGTCAGCATGGCTTCCGTAAGGGCAGGTCCTGCGAAACACAGCTTGTGCTCTTCATTCATGATATCCTAAAATCAGGTGAATCGAATCGGCAGATTGACGCAATATTCCTTGATTTTAAGAAGGCATTCTACAAGGTTCCTCACAAAAAACTCATTTATAAATGGTGTTCACACGGAGTTAATAAAAAAATAGTGAATTGGATAAGTGTCTTTCTCAGTCATCGAAAACAACAAGTAGTTATCAATGGTTTTAGCTCTGATATGGTCGAAGTCACATCCGGTGTTCCTCAAGGAAGTGTGATCGGCCCTCTTGTATTAATTATTTATATTAATTATCAAAGTTCTCAAAGTCTGATAGAAGTGACAAAATACATGAAATAGACTGCCAAGTAGGTAGGTACAAAAACTCATTCTTTCCATGCACCATAAGCGACCACAATAAAAACTGATCTCCTCTAAATACACTCCCATAATACAGGTCACCATTTCACCTCCCTATGCCATACATTTACACGGCTGGTGACCTAACACCTCCTGTCACATGCCAATGCGGTGGCTCGCAGGGTAGTATGTAGATGCATCAGAATTGCCATGCAGTGCAAAAGGATTGATGATAAATCTTAAGAAAACAATAGTAATGAGATTCTGTGAGACAAAGGAAGAAAGGCTGGCCAAATATAGGAGGGCACAAACTGGAGCAAGTAGAGCATGTTATATACTCAGGTAGGATTCAAGAAGAAAATGAGCATTGTGGCTAAGAAATAAGGGGGAGAATAGCGTAAATAAAGGAAGCATTTAGTAATGAGGGCAGTGAAGAGCTTGATACTGTGTAGAATTGAATAGGGCGGAAATGTAGACTCAGAAAAGGGAGTGGTATGGCGGGGTGATGATTTGCTAAAGGCCATGATGGAGGAAAGGATGTGTTGCAAAAGGGGAAGTATGAGAAAAAGAATAGGTTTCATGTACATGATGAAGAATGGTAGCAAATATGCAAAGATGAAGAAAGGAAAATTAGAGATAGATAGGACCTGGCTCATGTAAAAATCAAGATGGTTTTTTTTTTATTTTCACTAAAACCTTCCTGTAATCATTATATTACTCTAAAGAATGAATGAGCTATTGACAGCATCAAAATTCATGTATAGCATGTTACACAGTCCAAGCAATCAAATGGTAAAACAAATTACCATCATCACCACTATTTGGCATTCATGCGATTAAATATAGCTGTCGAAAGATCTTAGGATTGAATGTAACTGTTGCCATCAACTTCACTTGCCTAATAATTCTTACTTTTATAATCTACCTATCTCATTTTACACTTTTCTGTAGATGTCCTTATCATTGCGCACCATAATTGGAAAACACACATTTTGGGGCCACTTTTCTACTGTGAAAATATTATGCCCACATTAGAAATAGAATAAATGATTGTGATAATCATGAATGATTTGATGAATAATTTTTTGAGAGCTTTATCACTTTCAGCCCATGTGGCCATCTGATTTCAATGAAACCCAAATGTAAATAAAGGTTATACTGTGTAAAAGTCAACATAGTTATTATACTTTATTTGCAGAGATAAAAATTGCAACATTTTCACAAGTATTTACATTCCAAAGATAATTTAATTTTATAAGACAGTTCATGCATATAAAACCACAAACAGAAACTTATGACAATAATACCTACCATCAACTGAGCCATTAAATTTGCCACTAAGCTTAAGTGTGAAAGAGGCTGGGTTTGGTTTCACTTATTCAGATGATGAAAATTTATGACCTTCCACCTCAAATGAGATTCCATTTTAGTGATAACACAGACTTGAAACCAAGACAGGAACACAAGAAATCAAATACATATCAGATGAGGTTAAGGCCAATTCTCCAAAGCTTGAGAAAGTACAGAGGAAGATGGCCAGGTATGTTATAGGAAGGCATAGTAGGACAGATAGTATGGTAGCAAAGTTCATATCGCTAGGATGCGAATCACTCTGACAGAGAAGAAAAGGGAATAGCTATTGTGGTATAAATAAAACAGTAAAATGAAAAGGGCTTGAAGGATCTATCAGACTTCCAAGAGATATTTTCTGTATGAGATGGCTTGACAATTACCAATCAAAAGCTTAACTTCCCCAAGACCTACCAGAGGAATGGATTTCAACAAGAAATAATAGGTACTCAAGACAGAATGGAAAAAAGGGTGAGGATAGCCATGGCCCTTGAAAGGACCCACCACCAGATTATCCCAGCAGAGAGCACTACCAAGTCTTCCGCATGTGCTACATAACCATATGTTGCAGGCATCACTGACAAGATAGCCAGAGTTCTAGTAAAACACAACATGATGACATTATACACCTGCATCATCAACACAGCAGATCTACTCTTAGGAGTAAAAGGTGTGCACAAGATCAATTGTGAATATGGTCAGGCATAAATTGGACAAGCCTCGAGAGCACTCAAATGATACCTTTAGGAACACAGAAGGGCTGTGAACAAAAGACATATCCATGCCTTGGCAATCGCTGAGTACACTTGGAGTAGACTGAAACAACACCAATTTGGAAGGAACAAATTAATATCCAAAGAAAGATGCTACTTCCGAAAAATCATAAGAGAGACTAAACAGAGCTCAATATTCAGATCAAAAAGGCCCCTAAGAACTTTATCAGAGAAGATGGTCGAATGCTCTCCAGCACTTGGAAACTTATTTTCCACAACTCAAGACAAAATATGCACCAAATAAGTTCAGCCCCTGAATGAGTAAGAACTATGCAAGGAGACCAAAACTGTAACAAAATTACTTCAGATCTGAAGAATAAAATTGGAACATTAGCAAAGCATGATAGACTCACACAGAAGAGATCCCATATGATGTGTCCAATCTAACAATTGGTTCTAGACATATAGTGATCAATAGAGTTAGTGAGTCAGTGATAGAAGTTAGGCCAAGCCCTAACTTACTTTTCTCAAGAGAAGAATCATTCATAAACTTTCCTGAAAGAAAAAATATTTCCCTGCCCTTTTTAACCTCCCCATGCTCTCCTCTCCCAAGTTGTAGTCGTTGTACAAAATTCCCTTAAACTATTAAGAAAAACTAACTTCATGATCCTGCATTATTTTATTTAGCTATAAGTTAAAATACTATCTTATTCTAGTCTTCTATCATTGAGGCTCTCCCAACAGCCTTCCTTTCCTAATGACATATGATATCTCTTCGATAGGTACTCACTATTGATTTCCTCACCTCCATTTTAGGACCTTGCATTACAGCCTCCACCATATCTTGAATATAACCTTTCTCAGGGAAGGGAAGTGATAGGCTCAGGGTGAAACATATCAAGGAATTACTGCAGGACCAATTAAGCAGTTTACAAGTTGCATACTTCTCCCCACATTTTTGTCATTCATTCATTTCAGTATCCTACAAGCTGATAGCTTCATTTTTGGACAGTTTGAACATCCTAATTTCTGGGATATCATTCTGCTTTCCCACCTCTTCATGATCTGCCATTTGATCCCTCTAAAACTACACACATCGTCTTCCTCTTTCTATTTCGTTCAAAATTCCTCTTCTCTTTAACTCTTCCCCAGCATTCTCCCCTCCATTGCCATCCTCAGTATTCCCTCACTTTTCAAAATGTCCTCCATCCATCTCTTCTGCCTCATTTGAACCACCCATAAAAGCTTCCTCTCCTCTCCCACCATTCAATACATCCTCATTCGTCCTTCTTGCCATCCAGCTCACCCTCTCCATCCTTCTGCACACCCACATAGCAAACGCCTCAAGTCTACGCACATCCTCCCTTAGCAAGGGCCAAGTCTCAGACCCATACAGCACCATGCTCCATATTAGTTTCCAGCAGCCTTTTCTTTACATCCCTACTCTGACCCCACCCAGGGCCGGCTCGTCCATATAGGCAACCTAGGCGGCCACCTAGGGCGCAAAATTTTGAGGGGCGGAAAATTGAAGATTTTTTTTATTTATTTGGAAACTCAAAAACATAAACTAAATAAAAGTTTAGTACTTCTGTGCCCTACTTGCTTAGGCAGAGGAATTACTAGGTAATGAAAGGTGAAGGGTATTTTATTTTCTTTAAGTTGTCACTACAAAATAGGAATGTAACACTACCAAGTTTGGCAACCTCGCTGTGCGTGGCGGAGCGCTAAGTGTAGGGTATAGGGTTGTGGTGCGGCGGCAACCCCGCACTTCGCCCCGCCCCTCCCTGCTTGCGACATGACGACGGAATATCACAGTGAAGTGAAGTCACCTTCGACAAGTCAGCTCGTGAGTCGTGAGGGCGTTGAGTTGTCACCTGCAGTGGCAGTGCAGTTGTTGCTTATGTGCATTTTCGTAGTCAGTCAGTGAGTCAGACTGTTAATTAAGAGTACGAAAGGAAATTTGGATTGACAGGTAAGTACACACTTGTTCATAATTCACTCTTGTCGTTCGGGATAACCGAAGGGCTCTGCTTGGGTAGGTTGCTCTCACAGCCTCTAATCTGTTTAGATTTGCGTGAGTGAGGTGGATCCAAATTTTGATGACTGCAAAACATGCTAAAGGGGCGATCTTGATGTGGAAGAGTTTCAATGCTATGTCGAGTGATATTTTTTCAATATTCTTAATGTCGAAGATGGCATTGATTGCTGTTGTGCATCTTTTTTCTATTTGTTTCGTGAACGTTTCTGATTTTCTGAGAAAATTTTCAGAATTTCATTACAGAAGAATGCTTCCGAATGGAGAAGATGTGTACCGAGACTATCTTCAATATTCAAAATCTACCGGCAGAGTCTTCTGTTTTTGCTGTAAGGTTTTTGGCGTAAATGTTTCTTCTTCACTAGGCCAAAGGGGTTGTAATGATTGGCACAATATTTCGGCCCTCCTAGAAATGCACGAAACATCAAATGAACACCTTCATGGAAAACACTAAAGACAAATCTTTTAAAAAATTTAATCGTTGACAATGCTCATGAACAGAAAATGAAAGAAGAAGAAATTTACTGGCAGAAAATTCTAGAACGGCTGTTTTCTCTCATTAAAACTCTTGGTTCCCAAAACTTGGCGTTTCAGGGCACGACTGAAAAATTTGATTCTCATGACAATGGAAACTTCTTGAAAATTATTGAATATTTGACCATGTTTTATTGATTATGAATGAGCATCTACAAAAAATCAGAAGTGATTACAAAAGGCACACTCATTACTTAGGAAAAACACACAAAATGTATTGATTCAAATGTTAGCCAGCGCCATAAATACAGAGATCTTGTCTTCAGTTCAAAAAGCTGAATACTTTTCTATCATTTTGGACTGCACCCCAGACGTTAGCCATGTAGAGCAAATGAAAATGGTCATTCGATTCGTACAACTACCAACATCTTCTCTGGCAACCTCAAAAAAAGAGTCTAGTTGTAATCAAGTACTGATGAAAGAGCACTTTTTGGGATTTATGCCTCTTAAAGAAAGTACTGGTGAGTCCATGACAGAAGTAGTTCTAGAAAAGTTAAAATACATGTCATTGCCAGTAGAGAATATTCGAGGGCAAGGTTATGACAATAGCAGCAACATGAGAGGAAAGGAAATTGGAGTTCAAAAAAGGATTTAAGATGTCAACCCACGTGCATTTTATGTGCCATGCCGCTCACACACTTTGAACCTTGTATTTAACGATGCAGCTTCATGCTGTGTGGAAGTTACTACCTTTTTGATGTGGTCCAACGAACACTATGTATACTTTTTGGCATCAACTCGTCGATGGGAGATTTTACGCCATCACGTGCCATCTTTGACATTAAAATCCCTGAGTGACACAAGATGGTCCAGTCAAATTAATGCACTAACACCTCTGAGGTACCAGTTCTCTCATGTTTGTGATGCTTTGGAAGAGATTTCTGAAGACACTTCTCTAAAAGGATCGAGTGGCAGTAAAGCGAAGGTAGAAGCACTTGGGTTACTTAAAAACATCTCAGACTTCAAGTTTATAGTCACTCTTGTCACATGGCACAGCATTTTGTTTCGAGTAAACATAAGTAGTAAGATACCGCAAGAAAAGGACTTGAGTCTCCAGAGAACAATTAGTCACCTGAAGAAAACTGATGAGTTTTTCCACAGTAGCAGAGAATATTATCACAACGTTGTAGCAATGTTACAATGGGAAAACCAAAATGTTGTCACGTTTCACAATATTGCCACAATGTTTCGTAACATTGCATGCACGTTGTCACAACGTTGAAGTTCCCACCTGACAACCTTGTCACAATGTTGTCACAACATTGCCACAACATTACAGTAACATTACATGCACGTTGTTACAACGTTGCATTGTAACGTTTGAAAAAAAAATTCTCTAGCAGAGTAATGGCATACATTTTGGTCTTCAGTTAAAATTAATGAAGATTAAGCTGTAACTACTACTTCCCTCAGGTACATGGAATACGTCCATGTATATGTAGATATATATTTGTACAGCTTCTTACAACATGAATTGATATTTCACTTATCCTCTGTTAAGAGAAATAAAAAATACTGAAAATCAATGTAACCATAAAACTTCTTAGCAGTAAAAAATCTTTCTTCTTTAAATTTTCATGACACACCACAGCAGAGAAACACCACCATGAAAGACAAAAATGTGAATCATATGCCATCTTCAACTATTTATGCATCAAAAGTGATGTAGTGATCCAAAAATCATAATCAAAACAGGCAGAGGTGTAATCAAACGTAATCAAAACAGTAAACAAAACGTAATCAAAACAGCAAACATATGCAGAAAATATCGGCAGATCGTTACACAACCGCACACGACTGTACAACACCATGGTCCAGGAAGAATTCCACAAAAATGGCTGGTGAGGTAGATAGTGGTAGAAGGATCGACTGGATCAACAATGTACGACAGAATGGAAACATTCCTATATATCTAATGAAAATCAATCCTGAAACTGTGTACTGTAGTGGGGCTAGGAAATTTTTCTAAGTCCAAAATCGGGTCCTTATGGCCAAAAAAATGTCTCCCGCACACGAGTGTTCTATGGCTTCAATGGATGGAGGAATGATTCATATATTGATATATATTATGAAAATTCGAAATTAAAACTGCATATAGCAACTTTACTTTGACGTTGCCCCAACGTCGAAAAGTAATGTTGCCGTCATACGAGCCCACAACGTTGTGGCAACGTTAGAGTTACAATGTAACATTTGAAACATTGCTACAACGTTGTGACAACTTTCTCTGCTGCTGGGGTTTGGTTACAGCTAGTAGTGATTTATAGTTCAAGAACGTTCTGGTTGATGCTAATGAAGTACAAAAGAAGTTGGAAGAGAACCAGTTTTTGAAAAAGAGAAGGTCTGGATAAAAAAAAGAAGAAAATGTTCGATTATGAATCAACAGATGAATCTCCAAATATTGCAGCGGACCCCTCAGAAAGTTTCAAGATACAATTTTATTTTGCTGTTCTATACACAGCTGCTAATGCCGTAAAAGAAAGATTTTCCCAGTTAATTGAAGTATCTGGTGCCTTTGGATTTTTGTACAACATTCCTGACCTTAAAAACAAGACTATAGCAGAGGTTGAGTCGATGTGCAAAAACTTGAAAAAAGCCTTAAGAATTGAAAAAGATGAAGGTTTGAATGGATCTGACATTGCTGCCGTAGGACTGTGTTCTGAACAAAGAGCAATTTCACATCATCTCCATGACTCAGTATGAATCCCTGAAGAAGTCCTAAACTACATTTACCAACATAATCTTGAAAATGGATTTCCTAAGATTTGTGTAGCTCTTCGTATTTTGCTCACGTTGCCACTTTCCGTAGATAGTGCTGAAAGAAGTTTTTCAAAACTTAAGCTAATTAAAAGCTATTTGCATAGTACAATGTGCCAGGAGAGACTTGTGGGTCTGGCGACAATTTCTATTGAAAGTGAGATAGCAAGACAGACACTTAAGCCCTCAAACAAGAATTTCCTAGGCAGAAAGCAAGAAAAGTACCCCTAGGAGTACAAATACTGTTAATCAGGTTTTCAAAGTGACTTTGAGACCATAGTTAAGAAAACAATAATCCAACATCAAGTACTTTTTGTGTATTTTTTAAGTGCTATAAAAACAAAAGAACTATCTGTAACGTAACTGTAAGTTTCTGTTTGTTATTGAGTGAGCTGTACATAATGATGAAGACTTTTTACCTAGTATAAAACTGTGTGTTATGTAGCTTTTCTAATACTAATTTAGATCTATAATTAATACCCTATAAGTCGTCAAAACAAGACAAAATGCAAAGCCATTTTTCAACTAACATAATACATTGTGGACATTAAAGTATATATATTTTACGTAAAGTTGACATTAGCTCTGTTTACATATCCCAGTCATTAATCAAAGGTTATAAAAATAAAAGTCTTTGCAATACCAATTATCAACAAAAATATTTCTCTGAAATTCCATACCCCCCAGACACCCCGGAAGGCGCTTTAATGAGGGCGCAGAATTTGTTTTCGCCTAGGGCGCCAAAAAACCTAGGGCCGGCCCTGACCCCACCCCATCAGTTCCGCCCTCTTTGAAAATGCTTCCTTAGCCATGGAAATCCTTTATCTAATGTCCCTTCCCTTTAACCTCTTTCTCCTCCAAAATACTACCTGGATACATAAATTGCTCGACTTGCTTTATCCTGTGTCCTTCTAGCCTTATGTTAAGCCCTGCCTTCTTGCTTCAAGAGATCCTCATCACTTTCGTCTTCTTATGGTTTATCTTCATCCCACACCTCTTGCGCTGCACCACTAATGCATTCATCATTGACGGCAACCCCTTGGCTGACTGACACACCACTGCTTGGCCATCGGTAGATCTCACTGATGTTATTATCTATTAGTGACACTAATTAAAACTTGCCTTTGAAACAAAGATCCTAGGAGAATAAGATAGGAGAATATGCAACCAAAGCCATCGTCTGGTTGATGAAAGTAACAAATGTAACAGTCACAAAGACATCAAAGACTTTAAGGTGAGGTTAAGAATATTTACGAAAAGTTTCTCTGAATTCCAGAATCATTGTCAGATATGCTGAATATCCCTAATTTTTCTGCCCAACTTACATGAATCTGTCCCCTTCAACAATTCCTGAGTATTAAAATAAATGAACATGTTCATCAAGAGGAAGTCCTGTTCAGTTCCGAGCTGAGCATTCCTGTTTAACCCTTGAGTCCACACCCAACTTTTACCGCGTTGTTACACACCCAGGGTACCCGTGTGCCCACGTCTAGTTTTTCTTTATTTCTGAGTCAGTATGCGCACGGAAAAATTTCAAATGAATATACTTAACTAAATACATATCAATAGAAAGTATGTAAGCACTTTGAGGTCCACAAGCCTTCTACAGCTTCCATTAAGAGAGTAAGTAAGTCACGAATGGAGCGTTTTCACCTGTTTGGACAGTTGTGTAGTTCTAACTATTTTGCCATTGAATTGCTGCAATTATTAATTAAATAAGCCCTGTGATCTCAGACACTCACTTAAAGATGTTATTAATCAATTTCCCGGTATAAAATTCCTTTTTCAGTCTGTGGGCACCCGGGTACCCGCGTGTATCCACTGAACACATGTACTTAGACGCCATTTTGTTGACCCATAAAAATGAACAAAAAAATGTCAGTGGTTATTTTGCTCTAAAAAAAGTTAAATAATGGAGATCCTGAGGCTCAGATGAAATTTTTAATTATTAATGAAGTTATAAGCAAAAATATGACATGATGTGTACCCGGGTGAACACATATGGGGTTAAGCCACTGGGTTCTGTTGCTAAGATTTAGATATTTAGTTAAATGCGTACACCGTTTGGATGCGGACGTTGAAATTAAATCACAGCGGCTCAGTTACTACCGAATATTATCATGTGTATTCATTTTTGTGTTTGCTCAATCAGAAAAGCTTCAGCTTGTACCGAGAAAAATCATTTCGATCGTACAGTGCCAATTTCTTACCGACAACTGCAAGACGTCAGAAGATCGTCGACTGCAGCCACTACCGTCGGTAAGTGGCTTTCCCAGGATTGCTCTATCGTTTCCTCAAGCGACGACCGTCGGTGGCCACCGATACCGATAGGTGTCGGTAGGAATCTACAGAATTCCGCCCCGAGAGGTTCAAATTAGCTCCAGTTGTGTGCACTACCGTGTCGGGCATCCGGCGCTGATCGGAGTCGGTAAACGGTCGGTGAGCCGTGGATGGCGAGACTACGGTTGAATAGGGATACCATTAAGGCAGGTGGACACTGAATGGCGAAATACACAGGGTGAGGCAGCATAATTTGCTGATTTGAAGTGTAATTGTTGTCGCGACTATATATTACCAAGGTCGTTCAATATCGATTGTGTTCTTCCTTCGATATAAATCTTCGCAACGTACATAAATCCGCCATTAATGTGCTTATTGTTCTGTATTCTCCATAATTATAGCATAGGTTGTTCGACGTTTTTGTTGGTTTGGCAATGTATTTGTATTCGAAATGATGACTTTTGCCGCATACCCGCAGATTTCCATGTGCGTGTTATGGCAGTAAATGCTTAAATAGCACATTAATGGCGGCCACGTGGTGGAAATGATTGCGAAGACCCATATCGATAGAGCTACTGGTATATCGAATCGAATGACCCTGTATATTACAAGACTGTGATGTCGAAGTGCACGATGTTGCCCTTTCAACGATTAGCATTATTCGACAATTTTCATTTTTCCGATCGATTTCAACGTCTTTGAGTCATTATCAAGATCCTTGGACAAAATGGTTCTACGTCAAATCAGCAAATAATGCTGCGGCACCCTGTGGTTGGAGTTCAATTGCTCTAACTAGACTCAATCCAGACTGTTTCTTCACACTTGAGTAAAAATTTTATCCCGCTGGATTCTCACTCCGGAGGTTAAGGTTAGCTTTACCGAGACTATCTACTGTTCACACTGACAACAGTTTGAGGCAGCGTACTCTCAGCATTCTCGGTGAGGGACCATGTCTATTTAGCTGCTGCAGTGGTCGTCGCCTTACTGATGAGGAAGGAAGAACGGAGAAATTAAAGAATGTGAGTGCGACAGTGGATCTCAATCATAGAGGAATGGTTACACGATATGTTATTGCGAGAGCCATTACTTGAAGATATGATTTCTTATCGGAATATTTTGCTGACGTATACTGAAGCCTATAATTTCCTCTTGGAAGGAGTTTTTCCGAAGATAAAGAAAAGCTAGATACTCAAGAGAGCGTTTTCATCCTCAGAGAGAGACTCGCAATTACGATGCAATCTGAGCGTCGAGTACATTGTATATTGCATTTTAAATATTTATAAATTGTTTAAATATATTTATTTATGAAAAGGTATTGTACGGGAACATGAACAAAACTCCATTTTCGACGATAAGTAAGCGCGTTATTTAGAACTGCTCTGGCGAGAGGTACGAAATCTATCTGTCCGAACCATTGAGGTAGATGGAGAGGGCGCTTGCTATTGTGTCCAATACTAAAAGCTGTACGTGGGTGGCCTCTCCGCCATCTTTGTTAACTCCGATTTTCCTTCAGCCCTTACGGGCTGTCGCGCTAATGTTGTCATTTTACGATATTTTCCACCGATAATTTACTGAAAATCAGCTTGTACTTACTTCTTCAATATGCATTCTCTAGACGTATACTGTTTGTTTATATCCTGATAATCTGCGCTTCCGGTGAAAACTATGACATAACTGTACATCTACATCTACATAATACCCCGCGAGCCACCGCTTGGGCATGTGGCAGGGGCTGTTAGGTCACCAGCCGTGTAAAGGTGTACGTTTTATGGAAATGAAATGGTGACGTGGAAAAAAAACAAATGAGAAACGATTATCCTTGCGCTGAGCGCCATGCTGAATTCTTCCCACGTCTTGATAATAATAGCTCCTTACAATGTTAAAAATCTTACAGAAACATTTTCTCAAGCACGTTAAAAATTACGGAGAGCAGAGGAATCATCAAATTTAGATTCGGATGAGGAATCAAATGGAAGACGCAAGAAGAAAACGAAGAGAGTCATCTTGCCTGGGGAGTCGGAGAGTGACGATGAGCCAGCCTTGTCAAGAGGGAGGGCAAGAGAGTGTGAGAAATGGTGGGTGTGAAACTAGCTTTTTCTGCACATGATGAGACATGTTTGCGGCAGGTGTAATTTGGCAAGTATGAGTCATATGTGATATGACAAGTTTGCGGCAGGTATGACATGACAAGTTTGCATCAGATGTGACGCGACAAGTCTGCAGCAAGTTTTTAGACACGTAACTAGGAGGTTTGATTCAGGCTTGCAGCAAGTGTGCAGGCTTGTTATGACAAACTTTTTGCAAAATTGCAACTTTGCCGTGACAAACTTGTGGCAAGTGTGCAGCAAGTTTAGCATGCTATCTGGGTTGTGGTAGTTGTATCAGTTTTCAGGCTACAGATTCTATTCACCTCAATGGTCTAAACAGATAGATAGAGCACACAAGTCAGGAAACTTGTCTCTCTGTTCACACTACCGTTCTCGAAAGATCCGAGTTCTAACATGAGACTAGAGAGTCGTTCTCCAGAGAGTGCTTTCATTGATGTTCACGCTGTTTCCTTGTTAGGTAGAGAGCTCTCACATGAGCAAATCTAGCTAAAAACCTATACAGTCGACAAGAGCCTAAACAGTCCTTGTTTGAACTCAATCCAGCTCGCGGCCCCCTCAGCCCACGACCCCCTCCCCCGCATTGCGGGCCCATCTGGGCCCACCGAGAAACCTGTTTATTTGTAATCGAGTTGAATGCGATCAATTAACGTCATCGTGTAAGAGGTGGCCTATGCACTCTTTACAAACCAATTATAGTGAGAATATTCGGAAAAACTGTGGTAGAATATAAAGAAAACCAGCATTGGCATTAGTTTTGCCCCAGAGTGGTAACGGGATTTTAGGTATGCGCAACTGATAACGCGTTTTAGGATCAATGATTCAGGCACGCAGAAACATACATACACAGCAATCACGCCGTTCCCTTCCGGGGTAGGCAGAGTCACTAAGCTTCACTTATTAAAACATATTTGTACGCCTAACTCTGCTTCAATAATTTCCTCCATACTGACCTATACTGGTAAACCTCTTTTTTCATTCACCCCAATACACTGATTCATACAGGCCCTCCTGTTTTTATGACTCCTAATATTCCTCCTCCTAAGAATTTCCTCAACCACAACTTTCAGGCCTACCCCTACCTCTCGCACCATTCATTTCGCCCTTATATATCTGTTTCGTTATTCGACAATCATCCATTCTCTCAACATAGCCAAACCAACGAAGCTCACTCCTTTCATATATGTCCATTACAGGAGCATCTAACCCACATTCATTTATTACCCACTCATTCCTGACCCTATCCATCCTACTCTTGCCACAAACACTCCTCAGATAACTCATACCCACGGGATTTAGCCCACTCACATGGTTATCCTGACATACCCATGTTTCACTACCATACAACAAAGTGGGGAGAAGTACACTTTTTTACACGGCGATTTTCACTTCCTTAGACTGGCACTCATTCATTGAAGTGCTCCATATGCTACCTACCACTTTCCTTGTCAGTACACCGCATATACCTCCTAGTGGTGGGTCGCGGGCAACGGTATGCTGGCTCTCAAGGTAGTCCTTTCAGAAGGGATCGTAGCTTGAGTAGAATAGAGAAAGCGGTCCTAGGGTATTACTATGCTTTGGTTTCTCTTGTGACATACTGGCGAAAATGTGCCAAAACTGACCGGTAGAGCGCCGGAATCGTTAATAGGGAAACCTGCACGTGGTGCGGGTACTGCAAAGGCTGGTAACCTTGTATACTCTATTAATCTTTACTCCTAAGAGTCACGAAGTAGCCTCGGACAGCCGAAGCCACGATGGGCAGCGGAAGCTGAATAAGGTTGGCCCATCAAGATACGGACTTAGCAACACGAACGGGACTACCGCAGAAACAGAGAGAAAAATAAAAGAGTCAAAAGTATGAATTTTGAGATGATAGCAAATTTACTAGTTCAGCAGTCGTCACAAGCATTCTTAACATATACAAGGTGCATCCAGAAAGTAAGTTCCGTTTGGCGGTTCCGGCTTTTGTTTTCCGTCTTCATTAAAAGAGGCCGCTTGTGATGTCAACCTAGTAACAACATGTTCTTTGATCTCGTCATTTTTGTTCAACCTCTTGCAAGCAATACTCGATTTTAGATCGTAAAAAAGACGGAAATCACTAGGAGAGAGGCCCGGGGTGTATGGAGTGTGGTTGAATTGTTCCCAACCAAAGTTCGGTAAAAGTCGTTGCGTCACATGCGCAGCAGTGTGTGGTTGGGCTTTGTCATAAATCAAAACAATACCACTAGTGAGCATCCCTCGGCGGCGGGATTTTCAAGTTTATTTGCCATTTCAAACAAGAACCGCGAGGCGTACACAACAATCAGCCAATTCATAATGGCGTCAACTCCTTCTCGATAGGACAGGGTAAGTACCGCGCATGCGCGAAACTGCGATCGCGATGCTACAGCGGTCAAAAAATACAAACGGAACTTACTTTCAGGATATACCTCTTATTTCACCTATGTTCCTGGCTTTAGGAAACACTGCACATCCTATCAAGACTCTGCGTCATTCTTCTAATAGCTGTTGGACTTGGGCATGCATGGTTCTATTGTTATCGCTCTGGAATGAATTAGGACGAGGAGATTTACGACAATAACAAGAGAAGTTACTTCCATTGCCTGCAGAAGATTTCGACTCAGAATACTCTAATGCATCCATTTTGCAAGCCTTTGCTACGTCAACTGCTCTTGGAATTCCCGGCGCACGTCACTAACTGGGAACGGGGATTGATCTGAAAACTTAGATATTGACTGAATTCCGGACCTAGCTCTCTAGATAGGAAGCTGAGAATCCAGCCACCACAAAATTCAGACACTCGAATATATTTTTACGGAATGTAAGCAGCTCTCTTCCCTTGGAATACAACCTTGGCGTGCTGGAAGGGCTAGTGCGTTCCAACTAGACCCTAGAGCTGGACTGGCAGGAGTCATTTTTACTGCTCTAGGGAGGTTATTCCCCAACTCGTAAGGCGCCCGATGATTTTTTCGCGAACGGCAGCCAAAAATGGCATCGGTAGGTATTTCGTGTAGGTATTCATCATTGGAGACTACAAATTTGAAACAATAAACAATTTTACCTATTTGGGCTCCAATGCCTCCTCGGAAAATGATGGGACATTAAAAATTAAAAAAAATCGAATCGACGCAGCTAACCGAACTTTCTCCTTCCCATTCCCAATCATGAAATCTAGAAATGTGCCGAGGAAAACCAAGAGTCGCTCGTATAAAACGCTCATCCGTGCAGTGCTGTCTTACGGCTGTGAATCTCGGACAATGACAGTCAAATCTGTGGAGTGGTTGGACAGATTTGAGAGAAAAGTATATACTGCGGAGGATATACGGGCCTGTGAACGCAGAAGGAGCATGGAAAATCCGTCGTAACAACAAAATGTATAGCATATATGAAGAAGTCAGCATTTGTACCGACTGCAAACTAATGAGGCTCCGATTTTGGCAGGGCAAGTCCCGCGGATGCCGGAGGAGAGGGCAGCTAAGAGAGTGTTCACTGTGGACAAATGGGAGGGATGAGACCGGTGGGGAAAGCCCAGAGATCGGTGGGAAAATAACGTCAGCAAGGTTGCACATGAACTACTTGGGGTGAGGAATTGGAGAAATGTGGCAGTGGATAGGGAGGAATGGAGGAAGAAAATTGAGGAGGCTAAGGGCAGATTTGGGCTGTAGCGCCATCGGAGAAGAAGACGGTATTTCGTGTCGACATCTACAATCGGTATCGCTAAATGGCATGGAGAATGAGTGATGTCATTCCTGGGGCCACAGAAGCCCATGGGAATGGGGATGTTCACACCAATTGGGCGGCGTTACCTTGGGATCATTGGAATGGAACGAAATGAGAATTCTAAAAAGAAGAAACAGTTTATTCAAACTGAGATAACAAGTTAAATCAAACTAATACAGTCAAACACGCTCAATACGCTTTTAGATAAAGGAAGATAAAACGAGTTAAGGAAGCAAACAAACATAAATGACGTCGTCATGGGGATAAGGAGAGAAGGAGATACATTGGGATCGTCGGTAGAATGACAGAAGGCATATTCCCACCGCTTTTAAGAGATAAGATCCCACATAGGCAGGAGACTGATAGGAACTGATGTGTAGTTCACAGTGAAAAAAAAATCATTCGCCCGGACTAGGATTAGAATTTAGACCCCTAAACTACGCTGATTGAATGGTTTTTTTTACTGTGAATTTCACGCGAGCGTGTGACCATTAGCGGGTGACTGCGTTAAAGTTACAGCGCGGCCATTTATGCAGCTGTTTCAACCATTAGATAGGCCACCAAAAAGACTGAAAGACATATTCCATGTCCCAAGATCAGGACTACTTGATAGTTAAAAACAGGGGAATTGACTATTTCAAAAGGAAGAAGGCTAAATTGACGCAGTCTCGGGTGATACCCCAGCTATGCACGCTGATGAAACAGTCCACTTACTGTCCATTAAAAAATTTGAGTAAGTTGAGTTTAAGACGCTGTATCTTCAAGTAAGGTCAACAGATTTTAACGAAATAAAATGCATACGATAGAATGATCATTTCTACGTTTACTGATGCTTGTAGAAAAATTCCTATCCTCATCTACACTTTTACGAGATTTGTTTGAAAAAAGGCCCTGTTTTCGGCGCTCAAAACCCGATGGCCCGACTTTATGTTTTCGCCATTCTCTTAATATTTATTGTAGGGATAAGATATTTCGATATAAGTTAGCCGAACATGTTTCTAACATATCAGAGGAAAAAAATTGTTTCTTTGTTGAGTTTGACACGAGCTGTTGTAAAAGTTGTAAACCTCGGCTAATTCCGAAACTAACGATGCGAAAGAAGTCTGAGTTATACCGATGTAATCGCAATGATGCCAGCTATATAAATATGTACATAACCATCCGTAAAATATCCTGGGATTCCCAAAAACGATTTTCATTTATATGTATTTTACGTTCAGAGTAAGCAAGGCTCTCCGTAGTAGTAAGGCCCTTGGGAACGTTTTTCCCGGGACAAACGTTCACGTGTGGGAAATGAAGGGTTAAGGTAGGGGTGCTGGTTAAATTCCATAGCTTGTTTGAAAATTCTCATCTCACAAGGGGAGTGTCAGATAGCCGGGTCTCAGATTTTATTCAAACTTAGTAGTTGTACAGACCGCTGTATGTGGTTTATGAATCACCCCACATATAGGGTTATATAACCAATAGTTTAAACGAAAATGGCCTTTAAAAATTTCAAAATTCCCTTTTACACGGGCCACCCACATACCTGACAAGCTACGAAAAATTTGAATATTATTAAGAATTTTGCTTGAATTGTAAAAATATGAAGACAATTTTATAAAATAATTATAGAAAATGGAAATCATGTGCAAGAAGGAATAATGGAAATACGTCGTGAAAAGATAAGGAAGTGACATAATTAGAAGGCTGCCTTCGACCGAAAAAAAAAGAGACTAAGCCTGCGGTCGTGTATGCAAATGAAAAATTTTCCTCGCGCAAAAATAATATTTGGAGTAAAAATAAAAAAAACCTTGAGCGCATTGTAGGATGCCGTAAAAGAACAACTAAAAAAAACAGCGGAAGAAACATACCCCGTATCGGAATCGAACCCGTGTCTCTAGACCGGAGACGAGCACGTCAGCCACCCGTCCAGGTTGTCAGTTATATGGGTGGCCCGTCTGAAGGGAATTTTGAAATTTTTAAAGGCCTTTTTCGTTTAAACTATTGGTTATATAACCCTAAATGTGGGGTGATTCATGAACCACATACAGCGGTCTGTATAACTACTAAGTTTGTATAAAATCTGAGACCCGGCTATCTGACACTCCCCTTGTCAATCAAATACAGAGAAACTTCCTCGGACGCGCATTCCCAAAACTCTCATTCATGTTTACGCAGTTTATAAATCGGCGCCAAGCTTGGCCGAACATGGCTCTAAGTTTCAATTTTACGCGTCATCAATAGAGGGCCGCTCTCACAAATTTTTCCTGATATAATAGTAACCTAATAAAAATGACTCACCGATCTAATACGTCAATTTTAAAATCAAATGCTGCAGGCTAATCTTCATTTGAGTTCTGTACGTTCACATTTAAAGAAAGTAAAGCAGTTAGTGTATTTCCACAATTTATAGATATCACGATGAATTTATCGATTTAGACCATTGTCATGTTCAGAATTTCATAGGCCGATCATTTTCTGTCCAAATTATGGACGTGCCGATGCCGTAAATCGGCGAACTGCATCGCACAGTTGATCGGAAATCGAAAAAAGCCTGAAAAAAGTCCAAAATTGCATTTTTTAAGGTAAAAACTTGAAATTTAGCGCAAATTATCACAAACGATTTTCGGGATGATAAGCCACTTCCCTTTGGTCTAAGACGATACTTAGATACTGAGGCTCCAACTTGAACAAATGTGCAAAAACACGCCCGTTTTCATTTTTCTTCGAAAATTTCATGAATTACACAATTGGTGGAGATTTTTATGAAATGAAAACATAACCCCACAGTCAACATGGCTCTTGAACTTTACTTTGCATAAGTTTCAGAGATTCTTCTCGATATTTGTGTACCATTACGTCACAATATGGCGGACGCTTTTTTCAGGCAAAAGTTTACATAAAGTAGTCATGGCATCTTTGGCTTTATATTTGTGCACCGAGATACTTCATCCAAGTATCAAGTGAAGATATATTTACGATATTCTGTAAAAATCTTGGGAAACATTCGCGACTCAGGAATTAAGTTCAATTTTTCGATCGCGCGTCGCGATTATTTAAAAAGATTGTAGATATTTTGTTAGTGTTGTACTTATTTATGAATACAAACCATTGATTTTACTTCACCATAGAGGTTCTCCGATGCTGAAGTCGAGTCTCATTCGAAATCAAATTACATCCGGGATTCCGGACGATGCTTAATCATTTCCATGAATCCAATGCATTTTATCTTATCATTTAACGCAACGCCGATTGCATCGCGGAAACATTAATAAAGCATTTGTGATACCCATCTGGTCGGATAAAAACAAGAAGTACGTTTCCGCGGTATAGTCTCACTTCGACATTTTATTTGAAGTATTCCACCGGTTAAAGCAGGTTTTGTTGAAGGTCAGAGGACCTCCTCCCAGTTTCTACACGTTCAGGGGCCATATATCCCTCTAGTGAAGCACTTCTTCGTTAGTCTTCCTCTCCGTCCACGTCACCTTCTCCACACCCACATCTCAAATGCTTGCACCTATTCTCGTTCTCCTTTCTGAGGGTCCGCGTTTCTGCCCCATACAACGCTACGCTCCATATCAAGCTCTTCACCAGCCTCTAAGTTCATATCCTTACCCAAGGTCCCCATCATCAGCTCCCTTCTATTATGAACGCCTCCGCAGCTAGCGCTATTCTCTTCCGTATGTCTTTGCTAATATGTCCGCTTCCTACTAGCGTACCGCCTAAGTAATTAAATTGTTCTTATCGCTCGAGTTTGTGCCCTCCAACTTTAGTGACCAGCCTCGCTTTCTTTGCCCAAGAGGAAATCACAAGGGGGGAGGTTAGCCAAAGAGGAACCTTTGTCACTGACGCGATACACCGTTACACGATCTCCCCAGTTCTCCCTTCAGGGTCACACCCGTTCTCTCCGGCGGGATTGTTCACGAAAACGTCAGGAGCCAACCATCTCCGTTCCAGTTAATAAGGATCTTAGTCCGTCTGTTTTATCATCTGCGGTTGCCCGGGACGTTCTCGCGCGATAAGATTACTCCCGGGTATTTTTCACTTCCCACCGCGAGAGTGTGGTGTTTTTGAGACAGGCTCTCGCGTAATTAAACTCTTAAACAGTGTCCAAAGACGCTTTTGACGTCCCCGACTGACGAGGCCAGCGAATAAAGGCCGAAGGGAACATTTACAAGTGCACAACAGTACGTGGCGCGGTCAGTGATACGTAGTCACTGACAAGTGTCCGAGAAACATGATCGCGACTGACACAAATATCGCCCATCAAGATCTCGATGGAAGAATTATCAGAAGCCTGGAGATAAGATATAAGGCAGTCTGTTTCAAAGCCCGAAGCCGTCGCTATCTATAACAAAAAAAGGTGCCACACCATTCTTTGAAAACAGAGAGCACCTCAGTTGGCCTTCGGTATCATCAAGGTGACAAGTCGGCATTTACTTTTTGGGCCATAAACTTCCATAATTCGTCAATGATCGGATACATATTCTTCAGACACGAATGGTAAGCCCCTCTTGTTTTCTTTACCTTTTGCCATTTTTTAACAATTTGAAATCCTATGCGAATGTCTGCGAATATTCCTCACAGGCGCACCATGATAACCTCGCAAGCATTTGAGAAATAGTGCGCAAATTAATTATTGTATCTCACTTTTTTCGTCTTACTTATTTTTTGTAACTTTCGCGTGACTGACGGGTGTCTGGAGTGGGGGAGTGTCTGGGCTCCTTTAAAGTAATTCGTGTTTGTCAGTGTACTGTCCCAATTTTACCTTTCGTTACCTTTGTCTAACTCTTTTTCCTAACTTATCGTGGGATCAGCATGTCTCAGAAATCTTCAACAAGGGAAATAAAATCCTCTATTTGCTTAAACTTCATAAGAAAAATTTACCTGTTTCTAACAGAGTTGTACTTGTAACTTATCTGATATTTCCAATTATACATTACCATATAATAGTCTATAGTGATTTAACTAATATACTTGAAATTCGCCTTCAGCGACTAATTAACTGCTGCGTCAGATTAATATTTGATCTGCGTAGAGACGATCATGTGACCAAAAACTCTGTTGACCTTACGTGGCTATCTCTCGACTCCCGAAGTAAGTACTTCATGGGGTCTCTCCTTTTTCCCCACTTCCATAAACAAACGCCTGATTACTTATACAATTTATTTACCAACAGGACAAGAGTTTCCCATAGATTAATCCGATCTGACCCTAGCCTTCTTCACATCCCCAAGTCCGTACCAACCTCTACCTAAACTCCTTCCTTATCACCGCTTCTAAGCTTTGGGATTCGTTACCTTCTCACGTTTAATCTTTCTCTTCACTGGAATCATTCAAAAATAAACTTTTACTTATATTTAAAAACCTCAAGACTGAATCTTGTTGCCTAATGTAAAGCTGTTTAAATCTTTCTGTTATAAAGTTCAATTAGGGTGTTTCTCAACTATTGTACAATTATTTGAGCAGAATGTGAAATCAAAAGTTTTCTGCTCTTTTCTCTTTGATTGAATAATTTATTTGTGCTAACATACAGCACAATAAATTATTCAGTCACTTTACTTTCCTTCCACGTCTTTCCTCGGGCAAATTAAGATTAACAGCTTTGGGTATTCGTTATTCGTATTATTCGTTTAAAATTCTATCTTTCCCGAATCACATGAAACGAGAATTTTTAATTTAGTTAATTACAAGCGGTGAAACAAATGAGACAAGTACACCCAGAGGTACTTCGCCGTCATAATCACCCCACATCCATGGAGTTAAATTAGCCTGTTATTAAGATCATTGTTGGCCCAAAATTTGTTACTACTGTATCTTCCATTCAACAGAGTGAGTTCCAAATGGCCGACTTCGAGCCTGCACCGCGCTACAATGGAACTGGAGAACATGAAGAACGGGCTCCTTACGCTGGTAAGTGACGAGGAATGTGAGAGTGAAGAGATGCAGCGTAACTTCGACTAGAAGGCGTAGCGTTGTAAGGGACGAGCCCGATCATTCGGGCTTCCTCAGAAGTCGAAATCTCGCGAGTGCCAGCAGTTGACGTCCGACGTAACTGGCGACTCAATCTGTCACTGCGGTCAGGGAAAAGGAATTCTGCCAACACCACATAGAGAGAAAAGGTGGTGTTGTCTAGGTAATAATCTAGGTGGTGTTTGTTCTGCCATCAACATTTTCGCGCCAAGTTTGCGATGTAGTTTCGTGCAGAAAAAAAGATGGGCATCTCGGGTCGAAGTTTCCTTCTTGTTATAGTGCAGAGGTGCGCATTATCTGAGGATTCAGAGCAAAATCAATAGATGCGCGCCCCTTTATCATCGTGATGATCTAAGAAGACCAATCGTCAGAGATGAAACAATGGTCGACGGAAACAAAAGTAATGCCAACAAGCTCTAATGCAAACCAGCTCAACATGTTCAAAATTTTCTCCGGGTAAAAAGAGAGGAGTAGTTCCCCGTTTTTGAATGGTTTTAACAGAACACGAAGTACGCGTCTGCAGTCTGAATGAGACTTAGGGAGCTTCCCATTCGCTTTACTACGCTGCTCACTTCGCCACACAACGGCGCCCTTACCTCCCATCCCTTTCTAATCCCGTGCCCTAGTTAGATGAGGTAACACTCCTCAAAACATGGCGGAGCCGATATGTGCGCTATTTGTTGAGATAAGAACGTCAATCAACGCAACCACGATTGTTGTTGGATTGGATTTTTGGGGAGGCGACCGACGGCTAAGGTCATTTGCGCCATAGGGTATAGGTAAGGGAGGAAGAGTGGATAGAAACCCGGCGTCGGCATAAGCCTGCTCTTAACGAAAGGCGCCAAGGGGACCACGGCTTAACGTCTCATCCGACAGACGGAGTAACCCACTCGAAGTGCCCTTCACAAGACACTCAACTAGGGATCGGGTACGATTGTTGTTTGTGTTGACTTTTTGTAAAGGCGTCAAACATGGATAATTTAAAGTTTATAATTAATTCGCAAAGAAAAATAAACATTTTTAAATGCGCAGTTTGAACGATTTTGATAGCTTTAAGCAAACAATCCGGCCGCGTCCATTGTGCGTCGGCGGAATGCGACCAGCCGGCAAGCTACCAAACGTTTCGCTAGCTTCCGTTCCGTTCCCCTCAACATCGTCCGCGAGCCACGAAGTACTTCATGACACGCGGACGTATCGCGATCGATCCGCGTAAACTTCACCTCTTTCGATGGAAAGCTCCCATTGGTTCAAATTACTTTGGGTACGGACGCTTTGACTATTCAGATTAGACAGACCTTGTCAAGGTCAATGCTGAGGATCACGCACCAAGGCCTAAGCCATCATTGAACAGATACCTGAATTAGACGCGCAACTAGGGAGCCTGAAAGGCTTCCCCCGCGCAACAGTACGGTATTACGTTAGCCATTGCAACAAGAACGTAGCCAGGGGGAGACAGTAGGGGATATAGCTTCCCCCAGACGAGGCATTTCAAATCTAATCCCCTTTACGGAGCCAGACAGGATGATGTCCTGCCCCCCTCTCTAACATAAATACTGGCTACACCCATACATTGCAATAGGTACCATTGATGTCGACTTGGAATGACAACAGTAATGCTGACGTTCCAACCAGCACCTTCTGGTTTAAGATCACCAGCACAAGATACAAGAATAGTGGCACCAGATATTAATGCATATTCTATGGGGGGATGAAGTTTCCTTGCAAATGGAGAGCCACCGATTTGTAGGAATTTCAGCTTCCATTCTGATGGCATATTATCTTAAAGTTTCAGCTGCAACAAGGGCCATTAAGTACTAGAACAAAACATGAGAAGAAATAATATTTCATCACTCTCAGTGTTAGTGTGAAGAATAGGATAAAAAAGTGAATTGCTATGGTAGTTCATTTAGGCAGGCTACTAAACTTCCAAAGTTCACACACCTGTAGACTGTGCCCACAATGGTACCCATGAATTATTGAAAACAATCAAGACTTTTGAGGAACAATTAGAAAAGCAAAATATCCAAACCACAATCTCATGACATCTCCAGGTTTTCCGAGATTACAAGGCCTGTGGCAACCCTCATTGTTGTTCTTTCCATTGAAGCTGGTTTAGAACATCTGCCATTTCTATGATTTACCGAAGAAGGTAATTTTGTACAGAAGGACATGCAGGAAGTTGGTAGCATTTAACAATTTATTTATGCACAGCCCCCTTTTTACTTTCACTAATATGTCACCAACTGGCTGCCCCTGTTATCAACTGCATGATGAGGCTTTCCCTTACATAGCACATGTTCTCGCCCAGCACTTGGTTTCCCAGGCAGTGATTTTACATCCAAACGATTTCTGGGCATTTGCAAAGTAGATAAAACATGGCTCTCAAAAACTTCACACCATCTACAGCTCAATAACTTCAATTCCCATGGTGTGAAGTTGCAAATTCACAGTCAGTCTGGTTAACATTCCCACCATTAAAGAGTATTATTGCACCATGGGATTTAGGTCACTTAACGAAACTTCATGTTTGCTTCAAGTGTGGCAGTGAGTATAAAATCATAAGGTGTTTTGCTGCAGTCTCCCCCTTCATATTGATCTTCAGGATTAAAGGTATAAACATAGAACCATTACTTAGGAGTTATCAGGTATGATTTCATTTTTTTTCCTTAAATTTTCTTGTATGTTCTTTTTTTGTACACCGTCATTTGTACTTTCCTTGTTGATAATCATGGCTAACAATGTGACACCTGAGATATAAACAAGTTAATTCAAAGTAATGAGGAGGGTTAAAGCTCATTTTTTTATTCCACTCCATTCAGTAGCGCACACATGCTAAACATTTTTGTAATCATCTCATTTATTGTTTGCTTGCTGAAAATAATTAGTGTTAAGAGATATTTTTCAAATAGATCAGGAGATATGGTGAGACAAAAAAGTCAAATGATAAAAACCACAAGTCACCAATTAAAATAAGAAAAAAAATGTTATGATTCATTTCAGAGGTATCTCACGGCTCATGTGCAGTTATAAATACCCAACCAAGATTCTCACAACAAGGTAAATAATATTAATTATTATAATACTATATTCTTTCAAATAACTAATGGCTGGTATTCTAGATTTTATAACATGATATTTTTTTCTATTTTCTTTTAGGGTATCAAACAGGCAGGCGAATAATACCAGTTGCAATAGGTAAAATAAATTGTAACACAATTTGTAAATATGAATGTACAACTTATACCAGCACAAAAAATGAACAAAGGGCTTATCAACTTCAATCACTAGTCAATGCCAATTTCTTGATAATTATAATCAATTAAAAGTGCATGCAGTTGAAAAATTTTTCTCTTTTAAGCCAATTGAATGTCAACTGTTACATTCATCATTCTGTTGTTGACACCCTGCAATAATAAAGCTGCCAATACACTATGAATGCTCTTCATCAAAAATAGCATTATTAAAGGACAAAAAGTCCACAGTTAGTCACAAATTACTAACATTTAGGATTGTGCATTGAAATACCATAATCATTCAAAAATGAGGTTCACTAATGCCATTTTATAATAAATACTATTTTCTATTCCAATTACATAGTTGAAAACCAACCCCCACATGACCAGCCTGAATTTCAACGAGCTGGAATTGATATATTAGGAATTTCTGAAGAGATATACATACAGCAGACTGTAGAACTCCTAGACTGTAAGTTTTATCATTTTTTTTAAGAAATAACAGGGATAATTAACAATTCTTAAACGAATTCCTCTCTGATATGGCTACTACTGATGTCTACAGACTAGATGGATGTCACTCTTTTTCAAGCATTTCAAGAGAAATGTCTGAAACATACTCCTGATTTCATAGTGCTTTATTATTGATACTGGTGGTGTTTCGTTCTCATTGCTCTGGAGATGGTCATCAAAAATTAATCTTGTTCTGTAAGATTAGACACTTGGAATGAGCTACAAGGAAATAATAAGGTGATGCCATAGAAATTAAAAAATGAGGCTTCTAGAAAAACGTTAGTGAAATGTGAGCTGTAAAAAAAGGATGCGTCTAGCACAAACCACAATGGATTATATTTTTGAGAAAATAACCTCTTCCATTTAAATATTTCCCACGAATTCATCTTATTTAAGTAATCTTCCTTCAGAGTCAATTTTCCTTCCGGTTCAGTAAGAAATGGTACCAAAAAAATCCTGATTGACCATTACCCAGATTCTCAGGCATTCGTGAAATTTCTAAATAAAAAATTAGAAATAAGGCTGGAGATTATTTCCTCATCCTGCCCAAGAAGTTTGCAAGTAGTATTAATAACATTGAGAGTGTGATGTGGATTTGTCATAGCTCTAAGAACAATGCTGTCCTTATATTGCTAAATAACAGTTCATCTATACCTAAGCTGAAATATCCAAAACATAATCCCTCACTTAGCTGCTCTTCTTCAGGTCACCACCTAAATGCCTACTTTTGAGGATACCGGGAAAACCTTTGCTCCAGTTGAGTCAAATGAGTTTTCCACAGTGGAATTTCACACTTCAACAAGTTAGCCAAGAAAGATTTCGAAAATGAGTGTCATCACATCCACTAAATATGGAAGCATATAATCTGAAACCTCATTGAGGCAGCACAAATGTCAGTTGTAATGAACTGCTATACAGCCTCAATAGAGTTGCATCATCCAAAACTTCAATATCAGCAGTCATTCAACACTGGTTTACAGCAACTCTTCACTTCACTCTCCCAGTGGCAAACCATTTTCATCCTTAATAAGTCTTCATTAGGAAGAATATCCCAAGCTAAGAAGGCAGTCATGGCTAAAAGACAACTTCTTTGTTCAAAGAAGACTAGCTGACCCATGCGAATATTTCGCACAGTATGTAGCTTCTTCCTGTTCTTCTACCTGTCGAATATTTCGCACAGTGTGCAGCTTCTTCCTGTTCTTCAACCTGTTTCTTCCCATAGACCTGTTCCCATAGACCATAGACCAACCTGTTTCTTCCCATATATGTTATCTACGTTTGCGTTAAAGATACATAACGTAAATGGTCAACGGTCACACTGATTGCACGTAGAATGTAAACAATCTAACTAAACAATGTGTTAATAGATGGCGCCTCCTACAGTCTTTTAAGCACGTAACCATAGCCAACATATTAGTTGATTATTGTCAACAGATGGGACTGTTAATTTTTGATCATTTTGTAAAACTCTTTTAGCAAAAACTTTAATTTAAAACCATTTGTCTATATTGGGTTAATAGTGGGGAACATAAGCTTTAAAGCGATGTTTGAATAATTAATTTGGATGAAGAATTATGGGAGTTATGGCCTATCCACAAAAAAACACCTTGGAGAAATAATATATACAGATAAGACTACAATCTAGGAAACAGTATATGAAAACATTGGGAGTTTACCACTCAATGGACTGGAAGCATGGACCATTAAAAAAAGCAGACTAGAACAGACTAGAAGACTTTGAAACCTGATACTGGAGAAGGATGCTGATGATAAAATGAACATACAATATAAAAAACGATGACGTTTACAGAAGAGAAGACGAGGAAAGGTCCAAGGGGAACACTGTACAGAAAAGAAGAACCAGTTGGATCAGACACATTCTGAGGCATAATGGGTATGTGAAGAACACAATTGATGGAAAGTAGAGGGAAAAGTCCCCAGAGGAAGACCCAGGAATAAGTTCATGGACCAAATAAAGAGGAAAGTACATAGGAAATGCTACCATGAAGTAAGGGAACTAGCATTAGATAAATAAGGGTGGAGGGCTGCAGTCAACCAATCTTAGGTATTGACCCACCAATGATAGTCTTCATTTTAACATCCATCATATGTCAGATGTACTACATCCTCAATTTTCCTCAATAGTTTCCCCCATTTCTTCAATTACTGTTTTTAAAGCAAATGTTATGTTCCTCAATACGTGTCCAAGAGGATTCTCTATTTCTCAGAATTTTCCCGGTGCATTTTCTCCTCCCTACTCTTCTAAGTACCGTATTCCCTACCCTACATGACATACAACAATAACTTCGGTTACATTTTACATAAAAGTAATAAATAAACCCTCAGCCCATGAGATACAAGCTGATTTTAGATCACCATTTGAAACCCATAGAGTGGGAAATATGGTATACACCGTGAATAATATTAAGTAGGTGATTCTCTCTGCCCATTTGATCATCATAATTTTATCACAGCAGCACATTTTGTGTTTCAACATCACACAAGACACAAAGGCTTCTGAAGGAAGTAATAATGGGTGATGGGTTGCTCAAAAGTGTGATAGAGGGAAGGAGAAGAAAGGTAAGGGGAAGAAAGAGAATAAGTTTCATGGATGGGATGAAGAAGGATTTAGACCAGTTTCAGGCCAGTGTCCGAGCAGTTAAAGACCAAATATTTTTATCTGGGAGTGTAAAGTGGAGAGATGCAGTAAGCAATCTTCTGACTGAAGGATTGCTGATGAGAGTGTGCCCTAAGTATAGTTACAGATCATAGATATTACTAATATTTACCACAAACTATAAAGCTTTTGATCATCCATCTAGGAAAGAAATTACTGAGGCAAGGAAAATAATCAAAACTCTAACGAACACTACAACTCATGACAGTCTCAAATCAAAAGAACATGAGAAAAAATGGTATCAAATTACCCAAATAAGTATTAGAGGCCTTCCCAAATAGCACACTTATGTTAATGTCAAGATTAAAGAAAATTGTACTGTGAGGGTTTTTCCTCTTTTTCTATTGTAATATCTTTGTATTTTTGAGTTTTGGCAATATCTTTGTTTTTCTTTTTTACATACTTGTATTTTGGGATTTACTCGGTTCATACCGATCTATCTTACCACCTGACCATATGGACAACTTGTAACAATTTCTTCTTAATAATAATAATAAAATCTGACAATTCATTTCTGTATACACTATAATTTGAGCAAAGCATAAGTCTGCATTTGTAACTCACGTTTTCCTTAGTATTTTCAAATGTATTTATTGCAATTAGCTACTCAAGTACCTTACAATTACTCTAAATAACCATCTATCTCTTATTCCCTGGATTTAGTTATCAATCGAGATACTCAACAAACACATAATGGAATTAACATGAAAAGCAAAAAATCAATTCACATTTACCATCTTCATCTTGATTAATTTTCTGTCTTGGTTTTCAGTGGTGGCAGCCGTTGAATCAGAGAACCGATATTTGATTAAAGTTCCACGAGGAGACACAATTTTTGAAGTTGGGGAAAAATCATCGGGATGGCAAAGAGCTGTAATGGGATCAGCTCGTTCATATGTACTCATGGTGTTTGACAGATCTCGGCATGAAGTCCTACGAATTTATAGGCAGGCCGCCTGCACTTGCTGTTTCATGTACTGTTGTTGTCTTCAGGTACTGAAATATACTAATGCCAATACTAGTTCATCCACTGTTGAACAATATGAGGGATATGTCAAGATAGACAAGCAAGCAACAAAGCTTTGTCACTCAGGTATTCAGACCGATCAACTCTTGGTAGGCCTCATGAAGCCCTCTAATTACTATTAAAAAATGAATTATTTACTCTGCTCTGGGATCTTATAGAAAACCCCAACCATTCGAAAGAACAACATTATTCTCTTCTGGCCTGACACGAATGTCTAAATTTCACATGCTTCAGAGACACTTCCTAGAATTCTTTGCGTGAAATCATCACACCTAATCTCTGAGTGAAGGCTTTCATAGCAAAAGCTACATGAACAAAAAGAGAGTAATTTAATCCTAATTTCAGCACTCTTAAGTTGTTTTGGTCATATTTCAGTTACATAAATCTCCCAAAATACATTTGACCATCGAGAGACAAGTGCCTACACACATACACACTTTAAAATGTGGACTATATTAATTAACTCATCACTCAAAGTAACAGCAGATTAGCCTTTATATTTATTTATTAAGAGTTTATGTGAGAGGGATAGCAACTCTTCAGAGAGGACTCTGTGGATAGGAATATTATTTTGACAAATTAACACATTAAAAGAAACCTACATAAGACTTTAAGGATAACCAACATCTTCTCTTATTTCAAAAAGAAAATGAAATATCCTTAACCCTTCTATCTAAACATACTTACTGGTTATGAATATATCCAATTTTATAATATATGAAAGCTTATTATTCCACAAAAAATAAAAAAATATGTATTCTTTAGGATTACTGACATGGATAGGTAAAACGAAGAATGGCTCACTTCCACCGACGAATAGATGTTGTGTAATCACATAAACTCAATGAGGCTTGAATAGTTCTGTCATATCCAAGAGTATTCATCAGATAAAATTGTCCTAAGGAACTTGAAAAAGGCACCTTAAGTTCTGAGGGGCTCTAACTTTAAAATATTACATGTTTACTTTATAAGTGAAATGACAATAAAATTAAAGTGTTGTGAATTATTATCAATGATCAAGGGGATAAATAATAGTTTGTGAGAGATGAATTGCTAAACATATTTACTAATAAGCTATGAATCATCTACTCTAGTAACACAAATTAAAATGTAAATTTCAGACTGTTGAGATCTACTCTCCACAATCAAACCTTTTGGGATCAATTAAGCAGGAATGGAGCATGTTTGTCCCAACCTTTACAGTGAGAAATTCAGCTGGTGAGAGCATCTACAGGATCGAAGGCCCGAGTACATGTATGTTTTGTGTGAACAATGAAGATCACTTTAAGGTACTGGAACAAATATTTTTTAAATCACAAAAACTGCACTCAGAGAAAAAAAAAGGAACTTGATAAATCAAATGCAGCACTAGATGCAGGCATTTGTGCTGGCTTCTCAAAATATATTCATATTTTTTTTAAGTTGAGAGAGAGCCTCCAAATTACAGCCTCAAATTTTATGGTCATTCTAAAGTTTTAAAAGAGGCTACATATACATATATACATTACACGGATTGAATTAAAATTATCCAGCTGGATGCCTAAGAATGTGCATAGTTAGCTCTTTTCTGGTCATATGGTTAATTTATCATTTAACATAGTGAGGATTGATTCCCTATCCTTATGCACATAAGACTAATATCCTAGATTATTCCCATAGAGTCAGTCAATGTAAATTCTATACTCGAGTAGCTCCTCTAATGGCTGGTTGCAAGAACAGTTAGGTATGGAATCAATAGTAATGAGATCCATGAAGTTATGGACCTCATCAAAATATTCGGGTTGCAGGAACACATCTACAAGTTTCATAACTTATCTACCAATCATTAATTTCTTCCAATGTTTTACCTAATCTTCCTTCATTAAATAAAATTTACAGTGGGTTATCCTAATGTGAAATTGCTAATGCACATCATAATTATTCAGTCAGAGTAAACCAAATGGCCGTCTCAAAACTACTATTTTATCAAGTAATTAAGACTCCAAGCGGTTCATTGCATGTCTGCCATCTTGGCTACTTATGGAGCTCATAACCCCATTCCATAAGCTATGAAGCGATTTGTTAAACCAATACATTTATAGAACGGTACTGCAAAGCTTACTGAATGATTGCCAAGACGTATGGGTCCCATAACTCCATGGAATACATCCGTGTCGTTCCTGCAACTGGCCATTAATCATGATATTCATTGACATGGAAAAGAAGACAAGAGCATTTCAAATTGCATGAGGATTGATAAATTCAGAAAGAAGCAAATAATAAATCTTGAGACTTTTACCTCAGAGTCCCTTTGATTAATGAGCAAATTAATTCATTAGGTCATGTCCTTTGATGGCACGCGTGAACTTGGGACTATATCTAACCAATGGAATGATGTCCAAGCACAATATAATTTGAATATAGTTTTCCCACGTGAGGAAGGCCCACAAATGAGAGCAGTGCTTCTAGGAGCAGCATTTTTATTGGTAAGTTTCAAATCTGTAACACAATAAACTATGCACATAAAACAAATTATATGGTGACAGAAAAGTTAGCAGGAACCATGAGAACTGATTTTAAAGAAAAGTAGCACACGTACTTAACAGAATCATGAATGGGGAACGCAATTCAGTTCTGAGCTAAGGCCAAGGAATTTCAGAAAAATATTACAATACAAGATTTCATTGACAGATTCCATATTATTAATCAAGATTAAATTAAAGGCAATTACTAATCTTATGATGCACATTGCTAATAGTGATGCATGATTAGTGACTAGTGTTTTAAATAAGATTAGTAGAGAAATATGTTATGAAACGAAATAAAAGTAGAGCATGAACCTTGATGCTGTGATGTAGACAAGATATCATTTAGGAGGGGGTAAAGTTTCATGCTCAGTACAAGCAGGGGAAGAGAGGAGGGTGAAATTTATGAAGATGAGTTTTACCTATGCCATTTCCTGCAAAAGTACAAAACCCACATTAATTTATATTTCCTAGAATGACCAACATTCTTTTTATAATGAATGAGTGTCATAACTGAAGAATTGATGAGTTCAGCATTCTTAGTAAAAAATAAATCGTTTGATCAAAATGTTTTGAAATTAAATCTCTTTCAATGATACTTTTAAAAAATTAATCCATAATTTACCATGAATCTGTGAGCAACTTGAAGGGTAGGATTTACTTGCTACTATTTTTTATTGCAACAGCCATTCAAAAAATCTGACATATCATTACTTATTTCTACTTGATAGGCAACTTCCATTACCCTACAAGTCTGTGCCTTTAATTCTAATGCTGCTAAAAGAAGGAAGCCTAATCATCTCAGATTTTGGCAAAGACATACAGTACATAGTTACTAAATACAAGAAAGATAAAAACAGAGCAAAACCATTTTTTTCTGCAATACAGAACATGTGCAATGCTGAATTAATAATTATGACTTCATCCCCATTGATGATATCACTTGAATATGGAATAATTTATTTCTTTTCAGCAATATATGTTTTTCGAAAGATCTAAGAGGGCATCAAGAATAAGGCTAAATAGATTTACCCAATGAAAAACTTCAAAAATTATTTTAAATTCACTGAGTGCCAACCCAATCACAATAAAGACATTTACTATAAAGGGTGTTGTACATATATATATATATATAATGCACTGTGTATCATATGGAGAACAATTTATTTATTTTGATACTTCCTTCAAACGATAATGTACATATGTAATGAAGGAAGTATTCATTAAGGCTGTCAATAAAAAGACTACTTTTTTAAGTCTAGCCATTTACTGCACATACTTCACTCCTTTTGGTATGACCTGCACAGAAGCAGAAATATACTACAGCTATGCCTTCATTAGGATGGATCATAACCTTATATAGCAATGAGTCTTTAATTAAAACTACAGCCAAAGAAAGAAGAGTGAAAGAAGAGGAAAACAAATGAGAGCTTCAGCAAACCAATCCCTAGATTGATAACCTTGGATGATGGTAGAGATATTAATACTCATCAATGCAGCAGCATGCAACAGAGCTCTGGGCAAAGTTAAACACATACAATGTAAATTTGGAGTGGGGTGAATAATAAGTCACCAAGACAAAAATTCTGGGCCCTCTCCATAAAACCAGTCAATGCCCACAAATCCACAGACATTAGCATTACTCAGGTCAAAAATCACTGATTATATTCTAAGGATTTTTTAGTTTTCCGTATCATTCCTGGGTCTCATTGTCCTTGAATGCGTATTATAATGCTGTAATATCCTTCAACTAATTCCGGATTTAATTCAAGCATTACATCAGCTAGTTTGTACTATATGGAAGTCGGAAGAATTACCAGAAGATTGGAAGACATTTGATTTGCCCAATATGTAAAAAAGATGACAAATATGATTGTAAAAACTACAGAGGCATCACGTTGTTGAATGTAGCATATAAAATTTTCACTAGTATTCTCCTAAAACGAATGAGCACCTATGCCGAAAATATTCTGGAAGAATATCAGTGTGGTTTTAGGTCGGGAAGAAGTACTATTGACCAGAATATCACAGCAAGGAAAACAATGGAGAAGTGCTACGAATACAATGTCGATCTACATATTCTATTCATTGACTTTCAACAAGCCTTTGAGAGTGTAAATAGGATAGAAATGCTTGATGCTATGAGAGGTTATGGTATCCCAGAGAAATTGATCAGATTGGTTCCATTGACATTCAAAGAATCATGATGTACAGCCTATATTGGGGGTAGAGTAAGTAGAGCATTCGAGATGACCTCAGGTGTGAGACAAGGGGATGCTCTCTCAGCTGTCTTATTCAACTTAGCTTTACATAAAGTTATGAAAAAATTGAAATTAAGAGGAACTATTGTACATAATTCCAAACTAGGATTTAGATATGCAGATGATATAGCACTGATAACACGTGATCTGACTGATCTTGAGGGAATGTTTAGTATTTTAGAAGACACTGGTAAAAGAATGGGACTCAGAATCAATGAGGAGAAGACCAAATATATGAAAATGTCATCTTCACAGGCCACCCGAGACCTGCAAAACATAAGAATTGGAAGTTATGAGTTGAAGGGTGTCAAGGAATTTACATACCTGGGAGTCATATTAAATAATGAAAATAAAGTGTCTGATGAAATCAACCACAGAGTGATGGAAGGCAACAAAGCCTATTTTGCGAATGTACCTCTCCTCAAATCAACTTTGCTGTCTAGGAACACAAAACTGAAGATTTATAAAACCCTGATAAGACCAGTAATAACTTATGGGGCTGAGACGTGGACTCTATCAAAACATGATGAAGAAATCCTTAGGAAATTTGAAAGAAAGATAATAAGGAGGATCTATGGCCCAATTAAAGAAGGAGAGAGATGGAGGATTAGAAGGAATATGGAGATGAATGATATTCTAGAAGAAAAAGACATGAGTTATATTCCAAAGCACTACGGCTAGCATGGTTGGGTCACGTAGAAAGAATAGGTATCAAAAGAATGCCAAAATTAATTCTAAATAGCAAGATGGAAGGGGTCAGGAAGAGAGATAGACCACGGAAGAGATGGCTACAGGATGCTGAAGAAGACTTGAAGGCAATGGGAGTCACGAGATGGAGGGAGAAGGCAAAAAGAAGAAATGAATGGAGGCACATTGTAGAGGAAGCCAAGGCCCACAACAGGCCTTGCCTTAGAGCTGTGGATGATGATGATCCTTCTACTAAAAAATAGTTCCATGAAAGCATTTAAATGTCATAGGATAAAATCAGCTGTGTAACCATAGCGTATTTTGGCATGATCACCTGGAACACATTTGATGAGTAGTATTGACCAATTGACCAAAACCTTTCCGCAGACTACAACCTTGACATGGTGGAAGGGCTAGTGCGTTCCAATGACCCCTGGAGCTGAACGGGCAGGGGCAATTTATATTGCTCCCGGTAGGGCCACCCATGCCAGATAGGTCGAAGGGTAGGAGCCAGACGAAAGGTAGTCCCGTGATAGTGTCATGAAACACACTGTTGGGAAGCAGGGGTGGGAGTCCCTTCTCGACTATTATAATACCCAGAAATATGAATGTCGCACAAAGAGAAATGAATCCTGGTAACTATGGGACGCCACCCAATTGGGTAGGTGTCAGGCCCAGCATTGGGGGAGGCAAGGCCCCCGAGGTCATCATCACATGAAATCCCTGCACAACACAGTCATCACAGGATACAAGGACCGAGGAAGATAAGATGAAAAGGAAGAAGAGAAAAAAAGTACTGATAAAAATAGAAACTTGAAATGTTAGGACAATGATGAGGGCTGGGAAGCTGGAGAATATTAAGCCGCCCATATTCTTTCTTCTCGGCCAGGACGTCCAGGATAGGCAGGCGATTGTTCTTTTCCATTTCCATGGTGAAGGTTATGGCGATGTTTTGTCCATTAAGGTGTTCCAGGAACTTCTGCAGTTCACCTAATCCATGGGGCCATATCACAAACGTGTCATCCACATAACTCACAAAAAGTTTTGGATTTTCCCTGTATGACTGCAAGGCGTTTAGAACACAAAGCGATAGAGGGAAAATGGATGCCTTGGGGCTGTGCGAGGCGAGATGGAAGGACAGCAAGGACCACTGGACTGATGGTTACAGGGTTATCTATAGTGGTCGGGTTGAGAGTCAACGTGAGGTAGCCATCGTATTCAATGCAAAATTGGGGAGGAGGGTAGTAAATATTGAACAGGTGAGCAACAGGATACTAGTGGTAGAAATAAAAGCATGCCCTACAAATTTCATACTGGTCCAGGTGTACATGCCTACAAGCAATCACAGGGAGGAAGTGGTGGATGGGGTGTATGAACAGATAGAGGAGATAATCAGAGAAGTGTGGTGCAGTGCAAGAAAGACCTAATAGTAACGGGCGACTGGAACGCAGTAGTGGGGGAAGGGAGAGATGGGTATGAAGTGGGAGGGTTTGGATGAGGAACGAGAAATGATCGCGGAGAGAAGGCAGTTGAATTTTGTTGGAGAAATAAATTAATAGTTACAAACAATTGGTATGAACACCAACGCAATAGGAGGCTCACATGGAAAATGCCAGGAGACACTGGGAGATAATAAATTGACTATATCATGATTAGACAAAAGATTTAGGAACATTGAGAAGAACTCACGGAGCTATCCAGGGGCTGATGCAGACTCGAATCATAATTTAGTATTGATGAACTGCGAGGTTAGATTCAAAAGCTAAATAAAAGCAGGAGGTTGAAGAGGTGGTACCAAGAAGCGTTGAAAGGGGAGAAAAGGAGGGAATACCAAGATATAGTGGATGAGAATATAGGAGAAGTTAAAGAAGCAGGAACAATCGAGGAAAAGTGGGAGATAATAATTACAAGCATTGTAAGAGCGGCTGGGAAAACAATAAAAGCAGCGGAAATTAGGAGGGTAAAGAAGAAGTGAGTTACGGAAGAAATGATTAGGAAAATGGAGGAGGGAAGGAATTAGAAAAATGTCAACACCGACAAGGGTAGGGCAAAATACATGGAGCTAAATAATCAACTACGACAAATAATCAATCGGGCCAAGGAAAATTGGTGGAGAAGGCAATGCGAGGAAATGGAGAAACTGCAAAAGGAAGGTGAGGTGGGTGCGTTATATGCTAGGGTAAAATTTCTATGGGAGAGCAAACAGTACCAAAGATTAAGGACAAGAGAGGTAAAAATGTAAACCGAGCAGGAAGATATCCTAGAAAGATGGCAAGAATACATGGAGGAGCATTATGGCAAAGATAGTAGACCAGCTAATAGGTTTAGAGGATGAGGGAACACTAGAGGAAGATTGCCTCAAGCCAATGATTCTCGACAGTGAAATAGAGAAAGCATTGAAAGAGATGAAGGCAAGAAAAGCGGTAGGAGTAGATGACATACCCTCAGAATTCCCAGAGTTTAGGATGTAAAAGTAGGCAAGCTTTTTTCGAACTTATACGTAAGATCTAAGAGGAAGGAGTATGGCTAAAGGACTTCATGAAAACAGTATTGATTCTTATCCTGTAAAAGAAGAATGCATCAAAATGCGAGGACTACAGAACAATTAGTTAAATTTCACACGCTTTACTTCAAATAATCAATATAAGGTTGGAGAGTAAGGCCAAAAACTACTTAGGTGATGACCAGTTTGGGTTCATGAAAGGGAAGGTCAACTCGGGATGCGATAGCGGTAGTGAGAACACATATAAAGAAACATAGTATAATCAGGACGTTTTCGCATTCTTCATTCATCTTGAAAAGTCTTTTGACAGAGTAAATTGGAATAAACTAATGGAGACACTACGGAAAATGGGAATAGATTGGCGAGACAGGAGACTAATTCAAAACTTATATATGATGCAAAGGGCACAGGTGAGGGTGGCTGATGGTGAATCAGGGTGGGCAACTCAAGGTCGTGGATTAAGGCAAGGGCGTCCATTGTTGCCACTGCTTTTCAACATTTATGCTGAGGAAATGGTAAGACAGGCATTGGAAGAACTTGAGGTTGGAGTCAAAGTGGGAGGGCATCTCATAAAATCGGTTAGATTCGCAGACGATCAGGCATTTGTTAGTGGATCTTCGAAGAGATTACAAGATTTTCGGTCGCCTCCCCAAATATCCGATTGCAAGCCTTAGTGAAGGCTCTAGAAATACAGTGCGCGATATTCAGAATGAAGTTAAATATAAAAAAAAACTAATGAGAATCTCTAGGATAAGAAAGCAAAGCTTGTGATTTAAGTTGGAGGACAAAAACTAGAGCAAGTAGAACAGTTTCATTACTTAGGTAGAATTCTTGAGGAAAACAGGCATTGTAGCAAAGACATAGGGAAGAGAATAGTGCTAGCTAAGGAGGCGTTTAGTAATATAAGAGAGTTGATGACGGGAGCAATGGGTAAGGATGTGAAGAAGAGGCTGGTGAAGTGTTTGATATGGAGCGTAGTTGGAGTTGTATGGGGCAGAATCATGGATGCTGACAAAGGAAGACAAGAATAGGCAGGAGGCATTTGAGATGTGGGTGTGGAGAATGATGGAGAAGGTTAGATAGACAGAAAGGAAGACTAACGAGGAAGTGCTTGAGATGTTGGGTGAGGAAAGGAAACTTTTGAATTAAATCTGGGAGATGCAGGGTAGATGGTTGAAGGATGTAATAAAGGGTGATGGGTTGCTGAAGAGTGTGATAGAGGGAAGGATGTTGGGCAAGTGGGGAAGGGGAAGAAAGAGAAAAGGTTTCAAGGATTGGATGAAGAAGGGTAGATCTTTTGCACAGGCGAAAAGGATATACTAGAGGGGGATAGGCCCCGAATGTGTAAAAGACTGGGAGGAGATTCTCTGACATTGAACAAAACCTACCTTTACTGGTAGAATTCATTATAATTATAATAATAGACCAAAACATTACTGATCATGTATTAACCATTTGATTTTAAATAAGTATACATAAATTTTGCATACCACAGCATGGTATTCACTAGTTGCGCACACAACATTTGAAACACAAGGAGAGTAACTCCTTGCAATGCCCTCCACATTTTACCATTCCGTACAGCCTTCAGAATTTCCTCCCACTTGGAAAGGCTCCCATAGGGACAGGTTGCAATTGCAGATGAGGAATGAAAATTATCCAGAAGGACGGCTAATAGTTCAGAATATCGGAGTGGTAAATAACACAGGTGAAAGAGGGGCTGCTTTGATCACCAAATTAATCAGGGGTAATAGCTTAACCAAAGATGAACAGAAATGGCAATAATTGTCAGCAGTTGTAGGCGAGCATGGAAAATGAGATGAGAAAAAGGCAGTCAAAAGGTGTGAGTCACATTCAGTCATCATTAAAGACCATTCTGAAATACGTAAAGAAAATATCAATCATTTGTTAGTTAATGAGAGGAATGTCATTGCCATTCCCTTGCTGCCAATGTACAGCATGCCTATCTGTCACAAAGTAGACCAAAAATTCACTATTATCTCTTCCATCGCCCTACCATCCCATCGATTGAAGACATAATTAGCATTACACAGCTGATTGAACCCTGTAGAATCACCTTCTGTGTGAATCGCCCACTCATTTGATCACAAGGTCCCTAAAAATTAGGCAAATACATATGTTTTAATTAGAAAATGGCTATTTTCCATAACTTAAAGCCAATGCATGACGTTATGTTCACGTTAAGTTCACCCCAAAAGTTAAGTTCAAATTTTTCTCCCTTCATTTTTCACTGGATGGGAACCTAGAATCAAATAAGCCGGTCAACATTTTGGCATGTCCAAATTTTATAAACACCCTAACGGGATAGAGATATGAGTGAGTTGTTGACATAAATCTGGTTGCTACAGGCCAGGGATTATGAGATTTCAGGACTTATAAAGTTTTTCCATGCCTAAACTTTCATTTTACTGGAGAGGCTATCCCATTATGTCATAAGCATACATTTCAAAAAACTAAGAAACAAAAAGAAGCAAAATATATTGATACATTAGTGAAAAAAGTACCCCGACAAATGAAATGCCACCACTATTGCCATGGGGGAAATTGGATTACTTTCTGATGGTATATTATTCTTAGGTTGACAAAAGAAATTCAATTATTTGGGTTAGAATTTAGATGAAACAAATTACAATCAAAATGAATGATTATGTTGAATCCATACAAAAAATAATAAAAATAGTAGGTGTATGAAAGTTATTTGAGAGGGCATCCCTAAAACAAATAACAATGGTGAGAACACATTCAGCTCACTGAGGCAATATCGGCAGAGAAAGTAGGAAGATGGGCACCTTCAAGGAAATGCAAATCAGAACACATGAAAATGTATAATAGTCACATTACTTTTACTTAATACCTTGTCATGCATTACGTATTCCTCCAATCACTTCAACAGGAGCAACACAAATCTTCAAGACAGTAAGGCATTTGCCCTGCACTATGCACACAGAAGATTCATATCAATTTTTTCTGCACACTATCCTTTAAAATTACGCTAAATTTTTTCAAGTAATCATTTTAGCATACATTCATACAAAGCCACTTCATTCTCCATAATAGATTATGCACATTTGAGTTGGATGATGAAATGAAGTAACAGTTAAGGGTCTGACCAAATAGTTATGTTAATTACAGGTGTATGTATTAGCTTCATCGTTGGTTCCAAGACGCAAACCAATGTTAGAGTGATTAAAAAAAAGTGGATCTTACACACCTGGGGAAACACTAAGTGGGAGTGTCAGAAGCAAGACACCAGCTATATGTTTGAACACACACTCCCACAATATTGTTAACAAACAATTTTGCTCTAAACATGATAGAACAAAAAATAACATGAAGTAACAACATGAATATTTTATTTTTGTCTTTTGTAATTCATTTATAAATGAATAAAGTGATGCATGGGTGTAAAAACATACAAAGTGGATGACAGACAAAATACGCACTACCTAACAGATACACATTTCCGGCAGTTTCAGCTGAAGTGCTTTTGGAAAAACAATATTTCCCCCAAATACCGAAACTACCACAAAAATGTCACATAAAATGTTGACACTAGAAAACAGGTAAACAGCATAAAAACATAAACTTAAAAAATAAACGAGATTCAAACTAGAAGACTCACAGAGTATACTGATGTTGTATTTTTCAAAAAGTATTTATACGAGGCATAATTGTTTGAGCATTCATCCTTAACCTTTAGGATTCTTCAAAAACAGATATTAAGTTTAACATACAATATGATTGAGGAAAACAAATCACTATAAAATCTTCAAGAGAGATCTAAAAATTAGGTCATTTGATGGTATATACCTTCAGAGGGAGAATAATTTTTTGACCTGAGTAACCATGATTTTGGAATCATCATTCAGGTTGTCTGCTTCTCAATACTTAAAACTGACCTTTTCTCAAATAAAAGTCTTTGTAACCCGTCCAACTACTTCCTTATAAGTTGGAAAAATACATTTTCAATAGTTGAGCAGTAAGTAGGCACTAATTATCATTTTGGTATACCAAAAATACCAATGGTCTATTGCAATATCTGCATGCATTCAGCAACTCTTACCAATGGCCATAGTGAACAAAAGAAACATGAGGCCAGGCTTACCAAATACTCAGTAGTCAATAAAAGCCAAAATATCCCATGAATTGACATATCCCAGTGAGGTTCACAAAAATACAAATTGAAAGATTGTGCTACAGTATTATAAAAAAGAACATAGAACTATTTCCTTGCGCATTGATTCGACCCCGAGTAGGACATTAACCAAAACATGGACGGTTATTTTTAAGTACATTTCTCTTTTAATCAACATGTGCATAAGTGCCACTTCCATAAAAAATGTGATTAACAATAGCAGAAAAATAGAGAGCATAAAAATGAACTTTATGATCAACACTTTAAAAAGTTTACAACACACACGGTAAAAATACTGATTTTCATTTCATGAAAACCTTTGGCTAGTTAGAATGAATCTACTTCTTGTGTTTTTTACCCCCATGCCTTGCCACGAAAGCAGACACGTCAAACTTGCGCTTGCATCCATCATACGTCATGTACCTTATTTTGCCAAATATCGGACGCTCTGCCCAACCCTGGTCATGAATTCCACAAACAGACCACATACAACCTAAAAAAAATCATAGGAAGTCACTTAAAAATTAGATCTCAACAATTCCTAACAATCATGCAATAGTGAGTAATATTATCAAATGAGACAAGGAGATTCATAAATCTGTATTCACAAAGCCATTGTATTCCTAAATGAAAGGAACTAAGTAAACTTAATCATAATTAAGGCATACAACTTGTACTTCTCCTCATATTTAATTGTAAGTGGTACAATGTGTTTCAGGTACTTGATGATGCCACAAGTTGGTGAAACCAGTTGAGCCACTAAAAATAACATCTACGGAAAAGTACAAGTTGTATTCTTTAATAATGGATACTATAAACTTCCACAAAGTGAAGCCTGAAACTGTAGTGTGTAAGTAAACCTAGTTTCTAGTAATTCAGAATTGGAGAAATATGAATATGCACTTTTCTTGAAACAGTTCTTAGTACAAAGGAAAACTACCCAGCACCATTGTGAGATATCCTGATGGCTGTATCAACCCTCCGACTACCAAGGTATTTGACACCTTTTCACTACCAAGTGGGGTAACGTGGTAAACCCATTAAGTATACAACATCAAAATTATATTATTCAGTATTGATCCTTACTATCACATTCACATGATTCTTAACACCTCTATTAATGTACAGGAATATTTAATTTCAGTAACAAACAACATTTCTTTATAAGATATTCATTTTTTTAAATTAAAAAATTCTTGTCAATTTTTCCAAACTCATGAGTATAGGAAAAATTAATATTAAAAATCTAAACGAGGCTTAGGCAAATGAATTAGATCTGTCACCTAAAATTACAACCCAAGAAGAATCTTACCTGCTGCCTTTACTATGTTCTTTAATTTCATGCTGGCAGGTAAGATGTCATCATAGTTCAAAATGCAATTAAATACATTACCAGTATACTGGTACAAATGTAATGCCTGGTCGCCATTCTACCCTCTATTAACTTTACCGTTATGACCCAAGGTCTGGGATGCATTGACGCAGGGACGACAAATAGAAATGAGCTCTTTCCGAGTCTCAAATTTGGGAATGGGTCATGAATGGCCCAGATGAGTTGTCCCCACGTCCCAGGTTGGTCTGTCTGGATCTCGGCGCACATATAATGTCGGTCAAATACTGGTGATGGCGGGAATCTATAAGCAGTTTGTTATGCTGCCGGTCGATGAGACGCTCAATAAAACTTCTCTGTCTGTACCAACGCTTGAGTTTCATTCTTTAGTGTCTAACGAACCCAACATGAGAGCTTTGTCACAAAAGTAGTTTTCTCTCACAGTCAGACTGTTTAACCGCTCGAACGGTCTGGCTACGTTTACGCAGTGTCTCAAACCTTCGGGCACGACATAAAACTGGTGTCAGGTAAGGGGTCTGACACAGCAATTGGTTGATACACTGGGAAGGAATTGGACATTTGCGGAACCCCTGACGGAAGACCATCGCCGCAAGAGAGCGATCAAGGGAGCAGTGCCATAGGAGAAGCAGACGGGATCCGATGCCGATCGAGACCCTGAAGCTGGTTGATCAACACCGATTCCAGACAATCGCTAACAGGACAATGCGGGAGTAAGCAGAGCTCCTGGCAGACAGGCGTACATGGAAAGTGGAAGGTGTGGGTTGGAGACATTGCAAGTAAGCGGCCTCATCGACGCCGATTCCTAGAGAATCGACAACGAGACAATGCGGGGGCAAGCAAAACCCCCGGCGAGGACCACTGCATTGCTGATCGACCTCAGAGAAAGGCAGACAGAGAGGCGCCAAGGAAGGACAGCAGAGACGAAGGATAGCCACTCAAAGAGTAAGTCACACTCACTCTTATTTTCTGAGTTTCCACCCAAATTTCAATGCGGCCCCTCCCGATGCCAGTAATGCTACCGCCAGGCAGGAATTGTATTGTAGCATCAAGGAGGCAATGGAGCTGATTGCTCAACCCTTCGAGGGTGATAAAAGGAAACCAAAGGAATTTATCGAAAATGTAGATGTGGTGTTTGAGCTCGTTAATCCCTTGGATTATGATAAGTTGTTGAAATTCGTAAAAGCTACGATTACGGACGAGGCTCGCTCCAAGCTCATAGTACGTGACAAAAGCAATATGTGGGAGCAAATGAAGTCCATACTGGAAGAGAACTACGCGATGAGGAGGAACCTTGATTACTATGCTTGGGAAATGTTCGGGGCACGGCAAGGGCAGATTGAAAGTGTAGCCAGTTGGGTGAGTAAGATAGATACAATGCAGACTGACTTAAGAAATGCAAGTGCTAAAATAGTGGGGAATAGAAATTTAGCTGGTGCAGTTTCACTGATTAACCACCTAGCCAATGCATGTTTCATTGAGGGTCTAGCGAACGATGGTATTCCAATGATCACAAGGAGTAAAGGAGTCAGTATACTCCTTCCAGAAGCCATGGAGGTAGCATTGGAAGAAGAGAGCACTATAATATCAGGAATACAGAGACAGAAACAAAATCCGAAAAGCGCCGATAAGTGTTGTTAACAAGTTGCACACCTCAAATCCCAGCCTTATTGGAAATATTGGAGAGGAGGAAAAATGTATAAGACTCACAACTACAGTAGACCCTCGCTTTACGATATTATTCCGCTCCAGAGGACCGATCGTAAAGCGAATTCCATCGTATGTTGAACCGGCATTATTTCCGGATGAGGTATCGGATTAAAGAGCATCAGTGCCAATCCATTCAGTGTACACGTCAGAGCCAATGCATACGAAATATCCTAGATTAAAATTATTTAAAATATTATTAATAAACCAATAAATAATAAATAAACCAATATTTAAAACACTTGATATTTTAAAAAAACTCTGAGAAATTTGAAACTTTAAAAAGCGTGCGCAAAATCAGCTCAGATCGTAAGTCGAACCCATTGTAAAGCGGGGGTCTACTGTATATATCTTCCATCTTCTTCGACTCAGATATCCAGCTCCCTATAGTAAGTAAACTATAGAGAAAGTGATCAATGTCAATGAGTCGCTTTCTCTCCTAAAGGGGGAAGTGTAATGGCAGGTCGCCATTATGCCCTCCATTAACTTTACCATTATGACCCAAGGTCTGGGATGCATCTATGTAGGGACAACAAATAGAAATGAGCTATTTCCGAGTCTCAAATTTGAGAATGGGTCACTAGGCCTGGTACTGTAGTGGCCCAGTTGAGTCATTCCCATGCTCGGTCTGCCTGGATATCGGCATACATATAATGCTGGTCAAATACTGGTGAAGGGGGTAATCTGTAAGCAGTCTGTTATGCTGTCGGTCGATGAGACGCTCAATAAAACTTATCTGTTCAGGCCAACGCTTGAGTTTCACTCTTTGGTGTCTAACGAACCCCACGTGAGAGCTTTGCTGCAAACGTGGTTTTCTCTCACAGTCGGACTGTTTAACTGCTTGAACTGGCTGGCTACGTTTACGCTGTGTCTTGAACTTTCGGGTTCGACACTAGGCTCAAATGTAATCCCCCCATTAATTATGCCATAAAGATTTTATACAAAAAATAACTATATTCACAGATAAATGGTATATCTGTGACTAGTACACCAACAAAGTTTTGTACACCTCCCACCTGTAACTTGAGGTCAATAAGCAATATCAAATACTCACCGACATAGCCATTGGGATCACGACCGTCAAGGCTATACCGATCGTTAAGGTATATCGCATCAGCCAGAGCTACTTCAGGGCTTTCAGTCCACTCTAATATTTTTTTAGCCCAGTACATACGAAGAAATCCATGCATCTTTCCTTCCTTCACCAGCTGTATCTGAGCTGAATTCCACAAGTCATCATGGGTTTTTGCTTCCTCTAATTCGGCACGTGTGTAAATGTAACTCCTTTTATCTTTTCTGCAAGAAATTTGAAAGGAAAATTAGTCCACTACTCTGCAGACATTCAAAACTATAAATAATTACAATGAAAAATGAAAAATAATAAGCAGGAGACAATGGACACAATATGCCCTATGGAAATCAACCATTAGAGACAAAGTAGATTTGACTGAACACAAATGGAAGAAAATTAAAATCTCAACATTCTGCAGAATTTGCTCAAGGCTCATACCATTAATTTCCCTGTACATATATGTTATGTATATTCTTACGCAAAACATGACAAAGCTAATGTGGTCACATTTATACCAATACAGTAAGTTACGTAATTGAATAAGAAATCATATGAATGATGAATAATGAAGGAATGAGGATAGAAAAAATGTATCATAAGTACAAAGAAATATCAGCTATAACTGAGGGCATCACTTGGTGGATTATTTGATCTCCATAATACAGAAAAAAAAAACTTTAAGAGTATAATCCCTAATATTTAATCACAACAAACGTTTTGACAACCTAATGTAATTTTCAACATAAATTTTCGTCCTGGTCGTAGGCCTTATACATAACATGATCATATAGTTGTGACAAGATAAGGGGAGGATAAAGGGGAATGGGAAGGATTTGGGGGAAACCCAGAAGAAATTGGAAAAACAATGCAGCAAGATAAAGAAAGAGAGGTGGAGAAGGGGGAGAGAAAGTTGGACTTGGAACTGAGTGAGAATCATCACCAGGAAAGGAGGATTTTCAGGAGTGGTGATTGGTCAGGGAGTATATCCTCACCACAAAGCACTTACTAATCAGGGATATTATCAATCTCAAACTGTTCCTTTAACCCTCTTAGTATCGGTTTTTGCATCTCAGGCAAAAAGTGAGGTGTGCCTATATATCAGCTCATGCACCAAAATTGTTCAACTTTAGCACACTTATAGAAGTACAATGATTTTCTGGGCGATGAAAAAGTCTTTTAAGATTATTACCTAATTCATTTTATACACAATTAAAAAAGAACTATATAAGGATATTTTAAACAATAATCTCATCATATTTTTTTTCCTAAAATGATACATTTCATTAAATTACCCTCCACATTTCTCACTAGCACTGCTGGCAGGAGTCGGCACTTAAGAGGGTTAAAATCTAATTTACGCCCCATGTTCAAAGCATGTTAAATTTTAGGTTCGATAGTTCCTTTCAGATGACTTGGTGGGTGGGAAGACGGGGCAGCCGGAGGGAGGAGCTTGAAGCAGGTCACGTGGGCCAGAGGTAACCAATGGGAGCATGGGTGGGGGATTTCCTTCTCCTGGTAGCTCAGTCTTACTCTGGCTTCTGTCGTGAAAAGATCTCTCTCCGCTTCCTGTGTTGCCACGTGTTCTGTGTATTCAGCTACTGCACTTAAAGAGCGGCTGCTAGATTACTATGGGTGTTGGTGCGCTTATTGTGTCATCAGCACTTATCTTACCATCGGTACGTTTAGTACCATAGGCGATAGTGAGGAGGTCGAGAAAGAGAGCGACGATTCCACATTAGCCCTGCCATTGTGAAAATATTTTGATGAGCACATAAAATATTAAATTGTTTATCCTACTTGTTCTGTATTATTCACCGTACAATGTCCTGTGTATACAATGCTACTGCCAATGATATCCTTGCGACAAGTTTAACTCCGAAGCTCCCCAGAACCTCTCGTTCTCACTTTCATGTTGCTGTAGGTATGGCAACGCCTTGCAGTTCTCCTCCCTTGCTTTTCCCTTCCCCTACCTAGCTTCTCCCCTCCCCTACCTCGCCCATTCCACAAATTTCCCCTCTCGCGTGAGAGTAGGCGGGTGCTGATGAGTACGGCCAAAGTCTCACCTGCCAAGTCATCTTAAATGAACTATTAGTCACCAGAAAGTCACATTTCACGAACATGTTTTGCGAACCCAGAAGTATCGTCATTGTTCATAAAACACCATCTGTGTTCTGTGACCTGTGCTGAAAACTTTCTACCAGTTTGCCCAGCATACCGAATACTACAATCACTGGAATACAACATTTATAATCCACTCCTTGCCGTATGAAAAGTGAAAACCAAAATTAAGACGTAAAATATGAAGGTTATAATGTATTAAAATTGCCACAATGAGAAAACCTAAATATACACGTTACAGTATTAGGAAATGACAAGCCTATCATAAAGTAGGCAATGTGGCACAACAACAACACAGCCCAGGGCAGGGAATTTAGCAAGTGACCACCAAACAACGCCACATAACATCATCACAGCCATTCAAATATCAACTACAGGGGGAGGGTGTAGTCAATGATACCAATCCCACACTAACAGGTTCGTGAACCTTCCACAGGCACTTATCTAGGAGAACAAACGTATTGATAAACAGGAACGAAAGTATCCATAGGAGGCAACGTCTCAGTGGGAATGACTATTGAAAATTTAAGAGTGAAAAATGCAAATTATTGGAGTGCCTCATAACTTCCATATGCTCTAGAGCATCCATTTTCAGAATTTTAGGAAAGGTTCTAAGATTTCAGAGGCAAAATCGCCAAAATGATTGTTTTCAAGAAGATTTTTGGCCAAAAAAGAAGTGGAATCGCATTTATAACAAGTGGCACGTTCTTTAATGCATGTCACAAAATTTCTCCCAGTTTCGCAAATGTATACCATATTACAGCTATTGCATTTGATTTATAACATACCAGACTTGAGAAATCTTCCCATGGTTGGTTTTTTCCATCAACTATAAATTTATGAAGGGCCAGGGGAGTGTAGAATGCTGCATTAAGGGAGCTTAGTAAGAGGTTTGAAATCCTTAAAGAAATTATAAAACGTGATCAAGCACCTCAGAAATTCAATTATCTTTCTGTTTGTGTGGGGGAAATGTTTTAAATCTAAGGGTTTTTAAAAATGTTTGTGGAAGGACATGGAATTGATTGCCTGACAAACAAAATGGGAGGAAAAAAGAGTATTTCAATAATCTATGTGCAAAAAACTGATAAAGCATGGCACTGGATACATGGCTCTAGCACTAAGAAACTGAAAAGGAATGAAGTACCCATCACTTTTGGTTATTCAATTGGGCATCCCCTTCATTTCCTAGGACAATTGGCACTTAGCAGTATATAAGAATGAGTATAAAACTTTGTCTCAGTGGTCTTACTTGTGATCCTCCAGGGTCTTCTTTGCCCAATCATTAGTTCCTTTAATACTGTCATAATGTGGATTATAGAAACAGAAGTTATCTGAGAGTTCTCGTCGCACCACTGCCTCTTCAACAAATGAATCAACACTCTCGGTATACTTAGAACGGTGTTGCTTGACTTCTAGAATACATCTTTGAACAGAGATTTGACCTGCAGAGAAATGAGAAATTAACAAATAATACAGTGACACATCAAATACATACTAAACTTATCTCACATTTTATTTTGCTAAAATGCACCGTGAGCTGGTCAAAATCCTTCTGGCGCATGAGGGAAATAAAATTGTTTCTTCACACAGTGTGCCTCTAATTCACCTTAGACTACCAGCATCTATTAAATGAAAACTCACAGACCATTAGCAAACTATATTTAATTTGCAGGTGAGCACAAGACACTTTCCACTATTATTAATTAATAATCCAATACAAATTTAAAATAGACAGCTTAATAATGATGAAGATAACAGCCCTTTTGGTACAAGCAAATTTCAGATGGGACAGGAGAACACAACCCAGGCCAAATGTTAAGTTTTCTCAGGTTTTGCAATGGGTTAAGTAATTGGCAGCTGCCAAGCAGATAAAGCATTACATTTTTCATCATCCTGAAAAAGCGCCAGATCTTACATTGCCAAGGACATTTCTATGCAGTTCAAATGTTTTTGTTAATCAGTTATAAAAAACTACAGGTAGCACATCACTTTTCAGAAGGTTTTCTCACTGATTTCATTAGATACTAGTATCTCTTATGCAATTACTCTACCAAAAGCATGGTCTCATCATGGTGACGATATAGATGGAATGATGAGGGTCACGGTGTGTTGTGGGAAGAGGTAGGTCCTGAGATACAATGGACAAATGATAAAATACAGAACAAGTGGATGCAGACATATAAAATGAGAAGATCTATGGGGGACTACAAACCCACACAAAAAGCACTAATGAGTAATTAGCATTTGTGAGCTGAAAAAAGCAGAAAACACAAGATTCCACTTTCTGACCCCTTGATAACCAGTTTAATCATGTTCATTTTCAATTACCATGACTTTTCCAGCTATTTCAGGTTATCCTTGCCAGAAGCTACCCAGTTACGGGCAGAGAGTGGTTTTTGGACATACCATCCATCCATCCACAGAATACCCCGTAAGCTGCCGCATGTGTGGCAGAGGGTGTTAGGTAACCAGCTGTGTAAAGGTGTAAGTTTTATTTGGAGATGAAATGGTGACATGAATTATAGGAGTGTATTTACAGGGTGTCCACAAAAGTCACAACAAAAATTCAAGCATAATTCCAGGTTTTCAAGGCTAAATTTTTTAAAATTTCCAGGTTATATCATCACGGTTTATATAAGAGCAAAAGTGATATGCTTCATGTTTTTCAAATAATATGGATTTTCCTAGCTAAACACAACCTCATAAAAATATAGATATCAAATAAATATAAATAATTAAAAAAGAAAGTGGAAAAAACAAAGTAATAAAATAGTGTTTCATTGACATTAAATTCACTCCTGTGGAAGCGCGACCGGTCAAGCGATCACCTTTTCGGGGTGGCAAGATTGCGGTAACTAGCCCCCCCGTCAGAGTCATCCTCTGGACGTCTGTCCCCTCCTCCCCCCAATCAGGGTGGCCAAAAAAATTTAGAAAGTTGAGGGGGTAGATGCATTTCCTGGTGTAATTTCAGAAATAAACAAGCCATAGAAATTTCAGCTTGATTGCACAATATTTGACCCTGCCAAATCGTGTTTCAACATTTCAGGCTCAAATTGCCTAATTTGCAGAGGCAATTCTCCTGTTTTTCGGGATTCTACTGCAGAAATAACGGTTCAATGAAAGAAAAACAATCCTTGATGATGAGTGTTATTATTTTGTGTGTTTCTTAATTTTCGGGAACGTGGTGGCCTGGTGGCGAGGTGGCACAGGGAAAGGAACTGGCCCCCTTACCCTGAATGCGTGAAATTCACACGCCTATGGCTTAGTCTGGAGTGAGCTCTACCCTCACCTATCACACTAACCTTCAGGTTGAAACACAGAGTCTAAATTTTTAACGGGTTTATATAGGTTTAAATTAAATTTAACATCTCCTTATCCTTAATATTTCCATACTTATCAAAAAAATTAATTCGTATGTCTATATTAAAAATAGCAAATTCTGTTTCTCATGTTCATCATTGGTAAGTTTTCTGTTCCATAAATGTCAAATTTTGGGCGATCACACTAAAATTTTCTATAGCTTTTTATTAATGAAATTACACCAGAAAATTTATCCGCACATTCAACTTTCAAAAAGTTTTTTTTTAGGGCCGCCCTACCCACTCGTCCTCCCTCACACTTGACTACTCGGTAGCGAGTCTTGAGTCGAGTTGCACCGATTAATCGGCAAGTAGACGATAATTCCGATACCTATAAATCGGACACTTTGCCGATTAATAGGTAGCGGCTATTTGGCCAATTAATCGGCCATTTATCATATTGCTGCAAAATATAAGACTAGAAATGAAAATTATATTTTTCTGATTGATCATCGGTTTTGGGGTCCCCTTAATTCTTGGCCACCCTGTGTGGATCCTTCAAGGGTGACTTCTAAGCCCCATCTAGCATTCATTTCTAACTAAGGACCAGCATGAATATTGTTTCATGGAGTTAGGCACCCTCAAAACACCGTCTAAGGACGCAATGGATGCTCCGGTAACGAAATGGAGTGTGGCGGGAGCGAGGCCAAAAAAATGGCTGCCGGGCATTTCACTGTAGGTTGCTATTAAACGGCCGATTAATCGGTATATTCGGTACATTACTCAAAGGCATAGGCGATCATAAAGTAATTTTTACGACTTTGAAAACAACAGTAGATTCCACTGTAAAACCCAAACGTGACGTCTACTTATTTGAAAAATGCGATTACGTAAAATTCGGAGAGATGTTAATCGGCCATTTTGGTGGGGGAGGTATACACCAGGAGGTGACCCGTTGGCCCCCTCCATCTCTCCTTGCCCTCTTCCGCAATGAGGGCACAATCCGCCAGACATTAGAACTCCTTATTAATAAAATTCCCGCCCTACCTGCCTGGCTAACCTCGGGAGCAGCGTCCCTCGAGTCAGGAGGTGCGCTCACATTCTCTACAACAGGCGTCACGGGGCCATCCTCTGACAGCCCCACGAAGCTGTTGCGAACAAGGATAGGGGCAGCCTCAGCTCCCGCCTCTCCCCGATTTGATCGCACCGCTGCCCCCCAACCTGGGTAGACGAGAACTACTGAGAGAAGGGATGTACCCACGCTTTGACCAGAATTGGTCCGAATTGAACCTCTATGGGTCCGGTGGTCCCCGACTTGAGGACGTACTCCAGCAGACCGCACAGCGTCTACTCGGAAAGGGAGCCAGGGAGACACCAAAGCCCAAATCTTTGGGCAACGGGCTCTTCCGGTTCTCAACGATGTGCGGTAGGTTTTTCACGAAAGCGAGACCGATGGTGACTCGTCTCAGTTGTTTGGGGTAACCAAACTAATACGAGCACTTCTGGGAGGCGGGGGCCCAATTGAGGTCATTTTGACCTCAATCCACCTCATTGGTGTCTGCCTCGAAGGGGTTGTGGCTCGCTAACTTTCCCTTCCCATCCCTTTCCAGTTTTCCCACTACCATCCACGCTCGGATATAAGCGGAAGCTTCCTGCCGAGCCGGAGGTAGTTACCCCGCGGGAGTAAATGCCCAAATCCGCTGCCCCCCGACCCTGGGGCACCACTATCCACTCCGGCTTCAAGATGCGCTTCGTCCCCAGGCTCAGGGGCTGCACCGCCACACCCCTGACCGCCTCACCTGCATTTGCACCCGAGCACGCCCGGGGCACCACCTAGGTGCTGTGAAGGGTCCTGGAGGAAGCACTACGGTCCCCGGCGCCCGAGACACGTGCACAATCCATCATAGGCAAGCGAATCTCCGCAACCATCCTCTCTAGCTCGGCAACGAGGGCCTCCAAGAGGTCGCTCCTTGCCGTGCTGTTGAGGCTAGCCACAGACCTGCGGTAAGACGTACCATGCGACTGGCTTTACAAAACAACGATACTTTGATATGATACTTTTATGGGACGATATTTTTGTTCGGAAAGGAAACTACGGTATTTTTTTAAATCCAGATGAGTTTCTTAAAGGAAGTCAAATGGCTCGGGTAACCAACAAGGATATCTGAATGAAGTTGTGCAATATGCTTGTGATGTCAGTGGAAACGGTTGAGTGAGCAGGTAAACCCTCGCAGTAGGGAGTGGAGGAAAAGATGAGTGGGAAGTGAATGTAGCGCGTAGGAAGAGTTGTAACGATAATATTAGTAACGAGAGGTTAGAAATTCACCGCCATACACTAGTAAGATTAAGTAATAGATGAACAAATGAATAATGTAGTAAAATAAAATAAGCACTTCCAAAGAAAGATAAATACAGCAGAAGGTCAACAGATAAACGGAATAGATAATAGAATAAGTTGAGAATAAAGGGGAGAAAAAAATGCTGGGAGCATCTACTTATACAGTTTACTTCTCCGAGACGGTACACCAGACGCTAGAAGGACAGATTGAGTCGCAGATTCTCTGGATTCACACACACACACAACGATAATACTAAAAACACTGATAGATATACACTAGGTATCACTAAACTACAGCCACAATCACTATTAACACAATTACTATTACTATGGGTCGAAGCTTTTAGGCCCTTCCAAAACGCCGAGGGTAAGTGATGTCACCGTTCCCGTTCCGAGAGCGCTCAGCTGGCACAACCTCGCACTTCGAGAGTGGGTGCAAGAATTCACTGAAGGCCTAAAAGATCTGACCTTTAGCATTGAAAAGGCCAGCATTCAATGTTAAAGTTAGAGAAAGCAGGCAAATTTGCCATAACCTTCACTCAAAAGAATTGAGTGACACACTCAGAATTTTTCTTTACTTGGTTTGAAAAAGTTTGTTCGGGCGATACTCAGAAGCATAATCCAAATCATAGTCCATAGAGTGCAGTCATCATTAAGTATTCCACCAGTTCACTGGTAGGTTCTCGGACAGTACTTATCCTAATCCATTTACATTACTATGGATGGCCCACCATTAGACCCTCTTGAATTCCTCATACTGTCTCCTGCTTTTTATTTTGTCCAGAATTCCTAACCCCTTTCTTCTTCTACCACACTTTCAAAGTGCTCTCCACTCTACCGTCCTCTTCAGCATTCCCTCACCTTTCATTATGTCCTCCATCCATTTCTGCTTTCTCCTCCAAACCTCTGCTACTAGTTTCCTCTCCTCTCTAACCTTATCTAATACCTCCTTGTTCATCCTTCTCACCTCCAACATTACACTCATCAGTTCATCTCCAATCCTGCATCTCAAACGCCTCGAGTCTATGTACACCCTCCTTCACAATAAGTCTCCGATCCACACAGCGCTACACTCCAAATTAGAGTTTCCAACAGCCTTTCTTTTTACATCTCCAATCAGACTCCCTTCCCCCTTATCAATTCCCTCCTCTCCGAAAATGCTTCTTTAGCCATGGCAATTCTGCATCTGCGGGGCGATTATGTAACTGTGAGAAGGGTGAGAGCGACATCGTTGCCAAGGGCAACGTCATACATATGATGGAGGGTGATAGCAGCGATTATGTATCCGTGATAGCACTTTTTATCACCTTCACGCCATCATAGTGTATCACGCTCGAAATTGAGGGTGATAGGCTTCATAAGGTATCGGATATACGTGCGAATGTACATGTCTACCGTAGTCCATGCCCAATTAACTAACTTTGAGTTTATGAATGACTTTCATGAAGCACTACGATTAATTATTACAGGAGAATAAATTGTCTTAGTCCTTTAAAAAAATTAAGTCGATTATTTAATTATATTTTCACTGTTTTAAGCATTATAGAATTTTTTTATCACACACGAATTTAATATTAATTCTAAAAAAATGTTTATAGTAAACAATTCACAATTGTTATTATTGCAACTTGAGTAACGTAGACTAATACCCATGAATGTACGCCTTCATATAATAGACAGTAGGCTTATTGACGTGAGTTAGTTTTGCTCTTTATATACACATTTGTTTGCTAAGACAACCGTGAATGACGGCAAGAGTTGCGACGATAGTGTTTGGGTCGTTTTAGGATTTGCTGTTATAATCCAATGCAATTTATGCACTCTACTGTAGGTAGACATAAAAAACTTCCGCTGCCATTCAGTTGCACAGCCCACTCGACTAATGCTTTCAAAGGCACACTTGAATAACTATGCGAATTATTTGATAGCTCATATATGTACATGACAATTTTGAAAGAGTTCCAATATAGAAAGGAACTTAAAAGATTATACAAGTTTGCATTATGTTAATACCTAGGTACCTTACGTGTAGCGAATAACCAGCACGTCATCTCATACATATAACGTAAACGGAACTAATATCGTTTATTGTGCATCGAAGTAATTTTCTATGAAATTAATAATGCGACGGAGAGGTGTGAATTCATAACAAATCTGCGATGCATTTGTAAGACATTGGTAACATTTTATAACAAACAAAATCATAACGATAACAACATGATTTTCACTTCCACTTTAATTAATATGATGTGTTAGGTACTTCATAACATATTTTACACAATATTTAATTCCTAAACATACAAAAATGAATAATGTAGAATACTTAAACTCTAGTGCTGCCGACATTGTTTTAGCCGCTCAACACGCCGCAATTGTTTGCTTGTAATGTGTCGATGATTTTCATTGGCTGTTCAGATTTTCTATTGCTACCAACCTACAGGAAGCCCATGACCATCATACGTGCTATCACGGTACTATGACGGTGCTTTACATGATCGCTCGATGCCGCCGACCGTCATAGGAGGCAGTGATAGCTATCACCCGCTGTCATCGCTCTCACAGTTACATAATTGCCCCGCAGGTGTCCCTACCACTAAACACATTCTACTCCAGAATACTACCCGGATACATACTGCTCGACTTGCTCTATCTAGTGTCCTTCTACCCTTATGTCAAGCCCTGCCTTCGTGCTCCGAGATAATCTCATCACTTTCGTTTTCTTATGATTAATCTTCATCCCATAACTCTCACACTGCACCTCTAAAGCATTCATCATCGATGACAACCCCTTGGCTCACTGACTTTACCAACAGCAAATCACACTGATTTTATAAGATCCCTTCCTACCTTTATTCCGATCTCCATCTCTCCTCTTGCCTCACTCACCATTTCTTCAGAATACATGATAAAAAACAACAGCACTAGTGAGCATCCCTGCCACACTCCACGACCTATTATGGCCCGACCTGATTCTCCATTTGCTACCCAAATCATTGCCGCCTGATTCACATAAAAGATTCTGGATGAGATATCAGCCCCTCCGATGAACATCAAATATCATCAAACAGTGCAGGAAAAGGATTAAATAAAAAATATATCCAATGGCCAACATAGTATGTTTCAGCATAAAGAGGTTAAAAAGTAATAAAAAAATAAACAATAGTTTTACTGAACAAACAAATTTAAAAAATAAGGCAATAAAGTTCATCAAGCACAACAGCACAGTTGACAGATATGCAGTGAATCAGTAAACACATTTAATGTCATTTTGGGATAGGAACCACATGACTGAAGAATCTATGACGGCAGCCTTTATTCAAATCACACGGCTATGAAAAAAGTTTCACCTTTCATTTCCTTCAAGGTCAATTCAGTACATTTCAACTGTGCTATTATCTTGGATGGACTCTGAACTTAACTGCCTGGACGGACATAAAAGCAATGCAGTAAGACCATCAAATATTCTTACCAAAGTGAAACCATGGTGAGAGATTACTGAGAGCATTTACAGTGGGGTCATTTCTTTTAGAGCCAAAGATTTTCAGCCTCTTTGATATGAATGACTGGAGCACTTCAAGACCAGCGCGAGTGCCAGGTTTGGCCCATTTGACTTCATCCACACTTCTGTTCACCTCCAAAGACTTTTCAGCAGCATCCCAGTCTACTGGCTGGTCAGCAACAATCATGAAATATAAAAATAAGTACTTGAGAAATAAATTATTGGCTGAAGAGATGGCAAAAAAAGATGGCTCCCAGCAACTGTACAATTCCAAAGACTAATAACTTACATCATTGGTAGTTAAATTCAAGCTCAAGCTGCAGATAGGCAGATATGTATACAGTAGCAACTATATAATACGAAGGCAGGATCAAAAAATCGGCACTTCGTATTTTCAAACCTTTTTAATAAATCGCAAAAAAATATTTCCTCTTCCCCCCTGACTTCTTTGGTCTTTGGAAACGTTTTAAAATGATTTATAGTCATTATTCGTGAAAGCATTCGAGATAATTCCTTTATAATCAGCTAAATGTCACAAACGATCGCGAAATATACTATCACGGCTTAAATTTGATAAATAACTGTGTGAGTCAGGCACTAGTGAGAGATGAATGCATGAAAATTCACGCATTTGACACTATTGATGGATTACATTCGGCAACACTGATTTGTTAGGTGCCTACATCGGCAAATAGAGAGCTTTTTGACGTGATTTCCCCCCAAGGTTCGTAAAAACAAACTCAGTTTCTCTGTGTGGACTGGGTCTGAGGTTCGTAATTTCGAAAATTTCATATTTTCGAATAGCTCCATGTATGTATTTAACATGAGCTTTTCATCAGGACCCTCACTTGCTTCGTAAAATCGAATCTTCGTATTTTCATGCTTCATATTATCAAGTTTCTACTGAATCTCTAACAGTATCAATTACTATTGCATGACTTGAGGTTAAAGATATAGAAAGCCCCTTATGCCATCATACATAGGATATTGTTGATATTTTTGTCCACACCCAAATTATGTGTACACACTCAATTTGTGAGTAAATTTCCTTTGGAAGAAATGTATACTTCTAATAGCATAAATTAATTTTGGAATAAACCAAATAGGCCCACAAAACTAAATTAAAAAATCATTAGCTACCATTCTTAGGTCAATATCCATGAATATTCTTGGAAGTAGCTTTAAAGTACAAATCGATGGAAACATCTTACCTCTGCTTTCACTTTCACTGGAAATGGATGTTTTATGACGGGTGGAAATTGAGTAAGGAATTCAGGTAGTTGCTTAGTTATTTTTCCTCTGATTGTTCGTGCTGCGTATTCAAGTTTGTTAGATGCTTCCCAAACAGGTACAATGTTATGGGCATCAACCTAAAAAACAGAATATACATTAAAATTATCAAAACATCTAAAATATGGTAATCAGAACTGATAAATTGATGTATTTGGGAGAGGTAATTGCAGAAAAGTTACAGAAATTGCTACCACCAAATCAAGATTTAGCAAAAGGAAAATTACCCATCACCTAGCAAGGATGTTTATACATAACATGAAATCTACAATCGTAAATACTAAACTGAGAAATAATTAAACAGTTATTTAGCCAGAAGCACTTTATCCAGTAGAATGCCGGACTCTCAGCAAGAAAATGACAATGGAAGAGCAGGAAGGCACTGAAACAGGAACACATATTAGAGAAAATATTGGGACAAGTTAGAAAAGGAGAACAATACAGAAAACACCATATCGATGAAACACACAAAGAAAAAAATCATGGATATTTAAGAAAAAGAAGAAATGTTATTTCAAGACAGTTTCCAAGAATGAGCTACACTAGCTCATAGTAAGACTCTTCACTTGTGCACCTTCTAACACAAAATGACCAATTCATGGGCTAAAGAAACAGAACAACAATCAAAGAACTCACACAAGATGAGACTTAAATAAAAACACTTGCAATCTCAGAATGAATTACACTAATCCAAAGAATTCCAGGAAAAACCAAAGAAGATTGGGGCAGAGTACACTGATGGAAGAATAGAGAACCACAGGGGAAGAATAACAAGAGATTTAGAAGAGGGAGAAGAATAAATGAAAGAGAAAGTTGAAATCAATGCACTCCTTAGTGGCTCATGCATGGAAAATTATTATGTCAGATATCTGAATGGTATTAAGTCCAAAACGGGCAAAAATGAGTATGATAACTAGGCAGGTTAGCTATTAGAGATATTAGAGACTAGTAGATAACTATTTGGCAGGTTAGAAAAATCAAGAGCAACTGGATGGTACAGAGTGCTCCTTAACCCTTTGAGTGTGGCCTGACATGACATCACGTCATGGTTGTCTTCATGCTGTTGCTGATGATGTGATATCATGTCATGGTTGTCTTTACTCTGGTGCTGATGACGTGATATCACGTCAACGGTACTGAGAGATTTCTAGCTTTCACTAGAGAACCTCCCCTATGCCCCCTAGTGAAAGCTGGAACACTCAAAGTACCCTTAACATGATATAACGTCATATCCACCAGCGTAAAAACAACCATGACGTGATATCACCTCATGCTGCACTCAAAGGGTTAACATTCATTGGCAGCATTTCATTATTCTAACCTACTAAATATGATAACACATTTTAGCTCATTTTGGATTTAACACCCTGCACACAAATGACACAGAATTACAACATTCAATACGTAAAGACACAGAGATACCTTATTTCCTGTGACATAAGGCACAATTGTTTAATTAGAAAATGCATTCTATAACTGACAGCCTGCTTCTTTTGCGCTGAGGAGAAATCTACTTCGAATGCACAAGATTTTGTATAGCTGTTGAACATACTCATTAGACAGCCCTGTGGCCTCAAGGCAAAGGTGTGCTCTGTTTAGCCCATCAGGAAAAGGGATTTCATGGCACATACCTTCCACTCACCTGCTATCTTATTATAATTAATACTCCCATTTTCTTTTGATAAGTGGTACACACAAACGGGTATAAATTATTCTTTTTCAACTATAACTAATCCCTAAAATTACAGTGTGCCTTACTGGCCTAGAAATACAGTAACACATAATAGAATGAGGACTGAATAAAAACAATGCTTTAACTATGGCAAGAAGAATGCAGCAGAATTATTTAACAACAGAGGCATAAAATGAATACGTTTACTGTTAAGCATAGCAAAACGAGGAAATGGTGAAAAACTATTGACAACAATTTGATGGACATAAAATAGCTTACCTGACAGAGAGGCACATCTGAAGGGAGGCCTTTTTTGACAGATTCAACCCAAGACATGGGAACCCTAAGAGGGCTGAAATCACAAACAACAGCTCCTATCGAGTTTTTCTTCACAAAGTCAGGTAGAACTGATGCAGCCTCCCCCAGAAGAAGATGAAATTGAATGTCCAGAGTTCGTAATTCAGATTCAACTTCACGCAATCCTGGAAAGAGAATCAGTGCATCACTTTTAGGATCAACATCTTTTCTGAAATCACAGAAAACTACACACATAATATGGTGTTTAGCCATGTGTATGAATGAAAAGATATAAACAGCAAAGGGATGGAAATGACATGAAAAAATAACTTGGCATGACTGAGATTTGAACCTGGAATCACATGTGATAGCGAATTTCATCTTCAAGTCATTCCCTTTCATACAGGCTAACACCACAAACTGTTTCTTGAATACAATGTTGTGGGTTCCTATAAGGTATGATTTAACTGCACTTTGAAAAAATGAGTGACTTCAACTGTAATAAGTAGGGATGGGCAGATCCAGGATTTTTTTCGGATCCAAATCCGGATCCTTCATTTCGGATCCCGGATCTCAGTTCCTATTTTCGGATCCTTGGATGTATTCAAGGGTATATACAATTCACAAATGATAATAGAATTGAAGCCTTGGAGACTTTATTGAAAATAAAAAAACATCAAGTTTAAAAATGTAAAACTGAAATATTAAAATAAAGACAATGTCGATGCCAAAATAATACTAATCCTTGATTGTTGTCAAGTTTATGCAATGACTGTTGTCATACCACATCTTGAGATTTGACTCTTGAGAATAATGAGATATATAATAAAGGGTGAATTTGATTTTCATTCAGCAAAAGCCGGTTGTCGAATGAAGTACATCAACAGCATTCTATTTGTTCGGCAGAAAGCCGCCGATAGCCGACGACAGCCGGCACTTCAATCGCTTAAAATTCTGTGATGCATATCTGATTTACTGTAGTATTTGGATCCGATAACAGTATCTCATCCCATGTAAAGATCTGCAGATCTTTGGATCCGCAGATCCGATCCAACCATCCCTAGTAATAAGATTTATTACGACTGGCTTAACGTTTACAGAATCTTCATCCTGTTAATAGCAAAACCGGTCGTAATAAATCCCATCACAGTGGAAGTTTCTAAGTGCAGTTATGTTGTTTCTACTCAATCAGGCCTGAAATCGCAGATTATGATCTATGATTTATTTCATAGATGATGCGAATACAAAATTGTTGAGGGAATTAGGGTGGGAACCTCTATCAGATCGAAGGGAGAAATATAGGTTAAATCTTTTACGAAAGCTTAATGTAGACTATTTTTTGCCAGACATTCAAAATATTTTGCTAGAGCCAAATTATTATGGTAGGAATGATCACAGAAATAAGATTCAGGAAATAGACTGCAGAACTGATTGAGTAAAGATGTCATTTTTTCCAAGAAAAATAAGGGACTACAATAGTTGTGATAGATCAGTTCTAGGATACTGACTATGTTAAATAGGTTTTTTCAGTAGTGCTAAGTATCTTAACATGAATTGTAGGTACTAACTTTGCATAAAATCTCCTGCACGATATACTCCTGAATGTCTTAGTACCTTGTGGTGCTATTTAATTGTCGCATTAATGAGGCAAAACTGTAGTTATATCTTGAGTAGTGTGCTGCATGGTAGCATGTTCCTCTACGTATCACTCTCCTGGTTTGTGGTCTGACTGCGTACCGTTGCCCTGACTGCTTTTGGCCTACGCCTGTCATTCTGGAGAACGTGCGCAGTTCTGATTTGATCTGAGATGAGTGCTGCATGCCTGGTGTGGAATCACCCCATGCCACACACCCTAGTGGTGGCTTGCACGGTATTTCGTAGATATAGATGTAGATGAACTAAAGAGGGGCTAGTCTATAAATAGTGTAGCCGATCGGTCGATTCGCTCTCAAATTCTAGTGTCATAATCTATTAGGAAATTGCTATCGAGGGCTTTTGTATGGAGCGTTCTGCTCTGTGGTAGTGAGACCTTGACAATTGGAAAGAGAGAGAAGGAAATAATGGAGGCATTTGAAGTGTGGTGCTATAGGAAAATTCTGAAAATAGTCTAGGTGGAAAGAGTCATGAACGAGGAGGTGTTTAAGAGGATAGGGGAAAGACGGTGTCTATTCAAAATGCTAAATAAGAGAAGAAACACCTGGATTGGCCATATTCTCTGACACGAAAGCTTGGTTAAGACCATACTAGAAGGTACAGTAGAGGGAAAACAACCAGAGAGGCAGACCTAGACTGGACTATATGGGACAGTTAATGAAGGAACTAGGTTGCCAATCGTACAGTGAAGTGAAAAGATTGACCCAAGATCGGATAAAGTGGAAGACTGTTGCAGACCAATCCTAGGATTGAAACCAGAGAAGAAAAATCTATTGCGTAGGACTGAAAGCACGTATTCTATGATTCCTGCAAGACCCATGAACACATGGGCTCTTATGTAAGTTGCAAAATACAATAATACAAATACTTACCGCAACATTGGTCCAGGTCCAGACCGAATTTTTCTCATGGCAATTTCTTCAAAAATATTAACATGCCATGATTGAAATTTTACTTCTCAAGGAGTGAATTTTTTCCCCTTTATACACTAAACTATAGGTACGTTACCTTTGTTACTGAGAGTATTTGTATTAATGTATTTTGCAACTTATGTACGCGCACAAGTGTTTGAGACACAATTTGAGTGCTGTTACCATTGCGGGTTGCGGACCAAACCCCTTACTCATACGCTCCTTCAATGCTTTGGCAACATCGCCCAAACTTTCGACACCCCTCAAGTGAAGAAGGCCGCCTCATCACTAGCTCGAGCCCACTAAAATACTCGGTTGTTTATTAACTCGTTAAAAATCGATATCACAGTGTGGGTTTACCATGGTAATTGCTATTAAATAATGCTGTAAAGAGCTTCAAAACACGACCAAGATCTTGCTTCTACTACTTTTCATCACCAAGAAAAAGTTGTTTCATAAACTTGATAATAACTTTATTATGGTAAATCATAAAGAAATGAACGTTTTAAAGATACATTTAAATAGGTTTTTCCCACACAATACTACAGATTCATTTAGATTAAACCTCAAGTTTCTTCACTTTAAATGTCAAAGAGAGCGTTCCGTTTGAAAACACCAAAAACCCAGCACTTTTTTTGTTCTCCCAGCAATAAAAAATCAAAAGTGTATTGTAAAAATAATCGGCAACCAAGGTTAAATGGAAAATAAAACAAGCTAAAGTTTGGTGTAACTTGCATTCATACAAGTATGGTGGTTCATTTTCAATCAGCGTTCAAACTCGAGTCTACATAATTTTTGCACCGACAGTAAGTTTTCTGGGGGTGAGGGAAGAAGACACGTGACTTTGCGAAAACCAACTGGAATGCAGTAGGCAGAGCCTCTTGGAAATTCAGTCACTCTCGAACCTCTGTCGCATGTGCTTTGGGAGTCAGTCAACTGTATTGCAAAACCTCCATTGCATTTGTTCGCTTGGTCTGCTGTTGGGATCTTCCTTCCATCTAACCATTAACCCATATTTTGCTATTAGCCTAATGCCTTTCCGTCTTATCTCCATTGTCCCACTACCTTTCCTTCGTATCATTGAAATAATTTGTGGTAAATACATTCTCCTTAACATTCATCAGGCATATTTTAAAAATTTATCGTCTATTTTAGTAGTTCCTGATTGATTAGTAGTTCCTGATGAGACCAAACAGCATAAAATTCCATCATATTATAGCCAAAGAGCATGGCAGAAACTTATTTTTTTTTAATCTTCGTTAAACCACAGCAATAGTCAGAAATCAACAAAATTACTTCGTGCTTGGAATTGTTTTAATCATTGATTCACAGAAAATAAGCTAAACATTTGTTTGTTAGAGTAATTTAGCAAAATAAAGGTATGACTTAAGTTTTCAAAAGTTCACTTCTGAGTCACTGACAGAGCAATCACGCATGACCCCTTTGAGACTGGCCAAGATAAGGAGCAAGTGGGTAAATTGATGGCTTTGGGCTTAACTTTGTGAAAATCCATTATGAAATCAATAATGAAAATGACTTTGTAACTTTTCACAGGTATTTTTATTTGTACGACCGGTTTCATGGCATTGGCAACATCTTCAGGTATATAAAAGTCAAATTTCTCAGAACATATACACCACTAGAGGGATAAGATAAGAAAATAAACAAAAAGAAAACTAAAATAATGAAATGCACTAGAGATGGACTAGAGGAAGCGGAGGTATATCTAGATGGAGAAAAACTAGTGCAAGTTACTACTTGTAAATATCTGGGTAGCTGTATCACATCTGATGGTAGATGCACCGCGGATGTGATAAGTAGGGTAGCACAAGCAAAACAAGCATTTATCAAAAAGAAAACTCTTTGGACATCAAAAAATGTTTCTTTGGCGACCCGGAAAGAATTTGTTAAAACGTATGTTTGGAGTGTGTGCACCTATGGCTCAGAAACTTGGACTCTGAGAAAAGAGGAGAGGAAAAAGCTGGAGTCCTTTGAAATGTGGTGCTGGAGAGGACTTTTAAAAATATCTTGGACAGAGAGGGTTACCAACCTGGAAGTATTACAAAGGATTGGGGAAGGACAAACGTTTGTTACTTCTATTTGTAAAAAAAGAAACCCAATGATTGGACACCTTCTACGTCACTCAGAGTGGATGACTACTTTAACCCTTTCGAGACGGAGTAGTTCTCTCCTTAGCGTGATTGCTGGACTGAGCCCCAAGACACTTTTCTGTCCCCTCTCTACAGAGCATTTTTCAAGACATCGGTTAAGAAGGGTCTCGCAGGTAATCACACACTCTCAGCTCCTACCCTTTTTCGACCCCTCTCAGCAGGGACTCCGCATTATCTCGGACTCTGGAGGTAGTTGGGCTCCCTCCTTCCCGGGTTTAAAACCCTCCGAGCGGCATTGGTTCGCGGTCAATTTATGATTAATTTATACGTATTAGGTACATGGATAATTGCTGCTTGCTCTTAATTTGCGGAATTTGAACTGAATTCCTGGTTTTTTTCTGTGCTTTGTCAAATTTTAAATGAAGCTCTACCGTCAATATCAACGGATTTAATGCAGCAATCATTTCCATTCCAAAAATGTGCTCCTAAAATATTCTTATTTGATTCCAAAACCTTCCACAAACCTCAATAACTATTGGAATACCTTCTTGGAAATGCATTAGTAGAGGTAAAAATTTCATTGTTAAAAAAGCTTGTTGTCTGCATAGCTAGGACTACCGTGGTATTGTTTGGAATGTACGCGCCATCGCGGGCATACAGAACTCCTGTGAAGCTTCTCTGGAATTGCATCTATCAGTATAATTAGGGTTTTCTCCGAATATTTTAATGTCCCTCCTTTCATTTGGAAAATACCCTCCACCACGGGCTTACAGAACTCCTGTAGGATTTTGCAGGATAACACATTTTACAACAAAATATTGAAATATATTATTCCGGGTATGCATTATCAAGTGTTGGTATCATACTGAAATCGAGATTTTAGTCAATATTTATCGTAGAATTTAGTTTAAAAATTGTAAACGCTCATAAAAAGTCAAAGAATTTGATTCTTAGTTTATAATTTTTGAAAAGGAACAAATATAAATTTTGCAAAACGACTGAATAAACAATCGTATGACCGCGGTACCTTGCCACAAAGAGGGGTATTGTACGACGAGGAGTTCGAGTACCTGTTCCCGGATTTCGAGGGTAAGGCCTAACCCCTGCTGCGTTGGGTCCTGAAACTAAGACTTCGGGTACCCGTGACCGTCATAAAAGGGGGGGAGCAACAAGCCGAGTATTTTCGGCATTCGTTTCCTGGGTAAGGAAAATCTCTCCCGAATATTTTCGGCCTTCGTCTCCCTGGTCAAGAAACTTACTGCCGAATATTTCCGGCGTTAGTAGGGAAAGGGTTAAAGGAAGGAGTGATAGAGGGCCGTACTGGAAGAGGTAGACCAAGAAAAGAATACCTGGAAGAGACCATAGCGGGGCGAAGATACAGTGATATAAAGAGTCTGGCTTTGGAAAGAAGGAATTTGAATGCCCACAAACCTTAGGGTTGAGGAGAAGAAGAGAGAGAGGGATAAGGGGAAGGGAGGAAAGGAAGGCGAAGGTGGCAGAGAAAACATTGAAGGGGGGAGGGGGTGTGTGAGGTGAGGGTATTCAGAGGGGTGGAGGAAAGCGAGGTGGGAAGGGGAGGGTGAGTGGAACTTGGGTATGACGTGAGTCCGGAATAGGAATTTACGGTAGGGAGAGGCTAAAAAAAAAAGGAGTACCGTAAATCCCCATTCTGTACTCACATCATACCCAAGTTCCACTCGCCCTCCCCTTCCCACCTCACTTTCCTCCACCCCTCTGAATACCCTCACCTCACAACCCTCCCCCCCTTCAATGTTTTCCCTGCCACCTTTCACCCCCACCTTCACTTTCCTTCCCCCCTTCTCCTTATCCCTCTAGTAGAGTATATATTCTCAGAAATTTGACTTTTATGTACCTGAAGATGTTGCCTATGCAACGAAACCGGTCATACAAATAAAAATACCTGTGAAAAGTACTAAGTCATTTCCATTGTTGATTTCAGTGCAAGTGGGGAGTGAAAGGAATGAGAAGGGGTTAATCCCTTCGACCATGGTGCCAGCCAACCCTCCTGCCCTACCCAATGAGCCACGTGGTGGCTTGTGGAATGTTACAAAGAGGTAGCCTTTCAATTCCATTCACATACAAGTCCTACATTCACAAGTCCTGAGAGAAAACATGGCAACATCCACCTCCCTCTCTCCTCACCCCCAGAGTCCAAGGCCCCACTCCACCTCCCTGGTGTCAAAGCCCCCACCTCCTGCCACAAACTGTTCCGAGCACGCACAAAGGGCCAGTCACAAAGATATTTGAAAAGGATAATAGTAGAGCTGTACAAATACTTCGAAATCAAATCAACTCGAATCAGGCTTAATTCGATTCGGTTTGCCTTCGAATCGGGATGCTTCGAAGGCAAATGATTTGTAACATTCGAATCTGATAGATTCGTCTTTGAATTGCCACATGTGGCATGACACATTTCCAAAGTGGCCCACAAGATCATTTTGGTTGGCCACCCCTGTTCAATAACGATTGAAGAGATATGAATTACTTGATGCTGTGAATAATAGCAGACTATTTTTGAGACCAAACAGTTACTTTGTAAATGCCAGAGAGGAAATATCTGCCACAGGAAGTGTTTAAGAGGCATATGAAACTTCCATCGTGAGTCTTCTCTCTGGTGTGGATCTTTTACTGTTAATTTACAGCTACATTTGTTTGGTTTATTACCTGTTGAAAGCCTTAGGAATCAGAAAGTATGATCTAGGTTGATTGATCTGGATGTTAATGTGTAACCTACTATTCATGTGTGGCCTCAGAGTAGGTTCAACAATCTCTCCTTTATTTGTGATTAAAAGGATAGTTATTGGTGCAATCTCTCATCCATAGATGATATTGTCGAATCTTGGTTTTGAAATCCTTATAGTAGTTGTATCCATCTTCTAATTCATTCCACCTTTTTCACCTCGTATTATTATAAAATTGCAGTAGAATGATATTCACGAAGTGCTAAGAAGATAATTGTGCATTTGTTTAATTAACTTAGGAGAGGAATTAAATATATCTGTAGACCGGACAACATTAAAAAAGGGTGTAATTACTTCCTGCGTCTAGTGCTACATTTTTCGTCCACTGCATAATGATAACTGGTAAGTATAACTGGCAAGACATGATTATTTACAATCTGTAGACTGTATTCACATTTGAACTGCCATCTTTCATCACTAGACGGCGACTCAATCAAAAAGTAGTTTGTTCAGAGAATTCTAGGTAACATTTTTTGGCGATGAGTCAAGAATCCATGATGCATATTCATGCTACAATTGAAGCCTTCTTAAAGTTACTGATAACAGGGAATGTCAATTGTAGAAGGGAATGTTAATTATTCATTTAAAAAAAATTTTCAAAATAAGACCAAAAAAGTGAACAAAGAGCAGCCACGTAGATTAGCAAAATAAACATCAAGTAAGTCCACAGGTTTTTTTTCTGGAAGAGTATCCATGATTTTCTGGCCCTCTTACCTGCAGTTAACGCATTAACAGGTATACAACTAAAACAATTTCCAGCACTTTAGTGTTGCTTTTCATTGATACAAAGTTCTGTGATTGATGTTTGGGACAATGACATTGAAGTCATACATAGTCAGTACTGATACATTACAGAAGGTGAATGTAGAGACATGAAAAAATATATATATACTTATAGCAGATCCCACACAGTGAACGTACCATTAACATCAATAAAGAATTTATCTTAACCACAGATGCCTGTAAATACAACACCTGATCCCCACTTTATACCTTGAATACACAGTTAATCTCCTTGTGATAAAAAGTGCAAAATGATATTTTATTTGGTAATTCTCAGCATAGGTATTGTGACCACAAGTCAAACTTCATTTCATTTTGGGAGCTGATTCATAGGGTTAATTAGCTTAATTTAAAAATGGTGACGCTTCAATACCTTTCAACTTAAAGATGGTGACGCTTCAACACCTTTAAACTTAGGAGCAACTAAGTGGCACAACAGCATGCATGACGCATCTCTATACATATAGTTTATAATTCATTTCGGAGGAAATGTTCCACACATACTTTCATACGACTGCTTATGATTAAATACCAGGAGGTGATGCATATCGAAGCCCACTGTAAGATTACCTACCTCCAAGAAGAAATTTGTAATGGCGAATTGTGGCATCCAGGAATTTAGGTACAAGGCAGAAGCAGACGTGAAGACCAACTTTATTCTTTAAGGCTAGCTTCTGAGCAAACAACAAGGCCCAATTATCTGGAAGGAAATAAACGACCACAGTTATGAGCCATAATCAATTCCTCGCTCTTTCAATTCCTTTCGCAAAGAGCTCCCAGCAATCATTTACCTTGAACCCTCACATCCCTTGACATCCAATACACGATTCCTTGAGGATTGTCAGCCACATCTGAAACTTTTGTTAGTATTTTCACCCTTTTCTTATTGAATTTAAAGGCAGTAACCGACTCAGCCACCTGTGACGAAAGAAGAAACTACCGCAATAAGAAAATGAGAAAAACGAAAGACATTTACTTAACTTCTCAAAACGAACGATAAAAAAGCAAGAAATATTGGTAAAACAACCTGCCGTCGAGCCTTTTCCAACGTTACACCGATATCTTCGACAGGTTCAGAAGAGCTAGAACCAGATCCACCGCTTAAAAAATGTTCTATCTTTGTTTTCTTGGGAGGCGGTGGTTTCGCCATGCTTTTCTCCACTGAAACATAATTCACAATGCAACAGATCCTCAGATGGAAACAACGCAAAAAAATTACTACAGGGTAAAATAGAGGTAGATAATCGCCAGTGCAAACAGTAAATCAATGAGAAAATTGAATCGGTTGGGAAAAAATTAACAATTAGAATGACGCAATACTTCAGAGCGCCAAGGCAAAAGATGACAGGAGTCGCAAGCAAAAAAGTCTCAAAGATTGCATTACAAGACTGCATTGTCATTACTTCAACCATCCACAGTATAAGTTACTAACATGAGCTTAAAGAATGAGGTCAAGTCACTCCTTCCTTAGTGCCTCTAGCCTTACTTGCATCTCAGGCACATTAATTCCGCCCGCATTGGTAACTTACATGTCCTGAACGATCCCGCTGATAACCGGTTATATGCCCAGAGAAACCGGTTCACTTTCAGAGGGATTCGGTGAAGAATTCTGGAAGTTCACCTAGGCTGGTTACATACAATTCCTAAGGCGCGAACCGCGGGAACAATCCTATATCGATCGACACACGCGAATGATAATGCGATTGTTCATTGAATTGAAATCGATATGGAATCGAACCAATCAGCTGTCTCGATCAAATTGGTGGTTCAATTGAAATGTGAATTTGTTGACTGTCGTGGTATCTTGAATTTCCCCCTGTACTCAATGATTGCAGTGAGTATTTGTTTAATTTGATAACTTTTCTTTGTTTTTTCGAGTTTTTAAAATTATTTGAACGATAATAATGGAATAGCATACGATGAGAAAAATGTTTACTTATGTATACATATAGCATAATAACCCCGCAAGACGCTTAAACGCGAGAAGTGGAATGTGTTTTCTTTGTTGAGACGTATGACAATTTGGTTGATATTTCGCTGAGTCGTACCACCATCTACTGCCGATTCATACGACGTTCAGGGGTACTTTAAACCTCTTTTTAAAGAGGAAGAAAAAATTTTCCGTCGCGACGACTCAGCGAAACATCCACCGACTTTTTTTCTCTTTATCTGGGTTGCATGACCAGATTCTGTGAAAGCTTTTCGATGATATGCTTTCGCAGAATCAATTCTAATCATCATGTTAAGAGAAACTGAGTTTGTACATATACTGCAGGTATACATGATCAAACTCGTGTACACTTCACAATATGCATGTAATGTATTCACCACTGCTCTCTATCACCATTGAGCATGCAGTATACCACGTGATGACTGTGGAAAGAACTGGAAATCCTGACCCTTAAGGGTTCTCAATTCTCAAGGCAGTTAGGAGTTATCCTATGCCCATGGCCGATGCAAATTTTCTCCACATGTACCTTAGCTGTTTTAACCAAGCCATTTAATAGAAATTAATTTATGATTAGCACCCATAGGCTCTATCTTCCTTGCTGGGTGCAACTGTTAAGTAATCCTCATGAATCTTGTGGTTGACCTTTATGCATAAGGAAAGATATCTTTCCTTATGTTTAGCTTGAAATCAGTACTCAGTCATGAATTGGCCAAATCTTGAAATATTGAAATTGCAGTATTGCTTACTGTAAACAGCTCATTATTTATTTGTACTCACCTTGCCCAAATATTCTTGTCATAACTATCCATTGAATAAATAACTATGTAAATGTTTAAATGGACTGGTTACCATCATGCTCAAAGTAATGGCATTTGAGTAGCTCTATGTTAGATTCAAAAAGCTTAATGAAAGTGGGAGGATAAATAGGTGGAATTTGGAAACATTGAAGGGAGAATACCAAGGAGTAGTAGAAGAAAATGTAGGGTAAGCAAAGGAAATGGGAACAATACAAGAAAAATGGGAGAATGTAAAAACAGGCATAGTAAGAAGTGGCTGAAAAAACATTAGGATTAGTGGAAACAAGGAGGATAAAGAAGCAGTGGGTTACGGAAGATACATAGGGCGCGTTCCGAAATTCACTGCCAGCACTGGCAGTGCTGCCCATGGGCAGCAGTCGTGGCAGCAAAGCAAACAACTGGCGGGAGTTTTGATCGCATTCAATTTAATGCGCAATGAACTCCATGATGGAAGTGATCATAAATGATTCCGGAGAAGATATAGATATCAATGCATCGCAGGAAGAAGTGGGAAGGGCGATGAAAGGAGAGATAAGTATAATAATTAGTACTTACAATTAAATGAAAAACTTTGAATATCACTTTTAAAATAGTATTGTTCCAAGTGTGTAGCAAGTGGTTACATGGCATGAATATTTATGGTTCATGGTTATCCGCTTAATCTTATAGAGATGAAAACTACGTACGTAACCCCTATAATTCTCAAATTGAAAAAAGAGTTACTGCGCTTTCAGTGATTAAAAAATATGTTTTCACGTATATATTCAAGTCTCTTTCACTGTAGATATCTTCGATGAATGCCTGTTGCACAGCAGTATCGGCTGAATATTGGAACTACCCATATTCAATGTGTGGTTATCATTTTTCCATTCCTCGTGTTTTATGCAAATAATGATCCTGGAGATTCAGTACCCTTTAAACAAGTGCGAAAGCTGGTGGATTTTCAGTGATCCTGCACCATGCACTATTATTAAACTAGAAACGATTCCCTAAATTAAGGGAAAATGAACATTGCTGATGCTTAGGTTTGTATTTAATGCTTGAATTGTACAACGTGGGAGCTGCCTGAAGTTTATCTTCTACTTTCGCCTGTAATCAATGCCTTAAGTTTACCCTGTACTTTTTTAATTCTTTCACGCGACTCCGAAAGTGGTGATCGGAAATTTCCCGTGAAATGGGTGGCAGCAGCTGCTGCCGGCCGTTCCGAAATTGCTGCTTTTGCCACAGCGGCAGTACTATATTCCGTTCCGATTTTCGGCAGCACTGGCAGTGAATTTCGGAACGCACCCATACATACATACCAATCATGCCGTTCCCTTCCGGGGTAGGCAGAGTCACTAAGTTTCACTCACAAACATACATTTGTACACCTAACTCTGCTTCAATAATTTCCTCCATACTGACCTATCCTTGCAAACCTCTTTTACTTCATTTACCCCCATACACTGCTTCATACACACCCTCCTGTTTTTAAGACTTCTAATATTCCTCCTCCTAAGAATTTCCTAAACCACATTCAACCACAACTTTCTTGGCTTACCTCTACCTCTCGCACCATTCATTTTACTCTTACATATCTGTTTCGTTATTCGACTCTCATCCATTCTCGCAACATGGCCAAACCAACAAAGCACACTCCTTTCATATATGTCCATTACTGGAGCATCTAACCGACACTCATTCTTTACCCAATCATTCCTGACCCTATCCATCCTACTTTTGCCGCAAACACTCCTCAGATAAGGAAGATACAACTAGGAAAGTGGAGGAGAGAAGAGAGTGGAAAAACGTCAACACCAACCTAGGTAAGTAGCTTAAGAATTTAGGAAATTAAGGAAGGCAAGCTTTTTTCAGTTATTTTTAGCATCTTTGAGGAAGGAGTATGGCTGGAGCACTTCATCAAAACAGTCTTGATTCTTATCCTAAAGAAGAAGAAAGCATCAGAATGCGAGGACTATAGAACAATCAGATTGATTTCATACCCAGTCAAAGTTTTAATTAGGATGATCATTAAAAGGTTGGAGAGTAAAGGCAACTACTACTTGGGTGATGACTAGTATGGGTTCTGGAAGGGAAGGTAAACTTGGGATTCAATTATGATGATGAGAACACTTATAGAAAGAAATGTATTGAAAAACCAGGATGTTTTCACCTACTTTTTTTTACTTTTAAATAGGTTTTAACAGAGTAAATTGGGAAAAAACTTGGAGAGATACTGCAGAAAATAAGAATAGATTGGTGAGGCAGGAAACTAATCTTAAACTTATATATGGCCCAAAGAGCACAGTTGAGAGTGGCTGATTGTGAATCAGGGTGAGCAACTATAGGTCGTGGGTAAGGCAAGGGTGCCAGTTGTTGCCATTGGTTTTCATCATTTATGCCGAGGAAATCATAAGACAGGCATGGGAAGAACTTGAGGTAGGAATCAAAGTAGGAGGGTATATAATATAGTCTGTTAGATACGCGATTCACAATGATCAGGCATTGGTTAGTGGATCTTCCAAGAGACTGCAAGCTTTGGTAGATGCTTTAGAAATGCGGAGTGGGATATTCAGAATGAAGATAAAGCATAAAGATAACAAAAGCAATGAGATTCTCTATGACAAAGAAAGCAAGGCTGGTCATTAAAGTTGGAGGACTCAAAGTCTAGCAAGTAGAGCATTTTAATTACTTAGGTACCATGCTAGAAGAAAACCTGCATAGTAGCAAAGACATACGGAAGAGAATAGCATTAGCTAAGGAGATGTTTAATAATAGAAGGGAGCTGATGACAGTCCTGATGCAGTGATTGCACAATGATTTACCCATCTGTGTTCCAGGTAGTGGTATTGTGCTTACCTTATCTCCCATGAAAAGTGCCAGTAGAGCTCCTTCTGTAGCCTCCTAAAAAGGTGCTTCTAGTTCAAGTTTTCAACAATATAATTTTGCATTATGAGCCATATGTATTTCTACATCAATCTCTACATAATTCCCTTCGTGCCGTCGTATGGGTGTGCAGCAGGAGGTGTTAGGTCACCAGCCGTGTAAAGGTGTAAGATTTTGGGGATGAAATGTTTGCATGTATTATAGGAGTGTATTTAGTGGAGCTCACATTTCATTGGGGTTGCTTATTGCTCATGGAAAGAATGAGTTTTTGTACCTATCTGTTCGGCAGTGTCTCTCTCTCTTATTTTATTGCATCTGTCAGACCTAGAGATGTAGTAAGGAGTCATGATAATATTTTTCTTTGTTGCTCTGAAAAATATCAGTTCCGAAATTATGATTATTCTCATACCATCTGGTGAAAATAAGTGCTCTAGGAGTGTATCTGGTGAGGGAACTATAGAAGGAGCATGATAGCTCTCCTGGGACTTCTTGCTTTGACAAATGAGAAAGAGCTCCGTGGCACACCCTGGGTTCAGACCAAATGACTTAAGAGAACGATCGATGAAAATGAAGAGGTGCTAGGTAGAGCAGAGGACGAAACTTGCTTAACCTTCATCTTCCGAGCGTGTCTCTCCAGCACAAAAATTGTGTCCCTAGACTGCCAAGCGTGTTAGTTTGGCACATTGGTGGACAAAAACACTGGTCATTTAAAAAACCCCGGCCAGCAAGGCTTACGACTACGGAAAAACTCAGGAAGGTAAAGGTTAATGGCCATCTTTTCCCAATCGTTGCGGTTGAACAATGATATGGTTTGGAGTTACATGTATGGGTGCAAAAATCACCAAGGGGAACACAAAAAAAACCAAGGGGATGAAATTTGCCTTGAATTATGATGGCTTGGTGGTGTAACTGGCCAACACACTCAACCGGCAATTGAGATATCCAGGTTTGAATCCAGGTGAAGTCAAATTATTTTTCATGGCAAATTTTATCCTCTTGGGGAAGTGTGGAAGAGGATTGGGTTGGGGGAAATAAGAAGAGGAAGACAACATGTGGATTTTAAGGGGTATCTAAAGGTGGATCACGCATTGGAGGGAAAGCAGTCCCCACACAGCAACAATATGCCAGAAATTAGGACTTAAGAAAGTCCTAAGTACTGTCCATAAACCTACCAATCAGCTGGCTGAATGCTGAAATGAATCTGTGCTTAATGGAAACTGCTAAGTTGAAGTAGAACTTATTGCTGGACATACTCAAAGACATAAAAGTATTTTTCAAACATTGCATGTAACAAATGATGTGGTACGAAGTCACTCACATGGGTGCATATACACCAGGGTTGAAATTCGCTGTGAAAAAAATCATTTGATTTGACCGGGATTCAAACCCGGATCTCCCAATTGCCAGTCAGGTGTGTTAGCCAGTTACATCACCAACCAATCTTCCTTCAAGGCGAATTTCGAGGGGGGTTTATGCGAACTAGATGTTCAGGCCTCAAGTCTACATTGTAGCACATGAGACGAAGTCGTGCTTACAAAGTCACTGTCGCGGTGGATAAACCCGACATTGTCATTATAACGAAATTGACAAATTTCCAATCATTGCATTTAACAAATGATGTATGTAACAAATTTCGTCGTTTTAATAACGACAATGTTGGGTTTATACACCACAACAGTGGCTTGTAAGCACGACTTCGTCTCATGTGCTACAATGTAGACTTGAGGCCTGAACATCTAGTTCGCATAAACCCCCCTCGAAATTCGCCTTGAAGGAAGATGGCTTGGTGGTGTAACTGGCAAACACACCTGACCGGCAATTGGGAGATCCGGGTTCGAATCCCAGTCAAGTCAAACGATTTTTTCATAGCGAATTTCAACCCTGGTACATAAAAGTATCATGAATCTGATAGTAGTTCAGGAGCAATTCATTGGAAGAAATACTGAGAAAGACCAAAGATGGAACGTTTGAAACAAATAATTTGAAGGATACTAGCATAAGACACTATGCAACAAGAAATGAAGTTATTCGCTGAAAGGAGAAGTGATTTGAGAGATTAAGAAAACCTTCTTCATATTGATGACTGTTGATGATGGAGGCCTAAGATAAACTGGGGGTGCACGGAATGTTGAGTCTTTTTCACATTTCCGCATAGAATAAAAATTGCAATTGTATTGGTAAGAGAAGAATTTTCCCCAAAACCCTTAATTTTCAGAATAGACTGCCCTGGAATTTGTGTGTTACGTGAGGAGAGCGATTTTATGGATAATTTTGGATTAGATTGGAATAAATTAATTGTCGTGGTACAAAAGTTTAATCATGCAGCATATATTTTGCAGCATAACTTATCTTTCAATGGCAATACTTTAGTCTTCGGAACAATTTCTCAAAGTTCCAATTAGGGATGGGCAGATCTAGGTTTTTTATCGGATCCAAATCCGGATCTTTCATTTCAGATCCCGGATCTCAGTTCTTATTTTCGGATCCTAGGATGTATTAAAGGGTTTATACAATTCACAAATGATAATACAATTTAAGCCTTGGAGACTTTATTGAAAATAAACAACATCAAGTTTAAAAATGTTAAACTTTAATATTAAAATAAAGACAATGTCGATGCCACAATTATACTAATCCTTGATTGTTGTCATGTTTATGCAATGACTGTTGTTATACCACATCTTGAGATTTAATTCTTGAGAATAATGAGATAGATAATAAAGGGTGAATTTGATTTACATTCAGCTGATTGTCGAATGAAGTACATCAACAGCATTCTATTTGTTCGGCAGAAAGCTGCCAATAGCCGATGACAGCCGGTACTTCAATCGCTTAAAACTCTCTGATGCCTATCTGATTTACTGTAGTATTTGGATCCGATATCAGTATCTCATCCCATGTAAAGATCTGCAGATCTTTGGATCCGCAGATCCGATCTGAGCATCCCTAGTTCCAATACATCTAAATGAAATGAAAACAAAAATTCACTTGTACAAAATATTGTATTTGTTGCAAATAATGGATTTACAATTGCTTTGTCCCAAATGCTCACATGAGAAAACACAGTTAACAGGTATATGTATATAATGACTAAATTTTAAAATCACAAAGCACTATACCAACAATTAAGCGTAAAATCAAAGTGAAATAATGGACAATACTCAATACAAAAGTACATCACTCTTTAACAAAGTCCAAAATAAGTACATGGTGTGTGAAATTTATTATCAGACAACCCAATTTTTGTTGAAACTGTCGTCAACGACAATGGAAACATGCGGAAGAGAACCCAAAAAGTCTTCAATATCAACCCAATTTTATTCATAACTCTGAATCACATTGACAACAGTAAGACTAGTCAAATGATTTTCATAATGAAGAGTTCCTAGTGGCTACTTTTTCATCTTTTTAACAATAAAAATTACTGATTAAAAATATACAGTTAAAAGCTCCTGGGCCAACTCTCAACTATACCAGTATATATAGTGAAATACTCCAGCATACATTTTTGAAACTTTGTATTCTTTTCTAATGGAAATGTCTAATAACAGCTCTTTGACTAAAATTTTGATTAAGTCCCGAACAAACATTTTTAGTCCATGCTTGCTCTAATGTGTCTATCATAATTTGTTGAAATCATTATTATAGCCTGAAACTTTTGTAAACCAAGAGTAATTTGGTATGATTTTTTAAACAAATTTTTTACATCCTACTACACTGGGGAAAAGAGAATCAGCTGCCAAAAAATGAAGATGTTCTTGTGTTTTGTCAATTAATTTGAGGATTGACCCTGTGGCCCGTCCTTAACTCAGTAACTACAATGCTTGGGGGTATTTCCATAACTGTGATGACAAACTTTTTTCAAGTGATGTTTTTGTGTGGGTTTTTTTTATCACAGTTACAAAATATATCACGCAACTTTTATAAAATAATTACATCCTCTGATTCATTTTCTTGATGAATACCAATACCATTGCATAATTATCTTATTGGTGGCTCAATGGACATTGGCAAGTCTACAAACCACATTTTCAACATTATGGCAGCTGCTGCTGTTCTCTTCCCAAAGTCTCACAACTTTATTGTCCAGTGAGTATTAGCATTGTATATTTTCTCATAGTAGAAATGTACCTCTAGTGTAAGAGGAAAAAGCCATACAAAATTTCTGAAGCCTTGAGAGAAAACTAACATTGATAGAGTTACAATTATGCATGCCCCTAATATGTGCTTCTACCCAATTTTTTTGACAGTCAATAATTTTGGCAATGTTGACTATTATATAAATGACTTGGGATGCCTACTTCATAAATACCCAGTTAACTCGGTCTGAAGGTTGTTGTTCATTGGGGCAAATTACTGTAAAAATGGACATTAATCGCATTAAGGACTTCTATCTATAGTGGCGTTTGGTTTCACTTGAGTTGTGCACAGTATTTTGTAATAACTCTCTCGCATGAGGTGCACATTTCCATTGTTGTAAAGTACCAATGACAGTAATCACTGTACAAAATAATTTTAAAACTGTGAGACAAGCACAGCAGTGGTAACCATGTTATGGAGTGTGTTTTTTAGCAATGTTCCTTATCAACGTCCTTTTGGGCTTCACAGGAGACAAACAGCACTTGTTGAAGGTCAAAAAGAGTTTAAGACTTACCCCCAAAGAACCCAATTAAAAATTTAAAAAAAATCCAAAGTACGCACTCATTTATGTCCTAGTAAATTTTTCTCAGGTAACTTGAGGTAATAATTAAAAGCAAAAATACAGCCACAGATTTCCCCAGGCTAACCATAAGCTGTGACAGCAGCCCAGATTGTCACACCATTTGAGTACATTAATGAAAACATGTTTGCTAAGTTCAACTAACAAAAGCTAATGTAGCTATCGACCAAAAATAGTATATCTTTATGTCATTTCCATGAAAAAGTAGACAGTTTTCTCTAGGGATTTTTGAATTTTCATGCCAATTGTTAATTCACACACTATGCCTAATAAATGGTGGTGATGTAACCTCCGAGGAATACATTTAATGGTACACATACTGTTGCATCAATACCCTCCTCACTCTTAACAACAAATTTAAAAAAATTAGTCTAATATAATTCACACTTTTACTTACAAAATTCATACACATATTACACTATAAGGTCGCTTTCTAAAGCTACATTGTTTATATTTGCTCCAGAGTCATAAAATTGTCATTGATTACAGTAATAAAACACTTTGGAAAAACACTCTGGATTTTCAAAAAATGTCATTTTTGCATGCTGTCTTTTCAAAGCAATTTGTTCTCGGCAGATTTAAATATGAATTGGATAAAAGAATTGGATAGGATTTAAAACCTATGTATATGGGAATAGAGGCTCAAGAAAAGAGAGAGGAATATACACATGGAAGCATTTAATGATACACATGGATTTAAAAGTTTTGCCAAAGTAGTCTTCCACAAATTTCTGCCCACAAATTTAGCACCATATATACTATGGCAATAATTGGCTGAAATTTGCTTTTGACAGAAGCAATACGTCAATGTGCAGCCTAAATATAGACATGGCATAAAACCTTACTTATGAAATTTGCAAGTATTTATTTGTAAAGGTCAGAAGTACCAGTCATGTTGATAGATTATGCAGATATTATTTTTTGATTTGCCTCTGTAAATGCTTTTTAAGTTAATGAAGATAAAAATTCTGTACTTTTATCTTTAGAACGGATTGAAAACTCAAAAAATATACACATATGGGTTTTATTCTTTGAAAAAGGCATCACTAAACCTATCTCACTTATTAATATTAACATGGGATGAATCACAATACAATTATCATATTTCCTTATCACCCTGTGGAACAGAGAAATTAACTTTTGAACCTAACACTTCTAAAATGACTTAACATTTTTCAACAATGAAAAGCTTAATCATGTAAAACTCTTTTAAGAACCTACTATTACTGTGACAAAATTAAAAAAACAAAATTGTACTGAGATTCGTGAATGGATAAATAATAGTCATCCCTAGTCATTCTTAGTGAAGACATCTTATTTATCTTCACAAAGGTGAATCTGTTGAAATCCGATCACTGACAAAACTTTCTTCATCATAAAGATGTACTGAATCAAATTAGCACTGGTCAATAGAACTTCAAATTAGAGCTGGTTTCATGAAGCACTCCATGAAAACATGTATCTGTTGTGTAATGAGGCAATTTCATGCCATAAGACGAGACTTTTCATACAGATGGATGATTAGCTAACAAAATATATAATGATCTATCTTCTGCACTATTACATCATTGTCTCATAGCATCTTTAATGTGGTGCTGATCATAGGTGGCCCAACATTTTAACTGAGATAACCCCGATGATATTTTGCAGTGTCTCAATTATCAACTGCAAAAACTTTTAAGTCAAAAGAAATCTGCAGTAAGTCCTACTCTACCAAATTCATCCAACTTATAAAAAGGTAATGGAGAAGTATATAGCAATAACAACTAATAGAACAAATATGCATGAAAATGTGTAATGCAATTTCATCCAAATTTTTGTTCTAGAGTTTTATTTAAAGCTATATGAATAAACTAAAAAAATCTTAAAATATTGTGTAAACCAAGGACAGTATTAATGGTATAAACACATGCCCAATCAAAATAAGTACAACCATAAAAAAATCACATGAAATAAACAGCCATCCTAGGGTATTTTATGATTATTAATCATATTTTAGCATAGTGATCCCTAATCATTACTTTTTTGTTCGCTCCTTCTGGACCAACACCGAGGAAGTGAAACTAATTTTGCTGCTATGATGCTTTGCTCCAGGAAAATCTATATTTATTGTCTTCACACATTTATCTTTCTGTAGACATGTTCTGATTTATAATTTTGGACAGCAATTTTGTGTAATAGTTATAAAAAATGATGAATCTTTCCATCATTTCACTCAAAAAATAGAAATGATGTTGGTCCAAAAATATTCAAAAGATTGACTTGGAAACCGAGTTTAAACTTGAAACCCCGCAACCACTTATCTGAGTGTTATTTTCATTGGGAAAAAGTTTCATTAATTTTGGTGGAATGCCTAAAGGTAAACAGGCTCTAGGTAAACAGGTCTACTGAAGCTCAGATTTACATCATTCTTCAAATTAATCTATGACAAGAAACTATAGTGAGCAAAGGTTTATGCAACCCTTATATTTGACTAAATTATAATAAAATTACATCTTAAAAAAATAAAACTCACTCAAAATATCAGAAATTATTTCATCAAAGCTGATTGAAAACTTCTAAAAGAAAACCATATATGAGGAAGCTCATTTAAGTTATGCAAGAAATCTGAATGCTTTTACTTGAATTTGAATTATTAAAGAGCTTAGCCTGCTAATTGCTGGCTCATTCACACATTTTCTTAAATGTATATGTTCTTGTAGATGCATTGAGAAAAGCATAAGAGATCTATTGAGATAAGCATTTGAAAGTCATCAACACAACCCTGTGGGTCAATTATGAGGGCACCTCAATATAATCAAGCAATGCAGAAATCTTCATAAAGGGTTCAAATGAACTTTAGTAACAGGGAACAGAGTTTAAGCATTTGATTTTATTTAATATTTATGTATTACTTGCCCTTCAAGTACATATTTCTTTGGCTGAAATTTTCATATGCTGTAATCTTAAAATATTTTCTCTTTTCCATCTTCATCTTATTTCAAATGAGGTCACAGCTATGACTTTTGAGGAGTAACTATTTTACTCATGTCTATTCTAGTTTCATTTGGACTTGAGCAGGAAGTTATAAATTATGGGCACAGTTCAGAAGTTATGTCTACAGTCAATGAAAGTCAACGTGACTAATATACAATTTGGAGTTTGAGTAAGTTATTTTGATTAGCTCTTTAAGTGTAAGGTATTAGAATTGTAGTTTAACTTAATCTCACCCCTTCAAAAATGAGCAAAAATGATTTTTGACACTGAAAACATTAAGACTAGAAGTTCAAATCAAAGGACCTCTCCTTATATTCTAATATGTATGGTCAGGATACCCTACTGACTTAGAGCAGCATTAGTGAAAATCTGTCAAAGACATAGTTACCACCTCATGTAGTTGCTACTTTTTGCATCAATGGCAAATATGTATTTATCCTATTAATCAAATTTTACTAACAAACATGTGTGCAGTAAACTACATAGTAAAATCGAGAAAAGCTTATCTCCACATTCCACCAATCAACTCTAGGTTGCAATAATATTTTTAAGCTTTCGCACATCTAAATAGAAGATATTTCAAAGCAGTAAAATTCAAAGGAAGACAATTATATATAATTAATTTCCTGATTTAACTCACGGAAAATATATCGTAATTACTAGAGACTATGTGATGAGTAGTGTTAATGTCTGTTTTCACTCTCTTTTACTCAGCTCTGATGGTAAAATACAATACCCTGAAGAGGTTTCTCATATACTGGCATATATACTAACCATGGCAAAGCTCTGTCCCTCTCCCTCCTTCAAGAAATACAAGAGTATGACCTTTCATTTTACAATTATGATACAATACAACACCTATATCTAAAAGCTACCCTATATAATACTTCATAAAATCATAACATCATGTATGCACTGTGAATTTTCCTAATTCAACACTTTTTGCATAATAAGTACAAGGAATAAAAATCAGCCATTTCTCACTGCATACCATTAGAAGCTCTCTCATCTTTGGTTATGACAACACACTCAGCAAAATGAAGCCTTCTCTCCCATGCCCATCCCCTCAACTTTCTTTTTGTGGCTGGATGGCTGGCCTCTGTACACTCATTATGCAAATTAAGTCTGGGATAATACCACTGAAAGCAGAACAAAGCTGAATTAGTTATAAACCTTCCTCATGATCGAACCACCAAGGTTTTGGATTGAAAAACCTTGTGGTGATAACCATTCACTTATGCTTTCCAGTCTTCTTAACGAAAAAACATCACTGGCACTTTTCACTGATTCACTTCAGTTTTCAGTTCACACAGCTGAATTTTTGACAAAAGTTGTCCTTGAGGTGGCATTCTTGAAGTCAAAATCAACGGCTGTATCCCTTTTTAAGCTGAAATGCAAAAGTGTTTTGAATGTAATTATAAAATTCAAATATTTCTGTAATTACATTTTTCAAAGTATAAAAAATTTGACAATGTACTTGAATAACAGTTTTTGAACTCATACTGCTAAACATAATAAGTGAAAAGTAAAAATCTCTCATATTCATAATAAGTTTTACTTATTCATATGCAGAGCAGAGAGAAATATTTATTTTGTGGTTGGCAAGGAAGTTCTATCCAAATGCCAAGGGAAGCTTCCATGAAGGGAGTATGCATGTAGGAAACTAATTCTGAATAGTTCTCTAGCAAGGATAGTACTTTTCTGCAATGGGCACTTTAGTGTACTTTCTCCTTCTATCTGGCTTGCCTGTGGTATTGGGAAGTAACTTTCTGACTCACTGCATCATTTATAATGACCTCAAATATGTATCATGCACTGCAAGCATTAGATTATTATCCTGAAAGGTAGCAGTCCAAATGGTATGAGAGTATGAATGGATGTACAAATACAGCGGGAGATACATTGGGGGCTGTATAGTAGTTCTTGATTTGTATCGTTTCGATTTATGCCTGGTTCATTGTTACGTCCATGTTAACTAGGGGTGCTAGAAAATTTTTCCCAGTTCAGTGCTAATTATATGGAGCGTGGGTTATATATTTACATATTTATCCATTCTTAATTCGTAACTTAAAATTAATTTCTTTTTCAATGAGGGCAAAAAACAATTTAAGAAATTAACTCTTAAGAAAATAATGGCATTAAAGTGGTCACAAATATTTGATTTGTTGTACATTGTTTCGATTCACATCACTTTTTTCAGCACGCATCTACAATGTAAATTGAGGACTTGCAGTATTTTTATTTCTGCTGCCACCGATTTCAAGAAAACATATCACATAGTAATTCCATTTAGTCAGAACACTGCTTAGAAAAGTTTAAGTCAGGGAAGACACTACCTTGCACAAATAACTATTAATAATGTAACACTCCAAAAGCAGAGGACATTTAGGCCACTTTAAGGCTGAAGTGAGTGGTATAATGTGTTTGACATCAAAAGACAAAAAAGTGCACTGACTTTATTGTTTTCCATGAGGCAGTGGTGAGAACTAATTTAAACTTTACATGAACTGCAAATTTTAATTTAATAGGTCTAGTAATTGCATTGTCATGTGCTTTTAAAATATTCCCTTTCTGTCTTAATGTGACTAAATATTTAATCACATTTTCAAGAAACAGGAAAAGAACATGGACTAGACATTATTCAAATCACATCATTTTTCTGCTAACTACTCGAAGTTGACAATCAGGCATTATTCTTTTGGTCAAACACCATCATCTCCTCATTGAAATTAGCTCAACAAACCTGAAGAAATGTTTGAGCTAATTAATGTTAATGTTAACCATTTACTCTAATCTCATGAACAGCTCATCATAACATCAATCCTTAAATATGTGATATTTACTATTTTTTAAATGTGGTCAATGTACAAATAAGGCAGAGCATGCTGAGCGAATAACAAATTATGTTTGTGAAAGATTGTCTCTGTGGGGATTTTAAAGTGTATGTGCAACATTGGAGCCATTTTTTATTTGTGTCATAAAGTGAACCCATTATAAAGCAGGGGTCTACCATAAATACAAGCCAAGAAAACAATTAAGCCTTGGTCCAATGTGGATTTAAAGTGCTCCCTTAATTGTGAGCTAGAAATAATCCATATGACTTTTTTTTATTATGATGAATATAGTTGGGGTATGACCTCACTGTTCAATAACCTAACTGAAAAGGCAGCAGAAATATCATAGTGAATTGATCACATGTAAATAATACAAATACCTAAAACTCTTTAATATGCATTTATTGCATTTTTTAAAACTCATTGAAAAAGCAGATGATGTAGTACTGAAAATCACTCACTTGTCAGTAGCAATGAGAGGTGCTTCAGTCCTTTGCATTTCTTCATCATGAACATTATATTTGTTGCTGTTGATACTCTTCAATGGCTCCTGCTCTCTACTATAAGGGGATGTAAAAATAAAGATTAGGCACCAGAAATAGCTGATGGATTAAGCGGAAGACTACATAACAATAAAAATATAAACTCTAATTTTACCAAAAAAGTAAGAGCTAAGTTACATTTTTGGTCAGCAATCCATTCACTCACAAAATATGTTTAGATAACAGTAGGCTTCTTGCAAAGCTCAGGATTCATTAGGATTTATTCATTAATTAAGAGTAGTTACTTTGGAGATGCGAGTGCATTACAGAAGCGTATATTTTCATTTTTATACAAACACGTACGTATATTTGAACATGCGTATAAATTGAATGGTATTAAGATGAAAAGCTGAACGTCATACGGAAACAGGAAGTGACTACATAGGTGCATACCAAGAGTGGAGATATTTAACGTGATGATGTTGAATATCTATGGATACAAACATGCATTTAATGTGGACCCATTTTTTTTTATCATTACATCTGAATTGAGTCTGCATATCAGCTGGGAGAATGTTGTTGGCTTTCATTATATTGTGTAAGGGGAACTTTATGGAGTTAATTAATTCCTAAATGTGAACCTCATTCTTTGCTTAAATAGTACTGAGCACATAATCTCATCTAACTGCTTTTCAGTGACGAATTCGCACTAATCAGCTAATATACAATGAGTGAAAGCTAAAAGCCATGCTGGCTTCAACTAGGTACTAAGGGAGAAAAATGCTCTTATCATATGAGAGAAATAGCTAACTGATTTTTAAAAGCAGAAGGGGCAATGTGAATTTATAAGCTGCACCAGAGGTAACTTGACAAAGAAAATGAGAAGTGGCTTCTCTCCAAATATTTCCCAATTAGACCTCTCCTGTTTGCTGATTAAAGAAAAAAGTGAGGATCTTTATTAGGAATGCAGAAAAAAATGTATCTCCAGGTCCAGGCTGTGAGCTTGTGACAAAATCTCCTTTCACTCTTCTTCCTATCTCTGCCAAAACAACTTTAACAATGGCCAATTATTAGCGTAAAATGTTAGTTTTTCTTCGTGGTGTAAACATCCTTACAGTCTTCTGGATATGGTATTTAATGGTTAGCTGCTATAAGAGGAATGCATGTGTATGAGTGTGAGTACATGGACAACTAACTACATTATTTATGTCATTATTCATTATTCAAGAAATTTCACTGAAAGTTTCTTTTGGAATGGAAAATATAAATGATACTCCTAGAGAATATCATGACAGCACAATATCTAAACTTCTCCCATGGTTGAATAGATAATCATTCTGTCTCCTTTTGGCTCCCAGGGCCTACGAAAGAGACAGTATATTCCAATTTCTCTTATGGAATTCAGGAAAATCAGCATGAAACTCTATTAATGAGAAAACCTAAATGGTAAATTAACAGTGGCAGGGGCTTTGGGTTTTATCTGTTGCAGGGAGAGACCTTCATAAGAAAAAATTGAAGAAGACTTTACAAGCACAAAGATGTCATTAACTGGATTCCGAAAAAATACAGGCAGCAGCACTGGTATACAAAAATTATGCAATACATTATATGGAAAATGATGGAGAAAAAGTGTAACTTGAAATTCCCTGGTAAGAGTAGTCAAAAATTAAGGATAATATTTTAACAAATTATTTTTCTCCCTGATTTGGCCAAAACTAAGGGTACAACCCTATGTATGTCATTAAAGAGTGTTGCTTAAATAAATGTGGCATCTTAAGCACTTGCACTCAACTTAGACAAATCTCCCCCATAAATGAACACCTATGATGCTGAAGAATTTGACTGACTTAATGGGATGCTATTTTTGAGTCAGTATACTGAGACTCTCAAGGAATATGCTGACTCATTCCATAGCATACTCCCATATGAAAATATCTCCTGGCGTAATGAACAATTGCACCAATGACGGTGCATGAAGTATCATTTTAAGATAGTTTAAATATTACCTAAGCTGAATGCAGATGAAGTGTGGCCATTTCAGAGAAAAAAAAGCTTAAATAGTAATCAGTCACTTATGTTCATCAGTCAAAAACATATATCCCATTTCCTATCTGTATATCCTTAGTGTATTTTCCCTCTGAGCTGGTTCATAAACATTGTGGCATCTGGAAGATGTTTCTGAGAGAGATCATCTTAAGCTCTACCTATATGTATTTTTGAATCACAAACAGCCAAAATCACAATTCCATTGACCACATGCATGGCTAGGGATACATATTTACAATGATTCAATCAAAAGCTTTGGGTGAAAAAGCAATCACACAGTCAAACTGCATGCATAAAAAACACTCAAGCTGGATGTGTGGAGAGAACTCATTGGTCGACAGCATTTGATCACATCAACTGAATTATCTTGAGAGAATGTTTTTTGGCATTCATTACAGGGATGCTGTTTTGCCCTATCCCTGCTTCCATTTAACTTTGCGAGCACAGTCAGGTTCAAAACAATTCACTCAATGCAAGTGGCATCACTTTCACCACAGATGGAGATTTTAACCCTATAATGCCAGTATTTTTTTCATGTCATCATATTCCGAAAGTCACATTTAAAACAAAAATATTCCATAGAATTGACCAAATATTTCTGCTCTTAGGTGAGAAAATATGTCATTACAAAATCTCCATGACTTTATTATTTATTTTGAATATGCTGGGAGCTTCAAGGCTGGCCTAAAATGAATGATGGTAGGTGCCTTGTGGAAAAACCTGGAATAGTTTGTAGGTCTCAGCTGCTGGGAGGTGGGGGTTTATCTCCAGGAGGGAGGGCTTGGGTTTAACATTACTGAAATTATCCCACAATGCCGTCTGCAGGAAAATCTGTTTGGTCCACTATGAGAGAGATCTAGGAGGCTTACAAGATTCGGGAGCACAGTAAGAAGATTAATGAAGTGCACCCAATGGAGGTCTGTGAGGTACTGAATCTCTGAGAGGCTAGGCATAACATTTGGCCTTGAGAAAGTCATATGTCAACTTTCACTCCTTGTACCTCCATAGATTTTAGCCATGTCTCTCAGCTACCAAGATATTTGAATAGAATAATTATATGAAAAATGTGGTAGGCAGTGTAATTTAGGATAAGAAACATTAGCTGTCATCTAATGATCATGCTAGGCATAAAAGGGTTAAATGATTTTATCTCTTGAATAATAGTTAAGAAAAAAAATGTCCCCTCCTCGCAAAAGTGGTGCTGCTCACCTTGTGCAGATTCTTTCGAATCTAACTGTGCTACAGTCAAGACTGAAACCACCATTCAAATGGCAATTCCAAAAGTTTCCATTGACATAAGACCATTGTGATCATGTGATTATGGCTTTCAAACATGAATACAATGCCACATAACTGGAATCACAAGACAAATTTGAGAAGGGCTTACAAATTTATAACTTTATGACACTGAATGTTGGCTAGTTTAATACAATCATTCACATACCTATAAGATTTCACTATATTTACTTGGGGCTATAATCCTTTAATGGGCATGACATGAAACAGGAAAAAATAAAATGTGAGAATTAATTTTACAGATGTGGATCCATTACCCAAGGGCCATTAAAAATGTTCATTAGTTTTTTTGTTAATATATTTATGATTATTGTAAAGATTAATATTTACCATTCATTTTTAATATCTTGATCTTTGGGTTCTTTCTTATTCTTCAGACACATCATGGCAAGTAAACCTGAAAAAACAGTGGCAAAAAAATAGATTGAGATATGAACTTCATAAAAGTCCATGAATTCTCTTTTTTTTAGAATGCTGTTTACTCACCTGCCCTATTCACAACACAGCAAGAAATATCAATAATTATGAGTACAATCACAAGTGCTGCCACCACAATTCCAATAATAATTCCACTGCTTAATGCTGTATTTTCTTCCTTCATATAAGGATCTGAAGCTGAAAGACAAAAAAAAAAACAATTTAGAAAAATGTATATTTAAAACTCACTTTAAAATTCGACTACTGTTTGGTGCACTTAGCTAAAACTAAAACAACAATTGATAATACCAGAAGAGCATAAATTCTTGAGATGGAATTAAATCAATAACATTAAAAGCTCAAACCAAATATATCAAAACTCTGATATTGGTGTGCATAAAAAATGATATTAACAATGACAGCATCATAGTCAAAACACAAATCAGATTGAACAAAAATGCTCTCATAAAATAAAATACTAATAATATATCTAGAACACGTGTGTTCCAATACAAACAAATCCTGTGACATAAGTTTAAACAAAAGAACTGATCCAGGCAGACACTATACACACACATATCATCATCCATGCACTTTTAATGTGAAAAGTTCGAAATCACATCTAGAGCAATTATAAAGATTTACTTAATATTTGAAAACTCCAGCAAACAATATAATGTCATCTGCCTAGTGCCTACTTAATTTCTGTGATAAAATTTCATTGAAATGGATAATTAAAAAAATGAGCAGACTTTGTAGTGAACTGCTATCTAATAAAGGGTTGCATTATTTTGCATTCAAAGCATATCTTCATTCATATCAGTATGACTCACCTCCAGAAATAGGCAGCAGAGTTTTATAAGAGACACTTACTGAATTCTATTATGAGTGAGGGTGTAGTGTTAACCAGATTACATTAATAAATAGTCCTTAAATCATTAGACATATACCACTTATAGCATACGTACTCTAGTAGCCCACATACCTCGAGGTTTAACCTACATTTTATCTGTAATTTTCTTAAGGGATAAGGTAATTAAACCCCTTGGTAGTAATAATTATCTTTAATAATATCTACAGTTAAAAATAATGACACTTTTTAATGCATCACAGTTACTTGGGGCTGATTTCTCAAAATTAAGAGTCAATCAGACATAAGTAGCTAGATTACTACTACTGTATGAAAAAAGATAACACAGTAAGTATACATCACATTTCATATAATTTAGATCATATTTATGGCTACTTTTGTGACTTAAAAAATGACTGTTGACATCAAGATATGGGTCTGTTATACACAATGGAATGGAATGCAAATATGAGCATTATAAAATAATGAAGTGAGATATTTTTAAATGATAAATTTGTTTCAATTTGACATTTTCCCTGGGCTATGGTTTTCAGATGGATCATGTAAAATAAAATTGCAATTGAGGACAAAAACATGCCTCACTGCAGCTTGAAGTGTTAGGAAAATTACTTTTAAGAGGATCATTGGGCATTTTTTTGGAGAAAAATGAGAAATAACATCTTTTCAATAATTATAATAATACATTTAAAGGCATAGGTATGTAAGAGAGCTTATCCTCTCCCCATATTTTCATTTGCATATTATCTCCCAATTGGGGCTCAGTAAACTTGTTTCTTTTTGCCTATTTAAAAGATGATTGAGTACTTGGCAATTACCTTCAATCAAAAGATAACACTTATTTCTGGTTTTTGATGATGAACTTTCATTTGGCATGCTGATCACTTTTCTAAGTTACACCCAAAACTTTCCTCATAGTAAAAGGTAATTTCATTGCTATTGATAATTTTGGAGATAAGTTAAGCAATTAATGGAGGCAAACTTTGTTATCAGAATTATTATAAGTAAAAGGCTTCGGGCTCCTTTCTATACCTCCATTATTGGGGGCATTGCCTTTCTCATGTGACAAAAATAAACCATACTGATAACATGTGCAAACAGCAGATTTTTAAAATTCTAGAGCACTGGAATTGGCTATTCTTAACCGAAAATCTCTATATTTAAATGGAAAAGTGTACCTCCAGCTGCATAATTATGCTCAGCATACCAGAGAGTAATTTGGTAATTTATGTTTCAACCCACACATGAGAGCCATTTTATTCCTGGAGTTCCAACTATACATAGTCTATGGTTCCATTTTGCTTCCAGGAATTTCGTTTGCTTAGTTTGTTTTAATGACAACAATTTTACCCACTGCCCTGGAGGCATCATAGGTCAAGGTTGGCATTCATGGATAGTTTATTGCTTGTTTAGCTTCTCCCCAGTGATGCTGAATAATCCTTTTCCACATCAGGATAAGCAGTATCCTCCGGGTTGAAGTTGCTCAGATTATAATTCTGATTCAGTTTAATCAAAGAAATCAGATGAGATGAAGGATCTGAGCAATTAAATCAGGATAAAATAGTGACAAAAATGCTTCTTCCTGTAACAAGAAACTTCAACCTGAAGACATCTCTATGACAGGGGGTGGAACTGTTGTGACTGAAACAACCAACACAGCAGAAGTTATAAGATGCAAAATGCAGCTATAATTGCTGGCTTATTTATCTCACGCCAGGGCCTCAAACACTGTTGCCTGAGCCATCTACATTGATATATCTGTCTTTCTTGGAATGGTAATACTACCTCAAGCTAATTGGATGAGCAACATGATAATGAACACATGATATTATTAAATGCCCAAAAATTTACCTGAATTTCCAGTCTCAGAGATTTCTATCACATCATTACCATCGGCTTCTAAATCTAACCCTGACGATAAACTCAATCTTGTGGTAATTCAGGCATACATTGATGTTTGTATGGCCTTGAAATGTTCAAGACACGAATTTTTATCCATCTCAGAACATTATCCTCAAACAGAACATACTTTTGCCAACCTGAGAGATGTCTTTCCAAAAAATATTTTCTAGAAAACTCAATAAAAACCTTAACAAATTTAGTATGCGTCCATTTTAGAAACTGCCCATTCGCTTACAAATCTTCCACCACACAAAACTTAAAAATTTAATCCAAGGGCTTCTTTAAGTACTAAGGAAAGCTGCAGATTCTGTTAAAAATTTCCTAGAGCAAAGAAAAAGTGGGGCACAACTAATTAAGCCACAGGGTAGCAGAGGTGGATTAAGGTCACTGTTTAGGGGGAGGGTGATGGCTACTTTCCCAGATGGATGTTGATGAGTATGGAATACCTTTTGCTGTTTTACCATGTATTTCATGATGGGGGCATCCGCCACTGCTGGGGTGGGATCGGTCTCAGACTTGAAGGTTATATGCTCCACTGAAGTCACCAAAAATTCTTTATTCATCATTAAATATTATTTTACCCATACCTCATTTTTCTAGGATAGATAAGAGCTATAAAACAAGGGAAATCCTCTGTCAAAGGGACCTTTCCTATGCACAACTGATGATTACAACAACAGCAGATTAGTAACTAATCCAACAAAGCGGCATCTCACTTTTCCTCTCCAATCCTTTCCATTTCTTTCCCTATCCTCTACCCTTCCTTTCTATGGCTGGAATCGTAAAATCTCTGGTCACAAATTCTTGCGATGGCTTATGGGCAGTACAGAAATGTAGATGTAGATATTCCCATAGTTGTCATATAATTGACTATCAATAATTCACCAATAAATGTTAAGAGGCATTAAGTGTTTGAAAGATTTAGAAACATAGCTTTATCAATAATAGAACATTAATAAAGTAGATCTATTTTTAATACTATTAGCTAAAGAGGGTATGGTGAAAATAATCGTAAGGACACACTCTAAAACTACAACTATCAAAATATATCTAGGCAGTTTGAACTTAATCAACAAGTTTGATAAAATTTGTTATTTTTTACTGAGTGGGCATTTCTAATCGTAGTAGGCAATGTGTTAGAAAATGTTTCTAGAAGATGGCAAATATGTTAGGCCATCTAGGAACATAGAATGCAATTTAATCCGTTTTTATTGATACTAAGCAAATAAAAAGTGCAGATTAAATGATAATCTAAATGCAACACAGACACTTGCAAAAATACCTAAAAAACTAAGGCAAAAGTTTTCAACAAAGCTACAGCAAAATAATCACTAATATTACCTAAGTACAATAACATTTAACTACATGTACAACTAACATTAAGTAGGTAATTTGTAAGTATATTTACCTACATCAATGACTCCACTTCAGTTTACAAATAGTTTGGCTGCATTCAAAATCTCAAATTGTTAAGAAGAAAGAACAACCTGCATTACAGAATTCACACAAACACAGAAGCACTCTCATAAACAAGAAGTATGATAAGCAACTTTCATCCAAATCAGTTACGCAACACGCATACTCTCCCACAATCACAAACTACTGGCACCCAAGGTTTAATGTTCAGTCTATTACCCAAAATAAATTACTCATTGGCATTGCCACACATGAAGCATATTCAGAAAAACTTGATACTGAAATTGAATGACAAAGATTGAAATAATTATCACATACACAAAAGCAGTCAGAAAGTGTCATGTTCTCAAATTTAAGTGAGTACTAAATGTATCTTTTGAATGAGTCCAAAAAATTTGGGTAATGAAAGAAGGTTCATCGTATGAGTGGTAAGGTGGAAGAAATAAGTACACCAAAAATTCTTTAATATCTGTATTTCTTAAAATCGATCTGTACATTTTGCTGGACTCAGCCATATATATTCAGGTCTTCTTTATACATTGTTAACACGATGACCTTGAAAAAGGTCACAACAAACACTAAGGTTATCTTCTTCATTGCAGAGCAAAGTTTGGACGCCAGCATAACAGAAAACGTTATGACATAATTGCACAAAGTTTTTTTTTCTGAAAAAGTTACTCAAGCATAGAACACAAATATCACTGGTGTTTAATTTTGTAGCTTGCTTGATGTTTTCACATGAATTGAAACATGTCAAGTTTATGGACTCCCACTACAAGACATAACTACAGTTCACAAACTTTGACTACCAAAATATCTACATAATAGAGCTACAACAATGGACTACCCAAGAGTTCAGTTTTAGCAATTCTGTCATGCTGGTGTCACAGGGAAGGCCAACAAATGGAAGCTCAACTCTACTGAGTCTCTACTGACTGTGGCTAAGAAAAGTAACAGAAATTGCAGTTTTTCACAGAACAACAACAAAAAACAAATGGCAGAATTTAATTTCCATTTTCGAGGAAAACTGTATAAAAATTGTAACTTCTTACCAATAAAAACGGATTTTTAAATTTATATTGATCGAGTAAAACATTTTACACTTATGTCCTACAAGACCAATGAAAAATTTTGGAAGCTCCTAGCAGAACAGAATTGCACTAAATTATGTACGATTTTGAGGTGCAACCACTGCAAAATAAATTATTAGCATTGTTTTTTTAAGCTTGCATGCTGACGAGCACTACAATGACAAACACGTAATTAACATGCCAATGACACCTCTTTAAAGTAAGGGCAGAAATAATTACAAATATACACCACATTCAGTTCATCAAAACGGATTTGTTTTAAAGATATAATATCAGTGTAACAGCAACTATTTCATAAAAGCAAGATCAAATTCATTTGAGAATAAATGAGGAATTATATTCTCTTGCTTGATGCAATGGCATTTGTAGTCCCCAAGAAGGTAATTTTTGGGCCCCCTAAAAGATAAGTCTGCAAGTTATCAGTCTAAAATGTAACTGAAAAGGAAAATTATATCTTTCTTTTTAAGTCAAAGAAAAAAAGAAACCCATTGAGAATTTAAAGACTAAAACTTACAAATTGCAAAAAGAAAACCACTAATGCCATTGTTAGTTGTAAATTTGGAATGAAAATTCTTAACAAATTAAATGCTCAGTTTAATTCCATTCCATGATTTTTTTAAACTAGAACAAGTCCTTTTATTATTTTTTCTCATCTTTTGGAAGATGCACCATTTTTTTTCATAACCTATAGCAACCCATATCCACAAAAATCTTTTAGAACACCTATGTAAAGATCTACATTTCCATTCACCCAAACATCCACTCAGACCACCCATCCACTTTTTTTCACTGACTAGATGGCCATCTTATGTGTCTTCATGTTTACAGCGGTGGATACAGCAGTTGACAAGTACAACAGAGAGTTTTTTTTTTTTTAATATCCTGAGAGTAGGGAATACCTTAATCCATTACAACAATGAACCCAAAACCATGACATTTACATCCTCTCTTCAATTTGAACACTACATAATAAATTGGTTTTGGCCTTTTAACAGCATTTTTACAAGAAGAATCTTACTCTGCCCGGCAGTGATTTCTTTCTCTCAATTCTCACATGCTACCGTATATTGCGGAGTAAAAGTCGATCAGGGTAAGGAACCAATGTCAAAGCTTTCTACTCAAAATAATTTTCAGATCTCTACTCAAAATGGAAATCTGCTCCTTTCTCATTCAGTGAAAACAAATTGAATTACCATTTTATATGAATTTGGATCTTAATCCAGGATTATTCCCTTAATTTTCTGCCAATCACATTTTTGATAATTTTATTAGGCATTAGTTAAATGATAAAATGTATCTAGGTATATACCTGAAGGCCGTGAACACATATTAGATGACTCATCTTTCAAGCCAAAATGAGTGGCAATATTTTATTTATCTAAATGAAACATTATCTCACCATAGTAGAAATATCAATTTACAGTTAAAACTCATTTTCAACCATAAGGGTTTCACTCGTCAACCTGACAATTAGCACTGTATTGGTAAGACACATTTTTTTGCATTCAAGGTAAACCAGCTACCCTTTCTATTTTTTTAAGACATTACTTTTAGTTAAGAGGTCAACTTGTATGCCGCAATATACAGTACTCAAATTACTATTTCACAGGAGCAGAGATATTAAAAGAAGTAAATTTAGAATTTTTGTTGGAACTTGATATATTATCCAGGTTAGTAAACCAATATAAATCTCTCATGCTCCCTGACTAAAATATTTAAAAACAAACATGAAAACATGATCCACAACAATTCTTGTAATAAAAAAAAAATGATATCCAGATAATGGCATACACGTATTTTTTTTAAAAAGAGAAAGACTCCTGATAGTGAAATGTATGGGAGAAAAAATTGAATCGAGCCATCTAGCTACTCCTGGCACAGAACAAATACAGCTTCTTTTTTTTTAATTCTTCTACACTGTGAAATATAGCACGAGGGGACGAGCCCCAAATTGTCATGCTCCAATCCTATGGAAGCACCATATCCCAATCCTGCACCCTTTTTCTCCACACTTTTCGTCACTCTCTCTCTCCCTCTCTCCACTTCAACGACCACAAAAAAGTACAAACCCTTCACAAATGAAATGTGCATCTGCATTCCCCTAATCCGAAAACACACATTTTCCTGCCCACCGCCATTGGGTGGGCAACAACTCCATATTGGTCCCACAGATCCCTAACTCAGGCATTCAACACCCTAGGGCGTGGGGGGTCAGCCTCGTTAAATAACTTCTTTTGGCACAAATTTACCAAAAAAAGACTCCACAATATTTTAAAAATCTGCTTTTTTTATTGTTAAGGGTGACAGGAAAAAAGGGATATATTTCATTCGAATCTTTTTTTTTTTCAAGTGGAATGGAAGAGGACTTGTGAGCTATGTTGAAAGGACAACAAACAGCTAGTTTTAATTGCCACTGATGCTGCCTGAATATGATGTGACTAAAATTATACTAAGGAGGGAGATTATACCAGCTGTGGCTGCTGAAGAGGAGGATGCCACTTGGTCACCAAATAATATACCTGTGTTGGAGGAGGGATCTAGAAGAGGAAAGAAGAGGAGAAGGAAAACAATTAGACAAACAAAATATAGGGGGAGAACAAATGTTACATAGTTAACCTTTTCGCTGCGATGCACACAATAACACACCTTGTTGAATCTGTGCTTTTTGTGGTTAAGCCAGAGAAAGTAAAATATATTTTGCTTTCATCTGGTGAGAAAAAAGGCAGAGTGAAGTTAATCATATTTCCTGGTCCATAGGATGCACAGGCCCGTGACATGCACAGTAAATTTTTGGGTTAAGTTTCTGGAGAAAAAATTGCAATCTACATCCTATAAAGTCAACTGCTCATTAATAGAATATCAGATTCTTTAGCGTCCTGCATAAAAATCTGAGATTCTGAAAATAGCTACTACATTAATGTCATCCATTATAGAATCCCAGATACAAATGAATGACGAAGAGAGAACCTTCAGCTCACTGCCACGATGAAGTCTTTGGTGGAAGTAGAGGGACAGGAAACTCTAATGACAAAGCAAAATCAAATTCACTGAATTGTAGCTCTACTCTCATCTCATGAGATGCAGGTTGATTTTAGGACCATTTTTGAGCAACAAAAATGCATCATGATAGTTAGGAAACACACTGATTTAAAAGTAAATAAAAAACTTTGGAAAATAACAAAAATATTGCAAAATAAAGAAATTTAACTCCTAGCTACGCCAAAGTAAGTCAAAAGCCCTAATCCTAATCACTTATACAATCCGTTGTCTCAGGCATGACCAGGTGAATTTTCTTTTCATTTACATTTTTACAGTGCAATACACCAGAATTGCTTAATCAGATTATTAAGCAGTGGTATATGACTGTTATTGAGCACACCACAGAGAAAAGGTTACATATGCACTCATTAACTATTTTAAGTATATTCTGTGTAAGCACTTACAAGAATAGCTAGCAATACTGTCAGATTTAACCCTTTAGCTGCCAGTGGGCTGATCTGTTTACCTCTAGAGCCTGTGTGTGATACTGGCTTACATTTTTTACATTTGAATATGAATTTGTATATTTTCAATGCCTTCTGAATACTATCTGAGCACATAATTCTTCACCATGCATTTCCCAAATGGATACCTAATTTTTGAAAAATTAAAATTAGAGGAATCAATAATTATTAAGAATTCAAAAATCAGAAAATTAAAAACCAACAATGGTCTTGGCAGTCTTAGTGCACCATACCCAGAATTTATTGGCAGTGAAAGGGTTGAAATCTCAGGTATCAAAAATGGTTATGAAATGCTACTCAAACAATCGAAGCACAAACTACTCTTAAGTATTGAAAATATCATATTTTCTTTTTCCATTATGTTAGTAATACTGTCTGCAAGAATGACAAGAAATATGCAAGGAAAATAATAATTAGAGAAAGAAGCATAGAATACATACTTATTCTATACAGGCATGATTAACTAGCACTTCAAAACACAAATTTGAGCACAAATGAAATCCTGTATTTTTAATCCAAGCTAGGTTTCCCGAAGTTAGTAAATTATTAGGTATGAGAAATATTACAAGGTTGTGATTTTTATTGTAAACCACTACCTATTTTCAGGATACCATTGTGTAAGCTATCAGAAATACGTGGGCATACTTTAAGATAAGTCAATTATTCTAGGCAATTTTATTATTATTCCAGCAGTGAACAAAGCTTTTCTACACTTAGCAACATTGGTGCAAGCGACAAAATATCTGGGATCATTAGTGAATTGAACTGGACAGTGTTAAATGATTTAGTACTTTACATTGATGGACAGTGTTGTCTGAATTAATACAAAACTAGATACCTACTATGCTAAGAGAGGTTATGCTGCTGGCTTTATTAGTAGTTCAAACAAAAAAAAAGAGTGCTTCATTGCCGGGGAAGTGATAAAAATAATTTTGAATAGGGCATTGAAAATCAAAATATAGTTCCACAGGTTTATAGCTCCACAAAGCATTCATTCACAGCCTGGCAATATGGACTTGAATCTTTCAAATTAAATCTGTCCAGGAGGTATCACTGACACATATGTATATTAACTGGGATGGAGGGAATTTCTACTATTTACCATATATTCAATCTATTTAAGATACCGAACAGTACAAAGTGGAAGCAAACCTGACATTTATACCTCAAAGTGAGCTCTATCTGTCACTGCTGTGTAAATACATGGATGGCTCATATTTCAAATGGCTTCTTTTTCAGACACAATTTTATTTATGTATTTCTGATGTTGGTTCTAAAGAGGAAACCAACATTAAAAAATTACCTCTGCTCAATTGTTACTGCTGCAGAGAGATGATATTTAACAAAGTTGACCTCAATTGTACGAGCAAATGCTTTGATTTTAATAAGCATAGTAAAGAAAATATATTGAATAGCAAAACAGCATTTTCATTCAGAAAAAATAGGATAATTTTTTGAATTCCTGATACAGTTTTAGCCTAAGAATTCAAGAAAGCAAAATGGGTGATACCAGACAATGTGTGGTCATGTAAAGCCTTTATGAATTTTGGGAGCATAATATTACAGTGATCAAGAATACAATTACATTTTTGGACAAAAGAATAAGGTAAAAAAACTTTATAATGGTCTATATATAAATACATATGAAGCCGTTTGTGCAGAGTACAGCGAGTGAAAACAGGGTGGAATATGCTAGGAATTCCTAATGCACCTACTTGAAGTGTTTGATGATCCAATTGACTGTGAATACCTTTGCCCCATAATGATTACTATCTTTTCTGCACTATCGAGGAAAACATTATCTTTAAGCTGCTAAAAACCAGATGTAATGAATCAAATACATCTGAAGTAAGAGTTGATATGTTTGAGAAGAGCTTTATCAGTGACATACTGAGATTCAGAGGAATCAGAGAGACTGACAACTATGCAAACAGGTGTTCTTGTTGTATGAAGTCATCAGAAATAGCATTCTCAATGAACCAAGCTATTTATTTTTAAGTGACAATAACTGTGGTCAATGCTGTTGCATTTTATTTGAATATTTTCATGGGGTATCCTAAGAAAGATGGGCTCAAATGGGTGGAGAGAAATTCTATCAAAGAAGTACTAAGAACAACTGGCGAGAAAATATATTAAATGATGACCCCGTACAATAAAGGAGACAAACTTACTGGGCACATTTTACATCATAACTCCCTCTTGGAAACCATAATGGTAGGTGAAATGCATGGAAATAACTAATTAGGAAGACCATGGGAGAAAAATATCAGGCAGATAATGAGGGCCAGTCAACTGAAGATTTATGAAGGAATAAAATGGCTAGTTAAAGGATAGTGGAGAGGACAGCTTTAACCAACCAATCTTATAAGTTATAATCAAAGACTTTTAATGAAGGTGAGGGGACAACTATGTATCTGTGCCTTTTTCTTTACAGCCTAAGACTTCCCAAATGCCTTTGATATGACAAAAGCCATGCAACAGGGACTTTGGTTGGCTGATCAAGAGGCTTAATTGATTAGAAACCAAGGCCTCATTTCTCAAATCTGGAAATAATTTCTTAAGACCTACCCCTAAGTGTAAGGTCAGTAAATCTGCCACTGTGGTCCAATCTTTTAAATTACACAGAACTTATTCAACATTCCTCATGCTACATTATCAATATATTTTGTGAGAAGTTATTCTCTGATTTGTAGTTTTGAGAAATGGGTCGCTAATTGACAGCTAGGAGCTCTGTTGATCACACCTCCATTGATGTTAAAATATATTAGGAATTGCCGGCAAAAACAGGACCAGAGAGAATTGCATGCACGGTTATACTTCCATCCATTAAGCAATAATGTGACACTTACCCCTTGCTGTCTTGACAATTATTTGTCCAGGAGTGCTGTATCCAATTCCATTGTGTGCTCGCAGCTCAATCTTGTAGTGAGTGTTGGCTTGAAGGTTTCGAAGTTCATGGGCCGTATGTTCATGAGACTTGAGTTCAATCGTGTCACATTTGTCTGATTCCTTCCAACCTTCAGTTGTTTTCTTTGCCTGATATTAAAAATTGATGACAATATTTGTTTATCAGTCATAAAAATTGGGTAAATAGATATTATGTAATTACATTCGTGGAAATATTTCAGAGGAATTTTGCATGAAGTATGAGTTATTATTTACTCACTTATTTTAAAGAGCAAGTTTATCAGAAAAATACACACATGTACCTCTAATCTTAGCCAAATTGATTTTTCAAACTATTGCATTCGAGATTTGGGATTAATTTTTTTTAATCCACTGCCTTAACACTTCAATAGCAGGAGGCTTACAGGGGTCTAGAAAATGATTTAATGCATGAATTTTTGCCCATTAGGAAATTCCTTGTGAAAGGTGAATTTTGCAATCGGGACAAATTAAGAAAAGGATGGCCAAAGGCAAATAAAAGGTTGGTGATTAACCAAAAATCCATCCATACCTGTCAAATAAGATATAGTAAATGTGTATTGCGGGACTTGAAAAATAATGAGACAATAACTGTTCACACAGAGGATGATTGTCAGTGTGAGGCACCATTTATTGCCAGGGTGGGCCGCCAGCCAGCCAAAAAAACAGCCCTGGGTAGGCTGCTCTCTGATGAGGTAAACATAGCGATGCAACCTCAAGTTGCAGCCATGCTGGGTGAACATGTGGATTTCGGGCAGACAAGGGCATTAAATATGATTTTATGTGCATTATGATTCACTCACTGGGCAGAATTTGATGTCATATTTATCAATAGGTTCTCCATTATCTGCTGGGATTTTCCATCGAAGCTCAAACCGGTTTACATATGGAGACATGACCACTTCACTTTCAGCACCAGGATGCCCGCCAAGAATGCCACTGCTCAGGATCTTTGGCTCCTCTGGGTTTGATCTCTTTGGCATGGTGTGATGTTCATCAGCAGACCATTCACCAAAGCCTACATCATTTTTTGCAGCAAAGCGGAAGTTGTAGGAGGTTTGTGGTTCTAATCCCTCCAAAATGTAGGGAGAATCTAGGGGAGAGAGAAAGTTATTCGTTAAGTGATTTCATGACTGAATTAATTCAAATTGCTTATTAATAAACTGTAGCATTGAAAATTTGTGATATTATTATTTATTCCTTGAAAGACAGCATTTAAGTTCTCAGTTATGGTTTGACTGGCTAGAGTTTTTCTAAGCACTGAAAATAAAGAGGTCCCCTAAGTTCCCTTTTCTCTAGTGGGATCCATTTCCTGACAGCAACAAAAGTTCCCTATCATAGAATAAAGGCTAATTGGTTATCTGGAGAGGAGTCTGGTGGCTGAGATTATTAGCACCCTTTTAAGGATAGGTGGATAGGGTGATGAAGGAAGGTTTATTTGGAGAAAGGTATAAGATTGGAGAGAAACCGGGCATTGAAATTAGTCTACTCTTTACTAAAGATTCCAGGGGTTCATCATTGAATATTCCAGCCAATGGACAAAAGACTGAATGTGCTCCTCTCAATAGCAGTACACCAGGAATGCAGATTCCAAAGAAAAATCTTCTCCGACCATCAATATTTTCGTAGATCATTGTAAAACATTCATTTTTAGGCCAAAATTTACAAGATTCTGAGCAGCGTATTAGTCTTATAAAGTAGTTTTCATCTTTTGGCTGTATGATTTTTGAAGCATTATTTTTTTATGGCACCAACAGCTCATAATAATTACACTGCAAATGTTGCTGGACCAAAATTGATTCATGAACAAACAATTTAAAAATGCTCCCACCAAGGCAGGTTTATGTAGGATATCACAGACCACTTGTGAATACTCTTGATCATGCACAATTCATTTATTTCTCCTTTCAACCTACTGGGTCTTATTTCCTTACCACACAGGTGTTTGAAATATTCCTTCCACCTCTTATGGACATCTTTTGGCTATAAGGTCACTTTTCCTGTCTTGTCTATTATTGCTGTGATTTCCCTTCCCTTCATTCCCAGTTGCCCTCACTACTGTCCATCAATTGCTTTACTTCCCTAATCAGAGCATCTGAACTTCCCTCTTTTTGAATTTTTTAAGAACTCGATCTGTTCTCTCCTCCATGCTTCCCTTACTTTCTTTACATTTCACACAAACAGCTTGATTCTCTGCTTTAAATTTTTTAATGATGTTTCATGTATTTTATAGGAAAATATTTAAAAAATAATCTAGTGTATTCAGGTAGGTATGACGTTTTCCGCAAAATCTGGTTGTAGAAGATCAACTAACTACATGAAGAAGTTGATCAGACATCTTTATCAACTTCAGAACAGTTTGATACATGTAGTGGATTCAAAATGAGACAAAAATAGAGATTCAAAACGTACCAACAAACCAAGTTTTGTTCCTTGCTTCATTCCAGGTCTTCCTCTCTTCTTTGTACTGAACTGCATAGGCCCTCATAGGTAAACCTCCATCATTCTTTGGTCCAATGAATGAAAATGTGATAGTTGTGGCTGAATGGGAAAAAAGTTTGTTAATTTTTCCTGTCAAATACACTAAAATGTGACTAATAGTCGTAAAAACATGGGAATATCTATAATGATTGTTTCACTTTAACAATACTTATAATTAAATATTGGATCCAACATTCATATGATTCAGGAATAGTTATGGTTGATAATTTTTTTAAATTGTGCCTTTTTTTGCAATGTTTTGGCCATGAAGTAAAGTTCCAAGCCATAGGAAAATTTTCTTAATCAATTAAAAAATGTTTCACATGCCTGTTATGACTTCCAATTTAGCCTGCAATACTTCTGAAGGCTTACGTGCTTCTCTCAGCTGAATTTCATGGTCAGCATTACCGTGTACATTTGATGCCTTGCACTTGTATACTCCATAGGATCTTTGATCATAGGGAGTAACCTTGAAGAAAAAATAAAATACAATGAGAATGGTGTTAACATTCCCTCGATAAATGTTTTGCAACATGAAACCGCAGGAAAAAAATGAATAATTAGTCTATACGTATTCGTAAAACATTGTTAGCCAATCTATTAAGACTGCAAGACCAATTCTTGTAGATAAATTTCCACTATCTGAGGAAATTCCATCTGAAAATAATTTGGGTTTCAACACACATTGTAAAGGGTAGAGTTATATGTTTATCATTCGAGAGCTTTGGTTTGAATTATTTTCAAAAGGATTAGCTATCTTTATGGAAGGGACTGCAAAGAAAGCAGCACAAAATTAAGCATTGGTTTAGAAAAAATAATAGAAGTCAGAAATTATGAAGAAGCTCCATCTGCCTGATCCACCACAGATTAACCATATAATTAATAAATAAGATACAATCATGACCTATTTAATCTATAACTTCATGTTTCCTCGCCAGTGAACTTAAATTTAATTCTTAATCCAGGGTGATGACAGTGAAGGAAGGTCAGTGATGACCTGATTCAAAGTGTAATACTACACAGAGACGAAACTTGAATCTTAAGGAGAGAGGAAATGAGGAGACTTGAGGAGATGTGGTTAGAGTGGAGGATCAAGAAACTATAAGATATAAGAAAGAAAAAGCAAATAAGTCCTTGGTTTCATGGAGGCAAACAGAGGCCAGAAGGTCAAAAGGAGGTCAAGAAACCAGAAGGTCAAGAGGAGGCAAAGCTGCTGGATGAAGGCAGCAATAAAGTGACATGGGATACGGAATTTCATTCTTGAAGGCAGAGGGCTGAGGAAGAGAAAGGAGAAGGATAGGCATTTTGGATGTATTAAAGAGAGGATGAACTTTCCTGAACTATAGATAGAGATCATACAGAGGTAATAGGAGGAGGTAGATTATCCACCAAAAACCTACCTATCCAGTAGGTCATTGTGAAATAGACATAATGCATTATTAGCATGCTATGTATCACCTTGACTTTGCCAACACTTCTAGAATCATTGATTTAAAAAAGCATCCTGACTCCTAGGTTGAGGCAATTACCTTCTCTTCAAGTTTAATAGTGGTTAAAGGAATATTCTTCCAGCCAAGCTGTCAAACTTAAGCATGATGCAAACGATTCATTTTGCTAGAGCAGTACATTGGAGGATGATGAGATTTGTAGCAGAGACATTAGAAGGCGAATTGCTCTGGCAAAGGAGGCATTCAGCAATAGGAGGGAGTTGCCATTGGGTGCCTTGCGTAAATGGAAGAAAATGCATTACTGAAAGAAATGGTTGGCAAAGAGTTTAATATGGGCAGTAGTATTGTATGAGGCAGAAATGTGGACTCATAGAGGAGGAAGATAAGCTACAGGTATTTCGGATTTGATTGGATTTTTGGGAGGCGACCAACAGCTAAGGCCATTTGTGCCATAGGGGACAGGTAAGGGAATAAGGGTGGATAGAAACCCGGCGTCGGCATTAGCCTGCTCTTAACGAAAGGCGCCAAGGGGACCACAGTTTAACGTGTCATCTGATAGATGGATAACTGTACTTGAAGTGCCCTCCACAAGGCACTCAAGTAGGGACCAGGTTTCCTCTGAAAAATATCCTCCTCTGCAGGGATTTGAACCCTGGCTGTCTGTATGGTTAGCCAGTACTCTAGCCACCACACCAACCCGGTCCCCAGCAGGTATTTGAAATGTGGGCATGGAGAATCTTGATGAAGGCCCAGTGGGTGGAAAGAAAGATGGATGAGGAAGTGCTGATGTGGTGGGTGAGGAGCTCTGGAGGAGATTGTGAAGACGCTGAAGAGGTGGTAGGAAGAGGTGATGAGAGGCGATGAGAGGCGATGGGCTGCCAAAGGGGGTGATTCACAGAAGGATGTTGGGCTAGCAGGGAAGGGGAAGAAAGAGAAACGTTTTTGTCGACTAGCTGAAAAGAGAATGTATGTTGATGTAAATAGAGGTATTTTTCTGGGAGGTAGGGGCCTGCACTTGTAAAAACCTGGAGAATTTTAACTCTCTTTTATTTAATCCTACATAAAGTGATTGATTATCCTCATAATAATAATAATTACACTTTGAGCCGTGACCAGTCAGATTTGAACTTCAAAGCTGGTTTGAAAATGCAAAAATAAAAATACTCCTCACCGTTAGAATGCTCTCTGGCCCATTTCCAATTTTGAGTACGTTGGGATCATTCTCGATGTTCCTCTCATTGAGCCACCAGGTTATTGTTGCATTTGGGATGGATTCTGCAAGGCAGGTGAGGTTGACGGGATGACTGTGCCATGACCATGCCTGTTTCATGGGTGAGAGCGCAAAAGAAGGAGCAAACTCAACGGTAACATGTCCAATCCGCTGGTCTTCACCACCTTTGTTCACCGCGACACACCAGTACAATCCATCATCAGAACGCAATGCACTCTGCACAACATAATTTGATGCAGCAGTCACTTCTTCTCCTTCGATGAATTTGTCTGCTTCAGTGATTGCCACTGGTTCAACGTATGCGCGGTCATCATCAACCTGACCACCGGAAACGAATGAGGTTTGGGAGTTGTATCTCCTGAATTTGATGACAGGAGCGGGCACTCCAGAAGCACGGCAAGTGAGCATCCCTGACTTTCCAGTCGCCATGGAGGCATTTGCCAGAGACAACACCCTGGGTGGAACAACCACAGACAATTGCGCAGATTGCTCTATTCTTCCTGCAGCATTCTCTGCCACACATTTAAGCTCCCCTTCATCTTCTCGATGAACTGATACAATGTTCAGGACTCCAGTGTTCTTATCTACAGAGAATCTGCCAGCAGTGGAAGGATTTGTTGGGTTGGAGAGATCCTCCTTGGTCGAAGACTTGATCCAAGAGTAAATTGGAGGGGGCTTGCCCACAGCAAGACAGGTTAAGGACGTAGGTTTCCCTTCCACAGCTTCCAAAGAATGCAAGGGTTCTTGGAATCTAGGTGGTACGTGAACCTGGAAATTACAAAAAAAGGTATTGAAACTCATAATATGTTCAAACACTTATCACTGCCTCAAACTGATGTGAGTATTGGAATTCCTCGGGTTGTGAACCTAATTCAATACAACTGGCAATAATCAGAGAATATGGAGTAATCACATCCAAGTCATAAAATCTCTTGCATTCAAATTTCATACCTCATCAAGGACTATTTGGGAACTTTAACGGACCAAAAATTGTGTCCAAGGATAAAAATAATTTTATATGTATTTTGTTGTAACATTGATATGAACCAACAGTCAATTTGTGAGACAAGTGTATTACCTCCACCCTTATGTTCCTGTCGTTTAACTCTCCTGACTGAATCACAATGGCTCTGCAGTTATAAACACCATCATCACTCTCTGTAACATTCTTGATAAGGAGTCCATCGGTCTCAACCACATAATGGTCATCTAAGAATGAGAATTACAGTGCATGACATAACATATTAGTAACGATCAAATTCTCATATGAATATTATGAGTTATGAGGAAGATGTTCCACTGCTTACCTGTTTGGATCACATCTGAATTTTTATACCAGTCTACAATAGGAGCAGGATTTGCAGTAACTTTGCATTTAACCTTGTACGAAGTGCCGAGAATGGGATATTGTTCTTCCGGTGCATCCACAAATGTGATAGCCACTGAAAAATGAAAAAAAGACAATATAGAGGTTGTTCCGTAATCATAAAATAAGTTGTAAACTAATGGTTCACCTTGTTCTTAACTCTCAAATACAATAACTTTTACCTGAATGCCAAAGCCCTAACTTCACTAGTAAGCAATGTAATGTTATTAGATGTTGGAATATTAATGCTAAGCCTTTATCTTAATTATCTGGCATTCCGTCCAAATCAGAATCCCATTATTTTGTTATGAGTAGTTACAAAATTACTTTATGACCACTTTTGGTTTTGTTCAAATCTCAAAATAAATACATAACATAAATTTTAACACAAGAGCTCGAGTGAAGAACTTAAAATTCATTTTAATAGTAGTAAAGTTGGGTTAAGTAAAGCTCATAGTTGTATAGGAAATACTCTAACCAGGGCCAGACAGATATTATCAAGACTCTTCATCATCCCAAGTGTAAGCATATCAATACTGGATAGTGTACAACACTCATGGTTTTAAGGAATTTCAGGTAGCAAATGAAGTTTATCTCTGCACCTACCTATTGTTTCTATCCTCACACTCTTCTTGAGCTGATCGGTGTTCGCATATGTCGCTGCACATGTGTAATTCCCAGCTTCGCTCTCGGAAAGTGATCGAATGAAGAGGGCTAGGTCACCCCCAGGCATCATTTCTGCATACATTCTCCTATTGAATTCACTGAGGATAAAAATGTAAAATTGATTGATGACTTAAAATTAAATCAGTAATTGAGAAAGCTACTGGGTTTCCTTGTTCACCCTATTTACAATTTGAAAGTATAGACTAATTTCTCAATGGAACTATCATGTGTAAATCATTCAATGTATTTGTGTTACAAATTTAATATAATGTACACTAATTTAATGTGGACATGTTTAAAACCTCAAAGATTTTAAGATGTTGCATATTAGACCAAAAGTCTTGAAGAAAAATCAAACTCTACTTGTGAAAATTTTGGATATCTAGCTTTGCTGGAATGCATGTAGATATATCAGTGTTCTTTCTCCAAATGTCATGAGGAAATTATAGTAGTTTAATTGGATTGTGATGATATTTGATTGATGCACAGGAAATTAACATAATGAACCAACCAAGCATATAAAAGAAATAAAGACCCCTTTAGAATAATTATGAGTCCAAGGTATAAAAATTTATAAGTCCAAAATTTTCACAATTCTCCATAGTAATTAACGTTCTGCAATTTAACTTGAGTATACACCAACATGCCAAGTTATATGCTAATAGCTATTGAAAATGTTCCAATGTATCAATTTTGAGGAAAGAAAATAGGTTTCATTGATAAGTTGGGCTGGTCACATTTTAATTCCTTCATTTTGAAGCAAAGCCCAATTTTGCAAATGAGAATGAACACAGGTTGGTTAGGTTTTTTTTAGATTTTTAAGAAGATAGTCAATTTAAAATTCTTATCACCTATGCACTATCTTAATATTTGATATACTGATCATCCTTCTCACAATATAAGTATTAAACACACATAGTATATGGCTGTACATTAATATGTGCATTCCTCATTTTCAAGATCAACATGCAATGAACACAATCATTGAAAGAGTAAAACACATCAATACTAAATTACTACTCATTCAGGATATAAAGAAAACTAACTATAGAAATATGTACACTGTATGATTACAACCCATCAGACAATAGGTAGCAGATAACTGAAAATAAATTCACTGGAATCTGAACTGTTTTCTTTCACACAAAATTCATTCATTCTGTGATCTGAGAGCCACTAATTTTCTGGCTTCAAGCATTATGTTTCTGTAAACAGTATGTGACAGACAGAGCAGTATTGTAAAGAAACATCCACTTCCTCTTTTGAGGACATCAACAGAAGGCATCAACTGTGGTGTAATGAGAAGTAGGTATAGGTTCTCGAAAACAGAGGTACAAATATCTTGGCAAAGGTACCAGATGATATATAGGACTATGGAATATGGAACTGAAGACACCTCAAGGCCCTCAAGTTTTAGTTAAGTCAAGTAAAATTACACCACTGTTGATCGACTAGTTCTAATTCATTGTGTAGTTTGCAGTATAAGACTAGCATTACAAACATTTATATGCTAATCTAATGCAGGTATTTTCACTAAAGAACATAAAACATCAATATGCTTATAATGTGCAGAGCCTTATGTTTACAAGCTATTATAACATTTTAACAATATTATTAAACACTGAATGTCCATCAGTACATTTCATTGTTAAAAACATTAAGCATTTTAACTAAACCAAATTATTGATATAAATGATATCCTTATTGCTAGGTGAGGCATTAAGTGGAGGCAGCCCAACGTCTGCCCTTAAATCGGCAATTCTAAACTATAATAAAGTAAACACAGTTTCTCCAACTTCTGGCAATACCTAAAGCACAAATATACTATCTCACTCTCAGTTCAATAAGCACATATATTTTATGCACATTGTGCTATGAATGTATTCACTGAACTTAGTTACAACTACCATACTTTCTTTGAGCTTATTGATGCTACTATTTAGTTTATCACGGGAGTGATAACACTATATGAACTTTTCATTGATCTGTTTCAATAGTCGTTCATCTGAATAATCATTACATTATGAGACCTTTACTCAAAGTTGTAAATCTTTTCAATCTTCCAATATTTAATGAATATTTATAATTTAATGTTCCAATCCAATATCTTAACCGTCAACATTTTATCTCTGATCCAATTAATGCCCAAACAGTAATATTTTCCCTCTTTTTCACAACAGACTACCTTGCTCACTCAAATCCTGAGCAAGCATAGAAAATATCACAGAGGAGTTTTAATTTGTAATTCATTGATAGAAGAGCATTCAAAAACCATGTACTAAAAAAATCAGAATCTTAGTATAAAGACAAATTTTTACATTCACGATTGAGAGAATCTCTTAGATTGTCCACATGCAAAAGGATAGCCTAAAATTGATGTTTCTTTTTAAAAAAAGTTCACTTCATTCACCAGAAGAATGTTTCATCTCCATGATTTGTGCTCTTAAAAATTTTCAAAATGTCTAAACATTGACCAACTATTTAACTGAGCTAATACCTTTAAGCGGTACATAATTTCCATGCCGAACTAATACATACTCCACATATGCAGGAACAAATGATGGAAGGATGACTGGATATCAGTAAAAAGTACATCGACAGCAAAGATAGCAACATTGAGATGACAGTGAAATTGCAATGATTGACTGATTCCATGAGGCACAGCAATGATTGAGCATATTTCAATAAAAAAATAAATTTTGACTAATGAAAGATGAACGCTAAGAAAAGCCTAGTTAGATGTCAGAGATGATTGAATGATCAAATGAAAACATTTACAAATATAATGCAGTTAAGGTACAACTAATTTTCATAGTTCATCTTTCTACAAAATTATAAACACCAAACTGCACAATGACTAGCTTAACAGCAGCGTCAAACCAAAACTTCCAAGCCATGGTTACCTTGAGTCTTGTCCTTCACTTGTAGCAGTGGCAAAAGAATAAGAAAAGGTCAGACAAGCCTACTGCTATTGAAAAGTCTTTAGAAAAGCAATTTCCGCAAGAGAAGAATGAAGCTCATAAGATGCTAATGAGATGTTTAAGCTACTATCAGCATGGTGCTTCATTTCCCATGAAAGAACAATATGTCAACTATCACAATGAAGTCCTTTGACTCATATCCACAGAGCAGGAAATATTTACCAAACATCTACAGAATGTCTTCAGAGTCTTGTATATCTTGAATAATTTAAAGATGCCTTGAAAATATCTAATCATACTGGACTTAAAATAAATCACATATAACTTAATGTACTGGAATTCTTCTTAGTAAGAAAGGTTATTTCCTTTTCGCAATACAAATAATTTTTGATGAAGGATAATTTAATGGCAAAATATAATCCCTCACAAACACATTCTTTTCTAAAGTGCATACACTGATGATACAGTACATTCACTCCTAGAATTATTTTGACAAAGATATACAAGTAATTGGTAAAATTCTCAATCAACATCTAGAATGCCCAAAAATTATGTTCAAGCAGTGAAACAAATGTTGCAGTCATACTTGATTTTTTAATGCAATATTTCCAAAGGAGTCTGATGGAGATATGAGTAATTTAGACATATCTAGAGGAAATAAATATTTCAAATATGTAGTAGAGGTGGGAATACAGATGTATATAACATTGAGAATATGCATGACCATTAGTTACTAAGTGTTTCATAAATACAGGATGAAGACTTTACAGATAGATTGCAGGAATTTGTAAATTGTTTGCCCTGGGAGTAAAGTCTGGGAAAAAATTGACAATATTGAACTGTTTCTGTCACATCTGTACCCACACCATTTTTTGAAAGGAGCTGAATGACACCTAGAATCATAATATGCATTGCTAATCAGATATTGAAAAGTGAATTAGGAGAAACTTTTTCATAGTTCACTTGCCTTGCAAAACATGAACTGATGATTTTAATCGTTGATTTGCGTACAGAGCTCATATGGCCAGCTATACAAATGTAAGTTCTCCATGAATAGGACTATTTTAGCAACTTAAAACATGAACTCATGAGTTAATGAGATACATTTGCAATCCATATTTGGAAAACCAATGAAAGTCTACATGAATATATATATCATGATATGAATAAAGCATACCCTTACCCATTTTTAGCTTATACATTTTGCTGGAAACAAAATGAATTAATGAGAAGATCCAAGGTGATCGTCATCTCAGCACAGAACTAAATACAGGCCATCATCAACACTCATATTTAGGATGGATGTTGAGTGATGTCACAATGGGCTGATTCACTACCAACACTCATTTCACCACTTCATTAAGACAAATATTAATGAAGGCAAAATAAAACTACTCCAAGGGTTAATTCTACATATGATGTTGAATCTAGTTGAAATGAACTTGAGCTAAATCAGGTAGATTTAACCAGATTGAACAAGTTCCAACTTGCAAATGATAATCTTAGCTGATTTCAACGGGCATATTTCAACCCTTGCTCAATCCCAAGGTTGTTCCTGTTTCATACCTGACACTGTGCGTGCTATGCATTAAGCATACAATGCACAGGGGGTTAAATTTAAACAATTTAAACCCTCCATCTACCAGCTTGTTCCAGTTAAATCTCGTTTAGAGGCAACTACATTTTCCTGGAATTACTTGGGTTGTTTGGTGATAATGCAAGGAAGGCTATTGCATCATTCCTTTTCAAATCAAGAAATGGAAAGCTCTCCGCCATCTCTGGTTCCAATGAAATTAGATTCATCTTTCTAATCCCAAGCCTGTTGACTGAATTAGCAGAAATACTTTTGCCTCTGAGGTATGAGCAAAATAATCCAAGATGCCATGGTAAAACGTCACAACACAATATTTTTTTACATGCTTCTGCTGGATTATTTTTCTTAGAACAGAAGATACAAATTTATCAAATAAAAGCACAAAGGTTTTAGATGAAAATGAACATGGTATTGGCAGTTGTGCAGGTTAAATAGCTTCTTTTAGTGCTCTAAGCAAAACTTTAGACTTTCACATCACGGCTCCTGTTTACCCATACATCAGGAACAAAATTTTTCTGTACCTGAGTCATCAGATTTGGGGTTAAGAAGATGGGCTCTCCTCACGTACCTAAGTCTATTGAAACCAGAGAGTTTGAGGCACCAGATTGTTGGGAAATTTATTGATATAATAGGAATGAACCTTTAATAATCATTGATTGTTCTGATATTCTAATATTTCTAGGCTGTGATCAAGTACAATTTAAAAAAATAATGGCATTGACACCTACCTATTGCGCTCAACGACTCTTCCATTCGGGTCGATCCACTTCAAATCTTGAACTAAGTCTACGTTCTCGACATCTACTCGGCAGGTAAGTAGGGCACTCCTGCCGATCGCTTTCGTTTGAACAGGTTGTGATGGGTAGATCACCAGCCGCGGGCTAGGCTCTTCTGGAATTCCATAAGACCCTGTGGAAAAGAGAAGGTTAGATTATATTTGGATGTGTTCCCCGAAAGGTTGGAGAAATTGTTTGGTCTAACAGCAAAGTACAAGTACTAAATTTCTTATAGGTAACCAAAGATTTACATAGTTAAGGTACCTCCAAAAAACAAAATTCAAGATGAAGAGATTAGACATTAAAAACGAACTTCTCGATTTCTGGACGATTGACCGGATGTCTATTTTGAACGAGTGAATATTAGAAATTATGCGCTAGCGTACATATCGTAGCCAAGTTCAAAATACGGCTATACTGAGCGAGTCAATCGATATATTATTTTTCTAATTTATAAAAAACCGATCTATCTATTAAAAATCCAGAGAGCATTTTGAAAATGAATAAATTTATTTATAATTGATAAATTGGGAATGATTAGTTGGTTTCTGATATTTGCAGTTTATCATAATTTGCGTAGTAGGCTAAGGACTATTTGAAAACAAGGTCGTTCAATGCCGAATTTGTTTTTCGAAGGCCATGGTTTTTCCTTCGATAGAGATCTTCGTAATCCGCCATTAATGTGCTTATTTGTCTGTATTCTCCCTAAGCATAGTATAGGTTGTTCGATGTTTTTGTTGATATGGTAGTCCATTTGTATTCGAAATGATAACTAATGCCTCTTTTTTCAATTTTTTTTTTGGCGATTCGTTATGGCAGTAAATGCTCAAATAAGACGTTAATGGCGGACATGCGGTGGAAATTGTTGCGAAGACCTGTATCGAAGGTGGAATAAAATCGATATCGAACGACCTTACTTGAAAAGTCCTACCTACGCTCTCTGTTAACAATGAAATGAATAAAATGCCGCCGAAAAACTTTTCCTGGGAAGCATAACACGAAACTATTCATTCTGGCGTTTTAAAAGTCAAGAGAAATATTACTTGCCGGCGTCGTAATGCGGCTGTAATGATATTTCTTTTTTTTTCGTTCCAAGGAGACAGAAAATTAAGTTTTCTGCACCAAAAACTTCAGTTTAAAATCAACCGTTATCTTCCAATGAAATATTACTCCGGTGCGTCATGCACCAAGACCGATAAAGATTAAAAATCAATCAGTTTACCGATACAGGGTTGAAGTGGGACGTGCGGAGATTAAGCGCTCGGAAAAAAGAAGATGGGAAAAGTTTAATTCGTTAACTACGTTTGATTGCCTTTACAGAAGATGGCCATTGACGAAGATCTCTCCCACCAATCCTTCGGAGGAGAAAGAAAGGCAGAGCAAGATGGATTTTTGAAAGGAAGGGAGATTGCCTGGAAAGAAGGAAAGGAACAGAACGCGTTACAAACGACTTCATTAGGATAGAATTCAGAGGGCCCTCTCGCCTTTCCTCCTGCCACGCGTCGCAAAAAATAAGCTGATATCACAGCCATAAATCAAGTTGGCACTCAAAAGGAGGAAATCTCGTATATGTTACACAGAAACACTTGAAAAAAATAGAAAAAAACATCAAAATAACCAAAGGCGAAACATTTTTCCTCTAATATTTTCGTATGAAAGAGCTTCCATCACGACTACGTGGAACAAAAGAAACGATATGTCCCACGTTTCCGCTTGTGTTGTTTGAAAGCTACTGTTTCCACCTTTTGTAATGCCTTACCTATCGGAAAGCAAATTTAAAATACTAAATATACGGACAAGTTGATGGGTATATTTTTTCAACGAATACTTTTCCCATCCCGAGAGGGCAAATGCTATACGCCATTTCTATTGACCGAACCTATTCAATTTGCCGGCCCATACCACGCAGAGAGATTTGTAACTTTAAATTTCAGAAAAAGAATTAATACCAACAACCGTCATCGTCGACATTTCATAGGAAGAAAATTCCATTGGTAACTTCTAAAAATAGAGCATTAAAGTAACTTGTTGTAGATTCCCAGAAACAAATGAGTGACGGAAATTTTCATCGTTAACTTCCAAAAATACTGTATTAAAGTTATTCGTCGTAGATTTGCAGAAACAAATGTCCGATGGAAAGTGCTCCTAGACCGAGCTGCCAAAACGCACTCTGCGGTGAAAGTAGAGAGATGGGCAGTACTGCCTCCTTAGCAGTGCCGCAAGGGATCCTTTGACGGCAACGCAAAATCAGATGAACATATTGCTTTAACCTCGGCCAAATTCAGAATATATTTTTCAGCAAAGCAAGTGCGACTTATGGGTTAGGAAATACAGTGTTGCCATCAATTCTAAAACAGCCATTGGCTATATCTAACTAGCGACAGACGATCAAAGGCATCTTTACCGAGGGTAGAGGGGATGTTTGTAACGTTCGAGATAATTTTCGATTACGCATCTAAGGAGTCACTTGATATAATCACGATGGGTACGAGATTTTTGTGCATTCAAAACACCCGTAAAAATCCCAAGCAGCCTTCCCGATTGAGATATTTCCGCGGGACTATTAATGACGAAGAGGAATAGCGGAATAGGAAGCCCAGCGTTTTGTTCGTATGATGATTTGAAAAAAGAGAAGATGTGCTTCGTGTCATCTTACAGTAAGATTCATCAAATTCGCCATCTCAAGGATTCTAGTACTCTAGATTAATACTATATTCCTGACGTATTGATATTTCAATCCGTTAATGAATTTGAAATAAATACCTCAAGAACTGGCAGGAATAGTAATGATAGTCCATCGCTACGTTTACCAATTGAACTCAGATCGATTTGGCCGGTTCAGCTCGGTATGGTACACATAGAGGGCTAGTGGGATCGATATGAGAAGCGGGCTAACTCGGCCCGCTTTCTCTGTCAGTCTGAAATTTCAAATCGATATGGACCGATTCAAATCGATATTTCGATCGATTTCGCATTGGTAAACCAGGCGATCCGAGTCGGCTGGCTTATAAGGTTCAGATCGGTCCGAGTTCATATCGTTCTGAGTTCGATTGGTAAACGTAGAGTATATACATTACTTGATCACACAGACAATGGTATTTTACCTATTTGTACCGGGTGATGTCGTATTAATATTGTTTCATATAAAATTAATAGATTATAAAATACAGGTAAAATTGTTAAACGTAATAAATAAAATTTTAGATCTACAGATCCTCCAGCATGTGAAATTGCACGAGTTAGGGGAGAACAAAGCGTTCGACCGGTACCTGTTCGTCATTCTACTTGATTTCCAGCTAAAATTAAAGTCGATGAAGGTGGATATAATCAAAATCTCACTATATTAAGTCGTAAGAATGCTATAACGGGCACATAACATTCAAGGAACGAACCTGTATCCAAATCAATCGATTAGAATTGGCATTATTCTAAATAGCTCGAAAAATATGAAGCAGAAGAGTGCCATACGGAGACGTACAGGTGTGCTAAAGCACGATAGAGAAGCAATGGCAAGGCGAATTATTCTGAATGCTGAATAGAATAGAAGCCACTCAATAATCCTGAGCGTAGGGCGGTCGGCACAATAAAAACATTTTCCCTTTGATCCGTCTTTTCGGTGATTTCATGAAAGGAAACGGAAAAAGCGCACAGAGCGCAGGAGGTCCTCTCATTTTCACGACAACCAAGGTCAATTTTTTTTGGGGCCACCGGCGAAAAATATTCATTAAATCACGCCATTCGGAAGCCACACGCAAATGTGAACGGCGAGTGGGGTGGTTGTGATCACGCACGATCAAATCGCTGCAAAAGATTTGCTAACCTTATCATTGTCGTTATTTGTTTGTTATCTCTCCGTGATTATTGTTTGAATGGATTATTGTTTGTTTGTTACCTCTCTGTGATTGATATTATATTTTCCTTTGTTATATATTATATTTTCCCATTGTGTTTAGTGTTAATTATCTGTGACTGAATATTTTTGTTTTTCATCACTATGAGATGTTGGCCAGGTTGTGTTATTTTTGTGTTATTTTTTCGTTCAAAGCAGAATTTGATATGTATTTTTCTATTTTTGCTCTTATGGGGAAACCCTGAGCATAATAAAACTTAATCTATTCTATTCTAACCTTTTCAAAGTTCTAAAAAAATAGGAAAAATTCAATTATTTGATTCAAAAAAACACGAGATGTGTGAAGCTATGCGAAGCCGAATCGTGTATTTTTTTCTCATAAAGGTATCGAATTTGAGGGTTTCATGATCGTTCGTCTCTTTGAAAGTAAGCAGCCAAACATCAAACATACTCGTCAACTCATTTTCAGTCCTGGCTACAAAGCCCAGCTCCAGGAAAATTAAAAACGTATCGCCGCGCACCAATCCTTCATGGGAATTAAAAAAAAATATATATATTAAAATACGCCATGACGTATTTTATGGATTCTTAAGATGTATTGGAATCTTACAAATCACATATTTTTCTACTTTTTCACGCAGTTTTAATGAAACCCTCATATGCATTTTGAAGAAGAGGGTTATAATTTTGTTATTCCACAATAAATCCTAATATCACACGACCAGGTGACTGAAGATGTCGTTAACTGCCGAAACCATGATCGACGGCAGTCATGGGCAAAGTGAAGAAAGATTGGAAGTATGGAGGAAAAAGAAATTGCAGTAGAGAAGGCCCAGGAAATGTAAAAAAATCTGGAGGATTTTCACCGATTAACTTCCATTTAAACCAACCTAAGCCGGTATATTTCCCAATAATATTCTGATAATAATGTCAACTGATAATAAAGCTACAGGGGCTCTTAAATTCTTGCGCAAAATTTGTCCTTGACCTTCATAAAGACCAAAATATCTCCCACCACCTTCACAACTTGTCATGGCTTAAAACCTCTTATCGGAGGATATGTTTACTTGGTTCATTTCTCTTAACTCTCTTCTGCGATTAAGATCCAGTCTAAATGACCCCTCCTACCTCTTATGCCCTATACTTCGGACAAATACATACCTTAAATCATTTCTCATCTCTGGTTCTAATCTCTGGAATTCCTTGCCGTTATCTATTAAAAGAATCTTCCTTGCTGTCTGTTTTCAAGGAAAAAATCATATACATTATTACAGAAAGGTCTTTTTCTGTCATTCCATATATGCTCCGTTAATACTGCACCCGCAGTGATAAATGAGGTATCATTTTAAACGTTGAATCACCGGCTTCTGACGAAAAATACAATCTCAATCTCAAATTTCTCTATTTACCCATTAATTTGACTTAAAAGTTTCGATTTTTCCATGTCGATTACTCGCTCGAGGTATATCGACTCCACACATCCGTATATATTATTTCTCAAAGGTGTTTTTTTGTCGCAACGCCATAACTGCCATAATTATTCATCAAAATTAATGATTCAAACATCGTTTCAAAGCTTATGTTACCCAAGATACATTGATGAAAAATAGACAAATTGTTTAAAATTAAAGTTTATGTTAAAAAAATGATACAACGCCATCTGCTGACAATATAATCAACTAATATGTCGGCAATGGTTACGTGCTTAAAAGACTGTAGGAGGCGCCATCTATTAACACATCGTTTAGTTAGATTGTTTACATTCTACATGCAATCAGTGTGACCATTTACTGTTTACGTTTACGTTATGTATCTCTAACACAAATATAAATAACATATAATTGTCCATGGGAAGAAACAGGTAAAAGAATAGGAAGAAACAGGAAGAAGCTGCACACTGTGCGAAATATTCGACAGGTAGAAGAACAGGAAGAAAGAAGGAAGAAACAGGAAGAAGCTGCATACTGTGCGAAATATTCGACAGGTAGAAGAACAGGAAGAAAGAAGGAAGAAACAAAAAGAAGCTGCATACTGTGCGAAATATTCGCTCGAGTCATCTAGTTTTTAATTATTACTATAAGCACCATATATGCCAATAATTGAAATTTGTATCCTGTTATAGAATTGTATGTTTCCAAAATGATCTGAGAAATTATTGTTTGTTTGTCATCTCTCTGTGATTGATTGATATTATATTTTCCATTTTTAAATATTTTCCATTGTATTTAGTGTTAATTATCTGTGACTGTGAATTTTTTTTTGTTTTTCATCACAGTGAGATGTTGGCCAGGTTGTGTTATTTTTTCGTTCAAAGCAGAATTGGATATGTATTTTCTTTTTTTGCTCTTATGGGGAAACCCAGAGCATAATAAAACTTATTCTGTTCTATTTTAACCTTTTCAAAGTTCGAAAAAATAGGAAAAATTCAATTATTTGATTAAAAAAAACACGAGATGTGTGAAGCTATGCGAAGCCGAATCATGTATTTTTTCTCGTAAAGGTATCAAATTTGATACCTAGTAAACGAAGAATTAGTATCGAAAAATGATCCCGTTGGAGACCCAAGGACGGAAAACAAATCCTTGCTTTTGTAACCCTCGACTAAAACAGGTGGAGTTGCTCACGAGGGGGTGGGGGGGGGGTAGGAGTATCATATTTCAAAAGCTGGGCGAGTAGAACAATGAGGGCGAGATAAGGAAAGGAGGAGGAAAAGAAACATATCGGAATCAATTGAGGGAAATAATAAAAATAAATAAGTTGGCCGAAAAAAAGGAAAGGGATACCTTTGAAATAATAAAATAAAAAGTAGCACGCGATTCAGTTCAACTATCGCCACATTCTCTATGCGTGCCCATGCATTAATATCCTTTCGGGCCTGAAATAGCGAGATAAAAGTGTGCGTTGGGAGGGAAAAAGGTGGGTGGGCGAGGTAGGGGAGGCTCGTTTTATTTATTTTTTTATTTTGCAGGAAAAGGGTCTGAAAAGACCCTGTGGTGGGAGGGGTGGGGGATGGAGAAGGGAGAGGAGGAGAGGGGATGAATATGCGGGGGGTTGAAGAAGGAGGGATGCTGGGCTTCTTTTTTTTTGGAGAAATAAGCGGGAAAAATGTATTTACTCCGGCGTAACGGACTCTTTCATTATATCGAACAAAAAAGACATTCTGAATTTATATCTCGGCGTTTCTCAATTTACGGTCCTATCGAAGAAAACCTTTCTCTGTCACGAAACATATTTTTATCGACGACTTTGCGGGAGAAAGGTGTGACTTAGTGATGCGACACAGAGAGTCATTTACTCCTAAGAAAGAGTCGAGATCGGGGATCGGGTTGGTTTGGTGGCTAGAGTATTGGCTAAACACACGGGTGGCCAGAGTTCAAATCCCTGCAGAGGAGGCTGTTTTTCAGATGAACCTCGGTCCCTACTTGAGTGTCTTGTGGAGGGCACTTCAAGTACAGTCCTCCGTCCGTCGGATGAGACGTTAGACCGAGGTCCCCTTGGCGCCCTTCGTTAAGAGCAGGCTAATGCCGGGTTTCTATCACTCTTCCTCCCTTACCTATACCCTATGGCGCAAATGACCTTAGCAGTCGGTCGCCTCCCCAACTATCCAATTCAAGAGTCGAGACCATTGAGGTGTATGTAGAGGGCACTACGACATCAAACTGTAGCCTGTAAACCGTAAAAACAACCATACTGTTTAGCCCTGCTCCTTCCTTACTTTACTTTTGAAAGTGCGACTGAGTGGACGATTTGGCGGATGTAAAGCAAGAGTTTCCACCATCTGTTTGAAATTTAGGTATGCTGTCATTTCGAATCCAACCGAATCGAATCTCCCAGATAAATTTCGAATCGAATCGAAACGATTTAAAAAAAAAATATTCGTCAGCGAATCAAATCACCCCAAAAAAAATTTAGCTTGCGAATCGAATTCGAATTCTAAATTAAATGCAAAATTTTACGCAGAGTTAAAGTAATATAGATTTTCGCTATACATATATTTCAGGGCCTTACATTAGCTTATGCATCTACATGGTGGCAAAAAAGAATAGCACAGAATAACGTGTGGTCGCCAATATTTTAGTTTCGCGTGAGGAAAATATCTTCTAAACGGACGGCGCGTGATTCGGGGATGAGCGCCATGTTTGAATGCATGTAAACGATTCGAAGACGAATCTACCCGATTCGAATATTGCGAATCATTCGCTTTCGAAGCGTCCCGATTCGCAGGCGAACCGAATCGAGCGCAGGCGCAGGGCATGCGAAATTCACAGAATCAGGCCAGCTCCCTTGCCTTGATCTACTAAGGGGATCCGAAGCAAACTCATTACTCTCTCAACAGTCAGCCCTCACCTCTTGAAGTGGTTTAAGTGACTTTTTGTAAAAGCTTTGAGTGAAAATTTGCATAAGCGCAATTACCGAGTGACACCCATAGATATGGATGGATGTGAAGCGAGGACATTAGGTAAGAGGGAAAGGAATAGAATAGAAGCTTATGAAATGTGGGTGTGGAGAAGGATGGGAAAAGTAAGATGGGTAGATAAGATGAGAAATGAAGAGGGTTTGAGCAAAGTAAAAGAAGGAAGATCGCTCCTAAAGGAAATGAGGAAAAGGAAAGGAAACTGGTTGGGCCATGTGATGAGAGGGAAAAGTATAATGACTGTGGCACTTGAGGGTTCATTTGAAGGAAAGAAAAAGAGAGGAAGGAGAAGAATTAAATTGGTGGATCAGGTGAAGAAAATCAGCTATGATGAAGCAATGAAGGAAGCTCGGGACAGAAGCGGATGGAGACGACAGTGGTGTACGGGACCTGTCAGCAGACAGAAGACCAGATGATGATGACCCATAGATACAAGTCAAAATTATATTACATCACACCGAGTTGGCTTTCTGGAAATTCAATGCTATTTTTGCACGCAGTTTCATGGGACCAGACAAATTGCGTATCAACTCGATTACGTAATCAAAGTTTTTCTTATAAACGCGACATTTTCAATGAAAACTTTTTTCCTCTTGCCTTCTTAACGAGTAAGGCCTTCTTAACGGGTGGTTCTCTCCGTTCGTCTGATCTTCAGCATTCTTCGGTGACATCACCTTTCCGCGGTTTCCAAACTCCTTTGTTATCATTCAAGATTCACCTTCGTACGAAAAGCTCCCACGTTTTAATGTAGAGCACTAGTTGCAGTTTCAGTTTACTTCGCGAAAGCGAGTGACATAAAATTTTGTTTGTGAATTCAACACTTATTCTTACTATCGTTTACTTAATAACGTTTATTACGGTTTAGCGGTCATTACTTAATAACATTTAAAAATAACATTATCCGACAGACACAATCAGGATCGTCTCCTAGGGCGGACCTAGGACACGTCCTAGGAGACGATCCTTATTGTGTCTGTCGGATAATGTTATTTTTAAAAGAGTCTGGGCTTTTTAACTGTTTGTGACCAACCATTATTCGGTGTTTTATCTCACGCCCATTTTAATGTGAGTTGTGTTGCTTTTATTTGTCTATTTAATTATTTATTTTAAATAACTAGACATGGTGATGTTAGGTTGACGTGGTGCGAATGACCTTAGTCGTCGAAGCACCCTAATCACCCTAATACTACTACTCTAACTATCACCGACCATGTTTCAACATGTAGTGGCATTGACAATGACATTGAATGTCTGAAACCAAACCCAATAAAAGTAAAAAAGAGGAATTTGTTTTGAGAATCATCTCTTAATGTAATGAAGATCTGCCTAACAAGCAAGATTGCGCATCTACTAGCAACAAGCTGTTCCACGGACCACAAGGAACCGCATAAGCTCTTGAGAGTAATTTATCAGAAAAAAACCAAAGACTCCAAAAAATCGGGAGATTCAGACTGGAACAAGGTCCGTCTCAGAGAACGGCTCGAAAACCTCCGGAAAGGGTGGGGGACAGAGGCGAGAAGGAGAAAGGAAGAGAGAATGAAATAAAGGGAAAGGAGACAGAATATCAGAGACGGGATTAGAATTTTATTATTACTTTTTTTTCTCGAGGGTCACCCTTAGGAGTGGGTCGAAGTTTGTGGGGGGGGGGAGGAAGGATGGAGGAGGTTGGACGAACCCTGGGTGAGATGAGAACCAGCACGGATATGGAAGGGAAAAGCAGGGTTTTTTTTCGGGGGTTTGGTGGGGTTGAGGGAGTGGGTGGGGGGGGGTTGAAGAACGGAGGGGGAACTGGATATATATATGTATCTAAGGGATACGTAGAGGAACCCTGAGAGAGAGAGGGGGGGGGAGGCGGTTATCTGTTATTGGAAATCCGTGGGAATAACAGCAGGCGCGGTGGAGATTGGATATCGTCCATGCTAAAGTGGGATGGTTCGGAGGGGGAGTGAGATGAGGAGGAGGGGGGGGATCAGGGGAAGGAAAAAAATGAGTAGTGCGTGCGCGCACGTCTGCGGGGTACGTGGCAGGGGGTGTGTGTTGCGCGCGAGTGGGTTCCGAGTGAGAGTTTAGCGAAGGGGGAGGGATATAATAAGAGGGAGAGAGTTGGGGGAAGAAGAGATAGGGTTTCGTGAAGAGGGAGGTTGGAGGTGCAGGGGTCACCACTACCCCCCCCCCCTTCCCGCCACGAGTGTCTGGGTTTTGTGAGTGTACGTGGAGACCACAGGGTGCGGGGTAGGGAGCGGGGGGGGGGAGGGGGAAGTTTGCGAGGAGATTTCGCCGGAACTGGGAATCCATCTGGGGACAGTTAAAGTGGTTCTCCCCCTTTTCCGCCCGCGACCTGGAACCCTACAGTTGTTTCTCGAAACTGTAGACGAAGCGAGGCGTAGGAGGAGGACGAGTTGCGAGGCTGCGAGTATGTACGCTAGGATTTCCAACTTCGTAAGTTGTTCATCCCGGGATAAGGTGTCTGACGTAAGAGTTTTTAAGGTAAAGCGAGCGAGATAGTTCCCTAATCATAATAGAGACAATATTCGATATACACTAATTAATTTCACCAGCTGTGAGACACACGAATGAAAGTTGGTGGTGTCCGGCGATACTTTATGGAATTCACCGAACATTTTGAAAGAATAGAACAAACTTTGTTTTTCCACATTGGATTCAATATCTTGCGGCGGTTTCGACGATTAACGTCATCAGCAGGATTATGTATCAGGATCGACGATTAACGTCACCCGATGATGACGTTAATCGTCGAAACCATGGTCGCAAGTTATTAAATTCAATGTGGAAAAAGAAAGTTTATTCTATCCTTTCAAAAACACGAATTAAATATTACATAATAAATAGTGCAATGAAATAGTTTTACATGACAGAAATTGTAAGTAATCAATTGGAAATATCTAATTAAATCTTTAACTTGACTCATTTTTCTCACGCGGTACGTTTGAAACTCCATCAAAACGGAAGGTTTATTGTGATCCCGAAGAATTTACTGCGGTGACAATATGATTAATTTAAAAAAAATAATCGAAAAAACACGCAAACTACACACTGATGATTTTTTGACGAGATCTAAGTGTAAGAAATGCCTCATTTTTAATATAAGGTCTCTCTGGTTTGCACACAAGTACCATTTCCCATGTAAAAGGGCTGGTATTTTGTGGCAAATATCTCGCAAAATAATGTGGTACGGGTTGAATATTTTACGCCAATGGAAGGGTGATATATTTTTCTTTAAAATGAGACCAAATTCATTGATTTCTTAGTAAAATGACATTTCGCTCAAACTACCTTAAATAATATACCACCAGCTGATTGGTAGGTTTTTGGATGGCATGTATTCTCTAACGTCCCCTTTCATTGTAGGATTTTCTGCTCTCTCTCCTGTAAGTGATCCGTCATTAGACCCCTCTTAAAATCTCCACATAATCTTCTCCTCATTATTACACCAACAATCCATACCCTTTTCCTTCCTCTTCCACGCTTTCCCAGTGCTCTGAAGTTTCCAACTGCATGGGCTATAGATCAACAGATTCCCATGCTATGGGAGATTTTAATGCCTATCCGGGAGAGTGGCTTGGATGTAGGGCGAATTTCAGGAGAATCCCGGCGTTCAGGGAGAGATGTCAGCCTTGAAACCCCGGGGGAGAATCCGAGAAAGGGGATTTTTTTCATTCAACCATGTGATATCTCCTTACCTTCCTCCACGTGTTTTAAGGCGAAGGAGATGAAAATAAATCTCTTCCCTCCAGCACACACTCCCCCCCTCTCTCCCGACTCCGAATACGGAGAAACGAAAACCGCCGAGATATATTCCGGGATTGAAAATGCAGAGGGCGGCTTTATTGCACTCGTTCACGCTCGTCGCGACCGACTCATATTTCCGTTAGCGTTTCAATAATGCTGGGTGCGCCGCCAGGGACTGGGGCTGCGAAGCGTTGCAGTGGGCCACTTCCCGGATCGCGGAGAATATATGAATTATTTCTCTCCTCTAGCGTGACGGCAGGGGAGCTATGGGCGTGCGACAGTCATCTTTTCTTGCGACAACCTCTAATACATCGAAGGGTATTTCTCAGGAACTTCGTAAGCTTTGAACTGTGTGGAAGTGCATTCATGAATTTTGTGGATTTAATGCAGTGCTAATTATTCACGGAAATACGAGCATGACATTGAACAGAAAAGTTAAACAGCGTGAGTCAAAAGTGCTGTACTGAATTCCATCATTACGTCCATATTGTCTATTCTCTGATGACATACCTCAGCTGTTCAAACTACCTCAACTCAACTGAAAAATAGAGAGATACCACTAAAAATAGAAATGATTTCTTATACATTTTCTACGCCATTTTCCGTTCGACTACTTTGACGCCACCTACTCTAAACAACCACAATCTTAAGACTCGGAAGGAGACTGAATACTACTGTTTTTATCATTTTCGCATGTTGACTGAAGTCTCCATCCCTCCCTAAACTTCGGTATCCATAAAACAAGTTTTGCACCGGAGCAAATCGAAGTTTACCACAAAGCTTCCTCAGAAACCACGACGAATGGGGAAAAAGGCTATTCAGATATTCATAGGATTCGCATGGAAGCTGGTGACGTCCTCCTCCGCCATTCGCGATGCCACTGCCGCCAGGAGAAGAACTTTCAGGAGATGAAACAGAGTTACACTTTTGTTCCCCGCTTAAAAAGAACCACCCAAGTGTTTTCAGTCCTCTTGGGCATTTCAAAGAGCAGCTTTCGCGTGAGAGAGCGCCAGAAAGGAGGCCGCAAGAAAGTGAATAATAGAGCGAATAAATATTTAATTCTTCGAAAGAGGCGAAAGAAAAGCCTCTTCTACGGGGATCAAAAGAAATAAGGCATGATAAAGTTGCAAGATGACGGGAAAAAGGCCTCCAAGAGTACGGAAACAATGGGAAAACCACGAGCGAAGATCAGCATCATGGGAAGAAATCAAAGTGAAATTAGTTTCAAGACGATAAAAAGATTATTGAGAAGCGCTTTGTTTTCATTTAAGGATATAGTTTTGCACCACTGTGTGAGTCAAAACTAACACTGATTTACAAATTTTCGTTTGAAAGGTTTAAAAAAAATACCACCTTCACTAATGTCAAGTTTTTAGCCACTAGAAAACAAACTTAAGATTGAAAAAATTGAAGGTTTTTCGACAGTTATATTTTTAAAGAACATTTTCTTACAGTCAAAGATGCCGAATCCGGTGCCCTTTATATTAACCCAAAACAATTGAATTTCAGTTTATGTAGTCATTTTCCAACAGCTCAAAAAAATAAGATGGATTAGTTCCTTCATATATTTAACAGTCTATGGGGTTTCCCGGGATTCACACCGGGTAAAGTACTTAACTCCTGCCTACGTTTGCTCTTCCGTCATCATCAGGCCAATAATGCCAGGGCCTTCTATGTCCTCCTTTATATAGACTCGCGGTCCGTTACGTCTGAATGGCTATTTTAGTTCGTTCTTCACGTCATCATTTTAAAACACAAACAGTTTCCACCCTTGGCTAATCGTAGCAAGGCGTTTGAGGTGTGGGTTTGGAGAAGTACGGAGAGGGTGAGCTGGGTGGCGAGAAGGACGAACGAGGAGGTATTGGATTTGTTTGGAGAGGAGAGGAAGCTAGTGGTGGAGATCCGGAGGCGACAGAAGAGACGGACGGAGGACGTATTGAAAGGAGAGGGAATGTTGAAGAGGGTAATTGAGGGGAGAACAATCGGGAAGCGTGGAAGAGGATAGGAATTCTGGACGAAACAAGAAGAGGAAGGCGGTATGAGGAATTCAGGAGATTCAAGAGATATCTAATGGCGGGCAATTCATAATAGTGAAAACGGATTAGGATAAGTACTCTCAAAAAACCTTCCAACCTTACAGTTAAATTTAAATGAAATTGCTTGTCCATTGACGAGTAGATGTGGTGGGCAGAGCGCTGACTTCCCATCCTTATCATCCGGATCATCACTTAAAAATCTTCTTCCACGTTCTACGACTCTATCTCTAAAATTTCGGCCGGTTTAACCGATATACGAAATGTCCATTCTTCATTTTTCTATCCATCCGTCTTCCTCTATCGATTCTTATCCAACCCCAAGGCCGAAATTCTACGATTACACCCTGCTGTCCAATGAAGAGCGATTCACCTTTGTGATCGGTCGCCTCTTGAGCATTAACCCGATAACGAATCGAAAGAAATGAGCGGAGCGAGAGGGATGACGGAGAAGAAGAGCCTGGAAAGTGGGGAAATAATGCACCAACGAGGGAGAGAGGACAGCATCTTGAAAAACGAACTCCAACGGAGTGAGATCCGGCACGAACATTTCGCTCCCGAAAATTTTAACGCCCGAAATAATTAACTCCGATCCTTAAGCGGGAACACGAACTCCGTATTTTCACCTATCCCTTTTCTCTTAAGCGGACGAGCGCCTCGCGTGTGGTGGAGGGGGACAAAAGGGGGGAGAGCAGTGAGAGAGAGAGAGAGAGTAACATAAACGCAGGGGGGGGATAGAGGAAGGTGGGGGGAGGGGGAGAGATAAACAGTGGCACCCACATTCCAATTAGAAAGGGAAGGCTGCTCTGCGCGCGCGGATGGCAGTTAAAATTCATGGCGGCGTCCACGACGGACTGGGAGGTCAGCAGACAGGGGTGAAGGGATATAGTTTGGGGGAGAGAAGAGACGAGGGAGGGTGGAGGGAGCAGAAGTCCATGTCTCCCTCCCAACCCCCCCTCCCCTCTAGGCAAAGCTCAACCGACCCCTTCCTCCGTCCCCCCCTTTTTATCTCCGGGAGGTCAACAGCGACGGACAACGTCGAGAGCACCGCACCATATTGTTCTCAGGGCATTGGCCACGCTTAATTGCTCCCGGACCGACCGACTGGAGGACCTTACGGTTTTTTGGCGACTCGATCCACCTCCCTAATTCCCCCCCCCCCCACTTACCAGAAATGAACGAAAAAAAACCTCCACTTAAGCACGCGAATTTGAGAGTAAATCAAGTGGGTGGGGGGGGGAGACACGCCTTTGTGGCGCGACAGAATAAAATGGGAGAAGAAAAAAAGGAGGAATCGAACGGAAGGACAAAAGAGAATGGAGACGCGAAGAATGACTATAACGATGCAGCCCACGAAACCCGAGAGCGTATTAGAGAATATTAAAAAAAGGTTGCTAAAACATTATGCTACTAATTTGAACCTTTAAAAAACGATAACGCTCGGGCGTTTACGCAGCTCAACAATTCATTTTTTTTAAAATGTGGTTGGAGCAGCGGTAATCGCGAGTTATTGTGTGCAGACGTAAATTTTTTTCGATAAGTCGAAAAAAATACCTCGTTTCGTATGTGTATATACGTGCACCTGTTTATGCTGTGGAACTCGCCATACATGCAACGATTATAATGATACAGCAATATTGCTTGACAATATTTTCTCAATTACAGCACACTCTGACCTGAGCAACTAATAGATTTCGGCGTTGAATTAAGTAAAAGGAAGCTTGGAATTAAGTAAAAGTTAGGTATAAAAAAGTTTTTTCCGAATCTTTGGTTAGACTAGTAGGAGCGTCTGAAGAAATTACAACTTGGCTGTTTCCACATAAGGTTTTATTGTTACCGACCATGGTTTCGTTACAGAGTAACATTATCAAGGCCTTACCTTGGCCACCTTGATAATGTTACTCTGTAACGAAACCATGGTCGGTAACAATAAAACCTCATGTGGAAACAGCCAAGTTGTAATTTCTTCAGACGCTCCTACTATGAAGGATTTCCACGAAGTCACGCCCGCTACCATTACTTTGGTTAGACGTTTATCGGCATTAGGTAATCGACCGGTAAAAGCAAGTATAAATGGGAGTGAAAATCTGAGGCATTTTAAAATGAGCAGGACCAAATTAAACTTATAATAACTCTTTAGTGAACTCAGAACATGTCCTATGCTGCTTTATCCCATCCACAAAACATACTTTCATTCCACTTCATCTTCTATCTTCCTCGCTCACCCAACATCCTCCCCTCTGTCACGGTCTTAAGCAACCCTTCGCCTTTATAGCAACGCCCTCCATCCATCTACTTAGCCTCTTCCTAATCTCCTCCTCAGGTTTCCTCCCCTCGCTCACCATACCAAGCACTCCCTCATTTGTCTTCCTATCCGACCACTACACCTTCTCAAATCCTCTCTTACACCTACATCTCGAACGCCTTTAGCGTTTGCTCGTCACGCCCTCTAAGAGACTTTTTCCCCCAAATTTTCGATGCATATTTATGGAACCTTTATACTGATAACTACAAAATTTGTTAATAGTCGCAAAATTTACGTCCCTCAATAAACCTGATCGCAAAACTTCCCCTAATAGATCCACGGACCGATACCCCACGTGTTAACTGTTTGTAAGGGAATGTAAAATACGTTTGTCTCACCTTTCCTGCGTTTTGATAAACTTCCTTTGTCGTTTTTCTTTTATCCATTCAAAAATTCCACATCCCCAAATACTGCGCGATAAAATATTTAAAAAATCATTCTATGCATCACCATATAAATTATGGAACTCATTACCTAATGACATAAACATTTCCAGGAATTCCTCGGAATTCAAAATAACCCTGACCGTTTATTAGTTTCCAGTTATGTCCTGTATATCACATTTTGATTTGAACTAATCGAATAATATTTTTTACTTGTATTTATGGTTATATTTGTTAGCTATCTTTCGATTATTCGTATCCAAATAGGCATTGATCAAAGTCAAGACTGATCATTTATTTATCCTCAGTGTTTAGAATATCATATTCTGATTCAAGCATATCAGGTGATATTTGTGTATATATATATATATATATATATATGTATATGTGTATATATATATATATATATATATATATATATATATATATATATATATATATATATATATATATATATATATATAAATACGTTGATGGATTGGAGTCAGCCATGCGGCGATGAACACACGATGTGGATAGGATGGAGGAGATAGACACACAAAAAAAGAGACGATCACACTTACATAGCTAGCTTTCGCAACTAGTCCGTCTTCAAGGCGTATCACGGAACAAAAAAAATCACCTTCAAGCTCCTGGATAATTGATAAAACCCAGATCTTGAGTTGTAATCGTGGCAATCGTTCTAAATTATCTTTACCAACAGGATTCCCCATTGTGTTTAGATACCACAGCTTTGTGTCATTTTTTATTCTCATGCATTGTGTTGGCTACCCCACGGTGGCACCTACTTTATAAGTCTGTTCCAAGAGACTTTGTTCCAAGAACAATAGTCGATCGTATCCTACATCTATTCCCTTATTACCTCATCCAACCCTTCACTTTGCCTCTTCCAGATCTCATCCAGAAGTTTTCTTTCCGGAAAGTGACTGATGAACACCCTCTTGACGAAATAGACGAAACCATGAATGAATGCGACGGGAGCGGAATGGCCGCACAAGTCTCTCGAGGCTTCCGAACGAGTCCAGCCTTCCGCAGGGTAACGCGATGACAGATGTCCCGACCGGATCGCTCCGGATATCGAATGCACATGGCAGGTTCCGTGGAAATCCAAGAACACTAACAAATTCGACGGTCAGAACGCAAACGTTAGAAGGGAACGAACTTGAGCAAACAAAAATCCTGGCCGACTGGGTTCTGCCTCTTGTCTCCGTCAAAGGCCACCTCAGATCCCCGCCCGGAGAAACAGATGGAAAGAGAGAGTGAATCCTGGAGTAAAGGTAAAGAAGCATCCCCCTCCCGCCCCACCGACCGCTCCTGTCCCAAGTCCTCTCCCTTCGTCCTCTCCTTGCCCCTTGCCCTCCTAACCTCCTCCTAATGGGCGCCCCTTGGCTCGGATCGAAACGGACCAGACCAGACCCCTGGTGCGAGGCGTTCGGCAGAACGCGGTGTGACATAAGAGATATTGTCATATCTTGTCTCCACCCGATAATTACAAAAATGCCCTCATCAAAATGCTCTCAGTGATCGATGGAAATAAATAACTACATAGTGTTTTTTGACGCAAAAACGATTAGACAAAAAAGAGGGGACACACAAAAAATCAAGATATTTTGTCGCGGTAAAATTCCTCTAGATATGCCCACAATCGACGAAATCGCTACAAATGAGAGTTGATTCCCGTCGCATAGGTGTCATATCGCAGCACAGTATACAGATTATTCGACTCAGGAATGGCTAAACTAAAATGTCAATCCTTTTCGGGTAATTAAACGACAAGTAGATCCTTTAAAAGTACCAAATATTAGTTTCAGGGAAAAAATAAACACCTACTCCAAAACAATTACCATTACTTATGGCCGGTTGCAGGAACATATAGTTATGGAGGCAATAGTGATGAAATTCATGAAGTTATGTACTTCATATAAATATTCGCGTTGCGGTAACTCAGCAACCAGTTTCGTAACCTATCTACTAATATAAAATAGCCTCAAATGCTTTATCAAATATTCTAACTCAGGATAAAATGCATGAAAGTATATCCATCATAATTTTGAATGCACATTATAATTTTTCATTAAGAGTAAGCAAACTGTTATTTCGTCTCAAAACAACCCTTTTATCGAGTAGTTAAGTGTTCAAGCGGTTTATCGTGCATCGGTCATCTTGGCAACATATGGAAATCATTACTCCATGCCATAACTTATGACACCAATGAATTTATCGAATGTTTCAGAAACAGTTGTTGATTGGTTGCCATGGCTAATGGGTCCCATAACTATATTGAATACATATGAGTCATTCGTCCAACTGGCCATTAGAAGTGATTAAATGGTTTTGGCTGGAAATGGGTGTAAGCATATAAAATGCTACAACATTTTGGCAGGCGCATGCTCCCATCTTCAAACACGATTTAATTCTACAGCTGGCAATACTTCTTGAGGATGTATAAAACTTTCTTCATCCGATCCATATATACAAATATTTTTTTCCCCTTCCTCGATTACCCAACGTCTTTTCCTCTATCATGGTACCCAGAATCCATTCGTCTCTCATAACCAGCTCAAGCAATCTGCTCTGCCTTAAACTAAACTCAACCAGAAGTGTCCTCTCCTCACCCAAGATATTAAGCACTTCCTCGTTCGCCTTTCTAATCGTCCATTGCACGTTCTCCGCCTCACCCACATCTCAAACGCCTGCATCCGCTCACCCTCCTCCTCTCTCCTGCATTCCTGCACTCATCCTCTCTCCTTAAATTTCACGTTTGTACTTCGTAAAAGGCTACCCTCATAGACTCATTCACATTACACTCTAAGCCAGTCATTTCTTTAGGTTCTATACTCAAGGTCTCTGACATTTATTCTCTTTCATCTCCGACATTTTCAAAGAAGAGGAGAAGTGGAAGAGGATAATAAGAGGGGAGGAAACTTGGAAAACGTGGAGAAGGAAGAGGATAGGAATTCTGGACGAAACAAAAATGGGGAGATGATGCAAGGAATTCAGGAGAGATCTGATGGGAAGGTACCTTTAGGAGGGAAAACAAGATGATGTATCAGAAATTGGGATCTAAAGTTAATAACTGATACTGTAACTTAAGATGACTGTCGAAAAATCTACCAATCAGCTGATAATTTACTCAAATTTATCTCCAAACCAATGCGCGTCACAAATCGATACACGATTCTGGGAACCAGAATCCTTATGCGGAGAACCCCATACTATCCCCTTCCCAAATTCGACTCACTACTTTATAACCCACGACGGGAAGCGAACCCCGTTGCAAACCATTCCTCCCACCCCTGAGCCCTGTTATCTTTCTGTACCCTCAACCCACCCCCGTTAACCATCCAACTTTTTTTTACTCCGAGAACCCCTGGGACCCTACTGTCCGACCGTTCTCCACCGACGGTGAGCCTTTCCCCTCCCCCACCTACCCACTCCCCTCTCTTCCTCCCCCCACTTTCGCCAATCGATACATACTGAGGGGGGTGTGGGTGGGAGTGGAAGGTGGGAGAAGGGTGCCTCCTGCCCCCTTCGCGCCGCACCCCCCCCCACACCCCGCACCTTTTAAGCCGGCTGGCGGGCGCCACCCCTCGCGACGCCCCGCAGGCGTCCGCAGACACACTCACGTACACACCCCAACCCGACGCCCCTATGGGGGTGGGGGTGGGTCTCCTACGACCCCGCCCCCCTCCCATCCTACCACCCGCACACCCTCCCCTCACCTCAAACCCTTCGTCCATCCCATCAAAGGGGTCGGGGAAGGGGTGCGTTACCGGTAGCGAGCCACTATCTGTCGGGCAGCGTTAGCTGTGCCTCCCTCGCATAGCCATCGATACTCAGCCGAAAATGGAAACTGGTTAAAGGGATTGGAGTGATTTTCGTTTAACGACAGACTTACGTCGTACTTTGTATGCGTGAATTTGTAACTAATAAATATCGATAAATATGGAAAAAGGATTGTTCCCCTCTGTTATTAGTCACAACTTGGAACCTGCGTATATAAATTGAAATGTTGAATAAAGCGTAAGATCATTCGTATTGAATACGAATGAAGTGGACTGTATTTTGATTATCAAACGATTTTTTAATAATGTACTCAATCGTCTACGTGGTACGGTTGAAGATCGATAAGTATCAACAAATCAACAAAGTCAACAATACAGGCGGTTAATTAGTAACGCCGTAAAAAAAGTACGAAAGCTGAGATGCGATGTCATGTGCGAACAAGAATTCTAGAAAATTATATTCGCTTCCATTCCAATCCATCATAACCGATTGGACAATCCAATACGATGACTCTCCCTTCGTTTTTTTTTAGAGAATTATCTCTCTCCTTTCTCGACTGGATTGGATATTTGGGGATATTTGCATAACAGCTGAGGTCATTTGCGCCATGGGGTACAGGCACGGGAGGAAGGCCGAAGAGAAACCCGGCGGGGCAACAGCCTGCTGGCCCGTCAATTGCATTAACCTAAGGCGCTAAGGGGACCACGGCTTAACGTCTCATCCGATAGGCGGAGTACAGCACTTGAGGTGCCCTCCACAAGACACTCAAGTAGAGATCGTGTTTCCTCAGAAAAGCATCCTCCTCTGCAGGGATTTGAACCCTATCCGTCCGTATGGTTAGCCAGTACTCTAGTCATCACACCAACCCGATCCACTGGAAATCGAGGAAGATGCCATAGGGGACAGGTAAGGGAGGAAGGGTGGATAGAAACCCGGCGTCGGCATTAGCCTGCTCTTAACGAAAGGCGCCAAGGAGACCACGGTTTAACGTCACATCCGACAGATGGAGTACTCTACTTGAGGTGCCCTCCACAAGACACTTAAGTAGGGATCGTGTTTCCTCTGAAAAACATCCTCCTCTGCAGGGATTTGAACCCTGGCCGTCCGTATGATTAGCCAGTACTCTAGTCATCACACCAACCCCCTTCTATTCTCAAGACAGTCAAGGGGTAAGTCTGTAAATGTTGAAAGTGGAAATAGATTCTGTTTTAAATCGGTAGGGAAAGAATTGGTACGAAAGTCACATTAATCCCCCTTAAAGGATCGATGAATGGATATTGGAGGCGACCGACAGGTAAGGTCATCTGCGCCATAGGGGACAGGTAACGGAGGAAGGGTGGAGAGAAACCCGGCGTTTGCATTATCCTACTCTTAGCGAAAGGCGCCAAAGGGACCACGGTTTAATATCACATCCGACAGATGGAGTACTCTACTTGAAGGGCCCTCCACAAGACACTCAAGTAGGGATAGGGTTTCCTCTGAAAAATATCCTCTTCTGCAGGGATTTGAACCCTGTCCGTCCGTATGGTTAGCCAGTACTCTAGCCACCACACCAACCCGATCCACTGGAAATCGAGGAAGATGCCATAGGGGACAGGTAAGGGAGGAAGGGTGGATGGAAACCCGGCGTCGAAATTAGCCTGCTCTTAACGAAAGGCGCCAAGGGGACCAAAGGTTTAACGTCACATCCGACGGACGGAGTATTGTACTTGAAGGGCCCTCCACAAGACACTCAAGTAGGGATAGGGTTTCCTCTGAAAAATATCCTCCTCTGCAGGGATTTGAGCCCTGGCCGTCCGTATGGTTAGCCAGTACTCTAGCCACCACACCAACCCGATTCACTGGAAATCGAGGAAGATACCATAGGGGACAGGTAAGGGAGGAAGGGTGGATAGAAGCCTGGCGTCGGCATTAGCCTGCTCTTAACGAAAGGCGCCAAGGAGACCACGGTTTAACGTCACATCCGACAGACGGAGTACTGTACTTGAAGTGCCCTCCACAAGACACTCAAGTAGGGATAGGGTTTCCTCTGAATAACTTAGAAGGGCTATTTTTTAACTTGCGTATCGAGCGTTAATAAAATAAAATAGGAGAGTCCCAGCATAAAGTCTGACTCGTGCCGCCATTCAAAATTAGACCTGAAAAAATTAAATTAAAAATTAATTATTAAAAAGGCACGTGGCAAAATGCTAACTACCGATCTAGGAGATTTCTTATTTTTTTAAGTATTCTACCGGTAAAGGTAGGCTTCGCTGAATGTCAGAGAATCTCCTCCTGATTTTCTACACATTCAGGGGCCTAACTACCTCTAGTATATTCTCGTTCGTCTCAGCATACGATCCACCCTTCTTCATCCTGTCCATGAAACCTATTTTGTTTCTTTCCCTTATTGCATCCTTAATAAAATAGGAGAGTCCCAGCAAAAAGTCTGACTCGTGCCGCCATTTAAAATTAGACCGATAAATTTCCGACATGCCCCGCGAGTTCTCGTAACAAAATCCGTTGGCAGTCGAATCTATTTTCCGATTCGGATCCGAAAAGATACCTTTGGTCGTTTTCGCGCCGGTGCCCCGGCAACCCAAACGACACGGCTCCCAATCCCACCCTTGGGCACGGATGATAATCTCCTTTCATTTCCCTCTGCGTTCGTCCGAGGATTAAGGACTTTGTTAGGACGGCCTCAGCGGCTGGAGCACCCAAAACCCAATTCCACCACCGATGCGGTCTTCCCTCCTACATAGCACCCCATCTTCCGGAAATTTAGGTCGTTCCAAGCTCTTAAAGTAAAAATCCACTCATCTCACCTACATTCACTACAATATCATGTTCGTTATTACAACAATATTGGCTGATTATAGGTCAAGTCGCCACATTTCTGATTGAGAAACTCAGAACTGGTGTGTTACAGAACGACGTAGAGAATATTATCATGACGCCATACTACATCTCTAGGTGTGAACGAAACGATAAAATAAGAGAGGTACATTGCTGGACAGATGGGTACAAAAACTCGTTGTTTCCGCGCACAATTAGCGACCACAATAAAAACTGAGCTCCACAAAATATACTCCCATAATACACATCACCATTTCACCTCCCAAAAAACTTAACATATTTACACTGCTGGTGACCTAATACCCCCTGCCACACGCCCATGCGGGGTACTATGTATATATAGATATAGACTTTTGATCACCTTCATTGTCGGGCATCTAATGAATAATCTCTAATATAATACTTCCTAAACAATTGGTTTACGACCTCTAAAGTTTTTGTAATTGTAATAATCCTTTGTAACCCCTTGGTAATTCTTGTAATTGTAATAACTATGTGACCCCCGCAGTCTGTAGTAAATTCTGTAATAAATTTAGAAAGTAACAAAGCTTCTGTTATCACAAAGTCGACTTTCCACCATGTGAGACATCCAACATTTGAATTTATCCATTAAGTTCTTCAAATATCTCGGTAACACTTCCTTCTAACGGTTCCTGTTCCATTCGGATCTAGAAGTTTCCAAATACACAGCATTTTCAACATCCTGCCATTTATTATATATGCACTATAATTTTTCTATGCTTCCTCGGGAATACATCATCATTTTTCTCCTCCCAATGCTTTCTTATTGAATTATTCCACCGCTTCTATCACACCACCAACCAGCCGAAATTCTCTATTCTTCACGGGGTTACACCTGCAACAATCATCCGCTCCCCTTTTACGGACTTTCCGCGAAGACCACATTTCTGAACCAAGTGAAGCATTTGATTACATTCATAATTCCTTTTATTTCTGTACACTTGTAGGGTGAATAGAGTCTTCTCAAACGCTTCCATGGGCCGGCGCAATTTTCGACCTCATGCCGTTACCGCTGGACCCATTTCCTTCTCCGCCTCCTGTTGCATGAAAGTTTAAGAAAACGATTCTTGAAGCCTTCTCAAAGGGCTTTCCCTGCGATTGGAGTGTTTATTTTTATTATTTTTTTTTTAAAGGGTTCAAACTGCAGTACTTAAAATAAATTCAGGTGAGGAACCCATCGGTAAGGATTCCAGAGGGGAAGGGGAGATGGGGATTTTCATTCCCAAGACTGAGAAATGTTTTTTTTTTTAGAAGGTTCAAACTGCGGTACTCACATGATATTCACTCGATGGACTTATCGGTAAGAGTTTCCAGGGTTGAATTTTCAAAATTCATGAAGTCGTTATGCACTTCCCGTTCTTGATTTTAATGAACATCGCGTGATAGCAATTACTTACGAACATCGTTAACTAAAGTCATAACATATTCATTGCACAGCTAACGTGCGATACATTAAATGGCCATTGCAGCTATGAAGTTAACTTCTGCACCAAGTGGGTTTTATTGATCAGTCTTCGTAAATATTTAGCAGGCGTTGCGTAGGGGAAAAAGAGTGCATGTGATACTCCTATCTCACCTCCGGCCCTTTGAAACAATATATTAATTTGTCCTGACAATGTCTTCTTGATTTGACTTGCATTATTTTGGGAGTTGGCTATTATTTTGGGAGAATGGGCTTTTTTCATGCCTTTTCCAAGAGTACTTTTTACGAAATACGCGGACCACCTAAAGAGAATAGGCTGCGGGAAATTGAAATAGGCGACAAGGAGAAGAATGGCGAATGTGCGGTGGGCGGAAGAGTAAAAAAAAAGGAGGAAATACTGGGTATTCTGGTCGAGGAGCGGAGATTGCTTCAGGAAATTAGGAGAGGGCAGAGTTGGAAGATGCATTGTGGGGGAAGGGTTGATTAAGGCTGTGAGAGAGGGAGGGATGTTCGGTAACTAGGAAAGAGGCAGAAAAGGAGTGGTCTCGTTTGGTATTTACTACGCCAACAGACTGAAGCATGGCAACCGCAATAACAACCATATTGTTTAATCCGGCTCTCTCCTTACACTCTCCCGTGGATAGCACGACGGAATGGACGAATTAGCGGACGTGAACCAAGAATATCAACCATCTGTTTGAAATTCAAGGCAAGTAACTGTTGAAATATTAAATTAACTGATTAGCGCTATGAACTCTAGTCGATTTTAATTTAGTTTTCACCGGGAATGCGGATGATTATTTATTTAGACATATAAATATAATGCGTTAGGGGAATGCATATTAAAAAAAGTAAATCTGGGTGGCTACTGATGTCCAATTTTTAAATTTCCTGACTTTTCCCTGATGGATCTACCAATTTCCCTCGACCGATCGTCAAAAGGACACAGCATGCGTTTACTATGAGCTAGTGTGCTCCAGCTACCTCTCGACCTGAGTTTCGGAAGTTAAAAAAAAACGCGAGATAAAATTTTCCGAACAACATGGCTCCGGATTCCTTGTGATGAGCGTAATACATTGTGATCACGATTTTTAACACAACTAGGCAAATATCGCAATAAAGATATACAAAAGGGATACATTATACGTCTGATTCACCAATAATAAGATTCACAAATGAATACTCCACGAATTGCTGGTGCACATTCCATGCACATCGGCGACAGTCGATAGTTTTAGTTAATGAAATAAAGGGCGGGAAAGACTGGCCGATAAACGTAATGGTGGAAAAATAACGAGGATTCCCATTCCAGTTTCTCCATCACTGTTACGACAATTCCCTGACTTTCCCAGAAATTCAAAATTCCCTGACAATTCCAGGTTTTCCCTGACGATCGCCACCCTGTAAAAAAATTCTGATTTATTGTAATTTTATTTATACTCACAACCCGGAAAAGAGCACACCGAAAGCCTTTTACATCGGGTGTTTCACAACATTAACAAGAGGCGAACACACACACCCATGTCCTGGGCAGATTATATTCTACCCAGGCGGGACTCGAACCCGCGACCCTTGGGTTAGAAGGCGAGGACTTTACCCCACCGCCACCGGGGCCAATCAATTTCTCGTAAGTTTTCGATTGAGAACATAGTAAAATTGCAAAATTAGTGCGTCAGCCCGCTAGTGCTACAGGAAAATGAGGGTTAACGAAGATGGCCGACTGGCTTCAGCTTCTAGCGATGGCCATCATAGCGAGTGCCGTCTACATATGCCTCAATACCTCAAACGCTCAAACCACCTTAAGGTAGTTGGAGCGAAAAATCATTTTCTTAGAAATCAATGAATTTGGTCTCATCTCAATTGAAAAATATCTCACCCTTCCAATGATCCAAAAAATTCAACCCCTTACCACATTACTTTCGGAGACATTTGCCAAAAAATACCAGCCCTTTTACAAGGAAAATGGTAAGTGTATCCACTCCAGAGAGACATTATTTACAAAATGAGGTATTTCTAACACTTATATATCGTAAAAAAACTAATAGTGTATAGTTTGTATGTTTTCTCAACTATATTTGGAAATTAATCATATTTTCAAGGCAGTAGGTTCTTGGGTATCACAATAAAAACTTTCGTTTTGAAGGAGTTTCAAAAGTACCACGTGAAAAAAATGAGTCAAGTTAAAGACTTACTTAGATATTTTCATTTAATTACTTACCATTTCTGTCATATAAAACTATTTGATTGCACCATCAATAATGCAATATTTAATTGATGTGTCCTACAGCTGGTGAAATTCAAACGTATGATTCGAATATGGTCTCTATTGTGACTAGGGAACTATCTCGCTCGGACTACCTTAAATGATAAAGTTTAAAGAGAAAGCATAGACGGAAGCATCGATACTTTTCGAGGTAGTAGCGGCGGCGATACAAAAGGAAATAAAACACCCCAAACACTTCGCTCGTCCCACCAATCCCGGACTCCTTTTCCCAAAACAGCGAAGCGGCGCTCCCTGGCGCCTCTCACACCCTCATTTCACCCCCTCTCAAATACCCTTTTCTCCACCCTCCCCCCATACCGTTGGCTCCTCTCTCCCTCTCCCCTCATGAGCTCCTCCTCCGCCTACGCCCGGCACCGCAATCTATCGGTCTGAGTTACCCTGTTTGTTTTTCAACTTCTTCTCCCCTCGCCCCACCCACTGTCGGCTCCTCCCAGTCATCTGTTTACTCTCTCCCTCCCGCTCCGCAACCAATATCAGTTGTTTTCTGTTTCGTCGCCGCAAATTGCCAAGCATTACCGACGCGTCCCTACACACACTCCCTCTCTCCCTCTCCCCTTCCTTCCGACCAGACCACATCCGATGTTCCTCGAGTGTTCTACGATCCTTTAGATCCGTTCCGCACGTTTAGTTGAGAGTGCGGTCCTTCAGAAGAACACAAGTTGCCAAATTTTGACTCAATGCTTTCACCTCAAGGCCAATAAGGAAATCACTCCTATTACCGCGTAACATATACATATAAGTTACTTAACTGATTTATGATTGGATATTGTTGAGATGCGGGTGTGGGGAAGGATGGAGAAGGTTAGGTGAACGGAGAGGAAGACTAACGAGGAAGTGCTTGAGATGGTGGCCGAGGAAAGGAAACTTTTGAATGAAATCCGAGATAGGCAGGAGAGATGGCTGAAGGATGTAATAAGGGGAAGAAACAAAATATGTTTCATGGACAGTATGAAGAAGGGTGGATCTTATACTGAGACGAACAAGAATATACTAGAGGTAGTTAGGCCCCTGAATGTGTAGAAAATCAGGAGGAGATTCTCTGACATTCAGCGAAGCCTACCTTTACCGGTAGAATACTTTAAAAAAATAAGAAATCTCCTAGATCGGTAGTTAGCATTTTGCCACGCGCATTTTTAATAATTAATTATTAATTAAATTTTATCAGGTCTAATTTTGAATGGCGGCACGAGTCAGACTTTTTGCTGGGACTTTCCTATTTTATTTTATTAACGCTCGGTACGCAAGTTAAAAAAGAGCCCTTCTAAGTTATTCAGAGGAAACCCTATCCCTACTTGAGTGTCATGTGGAGGGCCCTTCAAGTACAGTACTTTCGTCTGTCGGACGTGACGTTAAACCTTTGGTCCCCTTGGCGCCTTTCGTTAAGAGCAGGCTAATGTCGACTCCGGGTTTCCATCCACCCTTCCTCCGTTACCTGTCCCCTATGGCGCAAATGCCCTTATGACTCGTTCTGGTCCTATTAGCTTCAGTGCACCTCTGGCCTAATGGAAATTTACACAGAAAACGAATCATCATAAGAACTCACTCTGGGAACGGTCTATAGTCTGTTATCATGCAGAAAAATTCGCGCAAGACTTTTGGACCGGAAAATGTGCTCTCTTCAAACCCACTGGTCACTCACTGCGCGAATTAGCAACCCTTAAGAGAGAGATTTAATTCGCGAAATGAATAAAATTGCGAAGGAGAGACATATCATCCGTTTATAACCGATATCAGCGAACGAAGAGTATGACACGGTAGTTCGTGGGGGTATGGGTAATGACATCAGCCACGAAGATGAGCTGGAACAAGGGAAAGGAATTGATAAGGTGAAAGGACTAACGGTGATGAGATCTTCAATTCGAAGATCTATGAGTCATTTCCACCCAAAAGCGTTTAGACAACTGTCTAAGAGGAGATCGGGTTGATGTGGTGGCTATAGTACTGGCTAACCACACGGACGGCCAAGGTTCAAATCCCTGCAGAGGAGGATGTTTTTCAAAGGATGCCTGATCCCTAATTGAGTGTCTTGTCGAGGACACTTCGAGTACAGTACTCCGTCTGTCAGATGAGACGTTAAACCGTGGTCTCCTTGGCGTCTATCGTTAAGTGCAGGCTAATGCCGACGCCGGATTTCTATCAACCCTTCCTCCCTTATCTATCCCCTATGGAGCAAATGACCTTAGCTGTCGTCCGCCTCCCCAACTATCCTATCCAATCCGTTTAATAGTAAAGGCGAAAGAAAACATGACACACGAGGGCGTAGAATATGAGAGAGCCAGAGGAACAATTTGGTTAATTGAGTGGCCTTTTGGACGGACGCTGGAAAAGTGCCAGAGCGATTAAGAAGAAACATTGCGATAGCGACTCCCCTGTGGGGATATCAAGACGGGAGAGAATCACGAATGAGAGGATAAGAAATATAAAGGGAGTCACGTATACAATAGCTGATGACATTAAATGAATCTGCTTTTGTGGTATGACCACGTACAACGCATGACGAATGAGAGATTATCGAAGCAAATTTTAAAATGGAATCTACAATGTAGAAAACAAAAGAGGAAATCCCAGGTAAGGTTGAAGAGAAGGGATAGAAAAGTAAAGCAGAGAAAAGAATTCGCCAGGCCTGTGGATGAACAGAGAGCAATGGCGGTTAGACATCGGATAACGTCGTAGAAAGTTAAAAAAAACCGATAGCCATACAGGCTTGGAGTAAGGTAGTTTGAGCGAAATATCACTTCACCTATAAATCAATGAATTTGGTATGATTTTAAAGATAAATATCTCACCTTTCCAAAGATACCAAAATATCAACCCTTTACCGTGATTTTTGACAAATAATAACAGCCCTTTAACATGGGAAATGGCCGGTTACGCTTTCCAGATAGACCTTATTAAAACAATGAGACATTTCTAACACTTAGATCTCGCCAAAAACTTAACAAGGTGTAGTTTGTATGCATTTTTGACAATTTTTTTTTTAATAAATCACATTCTCACCACAGTGGTTTTTTGAGAATCTCAAAAAAAAAATTCCATTGTGAAGGGGTTTTGAACGTACTGCGTGAAAAAATGAGTTAAACCAAGTACTTATGTAGATGTTTTTATTTTGCTACCAAGAATTTCAGTCATGTACGAGGTTTAGTCAATAAATAAGTTGCAAACGTCAGCATTTCATCATCAGTATCAGTTGTAAACATTTCATGGGGAACGCTTGAAAAATCCACCGTCCAGTCCCGACTTATGTCCCCGGTGATTTTCATCTGTTCGGGCCCCTAAAAAATTGTTTGGGTGGTCGAAATTTTGAAAAGGAGAATGCCGTAGTCCACGAGGATACTCGTTGGCTGCAACATCAAACAGAAGACTTCTTTGCTGTCGGCTATAAAGGACTTGCAGAGACACGGGATAAGTGTCTAAATATATAGGGTGAATGTGTAGGAAAGTGAAATAAATTTCAGGAAGTTACTTTGATAATTGTAGCCTCTATCCTGTATTGCGAGTTATTTATTGACTTACCCTCGTACAAGTACATTATTGCGCTATTAATTTTTACTGCACCATTGTAGTATTTAATTGATGCTTCCTACAGCTGCTAAAATTTAAACGCATACTTCGAATATAGCTCTTATTATTACTAGGGAACTATCTCGCTCAAACTACCCCAAGGAGAAACAAGAGATAGTAAGAGAAGGTAGTCGTAAAACCCGAACATGAGAAAGAAACATTGTTTGGTTCCCGGAAACTTGGACTGCGAGGATGGGCGGTGAGAACAAATGAAAAGTCGTTTGAGACGTGCGCGTTTGGAGGTGGATGGAATGAAAGCGACCGATAGGAAGGAAAGGATGAAACAAAATCGCCAGAGGAGTAGGAAGTCATTAGCGGCAATGGGATGTTAGTGACAGTGACAGAAGGGAAAGTGTTTGGTAAATGTGAAAGAGATGGATAAAGAATGGAGGTGCTTCCAATGGAATGAAGGGAGGGTAGGAAGTTGGTGGAGCCGAAGAATGAAATTGTGCGTGGGGAAATAAGAGGCACGTGGGTGAAATTGAGCGTTTTGGAAACCATTCGGAAATCGGTTGAATACCCTTAATAAATTCCCGGGATCCCTTCCTGGAAATTTCCGCGATCCCACGTAACCAAAAACCCAAGGAAAGCCGGTGAGGAAATCAGTAAAATTGGCCCATGGACCCAGCAATATAACAATAAGATTTTTCTACTTTTAAGAAATCCTCTAACCGATGACACCAAGCCGAAATGGTCCCAGTTTATCAGAGCCTAAGTGACATTATTTAACGTCCGAGACAAAAGGTTCACGAGATTCGACTCCTAGTAATCGTCGTGCCATGCTACAATTTGCAGCAAACTTTCATGAGAGCGTCTATGCCATCTCCACGTCATTCATTTAGTTGTTCAATCCTAAGATTGGTTGACTGCAGCCTCCTCCCTTCCCATTCTAATGCTAGGTAAATATTTCATATCGATGTTCGTTCAATCCTAAGATTGGTTGGCTGCAGCTCCCCAGCCTTCCCTATCCTAAGCTAGGTCCGTCACTTCCTGGTACCTTTTTCTATGCACTTTCCTCTTTATTTGGTCCTCAAACTTATTCCTGGGTCTTACTCTTGGGACTTCTCTCTCTATTTCGCCTTCAATTATGTTCTCCATAAATATATTGTCTCTCAGGATGTGTCCAATCCATCTGGTTCTTCTTTTCTGTATATTATTCCATATGGTCTTCTACTCTTCTGAACACTTCATCATTTCTTATTTTGTCCATCCATTTTATCTCCCCGTATAAGCTGCAATTAAATGCTGAATTTTGACGTCATGATTATTGATAATATTTCCACAATTTATAATTATGATGATTGCAAACGGACAACAAGGGGAGAGGGAATACTGAAGGCTGTAATGGAGGAGAGGAGGTTGGGAAACATGAAAAGGGGAAGAAATAGAATAAATTTCATGGATGGTTCGAAGAGAGGTAAAGACTTGTGTCGAGATAATAATAATAAACTCGTTTATTGTTCTAGGAGTGAACTCCTATGGAACATAGAAATGAAATACAGTGGTGTGCAAGACAATTAATATGTGAATAAGCCAATCAGGAAACAAAAAAGGGAAGTTATCATATGAATTGCTAACAATAGAGATATACTACATTATCATTTAGCAATGTAGAAAAAGAACTGAATTTCTTCTTCTAACAGAAAAACGAACATTAAAAATATCAATAAACAAATAACACAACTTTTAAAAAGGAAATTTAGCTTGACAAATGAAAATTAAAAAAGGAACTGAATTGCTTCTTCTTACGCAACAATGGACATTAATCACATCAATGAACTGATAAATGAGTTACATGGTCAGCATTCATGGTCAGCATTCCAGAAAGTAAGTGTGTGATAATCGTTCTCTTAAATATTACCAGTGATGCACTGTCTTTTACCAGTTTAGGCATGTATTTCCACTGCTTTGAGGCAACAACTGTAAACGATTTCTGGACTGTAGCTGTCCGGAACTGGGGGGGATACAAAAAACAGGGGTCTTGTCCAGTAACAACATTAGTGTATTTACTGCTTGGGAGAAAAAGATCCGTTATATACTGAGGGCTCCCATATTTGAGGAGATTGAACATGAAGCAGGCCATGTTATATTTTCTCCTTGATTTAAGATCAAGCCAGGAGAGCCTTTTAAAATAAGGGGTAATGTGCTCGTCTCGCCGTAGATTAAAGATGAATCTCACACAGGAATTCAACAGACGCTGATGATGAGAATTAACATCGTGTTGGGCGAAGTAGTTGCAAGAGAATAGTTTTATTTACTTTACCCTGAAAACAGTACGATTGGTCTTTTACATCAGGTTAAATTGACATCAACTCAAAAAGTGCGCAATATTTTTTGGATTGGATTTTGGGTAGACGACCGACAACTAAATTCATTTGCGCCATAGGGAAGAGGTAAGGGAGAAAGGGAGGATAGAAACCCGGCCCGCTCTCAACGAAAGGCGCCAAGGGGGACCTCGGTTTAACGTCTCATCCGATAGATGGAGTACTACGGAGTACCTCCACAAGTCACTCCAGGGTTTCCTCTGAAAAACATCCTCCTCTGCAGGGATTAAAACCCTGGCCGCCCGAATGGTTAGCCAGTAATCTAGCCACCACACCGATCCGATTCCCCGTGAAATATTCATCCCAGTTGGGGCTTGAACTAACGACCCTCGGATTAGCAGACGAGGACCTTATTCCGTCCCCACCGAGGCCGACAAATATGGAATTATACTATGACTATTCCTAACTCCCATCTAAACCCACAATATTTGGTTAATGAAATCGGTTAATAATTTAAAAAAAGTGATTTGGCATTCTTCGATTATGGATGGGAAACACGATTTCGCGGTCTGGATTCTAAAGTGTCGGGAAACCCCTAGCAGCTAACCTCAAGCCTCTCTTCACAAATCCCACCGCACGGATTTCATCTTCCAACCCTTCTCCACGCTAGTTGCTTGCGCCTCCAATTTCCCTTCAGCCCCGCCCCCTCCCCCCCCACTAACCCCGCAAGTGGACCGTACGCGGCTCCACTCCAACTAACCCCTTCCCCAACCTTCCTCCCCCAACTCCATCCTCTCCCCCTCATTCGGGCGCTTAAACGCCCTTTCTCCCCGCTCGATAAAGTGTAACCCTTTTCCCCGGGTTCGATATGTTCGATAATTAACTCTTAACGCGTAAATTACGCTCGAAAACGATCGCTTTCCTCGGGAGTTAAAAAAAAAACCGCTCGGAGGCAGGCTTAGGTGCCCTATTTCCAAGAATCCGGGAAAGCACGGTGAAAGTGATTTTCCCCGCACGGGGATCTTTTCGACGATCGAGAGTTTGAGCAACAATTTGACTGCTCCGATCCAGGATAATCGAGAGGGACTTGGTTTTTTCCTAATGATGCGTCGAAAGGAATTAACTCATATACATATATCATCCTAATTTGTTGAAAACTGCGAACGAGAGAACAGGAAGTGACTAAAGTCGAATTTCAGAGTGTAAGCAAAAAAATACATACATGCATGAATACATACAGGGTGGGGCAGAATGGACTTTTTTTTAAAATGACTTCCCATCTTTAATTCAATTCCTGTGGGAAGAAACAAATATATATTTGCTATTGTCTGAAAAAGGATTATTATTTGTTTGGGAAAACACATTTTTGACATGAAAAAATTGATTTTAGTACCTGGAGATAAATAATAATATTTCAAATCAGGGAGTCCATTCTGCCCCACCCTGTACATACCCAATGCCCTTCTTCCTTCCAGGATAGGCAAGTAAGCAGAAAATTTTGGGTTTTGCTAGCTCTGCTTCCGTTGTTTCCTCTACGAATCCTTTGAATCCAAAAACACAATTTAGAACACCGTATTAAATTTGCAGCAAAAAGGCGATTCGTTGGTATTTCATATTTTTAACTGTCTAATCTTGAGTGCGGTGGTATTTTGACAGTGGGATGTCCAAATCCTATCCGTAATTGACAGCCTTTTGAAGTCGCTTTGGCTCACCAAAGCGAGTGAAATCCGATAAATTGAATGGGTTTCGAAGGCCACATCAAAGAACTTCAACTGCCCTCACTCCAAGTAAGTAAACTGAGGAAATCCAACTACATGACCTCGACACTCGACTGCGGATTACATTAAAGGTAAAGGTGAGAAGGTATTAGGACAGCTTAGGTGAGAGTGAGCATTTTCAATGAAATAAGGTTTAGTAGTTTGGACATAAAAAGGAAAAGTTAGCGTTTGCAAAGAGAAGGGACTTGATGACTTGAAGGATAATTTCTTCCACTCACAATGGATAATGTAATCCAATTTCCTTTTCAAATCTAAATAATCATTAAAGGCATGAGGTAAACCACGTAACATTATTGATGCAAAAACTTCGGTTTAAATTCATAACGCCTCAATCATCAGCCATAATACTTGAGAGATCAACTGGAATTTGTGAGAATCACCCCCTGAACCATAAAGCCATTACAAGCAAGGTATTATTTAGCGATTTTGTAAAAAAAAATTAAGATGGATAAAAATTGATTTATTCATTTTTTAAGGTATTATTTCGGTCAAAGTAGGATTCGTGGAATGTCAGACAACCTTCCCCGGTTTTTTTTTCACTTTCAGGGGCCTATCCCGCTCAAGTACGTCCTTTTTCGCATCAGCATACGCTTTTCCCTTCTTCATTCTGTCCATGAAATCTATTCTCTTTCTTCCCCTTCCCCGCCTGCCCAGCATCCTTTCCTCTATCACACTCTTCAGCTACGCATCACTCTTTATTACATCCTTCAGCCATCTACCCTGCCTATCCCGGATTTCATTCAAAAGTTTCCTTTCCTTGCTCACCATCTCAAGCACTTCTTCCTTAGTCTTCCTTTCCGTCCACATCACCCTCTCCATCCTTCTCCACAACAACATTTCAAATTCCTGCAGCCTATTCTCGTCCTCCTTTCTGAGGGTCCACGTTTCTGCCCCATACAGCGCTATGCTCCATATGAGGCTATTCACCAGCCCCTTCTTCACATCTTTACCCAATGTCCCCGTCATCAACTCCCTTCTATTACTAAACGTCTCCTTAGCTAGCGCTATTATCTTCCGTATGTGTTTGCTATAATATCTGTTTTCCTCTAGCGTGATACCTAAGTAATGAAACTGTTCTACTTGCTCGAGTTGCTGTCCTCCAACTTTCATCACAAGCTTCGATTTCTTTGTCCAAGAGAATCTCATTACTTTTGTTTTATTATGATTTATCTCCACATTTTTTTAGGGAAAAATATCTGGAAACTTTACGTACTAAGTGGCTAATATTTTGGTGCCACTGAAAATATTGAATATTTTTCCTCGTAACGAGGCTAAATTCATTGCATATTAAAGGGCGCTTATATTTCGCTCCAGCTACCTTCAGCAAATACGTGAATAAAATTCAAGTAAATAATCTAACATGGAGCACGGCCGGTAGAGCTCTCGAAACCTTGTCTTTGAGGAAGAGGATTCCTTTTAATGCTCACGGGCGTAAAGGAAGCAGAAAACAAACTGGTTGGAAAGGAAGGGAAAAGAAGTGTGATAGATACCAGGAAATACGGGAGGTGACAAGAAAAAAAATGGCGCTTTTGTTGCCTCGTAGAGTGGCGGAAATTTTAACGGGAAGATAAATCTTTCGGGGATGAAAGATACTCGCTTCCAGGAGGTTATATAACGTCGTATGTAAAAATAGACAACGACCATCAAAAGGGAGCTGCATCTGAACGATAAAGCCAATACGTTATAGTTTACCATATCATGCTCGTATTACTTGGGAGAATTAGTCCACAGTGCGAAGAAACCTCTGTAAATACTGGCTTTCACAAAAGTAATTATACGTTTCTTAAACCATTCGTTTCGCTTTAAGGTCGATCGAGCCGGACAATGTGAATCAAAACAGCAATTAAACTGCACACTTAAATTTTTTTGGTGTGAAAAAAAATCACGTTTTCGAAAATGAAATGGGTTACCCAATGAACACAAAAATTTAGTTACAAAATATGCACATTATTTCACGAATATATTTTGTAATGACCACATCTGTTCAGCCATACGAGCTAGAGACCCTCAAGTCAGAGACTGGAAATCGATCACGTTGGATGGCCCGCTCTGGATGATCAATTTAATCTAATGTTAAAATAACCACTTCAATATTTAATTATTCAATTGTTAATGTTATTAATTTAATATTTTTTATTAGTAAATATTTAATTAAATGTTGAATGGTAAGAGCAAGATCGTTCAATATAGATTGTATTCTTCCTTCGATACAGGTCTTCGCAATGTCAACAAGTCCGCCATTAACGCGCTAATTTTAATGTATTCTCTATAAGCATAGCATAGAATTTTCAATGTTTTTGATGATTTGTCAGTGCATTTGTGTTCAAAATTATTCTAACAGATTCTATTGGGTTTGCCATGGTGGTAAATGCTCAGTAAGCACGTTAATGGCGGTTGTGAGGTGGAAATGGTTGCGAAGACCCATATCGATAGAGCTATGCATATATATCGAATCGAACGACCCGGTCAAAATAGCAGACTGTAGCGCAAGTTTTATGAACTACAGAACTTTGACTTCAATTACGTCATATTTCGCTAATAAGTTTAAGACTCAGTTGGTAAAATATTTATGTTTTATTTATATTCAACTTCCCAGAATTTTTCGCTCCTTAGAGACAGTTATAACAAAATGCTGTAGAATCATTCCTCGTTGAAATTGACTTTTTTTTCCTGCTGCCATGTGAGTATTCTCCAAAAGATCTCATGTTCAAATCCCCATTTTCAAGACTGGATTACGGTAAAACTAGCCATAAAAACCCTATTTTTTGTTCATCTCAGAGCGTAGAGCGCACCTCAAAGATTCTACAATCAAGTTGGGATAATTTCTGGAATAAGTGGCCCTTAAGCCACCCTAACTCTCTCTCTTGGACGCTTCATCATCATATCCTCCTACATTGCATCGTATCTTTTCCTTTCTTTCGCATCTTTCTCACTCAGAATGCTCTCACCTTCTTAACCTCAGAAATTTCACCATTGCGAAAAAGTGAAAAAAGCATCCTTAAAGTATGTAACATCTTCCTTCTACCAAAAAAAAACAACCGTCCCGATCGGCTGCAATGTAAGCCAGCCCGGCCCGGCTTACATTTGTCTTACTCCTAATGTCAACAGCGTTTACCATAACCATATTTTTCCTCGGCTTACATCGTCAACTCATTCCTTGTTTTTTTTCCTTCCTCTCTCCCCGAATAACGTCCCACACGTCGACTCAGACGATCGTGTTTTTTCTGCGAGGCATTCCATCCGAGTCGGGAGGAAAAGTCCGGGCGAACAATTTTTCCCACAGGCGTGACGCAAAATTTTTTTGTTCCTCTCCCTCTCTCTCTCGAGGTTGGTTGACGTTCAAACATTACTTTAGATGGTTCCAACACGACTGTGTGGCTTGCAAAAACTTCATTCCGAAGTTCCTCTTCTTAATAAATATTAATATCGTCAGGAAATGATGTGGCTAGAAATTAAAAAAAAAGTAATGCGAGCTACTTAACCCATTCTGGCCACTTCACATTTGATAAGTCGGACCGCAAAAAATACACGCCAAAGTCGTTTACCTAGGAGTGCGTATTGAAAGTTTCTCCTTAGTTCTAGTCAATATCATCTCATCAGCAGCAACATAGCATCAGAGTAGCAACTAGTCTCTAGCATCTCATCTCAAACGAGCTCAGTTACTTACTGGCGCGAGCCACAATCCACCCACACAATTTCTGACTTCATCTCGGCGTATTTTCCTGTCTCTCTTCATCCCGTCCACAAAAACATTTCTCTTTCTTTCTTACAGAGACGAGTTTCTGTCGTTGAAGAATTCAGGTCATTGGATTCTTGCGGAATGACTCTTAACGTTTTTTTTGCATAAAATCATCCGTCCATTGAAAAAAATGGAAACAGTATAAAGTTTGACGAACACGGCAATACTTTTTGGAAATAGGCTACAGATACCATGATCTCATAATAAAAAAACTTTGTTACTTTTCTTCGCAACTTTTATTATGACACACCGACCAAAGTTTCGATACAACTCAAGTAATTCTTGAGGTGATAATAATGTAATGATGAGAACAGGAAGTATTGAGTGTGAAGTAATAAAAATTATGTAGTAATTTTACGAAGTTTAATTATTTGTGTGCATTTGTGTATATGAAGTTCTATTACTTGTGCGTACTTGAAGCTATGCATCTAGAAATTAAATTATTATTATTCTCTCATTTCATAAGAATCCAATGTGCCAAAATCTTCACAAACGGATTCGTAAGGAAGAATGAGAATAGGTTTCATGAACGGGATGAAGTGCCCCTAGACACGAAATGCCCAGAGATGAAGTTGGAAATGGTGAAGGTTGGTTGCGGCACGGACCAGTAGAAGTATGGATGACTTAAACACACTTCCATTTAAACGAACTATATTCATCCGAATATTTATAATAATGCATGCGTCAGACCGGGAGTAATTATTTCTCCTCTTTCTGTGTTTATTTATTTTTCCCATTTTTATAATCTTGCACTTCACTAAGTCGTCGTTGAATGTTTGCTAGCGCTGTACGGAGCAGAAACATGGAGCCTCAAAAAGGAAGGTAAGAATAGGCTTCAGATATTTGAGATGTGGGCGAGGAGAAGGATGCAGAAGGTGCACTGGACGGAAAGGAAGACGAACGAGTAAATGTTTAGTACGGTGGGAGAGGAATGGAAACTTCTGAATGAAATCCGGGATAGGCAGGGGATGAGGCTAAAGGATGCAAAAAGGGGCGATGGGTTGCTCAAGAGTGTGACAGAGGGAATGGTGAGGGGCAATCGGGGAAGGGGAAGAAAGAGAATACATCTACACTTACAAACTACCCCGCGAGCCGCCGCATGGGCGAGTGGCAGGGGGACGTAGGTCACCAGCCGTGTAAAGATGTAAAAGTTTTGGAGGTGAAATGGTGACATGTCCTATGAGGGTGTATTTGCAGGAGCTCAGTTATTATTGTGGTCGATTATTGTGCACGGAAAGAACGAGTTTTTGTACCTATCTGTTCGGCAGAGTATCTCTCTCGTTTAATCGCATCTGTCAGACCTAGAAATGTAGTGAGGCGTATAATATTCACTGTGTCGCTCTGAAATACACCAGTTCTAAATATCTCAAGCAGCCTAAGCCTAGCGCGCAGCCTCAGAGTCTCTAGGGGCTCCCACCTTAATCCATAAAACAGTTGTGTAACACTATATGTTCGTTCGTAGCAGTTTTTAACGAAGCGTGCAGCTTTTCTTTGTATTTTGTTAATTTTTTTGGTTAAATATTTATGGTCAGGGTCCCAAATGCTCGCGGTGTATTCGAGGTGTGGCCTAACCAGAGCGAAGTAGCATCTCTCTTTTACTTTTTCATCCGAGGACCTTCCTACTATACGCTTAACAAAACCTAGTTTCTTTAATGCTGTGCCGCATATGTTTTGTATGAGTGTTCCCCACGATATATCTGAAGTTAAGGTAATTCCAAGATATTTTATTTTAGAATAGGTTTCACGGACGGGGTAAAGGAAGGTAGATCATAATATGAAGAGTCGGAAAATCAGTCACTAGAAGTGGATAGGACCTTGATAGTGTAAAAAAACAGGAAGGAGATTCTCTGAATTTCAATAAAACCTACCTCTACCGGTAGAAGACTTAAAAAAATGCATCTAACTAAATGGAAACAGTATTACAAAGATACAGTCGATAGCAGCCTGAGATTTAAGTCACGTCGCGCTCCCAAGTTGCGTACCGAAGTCCAAGGTGAGACAGCCTTCATGTACAGCTCCAGGCGAGAGATTTTTCAAAAATTTATTTGGCGTCTGTGGCTCGCGTGGCGTCGAGGCGAGAGACTGAAAGCTCACTTCATTGATCGACCTCGTTAAAAAACGGGCAAACGCGGAAGGAAGGAGGGACGGAAGGCCGCAATAGCCCCAATTTTCTTGCCCATATAAGTGTGACATTCCGGCGAGGCAGCAAAAGGAGAACACGTGCCAGAGTTGTTCAACCGCGTTGACCTTCACCCTGAACTTCGGGAAAAAGGCTTCCAACATCCTCCTTTGACCTCCGGAAGCCTCTCTCTCTCTCGTTCACACAAACACACACCACATGCAACGCTCTCGCTTCCAACGCTGCTGCTGTTGTGCACTCTCTCATTTGTTTTTTTAAACCCATTTTTTTTTCTCTCCCGTCCTATTTTTTTCCCTTCCATTTCTTTTTTTATCCAGCGACGTCATTCGATTTTCGTCGACGGATCTCTTTTTCATTACCTTTTTTTTTTCTGCAAACCTCACGTGGAATGGTAAGGGTCCCCGCGGATTGCAAAAAAAAAAAAATGAGCGTTCTATCGTTTTTTTTATCCTATCCTCCCTACTCCCCAAAAAAATCAAAGCGACCGGAGGAATCACACACCCGACCGTCTCTCTCTCTCCCTCCCCCCTCGAATATTTCAGATAGCTCCGGCTCATGGAAAGGGATGACCCCGTGACCTTACGCTGCTTCGGGACGCGTTGGGATCGCCAGGCGAGTGTTCCAAGTTTTTTTTTTTTTTTTAATCTCTCCCTCTCCTCCTACCTTCATCCGAATCAAAAGGTCGTTCGCAGACCTTGCAAGCGTGCACACAAACAATGGAGGGAAAATCAATTATTCGTTAAAGAATTGGATTCGCAGCGTCGTTTCTACGTTCCTAAAAAATTGACCTGGGATGGTTTGGTTGTGTGTTTTTACCACTACAGATAATCCCGAGCTCGCAATCAATGAGTCACGCAGTAGTACGATCACGATGGGTGATTCGAGATTTGGTTGTATTTTAACCATTTGTAAAACCCTCGCGCAAACTTCCCAGTCGAGTATTTCTCGCGGTAATATTCTTCATCTTTTTTTTGCATTCCAATTCGAGACTCAATAAATGACAAATCGAACGCTTAAGATTCCAATCTGAGTCAGAGAATCTCACTATATTCTCCAACCGATGCTGCTTTGCACTGGTTGGGCCACTCCTTGAATACGCTGCGAGGATTTGGGACCCTAGTCATAAAGATTTAACAAAAAAATTTAGTAAAAAACAAATAAAAGCTGCGCGCTTCGTTGAAAACTGCTATGAGCGAACGTATAGTGTTTTCTAACGTTTAGAGGGATTGAGGTGATAGCCCCTAGAGACTTCATGCTAGGCTCAGCTTGCTTGAGAAATTCAGAACGTGTGTTTCTGAGCGCCACAGAGAATATTACTATGACGCCTCATTACATCTCTAGGTCTGACAGAAGCGATGAAGTAAGAGAGATACATTGCCGAACAGATGGGTGCAAAAACTCGTTCTTTACCCGCAGAATTAGCGACTGCAATAAAAACTGAGCTTCGCTAAATACACACCTGTCACACACGTCAACATTTCATCTCCCAAAACCTTATCCCTTACATCTTTGCATGGCTGGTGTCCTAACACCCCATGCCACATGCCAATGCAGTAGCTCGATGGGTAGTACCGCATTTCCCGGCCCGTAAGATGCACTTTTTTTACTCCAAAATGTGCTCAAAAATCAGCCGGCGTCTTATTGGCCGAGGGCATAACTTCGTCCTCAAAGACGTTACCTGATTCGCCGGGAAAGATACTGTAAAATATGTTTTCTAACATCAGGCATAGAAAATGGTTGCCTTCACTAAAAACGTTGATAATAACACCGTTTGAGCCAGTCGAAAGCAATAGAGTTTGACAGAATCCTTGACAGTACATCCAAAAAAATTCGTCAATAAATCGTGCAATCATAGACAGAAAGTTAAAATGGAGACAATCATGAAGTCTTTTGAAAAGCGTGGAATTAGCACTGCGCTAGATGGAAGTGAAGATGACTTTGTCTATGAGGAAAAGATCAACTCCAGCGAAAATAACTGCGTAAGTGGTTTTAGCAGTAGCGATGACGAATTTCTGAGATTCTACGATGAATAAACGCTATTATATATTTGCAATTTTCAAATATGACAGTTCCGTTTTCTACGTGTAAAGTATTATCATTCAAATTAATTGATCCTCTATTGTCTGATCGAAGTATTTTTCGTAAATTACAACCCGATAAGTCACACTGCTTCTTATAGGAGTATTTTTCGTAAATTCCAAACCTGATAAGTCACAGTGCTTCTTATAGCAGTATTTTTCGTAAATTACAACCCCGATAAGTCACAGTGCTTCTTATAGGAGTATTTTTCGTAAATTCCAACCCGATAAGTCACACTGCTTCTTATAGGAGTATTTTTCGTAAATTCCAACCCGATAAGTCACAGTGCTTCTTATAGGAGTTTTTTCGTAAATTCCAACCCGATAAGTCACAGTGCTTCTTATAGGAGTATTTTTCGTAAATTCCAAACCCGATAAGTCACAGTGCTTCTTATAGGAGTTTTTTCGTAAATTCCAACCCGATAAGTCACAGTGCTTCTTATAGGAGTATTTTTCGTAAATTCCAACCCGATAAGTCACAGTGCTTCTTATAGGAGTTTTTTCGTAAATTCCAACCCGATAAGTCACAGTGCTTCTTATAGGAGTATTTTTCGTAAATTCCAACCCGATAAGTCACAGTGCTTCTTATAGGAGTTTTTTCGTAAATTCCAACCCGATAAGTCACAGTGCTTCTTATAGGAGTATTTTTCGTAAATTCCAAACCCGATAAGTCACAGTGCTTCTTATAGGAGTTTTTTCGTAAATTCCAACCCGATAAGTCACAGTGCTTCTTATAGGAGTATTTTTCGTAAATTCCAACCCGATAAGTCACAGTGCTTCTTATAGGAGTTTTTTCGTAAATTCCAACCCGATAAGTCACAGTGCTTCTTATAGGAGTATTTTTCGTAAATTCCAACCCGATAAGTCACAGTGCTTCTTATAGGAGTTTTTTCGTAAATTCCAACCCGATAAGTCACAGTGCTTCTTATAGGAGTATTTTTCGTAAATTCCAACCCGATAAGTCACAGTGCTTCTTATAGGAGTTTTTTCGTAAATTCCAACCCGATAAGTCACAGTGCTTCTTATAGGAGTTTTTTCGTAAATTCCAACCCGATAAGTCACAGTGCTTCTTATAGGAGTATTTTTCGTAAATTCCAACCCGATAAGTCACAGTGCTTCTTATAGGAGTTTTTTCGTAAATTCCAACCCGATAAGTCACAGTGCTTCTTATAGGAGTATTTTTCGTAAATTCCAACCCGATAAGTCACAGTGCTTCTTATAGGAGTTTTTTCGTAAATTCCAACCCGATAAGTCACAGTGCTTCTTATAGGAGTTTTTTCGTAAATTCCAACCCGATAAGTCACAGTGCTTCTTATAGGAGTATTTTTCGTAAATTCCAACCCGATAAGTCACAGTGCTTCTTATAGGAGTTTTTTCGTAAATTCCAACCCGATAAGTCACAGTGCTTCTTATAGGAGTTTTTTCGTAAATTCAAAACCCGATAAGACACAATGCTTCTTATAGGAGTATTTTTCGTAAATTCTAATGCGATCATAGTGCGTCTTATGCGCATTATAGGCCGGGAAATTCGTCATGCGGTTGTAGAACCTTTCGTGGTTGTACCACGTGACCCCTTAGTCACGTGATCGGGATGATCTCTAGCGGTTCAAACGAAATCCCCCGCGGGAGGAATCATTGTTCCTATTTCGCGTTGCCACTATTGTTATCCGAAACGCTAACTGACGCAGTCCTGAGAACGCACTCGAATTTAAAATCATGCTCTCATGCGCATGACGTAATTTGAAGAGTGATGATCACGTTTCGGCTCTCATGAGCGCAGTTGAAAAGTAACGATAGAGCAAGCGCATTCGTTACGGCGAGCCTCGATTGCCTCCCAAGTGACTCCACAACGAGAGCGCTCCCGCATTCCATCGTTATTTTTTCGATTGCGCTTACGAGAGCGAAAACGTAATCGTCATACTTCGATTATTTAAAGGGACTTTGAAGCGTGCGTCCGCTTCACTGCATTTTTGTAGCGAGTGCAAATTCATGACTAAAATTTGATCGAATTCGCTCTTCAAACTACGCCTATTTTCTATGACTTCACCGCTGTCGAATATTTATACAGCGAGTCACGCGAACTGCGGTTGCGAACCACTCGCAGCAATGAACATCAATACGAAGTATGCAGGAAAATATTATTCGGAGAGTAATTTGACGTCACGACTTTACCAGTCCATCTCGATAAGGCTCAGGAAATATATATTATGACAAATATTATACGGCTTATGACTCATTTAACATGGCTTGAGTTCAAAACAAATATTTAAACTGGCAAAATGTTCTGAATCGATTTACTTACATGACAACCGGTCTCGTTAAAGTGACGCTACTTCATTTAGAGTAATCCACTCCGACCGACAATCAGAAATATCATGGCGACAGACTAAAATATAGGATAGTGAATATCCTTATCATATTTTTTAATAAATGGTTAAACATTCATACGATTAAATTTTTTTCTTATATTCTGAGTTCCGTAGCGCTAGAGAAAAAGACCTGCCTACAGCAACATGATTACAGGCGTTGAAATTTTGCGAAATGAAAAGATTTATTTAATCATAAATGCGTATGGCACGGGAGAAACTTCTGATTAAAATTTAATTTCATTCCATCATTGGTTGTTGAATCCTAAGATTGGTTGACTGCAGCCCTCCACCCTTCCCTATCTAATGCTAGTTTCCCTCCTTCCTGGTATCTCTTCCTATGTACTTTCCTCTATATTTGGTCCATGAGCTTATTCCTGGGTCTTCATCTGGGGAATTTTCCCTTTATTTTACCTTCAATTATGTTCCTCACGAACCTATTGTGTCTCAAGATGTGTGCAATCCATCTCCTTTTTCTTTCCTGTATGGTGTTCCGTATGGTCCTTTCCTCTTCTACATTTCTGTACACTTGATCGTTTCTTATTTTGTTCGTCCATTTTATCTTCAGCATCCTCCTCCAGCACCAGGTTTCAAAGGCTTCTAGTCCATTCTAAAAATGCACCAGTCTACACATTTTACCGTATAGCATATCTACATCTACATCTACGTGATACCCTGCGAGCCACCACGAGGGTGTGCGGCAGGGGGTGAAGATCACCAAACATGCACTATTGACATGCAAGTAGGATATTTAAGGGAGACATGCTAGATAATAGGGTCACATGGAGCTAGATGGTTAGTATCTACATAATAAGGAAGGGATTATCGGTTGTTATTACATGCATCATGCACTACAGACTACTCTATCTATATTTCACCAACCTATCCCTTTGCTACGCTGCCTATTGTTCTCTCTTATAGTACGAGGGAAAAGTGACATTTTAAATCTATCGGTACGACAATCTATCTCTCTAATCTTGTTAATATGATCAAACCTAGCATAATAAGAAGGGGTTCTTAATATATATCTAACGTCATCTGTGAACAAATCGGTTTCGAATTTACTTAAAAGGTTTAACCTAAATTTTGACCTGCGTTCTGATAGTAATTCCCATCCTAGTTCTTCTATTAAGCTCGTAACACTTATACAATTATCATAACGGCCTTTAACAAACCTAGCAGATCTCCTTTGCACGCGCTCTAATTCTTTTATCATACCTTCCTCGTACGGATCCCATATACTAGCGGCATATATTGAATTGAAACTTAAATTTCATCTCTTCTCATCGTTAAATGTTTGAGAAAACATTTTTAAATTCACGCTTGAATGCTTCTATTTAAATACCATTCAAGAAAAAACTGATGTCTTATTTTTAAAAACTCCTAAGGTCACAATTGGTCCAGAAGACCTACGTCACTATGCATGTCCCGATGATTCACGTCACTACCGTAGGATCAAGATATTAACTTGATGGAAACGAAGAAGCTTGAGACAATGCTTCGAGTTATCCCGGGCTTCGAAACTTAATAAGGCAATTGAGAAATTTATGCAAGGCCGCATTTTCATCAAAAGGCAAACCACGACGTGGAGTCGAAACCCTTTGGTATTGTGCGCACGAAATCGAATCAGATCTCCGGAGCTCGCGAGGGGATTTATTCCACAAAGATTCCGACCCTTTTCTCTCTTCTTTCTCCTCTCTTCCATTTTGTTTAAATAAATGTCCCCGGGTCCATTCTGAGAGGCTTAAAAGTGGCCCTCTCCGTGGAGCAAGATAAATACGCGAAGAGTAAAGTGGTCCAGTCATCCATTCTGCCTCTCTCTCTCTCTCTCTCACTCGCAGACCTCCCCAGCCTCCTCATCCCTCACCCCAAAACCATGACCCGGGATTCTCTAAACCCCCTCCTTCACATAAGGGTTCTTCTTACGCAGGCCTCTCTCCTCTTATTCGTCTTCCCTCTCTCGTTTTCCATCCATTTTCCCTTCCTTCCCACAATGCCTCGCTCCCCGAACCCTTACGCAGCAGCATCCCCCGAGCGGCGGGACGCTCTGGATCCCTTACCCTGCGTCAAATCCCTTGGAGGAACCCTTTCCCGTCGGTTCGACCACGAAACCCTTACACTCCCTCCCTCCCTCCCTTCCCCTTAAGGATCACATACTCCACGATCCGAGAATTTATAAAAGAAAATATTTTCATTCTTCCTCTCCGTTGGATCATTTTCTTTTCAACCGTCAGTCGCGGCATGCCAGACCCAACCGACACTACAGCATCGAGGTTAAGAATAAAGAGGAGCGATGCTTTTAGTTATTCGCGGACATACTTTCGCAGGAAATGAAGGGATACCTTCTGCGGGTTGAGCAGGGAGGAGAGAACACTGCAAAGGGCTGAAAATGTGTGACTGAATGTTGTTTGTATAGCGGCGCATCCAACTGTGCGCAATGTACTTACGCCTGAGAGCAATACTTGAAGAACAAAAATAGGCTTCCACTCTTCATAATATCGAAAACTATAGTTATCGACATCACTGTCAAGGTCAATACACAATTGCCACGGTAATTATGGTTGCTCACCAAATTGATTTAAAAAAATGGCGTTTTAACGAAGAAAGGTTCAAGACTCTTAGGTGCAGGTTGACAGTGTTATACATTTTGAACATGCGGCTGAGTCGGTTGCACGTGGGAAACCAAGCACCCCTGGTGAAAGGAGAGTTAATCTCCAAGACGATAGCCAAAGATCTGGCATAAAGGAGAAAACAACTGATTCATTTGCACGAGACATATCCCTGTAAATACTTAGCCACTAGCTGCATCTGGGACTTCGCAATGCCATGTCGACCACATATCCTCCAATTTAATCAGGATTATGCTCCATCATTTTTGGTCTTGGAACATTTCAATACTAAAATCAACCACCGATATCAGAACACATCGAAAGTCGATAGATTTAGCAATTAGTCTCGAAATCTTTGCAAAATATATCGAGGCAAGAGGCTGAAACAAGGAGAAACTGCAAACATTCTTCGAGTCATCAAGCACGTACATAAATCTCGTCCATTTTGTGGTGAGGACTGGGAATGCAATCAAATCGACGTACCGTATTATGTCAGGAAACCACACGCCAGCGAAGTTAAAACGGTATAGGCGGGACGTTACAACGTGAATGGGAAGCTATCAATTTAGATCGCTGCGCCGACACTTAAGCTGGATTAAATTTACACCGCAGTGCCACGCTCAAAATCGAACATGGATCGATGATCCCTACAATTCCGAAACCCCTCGAAAGACCAATTACCACGGTGCGTAGCTGGGGAGAGGGAGTTAACACCCGATTTCATGCTTCAAAATTGGATTAAGCGATAAGAGAATGTTTGATTGTCAACTACAGCTCACGATGAGAACTTCCAGGACGAGTCGAGTTATTAACGAGCAGTCAGGATCAGCAGAATCACCATCGTATCTTTCATATAATGAAACAAAGGGTTGGGATTTATCCAAGTATGTCGACGAGAAACCATCGCAGAACTTTGATTAGATAATTCGTAGCTTTTTAACATATAATTGTTTCGGACCGGCTGAGGACGGCACGGCTGGAGACGGGCACAGCTGAGGGCGGGCTCTCAATAATGCGATTACTAATACTGATCCTATGCCTGTGGCGCAAGGGTCAGGTCGAACTAAGATCGATAGAAATTTGACCTCGGTGATATTTAAATTCACAAGTTTATTTCGCATTATATAACGAGCTATGATGGAGGGCACATCAGATGCAATGTCCGCCTTATCCACTCCTTCGGATTGGTTGATGCAATCATTAGACCTCGAGGAGTTGTCCTTAGAGGATCTTGTCGTCCTCATTAGCGGTGTCTTCGTACAGTCGAACGTGAAGTTTGAGAAGAAAGGGGAGAACGCCGTACGGTTATCATTACCGTACTCAACGAGAGGGGAGACCATCAGGGCCAAGTTCGGCGATTGGGAGCCGTACATTGCCATCAATCCATTATCTCCACATCACACGGAGGCCCAAAGCAAAAGCTAACGTCACGCATTTAAGGACTGAGTGAAGAATGCTGGACTAAACCATCCTGACTAAGACGGGTATAACACCATTCATAAAATAAAAGACTTTTTTTTTAGTAATCTACCGGTAGAGGTAGGTTTTGTTGAAAGCCGGAGAATTTACTCCCGGTTTTCTACACTTTAGCCTCGGCTTACGATCTACACTTCTTCATCCGATCAATGAAACCTGTTCTGCTTTCCCTTCTCCGCTTGCCCGGCATCATTCTTTCTATCACACGCTTAAAACTATGTGGTACATTGGTTAATGGCAAAGGAAGAAATTTCTATCACCAATGCACAACCTCCCAACCACCAATCCTTTCTGTTCCCTCCTGGAACTGGAGGGAATATGTAATTTGAAAAACTCCCTGTAATTTAATCTAATGTTGACCAGGCCGAGAGTAAATGTTTTATGTGGAATTTCCAAGATATTTTTTATTTAATCTGCCCAAGAAATCATTTATTAATTGGATTTACAAGGGGAGTGTCAGATAGCCGGGTCTCAGATTTTATTCAAACTTAGCAGTTGTACAGACCGCTGTATGTGGTTCATGAATCAACCCACACATAGGGTTATAAAACCAATAGTTTAAACAAAAAAGACCTTTAAAAATTTCAAAATTCCCTTCAGACGGGCAACCCACATAACTGACAACCTGGACGGGTGGCTGAAGTGCTCTTCTCAGGTCTAGAGACACGGGTTCGATTCCAATACGGGGTATGTTTCTTCCGCTGTTTTTATAGTTTTTCTTTTACGGCATCCTACAGTGCGCTCAAGATTTTTTTATTTTTACTCGAAATATTATTTTTGCGCGAGGCAAATTTTTCATTTGCATACACGACGTCAGGCTTAGTCTCTTTTTTCGGTCGAAGGCAGCCTTATAATTATGTCACTTCCTTCTCTTTTCACGACGTATTTCCATTATTCCTTCATGCACATGATTTCCATTTTCTATAATTATTTTATAATATTGTCTTCATATTTTTACAATTGAAGCATAATTCTTGATAATATTAAAATTTTCCGTAACTTGTCAGTTATGTGGGTGGCCCGTATAAAAGGGAATATTGAAATTTTTAAAGGCCATTTTCGTTTAAACTGTTGGTTATATAACCCTATATGTGGGGTGATTCATAAACCACATACAGCGGTCTGTACAACCACTAAGTTTGAATAAAATCTGAGACCCGGCTATCTTACACTCCCCTTGTTAGATAATGTGCCTTATGATACCCGGGAACTCATGTTTTTCGAAATTGACTTTTGCAAGAGGCGATTTTCAAGCTAATGAATGAGTAAAGGCTACCGGCGTTTGAGATATGAGAGGTGAATGAAAATGAGCACAAACGAGCACGTTCTTAGAAAGAATGAGGACAGGAAAGTTATGAATGAGATTAGGAGAGGGCAGGGTAGGTGGTAGATGAAAGTGATGAAGGGCGAAAGGATGCTGAACTATGAGGAGGATTGGCAAGTGGGGAAATGAGAAGACTGAGAATGTGCTTAATAAAAAAAGGATGAGAAGAGGTAGGACGCATGCTGGAATGAAAAGCAAATTGTTAAAAAGAAGCCGCGGCTTTCGCCCGTAAACATGGATAGGATTTTCCCTCTATTCCGTACAGAATTAACCGGTGGATTACACCATAATCACTGAATCGAAGTTAGTTTAGATGGAAAAATGTTTCTCTGGTCTAATATTTTACAGTTGCAGACTCTAATCTTCTAGTGTGGTATGCTCAAATAATTCCAAGGTATTCCATTATCATAATTGTCATTCTACCTAAGAAATTGGTTGGGTCAGGGAATCCTACCGATAATTTTTCAGCCCAATGAGAATTTTTCCCTGCATTTTCACCGATCAAAATTCCTCCTCTTCTTCTCACTTAGAAGAGGAGGATAGAGGGTAAGCTGTGTGGAAGTGATGAAGAAAACTTCGATTGATTAAATGCATGGGTGGACTTTAGGAAAGACGAACGAGGAAGTGTTTATTGGTCCGGTACTCGAGGAGAGGAGACTTCTTGAGGAGATTAGGATGAGGTAAAGTAGGTGGTTGTCAGAGATGAAGACTGGTGAAGTGCTGCTGAAGGTCCTGATCATCTTTGACAGTTAGGACAGGCATTGGAGGACGAAGGATAAAGCGGGAAACGAAATGTACAGTTTCGGTTCACGGGATGAAGAGGGGGTGGACGTATACTGAGATGAAGAACTAAATTCTTTCGCAAGGGAAAGGGTTGCAGGATTTACTTTGTGGAAGTTGTCCATTATGGACCAAATAAAAAGTGACTTTGTTAACTCCACTTGAGGTTTATTAGTACGAACAGGATTTCGACACTTCGTGTCATTTTCATGTGCAAAGGCAAAAATCAGTCACAAAACTACATATACCGTTTGTTGGTATTTATATTTGCACCTGAAATATTGGTATTTGTATTTGCACATAAATACTCTCCCATAGTACAAGTCACCATTTCACCTCCAAAAATTTTACATCTTTACACGGCTGGTGACCTACCACCCCCTGCTACACGCCCATGCGGCGGAAGATGAAGATGACACCAAGTGTCTAAACCCAAGTCGTGTTAATAAACCCCAAGCGGAGTTAACAAAGTCATTTTTATTTGTTTCATAAATTGCTTTGGTCGATAAAGGTCGGTGTCCGAAAAAATTTCAAGAATATTTGCCCCTAAACCTATATTTCCATTCAACCCTATCTTTACAGGTCAATTACCACTAATATTAGTAATGGTTCCCCAGTTTCTAGTCTCCGAGTCTCCCGCTGCTTCTCTTATGTGTATATCCATAATCTAGGGATTACGTTGACTGATCGTGGGCTTATCATGTAAATAATATTTCGAACAAGATCCATTCCATACTTTATCAGTTAAATGTTCACAGAAACTTACTTCCTTTCACTACTAGAAAAACACTCATTCCAACGCTTATTCTCCCTGTGATAGATTACTGCTGTCTTGTTTATAATGACCTAAACGAAGAAGATAATCTCAAGCTCCACCGAGCCTTCAACTCCTACCTTAGGTTCATTTTTGACCTTCGCAGAGACGTCCACATTACGCCGTATTATAAACAACTAAGGTGGTTCAATGTCAAATCCCGCAGAGAGTACTTCCTGGGATCTTTTTTGTTTGTTCTGTTTAAAAATAAATCACCAAAGTACCTGTATGATTTGTTCCTCACTTGTCCCTCAATTTCTACAACGTCCACAAGGTCTGATCCCAATCTATAGTATTTCCCATGTCATCGCACAACTGTTTATAGTTAAGTCATTTCTGGTAGCAGCTTGCCACGTATGGAAAAACATGCCTACTCAAATTAAAAGCTACACATCTGTTCAAACATTTTAATTGAAATGCTATGATTACTTAATTTTCCGGGAATAACATAATTTACTTTCTTCTTTGTCAAATTTGTTTTTCATGTAATTATGGTTTCTATGTTATTGTATACTTTTGTGTTTTGTAAAGTATTGAACACATAAGTCTTTGTGCTGTGATGGAATCATCAATTTTTTTGTAATAACTATTTTGCCTGTAAACTGTTATCACTATTATTTTTGTTCTTACGGATTTTTTTCCTGAACAATTGTTTTTCTTTCATTCTTTCTTTCTACTTTCTTCCTATCCCCTGAGTCCACCCCGGTTAACCCCACGCATCCGCGACACATCAGAGGTCGAGAGACGAGAGGAGAAGCGTTTGAGTAGTTTCGGGGGGATGGGAGGGACGGGAGAGTCTGAAACCGACCGATGGGGCCCCGCAAATCATTGCCAATCACGATGACACGCGATCGACTGCGGTGGCCCAGTTACCCGCAAGCCCCGGATGGAATTGCGCCCCGCGCCACTTAGGAACCTAACCGGCGTGCGACACACGAAACTCCCCGGAGAGGGGGTGAAGAGCGGGGGAATGGGGGGAGACACGACACGCATGGTGGCGAATCAGACGCAATCAAGCGCGTGACAGGGGCGTGCTCGTTTCGTCCCTCGAGAGATCCCCTGCACTCCCTCTCGCCGCCGTCATTTGACACCTCCGCATCAACTGGCGGATGCGAGATATATTCACGGGGGGATATTGGGGATTCGAACTCGGAAGCGTCCGATTTGAACCGCCGAATGATCGATCCCATTAATGCTAACTCGGTCGTCGCCTTCCGTCGGTCGTGAATGCCTCTTAGCAAGAGGGTTTTTTGTAGGCTTGTGCGATGAACGAATTTGCCCATCGAGGGTCGATGAAAAAAACCATCGAGATGATTCGGTTTTGGTGATTGTCATCGACGACGATGAGCCGATGAATTCATCGCCGTCGATAACTAGATGAATTCATCGCCATCGATGAGTCAATGAACTCACCGACCTCGATAATTCGATGGATTCATTCATCGCCGACGGAAAGGTAGGGATAGGCACGGGCGGGCGACGCAACACAAATAATTATCATCTGATGGGAATGGATTCATCGACTCATCTATATCGGTGAATTCATCGACTCATTGACGTCAGTTTATTTCTCAAATCATCGACGTCAGTTAATTCATCGACTCATCGACGTCGGTGAATTCATCGACGTCGATGATCGATGACATTCATTGTCATCGACGCGGCTCATCGCAACTCGATGACTAAAATCATCGTCGATGAATTCGATGAATCGACTCATCGCACAAGCCTAGCACTCCCTCTCGCCGCCGTCCTTTGACACCTACGCATCAACTGGCGGTTGCGAGATATAATCACGGGGGGATATAGGGAATTCGAACTCGGAATCGTCCGATTTGAACCGCCGAATGATCGATCCCATTAAGGCTAACTTGGTCGTCGACTTACGTGGGTGCCTCACCCACGAAAGAGGCTTAGAATAGAATAGAATAATATTTTATTATTCCGGGACGATTACGTCCCTTAGGAACACAAATTTTAAACACATTGTTTTGGAATCAAATAATTAATGCCATTGTGGATTACTGATGAACAACAATACTTGATGCCCCTATTTTACAAAAATTACCATAGGAATGCGAAGTAAATTAGCTTAGCGGAAGGGTTTCGAGGGAAAAGATACATCACCGCGATGAGGAGCAGTGGGGATTGAAGCCGTGACATCCGAGCGGGCGAGTGAAAGCAGTGCTCTTGCAGTTTGAGCCACTCGGCAGCGGAGGGCGCTTTGGGCAGCAATAATGATTCATAAAAGCACTCGGGAGGGAAGTCAGTGCAACTGGTTTCGAATCCCAGTCGGGCGAAAGATTGCTTCGCTGCGGATTTCCAAAAGCTGCGGTTCTTCTAAGCGGATGGCATCGCTCAGAGTTGGGTTAGATTTGAAATACACTGATTTGACTTCAGGTAGTTTAGGCGAGACGGTTTCTTAGTCATAACGGAGACCGTATTCCAATTATACGCTTCACTTTCAGCATGGTAAGATGCATGAAATAAGTATTGCATTACAAATGGTGCGATCAAATAATTTTAAATTACTGGAATTATCAGAGATAAAATATTAATATCTATAAAAGTCTTTAACTTGACTCATTTTTCCGCGCGGTACGTTTAAAACTTCACAACGGAAAGTTTTTTGTATTCCTGCAAAATAAATACGGTGACAATATGGTTGATTTAAAAAAATAGCTGAGAAAACATAAAAACAGCACACTGTAAATTTTTTTGGCGAAATCTAGGTGCTAGAAATTATTCATATTTTTATTATTTTGGTCTCTGTGTAGTGCATAAACGTACAATTTCCCATTCCGAAGGGAATTTCCCATTTATCTTCAAAATTCTCATAAAGTAGTCCGGTAAGGGGCTGATGTTTTTGTATTTTTGGAAGGGCGATACATTTTTCTTCAATTTAAGCTAAAATACATTATTTTCAAGGATAAATGATATTTCGCTCAAACCTCTACCTTAAGCCCGCTTCACACGGGGAATGAAGTTGCACGACTTTAAATTGCATGCTTTTCTCAACTTGGCGGGCAATAACAATTGAATCAGAGAAGGGGCTGTTTTTCCATCTCGCTTTCATGCACTTTAGCTTGAATTCTTGCAATTAATCCGCTTGAAACGATGCAATTTGAAATGCACATTCGCATTGACGTCAGATTGCGCGATTAAGTGCCCAGTGGTAAATCGGCTTTGGAAATAAATGAAAAGTATATATTAAAAAAAAAAATATCGTATGATTTTGAACTAATGCCACCCTAACGAATTATGCGGCCATGCAATTCTCTTCCCAAAACGATATTTGGCGTACTTGCATATTGGCTGCATTTCTGTAAAATGCGCTATTATCTTGAACACACACTTAGTTGCTGTCAATACTAGTCTTGAACATTAAACCCTAATGCACCGTAAATCCCGGCAACTTAGGCAGTGACATTTTGAGCGTATAGTTGTGTCGAAGACCAAGGAATTTCCTGCAACCACGCAAGGTTAAATTACGGTTTTAGGACAGAAGCGGTTGCTTGTTATCTCGCATATGGTAATGCGAAGGATTTAAAGTGCACACAAATTCTCATGAAATCACTTTAAATTTCATTGCACGCTTCCATTTTTTTAAGGATGAAATTACGTCATTATAAATAATGGTACACTGCCTCGAGTCAAGATCGAAAGAGCCGACTTTGTCTCATACATATCGGAAAATGGCACGTAACACAGCGCGGCATCTTCCCGACTGAATTTGAAAAATCCTATGATTCACAGCTATGCTTCATACTTTTAGACACGTTTTACTTAGAAGAAACATTTTTTGTAATTGAGAAAGAAGTTTTCTCTTCTTTAGCCATGAATAAAGGAGGTAACGGAAAGAAAGAATTTTTTAAGTCATTCATGATTTTTGTTTGTTTAAAATAGGGCGTATTTCTAATTATTAACCGTGCCAAGATGATTCCAGAAGCATGCGCCGAATATGGAACAGTATACACTAAAGAAATAACCTAAGTTACACAGAAAAAACAAAATCTCGACGGGCATGAGTTCGGTGTTATTCAAATTAATAAGTTATGAGCATGATAAGGGGAATAAATATGATAAATTAAATAGAAAAAGACAAGAGATTCAAAGGGCTAATTTTACGCTATAATCACTGTCATCAAGTTGGAAAGAAATTTTAAGTATGCAAAACTATATGGAAAAACTGAATGGAGAAATTTATAAGAAAGCGTTCCAAATTTCCTACAATTATTAGAACTCTGAGGTATACTTAGAGAATGCGATCCCTGTCTCCAATGTAGTAAGAAATGATATTTACATAACCGGAGCTTGATGAAAAGAGTTAAACTTTTTTGCATTTTTCTGAGTAAACTTAAACTTTTTTTACATTTTTATTTGTGAAGATATTTTTAGATGCCTAGATTTTAATCCTTACATATAAGTCATTAATTTTTTTACATTCACAATGAAATGAAAAATATGATGAAATGATGAAACATCAGTTCTAATTTAATAAATCAGAGCAAAGTTGACCAAGTTTACCATTTTACCATGAATACCGAAACTTAACGAAAGTAACGCCTGAAACAGTTTCGTTTGTTCATGTTTTTACAATTCATTTTATCGATTTTAATGAATGCATTTTTAAATGCACAGAATGAAATCTTTCCTAATCCTGGAGTTTTTTGTACTCAATGCTTAAGTAGTTTTGCGATTAAATAAGAGAAAGTAGTCCTTGTAATCATTTTCGTATCAATATCCAAATGATCGACATTTTTTCTGGAGCGTAATATCCTGAAGAGCCCCAGAATTGCTTTTTTTTTCGTGTTCCCAAAGCCAAAGTTCGACCACCGATTTCCAATCCTTCCATTCTTCCCTCTCTCTCTCTCCTCTTTCCTCCAACCGCACTTCACCCGAATCGGAAGGCCGGAAGAGAGAAAGAGAAGGAATGGGAACCCTCGTCTCTTGGCCCTTTGGGGAATTCGAATCCTGCCACTGCCACTGATGGCAGCACTGGCCGACTTCCGCAAAACCCTTTGAGCGCGGGTGGGGGGCGGCGGGGGGTGGGAGAGAAAGACAAGAGTATCGCTGGAAGGAAGGGACAAACGCCGCGACCCTGGATGGTCACCGTCCTCGCCCCACCACACACAAAAAAAAGCAGCGTCGCGATGGGGGTGGAAGGAAGTAGGACTGGGTGGCCAAGGGTGGTGTCAACCTTTTACGCGGCGGGGATACGACCCTTTGCGATGGTGCGAGATTTCTGAACAAAACAAAAAAAAAGGGTTACGCTCCCGAATGCGGACGAAAGGGTTTTGAAGGGGATTGGGTGGGGGGGAGGAAGTGGGGGTAAAAGTTTGGTTCTTTAGGGTGGGAAAATAAAAAAAAGTTCCAGGTTTAAAAAAAAATCTTTTCCCTCTCTCCATCCTTTCTCTCCCTCTCCATCTCCCTCTTGCGGCCCCATGCAGGGCGACAAAAAAGTCGATCGTGGAGGAAGTAATTGGCAGGGAGGGGAGGGGGCGGGGGGTATCCAAGCGAGGGGAATTTGGAGAGAGAGAGAAAGAGGGACAGGGTATGGCGGGAGGGAGTTTTTTTTAAAGGGTAGATACTAACAAACCCTCCCCCACCCTTCAGACGCCGCCACACTCGAGGCGTGATGTTAGGGTAACGAGACGAAAAACTGAGGAAAAAAATCCCACCGGCAGCCTTTTGATCGAATTAATCGCATTATTTTTTTTCATTTTTTTTCATTGGGCTCATCAGTGATATGATTAAAGCACTCTTTCCTCCTCGAGTTTAATATTATTTCGACTACGATGGATCGGGTATAATTTCGTTAGATCTCGCCCTTCTTTGTGTACGTAAGCTTCCCACGATCAACATGGAGATTATCCGCGGCTAAAGGGGCAACAGGGGATGGTTTGGAGAGAGAATGGAGGAAATGAGCGGCAGAAGTTCATTCAAGGAGGAAATTGAATCGAAGGAAAAACAAGAGCCACGGCAGTTTGCAGACGCTACGCCCAGAGGGCTCATACCATCCATTGACCACATCGAGATATAGTCATTTAAGCTTTATTCTCTCTTCCCACTCTTTTACTGTACCGAAAATGTATTTTTCTTCTCAGAAACTGCTTTTATATGCAGTTATAATAGCATTTAATCTTACTTTAGGATTTAAAGACTGAATCAGAGCAAAACTATCAAATGAATACTCTACTGTGTTCAACATTTTTTTTATTCTCAGGCCTTATACCTATCAAGAAGCCTGTTCGTAGAGATAGAGGTGGCTTGGTATTCCAGTCACAATGATTGCTAGAAATTCTACGAAGTAAAGCCAAAAACTTAAACAGAAAACTTAAACTGCTTGATTTCATCAGGTCACTTTGGAGTACAGGGATTTGGGGGCATTATGCATGATAACTTTTTTTCAAGGAGATCATTCTAGAAGCTCGTTAAATGTAGACTTTTCGCCAACTTTAATGAAAGATCCTCCAGGCTAAAGAAACGGCGCATCATTAAACTTCGCGCAGTGCTCACCATAAAAGTATTTCTTCACGATAGAATTCTGGTCTTTCAACCTTTTTCCTCCTTAAATAGACCTTTTCGAGGATGGCAGCTTTCTGAGTAAACATTTGAATAAAAAAAACATCCTCAAAATCAACAGAAAAGCGGTGTATCACAGGTATCCATGGAAGGAGAGGTGATTCATTTCATCTTCACTGGAACAGAACGCCTCTAATTTCAGCGCGAGGCGTTCGGTTTTCCTCCGATTGCACATCGCTTTTGAAATCATCCCACGCTACTGCGAGCTTTTCCAGCCTCTCGTTAACACGGCAACATCTGCTCGTGATACTGGTCGAAATCTGGTGGGGATGTTCCGCGGGGTCCCGAGGGCTGGGGAGCAGGCAGGATTCTCTTAACCGGGGCGCGGATCAATTTACTAACTGCTCCTCCTAACGCCTGGCCTCCAAATTTCCATATCGCCCTTGAAAGCGACTCGAAAGGTCAGGAGACTGCTCGTTGAAAAGCTTGAATCGCCCGAAACGAGACGGAAAGCGAGAGCCGATCACTTTGGTACGCGTGCGAGAGGTATCCATCCGTGAGACGTTTATCCTCCCGTCATTCTCAGAAACTATGGGAAATGAAAGCAAAAAACTTGCGTCGTGTACAACTCACGAGAGAATAAACTCGCTCGAATGCTTAAAAATGACTCACCATGCCTATGCATGCTGATCATTTCAAAAAATTCTTTAACCACGCCTAAAGGCATCTTTAGATCGCACTAATTTGCCAAAAATGCATCAATTTTTTGACTCTTCGTCAAATATTACGAAAGATACTCTACTAGCTGCATCACTCAGGGAGGATTCTCACGTCCCATTTGATTTGTTCGAATTCTATTCTCATTATATCACAACTGAGGTTGCTTTGGAGAAATTACAGCAGACTACATCTAATTCCAAAGGTTATGAATAAAATTCAATTTTGTTTGTTCCCTATGCCATCCAAGTCTTACTACCATGCATCCTTCAGATTTTTTATTATTCTTTATCCCGCGGAATCTTACGAGATCAGGAAATGTCCTGGAAATGAGTAACTAGGGAAATAAGATTTTCTATCAACTGAAATTGCAAAATAAACACTTTCCTGTGTCTACCATAGTTATGCTTGCAATACAGTGTCACCCTACCGAACAATGTCTTTGGAAAGGATTAATTGTAGGTTCTCTTAAATAGATTCCATTGGTATGTTTCTTTATACGTTCCTAGCACATTAGAAAAGCGAAAATATTGTAGCATCAAACTCATAACTGGCTGCTGTTAAAACCAAACGAGGTAACGAAGTACTTCCCCAAAGAGAGACATGTTGCTGCATTGAAAGCTTATATCATAATAGCGCTATTTTCCATACGTCATTTATTCCAAAACGCTCATTAATATGAAATAATGGGATAAATCGCTGCTTGATGTGATTTCCTGTGACGCCAAAGGCAGAAGAAAGCATACTGTCAAGGCAGGCAGCAAGACCTCAGTTTCCCGGTACTGACAACAGGCTGCGCAGGCATCAGGTTTTGGTTCAGGAAGATAGCCAACCTGCAAGAAAAAGAAAGTTCTAATTTATTGATTCAGTATTACAAATATTTTCAAATGTAAGCTATACACAACTTTTGAACTTTGACTTTCTAGACATTGGAAACTAAAACAAAAAACATTTTTTTATACAACTCGTCCGGAAAATTATGTAAAAGTGTAAGATGATGCAATTGGCATGAAATATTGAAAACAATCTACGCACAATGTAGCAACACTGGGTAACTAAAGCAAGTATTTAAGACTGCTGCGAACCTTTCGACCACGGTCGAACCAATTTACGTCAAAATACACATCTCTCTCTTATTCAAGCCATTTAATCTTCAAAATAAGACAGTAAGGAGGTAAGAAATGAAATTTTTTTGTCCATAGGAAAGGAAACAAATCGAAAAAAGATTAATTATTGACCAAAACTTCATTCCACAAAATGCTTTGTAGCAACGTGCATATGACTGACGAATTAACTTGCTGTAATGATAAAATATACCGAAAACAACGCGGTAAATAAGGGAATATACATACATATATACATATATATATATATATATATATATATATATATATATATATATATATATATATATATATATATATATATATATATATATATATATATACATCCACTCGACGAAAAACACGTGTAGTGCACAAATATTATAAAAAATGTCACAGGCGTGACTGGCAGTTACACATAGAACACACAAAAAAAGAAGAAAAACTCACAGATTTTTATATATTCGGCGGACACAACCGCCTTCTTCAGAAATACCTACTTATTTCTGAAGTACCTACTTATTTTTGAAGAAGGCGGTAGTATCCGCCGAATATATAAAAATCTGTGAGTTTTTCTTCTTTTTTTTTGTGTGTTCTATGTGTAACTGCCAGTCACGCCTGCGACATTTTTTATTATATATATATATATATATATATATATATATATATATATATATATGTAAAGTTCTTGCGAAGATTCCACGAACGTGGCAAACAATATAAATCTTCGTCACAGGGTGACACTAAACATAAAACATAAAAAAGCAAACTCACGAGTTAAAATTTTCGGTGGGTCGCCCGCACCTTCGTCAGTGATAGAATGAGTTCTATCACTGACGAAGGTGCGGGCGACCCACCGAAAATTTTAACTCGTGAGTTTGCTTTTTTATGTTTAGTGTCACCCTGTGACGAAGATTTATATATATATGTATATGTATATATATATATATATACACACACAGACACATATATAGAGAGAGATAGAGATTACTCGGGCAAATTGATAGAAAAATTCCGGGCCTCGATTAAACGAAGATTACTCATCTGAAACTTCGCTCATAATGGATGCCATTCACGGAGTAATCGTATGACTACAAAATTAAAATTCGCCTTTGAAGTTTCAGATGGGATGATGATTTAATTTTGAAACCGGACGGTCGACTACAAATTTAAGTCCACAGTTATTCATCAAAAGCTTCTATCGTTTCGAGTTTAATTTTAAAACTGGGCTGAAGTCAATTGAGCATTTCCCGAAAAAACTGAGGGAATAAAAAAACAATCATGAAGATTCGGATAAACGGGCAAATTATTGGTATCGCCGAGCTTTTTTTAAAAGTCGATTCTTCGTCTAGACAAACAGATGCATGACGACTGATTAACTATAACCAATATAAGCGTTCACTCTGTCGGTAAGGAAGGTCAAATATAGAAAATATACCCATCCTTTGAGTTAGGCCCCATTGCACTACACCTCTGTCGTGGGGGAAAGCTTCCATTCGCGAACGCTAGGGGTTAGCACGGTGCTGTCATCCCACTCGCGATTCTATCCGCTGGTAACAAAAGAGGCTTTGAAGCGCAACTAGCGGACGAAGTATGAACCTACGGCAAGCCACGGCTGGGCTTTATGTGGACGGCTAATAGAATTAGCTCCGGCATCGGATAGCTTTCATATGACTAATATGAAAGCTTGTGATCCCTCCATGTTCCTCTGTAGTAGTCCATGGCAGTTGTAAGCTTCTCAGTCAGTAGGCTTCACTATTATTTGTCACGCCAAACTCATTGTGCGATTTTTTTCCTGGAAGTATTTTTTTGGACAAGGATAAATGAGAAGAACCCAGAATTTTCCCCAAGAGCTCTACCCATATCTTGGACAGCAGACCATGTTGTACACATTTTTGTAAAATATAGTGTACAGTCGGGTATCGATTATTATTCACGCATAGGTTTCTCTTCTAATTCTTATAATGACAAAACATTTGGTCACAATATCATTTTTTATACTGAACTTGTTGGTTTTTGATATCGCATTCGAGGATATATATATAATTGTGACCTGGAGTTAATTGGAGGATCAAACTCTAAAAGTCTCAATCTTGAAAAAATATGAGGACATTTAAACATTAATCTTTCTGCGGAAATGGCGTTCCTCCGTTTAGTTCTCAGACCACTATACTTCATCTTCAAAAACAGCAAGATTTAAGCAAATCCCGCAGAGACTCAAGAGTGTCAGGTACGCCTACAGTCACAACCAGGTATATAATACGAGTCTTAATTCCAAACGCGTTTTTGCATCAATTTATAAACTTGTGCAAGAAAAAGATAGACATCGGTTGCATGGATGGAATTACTAGACGTAAGAAAATTTTTGAAATAAATAATAAAATATTGTTTGGAGATAAGGGCTGACGGTAGTAAACGGTTATTACAGTAATCACTTTTTGCGCTTAAACTGGTCAAAATATCAATTTTTAAGCTGGATTTGTTAGCTTTTGATGTTGCATACATAGATATACACATGTAATTGTGTTTTATATTTGATTATATGATTGCATTTGACCATTTTTACTATAATCATACAATGGCAATGAATAATATTTAGCAGCAAGGCATAAAAGTACGAAAAACTCGTGAAATTCATTTTAATAAAACTTAAAAATGATAAAAACCAACTACTACGCGAAGAAAACCTCTAACAAACACTAGTCCATTTGTCATAACGCTACGCCCAACCATCTAAGTTCTTTTTACATAAACATCAACGCTATTGAAACCATATCTCTATTCTCGATCAGTGAAAGAAGCTCGACAGCATCGCTCATCACTCACCACGGGCAACGGAGACAGATCATCTATCTTCCTAGACGTTACAGTAGAACTATTTCGCTCAAAAGAACTCTCCAAGTATGAGATCTCTGTTCTTTTCTTCACGCAGTGTTTTTGCGAGGAGAGGGCGGAAAGGGTTTCATTCTTTGTCCCCGGGAAAAAGGAAATCCGAGGAGATGGATTCTATATCGTTTCATCTTTCGATCGATGGCGAACAGTGGAGTGGTATTGCTGTGTCTGTGCGTGGGATGAGATGTAATTTGGCCCACTCTCCACGCACAGAATATCATATTCAAAAGCTCTCTCGCTGATTGCCATTCAAAAATTCAATAGTTCCATTACTTTAGATATTACCAGAGAGAGAGAGAGGGGGGGGGGAGAGAGAGCACGGGCCAAAATATGAAATTATTTATTTACGGCTTAAGTAGATTGGAAGCAGAAATTTTTCATCGGAGTGTGCGCTTGCGAATGCGGCCGGATCAAGAATGACAAGTTTCAATTCCACTAACTATTGATATCAATTGCTTCTATTTGGTATCTAAATCGACGAAGTATTTTTTTTCTTTCAGCCGACAGATTATGACTAAAAATTGGCGCTGGAAATTAGTCATGATTGGTCATGAAATACTACCAATTGTCTATTCATATTGATTTGAGATGCATTAGTATTTACGGCAGGAAGCTAGGAAAGGATATTAAAAATGACGGTGGAAGATTAATATGCAAGGTTTTAGCCTCGAATAACCTCCTCCGGCAAGTCAACATTGATGAGTGTACGCGATTAAGATTCCGAAGGACCAGTCGGATTCCGATAATGATAACTCAAATTCTTATTATTATATGATTTATATAGATTAACAACTCCAATGACACGCAACTATTCAGACCCTCTCACTGCTGACTGACTAGGAGACAAATTACTGGAACACGTGGCTATTTAAACAGAAAAAGTTTGACTTCCTTAGAAAAAAGAAACAAAAGAATCACGAAATACACTTTCTAGGCGAACATTCAAATTGAAACAAGTCTTCCTAAACAATGAGCCTATCCAGTTTACGCGAACTATTCAAAATATGGCGAAGAAACTTCAGCTTAGGTACAAAATGGCATCCAATTTATAAAAACCATGCTCTTTATTAAGTTTCTATTTTTGGAAACTGTGCATTTTACCTTCTCGTCTTATAATCGTACTATATAAATGAATAATATTTAGCAGCAAGGCATAAAAAACGAAAAATTCTTGAAGTTTCTTTTACTAAAACTTAAATGCGATAAATAAATGGATTGAAAATTTAATATTCCCTCTTTTTCATGTGTAATAATATAGACAAATGCTGAAGCCCGAACTCATTTCTTACATGGATCAGAGAATGATCTGAACTTCATTTTTTGACTCCGCATGAGCGAGGTGAAAATTTCATCCAAGAAGTCTCAAAAATTAATTGACTTAAATTCGACTTTTGGAAAGGTTTCTGCTGTACTATTGACTGGTGTAGGAAGAAATCAACCTCCCACATTCCCTTTTTCTTTGTCGCAGGAGCTTCCCAAGATAGGAATGAAGACTAAATTCACCCTTAGCAGTTGTGTGGCTGCAGAAGCAGTATTCGCGGAAAATGAATAATATTTGCGTCCTATTATAGTATAAATTAAAGTTTGAATCACCCCATCGTTTGTTATACCCGTACAAATTTGTTTACAGTATAGCCAATGCAGCATCGTAGGTCAGGAAAATGAAATTAACAACTAAAGAAAATGAAAAAAAATAAATGTATAACGTATATCCTGAGATACAGTGAAATTCTAAGAAATTACATTTAAAGAGGAAAAAAGATATTAAAGGGAAAAAGAGCCTATCTCATAAAGGAATGTCCTGGAAAATTGAATATCATCCAAATTAATTGTAACTGGCGTTTGTAGAGCGGATGAAAGGGAACACGGACCAAAGAAAATGATGTATATACTGGTTAAAATCCAATAATCCATCTGCTTGGGAAAGACTCCTATATTCCTGTAGAAAGATTTAGGGTGATGAAATTGATTCTTGTAGGAACAGCTTTTGTCGTAGGCGCAGGAAAAATGTACTTTTAAGACATCTTCGGTCGACTTTTCTAGCATTATAGATGACATTTGGATGTTAAAATCACCATTGAATGGAATCCTGTAGTTCTCACAGCCATTCTTTTGATTGGCCATAAAATATAATAAATATCCATTTTTATTTCTTTAAATGTTCACAAACAATCCATCGAAAGGTTTTCATGTGTCACTTCAGTAACTACTTCATCTAAAAACGAGTACTACCTATCGCTATATCTCTTTAATTATCCATATTTCATACTTTAAAACTACTGCATTCTCTCCTTTTCCTCCTTACCCAGCATTCTGTTTCAACATTTCCTACCCCCGAAGAGCAAGTTCCATCCTGAGATTCTTCCTTATTTTGCAATCTTCATCACACTAACAACCTTAAAGAGTTCTTATCCTCGGAATTCTTAAAACGCTTTACAAGTTCTACTCTTAAGATATTTCATGCATATAAAGTGTTTAAAAATCTTTTTTATGTAGTGGGCACTTGAAAAGCACATTGCCCTGGCATCATAATCATAACCATCGCTTTCAATCCGATGTTCTACCCCTTAAGCCAAATTTTAATTTATTTCAGAGAAGGTTTATTTATTTTGCCCCGAAAACATTAAATCAATCTGCTGCCAATGGTAGATAAAATGGGAAACAAAGTTAATTCTTATTTAAATCAAATTAAAAATGAGTATTTAAACAATATGATATTAAAATACTATTTGAAAATGTCTTAGAGTAACTCCTGGTTTAATAATTTCCTTTCAAGTAAATAGTTTTTTGAAAGGGAAATTATAAAAATTTACATAAAATGCGTATAGTATCATGTTAAACTGAAGTATTTCGCTATATTCCTTTGCACAAAATTCTTGGTTACACCCACATAGGTTAATAATCTTTGGGGTGACATAAAGCTTCCAAAATTTTTGTTTAAATTGGAATTTACTTGGTATTAAAGAAGGAATTAATAAAATATAATAAAAAAATTTGTTGACTGATTATTACAATTGACGAAGATTCGGCTGAGATAGAACAAACCGTCATTCACTGGCGTTTCGCTTTCTTACACCTTTAGAAAAAACGTAACAATCACATCAAAATCATTAACAGCGTACAATAAACATATACCATCTTGAAACCTACTTTACGATAATTTGGGAGAAATCACTGTTATAAAGGTATATCATCATTACAAGCGAACTCAGCAACGAAAATGGTCGTCACACTATGAACTACTCAAGTTTTGGCTCGCACACCGTCTCTCTCATGTATCCAAAACCAATCTTGGCATTGCGGCTACGATGATGGAGCATGTAATACATGACGCTGGGAGGGGGGGGGGGTGAATCTTGGACGAAGCAAGGAGGATGGAAAATTCCCAGTGCACATCGGTACTTCAGATCGAAAATTGGGACGCACATCCCGAGGAGCTAAAGAAAAAAGGCAACGCCCCCTTATATATATCTCTCTCGGCCTCAGCCAATTCACTCGTTACGGCGGAGAAACTCCCATTGCTATTTGGGTCAGGCCCTCTCGCCTCGTTATCCGCCGCCGCGAGCGGTAAGGGAGTCGATTCGCGAGTGTGGAAGTGTTGGGCGGCCACTCGGCTGTGAGGTGTTTCCATTTCGTAATTGTGATGACGCCAGTTTTCCCTGTGTGCCGAGGGTGAACAGTGAAATAATTGAAAACGGGTGACTTTGTTCACATTGGCCGAATGGCGGCACAGCATTAAAGAAACTAGGTTTTGTTAAGAGTATAATAGGAAGGTCCTCGGATGAAAAAGCCAAAGAGAGATGCTACTTCGCTCCGGTTAGGCCACACTTCGAATACGCCGCGAGCATTTGGGACCTTGGACATAAAGATTAAAGAAAAAAATTAATCAAATACAAATAAAAGCAGCACGCTTCGTTAAAAACAGCTGCGAGTGAACATATAGTGTCTCCAAACTTTTAGAGGGATTAAGATGGAAGCCCGAAGAGACTCGGAGGCTACACGCTAGGCTTAGGTTGCTTGAGAAATTCAGGACTCAGAGAATATTATCATGATGCCTCACTACATCACTAGGTCTGACAGGAGCGATAAAATAAGAGAGATAAACTGCCGAACAGACAGGTACAAAAACTCGTTATTTCCACGCACAATAAGCGATCACAGTAAAAACTGAGCTCCGCGAAATACACTCCCATAATACACGTCACCATTTCAACTCCCAAAAACTTACACCTTTACACGGCTTGTGACCTAATACTCCCAGCCACACGCCCATGCGGCGGCTAGCTCGGTAGTATGCACGTGTAGATGTAGAATGTTTATCAATGTGAGAAGATATTGAAGGTAGTTTGAGCGAAACACCAGTTCATCTAGAAATAAATGAATTTGATCTCATTTTAAAGAAAAATATTTCACCCCTACAAAGATACCTAAATATCAACCCCCTGTCAAACAACTTTTCCGAGATTTTTATAAAAAAATATTGACCCTTTTACATGGAAAATGGTAGGTGTACCACTCTAGAGAGACATTATATTAAAAAATGATGACTATATAACACCTAGATCTCGTCAGAAAATAAACAGTGCGTAGTTTGTGTGTTTTATCAACTCTTTCTGAAAATAAATCATTTTTTCACCTCGGTAATTCTTTCAGAATTGCATAAAACCTTCCGCTGTGAAGGATTTTTAAACGTACCGTGTGTAAAAAATAAGTCAATTTGGAGACTTTTACAGATATTTTTACTTTATTGCTTAGAAATTAAGTCACACAAGAGTGTATTATTATACTACAAACAATGCAGTATTTCAATCATGTTTCCCACAGCAGCCGAAATAACAAGAATAAAAAGAACAAACGGCTTCCTTATGACTAGGCAACTATAGGGCTCAAACTACCTTAAAAGGCGCGTTCTACATTAAACTCTTTACTAAATTCTTCTTCATAAATTTACGCAAGATTCTCGTAACCAATTCTCTCCTATCAGAGAACGCTTCTTACGCTAGAGCTAATCTTCTTCCGAAGTCTTTCCTACTCTATCCATTATCCTTCAGCTTAAGAAGTAAACTCTGATGCTCTTAGATATCTTCTATAAACCAACAAAGAGGATAAACTAGAGGGAAAATGCGTCCAAAACTGTTAGCAGTGATTTTTGTTTTGGAGAATGGAATCAACGATTGTACGATGACAATGAATGGGAAAATAATTGTGGATGATTTGTGCGTGTCTTGGCCAAAAGTGTGTGAGAGATGGGCTGAAATTTATAGATTAAAGACACGCAAATACTGAAAGGAAGGACTCCGGCAGTCATGTAGTATATCTAGGAATGAATGTTTGTCTTCATGAAATTTCTGTGCAAAAAAGTGTTCTTTCCCTACTTCTTTGTATGACAGTGAAACCTGGTTAGGCCAGAATAAGCATTTTATTAGACTTAAGTATAAAAGTAAAACAAAGTACCGTTCACCTATTATCAGGTTTAACACTATGCAATGGATTTTAAGCGGTATTTACGAAGAAAAGATAAACAAATGCTATTTCTTGGAGTCAGAAAACAGGGCTGTAATTAGGGCCGAAAATATCTCTCGAATGGAATGGCTTCTCATATTAAAACGTACCATTGCTGTATCGGTTAAATCGAAAATGATTCCTTGTGGAAAATATTTCAGTCGGGTAAAAGTAGGAAATAATTTTGTGTTATTCAAATCATTTCAACAATTACACGAGGAACAATTTTAGGGCATACTAATCGAAAAATGCCCTCGGTATAATTTTTCTGCGAGTAAATAATTCCCCGTTGGATACAATTCTTCCCAGATTGGTTTCGTTTGACTTACTTTAATAATTTATTTCAATAATCCATCACTTTTTCAATTTTAACAAGGTTTTCTGATTATCGATAGGCCGCAAATCGAATGGGATCGATCTTCCATCGATCGCAAAAGTAATTGAGATACAAAAACCGCGTATCGATAGTTTTCTTTTCCTTTGACAGAACGGTTTTCTTTCTTTTGACATTTTCTTTATCTGATAATCGCTATCAACTTTTTCGCTTCTTTAGATTTTCACATGAAGCGGCAAGCAACATTCTCACCGAAATTTCGAGAGAAAGAGAGACGCCGATGAGAAATGTTCCCACGTGTCTCACGAAAAAAGATCAACCCCGTTCAATTGGAGGAGTAAATAAAAAAAATAGGAGGCAAGTAAGTACACTCGGGAGACTCTCACTTTACCGTCTCAGTATTCCCTTCTGCGACGCATCCGTACGTATATGAGAGAAGCTCTCCCTTCCGCGGGGGGGGGGTGGGGGGTTGGTGGTTGGCTGAGCGCATTTATTCGCTCGTCTTATCCCAGTGTCGCAGCCCCTAGGGCGATATGCAAGCCTTGGATACTCGACGACGGCGACTCTTCTCGGAACGAAAAATAATAACACGTGAAGAGGGATGGAAACGGTTCGCACGGCCTTATTCCGCTCCATTCAAGGTTGGGGTGGAGGGGGGTGGTAGGGGAACTTGGAAACAAAGCACGTGGGGTGAAGGCGGAAGAGTTGGTAAATGCCAGAATCAAAATATCAAAATAACCCAAATCACTTTGGCGCATCCCATTCAGAATTTACAGTCTTATGACCGGTTGCACGCACATTTAGTAATGGAATCAATAGTAACGAGATCCATAAAGTTATAGATCACATAAACATATTCGGGTTGCAGGAACACGTCTACATAGTTACATAACTTATTTACCAATTGTTAATAACTCCAAATATTTGATCTAATCTTTTACCGCCGCAAAAAAATATGAAATTTTAGCCTGTTAATAATCGCTTATGCACACAATAATTAATCAGTAAGAGTGAACATACCGGCTATTTGTCTCAAAACTACTCTTTTTTATAGTAATTAAGTCTCCGAGCGGTTGATTGCGCATCCGCCATCTTGTCCACTTCTGGAACTCATAACTCCATGCCATAAGTTAATGAAAACAATACATTTATCGAACGTTTCTGCAACACTTATTGAATGGTTGCCATGGCTTGTGGGTCCCATAAGTTTATTGAATATATAAGTGTCGTTCCTGCAATTGGCCATTAGCTACATCCGATAAAATTTTATTATTCTACGAAATAACTATCTATGACTATTTTCAAAGAGGAGGGAATTGATGAGGGGGGGGGGGGTCTGAGTATAGGCGTGAATTAAAGGCTGAAGACACTGATATGGAGCGTGGCGCTGCATGGGTCGGATACTTGGTCATTGCGAAGGTAGGATGTACGTAGACTTGATGCGTTGCGATGTGGGTGTGGAAGAAGATAGAGAGGGAAAGCAGGGTGGCGAGGAGGTATTTGACATGGTTGGAAGGGAGAGGAAGCTAGTGACGGAGGGTCGGAGGAGACAGAGCAGATAGATGGAGGACGCATTGAAAGGAGAGATAATACTGAAGAAGGTAATAGAGGGAAGAACACAAGAGAAGCGTGGAGGAGGAAGGAAGAGGATAGGAATACTGGACGAAATAAGAAGAAGATGCTACGAGGAATTGAAGAAGGTTCTATCATAGGGCCATCCATTAGAGTGAAAACGGATTAGAATACGTACTATCCAAAAACCTTCCAATCAGCTGGTATAATACTTGAGTGAATGAATGAATACGGAAAAATGTTAGTGGAGGATTCGGTAGGAAAGGGAATACGGAGAATTGGCCAAATGAATCGAGTGAAGAGGGGTAAGACGCATACTAAGGTGAAAAGGAAACAATGTAAAGCAATAGGGGTCTGCGCCTGCAAAACTCTTGAGGATTTTGGCACTCTTCCATTTAAACATACCTAAATACTATCTATAAAACCCAAAAAACAATAATGAGGTGGCAAGATATCGAAAGGCCAGAGAAGTGCGGTGGCATCCAAATATTATTATTATTATGTATTCCACCGGTAAAGGTAGGTTTTGTTGAATGTCAGAGAATCTCCTCCCGGTCTTTTACACATTCAGGGGCCTATCTCCCTCTAGTATATCCTTTATCGCTCCCTATAAGATCTACCCTTCTTCATCCCGCACATGAAACCTATTCTCTTTCTTCCCCTTCCCCTCTTGCTCTACATCCTTCCCTCTATCACACTCTTCAGCAACCCATCACCCTTTATTACATCCTTCTGCCACCTACCCTGACAATCCCGGATTTCATCCAGAAGTTTCCTTTCCTCACCCACCATCTCAAGAACTTCCTCGTTAGTCTTCCTTTCTCTTCCGTCCACCTCACCTTCTCCATCCTTCTCCACACCCACGTCTCAAATGCCTGCAGCCTTTTCTCGTCCTCATTTCTCAGGGTCCACGTTTCTGCCCCATACAACCTTACGCTCCATGTCAAGCTCTTCACCAGCCTCTTCTTCACATCCTTACCCCTTGATCCCGTCATCAACTCTACTCTATTACTCTACGCCTCCTTAGCGTTATTCTCTGCCGTATGTCTTTGCATCCAAATATACAAACTCAAAATAAATGTGAGTGAGAGCGTCTTGATATCACCAGTTCATTTGCTCCATAATCCGTGGGGTTGGACCTTCTCCGTTTCTACTTCATCTGATAAAGGCTTTCCCTCCTATACTTCTTCACTGTTCTCCCTCGGTGGATACGCTCCATCTCTCTCTCGGCAAAAAGGAGAACCAACTGACATTTAAATTTGTCTCGACGCGACGCGTCGATAAAGACTGCACAAGTGGGACAGTTCCGTCAAAAATAGTCTTCCTCCTGGAGGTTGCACGGCAGAGTGCATATGCCCTAATTCCACGATATATTGAGTATCCAATCCGTCTCCCACCACGCTCTATTTGATAGCCAGGAGATCGACCCACTTTCGCGCATGTCTCAACTCTTCTTGGGGATATTTAAAAATGGGGAACTGGAACCGTCCGCTCACGCGAGATCTTTAACCGAAAGGAAAATGATTCATTTGTCAGATCAATTCTGATACTTCGGATTTATGTAGCATTAAGTCATCCATCAACTAGCATTTAACTCACGCTCTCATGCCCACTGCCCTTATTTTAATGAGACACAATAAGGGACAGCTGTAATAAACCTAAGAAAAAATATTTACTTAAAGTATTAAAGTAAATACATTTTTATTTACAAATAGTTTTACACGCTGTAATTTTCCTTTGGATGGGCTACAAAAAAATTACAACTAACAAGGAATATTTATACTAATTTTTGGTCATTAATCATTCATAAATATAATAATCATAAATGAATCTATGTATTTACCTTCAAACAAAAAATTTCTTTTTTATATTATAATATAATTATAATTTAATTCCTTTCCAGGGCCTACAGAGTGGTATTAAAATAGATAACTCCTAAGGATAATCCTGTGTTAGGGCTACTGACAAATAAACCATGCAAAAAGCGATACCAACAAATAAAAATGGTTTAAAATTTTCGATAAAACGTTTAACAATACAGTGAAGAAATTAATTCAAAATAGAAAAAATACTCAGAGATATACAGAATTAAATCGTAGTTACAAAAAGAGATACATAAATACATGATCAGGTGAACTTACTTTTACAATGGGATTACAATATCACTTTATTTATGACATTTAATTCGATAAATATTTCATGTAAATTACGAAACAAAACCGCGATGGTTTTTTAAAAGTAACAACCAAGTTTTTACTTTCTTAAGAAATTTTCCTACGAGTTTTTCTTCCTTGATGCGGCTCGGAAGGACGTTAAACATTTTTCGAGATACATATATACACAAAGCATCTTTGAAACAAAGTCAAATTAGGCTTGGGTAAAGAAATAGTATTTATTTCTCGCAAGCTCAGGACTTGAGTCCTGGGTAACAGATTTGCTTCGTCGCCACTTCTTGGATAGAAATTCTTTAACACTTTATAAAAATACATACATCTGATAGGCAATATGTTCAGTTCTAAGAAGAGTGGGAATGCATGAGAGAAACGGTTTTTGTGCATTATCGCACGTAATATCCTCTTTTGCACAGGGTACGGAGGGGGCACGGGGCAAATGGTACGGGGTTTATTGTGTTCCTATAAGCTCCTCCCCAGCAAATTAAGCCATAACTTAATTTTGACTGAACCAGTGACAAGTAGATAACTTTTAGAAAATTCAATGGACATTTGTTTCGTAGGAAGTATATATATTAAATTGCATATGAGTGTCATATAAGAAACCTTCGATTTAGTTTAACTTCATTAGTTGAATGTTAAAAGTAAAATACATATGAGTGACCAATTGTGATTTTGAATGAGTTCGCTCAAATAAGGTTGTTTTGTTTAGAAATAATTTTCTATAAAGATCTCCTGGCAACGGTAAGTTTGGATGGAAAAGAGAATGTCCAGATTACTCTAATCTACTAATACCATACTAATAAACCCCTAAGTTAAGCATTATGATTTAAATCTTATTAGATAATAATTATTGCTTTCACAAGTCTCGGACTTGATACGATGTAATAATGCACAAATAACGTAATTTTCACAAATCAATAAAACCCAAGAATCTCTATGGGATTCGAACAGCGACATTCGAACGCCATTATTACCACATTTAGTCGTTTCTCACAATTATCGTATTCATTGTTCCCTTCCGTCATCCAACTGTGTGGAAAAAGACGAAAGTTATGTGTAAGCAGAACGATGCCCAGCAAGTGGTGATACGATCCGAGATGTCGCTTCACTCGCCGCTTCCGTGGAATTCAAAATTCATATGTATATCCGCCTAGAAGACCACTCAAAATCGATTTCCTGTGAACATCGGAATATGCGCACGTGATGCATAACTTAAAAAAAAGCATTCTACCGGTAAAGGTATATTTTGCTGAATGTCAGAGAATAACCTTCCGGTTTTCTACTCTTTCCGGGGTCTATCTATCTCTAGTATATCCTATTTCGCCTCAACATGCGATCTAACCTATTCTTATGCTTCACTTTTTCCACGAAATACGTGATACTTCATTCTCTCCATGAAACCAATTCTCTTTCTTCCCCTTCCCCGCTTGCCCAACATCCTTCCCTCTATCACATTCTTGAGGAACCCATCGCCCTTTATGAATCCTCCAGAACCTACTCTGCCCATCTCGAATTTCATTCAAAAGTTTCCTTTCCTCGCCCACCATCTCAAGCACTTTCTCGTTAAGTCTTCCTATCCGTCCACCTCACCTTCTCCACACCCACATGTCAAATACCTGAAGCCTATTCTCACCTTCCATTTTGAGGCTCCATGTTTCTGCTCCATACAACGCTAGCAAACATTCAACGACGACTTGGTAAAGTGCAAGATTATAAAAATGGGAAAAATAAATAAACACAGAACGAGGAGAAATAATTACTCCCGGTCAGACGCATGAATTATTATAAATATTCGGATGACTATAGTTCGTAATATTGGAAGTATGTTTAAGTCATCCATACTTCTACAGGTCCGTGCCGCAACCAACCTTCACCAACTTCATCTCTGGGCATTTCGTGTATCTCTTCATCCCGTTCATAAAACCTACTCTCATTCTTCTTTACAAATGCAAGTCTCCGTTCGTGAAGATTTTGGCACATTGGATTCTTACAAAATAAGAGAATAATAATAATTTTATTTCTAGATGCATAGCTTCAAATACGCACAGGTAACAGAACTTCACCTCAAATGCCTAAAGCCTATTCTCCTCCTCGATTCTGAGGGTACTACTTATCGAAACGTATACTATGGATGGACCGAGATTCAGACTAACTGTCGAGAGCTAGACGATACCATATCTGCGAAAGATTGAGTGAAAATAAAGTGAAGACATTAACGAGGTGAATCGGGGGGTCATGGCGCGCGATAAAGAGCTTCGAGAGTTGGAAATGCTAGAAAGAGGACTGTGATGCGGCGTGAAAGAAACTACGGCTCCATTAAAAGAAGAGAATAAGTATTTTTAAAAAAATTAGCGGCGAATCCTTTTTCCCCTCAAACTCTATCCCGAGATCCAGACCGATGCCGTCGGAGAGCAACAAGCTCGGATTGGGCAACATTAAGCGCGTGGTGAAAACCCAAGAGAGGGAGCAAAAAAGAAAGTAAGAAAACAAACGAAAAAGCGCACGGCTGGGTCAAAGAATAAAAGTTTTGCGTTGCAAGGTGGAGTTTTATGGGGGTTGGTTAGTAGTTCCTCCCCCAATTATTTTTTATTTTCTGTTTTAAAACTCCCCTCTGAGTGCATGCAGAGGCTTTTTCTCTGCGTCATCTTAGTGCCCTCACCTCACAGAGGGATGCACCAAACTTTTTCAAACGGGCTGTGCTTTGGCCCACGATCGGCCGTTCTCCTCTTCCGCCTCTCCACTCCCCATACTACCGCCTTCGAGCAGAAAGCAGACAAAAATAAACGGTAAAAAAAGAACTTTTCCCCTCCCCTTGCGTCACCCATATGCGCCTTTGAATCTTTTGCTCCCACTCAACTGTTTACACTTTACAAACGAGCCCCAGAGCTTTACGCGAAGTATGCGTTCCCAACGCTTTTGAGTCTTGAGTAAATCACGTAGACAAACTTATAAAAAATATATCTAAGTTTATATATTACCCAGAAATCCACTCGCCGCGCGAAACTGTTGTAAATTTTAGGTCGCTTCTCCAGTCGCTCCTGGAGTTATGTATGTGCTTTCTGGATAAAATTTCAGAGCTCTCATCCCATCCGGGAGGATCAAATGATTTATTTCCCCCCTAACTCACACACCTACCATAAACCCACCCTACTCTTGAAAGTTATTGCCATCCAGTGCGTATTATTTAAGGCTCTACCGGCTCGTAATACTTTGAAAATGGTGTTTCGACAATCAGCCGCTCGTATGATTGAGTGAAGCTCAGTAAATTTGTTCAATCCTTATACATATACAAACAAAGTGAAATAAATTCACTTCACCCTTCAGCGTTCCGTTTGAGTGAAAAATAGATCTATGAGTGCGACGTAGAAGTAAAGAAATGGCCTCAGGAAACACTTCTGAACGTATCAAATGTCGAGATTTTTTGGAAGGGAAGCGGATCCAAATGGAAAGTTATCGACTTTCAAAGTTACATCCAATTCCTTGATGTTTTATTACTTTTCTTTTCCCGCGGCAGGGATGCATCCTTGAATAAAACATTTTCATGCATCAACAGGCTCAGTGAAACTTGTCAGGACCTCAACGCACGAAAACTGAGATAACTTTTCCCAGGACATTATCAATTTTTGAACTCATTAAATATTACTGCCTAACTCTTCCTTCATCCATGTTGGGATAGTTCTTCTTCGCCAATCACTAGGTTGTCCTTCAATCGCCTTCTAAATTCTCCAATACGTCATCTGCCAATATGAAATAAATTCCACGGAGCACTTCCGCCCCTGTTGTGCTGATTATCCGATTTTATTTTTGAGACTCCTGAGGTTCTTTCGTTTGTATATGTGATGCTGGAAAATATAATGGTTAGAAAATACTGCGTCATAACCAGTGAAAGAATATACATGCCCTCATAAAAATTATGAAAATTTTTGTCACGAGGTCGCTGGCGTCTTATTAATTAATCCGGTAAGTAGTCTCAAGCATTCTATGTAGCTCTATTCATACCCATTCTACTTACATGTTCGCCACGATCATATTTTTGTCTCACTTACGCAACAAATGTTTTTGATCCGACATGCTCATCTTTTATCGTCGTTTCTTTCATGATCTGGAAAAAATGACATGATGGATTACAGTTTTCAACCAAATATTCACTAAGCTCTAACGAGTTTCATCGTTGCGCGATATCATCGGGTACAAAGCTAGTAAAAAAACGTTGCTCAAATAGTAAAAAATGAGAGGGAGAAGGCAGACTTTAGGCGACGATTGGGGGTTAAGGGAAACAGGGTATTTAAGACTATTTAAGCAGTGTGTTTTCTGCAGTTAAGTCGCGCAGCGATGAAACCTGGGTCGTAAGAACTTAATGAATCTCTTGTGTAAAACTAAGAAAACCATCATTTCATCATGAAAGAATTCCACCGAGTTACTGCCAATACCATCAATTCTATCCGGAAAAATGTTTGCTTAAATTCTACGGAGCACTTCCACCCCTGTTGTGGTGATTATCCCATTTGTTTTTGAGACTCCCGAGGCTCTTTCGTTTGTATATGTGATGCTGGAAAATATAATGGTTAGAAAATACTCCGTCATAACCACTGGAAGAATTTAGATGCCCTCATAAAAATTATGAAACTTTTTGTTGCGAGGTCGCTGGCTTCTTATATTCATTGAGCTATTGTGTCCTATCCATCCCGTAAATAGCATTAATGATTAAACTCACTCATCCGAATATTTACCGAAAAAGTCCCAACGTCGAGCAATACGTCCGCGAAGTTATACCATGTAGCTCGCGTCTATTTTAAAAATGTTAAAGAGCGGTAGAGTTCAGTCCAACTCACTTTCAACAACAGTTTCAACAACAACAACAGTTCATACTCACCCGCATATAGTGCACATACTCATGTATACTACCACTTCTTCTTCTTCGGTTATCAACCCATGAGTTGGTTGGCAATAGCACGCCATTCCGCTCTTTGCTCAGCTTTCCTCTTCATTTCACCATATGAGACGCATCCAGAGTCATTGATGATCTGCTTCATATAGCTTAATCTAGGACGCCCTCTACGATTTGTCCCCTCGATAAAACCTTCAGCTATTAATTTTATAGAATCACTGCATCGTAGAATGCGACCTATTAGTTTAAGTCTCCTTGTCTGTATCTGTCTCCAGAGACTTCTATTTTCCTGTACTCTTCTCAGCACTTCCTCATTGGTGATTCTGTCTCGCCAGCTGATTTTCTGCATCCTTCGATAGCACCACATTTCTAGGGCCCCTAGTCTATTCTTTTAATGTTTCCCGATGGTCCAAATTTCACACCCGTAAAGGGCCACACTCTAAACATACTACCACTACAAACACAAAACTCCGAAAAACTCTGTACGCATCGCATCATCTCACATTATTCTAAGCATGGAGTTATTAATTCTCCTTCTGATAATTTCCTTTCGGCAACTTCTTTGTCCGCTACTTTCTTAAAAAAAAAATTCTTCCGAACGACATAAAAGAACTTTTTGAGTATAAGTACCGCTTGATTTTGTTTCTTTCTTTTCTTCAAGGACTAAAAGCGTCGGCACAATAAAAACACAGAGTACCACGCCAAGTGATTTAATTTCACATTACTTTGAGGATTCCACTGTTCTTAAATTGAGAAAGTTGAGGGTCATACAGTCCAAGTCGCTCCTTAAATAGTCTATCACTCGTCTCCTACTAATCACATGCCGCCTCCATTCTATCCATGGTTGTCAAGTAAATAGGAAATAATCATGGTAAATATCCATTTCATAGTGTCATCCTTTTCTTCTGTCTCCTCCAAACCTCCATCAATAGTTCCCACTCCTCTTAAACCAAATTAAAAAAACAACTGGAGACTATATTCAAATAATATTTTTGGATGTAAGTAACTGTAAAAAGCGTGGAGTGAATATTGTGATGTTAATGGCGCAAACGCCTCTTTTCAAAATGTCGTTATGCTCTCATTCAAAAAAAATCTGGAGCGAGTTCCGCACTGAAATAGCAAGCGAAAGGCTAAAAATATTCTTCAATTTCTCCTCCGCATGTTTTTTTAGCCTCATTTTTTTAAAGGAGGAGATGCAAGAGGAGTACCGCAGAAATAGACTACCGAATTATTTCCTTTAAAGAGAGAAAACGCTCACGAAGTTCCAACGATTACATTGCGACAAGCTTAATCAAAAATTTTCCCCGTAGTCTGACATGGGTGCAGGAGCACCCGGGTCTCCCCCGACTTCACATTCGAAGAAAAATCTTTCAACCGACGAGCGACGTTCTCATCATCACGGCCGGAATGAATATTCTTTCCAAGTCCCTCCGCCAGCGGCGTAGGGAAGGAATAAAACAGAACCTGCACACATGCGAGAAATCGAACGCGAGGCGGAGTGGAAATCATCGAGCATACACAGGCTAGAGACGTCCTATATGGGAGAAAATTGTCTCCACCGCCAGTCCTAGGAATTTTACGTCAGGCATGGTACGTCAGCCAATTCAGCTCGGTGCAATTCATTAATCAATACAACGAATTTGATATGTCTAACTAAAATGATGGACATCCTTGGGTTTTTTTCCCGCTGAGTATCTGCGTAGTATTATGAAGGAGAATAGGATTTTCTTCAGTGGTAGGGGGCATAAGACAGAATTCCCATGCTTAAGGAAACATTTTCAAAAAGGAGGGAATTGTTGAGGGAGGGTTTGAGCAGAGGCTTAAGGTAGTTTCAGCGAAATATCATTTTACTTAGAAATCAATGAATTTGATCTAAATTTGAAGAAAAATATCTCACCCTTCCAATGACCAAAAAAATTCAACGCCTTATCTCATAACTTTCGGAGATATTTGCCAAAAAATACCAGCCCTTTTACATGGGAAATGGTACGTGTATGCATTCCACAGAGACATCATTTACAAAATGAGGTATTTATAACACTTAGATGTCGTAAAAAAACTAACAGCGTATAGTTTTATGTTTTCTCAACTATTTTTGAAAATTAATCATATTCTCACCGCAGCAGGTTCTTGAGTATCACAAAAAACCTTCCGTTTTGAAGGGGTTTCAAACGCACCGCGTGGAAAAAATGAGTCAAGTTAAAGACTTATTTAAGTATTTTCATTTGATTACTAACAATTTATGTCATATAAAACTATATTATAACAACATAAATAATGCAATATTTAATTGATGTGTCCTACAGCTGGTGAAATTAAAACATATAATTCGAATATGGTCTCTATTATGACTAGGGAACTGTCTCGCTTGGACTACCTTAAAGAAAAGGTTGGTGAAAACTCTGATATGGAGCAAGGCGCTAAATGAGTGGGAAACTTGGTCATTGTGAAGGGATGATGCACGTAGACTAGAGGCATTTGAGATGTGGGTGTGGAGAAGGATGGAGAGTATGAGCTGGATGGCAAGGAGGACAAACGTAGAGGTATTGGATATGGTTTGAGACGACAGGAAGGTAATAGCGGGGGTTTGGGGTAGGCAGAAGAGATGGATGGAAGCTGTTTTGAAAAGAGAGAGAATGTTGAAGAGGGTAGTAGAGGTGAGAGCACGGGGAAAGCATGGAAAAGGATCGGCATTCTGGACAAAATAGGAAGAGGAAGACGATATGAGGATTTTAAGAGGGGTCTAATGACGGATCACGTATAATAGGGAAAGCAGAACGATGTGTCAGAAGTTAGGATGTTAGAATATGCAATGTCCAAAAACCTACCAATCGGCTGGGAGAATACTGAAATGAACATGCATACGATTTACAAAGGAAGAGAACCAGGCTCAGCCACCTGATGTAATCCACAAACCAGTTTCGCGATAAACCACCCTTTCCAATATCAATCAAATTCGGAAAGGTTGAGTTGAGCTTCATGAAATACCTTCACCACCACAATTCTTTTCCCTTGAGTATGATTTGTTATCGCATAGCCTCTTGAGATAGGCTCACCCTGGCGAGTATATTGCGCAAGTTTCTTGCAGCAAGCGACTTTTTACGTTAAGTGTAGCGGTGAGCGGCTCTGCAAGTCCATTTGATGAACTTCCATAAGTTTCGACATGTCGCCAACCGAAGCCTATTGCGACCCGTTGCCAAGTTGGTTCAAGCCGATCGTTTTTCCCTCTCGCATGAGCATTCTTGCTTGAACAGCGACCGTTATTTCCTTGAAGTTTACAATCCTCATTTGATTAAAAAATTCCCAGGTGGCGCCATATTCCCTATTTGTTTCTGCGCGTTTACGTGGTACAGTTCATACAACGTACGTGTAAAGAGACGGATAAACGGGACGGCTCCAAATGATGAGAGAAGGAATATGATTCACCATCCTGTCCAATTTCACTGAAAATACGTGATGGTTACGAATTCTCGTAGTTACGTTAATAAGCAATCAATTGTGGTATCATAGCTGCAATCCCGTGAAAAAACTACCGAGCGATTCAGGCTTTCAATAAGACTTTCCGTATTGGTTCGGCAACCTATACCGTTTCTGACATCATGACAATCGACTCGTTCCGGCCCCCGCAGGAGCGGCGCTCTACCTCTATGATGTAAAGTGCTCGAAGGTGGAAATCATCGGCGAGCCAGCTGCGCTTCCAGCTCGAATCTATATTTTCATATCTTTTTATTATTTTTTCAACTCTTTCTCTCTCTCTCCCTCTCTCCAAGGGAGCTTATGGAGCTCCTACACATGCGACGCACCTCATTTGATGGATGCCCCGCCAGAAAATTCCGCCTGATGAAATTCCTCTCTCCGCTGATATCGGGGCTTTGCTCAGGAGGGTGGAAGGCATCGCCCCCTCCTCCCACTGCACCCAACACAGCAACACCCGGAGATGGGAAGAGAGAACCCTGGGTAATAGAGGGGCTTTACTCCCCTAGACAGTTCTCTGGAGAGAGGGAGTTTATTGCCTCACCTGTGATTGAGGTTGTAAGCCGAGTTTACGGGTTAGCCGACGGAAGAGTTCGATTCGAACGGAAATGTAGAGAGAAAAGGGCAAGGATGGGGCGAATATTACAAAGGTAAAGATTAAAAGCGGAAGTATCCGTATATATTATTTATCAAGGGTGTTCTTTTAGTGGATAGGCCATATCTCTCTTAATTTTTCATCAAAATGAATGATTCCGGCGTTATTTTAAAGCTTATGTTCCCCACTGTTGACGAAAAATGAAAAAAGTTTATAATTAATGTATTTGTTAAAAAAATTGATAATTATATATATTATTTCGACCCTGGAGGTTCGGCAACTAACGCATCTGTACTGATGTGCGGGTTGCGTGAGAGCAAGGGTAGTCGTTCTTCCAGAATCCGTATATATTATTTCTCAAAGGTGTTTTTTTGTCGCAACGCCACAACAACCATAATTATTCATCAAAATTAATGCTTCAAACATCGTTTTAAAGCTTATGTTCCCCGATATTGATGAAAAATAGACAAATTGTTTAAAATTAAAGTTTTTGTTAAAAAAATGATACAACGCCATCTGCTGGCAATATAATCAACTAATATGTTGGCACTGGTTACGTGCATAAAAGACTGTAGGAGGAGCCATCTATTAACACATCGTTTAGCTAGATCGTTTACATTCTACATGCAATCAGTGCGACCATTTACGGTTTACGTTGTGTATCTCTAACACAAACATAAATAACATAATATTGTTCATGGGAAGAAACAGGTAGAAGAACAGGAAGAAAGACGGAAGAAACAGGAAGAAGCTGAATACTGTGCGAAATATCCGCTCGGGTGAGCTAGTAATTATTATTAGAGGTTATATTCCGGTAAAGATACATTTAGAATCAATTTCATAGGGGTAGGCTACTAGCTGATTGGTAGGTTTTTGGACAGTTCTTATCCTATCACCCAAATTTCTGACACTTCGTTCTGTTTTCTCTATGATGTGATCCATCTTAGATGCCTTTTAAATTACTTATCTCATCTTCCTCTTCTTATTTCGTCCAGATTTCCTCTCTTCTTCCTTCTTTTACCACGCTTACCCAGTGTTCTCTCCTCTTCAACATTAATACCATCTTCAACATTCTCTCTCCTTTGAAAAAGTCCTCCATCCAATTCTTCTGCCTCCTCCAAACCTTTTCCACTAGCTTCCTCTCATCTCCAACCATATCCAATACCTCCATGTACATCCTTTTCGCCACCCAGCTCACCCTCTCCATCCTTCTCCACACCGACATCTCAAACGCCATAACTCTACTTATATCCTACCTCTGTAATGACCTGACCCATACAGCGCCACGCCCCATGATAGGTAGTGAAAATTAAAAAGGTAAATATTAAAGGCGGGAGAATAATGATTAATATTAGATGTAACATGCTGGAAAAGATAGGTTTAGACGGAATATGCATATGTGTACTTCTCATCCAAAATACGAGATCCTTGTCTCTATACCCTATTTCCATCTTAAGCCCGGAATATGTCCCACTTTGTCCCCATGCCATTCATAAGGCTAATCCTCTTTCTTAAATCTTTGCCTCTCACCCAACACCCTCCTCTTTTTCTAGGCGTATAGCATCCCCTCGCCCGTTACTTTAGTAATAAACCATTTGCTCCGCCTCTTTTGAATTTACTCATGCATTTTCCTCTTTTGACCCACCATTCTGAGTTATTCCTCGTTTGTCTTACTTTCCGTCAACCGGACTTACTCTATTCTCCAGCACACACATGCATGTCAAACGCCGGCAGCCTTCCCCTGGTTTCATGAGATTCTGTCACGTCTGTCTTAAAGATTTCTGCTTCCTTATCATCCTGGATGCTTTTTTCGCCTATGTAATTTTTCTCACAATGCCCATTTCCTTAGTATGCCCATAAATCTTTCATTGGTGAGATTACGTACTATAGGTATTCGAGTTGAAACTAGAATCAACAGATTCTGCGGCATAAAGGCCGCTTTAAACGGTACATATTATGGTACAAACGAATGTCTGAAATCTTTCATGATGGAAAATGTACCGTCTATAGGCCGCTCTACACGGTACATTTTATTGTACAAACGAATGTACAAATACCTTCATGAAGGAAATTGTACCGTGTAAAGCGGAAAATTGTAAGATTGTCTGAATGACTTAACGGGAAATATAACCTGCTCTAATTCCATTCAGTTTCTTGTACATTGTATGATACATTCGTTTGCACAATAAAATGTACCGCATAAGGCGGCCTTAAAGCGGAAAATTGTATGGTTGTCTGAATGACTGAACGGGAAAAAGAACTTGCCTTAATTTGACTCATTTTATAGTATATTCCATGATACATTCCGTCAGAAAATAAAATGTACCGCATAAGGCGACCATAAGAATCGTCTAGGGATCGGAAAGAAAGGTATATATGAGGGAAAGGAAGAGGTGGAAGTTGCTCAGGGAAATAGATTGAAAGGCTGGAAAGAGTGAGTCGAATGGGTCAAAGTTTGTTTGGCCACGCCCCCCTCACCCCCCAACCATTCTCCCCCACCCTCCTTTCTCAACCCGCCCTATCCTTCGGTGTTCACTTCTTTTTCGAGAGACAGACGGGTGGCAGTGTTTACGTGGATCATCAATAAATTACGTTTCTTCTCTGTTTCACTGACTTTTCTAACAAGACGCGACCCCATATATCTCCGTCTGTGAGCGGTAGTGAATTCAGTGACGTTTATGGAGACCTCTTCTGCCGAGGAAGCTCTTGGGACTCCGAAAAACGTTCGCCATTGACGCGAAAGATTCGGAGCGCTGGTTAAAAAAAAATAGAAGAAATACACTGACGTTCGCGTGAGGGGCCTACAATCGATAGCTCGTCGCAAAATTCGTGTGTCTAATGCATGAAACAGGAGTCGGTAAATGTTATCATCACAGAGAACACTGTCTATTTAACGGATACATATTTTCTCATAATTTTCAATAAATAGACGTTAGAGACGTACTGTTTAAATATTTTTTTATCGTAACCAGTATTTTTAGAAATAATAATATAAATAATTAAAGGTTTAATCCTCCACAACTTTGAGAGCACAAAATAATATTGTACAATTTTTCAGAAGCTTTGGGCAACCATAAAGATCGCTGATCTGTGGGGAGGCTCCCTTCGGTGAATTTAATCCACCGCCGATCGATTAAAAAAAACAAACCTAGTAAATCTTAAATCATGATAGGATTTCTATTGGGCCAAAAAAATAACCATTCAAATACAAATGATTCTCATCGAGCTTACAATGCAATTACATACAGCGATAAAATAAAGTAATAATGTAATACAGTGTAACTGTAACCTTACCGGTTAACTTCCCTTCCACGTCAGCGTTTCTGTGCCAAAGTCTTCCAGCACTGCGCGAGTACTTTCCTTTTTTCAAATTTCCCTTGAACATAGTGAGCAACCTCTCATTGGACGTCTTTTTGTTCAATGTCGAACCTTAGATCTGAAACTTGGTCACGGCGGTGAAAGGGCGTTCGTAGACTGGAGGCATTCAAGGTTTAGAGAAGAGAAGAGGATTAGCTGGGTGGCGAAAATGATGAACAAGGGAGAAATGGATAAGGTGGTCGAGGAAGGAAAATTGTTTGCGGAGTTATTGAAGGCAGAAAGGTCTTATGAAGTACGATTTAAGAGGCGAGGGCGTGTTGTAGTGGGTGATTGAGAAGAGAGGGCTGAGAAAGTGTGGAATAGGAGGGAATACGATGCAAATATTTACCAAATTAAGGTTTGGCGGAAGGTATATCTACTTGAGAGACTATGACAAAAATTTTATGCGAGGGAAAAGTAAGAAGATGCCTCAAGACTACTCAAAAACCCACCAATCGGTCGGCAGATTACTCATTTGAATGAATCAGTCCATAGAAGAATCTTTATCATCATCATTTGAGCATTATAACAGCTGATATGATATCCAGTAACTTATCGTTTGTCCTCCTGACCACCCAGCCCATCCTCTCCACCAATCTCCATACTCACATCTCAAATGCCTCAGCTTCACGCACATCCCCCCGTGGCAATGACCAAGTTTCCGAACCACATAGCGCTAATCTCCGCGCAAGAATTTTCACCCGTCTTTTCTTTAAGTCTCTTCTCAGTCCCTCACCCAACGTATCAATTGACTTTTCCTTGAGGTTACTTATTTCCTCAGGGGAATACAGATGGGATGTATTCAATGTTATTTGAATAGAATTTAGCCCTTGTTATGGAAGAAGAGGCTGGTGAAGAGATTATTATGGAGGGTAGCGTTGTATGGGGCCGAAACGTGGACCCTGAGAACGGAGGACGAGAATAGGCTGCAGCCATTTGAGATGTGGGTATGGAGAAGGATGGAGAAGGTTAGGTGGACGGAAAGGAAGACTAACGAGGAAGTGCTTGAGACGGTGGGCGAGGAAAGGAAACTTTTGAATGAAATCCGGGATAGGCAGGGTAGATGGCTGAAGGATGTAATAAAGGGTGATGGGTTGCTGAAGAGTGTAATAAAGGAAAGGATATTGGGCAAGCGGGGAAGGAGAAGAAAGAGAATAGGTTTCATGTACGGGATGAAGAATGGTAGATCGTATGCAGAGGCAAAAAAGGATATACTTACTAGAGGGAGATAGGTCCCTGAATGTGTAGACCGGGAGGAGATTCTCTGACATTCCACAAAACCTACCTTTACCGGTAGAATACATTATAATATAATAATGGTGAGCATTCAAAAATAAATTGTGTTCGGACGGTGCTCATCGGCGCTTGTTATCCATTCCGAGCCCTAAAAACCAATATCTCTTTCCCTTGCCACAGCTGGCCAGAATTCCCGAGCCCGCTGGCCCCTAGATATTTGAACAAAAGGCCTGAACGTCCTTCCCTTTCTCTGCTACCCATCCGATGCGTTTAAAAAATACATAAAAACCAACGCAGATGACTTAGCACGATCAAAACAAAGAATAACTACACTTTGAAATGAAATGTTTCAACGCCGAAAATTACACGGCCGAGAAAAATTTGAAAGCATTCACTTTTCATTAGCAGCACAAACTATCTTTTCATAGATACTGCTGCATCTTATTCCAGCCATCAGAAATCTCCTACTTCCTTGCAAGAGACGCAACGGTTCGACTAGACCCGAAGATTAAAAAAAGCATGTATCTACTACAATACTTGAGCCACAGTGAATACGATATTTTTCAGAAAATGGTCCAATACTTTTAGCGTCGATTTGTGAGATTAAGACAGTGCTTTAGATTAGAAATATATTTCATACGATGTCTATTCCAGCTTTCCCCTATGATTGAAGATTTCCAGATAGAGTTATCGTGAATAGAGAATTGAACAGAGAGACGGGAAGAAGAGCTGTGAGCTTTGCTAAAAAAGTTAACATTCGCAACGGTTTCAATCCATAGTTATTATCCTTCTCCATTCAGCAAAAATACGTCATTCAACGCGCTGCTATTCAATGTAAGGTCGGGAATAGTATATTCAGAACTCCGAGAAATTAGTTGAAAGTTATGACACAGGAGACGAATATTTTCAACGCAGAAACCGAAGCATTGATGAACAAAAAGGTATATTTGAGCAATTAAAATGATTAAAAATATCACAGATACGATAGTTTTTCTGTAGCGGAAATCTCTAGAAGCGAAGAGGATGATATAGAGACCAAATTGTATTCTTAGATCCCTATAAAACGAAGCCTGAGAGGATATAACAAATGGGTTACATCGTGCTAATTAGGACGGGAAGATCGTAGCTTTTGTATAAAATGTATGCAGCACAAAAACATCAAAAAACACCTCTTCTCTAATCTAAAGAGGTACGAAATGGAATGGGTTACCTCATGCTTTGTTTGGCATCTTTTCAGAGAAGGTGAAAATGTTTAGAAATCAGTGTGCATTTTTTTAAAATTAGTATCTTTATTCCTTTTTCCTCTCATCTTATAATTTTAACGTTAATCCAACTTCATCAACGGAATACTCGCCTTATTTGACGGTATATTTACTGAATAAATAAATAAAAACGAGAATCATAAGTCCAAGGAAGCACGAAACTCTTTTATTTGCCAATCTATATATATATATAAACGAATGTATATCTGTCTGTATGTATGTCTGTCCTGTATGCATTACTACACTGTTGATCCGATCGCCAAGAAACTTTAAGAAGTTGTTGAGTACACTCTTGCAAAGGTTTTGAAGGTTTTAGGTATAAATATTTTTAAAATATCGCCCCCCCCCCAAGGTCTCTTAATCTTTCGAATACTTTTCGCGCAACAACGCCCGACGGGTAAGCTAATAATCCTAACCTCAGTTTTAATCCTATCGTGCTGAAATTTTGTCGAGTAATAGTTCAGGCAGGAGGAAAGTTGTGGGCTACTTTAAAATGATCTCAGGGCCCAGTAAACTCCCAAAAAGGGGCCCTTAGGTGGTTCGCGGTACGTATCGGGTTTTGTGCAGTGGTTTCATTTTTTACCTTTTTAAAATTATTTCCACTCAAGATAGAGAGTTGGAATTTTTTTTTCTTAAATGTCTGAAAGAATGAAGTTTTTAATTATTTCAATAAATTATCCTTTTCACTTCGTAATTGACTGAAAATTGCGTTTTTAGCTGCAGAAACATATTTATCTGTGAAATCAACAATACCATATTCGCTTGACAACCAGATTTCGGTCATTGCTGTTGGCATTCATATTGCTTAGTTGAGCCGATTAGGAATGCTAAGCATTGGGATTTGTGCAGCGGTTAATTATTTCTCTTTGTAAAACAACTTTAACTAAAGATAGAGAGTTGAAATTCATTTTATCGCATACCCGAAAGCATGATACTACTAAAATTAGTGGTATCATGTCCGAAAGAATTAAGTTTATCTCTTTTTCAATCGATTTTATTTTACGCATTTTCCTTGGCAACCAAATAAACAAACAAAAATAAACATTAAATCAAATCTTAATTAACGAAAATGAAATTCTGAATAGCTACTCAACAAGTAAGTACTCGAATTATGTACTTAACTATGATGTTCTTTTAGCCTGGCTGTGCAGGTAGTATGATTACAGTAAAGGGTTTCAAAAAAATTGTCTCTCCACTCTATATTAAACAAGTTTTACAAATTTCATTGTTTTTATTTTACCATGTTATTTTTTATCATTCTGTAAATTTTTCAGTCATTTGACTTATAATTATTATTGTTCATGTGAGATATTGTCACATTGTCACACTTACTATTGTCTCACAATTGTATAGATGCTCTGCAGAAGAAAATATTAATTTAATAAAACAATTACTTGAAATGTAGTCTGTTATCACAACTACTTACTAACTCCTCACCTCTTATACAAAGAGTTTTGAAGGAAGTATGATCCCGAGCAACGCCGGGTGATTCAGCTAGTGTTTTATAAATTTAAAAAGTTATGCCTTCGTTGTTGGGAAAAGTTAAACTCAAATCTCTCCGGTGCCCTTGGAAAGCAAAGCGTTCAGTGAAACCCACATTCTTCATCACTGTCAGACAAAACCAAGACCAAACTCGGGGTTCCAAAAATATGCATCGCAGCGAAAACGGTGTAAGCCTCCCAAGGCTTCCTCTCACTTTCTCCATCTTGTCCCGCCGCTGTCCACTCACATACATCCGACTGGCATCAGTAAGCGAAGCGGGGGGATTTTCCATTCACGAGCTCCTAGACAAAACCGTCCACCCAGAAGCCCTGACGGGAGAGATTTTCCTGAGGGAGCTTACCCGCCCTCACGCCTCATCAAATGCTCATTGAAAGTGACTAGATCACACTTTTCTTGAAAACAGAAACCTTATGAGGATTGACGTGGGGGTAAAAGAGAAGCGGATTGCGTGGGAGACTGAATAACACTTTCTACTCTCCCGGACAGATATACACACTCGCCTAACCCCTTTTCCCCCCCATCTCTCCAGAGTGTTAAATTTACGTCACTCTTCATTCAATCAGGGAGAAGATTTTGTTACCCGTCATTCTGAGCGCAGCTGTGCGAAAACTCGGAATACGTTGTAACACAATTTGCGTAGCATTCCATCTCTCTTTTTATCACTTTCCTTCTTCCTCGCCAAGATATTTTTTATGTCGACGTCTCTTTTTTTCCAGAAAATGATTTGAAACGTCGCAATCATCGCGGCCCATTGCAGGGAAAGCCTATGTAAATGTACTCCAGAAAGCTCTCGTAGGTAATTCCACAGTATGAGAGGGAGGAGGAAATAAAGATGACTAAAGATGTTGTCCTCCCGTTCAACATTTCGTCGCCCACAAACTCAGGAAAAGTGCCAAAGCATGATTCACTATTTCACCAATAAAAATAATCCCTGAGGTGAGAAATGCGGAGAATTGGTACGTAAACAAGGAAGTACGATTTAATATCTTGAAAGAGGATGAATACCTGTGATTAGGAGATTTCCACCAGTCGCAATTCGAAAGAGGAAACAAAGGCTTTTGTAGTAGGTTTACCCATCACCTATCGATCGGTTTCTGTGCGTTTGCAGTGAATTTGCTCACGTTATGAGGATCTAAGATCAAAGATTCCCTCCATATGAGTGGATTTCCGTTATTAATCCCTTATTCAAAGGTTTCACCAGAGCATAAGCTTTCGTGATTATGAGAGGTAATATAGCATTTACAATAAATTGCACGACTCAACAAAGTTAAATTTTATTAACATTAACAGGTTACTCAATACTGTTTTTCCTAACGCTGACTAATTAGGTGAATTATCCAAACACAAGAAAAGCGTTCGATTTGATCAAGAATGGTTAAGCAACTTCCCTTAAATACCAGCTCTAGATCCATTCGTTAATTTGTGACAATACATATTCGAGGTCATTACAAATATTCAACTTTTTAATTACAATATTTTTAGTTGATAAATGCAGGAAAAGTTTAATTCATCTGCATAATAAATGAGATTTATGATTCGATTTTGGGATATTATAACTTTTTAAATAAAAGTTCTCCCTCACCTCCTTCTTATTCTTTCCCCCCCCCCTTTTTGCCTTTCCGTTTCCCTAGTCTTCCCCGTTCCTTTATTTCCCGGGGATTCACTGGATTCCCAATTCTACCCTTGTTTTTTTCCGTTTACCTGCCACTTCCCCACCTTAATTCTGTTCCTCACCCCCCCCCCCTTTTCTCAAACTCGTAAAATGTAGAAATGTAATGCGCTCTCTACCAAATATGTCTTGTACCTGATGATGGCCCTGTGAGCTGAAACGCGTCTTACACTTCAAAATGCCTTGTGGAATAGTGCAATTGTTGTTTCGGTTTTAATAAGAAAGTTACGGTCTGGGTCTCTGAGTAGGACACCGATATGAGATTCGTACTCTCATTTTGAACAGTGTTATACCGGGTGTATCATACACAGGCGACGTCGTTTTTTAAATAAGCAGGTAGACTGTACTAAATATGCTATGTCTTCTCCCACGAAGCTAAGGGTGTTACTCTAGGAAATTTCTCCCTAAAAAATTTCAACACTGAACCCTTTTCACAAATGCGAGTTTCTCGGAAGCCACACACGGCGGGGGCACTCCGTATGCCTTTTTCAACTTTGCAGCCACTGAAGTTAAGAACGGTTTCGAAATGCCTCGAGCTGCGAGGTCTACACGGTGTGGTTTGGGCGGGCTGGGCAGAGAGAGCGGCAAGTGCCCATTAGAGTAGATACTCGAGGAGCCGAAACCCTAGAATTAAAAAAGACCGCAGCCTTCTTGTCTTTTGGGGGGAAGGAGGATTACGTCTCTCCGACGCTAAACACACAGCCGAGAGAAAGAGAGGGAAGGTAGAAAGAGGAAGAGGTAAAACATGGAAACAAATAAACGTTCCTCGAGACAGACGCTTGTGTGTCTCCGATTGACCGAAAAGATCGGAGGGGGTGTGGGGGAGAGGGGAGGCTAGCGGGATAGTTGGGAGGGTGGAGAGGCAGGGTACCAACAACATTCTGGCTCTTCCAGCCATATTTATGAGTCAGACTAAGTCTAAAGTGGGCTGAAGGAAGATCGACCCGCGGGGATCGGGTTGGTGTGGTGGCTAGAGTAATGGCTAGCCATACGGACGGCCAGGGTTCAAATCCCTGCAGAGGAGGAAAGTTTTTCAGATGACACCCGATCCCTCCTTGAATGTCTTGTGGAGGGTACTTCAAATGCTGTACTCTGTCATTCGGATGAGACGTTAAACCGTGGTCCCCTTGGCGCCATTCGTTAAAAGTAGGCTGATGCCAACGCCGGATCTCTCACCACCCTTTCTCCCATACCTGTTTCCTATGGCGCAAATGACCTTAGCTGTCTGTCACCTACCCAAATATCCAATCCAGTTCGACCCGCGATGTCTGTTCAGCCCAGGGCAACCTTAGCCCCGGAAGCTTTAGCACGGAGGAAGTAAAACTAGTGAAATGATGTTTGTTATTAAGCTGAGTTCAAACTCCTCGCTTTCCCAATTTATCTTCAGCTTTTGTGATGTAGAGATCGTCGAAGGCTATCTGTGATTCACTTTGCTACAGCTGGTTGAATGAGTGATATCAATAGTTGGTTTATCGTTAGGAATATAGCTAGCGAGGGATATTTCGGAATATCGAGTTATAAGGTCCAACGTATGGGCGCATACGTATAAAAAGGGTGAGGGGAAGAAATTTATCACAACCCGAAGCACTTTTCTCCAGTCTTGTGAAAATCACGGTAGACGAAAAACGAAGGATCACGGAACAACTGATTCCTCGAAGTGTCCACTCAAGTAGTAGGAAAGTTTGTGAGATTAAATTTACAACTACTTATTTTTACAACGCGCTGCCGTGTGGATGCGGACTAACCATTCATTGATTTATGTCCGGCGATAGATATCTATAACATTTCCTCAAATTTTCACATGCATATCCTTAGATAATTTTATTAAGGGAAAATACGACACAATACATTGATTTCTCTAAGGATAATCCAGCGGTTATGGAAGATCAAAATGGATGTGATTAAAATACTTTTGGTTGTAAATTGCAGACGGCCCTTTTTCTTTGCCAATACTCATCTCAGCGTACGTCCTATCTTTTTTCATTTCTTTCATAAATTCTATTCCCCCCTCTCCCCTATACTTCCATAAGTCCTCCCTTATCTCCACATACTACCATCCTTCACCCCTTCAGCATTCTTCTCGTAAACTATTCTAAATAAAAGCAGAAAAAAACCGTATTATCCTTATTATCTCTATAAGCTAATAAATAGAAAGCTACATCTAACGATGAGATTCCTCCGATAGTAAGAAAAACGTGGAAATTATGCAGCTCATTTATAAAAAAAAACATATTTAACAGAAGAGGGATATTAAGGGGCGATGGATTGCTCAAGACTATATCATAAGGGGGAAGAGAGTTGGGCAAGTGGGAAAGAGAAAAAAATGAGAATTGGTTTTATGGGCGAGATGAAAACGGGTAGGTTGCACGCTGAGATGAAGAATAAAATACGGGAGGTAGATACATAGAACCCAACAAGTGCAGAAAACCTGTATGATTTTCTTCGACTTTCAATGGAATCCATCCTTTTTCATTAAGTATTCGACCAGTTAAGGTAGGTTTTATTGCAAATCAGAGACTCTCCTCCCGGTTTTATACATATTCAGGGGCCTATCTCAGTAGTATATCCTTTTTCGCCTCGGCATACGATCTATCCTTCTTCATCCCGTCCATGAAACCTTTTCTCTTCCTTCCTCTTCCCCGCTCGCCCAACATCCTTTCCTCTATCACACTCTTCAGCAACCCATCATTCCTTATTACTTTCTTTAGCCACCTACTCTGCCAATCCCGGATTACATTCAGAAGATTCCTTCCCTCGCCCACCATCTCAAGCACTTTCTCGTTTGTCTTCCTTTACGTCCACCTCACATTCTCCATGTTTCTCCACACCCACATCTCAAATGCCTCCAGCCAATTCTCGTACTCATTTCTAAGGGTCCACGTATCAATACAATGCTATGCTTCGTATTGAGCTCTTCACCAGCCTCTTTTCCACATTTTAATCTACCCATAACCGGCGGAAGACGAACGAATAAATGAATAGCCCTAATTTTCATTTGATCTTTCTTTATCTCCCCAAATTCGTTACTCACGGAACGGACTTCTCTAGGATTCAAATCGCGAGGAGCTGCCAATCCTATTTGCCATCCGTGCAAATGGGTAGGTGGGGTCGGCAGTGGAGGGTGGGGGATGAAGGGGATAGAGAAGACACGGAGGCCGACACCTGCTCCACTCGTACGCCGGCTGGCGGAAGACGCCCCCTGGGGGGATGGAGTGGTGGAGATGGAGGGGCCAAAAGGGTGGTTGTTTGCGAAGACCCCCTCCCCCCCCACCGACCCCGATCTCCCAGACAACCTCCCACCCCAACAGTTCGCTCCGTTGGCTTCAATTGTTGGAGCGCGTGGGCTCCTCTATTTCTCTCTCTTTCCTTGCACCCTCCCGCTATACGTCCATTTCCCCTCCTTCTCACCCCCCTTTGGCCGTAAGAAGAGAGCCAAAAGAGTCAGAAGAAGTGCACTCGAGGTGAAATTAGGCCCGGGCGTAGGGTCCTCCACGAGGGGCCTCGCGAACGCAGTGACTCGGCGATCCACGCTGCGAAAGGCAGGAAGGGAGAATTTGGGAGACTCACAGCTACGAAAGAGACGTTTGTAGGACGAAGATAGAAGAGATTTCAACCCTTTAGGTGACTGTATTTACTTTAACAGACTCAGGTTTTTGGCCACTGTTAAAAATGCGCCGTAAATCACAATTTCTGGTTCACGGTAACGAATACGTTGACTAAAATGCAGTATATCCTTTAAAGTAATTTTCTTGGCGTCTTGAGCTGCACTTTTTTTTAGATGTTACTTACTCTTTGAGGGATTTTTTAGCCCACAACGAATATCATAAAGTAATGCAACTATCAGGAGCCATAAAATCAATCTAATTTAGCAAATTTATTTTATTAAAAAGAAATTTATTCATTGTCTGTGAATAAAAATTCAGGAAATTAATGGAAGATATCGATCAACCTAAACTTAGATTAAATAATACGTATTTCGACTTATTCATGTATTGAAGCTGTATTTTGAACTTGACTTAGTTATTTACTCTCACACTCAATTTTATATTCGCTCATTTGAACTAAATATGCGCTTCAGAAATTACGAGGTTCGTTTTAAGTATGTCCAATCAATTTTTATGTAGTTTTTACGGGGAGGAATATTCGAATCTGATAGATTCGCCTTCGAATCGTTGCATGCATGCAATCAAACATGGCACTTGTTCCAAAAATGGAGCGCCGTCCGTGTTTAGACGATGTTTTCCTCACGCGAAACGAAATTTTAAACGACCACATGTTATTCTGTGCAATTCTTTGTGCCACTATATCGATATATAGGCTAATTTAAGGCCCTGAAATATTGTAAAAATTATTATTACTTTAACCGCGCATAAGCTTTTGCATTTTATTTAGATTCGAATTCGATTCCCAAGCGAATTTTTTAGGGTGATTCGATTCGCTACCGAAATTTAAAGAAAAAGTTCGTTTCGATTTGAAATGAAAATCTCTGATTCGCACAGCACTAGTTATTAGAAATTCAGTATTTGTATTTTGTTATTTTGGATATGACGCACTTCAATGAGCAATGCCTTGCCAGCCATTCGGTTAATCGATCCCAAAAACTCGGAGATTCCAATTTTCATAAAATTGGTCAGCTAACGGATTCATTCATCTTGAAGAAATTGACATGACTGACAAGTACACTAAATAACGCTACCAAACAGTACGGTAACTAACTTTCAAGCAATGTGAGACCTTAAGGCGACGCATCACACCCGCTCGACAGGTCGGATTTGTGATGATTTCCGACCCCAGATTTTTTGTTAAAGTCTTACGTCATCAACTTGAAATTTTTACAGTATAAAGAATAGACCTTTGCCAAGGGAGGCTAGTATCTGAAACATGAAAATTTTATCCCGGAGCATAATTAAACCATCGGGAAAACGGCAAGATGTAGGGTATATTTTTATAAAAACTATTATTATTATTGACATGTCTAAAACTAATGTAGATGTATCAATTCCTCCTCTATTGGAATGCTAAGTAATAGCCGTCACGGTTGTAAGAGAGAATCTGTAATTGGTATATTTCGACAAGCTACCTGAATGGTTTTCTGCCATGATGTGCTCGGACGGTGATGCAATTAGTTCAGTCTTCTTTCACAAATCTTATATAAGCGCTGCCTGTACTTACGCGCCGGAGCCTTGGCTACAACTTACCGACGACTGTTGCCTTGTGCGAGAGTTATCCTGGAGTAAGAGACTCCTGACGCCAAAACGCCTCGATCGGGTGCGAGTGACGCCATCTTGTGGATTTTCGACACAACTTTTCCTTACCGAAGGGTATGATGCGTCCTCTTAAGGTTAGCCGGTGAAGTTCTGAATAAACTTACTAATGAGTTTTCAACGGGTAAGAATCTCAGGTACCGAAATTTCGATTACTAACTCCGCCATCATCTTCATGGGGTCGATTGAGAAGTTAGACAGTGACACGAAGATACCAGAACCCCTTATCCAGAAGGAAACTCGGAAAGAATCCATTCAAACGCTTGAGTAATTTCTAATTTCTTAACAACTAAAAGTTACGGTTGATGACCAAAGGTTCAGTTCAGCCTAAAACTGCTGCATTTCACGAGTGGAAGAAGATAGCGTGAATATTTAACAGAGGTTATGTGTGATTCTTAGGTGGAAAAATATAAACCTCTTTCAGCTCTTTTGAATGTAAGGAATAAAAAAGTGAGTGTAACTCAAAATATGTGGAGGTATTTTATGTAAGTAATATGAAACTATCTAAGACACGAATAAAAATTCCACATGCAGGGTAAAAAATGAAATAAATTTCCCCTTATTCTTTATTATTTTATCTTTTTAATGTAATAGAATTACTCACATCTATAATTGTGTATGCTGGCATACATATATATGTACCCAATCATACTTTATTCTACGATTGACAACATGAAAAATACTAAAATGCTTAAACTTAATTGTTGAAGGCGTAACTTTACGGAATGACTCTACCGACATGACTAAAAAGAGAGAACTCTTAGTATTTTCCACACTTAAAACTTTAATCAAATATTATCAAAGTGGTCGAGCCATCTCAGTAAGGGCTCGAGAACATAGAGCGTGTTGGGTAAAAGGAGATATCTCATCAGCCTTTGCTAAACATTTAATCGAAGAGGACCATTTAACTGACTTTTTGCCGGAAGTGCTACATGTTGAGAAGAAAGGAGCCAAATTTGACTACTTAGAACATTTCGAAATTTTGAGTGCTGCCAAGAACATAAGTGAGAATCTCCTAAATGAATGTGTTTTTCCCTCCCACTCTCCCCTATTATCCATACCTTTCCCCCCACCACCTCCTACTGACCGTGACGCACGTCTCTGACGTCAACCAACCACTTCTTCCCCCAAACTCCCCTCCCCAGATCTATATATTAACTCGCATACCATGTATAACGTACCTTGAAAATGATTGCAAGGCAGTCGAAACCTGGATTAAAGTTTTAAGTGTGGAAAATACTTAGAGTTCTCTCTTTTTAGTCATGTTACTAAAATGCTACCTGTGTTGTCCTATGTATTTTTAATAAAAATATTGTATTCCTAATTCCTTATTTTTTACAACAAATACATATATGTTTCGTAATAAGTACAACTAATGTGAAATTTGAAATCGTATGGCATTGATAATGGAAATCTCGACACAGGTCACACACAGAAAGAGGCTCACAAACTTTATACTATGAAGTTTCGTCACTATGTTATATTGATTGCATTCACCAATTATCAAAACATCCATCCATCTTTTGCTCTCACTACGGCAACCGGACGCCTTTACGAATACACACATTCTCGTTCAGCATACTCCCCAATTAGGTGATTAATTTCATCTCCTCTAGTCGAAAGCTCTCCATCACTGTGGGCAAACTACCTGGGGAAAATTTTTATGAACCCTGCTAAAAATTCTGGATAGTTTCCTTAAAATACTTCAACAGAACTTCTTAAAAAAGTTCTGTAGATATTCCTTTAAGTATTGAAACGCCATTTTACGGAATTCCCCCTCGACGTTCTGCAGAATACCTTAGGATGTTCTGCAGAATACCTTAGGGCGTTCTGTGGAAATCCCTACGATTCTCCATACAGGTCCTTAGAAAAAGGAACTGGGTCAACGGAAACCTCACATATTTCCGTAGAGTTCCTGAAGTTCTACAGAGCAGCTCGTAAGGAGTTATTTTGCTCTGCAGAAAATAACTCTAAAAAAACATATGTTCTGTTGAGTCAGGCTCTCACGTTCCGTACAGATCCTTAGAAAAGGAACTAGTTCTGAAGAAAGAGAGTCAATTTCTGTAGAATTCCTTACGTTCTTCAGAACAGCTTCTAAGGATTTTTTTTTAGCAGGGAACTCAAGTCTTTTGTTTCAATGGCTGATCTTCATGTCAAAAATTTTATACAGCCATCTCCACTTATCCTACATCGACTGCGAAATGGGTTTTCAAAAAAATACACAAAAAAGACGAGGGCAAAGAAAGCGAAAATGTAAGGGTTATTGCGATGAGAGATGTGTGGGGGTGGGAGGGGGTGGGGGGGAAGACGAGTGGATGGGTGGCACCCTCTGCCATCGGCGGGATCGTCGCAGTGAGCGGACGGGAAGAGGGCGTAACGTGAATATGTCGGCGGGGTTGCGAAGGTGAAAGGGGGTGGGGAAAAGGAGGGGGAAGAGGGTGGGGGTGGGGAGAGAGGACGTGAAGGAAGGGTTGAGGGCGGACAAGGGGTGACGGATGAGTGAGTAACACCGGGAAGGGTAGGGGCGTGGAGTGTGACGGAAAAGGACGGCTTGGTAGACGATATACGACAGCAGGAGGGCAGAAAAGACAGACAGACAGGCTGTTCTCTCTCTCTCTCTCTCTCTCTCATGTGCGGACAAGGACGGCGAAATGGCAAAAGCGAGTCAAGAGTGGCAAAAATGCGAAAGGGAGGAATTCCGCGGAATGTTGCATTTCTCTTTTTTTATATATTGCTCTCTCTCTCTCTCTCTCCCGGCGGTAATTCATCCCCGCATCCGTTGCTACGCTAGGATTAAAGAAGGAACTCTTCCACGGTACATTCTTGTTCGAGTATGTTTTTTTTCCACCGCGGTTTTGCTGCGGAAACGTTTGTTCTTTTTTTTGCAATTTCCACGTGGTCTGCTCACCCATTCACCGTTACTAGTGCGTCATGTGGTGGACGAAGAGAGGAAACTTTCGGAGGAAGCAGAGTTGGTATTTGGAGGTGGTAATTAGAGGCGAATAAGGAATGCTGAAGCTTGTGATGGATAGGGGATTATGTTAAGTTAGAGGAAAAAATGAAGAAAGTGAATAGGTTGTTTTGTAGATGGACGGAAGGGAAATTGGAAGTACAATGATAAGAAAAAAACAATTGGATATGTAGATAGGGCCAAGAACAATTAAAATCAAATTACGTTTTACTCAATACCGTAAGGATCTATTTTGACAGGTAAATTACTTAAAGAAGAAGACATAGATGTATGATTTAACACTTTCCCGGCGAATAACATTTGTGTGCATTTCTCGGGCTCGCCACCGGGTAAGATCCTCATAGGCAGCCGACGTTTCGGGTTCCGACTCGTTACCCATTCTCAAGGCTCGCGGGGGAATATGTAGATATAGATGTAGATGAAAATACGTGGGTGATTGTAGTAATAACCTGCAAATAACATTATAATTAACGCTGGAATATAATTTATCAAAAATGCTATTTCAAGCAGAACAACAATAATTCCCCCATAGTAGCCTTGAGAATGGGTAACGAGTCGGAACCCGAAACGTCGGCTGCCTATGAAGATCTTTCCCGGTGGCGAGCCCGAGAAATGTACACAAAAGAAGACATAGAGCTAAAGAGGTAAGTTATTGGCATAGCCATGGGACATAATAACAGATACTCAATCACCTAATCATTATCGAATGATTAAAAGGTGACGGCAATGAAACCCGATGCTCGCCGAGGACTCGGAGTAACAATATAATTCCTCTAGCACTTACAGGTTTCCCCAATTACAAGTTTTTTAATATATATATATATCATTTGACGAACACAAACACCCATGTCCTGGTCAGTGAATAATCTACCCAGGCGGGACTCGAACCCGCGACCCTCGGGTTAGGAGGCGAGGACTTTTTACCCCGCCGACACCGGGGCCGACATGTTGGTATTTGTTGAAAGAGCCCTTGGCGAGTGCGATGATAAAGTAAAGGGATCCTCTCCCTCGCTGGACCCAACTTGGAATACGCTGTAAGTATTTGGGATCTCCATGAGGTAGGATTTAAAGTCGAGTCAGAAGGCACTCAGAGAAGATCAGCAAGATACGTCAAAGGCCGCTTCGATCGTCTCGTCATCATTGATGACCTCTGGCAACAAATGGAATGGGCATCGCTTTCAGAAGGTGTATTAACCCTTTGAGTGACAACCGATTTTCTAGGTACTATGCTAAAATTGCCGAGGCATTTTTGCTGATTTTGCAGTAGTTTAGGAAAAAAATTATGTCTCAAATACAAGTGAAGGTAAGTATTCAAAAACTCAAGGAAAACTTTATTGTATGTGGTTTCAACTTTTTAATATATTATTTGATGATTTTTTTACAGAATAAGAGTTCAGTAAGAATTTACGCCATTTTGACGTATTGGGGTAGCAAAATCTAAGTAAATTTTATAAAAACGTAGCACATGTAAAACCAAAGGAAGATAAACGCCAGCGGTCAATTTAGCAATTACAAGGGTTAAGCTTCATAAGTAATCTGCATTTAGGTGCCATCTGTGAACAATCAGTGAAATACCAGCATTCATTACTGCATAGGTAGGCTACAAATGATACAGAAACTATTAATATTAATCTATAATGCAATTACCTATCTACAATATTACGTAAAGTATTATTAATCTACAATATTACGTAAAGTATTATACCAGTAGAAGAGTGACATTGCAGGAGGAGCGCTATCGCGCTCCTAGTAAATTTCGCGAGAGACAGGAGAAGCGCGATAGCGCTCCCCGGCACTCTAAGCGTTAAAACCTTAGAACCTATTTAAAATTTTATTAATTTTAATTACTATATTATTCTCCGGAGAAGTTAAAAAAAGTCTTACAAACTCCATCATACTACAATAGATCAGATCATGAGAATAAAATAGGGAAATAGACTGCAGAACAGAGAGGTTTGAAATTTCGTTTTTCCTGTGATAGATAAAGGGACCATAATGGCTGCCTATGAGACTTTGAAATACGTTAGTCGATAGGTTGTGTGGCTGATTAGTCGATTATCTCCCTATTGTTTGTTTCATAATCTGCCACGTGGCACCAAAATCACATTTTACTTCACCCCCGTATGACTCTGGTACCTTCGTAATATTGTAGATTAATAATACTTTACGTAATATTGTAGATAGGCAATTGTATTGTAGATTAATATTAATAGTTTCTGTAGCATTTGTAGCCTACCTACGAAGTAATGCATGCTGGTACAAGTTACTGGGACATTATACTGCATGTTGGCGGTAACTCACCCGCTGCCAAACACCCTTGAGTTGTCTTGCAGGGCAATTTAGAGTTGTATATGCACCTCTTTTCATCCTACTCATAAAGCCGAATCTCTTTCTTCCCAATCCCCACTTACCCAACCTTCTTTTCTCCACCAGCAACTCTTCGCTCCACATCACCTCTTCAAACCTCCTGCTCTGCCTCCTGAACTCCTCCAGAATTATACTTTCCTCACCGACCACGCTGGCACTTTCAGTTTTTCATTCCTTTCCTTTCGTTTTGAATATAACCAAGCGGATATGTCAATTTCTTTGGAGGCCAAATTACGCGTTAAGTTTCACTACGAGAATATAAAAATACCAAATTAATATAAATGGGTGGCAAACTCATAACCTCTTTTTCTGGAAGACCTCGGATCAGGTATACATATTCAGCTCCTTAAATACTGCTACGGTCCTTAATAAAAAAGGTGGAGCCCAAAAATTTCATAAAATAATTGGAATACCTCCTCTCTTAAAGGAAAAGATTTGATGAGAGCATTCCAAGAAAGATAATATTATCTTGGTAAGGGTAAAAATAGCACAGTAGGCTGCAAGGCCGTAGGGCAACGTTCATCTTTCATCATCCCTCGATAGAAGGGGAAATTCCTCTGAAAATTCGGATAACACTGAGTTAAGGACGGGGAAAATATTGGAAAACCTTTAAATTAATTCAAATTACGCACGGGAAATATGCCGATATTTTGAGATTAGTACATATATAATACACAGTACTCGTTATCCTCTTTGAATCGTCGAAGTTAGCTATAGCTTATCATCGAAATTAGCTATGAAAAGAACAAAAAATTACCTTCCATTAGGGTATGGTGGGCGATGAAAGGAAACTTCTAAATGAAGTCCGGGATAGGCAGAGTCGGTGGCTGGAGGATGTAATAAGGTGCGATGGGTTACTGAAGACTGATATAAGGAAGGATGTTGGGCAAGCTGGGAAGGGGAAGAAAGAGAATAGGTTTTATTGATCGGTTGGAGCAGGGTAGATCGTACGCAGAGCCAAAAAAGGAAATATTAACGGCAGATGGGACATCGAAATAGTAGAAAACCTGGAGTATTTACTCCAACTTTCAACAAAACCTACCTTTAACCGTAGTACTTAAACGAAAGTATCTACTCCAGTATTTGGGAACATATATTCATAAGAGAGAATATTTTCATCTTCCCTTAACGACATCACATGACTGTCGAAATGAGACTACGCTCCCCGAAGTTTTGTTCATAATGAAATCTCCCTTTCCCTCTGATGCAATCAAAAAAGGGCAGACGGGCATGATTGAAGACTTCAAGGAAAAGTTTGTATGGAAAAATATAAATACATATATATCAGGCAACTTGGCAGCTTCCAACATTTCAGCTCAAAATTGAGATTCACAGAATCCTACTCTGCGTTCGCTAAAAATGCTTTCCGGGGAATAATATGAACTTGGTAGGAGCGTAAAACAAGTGAAAAGGCCTTTGTGACAGCCAGGTGAACTAAAGCGTGGTATATAAAAGTATATTTTATTCCGTTTAAACAAAAGTTATAGAGTAGGTACACTCTACAGTTTCAGGCTTCACTTCGTGGAAGTTTATAGTATCCTTACCAAGAGGATAAAATGTCGTACTTTTCCACATAATTTTATTTTGTGTGGTACAGCGCGTTGTACCACACAAAAATTATGTGGAAAAGTACGAAATTGTATTCTCTGAGCATGGATGAAAGTAATAGACTTGATTGGACATTGCGTGTGCCGCGGGGAGAAAGTTGGTTTAACCGGGAAGGGAAAGAAAAATACGTTTTATGTACAGAGGATTTGGGTATCTACTCCCGCAGGGTAACTACCTCCAGCTCGGCAGGAAGCTTTCGCTTATATCCGAGCATGGGTGGGAGTGGGATAAAGGAAAGGGAAGGGAAGGGAAAGTTAGCGAGCCACAACCCCTTCGAGGCCGACACCAATGAGGCGGATTGAGGTCAAAAGGACCTCAATTGGGCCCCCGCCTCCCCGGAGTACTCGTATCTGTTAGGTTTCCCCAACAACGTTGGACTAGTAGCCATCAGTTTCGCTTTTGCGAAAACCTACCACACATCTTTGAGAACCGGAAGAGCCCGTTGCCCAAAGATTTGGGATTAGGTGTCTCCCTGGCTCCCTTTCCAGATAGACGCCGTGCGGTCTGCCGGAGTACGTCATCAAGTCGGGGACCATCGGAGCCATGGAGGGTCAATTCGGACCAAACGTGGTCAAAGCGTGGGTACATCCCTTCTCTCAATACTTCTCGTTTAACCATACGTTTTATAGTCAAAATGAGGAAGCGCAGGATACATGTAGGGTTCTCCTCCGCGTATATTCTCAACACCTGCAGTCTATTATATCCTTTTTTTCCGTGTATACACGATGCACGTACCCGCGCGGGTAGAATCATGAACACATTCACCATAAAAATTGATTCGTGCTTTTTAACTATTCTACCGATCAAGGTAGGTTATGTTAAATTTCAAAGAATCTCCTCATGGGTTTCCACACTTTTAGGGGCTTAAATCGCTCTAGTATATCCTTTTCGTCTCGGCATACAATCAACCCTTCTTCATCCCGTCCACAAAACATATTCTCTTTCTTCTCCTTCCCCGCTTGCCCAACATCCTTCCCTCTATCACACTCTTCAACAACCCATCGCCCCTTATTACATCCTCCAACCACCTACTCTGCCGACCTCGAATTTCATTAAGAAGTTTCCCTTCCTCGCCCACCATCTCAAGCACTCCCTCGTTAGTCTTACTTTACGTCCATCTAACCTTCTCCACACCCACATCTCAAATGCCTGCAGCCCATTCTCGTCCTCCTTTTTCAGGGTCCACTTTTCTGCCATATGTAACGCGTTGCATCATGTAAACACCCAAAATTTTACAAAGGAATGAACGCGCGGCCCCGATATAGTCTATGCTCTGATCTAGAATGTTTTTCCACGCATCTGTCCAGCCACGTACTTTTTTTTACGAGTAAATACATTGAGTAAACACGCCTGAAAGCCCGTTTTTCACGGGATACGTGATTGTACAATCTTATATGCGCACGCACGTGTACTTAAAATTGCATGGTATATAGCGGTAGATTGCAAGAACACATGCACGAATGCACGAACGCAAGATGGAAAAAGGACTCCCCCTACTCTAATTTGATAAGAAATACGCTAGATTGAGAAAAATATGTAGTTTTAGATATCTGGATGATTCTTCTTCGTGACCTCTTTTTTTTATTAATATAAAGTTATTTCCCCGGAGATTGTAGGTCATTAATTCATGTTTAAACTGCTACTTTTTTGCCAACGTTTCGCTTCTTTATTTATGCTTCATCAGGGCTACAATGAAAATTAATATTGTATTGTACATCAAATGAATCCAGTTTACAATTTAGGTATTTAGATTTAAAAAAATATGTTTACATGTAATTTTTGTTATTACCTCAGAGAGAGCTCCTTTTGAATTACTTATTGTTGATACCTTCGTTGCTATTTATTATTTGCTGGTCAATTGTTTTAAATTTAGGAGTTAACAAAATCGAAATAAAATTAAGTGTTGTTACATAATATCAAATTATGATAAATTTTACTTAATTTGGCGATGTATGTTCTTTTATTGCAGGATGTTTTGTTTTTTGTGATGTGCATCATTTCTTTAAATAATCTTTTGGATACGTTGGTTTCTATACCTATTATTTTTGTTTTATCAAACCAAGTAAGATAAAACTGAACAATTTAATGCCCTCTATAATACTAGCTTGAGAGTCCGCGTTTCAGCAACATACAATGCTACACTCTGTACGAAAATATTCGCCTGGTAAAAACATAACAGAATCATGGGAAAATGATCATTCCTCCAATCGCCCGACATGCTTGTGCCTAAAATTTTCCTGAAATACAAAGGAAAGCCAAGCGATTCCACATCCCTCGCCAAATCTTGTTATTTTTTTATCCTCCCCTCCTCGAATTTCCCATACGCTCGCGAGTCCACGGTCCACTCGTGCTTGATAGTAATTCGATGGGAAGGCCGCCAAAAACGAGAGAGAGAGATATATCTACATGCATATCCAAAAAGGGAAATGGGAAGGAAAACGGACCCGCAGCAGCAGCAGATTGGGCCCGTTTTTAGTCGAGACGGACCAGATTTAAGGTAGTCCGAGCGAGATGGTTCCCTAGTCATAATAGACACCATATTCAAATTATACCTTTTAACTTCGCCAGCTGTAGGACACATCAATTAAATATTACATTATTAATGATGCAATAATATAGATTAGATGACAGAAATTGTAAGTGATTAAATTAAAATATCGAAATAAGTCCTTAACTTGACTTATTTTTTTCGCGCGGTGTGTTTGAAACTCCTTCAAAACGAAAGGTTTTTTTGTGATACCGAAGACCTATTGCGGTGACAACATGATTAATTTTCAAATATTGATGAAAGTACATACAAACTACACGCTGTTATTTTTTTTACGACATCTAAGTATTATAAATTCCTCATTTTGTAATAATGTCTCTCTGGAGTGCATACACGTACCATTTCCCATGTAAAAGGGCTGGTATTTTTTTTTGGTAAATATCTCCGAAATTTATTTGGTAAAGGGTTGATATTTGGTATCATTAGAAGTGTGAGATATTTTTCTTTAAAATGAGACCAAATTAATTGATTTCTAAGTAAAATGATACTTCGCTCAAACTTCCTTTAAGGGAGGAATCTGCCGGCCGGCTAGACGCCGTACCCAACGGAAACGCGTAGTAAGTCATCTCCCGAGCCCCCCCGAGAGTCCTATCTCCTCTGTCTATCTCGACAGCCGAAATCCGCGCTGGCGAAATCTGTAATTTTCCCGAGACCATTTCGGATTGGTGGAGAGAGAAAGGATAGGATGCCCGCTCAAAGAACCCAAACCTTTCTCTTCCTGCATCAAGCCTTCTCCCCAAAAAGAGGTTAAACGCTTTAAGGTAGTTTGAGCGAAATATCATTTTACTTAGGAATCGATGAATTTGGTCTCATTTTAAAGAAAAATATCTCACCCTTCTAGTGTCACTAAAATTCAACCTCTTGATACAATACTTTCCGAGATATTTTCCAAAAAATACCAGCCATTTTATATGGGAATGGGTACGTGTATGCACTCCAGAGAGACATCATTTACAAAATGAGGTATTTCTAACACTTAGATGTCGTCAAAAAACCAACAGCGTGTAGTTTGTACGCCTTCTAAACTATTTTTCAAAATTAATCATAATGTCACCGCAGTAGGCTCTTCGGTATAACAAAAAATCTTCCGTTTTGAATGAGTTTCAAACGCACCGCGTGAAAAAAAAAGAGTCAAGTTAAAGACTAATTTGGATATTTTCATTTAATTACTTACCATTTCTGTCATGTAAAACTATATTATTGCACCATTAATAATGCAATATTTAATCCATGTGTCTCACATTTGGTGAAATTAAAACGTATGATTTGAATATGTCTCTACTATGACTAGGGAACTATCTCGTTGGACTACCTTAATACACCTTGGAGCGCCTCCTCTCGGATTCGTCCCGCTTTGAAGGTGGATATTTACGGACCTCCTCCCCCTTGTCCAGTGGGAGGGGTGGGTGAGAAAGAGGAAGGGATGATGTGGTAGGAATAAAAGGGGTGAGGTGGACGAGGAGCCGGAGGCTGGACAGGGAGGCAAAGGCAGATGTGAGAGATAGACGGGGAGGGAGAGGGGCGGGTTCAGACGCGCCCTAGCCGGGGCACAGGTGTGGGCGTGATACGGGGGCTCGCTGCCCGAAGGCCCGAGGACGGGGGAAAGGCTAGTTTTGGGAATTCGGGGAGTGACGGAGGAGGACATCCTCGGAATGAAGAAAAAGGAAGAGAGGATTAAGTTGGAGAGGCCTCTCTTTTATTGAACAGTTATTCGACCATCTGGTTCTCTGGAGACCTTTTTTATGTCTTAAAAAAAATTGGACCCATAACGTTTGATGCATCGGCTTTATGTTTTTGGACTTGATACATACACATATTTATTTTAACTCGTCATGCATGGGCCATGTTTGACCAAGCGAAGCACAAACTAAGAGGCGTTTTGTTGGTTTTTGCCTTTCTCTGCGTCCATATCCCTTTGACTTTCTGAATGTGCTTTTCTTCTCTTTCTGTAGACCAGGTGCGGTTTAGATCCGGTCCTCATACCTTTTTCTGGTTCGGCAACCATCTAATCATTAATTTTTTTGCCCAAAATTCTTCCATTCTGAACTTCCTGATGTATGTTCCCGGTTTCTTTCAGGTTTTACTTACTTACTTACTCCAGGGGCCAATCAAATCCAAGCTGATTTTTGGCCTCGCCTACAAGTTGTCTCCAGACTTTTTTGTTTTCCGCCATCTCAATTTTCATCCACCCAGTTTTCTCACATCATTGGCCACTTGGTCATCCCATCTTATCCTTGGCCTTTGTATGGCTTTATCCTCTTCTTCTGACATGGCCAAGCCATCTCATCCTTCTACTTCTAACCACGGCCACAATATCAGGTCTTCTGTATAAATCTCTGAGTTCTCGGTTTTTCCTTATTCTCCATGTTCCTGCTTCAAGAGTTGGTCCATATATTCATCTTAATATCTTGTTTTCAAAAGTTATCAACTTTTTTTCTGTGTGCTTTGTCAGTGTCCACACTTCTGACCCATACAAGAGAACAGGTTGGATAATCGCTAGGTATATCCTAATTTTTGTATTTCTTGACAGAAGCCTACTCTTCAACAGTTTTGACAAACTCCAGTAATACCTATTGGCTGCATTTTATCTTACTTGTATTTCCTGGTCCATCTAATTTTGATTGGTGATAGTAACTCCCAGATACTTGAATTCTTCAGTTACTGCAAATTTGTGACCCCTGACTCCCAGCGTTGAGTTGATTGGCTCTGCCTCTCATCCAACTTTCATATATTTAGTTTTTCCTTCGTTTACCTGTAAACCAACTTTGCCTGCTTCTTCTAAGAAGACTTCAGCTGGTGCTTTTAGGTCTGTTTTATCATCAGCTACTAGGGGTACGTCGTCTGCGAATGCTAGTACATTGATTCGTCCTTCAATGTTTGCACCTCTTGGCAGGGCTTTTGTCGTCTTCAAAGCTTTTTCAAGGGCGAAGTTGAACAAAAGTGGAGACAATCCATCTCCTTGTCTTACCCCTGTGCTGATGTCGAAGGTGTCTGTGTATTCCCGTTCAATTCTCACTTTACCTCTCGAACCTTCCACATACATTTTATCTAGTCTTACAATCTTTTCCGGGATGTTACTCTAAGTATCAGCCAAAGTTTTGATCTTATAACACTATCACATGTCTTCTTAAAATCAATCAATAGCACAAAGCTTTAAGGTTTTATATGAATTTTATTTATTATTATTATTAGTAGCGTATGGACTCTTTTTTTATTGGATCACGCAAAGCATTATGACTCATTTTTTAAGTTTCTTTCTTATCTTCCACACTTCTCTCATTCTTGTCTCCGTGGATTCTCTTCTCTCTTCCGTCCATTTTGTCCCTGGTTTCTTTGGGACTTCGTTCTCTGGCAGTATGTTCCAGTGGTGTATCTTATTTCTGTACGTGATTCTGTTTTCAATTTCCTTAGGGTCTATTTTTTATTTTTCTAGATCACCTCTGACTTGAGACAACCATGGCATTGTTGATTTGACACCTTGTAAATATGTGATGACCTTTTTGATGAGTCTTGTCGGTGGTAGTATATTGATATGTCCGACAAATTCCAGTCTTATTTTTCTGATATCCGCCGCTAGGTTGGACATCTTCTCCGTAGTTTTCCTGGAGTACAGCATATACCCTTCTTCTGTTAATTTTGGGCCGAGAATTTTCCTCATGATTTTTCGCGCTTCCTTAAGTATGTTCTCCATATCTCTTGTTATATGAAGCGTAAGAGTTTCGCTTGCATATAGAACCTCTGGCTTGATTACAGTGTTGTAGTGTCCGATCTTTGTATTCATGGAAATGCATTTCTTGTTATAGATATTGTATGTCTTGCCATATGCCCTCTTCATCTTCTGCAATCGAGTCTTCTGTGCTATCTTCTCTCCTCCTGTGGGTTCAAGGATCTCGCCCAGATATATAAAATGTGTGACTCGATTTATTTTGCCGTATTTTGTGTTCAATACTTCGATGTCTAATTTTGAGCAGAAGAATTCGGCGTTTTCGAAAAAGATCTGTAGGTCGACTTTCCCTGCAAATTCCTTGAGGACCTCTATTTGTTTGGCTGCCGTTGTTTATATATTTAAATTTATAATAATCCGCATTCCTAGGGAAAACCGAGGACAATCGATACCTCATAAGTCACCAACTTATATTTCAAGAGTTTATTTCATTTATCTTTTAAGTCAAGGAGCACATTATGAATTTATATCCGCTTATGCGACCACATGACCATGCTAGATCTAAAGGCGAACAAGAAAAGGACAAGGGGATGCATTGTGGCGAATGTTCAGGTATTCAGGTCACAGTTCAATGGCATCAAGCCCGCTCCATCTGTCTCAATGCATCGAATGAAGAGAAAGTAAGGGATGATAAAGGAGAGAATTTTTAAATGAGTGTTTGACTATGAGGAGCTGTGAACCTTTTGAAAGTGAAAAACATTTGCACATGTAATGTTAAATTCTTAGACATTTTTTGTACTCTTTCTAACAATATTTTATCGATTTTTCATTTTTTTTAAGTATTCTACTGGTTAAGGTACGTTTTTTTGAATGTTAGATAATCTCCTACGAGTTTTCTACACTTTCATGGGCCTATCTCGCTCTAGCATATCCTTTTTCGCCTTAGCTTATGATCTACCCCTCTTCATCCCATCCCTGAATCCTATTCTCTTTCTTCCCCTTCCCCGCTTGCCCTACACCTTTCCCTCTGTCACACTCTTCAGCAACCCATAACCCTTTATTACATCCTTCAGCCATCTACCCTGCCTATCCCGGATTTCATTCAAAAGTTTCCTTTCCTCGCCCACCATCTCAAGCACTTTCTCGTTAATCTTCCTTTCCGTCCACCTCACCATCTCCATCCTTCACTTGGTACTTTTAAAGAGTCCCTGTTTTCTTAAATTATGCCATTTCGCATTGGCCTGTTTGACGTGATGAGTTAGCTGACCGAGGAGATGAGGAGGGATCGTCAGGCAGGTTATAAACACTGAGGCGGACGGAGAGGGCGCTAGCCATATGGTGAGCAATGCTTGAAGCTGTAACGTGGATGTGGCCAGTACAACATCTTTCCTCCCCAATCTGGACCCGACGACGGTGTTAGCTTACTTTAAAAAAAGCGACAACTTCTGTACTTATTATCTCAACCAACAAACACATCTATTTCCCTCTTTCTTACCCATTTTTGTTTTATTTTTTATGTTATCGTTATAAGGTAATTCGCCAAATAAAATAGGCTTTTGCGAAGCATATCTTTTCTTACCTAAAATTCTACAAATCCCAGTCTACCAGCAATTCTTTCTTCACCTCATCATACTTCCTACTCTTTTTCATCTAGTCCATGAAGCCAATTCTCTTTCTTCCCTTTCCTTGTCCACACCACATATTCCCCATACATTAAATCCTTATGTAGACTTTCGCAACTCATTACCCTTCCCAGCCTCTTACCGTTTTCTTTGGGAAGTCTACCTACAAAGGTAGGTTTTGCTGAATGCCAGATAACCTCCTCCCGGTTTTCTACACTTTCAGGGGCCTATCACCCTCTAGTACAAGAGTGGCGAACCTTTTGGCGGTTGAGTGCCAAAGTTTATGAAATAAGAGTATACTCGCTCGACTCGCGTGCCAACCCATCGAGTGAGATAGAGGTATCCCTTAGCGCCCTTCCAGCTCCGCGTGCCACTTAGGGCACGCGTGCCATAGGTTCGCCACCCCCGCTCTAGTATGTCCTTTTTCGCGTCAGCATACGATCTACCCACATGCCTAGCCTCTTACTAATATTATCCTGTGGTTTTCTTCCCCTGACCCACAACTCCATTCCAAGCTCTTCCACGTTTATCTTCGCTGTGGTCCACCAAACCTTCTCCACCATCTCTCACAACCACATCTCGAACTTATGCAGCAAATTTTCGTCCTCCTTTCTCCGAGGCCACATTTCTGCCCCCCATGCAACGCGACACGTCACATCAAGCTCCTCGCCAGGTATCCTCAATTACGGTCTTGGAAATCAAATTACCTCGATTAAAATGTTCAGCCCATTTATCGACTTATCCTCATTTTATTAATAAAATACAAGTTTTTCGTTATTTATGTGATATTTCCTCGATCGATTTCAATTCACCAAACAAAGTTCAAACATAAACACCATGCGGAATACAGCAGATGTGTAAATAAAGCCCCGGAGAAGAATATAATCGCGGACGCAGCAAAAGCATTCGCGCAATAAAAACAAAGATAAAAAAGAAGCGGTTTATGAAAAAAAACGCACAAAATTTTATAAAGGAAGAGTTTTAAAATAAAAAAAACTATCCTATGTAAAAGTAAAATCAATTCATCGCAGGTAATAATAATAGTTATCTGGTGAATGCGAAAGAATGCCTGGGGGGGAAGAAAAAAATGTAAATGATATTTTTTAACGGCCGTAGTGTAAAATGGGCAAAAAACCTCGTCCTCCAAAATACCTTACACGTAAACATGAAGGTATTCACATGATTTAGTTTAAGTGATAAACACATGGAATTCGCTCCAGTAATATTTTTAGCATCACGGCTTCATTATGAAGGGTTGACTGGCCATACTGGCCATATATTCTACTTCGTACTTAATCGGTGCTATTACACTCCCTTCTGGCGGACTAAATGCGCGAATTTAATCGGTCGTTAGAGGCTCTCCACCCGGTAAGTTCGCGACTCCAGCCACAAAAAAAATAGAATGGAATGCAGGTGATGGGTGAGAATAGGAGAGAGGAACCTATTCAAAATCCCCGAATGGCCCCATGTTGAGGTAAATTGTATAAAAATGCTCGTTCCGAAGTAAGAGTCGAAAATTAAGGAGAAATAAACATATGGGGTGACTATGGAAAAGAAATTACTAGCATGCAGAAGGTACAACATATTTGAGAAAAAAGAGTGAGGAAAAATGGAAACATAGCCTACCGTAAAAAGGTGGTATATAAGTGTTACTCATAAGAAATATCTACCCTGAACCAATTATTAAAAGTTTAACTTTCTTCGCCAAATTTGGGCCACTACATTAAAGGAAAAATGAATAATAGCCTACCACAAAACGAAAATATATAGTTGTTACTCAAAAGAAATGGCTACCCTGAACCAAATCATAAAATGTGAACTTTCTAGGCGACATTTTGGTAAAAAATACTTGAAGGAAGAGGGGAAAAAAACCTTACCATAAAAAGGTAGCATAGGAATGTTACTCAAAAGAAATTGCTAGCCTCAGCCAATATATGCACATTCAGAAAATATAATGCAATCCTGAGCTAGACCTCTGATGTGATGTACTTTAGACCGCAAGATAGCCATCAAGTCATGAAACTCACATTTTTTTAAGCTGGATACAAAATTCAATCCAAATAGACAAAGGTCACCTGACACAATTAAAGCATCAAACACCCGATTTTTATGTAGGTACTGATGCATTTGCGACAAAAATAACAATTAAAAGTGAATAATCATCAGGGAAAAGCGATGGAAAGAATTTTATATGTTCGCTAAAAATCATCTCTAAGTAACTGGCACCCTTATAATTTAGCAAATAAAGTGTAGGATGTGAAAAGGAAAGAATGCGTAGTGCAGTTTCGTCAATTTTGACACTCCTGCTAAAAACTTGAATTCCTCAGCCCCAAAAACCGGCACTTCATACGTCATGCCAAACGAAAAGCAGAGCTATCTTGACTATAAAATAAAATAAAATTTGTAAACACGTTAGGAATAGCTCGGAATAGCACTGACGGTGGAAGACTGAGGGCTTGATATTAACACACTTGAAAAGGAAATTTCACTCCCGCTCACATTTTAATTTCAGGTCTAACAACAAGCGATTATTTTTGGAGCGCTGACGAAATGTACGGACCCACAATGGACGAAATTAAAAATAAACTTCGGCCGATCGTGTTATTTCTCCCCGTTATCGCGGTAAATGATCACCGCGGGCGTTAATTTTAAACAAACCCCCTCCGCAGCTAATATTATCACCATTCGCGCCTTGAATTTCAACTAAATTAATCCGTAACTGAAACCGCCTTCTTTTTTACGATATAGGTATTAATCCATTAATATTTTTCTAAAACCGTTACGATGCCCAGGACAAACAAACGAACGCGGAAAGCTACACACGCATGATTGAGGGGGCTGGGGGAGCGGAGGGGACGAAGCAATAACAGCAGCGGCGCCAAATGACAGGGGGGAAATCGCGACACCCTTTTAGCAGCGCATCTCGCCCTCCAACACTCACAGGGGATTCGAATCCAGCAGGGGGTGGGAGAGGGGAGGGTCGCATATCATCCCCCACGAAGCAAAAGAGCAAGCGGCACATCGATGGCAAGGGCATTCAGTGCCATTACGGCACTTCGAAATCCACGCGCCGCAATCGACTCACCTGGAGGGGAAGAAATCGGATCAGCATGGCAGGGGAATGATTAAATTGGCGCGCTATAACATCCGATGGGGAGAGCGGGACGGGTTATGGGGGGTCAAACGAGCATAATCAAGTGTCTCCTGAGCGCATTAAAGCGCTTGCAAATGATTGAATTGATAGGTTTAGGTTGTACGGCTGGGGAGGACGCTAGCGTAAATATTCTGTGCGCGTCCGATTTCAAATCCACGGTAAAAAAGATTATCCATTACCTCCTAATTTTACCCTCAAATCCTTAATGAAGGAATTGTCATGGTCATCGGGTATTTTACCAGTCGATATGTAGGATTTTTGGAACACGCTATTCCCTATCCTTGCCGAACAGATAGGTATAAAAATTCGTCCCAAATGAAAAAATAACTTGGTATTCTTCCACGGACTTATTTTCTTGGTACAAAATGTTTCGACAAAACGGTGTCACCATTAGGTACCTTAGTAAAACATTTCGTAGTGTCGAAACATGTTGCATCAAAAATATAAATCAGTGGAAGAAAACCAAGTAACTTTTTTTATTTGTGAAAAATCAACTTCCACATAGTTGAACCTGAAACTGTGGAACGAATAAAAGTTCATGCTTTCTTTAGCTACAATAAGTGACCATATAAAATACTGAGATTCACTCAAAATACTCCCAAAATACACTTCACCATCTAATTTTCATTTCAATGTATTCTACCGGTAAAGTTAGGTTTTGCTGAATGTCAGAAAATCTCCTCCCGGTTTTTTACTCATTCAGGGGCCTATCTCCCTCTAGTATATCCTTTTTCGCCTCAGCATAAGATCTACCCGTCCATGAAACCTATTCTCTTTCTTCCCATTTCCAGCTTGCCCAACATCCTTCCCTCTATCACACTCTTCAGCAACCCATCGCCCCTTATTATATCCTTCAGCCATCTACCCTGCCTATCTCGGATTTCATTCAAAAGTTTCCTTTCCTCGCCCACCATCTCAAGCACTTCCTCGTTAGTCTTCCTTTCCGTCCACCTCACATTTTCCGTCCTTCTCCACACCCACATCTCAAATTCCTGCAGCCTATTCTCGTCCTCCTTTCTCAGGGTTCATGTTTCTGCCCCATACAATGCTACACTTCACCATATCACCTCCAAAAACGTTATCCTTTACATCTTTTCACGGCTGAATTTCTAACACCCTCTGCCACACGCGGCTCGCAGGGTGGTATCCAGACAAACCTATTGTTTTCGCGGGACACCTTTTCGCTTTCCAACTCATCACTCACTTGCAATAAAGACTCTGATCAAGTCCCAAGCACAGCATACAAGAAAACTAAGGAAATGAGACTTCCATGGAAAAAGATAGAAAGGCAAATAATAAAAGTATGAGAACACAAAAAGGATCTAGCGGAGCAAGTTACTCGAGTAGTAAGTACGAATAATGGGCATCGCAGGAAAGACGTAGGGCGGAAGATCGTCTTGGGGAAACAAGCGTTTCGCAAAAGGAGGGAGATGATAAAAGGCAACTTGCGCAAGCATAAGAAGAAGAGGTATTTTTTCTTTAATTTATTGCTATTTGGAAGGTAAATTCTCTGCATTATAATTAAGGTTTGTTGACATAAACGCTAACATTGGAAAATCATATTATAGCTATAACTAAAGTAATCTGTCGGATAAAGGTTGTTTTCACTGAAAGCCAGAGTATATCCTCCCAGTTTTCTACACTTACAAGGGCATAACTACCTCTAAAATTTCTTCTTCCCCTTCCCCGCTTGACTATAATCCTTTCCTCTATCACACTCTTGAGCTACCCATCATCCCTTACTACATCCTCCAGCCAGCTATACTGCCTATCCCGGATTAAGTTCTGAAGACATCTTTCCTCGCCCACCATCTCAAGCACTTACTCGTTCGTATTACTTTCCGTCCACCTAACCTTCTCCATCCTTCTCTACACTCACAACTCTACACTCAATGTCAATATTTTTACCAGTCTCCACAATTACTCTTTACCCGAAGCTCTCTGATTTAACCCCGAGAAATAATATTTTAAGGGAATATAAATTCCTTCATTTGTGCTTGAGATGGTGGGCGAGGAAAGGAAACTTTTGAATGAAATCCGAGATAGGCAGGGTATATGGCTGAAGGATGTAATAAAGGGTTATGGGTTGCTGAAGAGTGTGATAGAGGGAAGGATGTTGGGCAAGCATGGAATGGGAAGAAAGAGAATAGGTTTCATGGACGGGATGAAGAAGGGTAGATCGTATGCAGAGGCGAAAAAGGGTATACTAGAGGGAGATAGGCCCCAGAATGTGTAGAAAATCGGGAGGAGATTATCTGACGTTCAACAAAACCTACCTTTACCGGTAGAATACATTGAAAAAAAATACTTTCCCCATGTTTCTCATTTTCTGATTCAAAGAAAAAATAGCAAATAAAGCTAAAGCCATGGCTTAGGTGACCAATATCACTCGTCAGTAAGGATGAGAGCTTTTCCCCGTGATGAATTCGGACGACGATAGGAAAAAGAACAATTTTTGTGATCGAATCCTCGCCATTCGCAGACTTCAAAGGATTCAAACGCCCCGTCAAAAAAAAATAAATTCTGGGCGGTTGTCAACGAGGAAGGCGAAGTAGTCGCAAAAGCGTGAGAGAGACACCTTGATGGGGAGAGAGTGTGAGAGGACACTGTGCGTGTGGGTCCGTACGCGGGGCGTAGATTCGCTAAGCGCAGCAGAACCCACCAAAAAAGCGTGGCTTCCACCTTCCTCACACACACTCTCTCTCTCTCTCTCTCTCCATTCGATTCTCAAATCCCCGTTTTTATCCCCGAAATTAATCGAGCAAAGCAACCGTGAAATGGCTCCGGAGAGAGGCAGGGTGTAGGCAGGGGGGGTGGGGTGGTATGTGGGATTGGTAGGTGGGAGGGGAGGTGGTGGGGAGAAAGGGGTTAAAAGCGATGGTGTTCACCAGGGGAAGGGATTAATGGATGGAATGAGGTGTGGAAGGTGGGCGGGGCTTTTGAAGAAGCAGGAGTGGGATTGGGGGTGACGGGGGGATGGGAAGAGGCTTAAAACGGAACGATTCGCCCTCAAAGTGCGTGACCGCACCACGAGCACATATGCGCCGCCCGCGCGTGCATAACACACCTCCGCTCATACGTACGCAGGTACATATCGGGGTGACGGCGGCCGTGGCGGCTTTTCGCAGCGGATCGGACCTAGAAGCGAGCCGGCGTTTGTGTGTACTTAACCTCCCATCCACTCACGTCCGGAGTTCGGATTCAATTTCCGGTCGTGGAGAGAGAGAGAGAGAGATAGAAAGAGGGTATACATGCTCTGCGCTCATCGTGTTTCTCTCTTTTTTTAGTACAAACACACACACACGCACGCAGAAACTCTTCCAAACCGAGCGAAAGTGGTGGAGCACTGATCGTGCCCTGGGGGCAGGTATGTAGTCGCCCGCCTACGGATTAATGAAAAGAATAAGTGGACATATGCGGCGAGATAAACGAAAAGTCAACCATACTTTTGTTAGTACTACTCCATGCATATGAACACACATATAAATATTATAATTAGTCACGTTTGGGCCCTGCTGCACCACACGAAGTAGTACAAACATTTCGAGGCGTTTTGTTGGCATTTCCATTCTCAGCGCCTATGTCTTTCACTCTTGTGCGAAATTGAAAGTGGAAAAATCATTCGCCTGGACTGGGAATTGGATCCAGATTATGGATTCGATTCCCAGTCCAGGTGACTGACTTTTCCACTGTGAATTTCACACAGTTGCGTGATCACTAGCGGGTGACTCCGTTGAAGTAACCGCGCGACTAGTTACGTCGTTCTTTCAAAATCTTTCGCTCTTTCTAAATGGGCTTTCCTTCTTTCATCCAACCAGGTTGTACCGGTCCTCTAGCGTTTTTCTGGTTCGGCAACCATCCAACCACAATTTTTTTAGCGAAAATTTTTCCTTAAAAACGTATTGAAATACGTAATAAAGACACTCACAAAAATTGTTGTATATACGCTTCGACTATCAAGTCGTCTTCGTTTCTTCCGCGTATAAGATGGTATTTTCGGAAGCAGCCATTCGGCGATACACACAAGATACAGACAGGGATGGAGTCGAAAGATACTCAAACAAAAGAGGCGAGCAGTAAACGCACACCGAAAGGTAGCTATAAGTTAGAGATCGTCATTTTTATGTGTGTCTGTCGGCTACGTCCCCGTCTACATCTTGTGTACAAATATTAATTGTACAATATAACTAATAAATTCGTGCTTCACTTTGTGGAACCTCTCCATATCGGAAATCAAAAACTTTTAAGTAATGGTCCACTAATATTTTTATTGTTTACGACCCGGGTTTTGTCACGTAATGACATCTTCAGGTTACCTGAACCTGAAGATGTCATTACGTGACGAAACTCGGGAAACAATGACATCTTCAGGTTACCGGAAACCCGGGCCGTGAACAATAAAAATATTAGTGGACCATTACTTAAAAGGTTTTGATTTCCGATTAATTATACACGTTTAGTCCAGAGTAGTAGTACATTAGTACAGAGATCGTCCAAGATAGTGCGGAAGTTGAAATATCCTAATTTGGCTTATATAGAAATGAAAATTACAGAATGTATTTGGCTCTCACTTTATTTAAACAAAGGCCATCATATCCGATTATTTGGTCACGCGATTCCCTTCCTCAAACGGTATTGGACGCGTTTACAAACTGGCTGATATCTATCAACTGTGCTATTATCTTGGACGCATCCTAATAGATGTCAGATAGCGATAAGAGAAGGCGGAGAATAGGCTCTACGAGCAGATGCATCAGAAAATAAGTGCGGGAAATACGGAATGACGATATATTATAAGAAAACGATGTTAATGAGATAACCTTGGCTGAAGGAAGCGAGGCTGGTCACAAAAGTAGGAGGGCAAAATTTGAAGCAGGCAGGTACTACTTCCTGGGGTGTTTTCTGTTCTCCCTCTTTCATACTCAAATGCCTGAATACCTCTACAACCTATTTAACCTCAGAACTACTGTTTCCGTCAGAAGAACTCGGGCAGACCTAAACCTTCTCCACATACCCCAAGCCCGTACCAACCAATACCTAAATTCCTTCCCGATTATAGCATCCAAGATTTGGAATTCATTACCCCCCTCAATAAAATGCTCCTCCACTCCGGAATCTTTTAAGAGGAAATTGTACGAATATTTAAAACAGTAGCACTGTTGTTTTGAAATGTAAGAATCTCTGTGCTGATTAATTTCATTTTTGGTAGAACCTTTTTTTTTTCAATTGCTCTTGTGTTTATGCTATGCTTATTTCATAATTATTGTATTTCGAGCAGAATGTTTTCTGTACTCATGTTTTTTTTTCTTTTTTGCTCTTATGGGTTTCCCAGATTCATTCATTCATTCATTCATACTTTCAGTACTAGTTTAGTACGTTTTTAAATAAAATGGCCACAGCAGAAAAGGTATTATGAAGGACAATTGCGCTGGGAAAAGTAGCTTAGCAATCGGTTGGAAGCCGATGACGGTGAGGTTGGGTGATTCGATGAGGATATAAAGAAAGAGATATGGAGTGTAGTGCTGTATTTTGCAGAAATGTGAGCTTCTGAGAAAGGAAAACTAGAACAGGCTGAAGATGTTTTGAGAACAGGTTCATGGACGGGAGGGGATTGACAAAACGTTTGCAGAGCTGAAATAATACGGGGAACGGGTTGGTGTGGTGGTTAGAGCACTGGCTAACCATACGGACAGCCAGGGTTCGAATCCCTGCAGTGGATGATGTTTTTCAGAGGAAACCTGATCCCTACTTAAGTGTCTTGTGGAGGTTGCTTCAAGTAGAGTACTCTGTCTGTCGGATGAGACGTAAAACCGTGGTCCCCTTGGTGCCTTTCGTTAAGAGCAGGCTTATGCTGACGTCGGGTTTCTATCCACCCTTCCTCCCTTGCCGGACCCCTATGGCGCAAATGACCTTAGCCGTCAGTCACCTCCCCAAATATCCAATCAAATCCTGAATTAAGACATCGGGTATAAAAAATAGGCTTGTATCAGTAGAAGAACAAGGCCTTATACAATCTCCCATTCAGACCTATATTAAGCGGGAGAGACACCCTTGTTCAAAAATTTCATAATACACTTGGTAATTCGCCTTGTTCCTCTAGAGGTAGAGTTTTGATGAAAAATGATGCGAATATCTTTTTAAAGATCAACAAAGATTTTCGTCGCGGAAATGAGACAACCTTGGGCGCAGGAGAGCTATTTCCGGTACCACCGTCGGAATTTTATTTGAGGAATTCTACCGGTAAAAGGTAGGTTTCATTGAAAGTCAGGGAAACTCCTCCCGAATATTCACACTTTCAAGGTCCTATCCATATCTATTATTTCTTTTATCGCCAGAGTCATCTTATTTTATTATTTATGTTTTTTTAAACATAATAGTGCTGGAGAAAAGCAAGCCCGCTCCGAAGTGAAATTAGTTGGCGGACTAATATGGTGAATCTTTCGAGCAAATAAAAAAAATCTCCTGCAGATAGTGAGGACGCCTCTAGTGTATTTCAACCTCCATTGAATGGGGGTTTATCCGCGATCGGAAGTGGCGTATATACAACGCCGTGACGCCTTTCCCCCTCCTCAATCTCTCCCAATCTCCCCATCCCCGACCGCCCGTCAGACGACGCAATATCTCCGCTCGAAGCGGATTGGTTGAGAGGTTTTTGAGAGGGTAGAGCTACGGCCTAATCCTCTTTCTTCGCCCACGTAACTTGTTGACGAATCCTTCCTTCCTTCTCCTCCCTGAGCCATGGAGTGGATCCCAAAAAACCCAATACTAGGCCGCAACGCCGCGAAAAGCCGGGGCTTCACGGTTTTAACTATAAAAATCGTGGGAGGAGAACAGACCACCAACTGGCTTCCCTACCGTGGATGTATGGATTTCAAAATCCGGAGGGCTTTGGGCGGGGTGATCTCTGTCATAGCCAACGGCTCTGGCCTCTTAAGTAATAAGACTGAAGTCTTGCCACAGACCAGTAACAGAGTCTCTCATTGTTAACACTCATTGTTAACACTCATTGTTAATTTCCATATGCTAAGCTGCAGCCATGAATATATATCATGGATTGAGATCTCGTTGCCAAAAACTGTTGTCTAGAATTCCGTAAAGAAACAACTTTTTGGAAAGTGGTGGCGCCTAGTAATGAAAGACGGAAGTTCAAATGTAAATACAGACGATGGTTTGTAAATAAACACGTCGTTCTGGTTTTACCATGAATAGATGTGGGTTTTATTTACAATTAATCATAATGCAGTGGATACAAAATGTAGTAATACACGCAGGACACACACTGTTATAATTATACACTGTTTAAATATCTTCCGCTCTACAGATATATTTGATTCCTCTCCAAACTTAATTACACAAATGCACAATCAACTCCTTAGCACTTCGTGAATATCGCTATACGGAAATTTAATAATAATGAGAGGTGACTTCATGAGTATTCCCAATGGCCATCATTGCAGTTTAGGTAAATAGGAATGCACTTACCGCCGCCTTGAACAGATTCTTAATTTTCAATTCAAGTCTCCTATTTTGGATCCTCGCAGATGCACACCCTGTTTTGCAGCCTGGTACGAAGCAAGTTCTGTTCAAACAAGGCATTCTGAATTCTTAATTTAGGCAAAACAGGCTTAATGCATTCTAATTATAATCGGATTCTGGCAAACAACGTATTCGGCACACGATGAACGTTTCATTAACCTCTTACTGATTTCCTGTCATAGATATTTCCTCTCTAGCATTTAAGAAGTAAATTTTAGATAACAAAAATAGCAAAATATATTCTAATCATCAATTAATTCATATATCCTCGATCGTTATTGAATATTCACCACAGTCTCACGTTAGCAACAATTAACTGCGTCTGTTTACAGTAACAACAGAAAAGACTCTAATCGAAGTGGCGCCAAGGACTGGGCGAACTAAAAGTGGAAATTTAGGCAAAACGTAGCCTAGGCAACAATGCCAAACATCCGAATCCATAATATGTATATTCAAGGCTGCAGCTAACCCCGGTAGCGCCTGTATCCGCTAGCAAGCTAACCCGCCCACAGGGGTATGCTAAGGATTTAATTGGCAATTTATTTTAGCTCTACGGAAACGTCACTGCTTCAATACAGATATACTAGCGTACCTATATTTTAAGTAATTCTGCAATTAATTACTTGATGTCTCTAAGATATCAGTATTTTCTTCCGGACATACTTAAAACAAGATGTGATTTTTCGCAGTATTGCAATATCATCTCCAGGTAAAATGATACATCTAAAATTTCGTGGAAAGCCTGTTAGGTGGTAGTTTATTATTGTTAATAACTATCTGAAGTAAGTGCTTACTTACTCGCCACCGCACGTCGCCACTGAGGTCTGAGCTCTAAGTTTAGTAGTTAATGTAGTGGCGGCAGTTTCATTACGAGACAGTGGTCTGGTTATTTTTTACTCATGAAAATGAGTGGCAGGATCACGCATATCTTTCACAATGAAGAAAAAATTTCTATGCTCTTGTTGCCCAATTAAAAAAAATCTGTCTGAATAAATTGCAGATCTCTAATTGATACATAGATCATTACGTCAATCCATAACAGCTATGAGGCAGTGAAATAAAAACAAAACGCAACCAGTTTTACCTCTGAAATAGCCATGCTGAAGTACCATAATTTGAAAAGTTTTTCCAATACCAAAACGACCGCGTGTCCTCGACGAACTCTCAGATCTTGTATATTTTAGAAATAGCTTCTAAAACGGATTCTAAAATATTACAATGGGGCCAATTATAAAACTGCCGTAGGCAGAGAGGTTTTGGAATTGATTTCGTTTGAATCAATAAAATTGCTGGCAACGAGAAGGAGAGATTAGATTTTTCTCACGTTGTGATATTCGCCTAGTTTTCATAAACACTCTTCCTTGGATGAGAACTTGGAAGGTTCTAAAAGCTAACATGAGAACTTCGAACTCCCACTTGAAAAATATATATAATTGAGAGCTGGTATCATAAAAATTCTGACACGCAGCGACGCATTCGTTTTTTTTTTGATCAGCGATTTTATACCTCTGTGTGCGGCGGTGGTAATTTTTTTTTCGTAATCCTAGAGTGTCGCAGTGCGTCGAGACGTACTGTTATTGCTGGAGACAAAGTACGCGAGGTGGAAATTTACGGAGCTCTTCTTCATTTGCATGATGGAGAGACTTCACGAAGGGACGCCGGAACTAGTAACTACGTTGACACTTGACGAATCCCATAAACTCGCAGCGCGTTCAATGCGAGGCTGAAAGGGAAGCGATACAGCGCTATCAACCGTTCGCACATCCCGCGTTAAGAAGGCTAACGGAAAAGGGGTACACTAGAGGGTAACAGGCCCTCGGAACTGCTTTTAGCGAATAACAAAACGGATTACCTCATGAAAAAACTACGCCTCTATAAATATAAATGCATAGCTCTCCATTGTTTTCAGGCTAAACTCGAAAAAGTTTCGGGTGAAAAGCATTACTCAGAATATGCGGCAAAAAAGATGAATTCCTCCGTGGAAAAAAATGTATCGTGGCCGGCTTATTCAACCTCGATATTTCAATTTGCCATTCAGTTTAGCCAGCCAGTTGCAAAGTCCTGATGAGAGAAGACAACGTGAAGTATCTTTTTTTCTGCATTTCGAATTTTTTTTTGAAAAACTTTCAAATTTCAAAAAATACAAACTTCTTCAATATTCAGAAAGACACCCGCTTTCAAAGACAAGACAATGACGATGGAAAGACAAAGAGAAAGAATTTCTTTGTTGGCCGTCGTCATTTACCCCGATCGACCCGACTGATCGATGCTCGCCGTCACAATCGATTTTGATGGCAATAATCGATTCTCGTCATATCACGTCTTGGCACCACTGCCTCCACCGAACTCCACACCGCTGTGCTACATCACCTTTGAACTGGGGACGAAAACGTCTTTTCTTATAGTAGTTCTCGTAAAAATCCCGGAAAAATTATGAAAAAATTAACATTAAAAAAAAACAAGATTACTTGGTCGTGTCACTGGCTAACATACTTGAGCCGCGATTACGATTCTGCCTAAAGCACACGCTCGCGGTATCGTTGTTTTCCCATTGCGTTCGTTGGAGCGAAAACGTGATCAGTGCCCTTCAAGTTTCAAATCACTAATTGATGGAGTGCGTACATAGGGCAGTGACTGAGATAACCGACCCTTCTAGAGCGGTTGGCGTTATGGATAACGAATACAACAATGCATAAAAAGGTAATCGTGACCCTGCCCAAGATTGGCTATCGGGAGATCTGGGCTCAATTCATTGAGGTAGATGTTGAGGCAATAACGTCATCAAACTGTAACCTGGCAACCAAAATAACAACCATGTTACTTATCCTTGATATTTTCTTACTTTCCTAGTAAAAACACGAGGTAAAGGACGAATTAACGGATGTATAGCAAGACTATCCAAGGTCTAACAAAATAAAGTCTCCAATGGCCGTAAAAATGTGCACCACTCGTCAATCAAACACAATAACTGCTGTGTTGGTTTGCGGGAATGACCCTCATTCGTTCATGTGTGTGTTTTTGCGGAGAATCCATCTATAAGTCACTATTTACACGTTCCAGTTTCCTCTCCATTCCTGAATCCAGTCGATGACGTCACATTCAAGGAACCGCCGTGTCCGCGTTTACACGGTGGGTGCACGCATTTGGAAATCATTCAATAGATGGCACGAAAAGCGCAGCTTTCAGCCAATCAGCGCTTTTCAGTCCGCAGCAGAAAATAGAAAGCCTGGCTAATCCTTTCCTGTCGGCTTTCAAGTTTGATCGAGTAGTCTCGCACCCGGGATAGATTAGAGCGCATGCGCAGGGCGCGTCATAGGACAGGAATGGAAAGGGAACTGGAACGTGTAAATAGTGACAAAGGGGTAAATACATGCTGACTTCTAGTAAGCTTTCGATGGAACGCACCTTAAAATTGCACAACTTGCGTCTCAGCCGGTAAGCGCCCGGAGAAAATCGGGGTTAACAAAGATGGCGGACAGAACACGCCCCTTTTTTACAGCTTTCAGTATTGGAAACCATAGCCAGCGCCCTTTCCAACAATCTCAATGGTTCAAATAGCGGTCGAGTGAGATGAATCAAGCACTCTTCTTTTGGGATAGGATTATGAACATGAACCGCGAATATATTAATGATTTGAGTCTAGGTGATGTTTTTCTCACGATTCCTAGTATTACCCGTTGGTGAGTATGTTAGGTTTAAGGTAGTCCGAGCGAGATAGTTCCATAGTCATAATAGAGACCATACTATAATTCCACGTTTTAATTTCACCGGCTGTACGACACATCAATTAATACTGCAATATTCTATTATTAATGGTGCAATAGTATAGTTTTAGATGACAGAAATTGTAAGTAATTAAATGAAAATATCCATATAAGTCTTTAAGTTGACTCATTCTTTTTCGCGCGGTGCGTTTGAGACTCCTTCAAAACGGAAGGTTTTTTGTGATACCCAAGAACCGACTGCGGTGACAATATGATTACTACCTAAATAGCTACCTAACAAACTACCTAAATAGCAAGCTCCGTCTTTTTGCCGATGATGCAGTAGTGTATAAGGAAATTAGAAATGAAGAGGGCAGACAGTTTTTAGCTAAGGATTTAGATGCGATTGATGATTAGTGTGATAGATGGCAACTAGAATTAAATTTGAAGAAATGCGCGATTATGAATTTTTGGAAAAAGAATGGCCTTCCCCGGAATAATTATTGCATCAAAGAAAATAAAATATGTAACGTAGATTCAATTAAGTACTTAGGCGTAACCATCACTGAAGACATGTCATGGGGAAAACACATCAGGGAAATAACTAGTGTAGCAAAACCGTAGATTAGGATTCGTTAAAAGGGTTCTAGGCAAATGCGATGAGAGAGTACGAGAAAGAAGCTATTTTACACTTGTCAGGCCTCATTTAGAATATGCTGCTAGTATATGGGATCCGTACGAGGAAGGCATGATAACATAATTAGAGCGCGTGCAAAGGAGATCCGCTAGGTTTGTTACAGGCCGTTATGATAATTGTATTAGTGTTACGAGGTTAATACAAGAACTAGATTGGGAATTACTATCAGAACGCAGGTTAAAATTTAGGTTAAACATTTTGAGTAAATTCGAAACAGAGTTGTTCACAGATGACGTTAGATATATATTGAGAACCCCTGCGTATTATGCTAGGTTTGATCATATTAACAAGATTAGAGAGATAGATTGTCGTACCGATAGATTTAAAATGTCATTTTTCCCTCGTACTATAAGAGAGAACAATAGGCAGCGTAGCAAAGGGATAGGTAGGTGAAATATAGTTAGAGTAGTCTGTAGTGCATGATGCATGTAATAACAACCAATAATCCATTTCATATTATGTATATACTAACCATCTAGCTGCATGTGACCATATTATCTAGTATGTCTCCATTAAATATCCTAGTTGCATGTCAACAGTGCATGTTTGTTGATCTTCACCCCCTGCCACACACCCTCGTGATGGCTCGCAGGGTATCACGTAGATGTAGATGTATGATTAATTTTCAAAAATAGTTTCAAAAAAACATACAAACTACACGCGGTTAGTTTTTTTGACGACATCTAAGTGTTAGAAATACCTCATTTTGTAAATTCTGTCTCTCTGGAGTGCATACACGTACCATTTCCCATGTTAAAAGGACTGGCATTTTTTTTCTGGCAAATATCTCGGAAACTAATGTGGTAAGGGGTAGAATTTTTGGTGTCATTGGATAGGTGAGATATTTTTCCTTAAAGTGAGACCAAATTCATTGATGTCTAAATATAATGATTTTTCGCTCAAACTACCTTAAGTCGTCTTAAGATTCCTTGCGCGTGAGAGCCTACCAAGTCATTTGTGATTTTCGCAGTGATGTTGGATACTTCAAAACACCGCTCGGCAAGTCGTCACACTATCGATCGATTCGTGCCTCTCCCCTCCCCCGTGATTCACCGTGGAAAATCGGCGAGCTAAAGCTGGAAGCCATTCAAATGAAACTAAAGAGCCTTGAAACCAAGAACCTGGCTGTTTTGTTATTCTCCCAAAATTCTCTCGGCGCTTTTGCCACTAATATATTACACTAACTCCTGTAATCCGACAGAATATCTTAGGGAATCGAAATAAAATCAAAAATATATTTACATAACGGAGGGCCAGCCTGTCATAAATATATATCATTATTGTCACTCGGTGTGATGCGGAAAATATTCCAGATAAAGCGTAAAATAACACGTTTCTAAGCTCCGTTATCACATAAAAGTTGCGAAGGTACTGGTCTAAAATAAGTGCCCACCATTGACGCATATGAATAGGGCACTACGTCATCAAACTGTGGCCTGACAACCAAAATAACAACCATATTGTTTAACCCTGCTCTCTCCTTATTTTCCTTAGGATACCTCGGCGGAATGGACAAAATAGCGGATGTATAGCATGAATGAGCTTGATATGAAGATTAGCGTTGTATGGGGCAGAAACGTGGACCCTGAGAAAGGAGGACGAGAATAGGCTGCAGACTTTTGAGGTGTGGGTGTGGAGAAGGATGGAGAAGGTTAGGTGGACGGATAGGGAGACTAACGAGGAAGTGCTTGAGATGGTGGGCGAGGAAAGGAAACTTTTGAATGAAATCTGGGATATGCAGGGTACATGGCTGAAGGATGTAATAAAGGGTAATGGGTTGCTGAAGAGTGTGATAGAGGGAAGGAAGGTGGGCAAACGGGGTAGGGGAAGAAAGAGAATAGGTTTCATGGACGGGATGGAGAAGGGTAGATCTTATGCAGAAGTGAAAAAGGATATACTAGAGGGAGATAGGCCCCTGAATGTGTAAAAGACCGGGAGGAGATTCACTGACATTCAAGAAAACCTACCTTTACTGGTAGAATGCATTATAATAATAAATAATAGCATGAATATTAACTATTGTTTGTAATTATAGTCAAGTAACTCTTGAAAAATATGCTGGGTACTTGGTGCAATACAGTCTACTCAATTTATCATAGTTTTCACCGCGCATGCGCATTACTATTTGAATAAATAAACAATACATGAAAAGAGAATTAATATTATTAAGAAGAAAGTGCATGCTGATTTCTCGCAAGTTATCGTTGGAAAACATCGCAAAATTGAAAAACCAATGCTTCAGTCCGTATGTGCGAAATGAAAATCGGGATTGACAAATATGGCGGACAGGCCACGCCCATGTTGGAGCTTCTAGCAATGGCCGCCATAGCCAGCGCCCTTACCATCGACCTCAATTAGGCCCACAAACTTTTTTTTGACCGTCAACTCCTTCAATCTCAATATTTTATCGACTCGCTCGTCTATACACTCACGCATTTTATTATTATACAAGCAAAAAAGGCGTTGATGTGATATTTAGACAATTTATTTTTTAGTGATTATAATTCATTAAAAGTTTACTTAAAAATGCATTTAAAAATGAACCCAAAAGGACGTATTCGTGACATGATCTTGACTTCCTTAATTTACAATTTTTTCACGTGTAGCCTACGACTTCACTCAGAGTATAGTTAGTGATCAAAGAATTTTGCATTCTTGTAGCAACTTAACGTCTCAGTACACATCTCCCGATTTTTACGGCAGACACTGTGAGTTTCAGAGAAATATTGTAAAAAAGGTAAACGAAGTATTCTATGCTTGCGTTCCGAAGGGCGTCCTGGAAAATAAAAATTCTCATCAGCAGGGAATAGTGAGAAGAATAAAATTCCGATCTTCAGCAAGTTGAATTAATTATGAGAATCTGTTTGTGAGTAATGCATACCACTAATTGACTACAAACACGTTAAAATTTAAGTTATAAAAATATACCTAAATACATCTCAATTTATTACTTAAATAGTTTTTATAACCTTTTTTCCATCGGCCTATGGTTACATACATATCAATTTATAATTACATTCACTTTAGCTACATACGTTTCCTACGCTATAGTTACGGCTATACTTACACAGATATCTATTTATCACTTGAGGTAGTGCGAGAGAGATAGTTCCCTAACCATAATAGAGACCATATTCGATATATACGTTTTGCTTTCACCAACTGTGCGACACATGGATTAAATATTGCATTATAAAGGGTTCAATAATATAGTTTTTGCATGGCAGAAATAGTAAGTAATCAAATGAAAATATCAAAATAAGTCTTTAACTTGACTCATTTTTTGAACGCGGTACGTTTAAAACTCCATCAATACGGAAGGTTTATTGTGATCGCGAAGAATTTACTGCGGTGAAAATATGATTACTTTTCTAAAACAGTTGAGAGAACACACAAACTACACATTGTTGATTTTTTGACGGGATATGAGTGTAAGAAATGCCTCGTTTTGTAAAGAAGTACTCTCTGGAGCACATACATGTACCATTTCCCATGTAAAAGGGCTGGTATATTTGACAAATATCTCGGAAAGCAATGTGGTATGGGGTTTAATTTTTGGTGTCAATGGAAGGGTGGTATATTTTTCTTTAAAATTAGACCAAATTCATTGATTTCTAGGTAAAATGATATTTCGCTCGAACTACCTTAAGTGATTTTATAACCTTGTCCCCATCGGCCTCCAAACGACTCCAGTCTCAATGTCATATCGACCCATAGAGTGTCGATATCGGCCATTTTGAGTTCCTATAATCCTGAGTTTCTAACGTCCTTGCAGTTGATATTATCCCTTAGCTCATATTCAGAAAAAATAAACGTTAAAGATACAAAAGACGACTGAAATTTGACGAGATATATTGGTAGCCTTGTACAAAACAATCAATATCGGTTTCAGTCATCCACTGTCGTCGTTTCCCGAACTTCCCGAAAAACAGGTTTATTTTGTTTTATCAAGTCGTCAAACGCTCCACGGAGAACGATAGAGAGTCACGCCACTCAACCAGGAAACGTATAAGAAACGCCGAACGGAAGGATGATAATCAATATCAAATCTCAGATAGGCAAATTGAACAAACACTGCGATGATCAAATATGTCACTAACACTGGTTTCAGATGCGGGTCGGTTATGTTTGGAAAACAGATCTATCGCAGTAAGTAAATCAATTATTCAGGGGCCGACTTTAATTTTGGCGATTGCAGCGTATACCAAATTAGGGAAATTGATTCCAGAATCACTGGCCTCTACGCCGGACTGTAGAATATTTATCTTACCCGCCAGCCTCTGCAACGGCTAAATATTCACCAATACCGAATCAATCACGCTAATATCCTTCATAGCCCTGTGCATTGATGTCAGTACCTCCTCCTTCCAACAAAGAGCTACAGTTGGGCCGTGGAAGATATCAGGTGAATACTTTTGTCTTTGTTTTGAGAACAAATTGTACATTCGTGAACATGGCTGTCATTTCTGAAGACTTTTTTTCCTTCGGCACACGACTAGAGTTTCAAAAATCTTCCGAATCACCGTTTTTATCCGTGAAAATTTCACGCAATACAAGCCCAGATTCATTGAAATACTTCTTCCTCGACAAGAACCTTTGAAAGTCGCTTTCGCTCTACATTCGAGAGTTTGTTGTTTTACAAATATGAGTGTGCACAGCTCGTCCACCACTTGACACCGAAGCAATATTTAATTTTATTGGGCGTTAGTGTCACGATACCTCTGTCTTCAACTACACTAGCAAAGCGTAATGAAGAGAAAATTTTCAAATGGACCCAAATGAAAAGAGAAATTGACAAGGTTACGAACATTTAGTTTTAGGCTACACTTTGGGGATATATTTTACATCTTCCCGATAAAAGAAAAGAAACTATTACTTTTCCATCGATCCAAAAGTTTTATTTTTCCGGCCCATGTTCCGACGGGCAACCGCCATATTCAATCTACATCTACATCTACATCTACATAATACCCTGCGAGCCACTACGAGGGTGTGTGGCAGGGGGTGAAGATCACCAAACATGCACTATTGCCATGTAAGTAGGATATTTAAGGGAGACATGCTAGAGAATAGGGTCACATGCAGCTAGATGGTTAGTATCTACATAATAAGGTAGGGATTATTGGTTGTTATAACATGCATCATGAATTGGAAGTTAATTGAATATTACGCAAAGTCCGGTACTTCTAGTGATAAATAGGTGGTGGCCGGATTAAGCTTTTGCAGACCAACCCAAGGGTCCCAAGTTTGAATCTCAGCTCCTTGGTGGGGTTTTCACCCCCCACGGGGGGTTGTGTTTGATACCGATGAAAATAATTCCAAGTACGTAAATAAGGAGTCACGTTGTACAATCACGGAGGGTTCGAGATTCTGATACATCTATAGCCTTTTATTCATCTACATCTACATCCACAATCTAGGTAAACTTTCTAGGTTACCTTTAAAATGACGGTCACGCGTGGACGCCCGGTTAGGTAGAATGAAAAGAAGGAAGATTAGATAAATTAAAATGATTTTGTTAAACTTTGAAAAGGATACGTTTTGTTTGAAAAATATTTATAACAAAATCAAACACCGTATATTTCGGCAGATTAGACGATAGTTAAATCATTAAAAAAGGACCCCAAAATCCGGGGTCGTCTTATGGGACACATACAAAAAAAATAAATTTGAAATTTATATAAATTAAAATGATTATACAATAAAACAAAACACTCACTTCAAATCAATGTATTTAAAATCCTGAAAAATCCTCAAATTCATCATCTGAGGCAAATAGCTCCTCAAGTACATCCTCACTTTCGGCCGTTGATGGTTTGGGGGTCGTCTTTATAGGGCTTAAACTATAAAAATTTGACGAAAATTTACACCTCGTCTTATCTCAAGGTCGTCTTATCTTTAAATCCAGTGTCAATGGTGACAGGAAGTCAAGTTTTGCCGAGCATTTGATTGATGAAGGTCATAGATCCAACTTTTCCCCGAGGCTGTTGCATGTTTGTGAAAGGGGGAGGAAGTTGGACTTCCTGGAAAATTTTGAAATTCTATATTATCACAGAGTGCACGGGGAGAGACTACTTAATGACATAATCCCTTCAACCGCCTCACCCTTGTTCTCTGTGCCAGTCCCCTCACCTCCATTCCCGTAGTCCTTGAACCTGGCGTCACCATCTGTTTGTTCCTTCCCTTGCAGTTTGCCCAATCACCTCTCATTCCCCCCCTTATTTCAACCACTTTCCCTCTCCTTGAGATTTAGTATATAAGCTGTGCTGTCTTTTGGGTATTTTTATTCTGAAATCTTGATAATGGCCTGAAAAGGCCGAAACCGGTTGATTTATGGTTAAATATATTGGTGGAAAAAACTAAGTAGTTTCATTCTTAACATGAGTCGTCTTATCTGCGGAAATATACGGTAATTATTATTTTTTTATCAATGCTAAAATTTTATGCAAATGATATTTTTTCTTAATTATGAGAGGGATGTGTTTTTTCTTTTTTTTCTAATTTATGCAATAATTTCATAATAACTGATATCGCTTTATTTTTTTTGGGTCCTGATATATGCTGAATAAAATTTTTGGTGTTCTTCTGACAAATAAATTCTCTTCTCGTAAATTTTCCGCTGTATAAACGCACAGGTTGAGAAGAGCGAGGAGTACGATCTTACCCACTGAATGGGAAAATTCCTAGTAATACAAACTCGATTGATACAGCGTAATCAGCGCACGCAAGCATCATTTTTTTCTTGTATGTTAGAACATAATTTCGTGGTAAAATGAAGTGCGCGCGCGAATGAATTTCGTTTTCATTACGTTACCCACGCCCGGAAATGAAAAGGGGATGGAATACGACCGAATCCCTCTGGGGATGATCGGAGAGTCGAAGCGTGCTTGTATTCATTCACTGAGAGCCAGAATTCCGTCTTCCCATCGCAAAACAGCGAGATTGACGGCGTGTCGCGAAAGAAAGGTAACAAGAAGCTTTCCAAGTGATCTCTCCTCGACTAATTCAGGACACGCATTTTCTCCGTTTCACGACAACGGATTTGACTCCAAGACATCGTGATATTCCGTCATAACTCTCATCCAAACACATTGATATGAAACGCTGAGTCATAAAGGCCGATTCACGCAGCGATTATGAATTGGCGAATCACCGTTAAAGCATTCATTCGCGAATTACTCTAAATGATGATATAAAGAACTCATCAGTGTACTAAAAACACTGTCTGTACATTTGTATCAATGTTTATTATTATGGTACACTTAGTTTCCCTCCATATCTGACGGTGACGCTGATGCTTCGAAACTAGTTGTACCATATTGAATGCCGGTGGAAATATATAATATGTTTAATGCTACAGTGATAATGGTTTCTAATACAACTAAGCCTGAGCATTGAATGTACAAAGCACATCTCTTCTAAGCGAAGGAAATGATTTCGTGATTTTTCTTGACTGAAAAGACTCGCACAGATGCCAAAACTAGCTGATTTTTCCGCATTAATGTTAGTAATTTTCTGATCTTTGACGCAGATATGGCTTGGATGTAACATTTTTGAGAGAAATATTTTCTAGGCCTTAAATCTAACAAAACTTCCGACTACTACATTACGAATTCCCTGAGAATCGTAATCCCATGGAATTTCGGTGGTTTAAAAAATATCGAAATGGCTAATATGAACGTTGGGAGCGCGCAATTTACCACAATGCGCGAGGTCGTAAGATAAAAAATGGAATAATAAAGAAACAATTGCGAGCTTTCTCCAGGTCAGGTTGGCCGACGTTTCTATGGCGGAGGAAGACATCGAAACAGCGGCCAAAAAGTATCCAACCCGGTAGAAACTCGGCGAGGACTTCATAAATAATATTTACGCCGGGAAAGAACCAAATAAATAGGAGAATATATTTTAATATTTCTCGGAAGATAATGCGCACTTTGCTTTTTGTTTCGTATGAGGCATAAGCGCCATGCGCATGTACATTCGCAAGATTATTTGCCGCGTAAAACAGCCCCTATACAGACTCTAGCTTAAATGAACTGCTGATCTCCATTTCTCCGGGCGTTTATGCATCGCAATTACTTAACGTTCTCCATCAAGCAGTATAATAGAAATATACGAACTCGCGCAAATGCTCTCCTTGACGAGGTTCATCATGTTTAAGCTTCCCTGTGCTCATCGAGAGACTCGATAGACAAAAGGGAGCTTAGTAGGCACGTACCCTTGAATATTATGATCCCCTTAAAATGGTTACTCGAGGGAGTAGGCGTCCTGGGTGTCGCGAATCCCTTTTCAACCTCATCCACGCGAAAACGATTCAATCCACTTCCAAGGAAGAGTTCTCCGATCACCGAAGCGTGATGAATTCCCTTGGAAAACGACGATGATGTACCAGGATTAAATACATCCACCATTGACGTCGAAATCACTCAACGACGATCCATTCCGACGACATCCGCGGAAACTGCGTTAAGCATCTAAAAGGTCAACTTTTAGGATCAGCTCAGTTTATGGCCCGTTGTTCAGCTGCCACGTTCTCTTGAGCCGCCTCTGATGTCCCGCACATGTTTTCTCATCAAAACGAAAACACCTGAAAACACTTTGGCAAAATCTATCGTCTTCTTACAGATAAAAGGTCAAATTGGTTCATTTTTATTACCTATCAGGAGCGTATTCTTGGGATTACCCCGCCTGAGGGCGTTTGCGCCGCGAAATTGGAATCGGGCATCGCAGGAATTACGGTATATCAGACAAAAAATGGAGATATGAAACGTTGGTTAATTTCTACAAAAAATAATATTTTAATTCGACCCAGGATCCGACGTTTATACATCACCTTCAGGTCAGGAAGATGGCGTAATAATGTCGAAACCCGGGTCGGAAGTAAATTTAATTTTGGTGGAAATTTGCACGTTTTGTTTCTCCATCATGAACGAATTCCACTCGGATTCTCAAGAGTCTTCGAAATTTACATTTCTCTGCTCACAAAGGCGTCAACAAAATATGATAATTGATACAAAGAATATGCGATGAGAGATGCCAATTACCATCCTTTTTCCATCACGCAAAAAAGGCCGTCAAAAATAATAAAAAGGCTGAATGCATCGCTGATTCTGGTAAGTAGTAAACATATATTCCTTTAATTTTCAGATTTAGATAGTAAGATGCTCAGCAATCGCATTATCAAGGCTTTCGTCCGTCTGTTGAAATTGCTTTTTACTCCATGCGGTGGGCCAAATTGTATCAGAAAAGTAAACACGTCATATCCTTCAAGTCCCAAACTAAGGCAAAGGAAGTAAGGACTCAAGTTCTTACACTTGCAATTAGAATTTAGTCAGTCTGTGCTCGAAATGACTTCCTTTCTTCATCTTAGCACATGCTTAATTTCTCTCTTCATCCTTTCCTCAAAGTATATTCTATTTCTCCCCTTCCCTGCTCACCCATCACTTTCCCACAAATCCTCACATATATTTATCATTTTTTTCTCCCCCTCCAAGAATCAAGGAATAATAATCCATCTCCGAGGATTTTCACATAAGTGGAGCCTTATTCAATTTTAAAACCGATGCCTCACGGCCATAATATGCGAAAGAATTGATCAAGCGGTTCATTCATTGGTCGTTCAATCCTAAGATTGGTTGACTGCAGCCCTCCACCCTTCCCTATCTAAGGATAATTTTTTTTACCTATTGATGTCTCTTCCTGTGTGCTTTCCTCTTTATTTGGTCCGTGAACTTATTCCTGGGTCTTCCTCTGAAGGTTTTTCACTCTATTTTACCTTCAACTATGTTCTTCACAAATCCATTGTGTCTCAGGGTGTGTCCATTTCATCTGATTCTTCTCTGTATGGTGTTCCATATGGTCCTTTCCTCTTCCACCCTTCCGTACATTTCATCATTTCTAATTTTGTCCGTCCATTTTATCTCCAGCATCCTCTTCCAGCATCCTCTTCCAGCACCAGGTTTCGAAAGCTTTCTAGTCCGTTCTGGCCAGCTTTTCCAATGGTCCATGCCTCCGATATACAGAGTGCTCCGCTACACATGAATGTTTCCACATACTGTTTCCTGGTTTGTAGTCCTACGGTACCAAGCAGTGCCATCAAGTGGCATCATTCCATCAAGTGGTATTTCGCATCATTTTCCAGGCGGAATTCGAAGAATATAATATTATATCTAAAAAAAACTTGATTAGTTCATAATTTAGAATGAATTTGGTGATTTTCGGCGATACTTTATGGAATTTACTAAAAATTTTAAATGAATAGAGAAAACTTTGTTTTTTCACAGAATTTAATAACTTGCGACCATGCTTTCGACGATTTTTTAGATGATGACGTTAATCGTCGAAAACATGGTCACAAGTTATTAAATTCTGTGGAAAAACAAAGTTTACTCTATTCATTCAAAATGGTTAGAATGAGTATTAACATGTCAAAACTTTTGAGCGTGGAGATAGACCTCTGTTTCGCATCCGAGTAGCAACAAGCGCATTGTTCTTCTCGTCTGAGTTGCAACCTGCCTCTCTATAGCTTACGAAGAGTCTGGGGGCGTCCCCCCCCCCCACGTGCAGCTCACGTTACCAAGGAAATCTACAGCATCTCCACCAACCACCCTACGGCTCCCCTCGGCACGTGTATCGGAGGGGACCTGGAGACCAAAGGGATTAGAATTATGTCATTAAGTTCTCCTCAAAGTCGTTCGGGGTAAAAAGGTTGGAGTGGTTTCTCCGACCATTCGGACGGAGGTGGGGGTGAGTGAATGAAACCAGGTTCCCACTCCTATGGTCGTCGGAAACCAAATGGATTTTTGCCCACCATCGCCATACCCTACCCCCCACCCCGTTTTTATTTCCTTCGCCATTCCATCACTCTTTCGCCCCTCTCTTGCACTCTAGCCTCCTCCCACCCTTTCCTTTGCTATTATTCTCTTCCCCTCCTCCTCCCTTTTTTACATCCCTCTCCACACTACCTCTTCCTTGAGGGTCACTCTTTCAGCCCCCAACCACCATCCCCAACCACCCCCCCCCCCGCAACCGTGGCTTACGACCACCGACAGTCCTTTTTATGGTGAAATGACATCGTTGTCGTCGCTCTCCAGTTAATGGACTCGCCCCGCAGATGGTCGGCGCCTTATCCCGGCAACGGAGCCCGTGGTGTGCTCCAGCCGCCACGGGTTTAGAGTGATAGAGAGGCTGTCCTTATATCCCGAGGACGACGTATAACGCGCGGAGACCGAGGTTATTGCACGGTGTACGCCTGATTGGTCGGACGTTATATTGCGTTGCTCATTTATTTTTCTCTCTCTCTCTCTCCCCCTCGCACAGTACATTATTTGCGGCGTCGCCAAGTCGTCGTTTTGTGGTTCTGCCGGCTTTGTCGTCCATCTTGCAGTACAATGGGCTAAATCGCCTGTTTAGCTAAGGCATGGGATACATTTATCCGATAACAGGGGCCGGATTGGGCAAGCATCTCATATTATTGGGTAAGATTGCGTCGTTTAAGGTAGTTTGAGCGAAATATCATTTGACCTGGAAATCGATGAATTTGATCTCATTTTAAAGAAAAATATATCACCCTTCCATTGACACCAAAAATTAAACCCCATACCACATTACTTTCCGAGATATTTGCAAAAAATACCAGCCCTTTTACATGGGAAATAGTACGTGTATGCACTCCAGAGAGACCTTATGTTAAAAATGAGGCATTCCCTACACTTAGAGATCTCGTAAAAAAATCAACAGTGTGTAGTTTGTGTGTTTTCTCAACTATTTTTGAAAATTAGTCATATTGTCACCGTAGTGAATTCTTCGGGATCACAATAAACCTTCCGTTTTGATGGAGTTTCAAACGTACCGCGGGAGAAAAATGAGTCAAGTTAAAGACTTATCTGGATATTTTAATTTGAATACTTATAATTTCTGTCATTTAAAACTATATAATTGCACCATTAATGATGCAATATTTTATTCGTGTGTCTCACAGCTGGAGAAATTGAAACGTATATAACGGATATGGTAACTATTATGATTACAGAACCATCTCGCTCGCACTACCTTGAGTTTGCAAGAGTCTGATATTTTCTGAAATGCAACAATTCCCTGTGCTTAAAGACATCCTTAATATACATTTATTTTCATTTAATTGGGAAAGGTATGAAAATATACTTAAAAATACAAGATTTATCTTCAAAAATATCTTCACAATCAAGGGAATTAATGGGAATTCATTTTCATTCACTTAATGGGAATCAAACAACTGACAAATAGATCACAGGAAACTTGAGAGTTGCAATCATACTAGATTTTGTGCGCTGGTCTGGTTTTTTTAGACACAATTCCATCTCACTAAATGTAGGAAATACGGAGGATAAACGGTAACACGAAGAGTGCTTATTCAATGGATACGTAAGGGTTTTAGAGAGAATTCATGCCGGGCAAACATATAACTTAGAGATGACTCAGCAACAGCGCACTTAGACATGTTTGGGCCAAACACCTACCAGTCAATTGGTTCTAGTGAGTGATTGGTGCCGTGGTAGATATATTTAGCCTCAGTAACTATAAACTCCGAAAGAAGCTCATTTCTATCAGCTTGCACGCTATCATAAGTTTCAGCGCCAAACACAAAATGGAGTCGTCACTGACAGAATATCCACCACGTCAGTGGTATCCACTGATTCCATTGATGATGATACTACAACAATGATTCAATCAAATTTCAAAAGGTGTATTTCAACGGAGATTTGAGCAAACTACGCGTTCGCATCTCAAGTCCACGAGCGATAGCCTTCTCGAAAAACAAATTGAAAATATTCTCAGAGTTTCGCACAAGCTCTGAGGGCAGAAAATTGATTAAATATGACTGGATAAATTGCACGATAGCTGAAAGAACTTCCCTACAAGCCCCAAAACGCCATTTTGGGGCGAACTTGGATCCTACAAAGACTTGGCCTCGACTGTAAGATAGACGAAGGGGTTAACTGAAGAATTGTCGTTGTATCTTGTTGATTAATATATTGAAATAAACTCACGAAAGCGTGTCATCTAATGATGTAGATTTGAAAGACTGCTTTATTTCAATAAATATTCAGCATTAACTTCCGCAAGTCACGAAATTATTTATTCTGTTCTTCGATCAGTTGATCAAATCAATCATAAAAAAAAACCCCACAGTATGATCGGAGAATAATATATATTTCGGCACTACGAGAGTATTTTGCGTCTTCAGCTGACAATTCAAAATGAATAAAAAAATATTTTAAGCATTAAAAAAAAATAGATTCTAAGTATCCACGGAGTGTGGATAGGACAGCAAGCATAGGATTGTGATATTTTTCGGTGGATGGGAAGAATATGTACAGTAAGTCCTCGGCGAGCTTCGTTTCTACTTACGTCTGATCCGATGTTGCGTCCATGCTGATCAAGGCCTCCAGAAAATTTTTTCCCGTTTAATGCCAATTCAATAGACCGTAGGTGCACATGCATGCGATTTTTGATAACTGAGACAATCATCCTACCTGAAACAGCTATTTTTTCCTGGATAAATACATAAGGCTACAAAGGATATGGCCTACAAGACCCTGGTACGCCCTATCTTAGAGTACGCCTCTCTAGTATGGGATCCACATAAGATAGGTCAAGATATTAAATTGGAGAAAGTGCAAAGGAAAGCAGCCAGGTATGTGTTAGGAAGACATAAGAAAGAGGAAAGTGTTAAGAAAATGATCCACGAACTAGGATGGGATAGCTTAAAACAAAGGAGGAAAAGGAGTAGGTTATGTGGGATGTATAGAATAGTTACCGGGGAAAGAGCATGGGAAGATCTAGGGAAGGAAATGTTAAAGCCCAATTTTGTGTGGAAGAATGACCACCAATTTAAGATTAAGTGCCGACCACAAAGGACAAACGTTAAGAAGTTTTCGTACCTGAATAGAACGATACTTGACTGGAACGATCTACCAGCAAAGCTTCTCGAACCCTTCCCAAAAAATGTAAACATATTTAAGAATAAGTCGAAGAAGGATGTTTTTATAATCTAACTGTGGGGTATTGTTAATCAGGGTTAAGATATATATTGCTCATACCATGTTTATCTGTTACCACCGGGCCAATTGCCCACTTGTAACATTACTGATATAATAATAATAATAATAGCATACATACCCATCACGCCGTTACCTTCCGGGGTAGGCAGTCAAAATATTTCACTCATTAATACATAATTGTACACCTAACTCTGCTTCAATAATTTCCTCCATACTGACCTATCCTTGCAAACCTCTTTTACCTCATTTATCCCATACACTGTTTCATACACGCCCTCCTGTTTTTAAAACTCCTAATATTCCTCCTCCTAAGAATTTCCTCAACCACATTACATCACAACTTTCTCGGCCTACTTCTACCTCTCGCACCATTCATTTCGCTCTCATATACCTGCTTCGTAATTCGACTCTCATCCATTCTCTCAACATGACCAAACCAACGAAGCACACTACTTTCATAGACGTCCATTACTGGAGCATTCAACCCACATTCATTCATGACCCACTCATTCCTGACCCTATCCACCCTACTTTTGCGCAAATACTCCTCAGATAACTCATACCCACGGCGTTTAGTCTACTCTTATGTCTATCCTGACATACCCATGTTTCACTGCGATATAGCAAAGTGGGAAGAAGTACACTTTTGTACATGGAAATTTTCGCTTCCTTAGACAAGCACTCATTCCTTGATATGCTCCACATGCTAACTACCACTTTCCTTCCAGCATTCGCACGTCTCTTTATCTCCTCATCTATTCTTCCATCTTTCGCATGCATCTTACTTAAGTACAAAAAATCATCCACCTGTTCAATTACTTCACCATTCACCCTCATCATACAGTTATTCTCCCCATTCTCCTTATCAAAAACTACTACTTTAGTCTTGCACGCATTTAACTTCAATTCCATTTTCTCCGTTAATTCACAAAATTTATCTAGGAGCTTCTGTAATCCCTGTTGACTAGCTGAGATCAAAACAGCATCGTCCACATATAGAAGAACTTATTTCCTGGATAAAGGCAAAAAACGAATTTTGAAATTAACGCCTTGATTTATCGCGGCATTAAAGTGACCACGAATATCTATATCCGTTTTACGTTGTTTCGTCTTACGTCGCTCTTATTCCAAGCGCATTTTCGACGTAAATATGGGACTTACAGTGATGATAATCGCGACGCCATCCGCCTTTAACTAAACTACACCGTAAACCAAAGCAAATATCATTGTGGAGGTTTCACGAGAAACCTTTGCTTCATCTCATCTCCTTTATTGAATTTTCACATGCACTGGATACCCTAAAAAGAGTTCATTTCATCAACATTTACGTAAATAAATACATTTAAGTTCGGTATTTGAACAAAAAATTGTCATAACCATGCTTTCACAATATTTAACTTAGTAGAAAAATTATGATTGTAACCTCTAACCTGTTTTTTTTTAAAGAATAAAGGCGCTCATGAGTGTGATAGAGGGAAGGATGTTGGGCAAGCGGGGAAGGGGAAGAAAGAGAATGGGTTTCACGGACGAGATGAAGAAGGGTAGATCGTATGCAGGGGCAAAAAAGGAAATACTATAGGTAGATAGGTCCCTGAAAGCGTAGAAAACTGGGAGGAGATTCTCTGACTTTAAACAAAATCTAACTTCACCGGTAGAATACTACAACAAAGTAGCCCATTTAGCATGCACTTCTCTTTTTCATAGTAATCAGGGAGGAGTATTCTTACAGGAATCCGCTACACGTCCGTCGTCAATTCCCTCACTCCCAACAATCCAGAATTTTTTCTTCGTCAACAAGCCCTCGGAACCAACCTGCAAAACAAAAAAAAGCCATATTAGTAACAATTCCTTCAAAGCAGTGAGAGTAGATTATATAATAATGGAAATAAGTCGCAATAAATACTAATATCAAAGCATTTTACATAAAACCACGTATATGTATATTTTCCATGAATATTTCATTGATAATGTCTTGATTATAGTGTGTGTAATGCTTCACAGGTGGTAGAAATTAAGGTAAATTCCCGTGAGATAGGTCCATCATAAACATTTTTTCCACCCTTAATATCGTGGTTTTTTTAGTTAAAATTGGAAGAAGTAGCGTGCAAAAATTTCAATAATTAAGTAAACCAAATATTGACCCATGTTAAAAATCATAGACATTAGATGTTTCACTCCGGGAGCGGCGGCAGTCTTGCAAATTTTAAGCTATCCGGGACTAGCCACGGAGTTTCACTTTTACGGAGTCACCCGCAATGCACAAATGTGCGAATTTCCACAGAGAAAAAATCATCCGCCTTGACCGGGATCCGGGTTCGAATCCCGGTCAAGGCGGATGATTTTTTCTCTGTGGCAGTCTTGCAGTTAACAGACATGGACACCAGATGAAGTGTAGTGGTCGTGTAACTTTCACACCTTAGCGTTTTCGTATTATACCACAAATACGCGATATTTTTGAAAGATAATCTGGTCGGAATTTGGTGCATTATTTTTTTTAGAATTTTTTCCACGAAATCGACTTTTGTCGGCCTAAATAGTCTTTTTACGGAAACTCTTCCCTTCCCCCTACGTGCGAATATGGATTTTCGTCTCGAGCCATTTGCCGTTGCAACCGCCCCGGAAAATTCGACGGCGCTAGTAAAAGCTTTCCGATCACATTTCTCCCTCAAATCCGCCGACCAAATTCCGCCCTCCTCCGTTCATTTCTTGTCATGCCTGATTGATTTTTACTTCTTCGTCCGATCATATTTGAAGCGATCGAAGTGAGATCTCCGAACACTTTTTTTTATCATCATCAACATCATTGTTATCATCTTTTTTTCCCCTCGCGCGATGCCAAGGCACACATGCGATGAGTCATCACCCTTTCCGGCTGGCAGAGTGAGTGATAATGGAGCGGAAAAGGATAGCGTCGTATGGAGAAAGAGGGAATGAAGGAGATTTATATGTATGTTTTAGTACTTCATCTCTCTTCTCTCCTAAAAAAAAATTATGTATACACAAAATATACAGCTCGAAAAATCGATTATTCGCATAATCAGGATGACGTCTGGGTGCTGAGGAAACGGTGACAGAGATTTTATCATTATTTTTTTTTGCAATCCGAGTGGTTCGAAATTCAATCGATCCGAATTTTTTCACTCCTATCTCTCTCCACATCTGCGTCTTGCCAACTATCAGTCATCAGCGCCTGAAAGGGGCGTATGATCAGCTTTAGAATGAAAACTTTAAAAGGATTTAAATTTGGCGAAACGGCAGCCGTACAATTTCGGATACATGCATGCTGTATAGCAAAGCGTGAGCTACGAGACCTTTTTTTTTAAGTATTATACCGGTGTAGGTAGGTTTTTTTGAATGTCGGAGAAGCTGTTCCTGATTTTCTACAATTTCCGGGGTCTTTTTTATTTCATTTTTTAAATTTATCTTCCACATCCCGAACACAGCACAATAGGCCAATTTGCGTCGGGTGAATAACAGTAACCACAGACGAGACACAACCACCCATGTCCTGCGCAGATAATATTCTACCCAGGCGGGACTCGAACCCGTGACCCTCGGGGTAGCAGGTGAGGACTTTACCCCGCCACCACCGACGAGTACTTTTCGATCTGGTATATCCTTTTTAGCCTCTGCATACGTTCTACCCTTCTTCATTCTGTCCATGAAACCTATTCTCTTTCTTCCCCGTCCCCGCTTCCCCAACATCCTTCCCTCTATCACACTCTTCAGCAACCCATCACCCTTTATTACATCCTTCAGCCATCAACCCCTCCTATCTCGGATTTCATTCAAAAGTTTCCTTTCCTCGCCCACCATCTCAAGCACTTCCTCGTCAGTCTTCCTCTCCGTCCACCTCACCTTCTCCATCCTTGTTACACCCTCATCGCAAATGCCTGCAGCCTATTCTTGTCCTCCTTTCTGGGGGTCCATGTTTCTGCCCCATGCTCTCATGTTTCTGCTCATAGGAGACTAAAATAGGATTTAAAAAGGATGAAAAAATTGTTGTTAGTGTAACATAAGTTTCCCTTACCGCTTTTCACTGAGCTTCTATCACCATAATGTCGGCAGAACAGATGGCGGAAGTAGTTATCGTGGAGTCATTGAGTGGACGTTTTCATCATTTTTCAGCTAAGTTGAAAAAGTAGTAGCAGGGCCATTTTATATATGTACCTCTGGTAATGTGGAGAAACGTCCTTCTATAGACGGAGTATCACTTTTATCCATAGCTATCACTAGTACGGACACTTCTTCTGCAGAGTTTCCTGCATATTTGCACGGAGAGAAAAATAGACTCAACCATCTTAATCGTGGAAAGAAAGTATTATTAGCAGGAATGAAAATTGACATTACCTGTTGCGGCGTAACTAGTTCACAATGATGAAGACACACAGAGCAGCACTCCTATAAGGGGAAGATTATGTTCTGAATAGTTTCAATGCTTCGCAACGTTTCCAAGTGAATCTTATTTTAAATTAGCTCACGGCGATAACTTCAACCTTTTTCAATATTACACAGATAATTGAATTTATCAGTGGAATCAAACAATTTTTAAGTGGAAAAAAATACTCTGTTTCTTAAGTATCAGGGATGGGATCGTTGAAAAACTTGCAAAACAAAGCTCGGTGACCTTGATTGCATTTGTTTCATATAGTATAGTCTCTCAGGCAGAGCTTTAGAAGAGTGAAATTTTGGAGAAGTTTAATTAGTATTATAGACTATATTAAACAACCGGTGGTTGAAACAGATAGTAATGAGACATGAGGGTATCCTAAAGGCCTTAAAGGAGGGGAGGATGCTGATTAAGACGGAAATATGAAGAAAGGTAATAGTTTTAACAAAAGAAATGAAGCTGATGAAGAAAACTGCGTCAGGGGTGTAGGGTTATACGTCTGCATAAAATATAGAGGATTTTCACCATCTTCCATTAAAACCAACCTTAACCAGAAGATAATCTCTAATGAAAAAGTATGGTGTTTGACGCTGATGAGATTTGTCAACTGAAGAAGAGACGAAAATGCTCGTTTTTATCCAACATTTTTGGCCATTATGAAAACATCAACATTAGTAAGTATCCCCTCCAGTTTTACACATACGGGGCCCTATCGACCAACTTAATTTCTTTCTTCACACACGTTCTTCCTCCCCTCATCCCGTCCATTGGACCTATCAATTTATATGCCCTTTCCCATTTAACCAAAACATTTTCGAATGAAAAATGACAATACCAACTATAAACTCGATTGTTTCAGGCTTTCCTTGGTGAAAATCCATTCTAAAGAATTCAAAAATGATATGTTACTTCTTCACAGTTTTTAATTCAAGTCGACCGGTTTTGACGCATAGGCGACATCATCAGGTCTGACCTGACATCAGACCTGTGATGTCGCCTATGCGTCGAAACCGGTCGACTTGAATTAAAAACTGTGAAAAATTACCATATCTTTTTTGAATTCTTGAATACCAACAATGTTTAACAGATACCTGAAGATGACGCAGTAGCGTAGAAACTAGTTGTACCGATAAAGAACTCTGTGGATTTAAGCATATTCGGTGTCGTCATTATTAATTCGATAATGGACTTCCACACGATTACGCCTGAAAGGATTGAATTCATCCAATGAATTCCCCTCTCTCTTAGCCATGATCAAGGGCTAATCTAATCTAAGGGAGGAAAAATAATCATTAAAGAGTTTTATCAAATGGAATTACCCTTAACATTCGTGTGTCTACGCAGAGGGGAATTCCCGTTGGTGCAACGAAGCTATGAGTTTGTCACATGCAAGTTGTGGCTTAGGCTGGCATTCAAAATAGAAATTACACGCTGAGGGAATTTCATCTCGAGTAGTGCGCTTGGAATTGTCGGAGACTTCGCCAAGCATTAGCTTTGACCATGATCACGCTTCCAACTGCATGGAGGATTTCGTCATTCATAGAGTTTTTTTTAATTGATGGGTAACCGCATACTGCACGCCCCAAATTATGATTCTGGTTGCACAATCGCTTGACCCTCATTACTCCGGCCTCTCGAAAGAAACGATCTTAAGTTGACCGGCGACATTGGGCATTATATCTTGCCAGCATTGTCCGCTCGCATTCAATCATTGAGGCAATGGCGATTCCATATTGGACGCACGTGTCGTCTCTGGATATATGCCATCGTGCCGAGCTTAGCAGATCCCTTCGTTTTCTGGTAGCTCGGTAAATGAATGTAGAGGTCCCCTTCACTGAAGTGAATGAGCTAAACGTAAGGATTCATTACCATTTTGACACCTTTATCAATATTTAAATAAACGGGGTGGAAGATACGAGGGACACAAAGAGGGATCTAATGGCGGGGCATTCATAGTGGTGAAAAAGGGTTAGGATAAGTACTGTCCAAAAACCTCATCTGGTAGAATACTTTAAAGGAAAAAATGAAAATTAATTTATGCATCGATATTAATTTATCATGATCTTTAAAGGCCACAGAGCGGAATGGACCAAGTTCTCCAAGAATTTAACTTTAACTAAGACGAAGATTAAAATCCTCGCTGCGGAAGAGAGAAGCTGATTGCAGAAGTCACTCAGAGAGAGGAGGAATTAGAGCAATTGGATTCTCGGAAATTCCATCACGTGGGACGGAAGAAGTACAACGGACATCAAGCGAAGCTAAACACCCAAGCTAATAAAGCGTTCAGGATAAAAGGACAACTGCTGTATTCAAATAAGAGAGGGCTACAAACCAGCAAAAGGTATGTGAAAACATTCGTGTGGAGCGCAGTACTCCATGGATCGGAAGCATGGGCCATTGGAAAATCAGACCAGAATAGACTATAAACTTTCGAAACCTGGTGCCTGAGGAGAATGCAGAAGATGAAATGGATGGACAGAATAAGAAATTGTGAACTTAACAGATCTTAATCTTCCGATAAAGTGTAGCGATTATGGAAATAAATTTGCTAAATACTACATGTATTTAGCACGTTATTTTTGGAGGCCTCATTAAATGCAACAATTGTGTTCTTAGTTTTGCTATAATTCTACGGACATCATAATCTAGTAATGAAAAATCTTCGACGATAAACGCCCGGAGCTAACATGCTTGAGGCCAAAGCTCATCATCAATTGTCAGGACGATTACGTCTCAGCTTTCGATCGGAAGAATAATTTCTCCGCAACTCCGAGTAGGTACGCGGGGTGGCCAATTTCCTTGGATACTTTAAAGCTGACTTTTCATCGTGGATTTAATCAGGGGATGCCAAATCAGAAGGTTAGTTACGTAATAACCTTAAAAAAAAACAATCTTTCCCGCTTGCCCCTGGGGGAGAGGGGGGTTAAATCTCGCGGCTGAATGCAAACATCCTGTCTGCGAAAGAGGCGGATGCCAAAAGGAGTCCATAATCAGAGCGCCACCAAGATTCCTATTAGCCGCATCTGTCCTCCAATCAGCGGTAATTGGAGAACAAGATGGGGGAGAGGACCGTTTTGTCACAAGAGGTACTCTCGTTTCGGATTGCTTTTATCGACGACGGAGAAGGCGAAGTCTTACACCCGACTTCCTTTCACGAATCATTCATCTCGGGAGATTGAATCTCTATAACTGGGCCACCAAAAACTACTCCCCTCTCTCATTTCCCCGCTCGGGCTTCCTACCTCCCCCCCCCCCTCCCCTTACAAAGGGAGGGATCTCGGGAAGGCTGGGTATTTAATTAAAATTGAGAAACTTGACTGGGCTCCACCGCGACAGTGAAATTCCGCGAAGAGGTCTTGGGAGTCGGGCAGAACACGTGAATGTCAAGATGCCGTAACGGAGTCTGAACGTCGTCGATTCTCCCTTCATCCCCCCCCTCACCACCGGGGGGGGGGGGGGTTCATTTACGTAAGAAGAAGCAAACAAGAACACACTAAGGGTCAAGTTAATTAGGCCCGTCGGTTGATTCAACGGCTAAGCATTGATGTCATATGCATTAGCTTGCAGCCCTAGTCCTACGCATTGTTTATCAGACAAGGGTAGTTACGTTCGATCTAGTTCGGGTGTGGGACAGATCGTGTAACCGGCGACACGGCAGCATTGATAGATCTCGCAAGGATTCACTAGATCAATTTCTCGCCGACATATGCGCGGCTAATTATCAAGCAACCACCTCCACTGGAACTCCTTACCTGAAGAATAAAAGAAACTGCAGTATCTGAATTAATTTAGAAACCGTGTTTATAATATGCTATTTGGCATATGAGTTTTCCTTTCTCCTCTCCACGTACACACATGTATCATACAAGTTTTAGGTCAACTTGTGCGTTTTTTAGGTTAAAAATACTGTTTTTACGCTAAAAAGATTGAATGTTCTATTTTTGCTACATTGGAACCTTGAAAAACTGTTTTTTGGTATTTTTGCTGTACTCAAGGGACAATGCCCCAGAACAAAACAAATTATATATCTATCTATCCATCGTATTCACTCATGGTTTTACAATTATAAATGCAACAAGATTGATCCATTGACAAATCAAAGATGTATACCGCAGACTGACTCTTATTCGAAACTATATCTTCTTGAATAGACTTGGCAATATTAGACGTCACTTTGTCGATGAACTTAAGAATAGCTTCTATGTTGGAAAGAAAACTTTTCTACAAGCATTGAATTTGCACGACGCGCTTCAAAGCTCAACTTCATCACCAGACACAATCGTTTGCATAATATTTAAGCATTAATTGTTGTGATATGTTTAACATTAGTGTCCCTGCCTTCCCTCCCCAAAGGTTAGTTTATCTCCTCACCCCCTCCCACATCACGTTACTATCACAACAATAAACAAATAAGTATTATGCAAACAAAAGTACCTGATGATGCGGTAAACCTGTGCAATGCGTTGTGATAATGAAATACTGGTAGGAAAGTATAAATTAATCTTTTCAACACGGATAATATACATCTCATAATGCAATATTGATGCAATAATGCAATTATTATTTAAATAAAGTGGAATGAGTTTCATCATGTGCGCCGTTTGAGTGGAGGAAATATTACAAGATATTCCAAGGATTTGGGCCAATTCTTTAGTCAAGATCATAATTCCGGCGCCATAGTTACAGCAAGTGATCCATTTTACGCAAAAGAGGTTCGATTATAATTGCCGATTAAACTGAGCAATAAATTTATATCCTTCATAATAAAAATTAGTTCAGAGATTAACGTCAATTTTTGTAACGGCAAATATTGCTCTGTTCTGGATCTGCTTAAATCTGCTCCGCATGGTACTTTTCATAGCATCTTCCATTTTTTATATAATAACCCTTCATTAAGTACTTAAAGGATTTTGAGTAAGATCAGCAAGGTCTGGTCATCATGGAGAATATATTCGAATGATACGTTTCGCTTTGAGCAGCTGTAGGAAGCATGAATCAAATACTAAATTATTAAGATTGCAGTAATATACTTACATATGACGGAAAATGTAGGTAATTAAAATAAAATATCTTCATTGGCCTTTGGTTTGACTCATTTTTTCTCACGCGGTACGCTCAAAATTTCTTAGCAACGAAAGTTTTTCTTTGTGATACTGAAAAAAATTACTGCGGTGAAAATATGATTTACTTTCAAATATAGTCGAGGAAACTTACAAACTACACCGTGTTAATTTTTTGACGAGATCTTCCGATTTGAAATGCCTAATTTTTAAATAAGGTACATCTGGAGAGCGTAACCTACCATTTTCAATGTGAAAGGGTTTGCATTTACGTCAAAAATCTCGGAAAGTAGTTCGGTAAGGGGCTGATGTTTTGGTATCTTAGGATGGATGAGAAATTTTTCGTTAAAATGAGACCAAATTCATTGGTTTCTAGGTGAAGTGATATCACGCTTCAACTACTTTAACTGTCGGATGAATAAGGAAACACTTGACGAATGAAATAGGCCAATCACCACTCCTTAAAGTTAATATAAAAATCAACAAACACGCACTATATGTTTTAATTTCACCAGCTGTATGACACATGAATTAAATATTGCATTATTAATGGCGCAAAAATATAGCTGTATATGACAGAAATTATAAGTCATTATATGAAAATATCTAAATAAGTCTTTAACTTGAATAGTTTTTTCGCTCGGTGCTTTGAAACTCCTCCAAAACGGTAAGTTTTTTGTGATAACCAAGAACCTACTGCGGTGACAATATGGTTAATTTTCAAATATAGTTGAGAAAACATACAAAATACACACTGTTAGTTTTTTACGACATCTAAGTGTTAGAAATACCTCATTTTGTAAATAATGTCTCTCTGGAGTGGATACACGTACCATTTTCCTTCTAAAAGGGCTGGCATTTTTTGGCAAATATCTCCGAAAGTAATGTGGTAAGGGGTTGAATTTTTTGTGTCATTGGAAGGGTGAGATATTTTTCAATTGAGATGAGACCAAATTCATTGATTTCTAAGTAAAATGATATTTCGCTCAAACTACCTTAAAAGTCAGAGCGAGGCAATTTTAGCGGATGTCCGAATGTCGCGCGAAACAAGAGGTTGGTGACGCCCGAAGCGCGGGGCCTGCAGTCTTCTCACGTCTCTCGACGACGCGCGAAAATTCATGCTCCTTCGAGGCTTGGAGTGAATGTGATACGACATGATCCCTGACATAACCCAGACCATAGCCACCGTCAAGAGCAGATTACGACGCTTGCATACGCCATCGAATTGAGCGCTCGACGCCAGGAAAACGCTCATGCTCTCGCGCAAAATTTTCCGCGTCCTGTTATGCGCACGCACCTGCAAATAGCACGCAAAAGGTAAACCGACACACACACACAAAAAGAATTAAGGGAGAGAATTTCGGTGGCGTAGTTCCTCGTTTACGAGAGGGAGAGTCGAGCTTTTATCGCGAGCCGCTGGGGGCGTCGCTCTGCCGCTCGTCAAGGTAACTTGGAAGGGATTGTGGAGGTGAGTGGGGAAACGCACTCATATATATATATATGTAAACATAAAGTGAGAGAGAGGAAGAGAATGGGCGTGGAAAGTTATTTCGCCGCCGCACTTGCCGACGTCGCGTCATCTGAGACGGGAAGAGCGAAATCACTGCACAGCCCGCCCAACATGCCTTCCTTCTCACTCGGCCGGAAAGAAACATAAGCCCCGGAAATTTCTAGCTTGTTTCGGACACGCAAATCTTATTTTTCTTACATCATCAAAGGGATGAATTTACTCAAAAGCCGGAGAAGTTATAAGGCGCGTCTCAATTCACCCATCAAATGGCCAGTTGCGGGAATGACACGCGTATTCTATGAATTTATGGGACCCCTTAAGCCATGGCAACCATTCAACAAGCGTTGCAGAAATATTCGATAGCTTTATTGGTTTCATAACTTGTGACATATACTTCCATAAATAGCCAAGATGGCGGATGCGTTATGAACCGCTTGGAGACTTAATTACTTGATAAAAGAGTTGTTTTGACACGAATGGCCAATTAATATACTCTTACTGACTAATTATTATGAGCATCGTTATGTGAAATTATTCATAGGCTAAAATTTCATAAATTTTATCAGGCGATGGAAGATTAGATCGAATATTCTCAGCCATGAAGTGTTGGTAATTAAGTTATTTAGCTCATTGATGTGTTAGTGCAACCCGAATATTTTAATGAGACCTATAACTTTATGGATCTCATTACTGTTTATTCCTTAACTAAATGTTCTGGCAACCGGCCACAATTGTTTTAAAGCTTAAATTTCATTTCAGTATTCCACCGGCTGATTGTTTGGTTTATGGTCATTATTTATGTCTTAATTTCTGGAATATCGTTCTGCTTTCACTCTTATACGTGATCCGCGGCTAGCTCCCTAATAAGATCCTCATATCGTCCTCCTCTTCCAATTTCGCCCAAAATTCCTAGCCCCTCCCTTCCTCTTCAACACTTCCCCAATGTTCTTCCCACCATTACTCTCTTTAACATTCCTTCTCCCATCAAAAAATTCCGCCATCCATCTCTTCTGCCTCCTCCGAACCTACACTACCAGCTTCCTCTCCTCCTCTCCTCTGATCAGACTAAAAAAAATTGATAACTCTATCTTCAAGTGTGAATCACGGCAAGTGCTGAATTAACAGATAAACTTTTCAAATTGCTAAAATTTCTTTCTTCTAGGGGTACAAGCAAGGTCTTGGTTCGATTCTCATCGTCAATCAGAGCAGCGGAAACGTCCCTCAAAAAAGTATGAGAGGAATATATAAATTTATAAATAAATCTATCTGACAATTTCATTATTTAAGTATTTTACCAGTGAAGGTAGGATTTGTTGAACGTCAGGAAATATCCTCGCGGTCATCTACGCTTTCAAGGGCCTACCTATCTCTAGTATATCCTTTTTCGCCTCAGCATACGTCCCCTACCCTTCTTCATACCGTCCATGAAACCTATTCACTTTCTTCCTCTTCCCCGCTTGTCCAACATCCTTCCCTCTATCACACTCTTCAGCAACCCATCATCCTTTATTACATCCTTCAGCCACCTACCCTGCCTATCTCGGATTTCATTCAAAAGTTTCCTTTCCTCGCCCACCATCTCAAGCACTTCCTCGTTAGTCTTCCTTTCCATCCACCTAAACTTCTCCATCCTTCTCCTCACCCACACCTCAAATGCGCGCAGCCTATTCTCCTCCTTTCTGAGAGTCCACGTTTCTGCCCTATACAACAGTACGTTCCACATCAAGCTCCTCAACAGCCTCTTCTTCACATCCTTATCCAACGTCCCCGTCATCAGCCCCCTTCTATTACTAAACTCCTCCTTAGTTAGAGCTATTCTCTTCCATATGTCTTTGGAACTATGTCAGTTTTCTCCTAGCGTACTACCCAAGTAACTAAAGTGCTCTACTTGCTTCAGTGTTTGTGTCCTCCAACTTTAAAGAGGTAAAAAAATTGTTCCCAATCACCAAATTCACAATTCCCCAGGGCGTTTCCCACACCTCCACAAAACCGCCCAACTACCCCTTTAAATCCTCCAGCTCTCCTTTTAAGCCAAGAGTGTGGAGAGGGCTCAGACCGAATATTTAGAGAGAGCGACGACATTAGTCGTGAAAACGTCCACCCCTCCCACCCGATGGTCGAGTTTTTCCTCCGCCGTTCAAGAAGACCTTCGACTAAAAGTCCCTCTCCCCCATTTTACCCTGTCATTTTGCAGGAGCATAGACGGGGAAGCTTGATAACGGCGGATTTAATGGGAAAGTGGTTAATTGGATTGGGCGTCGCGTCACCCCACTGGCAAACTGTGAGTGTGTGCGTTCGGCAGGAAGGAACGAGCCCACTGCTGCAACCACTCACTATCCACTCCCTCAGACAACAAGGTGGGCCGAGAATTCCAGAAGGAAGAAGAGTGGAGGAACCACCGAAGAGGAGCTTTTTTATCGTCAGGACGTCCCTCCAGAAACGTAACGCGTGGAGGCAAAGCGAGGAATAAGTCGGAAATGGTTAGGAATTAGTGAGGAACGACTGCGGTGGATTGAGCGTTAAGGGTGATTGATGAGAACGTAAGGAGAAAAACGTTGTCCAGCGATGAGGATTTATCAGTTAATCTATCACTGCCAACGGTTCTTTTATAAATTTCACGGGAAGTAACCGAAATTAATCTATATCATTCTTTTTAAAAACCAGTTTTCCACACTAAAAAGCCTCCGACACAACTATAAGACGGAAAAATGACTGGCCTCGTTTTTATTCTCCATGCACCCCACGATACAGCAAAACTATAAATGATCCACGACAACAATTATTGGAAATAAAATATTCGTCACAGTAAAAAAAAAGAATCCAGACAATTTCTGCGTTATAAATGGCTAACTGATGGTTAACAACTAGGACATACCACAGGAGTGCAATAAGTGGACTACTTACGAGATAACTGGAAGAGAGTCGAATAACTAGGGATGTAGTAGATTGAGAAAATCATGCATAAACGTGGTCGAAGAGACTGTATTTTTAGTTTCCAAACATTGCATTTTAACAAATGATGTGGCACGAAGTCGCTCGCACGGGTGCATATACACCAGGGTTGAACTTCGCTGTGAAAAAAATCATTTGACTTGACCGGGATAACTGGTGTAACTGGCTAACACATCTGACCGGCAATTGGGAGATCCCGGTCAAGTCAAATGATTTTTTCATAGCGAATTTTAACCCTGCTGTATTTTTAGTTTGTTTTAGTTCAACAGATAAAGGGTAGATTTTTCCGAAATTTAGAGAGAATTCATCCGATTTTCTACGCTTTCATGGTCCTATGTACCTCTAGTGTTTTCTCTTTCGCCCCAGCGAAAACGGCCGACGAGCTATCCTCCTTCATTCCGTATAAGAAACCTATTCTATTTCTTCCCCATCCACGCTAGCTTCCCCATCCTTCCCTCTATCACACTCTTGAGCAATCCATCACATTATTACTTCCTCCAGCCGCGTACCCTGTCTATCTCGGATTTTACTGCGAAGTTTGTGATTGGACAGCGGAGTGGAGAGCTTCTGAAAACCTATTATTGGATTGATGACGGAATTATGCAAAAGATCGCGGATGACGCACGTCGTTTTGGGAATATCTGATTCATAAAAAATACCCAACCCAAATTTACCAGCAACTTTTCAGAAACAAATGTATGCATGAATATTAATTAGCAAATTATTACTTTGAGCTTTCTTTGCCACAATATCGAGATTCAGCCTATAAAATATTTCCTTCGTGATATACACTCCAACCATCGACAACTTCGGAGTATAGTGATAACTTAAAGGATACATCTACATCTACGTACTACCCTGCGAGCCACCACGAGGGTGTGTGGCAGGGGAGAAAAGATCAGCAAACATGCACTATTTACATGCAACTAGGATATTTAAGAGAGACATGCCAGAAAATAGGGTCACATGGAGCTTGATGGTTAGTATCTACATAATAAGAAAGAGATTATTGGTTGTTATTACATGCACCATGCACTACAGACTACTCTGACTATATTTCACCTACCTATCCCTTTGCTACGCTGCCTATTGTTCTCTCTTATGGTACGCGGGAAAAATGACATTTTAAATCTATTGGTACGACAAATCTATCTCTCTAATCTTGTTCATATGATCAAACCTAGCATAAGACGCAGGGGTTCTCAATATATATCTAACGTCATCTGTGAACAAATCGGTTTCGAATTTACTTAAAAGGCTTAACCTAAATTGTAACCTGCGTTCTGATAGTAATTCCCATCCTAGTTCTTCTATTAAACTCGTAACACTTATAAAATTATCATAACGGCCTTTAACAAACCTAGCGGATCACCTTTGCACGCGCTCTAATTCTTTTATCATACCTTCCTCGTATGGATACTTTCACTTAAAGGAATGTTAATTTCGAACGTTACGCCATTTGCTAACCCGTCCGAATATTACGGTCAAATCTTGCGTTACGTCGAGATAAAGCTGAGAATGGAAGCTACTTATGAGGGTAATGCATTTGAATTTCACTCTAACATCAACGCAATTGTACATTAAGAAGGCAATGCCTACAAAACCACCGATGTTACAGCAATGTGGAAGACAATAAGAAAAAATAATGTGATTCCCTACTAGTGGGTCACCATCAATGAGTACGTTTCTTTTACCCGGAAAGAGAACTGCGTTCAAGATGCGTTTTTATCTCAGTCTCCCAAGATGAGCGTTTAGGCGACGGTACGGTTCGCTACGGCAATGGGATCTTTGAAAAGTTCTCTCAGCCGTGACATGTAAAGGCACTGCTCAGTACATAGAACCACGCATCAACTGATCTTCACCCTTCCATTTCGGGGATACGCTCGCGCAGACCATCGCAAAATGGTTTATGGAGAGGAGGACCCTCGAATAAGCTCCAAGCGACTTTTTAAAGTCGCGAGTCCTCTGCAAGGAGACACACAAGATCTTCACTTTTAATTCTTCCCGCAGCGAAACGGAGCGAAAACCCAGCGTGGGTCCCAACTACATTTCCTCAACCGTTCCGTGAGAGCCGGAGCTTGTCGCGCGACACGGATCGGAACGCATTAATAACTCTCAGAGAGATGCAAAGGCAACGATACCGCTATTCATAATCCATTTTAACTTGGCGTGCTCATTGTTTCATTGCGGCTGGATTTTGGGAGCGGGGTTTATTTTGATGGGTTGGGGGGGGGGAGGGGGGTACTGAACGCGCTTGTACACAGCGGGGGGCGGGGGGGGGGAGGAGGAATAATCGGCTCGGGGAGGATTTAAAGAGATAACGCTCATTATTTCCAGACGACATGGGCGAAGGAGGGAAGAGGAGAGAGATTACGCGATGCAGAACCGGATCCATTTGGGGAGAGAGCGGCGGTGACAATGGAGGCGACGCCGAGGACAGAGTAATCCTGTCCTGACGCCAATTTGCATTCAGATTTATTTCAGGCGCTCAACCAACTCGGGTGTACCCTCATACCCCTCCCCTTCACATCCCCATAACTCCCATCATCGTATCTCCTCAGGTCAGGCGTAAGAGAAAAAGAACCAGTTCTCCTTTTTTTTAAACAGTAAAAAATTCGTCTCCGCACCTGGGGTCTTAAAAGGTGGAAGAAGGGAGTTGGGGGAAATCTCAGAGTCTCGTCTTTGGGGCCTGGCCCCCCTCAACTCTCGTCAACCTTCCGTCAGATGGCTCTGGACTCACGGTCACTTATTCCAGATTTTCTGAAGGGTTGTTTAAACGATGCATGCACACGAGCAAGTACGTGGCTGGACAGATGCGCTGAAAATGCTATTTCATAGGCACGTTTTCATGCGTTTGCGCAACTTTGGATTTTTTTAAAGCGTAATGCCGGTGATGGTAGGCTTTGATGAAAGTCAGAGGATGTCCTCCCGGCTTTTCACGCTTTCAGGGACCTAATTACCTCATGTATAGCTCCTATTTACTGAAAAAATTAACATTTTCCACTTTGCTCCATACTTTAAACGCTGAATGGTGAATTTTGATGTTATTTATCTGCCGCAATGTATAGAAAAAATGCTCCAAAATAGAACAAAGGACATTTTGTGGCCACGATTTCATGCATTTGCGCAATTTTGGATGTAAACACGGTGTAATTTTAATGGTGAATGTGTTCATGCATCTAACCGCGTAAATACGGCTTGAAAATTTGGATATAACACTTTTGAAACTTCGTTATATAAACCGAGGTGAACAAATTGGGTTTCCGGGTTAGTTTTTATTGTACTTCAGCCTGGAAAGTGAAGAATTTAACGCGGGTTCTTGTGAAAAATGCTCCAAATATAGCATAAAATTGTCAAATTGGGCAAGAAAGCATATTCAAGCATTTACAAACAAGAAGTCCTAGGAAATTGAATGAAAATAGTACAGATATCCAGCATACCCCGCCCGACTACCTGGTGAAGTTGGGAGATTTGCCTCATTTTATCCACGCAGACATATACATGCATTGTGAAATCATGGCTTTAAAACTTGGATATTGCACTTCGTTCACAATTCATTTTACAAACTGAGAATTCTTGTAGGCCCAGGATAAAGTCCTCGCATCCCAATCCGAGGGTCGCGGGTGGCTTTTCACCACTTAGGGCATGGGTGTTGGTGTTTCGCCCGCTGTTAACGTTAACCACCCGATGCAGAAGGCCTTTAATGTGCTGTTTTTGGAATTATGAAGATAAATAAATAAAAATTTGTGTTTCAGAGCCAGTTTTTAGACTAACTCAGCCTTGAAAGTGAAGAATTAACGTGGGCTCTAATGGATGATGCTCCGATTACAGCATAAAAACGACAATGGGATCAAGAGAGAGTATTTTAGATTTAAACTAAAATTGTTTATCACAAGCAAAAAGGTAAATTGAACAAAAAAGGGAAACTGAATAAAAATAACATATAGACATCCTGCGGCTCCCGCCCGCCTACCCTGCGCTGCTGGGAGATTTCCCCCATCGAGCCACCACGCAATCCACTCCAGTTGAAAGAGATCCCTCGTGTGATGGCGAAAGAGCTCTTGCCTTTCTACCCATGCTCTCGAGACACGACTCGAGTGATGATCGGATGATAGGCGACCTTGGCCGTCCTCCACCCACAATGTGGGGGGGAGGGAGGGATGAAGTCTTTGAAAACGAGCACATGACGTGTGCTCATGGCAACCTCAGTAACGTCTGTAGTTTCAGTACAAAGAATAATTTTACCGTCGGGATACTGATAAGTCTTCATAGAAGCTTCCGCTACCCGAAATGATTCCACTAAATTTGCCAAAAGGTTGCAATCAATGATGAAAGCGCTAGAGGAACGCTTTGAGAGGTATGGGATGAAGATCAACCAAAATAAGGCGTGAGTGATGAGATTCTCCAGAAGTTAGAAGGCGGGGCTAAATATAAGGGTTGGAGGGTACAAAACAGAACGAGTCAAGCAGCTTATATCTAGGTAGAATTTTGGACGAGAATGGGTTTAGTGGCAGGGACATTTGTGGATTTTGTGTATTTCGAGAAGGCGTTTAATAGGGTGGACTGGTCGAAATTAACGGAAGTGCTAAATAAATTAGGGGTTGATTGGAGGGACAGACGTCTCATCTGAAATCTACATATGAACCAGACGGGGCAGGTAAGGGTGGCCGATGGAGAATCGGATTGGACCGTGATAGGATGTGGAGTGCGGCAGGGATGCCTACTATCGCCGTTGCTGTTTAATGTGTATTCAGAGGATATGGTAAGGGAGGGATAGGGGGAGATAGAGGTAGGAATATAGGTTACAGGGGACATGATAAAGTTGGTGAGATTTGCAGATGATTAAGCATTGGTGTGTCAATCTGCCAAGGGGTTACAATCCTTGATGAATGCGTTAGAGGTGCAGAGCGAGAGGTATTGGACAATGATAAACCTTAAGAAGACGAAATTGATGAGATCTCTACAAGCAAGTAGGCGGGGCTGAATATAAGAGTTGGCGGGAACACAATAGAGCAAGTCGAGCAGTTTAAATATCTGGGTAGTATTTTGGTGAAGAAGGGGTTAGTGATAGGGGCAGATTACTATGGCTAGAGAAGCATTCTCAAAGAGGGGGGAATTGGCGAGAGGGGGTGTGAGTAGAGAGGTAAAGAAAAGGTCAGTGAAAACTCTGATATGGAGCGTGGCGCTGTATGGGTCTGAAACTTGGTCATTGCGAAGAGAGGATATATGCAGACTCGAGGCATTTGAGATGTGGGTGTGGAGAAGGATGGAGAAAGTAAGCTGGGTAGGGAGAAAGACGAACTTGGAATCATTGGATATGGTTGGAGAGGAGAGGAAGCGAGTGTTGAAGGTTCGGAGGAGGCAGAAGAGATGGATGGAAGACGTTTTGAAAGGAGAGGGAATGTTTAAGGCCACGATAGAATGGAGAACAATGGGAAAAGGAAGGAACAGGATAAGAATTATGGACAAAATATAAAGATGGAGATGATATAAGGAATTTAAGATGTGTCTAATGGCGGGTTATCCATGGGAGCCAAAACGAAACGATATGTCAGCATGATAAAAACTATCCAAAAAACCTGCCAATCAGCTGGTAGAATACTCTTATGAAATGAAGATGATCGCGTGTGGGTTTTTCGTTGCTTTTTCCCGAAGTTTCGTGACCGATCGCCGGGGAATTTCTCAATGAAAGACATTCCCTTGAGAACATTTTACGAACCTTTTCAAAAGAAACGGTCACATAATGTCAGACACAGTCATCGAGTATCACGCGTCGAACACCTTATCATTCTAATGCCGGTATTCTAGCGCTCCGAAGCGTTTGAGATTTATTATGAAAACTTGAACTGAATTCATCAGGTCTCCCATCTAATTATTACATTTTCCTCACGATCTCTCTCTAATTTTTCTCAAACCTTGGCTTAGTGGGCTTCAAGATGAATTGCTAGGACTGGTACTGCTGGCTAATAAGCCTTTTCTCTCGCATAAATATAACATATAGCTGCCACCAGCCGACACTGGTCGAGGTGTTCGGCATTAATGAAGAACTAAACACTTCGTAATACCCCACGTATTTATTAAGGCGACACGACGCGTTTCACCACGCTGTGGGATAAATATATACCCAGTATGCATGATGGTTATGCACCATAGCGAAGAAATTTGTCAAGCAACGTGAACATGTGGAAAAGCGTTTCATTTTTCAAGCACTTCTCTTTCAAACTGGTCCACAGATTTTCGTAGATCATTCGCAATCCCCTTCATGAGCGGGTTTTTCCCGCAGTGGGTTTCATACCCGAGGATATTAGCTTTACTTTCTTCTCTTTTGGAGGCGTCGTCAAATTATTCTTATTTTATGTAAGTCCTTAAGTAAAGGTTCGACAGGGGAGGCGGAGGGAATGAAATGAGGATTGGACTAATCCTTTCTCAACCTCGACCATATTGAAGGTGTGTTATTGTTATATAAGTCCTTTCGCGGCCATGACGTCGGCCAAAAGGTCGAAATCTGTCACCTCCTTAATTTGGGGAAATATGATTCCGGCTAGTGGATATCGGGTTGGTGTGATGGCTAGGGCATTGGCTAAGCATGCGGACGACCAGGGTTCATATCCCTGCAGAGGAGGAAGTTTTTCAGAGGAAACCTGATTCTCTTCATTGGTCTAAAAATATCTTCATTGGTCTTTGATTTGACTCATTTTTTTCACGTGGTACGCTCACAATTCCTTAACAACGGAAGGTTTCTTGCGATTCTGAAAAAATTACTACGGTGAAAATATGATTTATTTTCAAATATAGTCGAAGAAACTTACAAACTACACTCTGTTAATTTTTGGACGAGATCAATTAGTTTGAAATCCTCATTTTAAATAAGGTACAGGGGATCGGGTTGGTGTGGTGGCTAGAGTACCGGCTAACCATACGGACGGCCAGGGTTCAAATCCCTGCAGAGGAGGATGTTTTTCAGAGGAAACCCGATCCCTACTTGAATGTCTTGTAAAGAGCACTTCGAGTACAGTTCTCCGTCTGTCGGATGAGACGTTAAACCGTGGTCCCCTTGCCGCCTATCGTTAAGAGCAGGCTAATGCCGACGTCGGGTTTCTATCCACCCTTTTTCTCTTACCTATCCCCTATGGCATAAATGACCTTAGCTGTCGGACTCCTCCCCAAATATCCAATCCGAATCGGGCCAGTGCCTTCGCCTCAAGATGGTTGGAGCGTGAATTGTGAGTCGTTGAGTAAACATTTTTAACAACATTTCAAGAAAGTCAAGTTAAAAATTATTGGACCACACGTCACTCAAGTACATCAGTTTATACGACTTAAACAACCATACATGTTGAAATATAAATGATTCAAGAATTATATTTTAAAATTTTCGTCTCAATTGAAACATTGTCATGACTTGGGTTTAAACCGCGGAAACCGGAATTCAATCCAAAATTTTACGTAAATACGCGGTTTTTACTCGAAATGATGTCTTGGCTTTTAATAGGAGCTTTTATAATAATTTAAATGGTATGTTTTTGAGGAGCTACAGTATATGATGGAGAGTATTGCAAAAGAGGAGAAAGAATACGGAATAAAAATAAATGTTGGAAAGAGAAAAGTGTTGAGAGTAAGTAAGAATGAAGCAATCATTAATATATCCGTGGAAGGAAAAATTGTTGAGCAATTGAAAGCATTTCCGTACTTGGGAAGTTTATACACTGAGAATGGGAGCTGTACCCAGGAAGTAAGACTTATGATAGCTACGGGTGAAAAAGCTATTGAGAAGGTGAAAGAACCTCTGACAGCATTTAGCATTCTAATAGAACTGAGATAGTGTTTTGCTAAATGTTTTGTATGGAGTGTGGTGAATAACGGCAGTGAAATATGGACAGTCAAAAAGAAAGGTGAAAGATACTTAGAAAGTTTCGAAATGTGGTTGTGGAAAAAAATGCTTAAGGTGAAGTGGACGGATAGAATGAGAAATGAGGAAGTACTAATGACAATAGGAGAAGATAGAAAACTGCTGAGGGAAATCAAAAAGAGGAAGACAGCTTGGATGGGACATACATTACGCTAAAATTGTCTTTTTGGAAGAATAATTGAAGGAAAAATAGAGGGAAAGCGAGGAAGGGGAAGAAGAAGAATGGGAATACTCCATGACGCAAAAAATGGCCGAAGTTACAGGCAAAATGAAAGAAGATGCTCAGGACCGATTGCGATGGAGGACATCCAGTTGAAACCTTTCAGAAGACAGATTCCACTAAGAAGAAGATGTTGTCGCGTTTAGAAGAAAATCTGTCCATATCTCATCGAATAACTCCGAAATATATGTCAATTGTCGCAATGGTTCGTACAAAAAATAGCATTTAGTTGCCAAGAGACCTAATCGGTAACGTGCATTTATTTTTCGATCTTCCCTCTGAATAAAACTAACGAGTGCGCGTGTGGAAAACTTTACTCAAATATGTGAATAAACGGAAATCGCATCAGCAACCTTAACGCGAGGAAAGGAAACTCCTGAATGAAAACCGTGATTGGCAGAGTAGGTGGCTGGAGAATGTAATGAGGAGCGATGGGTTGCTCAAGAATATGATAGAGGGAAGGATGTTGGGCAAGCGGGGAAGAGGAAGAATGAAAATAGGTTTCATGGACAGGCTGAAGAAGGGCAGATCGCATTCTGAGGCGAAAAAGGATATACTGGAGCGAAAAAGGCCCTGGAAAGTGTAGAAAACCATGAAGAGCTTCTCTGAAATTTAACAGAACCTACCTTATCCGGTACAACACCTACAAAAAAAACCTTAACGTGGATTGGAACTTAGCCACGTGTCGACAGAAGTTGAGACAGAACGGGAGAAGAAGAAGGTGGATAGACAGAGAAGAGAAGAAGAAGAGAGAGAGAGAGTGAGGCTAGGAGAGGAGGATGAGGAGAAGGAAAGAAAGATCCTTCTAAAAGCCACGCCCCCTTTCATCCTTTTCTCAGCCACCGAAGCGGACACCGCGAGCTGGCTTATGCATATTTCGCAACCGCCTTGAAGAGAGAGAGAGAGGAGACTTTTAGCTCGTCGTCGTTTCCCGAGACAAGGACTCGTGCGGGCTGTTTCGTCGAGATCCCTATCGCGCGAAGGGAAAGAAAAGCGGGGAGGACGGATAAGGCACACTCGCACAAAAAAATGGGGAGGGGTTCGCTTCCGCATAGGGGTCCCTCTCCACCGCACAAAAGGGTTTTTCCCTCTTTTTACAGAGGTGGATGTGAAAAGGAGGGGGGCAGGGGCGGGGCGGTCGAGAAAATTACGCACGCGGGGGGGGGGAGACGCGCCTCGGGCAAGTCATCCCCAAGAGGGAAAGGAACCGCTCTCAATGGATTCAACGCTCTTGAAGGAAGGAGTCCTTTCCTTCTCCCCCCCCTCCCCCCCCATGAGCCAATCTACATGATTCCACTTTTCCGGTAAAGGCGAGGAGATACACACGCAGTGAGAGAGAGAGAGAGAGAGAATGGGAGATATATAGCAAGAGTGGGGGAGTAGCGATATTGCGATGTCTCAACTGCTATGCGGTACGTATCGGAAACATCGTACACGAATATTCGCCGTCCACAAAAATGAGGTACATTTTATTGTCCCCAGTGGCGCAATTGGTTTGCGCACGGTACTTATATGACAGTATACGAGCTATGCCGGGGATGTGAGTTCGAGCCTCACCTGGGTTTTTCGGGGCTAGGCGGAAGAAGAGACTGCCTTAAGCCCCGTTCACAACAACTTAACCTGGCTTAAATTGGCGTGACTTAGGAGTTGAGTCCGTGAGAAAGCAACACACTGGTTCACAACAACTAAAAGTGGCTTAACTCGAACAGGCGTAGTCTTCGAGTTGAGCATTTCTCAACTTTCTCTTAATTCTAGACAATAGCAAGGCCTGGTTTACTATCGAAAATGCTAGGGAAAAGGGGATTACGATATAAAGCCCATCAATCGATTGTAATATCGACTTTGACAGTGGCGTGCTGTGATTGGTTGGAAATTTCAGGCCCCGATTGGCACTCGGTGACAGCTTAAGCCCAATTAAGTTGTTGTGAACGGGGCTTTAATCTCAATCTCGCCCCAAATAAAGATGCCTCATTATTATTAACATCCTTTTTTATTTAGTTTTCTTCGGTGTTCGCTGAGTTTTAAGTGTAGAGTACGGGTTTTACCAAAGTAACTCTTTACTGTTCTGCGTAGTAGTTTATTTTTTTTTAAATAATTATTGCGGCGTTAACCTTAGAGGATTTCGATTTTACATTTGTATTTCTACGGTTTAAGTTGGTAGAAAATGGACTCGAGATGAATCGACAGTGACGGCCATTTTAGCCACCTTTAAAAAGTCATTCTTAACCTTTCAGGGTAAGGTCACAACTCGATACATTTCATTGCAATACATCGCAACTGGATAGGAGGCAATACCATATACTAACAATGGCGACATGAGTGATGTAGAACAAGCGATATATCGGATGGAGATGTAGATTGAGCCTGTTCGATACACGAAGCAGTTCGATACCTGCTATATTAAATGCACACATTCACTCGATGCATGCACACATACATTACACATACATTACACATACATTACACATACATTACACATACATTACACATACATTACACATTCATCCACTGTAGAAATTGCACTGCAGCATCATAACTGGTATAATAATAACGCCTTGCAATATGGCAACAGCGAGATTAGCTGCAACACTATGTTTAGAGTGGCGACATTAACACTCTATCATGTTGGATATATCGCATTGCGACGAACTTTAAGAAAGTTAAAGCGAGAAATCATTTCACTTAGAAATGAATTTGGCCTCATTGATAAAAAAAACCTCAGTCTTCTAAAGATATCCAAATATCAACCCCTAATTGCAGTACTTTTCCGAGATATTTTCCAAAAAAATGAGGCCTTTTAAATGGGAAATGGTACGTATATGCACTCCAGAGGGACAGAATTTAAAAAAATGATTTACTTCTAAAATTGATGTCTCGTTATTTGGCGTGTTGAGTCGAATGTTTTTTCGGCTATTTTGAAAAATCATAGCCGCAGCGATATTCTTTTCAGGATTGCCAAAAAAACCTTCCGGTACGAGGGAGTCGTAAACGTAACCCGTGAAAAAGCGTCATAGTACAACTACATAGTACCCTGCGAGCCGCCGCATGGGCGTGTGGCAGGGGGTGTTAGGTCACCAGCCGTGTACAGATTTAAGTTTCTGGGAAATGAAATGGTGACATGTATTATAGGAGTGTATTTAGTGGAGCTCAATTTTTATTGCGGTTGCTTATTGTTCGCGGAAAGAACGAGTTCTTGTACCTATCTGTTCGGCAATGTATCTCTCTTATATTATCGCATCAGACAGACCTAGAGGTGTAGTGAGGATTCATAATAATATCCTCTATGTCGCACTGAAAAATATCAGTTTTGAATTTATCAAGCAAGCTAAGCCTAGCGTGTACCCTCCTAGACTCTAGGGGCTCCAAGCCTCAAACCATAATTCCTCAAAAAGTAGCGAGACACTATATGTACGCTGGTAGCAGTTTTTAACGAAGCGCGCTGCTTTCCTTTGTATTTTATTAATTTTTTTGGTTAAATCTTTATGATCACGATCCCAAATGTTCGCGGCGTATTCGAGGTGTGGCCTAACCAGAACGAAGTAGCATCTCTTTTTGAATTTTTCATCCGAGTACCCTCCTATTATGCGTTTAACAACACAGTAAGACATATTGATATTTAAATTTTATTATTTATATTTTCAGGAAGAAATTTTTTAGGAAGGTAAATGTCCTGGAATATAAAATAAAAATTAAACATTGCCACATTACCACCTATTTTTAAGAGTCTATACATAACTACTATCGTAATTAGAGACTAAATGGGGTAGTTCCACACAAGTGGCGCTTCAGACGGCTCCGATGGCTGGGGATGTGTATCAATTCTTATTGTGTCCGTGAAAAAATCTCCATATTGCGTGCCTTAATTCTGATTTTCAATAGTAATCCATTCACCAGCAAGTCTGAATTTTTTAAAATTGAATAAATAAAAATGTGTAAGTTAATATTTGTCTTGACTTACATAGTCAAAACAGAGCCACCTTAAGGGATTAGATCGGATTTTGGGGAGGCGACCGACGGCTAAGGTCATTTGCGCCATAGGGGATAGGTAAGGGAGGAAGGGTGGATAGAAACCCGACGTCGGCATTAGCCTGCTCTTAATTAAAGCCGCCGAGGGGACCACGGTTTGAAGTCTCATCCGACAGACGGAGTACTCTACATGAAGTGCCCTCCACAAGATACACAAGTAGGGATCGGGTTTCCTCTGAAAAACATCCTCCTCTGCAGGGATTTGAACCCTGGCCGTCCTTATGGTTAGCCAGTAATCCAGCCACCAAACTAACCCAATATCCTGTACCTTATTTTAAAATGAGGATTTCAAACTAATGGATCTCGCCAAAAAATTAACAGGGTGTAGTTTGTACGTTGAAAAGTTGGGTGAAAAAAATGAGTCAAATCGAAGACCAATGAAGATATTTTAATTTGATTACCTGTATTTTCAGTCATATATAAGTATATTATTGCACTATTAATAATGCAGTATTTGATTCATGCTTCCTACGGCTGCTTAAAGCGAAATGTATCATTCGAATATATTCTCCATGATGACTAGGGAACTGTCTCGTTCGTAATGCCTTATTGAGCAGGGAAGCGTAAGAAGTGGGGTTGAATCACAGTGTATGTGTCAATCTAATTTACACCACAGAGTTAACGACACGATGGGGATTTAAAAAAATATTCTTATCCCTAATGAACAGGGAAGCGTAAGAAATTCAATGATAGACTTCCACAAGTGAACGCCAGAAAAAATAAAATTCACGTGAAACATCAATAAAAAAAACTACAAAACGAGCTGATATTTCTGGTGACCACGGCGGTGAAAAATGCAGAAATTCATAACAATTACACGTGTATATTAGGGTTCAATTTAACAAAGCAACAGATTGATATTTAACACATAATACGACCCAATTAAAAATATTATCCGAAGAGCTACATTTTTATTAACGAGACGCTATCGGTATTTTGAAAGATTTCACCATGAAAACGTGGTGATAGCAATGGAAATAATTTTTTTTTCAGACGAAATCGATGGAAGAAAATATTCATTACCTCTGTGATTTCGATATCCTGATCACGAATCCTTAAGTACTTGATGAAAGAACATTATATAAAAAAATGGAAGATGCTTTATAAATTTCCCTGCAGAGCAGATTTGAGCTGCAGGGATCTCCGCAGGGATTTGAACCCTGGCCGTCCGTATGGTTAGCCAGTACTCCAGTCACCATGCACCGAACCGATCCCCGTCATCTTAAGGAAGTGAGAGGAAAGAGCCAGGAGGAGAGAGAGAGAGAGAGGGAGGGAGAGGGAGAGAGAGGGAGTGAGAGGGAGCGAGAGAGAGAGATAAGATGGGGCATGGAAATGATTGGCGGCGATGAAAGGCGTCGGTAGGGCCCTTTTCCCTTCGCATCAATCGGATAGAGTGAAGAGGATGCGCGGAAAAACGCTCCCAAGGGAGAACGGTTCCCATCGGGGGAATAAGACAGGGGAAATGGGGGGGGGGCGTGGGATCGAGCAAGAGGAGAGAGGGTTTTTCTGACCCTTTTGGGAAGGAGGAGGAGACTCTATAAATGGTTCGCTCGAGGTTTTTAAGTGGGTGACGAACGGCCGGTCGGCGTGGTCGGGAGCCTGGGGCTTACTCGTGGACGTACTGAAGGCTCACGAGCCCTCGAGAGAAAGACGTCATTTGGTATGCAAACCGATTAATAGTTAGGATGTTGAATAGTCCCTAAGAAATTAAGGCGGTTTGAGCGAGATAGTTCCCTAGTCATATTGGAGACCATATTCGAATTATACTTTTTAACGTCAGCAGCTGTAGGAAGCAATTATTTAACAATGCATTATAAATACTGCAATCTGAAATTATCAGTAATTATACAAAAATATCTAAATAAATCTTCAGCTTCTTTATGCGGTATGTTTAAAACTTCTTCACAACGTAAAGTGTTTTTGTGATTCTGAAAACATTACTGCGGGAACTGTTATTTAAAAAAATACTTGAGAATGCACAAAAAAACTACACACAGTCAATTTTTTGACCAGTTCTGCGAGTTATAAATTCCTCAGTTTAAAATATATAGCCTCTCAGCAGTGCATAGACGTATTTACCATTTCTTATGCGAAAGTACTGGTATTATTTGTCAAAAAGTCTCGAAAAGGGGTTCGGTGAGAGGGCGATATTTTGGTTTCAATTGAAAGGTGGTATATTCTTCTTGAAAATGAGATAAAATTCCTTGATTTCCAGGTGAAACTATATTTCGGACATACATTAAAACATTTCATTCGGAGGTAATCTTTTAACTCTCTCACTCTCTCCATTTCTCATTCCTTTCGCATACGGCAAAAAATCCGCAAAAAGCTTCAAAATAATCAATCAGTGGTATAAAAAAAAGCGCTCCTCTCGCAAAAAAAAAACATTTCCGCTTCTGAGTAAAAATTCATTCCAAAACTGCGGTTACGTGAAACGTAATTCGTGAGAGAGTTGATTCTATTTCCATAAAAATCGCTCGATAAAATTTCGACAAAAAAATTATTCCACGGAATAGCAAGTTTTAAAGACCAAAAAGATTTCACGAGTGACCGTGCATTTTCCCGTTATTCAATTGATTTCTTTGTTTAAATGCATAGACCACCTGTTCTCCCAAAGCCAGAGGCTTGTCTGGAGGTGCCATTACAAAGCGTACAGTTTTTATATGAACAAATATTAAAACAGTACAAATTCAGATTTCAATATAAATAAAATAGTTGAAAGTACAATTTAAATAAACATATATATCAGTGTAAGCTCTTTCGTAAAATCGTAATATGTAAAAAGCGGTTGTCACATTAGGCTAAAATATTTAACAGTAAAAATATTTAACAGCAGTAATAATTAAGTATCTAATCTTCTTCGCGACTAGTGCCTCCTTTAAACCGCTCTGAAATCAAGCATGCCAAATACTAAAAAAGTCGAGTCCATTAAAAAATTTCCTCTCACAAAAATCTAGACTGTTAAGCTATTTGAAGAAGTGAAATATTACTCAACGAACCAATTCAAATAAGTGCCATGATGAGTGAGATAAGGCGTTTTTATTAAGGTAATGAGCGAATGAATTCGAAAGAGTTGATCAAAGATTAAATCGTCATATGCTGGTTTCTACGAAGTGAATGGCAAGGTTTTTTTCGACAGAGTCTAATTTAATGTAACTTACTACATGCTGAGGTCTGCATGAGATCTGTTGACAATGATAAACCAATTGGCGTGAACTATGCAAGGAACAAGGCAAGGATTGACAAATCATCACACATGGGCATGAAGGGTTTAAAATTAACTATAGTTTATAGAGAAAGAGCTCTAAAAAATTAATGATGAAATTTGGCAGTTTTCCACAATATAAACTTTAATACTACCGGTTTCGATGTATTACATCGTCATCAGGTGATGTAGTGCGTTGAAACACCTGATCACTTGGTGATGGTGTAGTACATGGAAACCGGTCGTATCAAAGTTTATATTGTGGAAAACGGCCAACTTTCATTAATTATGCCATTCCACCAGATTACTCCTGAAACGTCTCTTTTTATTAGCTCTACAAAACATTCTCATCTTAAAATTTACTTATGCATATTGGAACTTGCTTGCTGGAGAAATATTACGGGCCAATTCCATTGAGCATGAATATATTTATGAGCAGATGTAATCAATGCAATACATTACTTTGGTTTTATGAGTAGGTTTTCGAATAGTAAACTAATGGCCGGTTGCAAGAACTTTTAGTTATGGAATCAATAGTTATGAGATCCATAAAGTTACTGAAATATATTCGGGTTGCACGGATACATCTATTAGTTACTTCACTTATTTACCAATAGTTACTAGCCTCGAATATTTTATCTAATCTTCCACCGCCGAATAAAAGTTATGAAAATTTAGCCTATGAATAATTGCTAATGAACATAGTCAGTAAGAGTAAACAAACTGGTCACTTGTCTGAAAACAACTCTTTAATCAAGTAGTTAAGACTCCAAGCGGTTCATTGCGCATCCGCCATCTTGTCTACTTAAGGAGCTCATAACTCCATGCCATAAGTTATGAGACCAATGAATTTATTGAATGTTTTTGCAACACTTTTGAATGGTTACCATGGCTTATGGGTTCCATAACTTTATGGAATACATATGTTACGTTCCTGCAACTGGCTCTAAGTCAGGCTATTTTCTGCTACGGCTTTTTATATTTTACTGAACGGTTTGATTGAGAAATTAACTCGCCTTTTCTCGCCAGTAAGAATGTCTCCGTAATATTTGGGTATTACTAATATGCTAATTTGTGTATTACTAATGCCAATCGGAAGCATGGACCATTGGAAAAGCTGACCAGAAAAGAATAGAAGCCTTCAAGACCTGGAGGAGGATGCTGAAGATAAAAATGGACGGACAACATAAGAAATGATGAAGTGTATAGAAGAGTAGAAGAGGAAGAACCATATGGAACACCATACAGAAAAGAAGAACAAGATGGATTGGACGCACCCTGAGACATAATGGATTCGTGAAGAACATAACTGAAGGCAAAATAGAAGGAAAAACTCCCAAAGGAAGGTCATATTCTTAACGTCAACATAGGGTATGCTATCATGAAATTTCGTAACAGTATTACGTTTCAAATCCGTTAATAGTGGTTCAATAAAGATAAAACCAAGTCAACATGATATCTTGAAATGTAAGGTTTATAAATAACTACCATTTTGATCTCATTTTTCAAGAAATACGGCTAAATAAACGATTATATTTATGATGTTAGGTTTTACCCGAAAGCCCGCATTCGCTTGGGGTCTTTTAAGGTAAGCTGGGACATCAAATCACTTTTCAGCACATATTCAATCATGTGTATTTACCCTAAAACATTGCACTAACTTTTAAATTGGAAAAATTGCAAGGTGCACGCCCAAAATGTATCATCAAAATACGAGTTATGTATGGTCTTGATAATGCCTGCCATTTTTTTGGACTTGTGCAAGTATTTGGTTAGGTATATATGAGTAACCCATCCGCCTTGTGGAAATATTCACGTGACTTGTAACTTGTAGACTTGTAGCTCTGAGATAACAGCCCCCAGGAGGTAAAGGAACTAGCATTAGATAGCAAAGGGCAGAGGGCTGCAGTCAACCAATCCTAGGATTGAACGACCAATCAATGAAACTAATACGCTACCTGAGCACGAGTCTATCTTAATTAGGGATGAGTCGATTCCACTTTTTTTCGATTCCGATTCCGTTTATTTCAAATCGATTCCCGATTCTCGATTCCGATTCCATCGATTCTTATTCCTAGTAACAGGTGGGATAATGATATACCAGTAGCGTACGGCTATAATTTAAATTCAAGTATTGGCTGGAATAAAGTAACAAAGACAATTAATGGCTGGTTGCAAGAACATTTAGTTATGGAATTAATAGTTATGAGATCCATAAAGTTATAGAACTCATAAATATATTCGGGTTGCAGGAACACATCTAGTAGTTACTTAACTTATTTACCAATAGTTAATAGCCTCGAATATTTGATCTAATCTTCCACCGCCGGATAAAAGTTACGAAAGTTTAGCCTATGAATAATTGATAATGCACATTATAATTAGTCAGTAAGAGTAAACAAACTGGTCACTTGTCTGAAAACAACTCTTTTATCAAGTAATTAAGTCTCCAAGTAGTTCATTGCGCATCCGCCATCTTGTCTACTTATGGAATTCATAACTCCATGCCATAAGTTATGAGACCAATGAATTTATTTAATGTTTGTGCAACACTTATTGAATGGTTGCCATGGCTTATGGGTCCCTTAACTTTATGGAATACATATGTTACGTTCCTGCAACTGGCTATAAGTCGCTCAAAAAGTATATTTATCAACAAATAGCAAAAAGCACAAATTGATAGCCTACACCCAAAATTACTGAGACAAATTAGATGTAATAAATGAAATTTGATTAAAATATTTATTCATCTGGAATCGATGGAATCGGAATCGACTTTAGGCGATCGATTCTCGATACCGATTCTAATCCTGAGAATCGGTGGAAACGGGAATCGACATTTGGATTCGACTCCTCCTTAATCTTAATATTATAACTAGAGAAGCGCGTCGCATCATTCAATCAATCATGAGGGCATATCTCTCTTTAATTTTCACAGAGCAACAACCGAATCGCAGCACGTAAGGTCTCTTATCTTTTTCTTCGAGCGTTCTCCCTCTCCTTCTGAGCGTTCAAAATTCCTTCCCTCTTCCGCAATGACCAAACCTTCTAACCCCCCCCTCCCCCCCACACGATCACCCCTCTTCAATATACCGTTCTCGCCCAACAAGCCTCCCCATTCACTTCAGCTGCCTTCTTCGAATCTCCACCGCCGAATTGCCTCTCCCTTCCCCACCGTATAAATAACACTTCCTCGTTCGTCTTCCTCTCCTACCCTCCCTGCCCCCTCACCGCCGCTCCCTTGTCCATCCTACTCAACGCCAGCCTCTCAGGAAAAAAAAACCCCGAGAGAAGGCCATGAGAGGACGTGAAAATCGCAGGGAAATAAAATGGGAAAAACCTGGGGCGCATGGCGATCGTTACGGACCGCATCCTCCACGTCCCGAGAGTAAAATCGAACGAGGGCGTAAAATAAAAAAAAAAGTGAAACGATATCAATAACTGAAAGTGCCCTTCCACTCCTCCCCTTTCCTCCTCACCTCGGCGTCGCGTGGCGAATTAATAAAATACGAAAAAATGAATGAAAAGCGAAAAAAATGAAGAACGAAAAAAAACAATACTCCGCAAACGCTACTTTCACACTACTACCGCACGTGTTATGGTCCGCGTGATGATAGACTGAATTCCCAATGTCAATGCACGTTAGTACCATGGTGCAATCCTTAGTACCTAACGCTGTTACTTAACTGCAGTAGTGCTGGTGTCGTGGGCAGAAACCGGAAATTATGACCGATGATAGCAAAAGGTAAAATCATTAAAGGGAAGCAGATGATGTTACTTTAACTAACCCTAACCATGGTAACCCTTAGTTCTTAACACTGTCAGTTCACTGCAGTAGTGCTGGTGTCGTGAGCAGAAACCGAAAGTTATAACCCACGATAACAAAAGGGAAAATCATTTAAGGGAAGCAGACGATGTTACTTTAACTAACCCTAACCATGGTAACCCTTAGTTCCTCGATCTGTCAGTTTACAGTGGTAGCGCTGGTGTCGTTAGCAGAAATTGGAAATTATGATCGACGATAGCAAAAGGGAAAATCATTTAAGGGAAGCAGACGATGTTACTTTCACGAATGAGCGTAAGAATATGGTATTTCTTATTTCGTTCGCTTGCTTTTACTTACTTGTTCCTCACGATGCCATGGTGAGGGGTGTGAGGGTAACGCGGTAACCCTGTTCCCCGTTCGCACTAAAATTTTACGTGCATTGGTCCGCACGATGGTAGTCATAGTAACGAGGTGTTAGGAGGAAACTGAGCCGGCGTCACAATTTCATTCCCTTTCTCAGCGCCCGTAGTGCACTTCCTTAGTGTATGCAGAACGTTTAATTGTAAGGAGACCCCTGTGTACGGTTCCACGATCGAACTGGTGTGGTCCATCTCCGCTTACTGAGAAGCGCAGTCCAATCAGAAGTCACAAATCCTGTCACGTGATTTTGGAATGCTGGACGCCGCAAGTTCATCATAATTCAACTTGGATCGGGTTCATGCGGTGGCCCCAGTGCTAGCCTTCCCTCAAGGGGACCCAAGTTCGAATCCAGATGTGGAGATTTTTCAGTAGTATTCCCCATTCCTAATGGAGTTTGGAGGGCACTCACAGCCATCGTACTCAGTCCGTGGAGAGGGACCTGCGGATCTTGTGTTAAGAGCTGGCTGACAAAAGCCCTCGCTGGGTTTCTCTCCACCTTTCCTCCATTTTCCACGCTATCGTTACTTTACCAAGCCACCACCATACAATTGATGTCGCAAATGGTCAATCATATTGATCACCGGCCCGAACAACTAACCAACTCGCATAATTTAAAAATTGACCCATGCTAAGGCGCTTCAAACGACATCTAGAAGTTTTTGTTGCAAACGAGACTAATAAAAATTAAGACTGTGGCAGATTTACTTCCAATCGCTTCAAGTGCAGGAGCTGACAGTAATCGTTGCATGAGCAAGATAGCGAATGCGCGATGTCTATACCACTTGGAAACTAAATTACTCGATAAAAGAGCAACTATGTGAAGAAATAAGAGTTAATTTGCTCAGGCTAGTGTGCTTAAATAATTTATAAACGTAAGGTAAACATATATGAATTACATTAAACAGAATGAGAGCCTGCTGAACATCCGGGAGATAACTACCGTACGCCATAGATTCTGCCACCGGAATTAAACAAGGAGTTTTATAATTTTATGGGTTCCACAATTTTCTATTATTTGCTAAAATGTGCGCACAACAGGACTATGACACCCACTTAGTGCACAGCGCGCGCCAAATATCCGCCTCCTAGCCCCCGCTAGCCCCCGCCACTGGCTGCACGCAAATTAAGAGAGCAGGAAACAAGACGTTCCCAGAAGTTGAGATGTGCGTGAGGCGGGGAGAGACGTGCGTTTACAAAGATTGTGGGGAGACGAATGTTCACACTTCGCTTTTTTTGGTTCACGGGGATCGATTTATATATAGACAATATGAGGCTCGCGGTGGGTGGGGAGGGCGGTTAGAAGGGGAGGGTTGAGAGGGAAGAGAGACAGGAGAGAGGGCGCCGCGCGGTACAGCGTGCAGTGAGGAACGGAGGAAAGTGAAATTGAATGGCGCGGTAAGAGGATAAGGTCCGCCGAAATGAAGATGAAAGGAGGACTAAATGGGAGGGGAAGGCGGCAATCCTCAGAGAAATTGGATTAGGATTATGTGGCGCGGGCTGTGGGCGTGCTGGGGGGGGGGGGGGAGGGGCTGTGAGGAGGAGGGGAGGGGGGGAGGAAATCGACAAGGCTCAAGGGGGTGTGGTGGGAACTGAGAGTCTCTCTCTCTCCCCGACCGCCTCGACAGTATATAAGGGTGGGGACAAACGCGCGACGAAAGAGGGCAAGAACGCGGGCGGGCCCTCCCTCTCTCTGGGGTTTGGTTGGTCCCGGGGGCATGGTGAGAAGGGAGCCGGGAACTAGTAGGACAAAGAGGAAAGAAAGCATGACAAAAGGACCGAGGAGTGAGAGAGAGAGAGAGAGGGAGAGAGAATAAGGTTTTTTTTGGCAAAGGAAGCGGGAGTTTTTTTTTTGAGAAAGAAGAGGAGAGGAGGCGGATTAGTTAAGGCGAAACGGAGGAGACCCGACGGTTCACAGTGTCGCTTTGCATTATGCATTACACACACACACAAGACTCCTTTGTCCACTGTATTCTGGGAGTCAGTTTCGGACGGAGATTACGTTATTTATATATTTAAAAAAAATTAGTTTTCCAAAAAAAAAAACACCAGAGGGAGAATACCAGGACTACGGTCACGGTTAAATTAAAGTGGAAGATGTGCTGCCTGGACGACTTGTAATTGTTATTATTATTTTAAGTCTTACTACGGGCCTTTTTCCCGCAGGGTTTCGTCTTTTTTTTTCAAGAGTTTGCCTCACACGGTTTTATATTCGCGAAACATTTTCACCCGACGTAATTCTCGCGACAATTGGAGCAAAAAAAATCCAGCTTCCTTTCCTGCGCCCATAATTGATGCTTTAGAAAGCATGGCCGTGGAAAGGATGAGCCATGACAAAAAATGCATTAAAAAAATATAAACTTTCTCCTTTTGCTCATCTGCGAGGGTTGGTGTATTCAAAGCCTGTTATGTTGTTAAATGGATGCTTGTATTTTCGTCTCCGCTTTGGTGAATTTCGCATAATGTGCATGTTCTAGGTTTTTAAATTTATGAATTCATTTGGCTACTTCTCTCCGCTGCTGCTGCAGCTCCCGGTGTCGCAACGAAAAGATATGAATGACGAGGACGTTGGTGACTGCGGGTTTCGCAATAATTTTTTTGCGACAGAAACTTCGCTACAGGGTAATGCTGTGGACGCTTCTTTTAATTGATTTAAGGCCATTTGAGTAATGAAAAGATTCCCCTCACAGAGGGAGCAATTTTTCATACTTATGCTACTTTAGCCGGTCGTGAATCGGAATACGTGCGTTCACTTATAAATGGGTTCGCTGAGCTAAAGTAATCATGACTGAAACCTCAAACTGTCCGCTTGAATTAGAAAGTGGTTTCACTCCCATTTCCAAGCAAAACGTTTTCAAATTTGCTCAACTTTCAGTCTTCATTTGCTCTGGCTATATATACTTTAAATTATTCATAAATCCAGCTTGGTTTCATAATCTTGGGTGGAGTAAATTCCTTGAAAAAGTGCCGAATGATTATTTGATTAAGGTTATCTATCGACTACGGCAGGTTCAAAAGGTAGGGATTGAAAATTCACCGGGTTATTATAAACTCAGGCCCGATTCTTCTTAGACAATTGCCTTCTCCATGACGGGGGCAGGTGCGGGGGCTGGAAGGGTTGATAACGGTCGATGGGTTGCTCAGGGCTGAGATTGTGGGAAGGATATTGGGCTGGCGAGGAAGGGGAGTAAAAGGAATATTTTTTAGAAGAAAGGTTTGACGTGCGCAAGGACGAAGAAAGAAATAATGCCCTTCACGCGTGCAGCATCCTGAGAATTTTCTCCGAATCTCAATGAAACCTACATTCAACCGGGGGTCCGGTTTACAAGTGTTAGCGTGTTCGACTCCTGTTCCGAGGGTCGCGACCAAGCGGCGAAAAAATTTTCCCGCCAACTAAGTTTTGCACTCTATCCGAATTTGATCCCACTACTGACAGGCATCAGTCTCAGCAGGAGGCATTGATGGCGCAGATCAAGAAGATCGAACTGGTATCGACAGCCACAGCTACGGGCGAGAGTGATGTTCACGGAATCGGCATCCGGGTACTGCGATGTAAAGGCAACGGGGAAACCACCACATTAGTCTCGCTAGAAAACGCAGCCCTGCGTTATGACTATATATGACGTGATGGGACTCTTCCCAGTAAAATATTCTGGTGGTTGAATAGTCCCCCAATCGGATCTCCGGATGGGGACCACTGGGAGGGGTACATCAGACCGGAAGGACGAGTGCATTGTAAAATTTATACCATGAAATAATCACCGCCTTCACCCACCTCAATTTTTTCTCTCCAAGCGATCTACTTTTCACTGACTCCTTGTGCTGTTCAATATTTTAACTTAAAAAGAAATCAATTGACGGATAAGTTACATTAAAGAATTAGAATAGAGCAGGTTCTATTTTCCGTTAATTCATTCATACAATCATGCGATTTGCCGTTGTACACGGTACAATTTTCCTCATGCAGGAGTTCATACATTCGTTTGTGCAATAAAATATACCGTCTAAAGCAGCCTTAAGACATGATGGCACTCTTCCCAGTAAAATATTCCGGAGGTAAAATAGTCCCCAAATCGTATCTCCGGGTGGGGACTACTGGGAGGGGTACATCAGTCTGTAAGGACAAGCGCAGAATAGAAACATAAGAGATATCAGGAGCTGAGGGAACTAGCATTAGATACACTCAAAAAAGAGGTTGGGTGAAGTATCCAATTTTAGTCGGATAATTAAATGCTGGATTGGATATCAACTGCTATCGATACGATAGTCAAGATGAATGGACATACCAACCAATTTCTTTGGATAGTCGCTACTTGGTCGGCGTACCACCGTCTTGGTTCATACACCTCACTCGAGGAGCTGCTTTACCAATAGTTAGATCGGCCAACCAATGCGATTGTCAGCTGGACTAAGCTCCCACTTCAGAGCGCTCTATTGATAAATTCTCAAACTCGTTCGTTCCTGGCAACCTGGGCTACTTCGCCGTTTTCACTTCCGGCATATCCCGTGTTCGTGCGAGTTGCTGTTACTGTGGTTAGTGTGTGTGTGTGTGTGTTTGGAATATTGTATCGGCCTTCATCGAATACTGAAGGGGTTTTTTGAATATTGAATCTTTGTTGGAGGGCTACATGGATGACCAGACAAGAGAATTACTCATCGTATTGGGCCTGAACTGTCTCATTGATAAATTTAAACGTAAGAATGGCAATCAAAAACAGATATTTTGCAGTAACATTCATGATTCTGTCTTTCTGGTTTAATTTTTTTGTTAAAATATTGATTACGTTATGATTGTTAATGCTAAGATTGCACCTGATATTCAATACTAGTCAAGCAAGAACTGTAGAGAGTGCTTAAGTCTTGACAGCATAGCGATCACTTGCTACTTCCACTACAGCTGGATGTGAGACCCAACTACGTAGGCAGCGGAACCAAGAAAGTTGGTCGGTGCAGCCATTTCCGACGTATCTATTTAAAATGGCTGCCACAGCCAACTAATTGGATGGCGCCCCAGTATCTAATGAAGTTGGTTACGAGAAACAATTCTCGGGTTCCAGCAGCCGACCTTTCCCTTCAGTTTTCCTCTAGGAAAGGGCTTCAGTCAACCAATCTTAGGATCGAACGACCGATGATGACTACAATTAGCCAGTGGGATACTAAAATTAGAAGATACGTATGCAAGCACTCTCACAGAAAGGGGGGTTTAGACCAGGGAAACCTATGAGCTGACGGAGAAAGTGATGAGCCAGTCATGGATGTGGGGGACGAGGATGGGAGATGAAGTCATATCGCACAAATGCTTGGCGCCGGCGCCGCTGCGCAACGCATCACCGTCTCGCCCGACAAACGACCATCATTCCGGAATAACCTCGGATATTACTCGTGGGCCCGCTTCGTGGGGGGCGGGGACGCTTCGATGCCATCAATGCGACACACCCATTGCCCAGGCGATCGTTCCGACGGAAGCATCAGGGCGGAGAACGGTTGGACCGACGAAGCGGGAGGAAATACAGCATCGATGGGCTGAAAGGGGGAATCCGTAAAGCCGCCTTTTTAACGCCGAGAGAATGACGGTGGCCAGTCCAAGGTGGCGCCGTGTGGAGGGGCGTCGCCGAACCATATAGGCCCGTTTTCGGATGAGTCAATTACACCCGCTTTTCGCCCACATGTATTAGCTTCCCCAGCATCTTTCCGGAATTTTTGATAACCTCCGACATGTCCAGGAAAGAGAGAAAAGTGATATTACCAGAAAAGCCGAGCATAGTTTATTCGCGACCGGCGACCCGGATTTCTTTCTCCAAAAATATATAAATTAAAATGAAACCTCTATTAAGCGACCACCGACGGTTCCGCTGAAAAAAGGTGGTTAATAGGGGTGGTCGTTTGACAAGGGTTCAGTTTCTTGGAGTATCATAAAAATGAACGGGCGGATGATTTAAAAAAAAATTGGAAAAACTCTTTAAGCGACGGTTTGGTTGAAACGTGTACGGATGGCGTTCACTTCCTTATAATTTGATCGCTCCTGGGAAAAATCGATGCATATTAATTTGATGTACGCAGGCAGTGAAATCTGAATTAAGCCACCACCGACGGTTCCGCTAAAAAATGGTCGTTAAGAGAGTTGGTTGCTTGATAGGAGTGGCCGTTGAAAGGGGTTTCACTGTAATTTCTTTAAAAATAATTTAGACTACAACGTATCCATACCTTCTGTCGGTAAATTCAGCCTATCTATATTCAAGTAAATATTTTCTGTACTGGGTCCACAAATCTCGCGGGGCACTGAAGTTGTAGCTTAATTCGAGCAGAGCAACAACATAGTATTGTTTAACCAAATAACTTGGACATAACTACCTTCATTTCTCAATTTTAAGGTTATCCTTTAACTCTCGTCTGATTTTTTTGCCGGCTTTCCAGCCAGACTCACCATAGCTTCCCCATTTCCTGATATTAATGAAATCTTATATCCTTATGCTGGACCGTCCTCTTCATGACTAACCCAGTGTTTTCCACCGCTTTTACTTTCTTCAGTCTGACCAAAACTCTCCTCCTTATGTCCTCTTCCCTCTCTGTCTACCCTATATGAAACTCCCAAAATAATTTCAACTCCTGCATATGTAACGGTTCGTCTTTGGTTTATTTGCTTCCTAGCTTTACTCTCTCCATGCTTCTCCCTACACAGTTTGAACTGTGCAGATATACACATCCTCAAATCATTAACGCAAAGTTTCTAGGCTATGTAATTATCCAGATGAAAGTGTAAAATCGCCATTTCTTCATGTATATGCTCAGAGCCCCTCAACAAATTCCCTTTTGTTTGTCACGCTTACTTTTTAACTCAATTCTACATTATATGCCCAAACCAATTTTTGCTTAAAAATACCACAAGAATTACCAACAAGGTATTCCCTGGCTGACATGATTAATGCTTGATAATCTGCAATACCAGATGGTCAAACTTGAAAATTAATTACCCGGGATCAGTAGGTAGGGGTTGTCAAAAAAACACTACCAACTATCGATCGATCGATCACTGTAATTACTTTAACAATCATTTAGACTACAACGTATCCATACATTCTGTCGGTAAATTCAGCCTATCTATATTTAAGTAAATATGTTCTGTACTGCGTCCACAAATCTCGCGGGGCACTGAAGTTGTAGCTTAATTCGAGCAGAGCAACAACATAGTGTTTAACCAAATAACTTGGACATATCTACCTTCATTTCTCAATTTTAAGGTTATCCTTTAACTCTCGCCTGATTTTTTTGCCGGGTTTTAGCACTTTCCAGCCTAACTTCCACCATAGCTCCCCATTTCCAGATCCTACCACTTTCTGCCTAAATTCCACAAGAATGACAAACAAGGTATACCCTGGCTGACATGATTAATGCTTTATAATCTGCAATACCAGATGGTCAAACTTGAAAATTAATTACCCGGGATCAATAGGTAGGGGTTGTCAAAAAAGCGATCGAATACTCGATGATGACAGGGTACACGTCGCAGAGCAAACTTGGGCGTAAAATAAAATCCAGCAGTTTTCCATTCCTTTCTTAATCGCCCATGGAGGATAGATTTAGAGGTGACAGCAAACGTTTTCATTCACGACAGTCACGAACCGTGCATGTAGCTCTCTCTGTAAACCCTCCGCTGTCTCCCGAATTCCCCATCGTCCGACGCGCAATAAAATTTCAGTCGCCACACACTACTATTCAACGGGCCCTTTTCGCACGTCTTTCAAAATGGAGGAGGTCGGTAGGCATTTCTGACCCGTCCTCCGAATTCCCGAAATGCCGGAAAGCGCCGCCCCCCTCCCCCCCCCCAGGGAATTGTGGTGACGTGACGTCGACCGTCCGTGACAGCAAGGGCTTTCGAACGTGGAGGAATAAAAAAAAAGGCTCTCATTAAAATTGCTCAAGGAATATCACTGACGTCGGGGCGATTGCAATGTCGGGTTGGTTTCGCAGGCGGCACGTATAATGTGGACGGACGTTAATCAAGGGGCGTTGTGAGGGGAGGGAGGTTGGCAGGTCCAGGGCACGGAAAGGGGACGTGAGAGAGATAGGGGGAGAAAGAACGGATGACCAAAAGCATCAGTTCAAGGGTGCCCATATTCGTGAGGGATGAACACGAATCGTATTAGACGTATTTCAATCAATCATAATTCAAGGAAAACACATGGTGAGAGAAAAAACTCGTTCCCATTTTAACCATTGTAGAACAGACAACAAGAGAAAAAAGTATAAGGTTAGATTTTTTGAAATAGGTATTCTACCTGTAAAGGTAGGTTTTGTTGAATAGCAGAGGACCTCCTCCCGGTTTTCTAAACTTTCAGGGAACTATCTCGCTCTAGTATATTCTTTTTCGCCTCAGCATACGATCTAACCTTCTTCATCCTATCCATGGAACCTATTCTCTTTCTTCCTTTTCCCCGCTTGCCCAACATCCTTCCCTCTATCTCTCTCTTGGGCAACCCATCGCCCCTCATTACATCCTCCAGCCACCTACTCTGCCGATCTCGAATTTCATTAAGGAGTTTCCTCTCCTTGCCCACCGTTTTAAGCACTTCCTCGTTAGTCTTCCTCCCTGTCCACCAAACCTTCTCCATCCTTCTACACACCCACATCTCAAATGCCTGCAGCCTACTCTCGTCATCCTTTATGAGGGTCCACGTTTATGCTCCATACAATGCCACGCTCCATATCAAGCTGTTTATCAGCCTTCTCTTCACATCCTTGCCTTATATCCCCGTCATCAGCTCTTTTCATTTACTAAACGCTTCCTTAGCTATCGCTATTCTCTTCCGTATGTCTCTACTGCTATTTCCTACCTCAACGTTATATATTTATAATGGTTTAAGCTTGCCCAACGAAAAATTAACTGGGTAAACATTTTCATATTTTGTGGACTAACAGGGATATACTGCAAATGGTGGGAGAGGAGAGGTAGCTAGTGGCGGAGGTTCGGTAGAGGCAGAAAATATGGTTGGAGGACGTATTTTGGGGAGAAGGAATGTTTAAGAGTACAGTATGGGGGAAGAGTGACTTCTCTTTGGAAAAGGCTCAAGTTCCTTACTATAAGTACAATCAAATGGTTAAATAGATATACACATTATTTAGTCTACACATCAACACCACTTCAAATCATTATTCATAAATATTTCAAAAATGTAGCGGCCTAAATTCGAACCCTGTGGTACACCTGATAATGCAAGGTCGTCACTTGATGTTGAATTTTATGTACTGCATACTGGCTTCTTTCAATCAAGAATGAGTGTATTAAATAGAAGAGAGATTCCGTGACTCCTATGCTTAATTTTTTCCATCAACCGGCAGTGATTAACTGTGCCAAATGCTTTTTGAAAGTCAAAATAGATGGCATCTACTTGAGAGCCGCTATCAATGACAGTGATGACATAATCTGCGACGTTAGTTAGATTTGATGCTACAGGTCTATTAGCCGAGAATCCATGTGTAAATTCACTCATTTGACTCTTGAGCTGAAATTTGAAAATTCGGCGTAACCGGTATGATGCTGAGTTTGGACTGTGGTTTGTTTTCATCCAAATTAAAATGTCCTTTTTGGCGTTTAGGTAATGTTAGGTAAGAAAATAAACAATTTTACCCACTAAGTTAACATTTTCCCCAGGTTAAATTCGATCAAACAAATGCAGGGAAATACGACAGGATGAACGGATCATATTTCACTTTAATATCAATGAAAACTATACTTGGGCTTTTTGTCCAATTTAAACACAGAAAATACAGAGGCAGGTTCAACTCTCTTAGTGCTGACCCCTGCCAGCGGTTCTAGTGAGAATTGCGGAGGGTACCTAGAATGAAATGTATCACTCTAGGAAAATAAATATTATAAAGTTATTGTTTAAAATATCCATATGCAGTTTTTCTTATTGTGTATGCATTGAATTAGGTAATAATAAAAAACGCTTATACTTCGTACAAAAAATAATTGTAATTATATTTGTGTGCAAAAGTTAAACAATATTTTGCCTATGAGCCGATATATCGGCCTTCCGCACTTTACGCCTGAGATGCCAAAGCCGATATATCGGCCCGCCGGACTAAAAGGGTCAAAAGAGGTTGAAAAAAATCTAATGTACTGCCACGCAATGACGAAAATTTTCGACAGATTCACAAGATGTAAATAATAGAGGAATAGAATTTAAAAGTATGCAAGATGCACACACAAGTGTTTCAGGAAAAAAACACGAACGATACGCTTACGACCGCAAACAACATATTGAAAAAAACCGGAAAGGCGATTACATCACAAAATAAGCATCACATTAATTTGACGATAATGTCAGCGGCGAGGATAAAGCAAACGGACCCCCTTATCCTTGAAGCCACAAAAGCCGAACCAGGGATACACGCTTGCTTTCTTGAGGGGCACCGAAAATGGATGGATGGTAAAAGGGAACAAACATTGATGTTTGCAAAATCGGAAAATTTCAATGGCGCGCCACCACTACCCGAACAACGGCTACAAATCCTGGCGATGGTATCCGAACCCGAACGATCTGCGGTACATATGTACATCTCAGGGCGCCCGAAAATTGGTTAGAGGAAAGAGGCGTATATACCCTGGATGGGAGGACGAAGGGTTTAGGGGTCTTCACCTCTTCCTGCCCTGACCTCTAATTGTTCGCGAGGAAGCCTGCGGTGAGGAGGAAGGGATGAACCATTCCCCTTTATAAACCGTTTAAAACGTCGACAGGAACAACACAGGTTCGCCAACCTTATGGAAACCAAACTCTGGGGAGAGTAGAGAGAGGGAGGGGAGGTGATTTGGAACGGAGAAGGAAAGAGAGGGTTTACTGTCAGTTGTGAGAAATGATAAACGTCTATTAACGATAGCGTACATTTGGTGTTAACTGTAGAGCGAAAAAGTTATTGCAGACAAGAACCTCCAGCTGTAGAAGGATTGAATCAATTGTTACTGCCACCTGTGCCTATCTTTCCCGGTAGATTACCTCTACTAATTATAGTAACTGAGGGATGAGGTTATAGGAAATACTTTTACCGCGATAAATTAAAACCGAAAAAATTGACTTAAAGAATTCGATTGGATTTAAATCGGAGTGAACTTTACCATAGGGCGAAATGTCTTCTTTGTTTTTTCAAGAATATTTTCGTCAGTTACAGACGCTTCGTCAGTTATTGGTAGAATCTTCGTGTCCATCCACGAATTAAAGGACGGAGGAAGAAAAGTAAGCATTCCTGATGACTACCACCTGTAAAAAACGACTGTACAACAGATTTTGATTACAGCACGGACGATATACGCCTGGAACTTGCCATTGCAACACTAAAAGCGAACAGATGGCGTGCAGATTGTGTTGATTATTTTTTTTAACAAACGCTCACGTTCGTCGCTGCGTTAATTTCACTTTGAGTACTTAAGTTAATTTTGCGCTAATTTCTTTCCTCCATAAACCGTTCCATACGAACCGGCAGTACACACCCCTCTTCCCGCGCCACCCTCGCCTCACCCGCCACCCTTCACACTTCCGTCCCTTCAACCCCCATATCCCACCCCTTACGCAAATTGCATCCCTTCCGACGCATCCGCCCCTTTCAACCCCTCCCTCCCAATCAACCTCACCCCAGTCTCCGACAAACGATCCAAACATCTCCCATACCCTTATTACTACACCAACCCCCACCTCCCTCCCCGACGGCCCATCCTTTCCATTCCACCCCCGCCCGACCCCTTCTTCACCCTCTCACTCTCCAGCAATTAACCCCCTCCGGGCCCCGAACCCTCACGCCCGCCCGCAACCCTCGTGCGCATATACACGCTCGCCCCTTATATCCATACCCTTGAAAAACCACCCCCCCGACTCATTCACTCCCGCAGCCCAACTCCGCCGCTCAACCTCTCGCCCTCCTCCTACTCCTCCCTCTACCCGCACTCCGACGCACACATCCACGGGGTCGGACTCCTCCTCGCCATAAAGCGGGTGCTTCAATTAGGGGAGGCAGCGACTGGGTGCGGGAGGGAAGCGGAAGCGGCACAAAACGCCAAACCGTGCGCCTCTGCGTGTTGAGTATTCGGCCAGCCTTCTGCTCGCGTTGGGTAAATTAGAGCGAGCATCTCTCTATATCCTCTCATAGAATGTTTCATTCATTTCAGAATATTATCAGCTGATTGGTAAGTTTTTTGATAGTACCCCAGTGGCGACGGGGTGAAGTCCTCGTCAGCGAAACTGAGGGTCGCGGGTTCGAGTCCCGCACGGGTGGAATTATCACCATTTAGGTCAGGGGTTTTTGTGTTCATTTCAGAAATTTAAAGAAGGTAAGTAGGATTGGTAAGGTAATTTAAGGTAAAGTCCTCGCCTGATAAACTGAGGGTCGCGGGTTCGAGGAACGGGAACGTTCTATTAATTCCTCCTCGTTTGTCCCGCTCGCCTTAGCATTGAAACAAACATCTACTGAAACTAAAATATTTTTACCGACAAATATTTGACGCTGATATAAGTAGGCCGACCTTACGGCTGGAGTATATCTCTACTGCCAGTAGGCTGGACCATTGTAGTATCAACTCGACTGTTGCGACCGGTACTGATTACCGATCTGAAAAAAGTCGCCACCATTTGACCGATTTCCAGATTTGCCTGTGGTTCTCATGCATTAATGATTAACATTTTTTTAAAAAGTTCTTCGAAAAATAGGGTGCACCTCCAATGATTTGATTCACAACCACGAACGGACAAACACTCATCCACAGAACCGATCTCTCAATCGATAAGAGTCAAATGCTAATTCAATCAAGCAACGACCAATGACTGATGGCCGATCACTCTCCAATTTCGATAATGTTCCGCAAACTCAGGGCTTGATCTAGACATTCACCAGCTCACGACCTCGTGGCAAAAAGAAAAGAAAACGCTCATGAGCGCAACAATCGAAGAAGAAAACTGACCGTTTCGGGTGATTACAGATAAACCGTTATCAAAGGCAAGAACTAATCGCCGATTCAGTGATGACAGATCAATTGAGGCTCGGCAAAAGAGGTGGGGCCTGAAGGCGACATCCTTGTAACCTCTCCGCTCCCTCACATGTGGACGGCTGAGCGAGAACTTCATCCATTAGGCTTTTGCTCGAGCGAGAAGTTGCGTTCATCTGCATAAAAACAGGCTCCCCATTACGCATGTTGGAGGTTTCCACATCTCTCACGCTTAACCAATTTATCATTCAGATGAAGATAAACCGCTCACGTCCATAATTGAAATGTCTTTCCAAGGATAGGAAGATGTCAGCTCCCTATATATATATATTATTTCCTATCCATTTACTAAAATCGTTTATGTTTATGAGCTACTAACCAAGAAGTGCATTTCATATTCATTGATATCACAAAAGCTTATGACAGCGTACCTTTGAAAAACCTATGGGAGGTACTTGAGGCAACAAACATGAATAAATCTATCATAAGGGCAGTACAGAAACTTTATACAGAATCTACAGCTCAAGTGAAAGTGGGAAACAATCTAGGAAAACCATTTAAAACAAATAAAGGGCTAAGACAAGGATGCTGTCTTTCACCTAGCCTACTCAGAATATATCTCGACGGTACCCTTAAACAATGGAAAAGACAATGCGCAAACATGGGATTGCCTGTAGGAGACAAGACCAACAAGGGATTGGATATCAACATGCGCAAAACTAAGTATATGTGCATTGGAGGAAAAAATGAAGACATTGTGCTAGAGGATAGCAATGAAATAGTAGAGGCCTGTGATTCATATGACTATTTAGGCATAAAAATACACAGCAGTGGAAGGAGCGCAGAAACGATTAAAGATAGGATTAATAAAGGTAGAAAAACCATTAAAATGTTAAATTCAATACTATGGAGCAAAGAATATCAAATAGAAATAAAAGATACATATACAACACCATATTTAAAAGCATACTTACACATGGGGAGTGAAATACGGCAAATGAATGTGAGTGACGAAAAGAAACTTGTAGCTACAGAAATGGACTTCCTCAGAAGGGCAGCCGGAAAATCCAGGCTTGATAGAGTAAGAAATGAGAGAATTCGAGAAATTATGAAAATGACAACAACCATTCTGGACGAAATCAAGTCAAAGCAACTGGTGTGGTACGGACATGTTCAGAGGATGCTCAAAGAAAGGCTGCCCCGCACCATCATGGAGTGGAAACCCTATGAAAGGAGAAAGAGAGGAAGGCCACCTAACTCATGGAGAAGCGGAATAGCCAAAGCCATGGCGGAGAGAAACCTGCAAGAAGGAGATTGGGAAAAGAGAGAGGCCTGAAAATTGGATGCCGTAAAGCGCAAGCAAGCGCTCTAAAGGCGGACATATATATAAATTTATGTTGAGATAGCTATTAAAAACGCTTGATGGATCGATGCCTAAAGTACCTCCGACTTACATGCAATCATAGCTGAGCAAAATCTGAGAATCAGAGCAAGCCTTCATTTTAGAGAGCACGGCTAGGGAGTAGATTTGGGATACTTCGTTAAACATGTACAATACTCCGCGGATTTCAGAAAATTTTATGCATTATTTATTGTCCTCTCCTTACCTAAAGACTCATTGTCTGACGCTACACGCTACGATTAGTCTTCCTGTGAAACTCAGAACTATTGTGTCTCAGAGCGACACCTCACTACACCTCTAGGTGTGACAGAGGCGACAAAATAAGAGAGATACATTACGGGTAGGTACAAAAAGTCGTTCTTTCCGAGCAAAATAAGCAACCACATTGAAAACTGAGCTCCACTAAATACACTCCCCTAATTTATGTCACCATTTCACCACCCAAAAGCTTATTCCTTACAACTTTACACGGCTGGTGTCCTAACACTCCTGCCACACGCCCATATGGCGGCTCGCAGGGTAGCATGCAGATGTAGATGTGGATGTACCTCTCTTCTCTTCACTGTCCATTCACCTTCTACAGGTCATCATCAATCACTTCAAATTCCGTGACGCCGAAATGCCTCGTTCTTTGCCTTTCTCCCATTTACCTAGAATAGAGGAGAAAAAAGAAGGTCAGCAAAAAGCAAAGTACTGTTGACTACAAGCACAGAAACAATTGAGGAAAGGAAAATATATGAGGCAGTGCAATCGTGTATTCACCTTTGAACTCGGGGTCAAAAGAGCAGATATAAAATGCTTCTTTGTCAATTAATGCGTTAAAAGAGAGCTTTAAACGAGTAAACAGCACCAAATATAAATGCAAAGTTGGCGCCTAATGAAATATGGTCTAGTTAAAATAAAAAGATTAGTGACAACTGAAATGTTGTAAAACGAAATGGAAGACAAATAAACAGTCAAGTCGGCCATATAGCAGCATCAATTATTTATCATTAACAGCTACGAGGGAAATGGGAATTATGAAATTTTAATGCACGTCGGAAAGAAAGGTCACGTCCACAGCTCCACAATTATTCAGCTCTTGGTCGTCACCAGCACGAAAACTAAATTTTCCACAGCTTCCCTGGCGAATCCGGTGGCCAATTCCATTATTTTGTCAAATGTACAACACATGATATGTTTTCTTTCGACTAGCAGGGCACAAAAGGTGAGAAGGGTTACTAATGGTTTATGACGCAGTTGGGTTAATATAATGGTCACGCAAATATTTGGATTCAGAAGCCTATATTGAAGCGAAAATCAAGGCACTCAGTTTGTTATTCCTCCTCAGAAAAAAAAACCGATCATGTAATTTCTTGCTAACGTTAGACCTTCATTAGACCTTTTTAAAGTATTCTACGTATTGTCGTTAGACCTTTTTAAAGTATTCTACGGGTTAATAGGTTTTGTTGAATGTCAGAAAATCTCCTCTCCGTTTTCTACACTTTCACAGGCCTAACTACCTCTAGTATTTCCTTTTTCGTCTCGACATACGGTCGACCCTTCTTCATCCCGTCCATGAAACCTATTCTCTTTCTTCCCCTTCCCCACTTGCCCAATATCCTTCTCTCTATTACATTCTCGTTCAAGCCATCGCCCTTTATTACATCCTACAGCCACCAACTCTGTCAATCCCGGATTTCATGCAGAGTGTTTCCTTTCCTCACCCACCATCTCCAGCACTTACTCGTTAGTCTTCCTCTCCGTTCACCTCACCTTCTATATCCTTCTCCCCACTCACATCTCAAATGCCTGCAACCTTATTTCTGCCCCCTTTCTTGGTATCCACATTTCTGCCCCATACAACGATACGCTCCATATCAAGCTGTCCACCAGCCTCTTCTTCACATCCTTACCCGAGGTCCTCGTCATTGACTCTCTTCCATTACTAACCTTTATAGTGAAATTTCATTAGTAGTAATGAAAGTATATTAATTCTTTTGTAACAAAGGACGACTCGTAGGTAACAGAAAAATCACTGCCATTTTTTATTTAGCGTATTAGGAATAAACACGAAATAGGGATGGGCAAATTGAGGGGAAAGATGAATGACAAGGGTGTGAAAATAAAATGCGATTGCCAATCCCCTTCTTCTACCAAAAATTTCTTTATGTCTACAGTACTTCGTAATCATCTCTCAATGTGTCCTGCACTCACTGTTCTTTTCAATCACATCCATCACGTCACTATTGATGCTACCTTAATCTGTTTGCCTTCCATCCTTTCACCATCCCGACATCTCCAATCTCTCTCAACTCCTACTCATGTCTCCTTCCTTCTTTCCCGAGGGCACTTCTGCTCCTTCCGATATTGTCCCTTTACTCGATGAGGTCACACGAGTCTCTCTTTCTTGAGTGGTCGACCTACAATTCTCTTTCCTTTCAAATTGTCATCGCTTTCCACTCCTTCAAATGTCTTTACCTCATCGTGACTCACTGGTTTATTGAAAGAAGGATGATTGTAGCTCAAAATATATTGTTTCACAAAACAAGCGTTAGATAAGATAAGATAAGATAAGATTTATTGACTCTAGGAAAGAATTCCTTTGGAGCAGGCATAAGTAATTACAACTCAGGCAAAAAATAATAACAATCACATAGAAAACATGTCACTATTTACGAGAATCTTATCAAATCACAGCACTTGCCCACAACAAATATTACAATTCCATGCTCTCAATACATTGTAGCAATCACAAAGGTAGCATAATCATGAATTTAATCAAAGATGTTAAACAAAATATTAACTATCACTGAGAAAATAAGACAGCAAGCATTTTTCAAATCTTTCTGTTGACTTAATATTTTTCAGCGTTTGCGGAATAGAATTAGAGACGAAGAAGATGGGTCGAAAGGTAAGCAAAAGAAGATGTTGGATAGTCATATTTGCCCTACTGCGGGCAGGTGGGTGAGCGAGTGGATCTAAGAGGAATGGAGGAAGGGTAGAGAGAAACCCGGAGTCGGTATCAGTCTACTCTTTCGTGTAAAATTCCACGGAGGAAAATTCGTTTACCTTGACTGGGACTCGAAGTCAGATCCCTCGATTCTACACCGAGAGCTTTAGCCAGATAAGCTATCGAGGCGCCCTCAAAGATTGCTGATTAGACTGCTTTCTACGACTGACACCAAGGTGAGTAAGGCGAGAAAAATAGCCCAAGCTAAGAAGATGTTCACGGGAAAAAGACAACTGCTGCGTTCAAAGAAGATAGGATCAGAAAATAGGAATCAGTATGTGAAAACGTTTGCGTTGAGCATGATACTCTATGGATCTGAAGCATTGACCTTTGGAAAAGCTGACTATAACAAACTAGAAGCCTTCGAAACCTGGTTCTGGAGGGGGATGATGAAGACAAAACGGATGGACAAAATAAAAAATGAATAAGTTTTCAGAAGAGAGGAAGAGGAAAGGAACAAATAGAACTCTATACAAAAGGGAAGAATCAGATGGATTGGAAACACACTAATGTGAGACACAAAGGGTTTGTGAAGAACATAATTGAAGGTAAAATAGAGGGAAAAGCCCCCAGAGGGAGACCCAGGAATAAGTTCATGGTTCAAATAAAGAGATACTACCGGGCAGTAAGCTACCAGGAAAGAAGATGTACCAAAAAGGCAGAGAACCAGTATTTGACTGGGAAGGATGTAGGCGTATGCTTCGTTGGTTTGGTCATGTTGAGAGAATGGATGAGAGCCGAATAACGAAACATATATATAAGAGTGAAATGAATGGTGGGAGAGGTAGAGGTAGGCCGAGAAAGCTGTGGTTGAGGAAATTCTTAGGAGGAGGAATATTTGGAGTCTTATAAACAGGAGGGTGTGTATGAAGGTAAATAGAGCAAAAGAGGTTTTCAAGGATAGTTCAGTATGGAGGATATTATTGAAGCTGAGTTAGGTGTACAAATATGTATTTATGAGTGAAACCTGGAGACTCTGCCTTCCCTGGAAGGGAACGGCGTGATTGGTATGTGTGTATGTATGCAAGGATGTAGGGATGCAATCACCCAATCTTAGGATTGAACGACCAAGGGTAGCCACAACAGTGCAACGTCCAAAACTTCGTAATGAGTATTTCACTTAAAGTGCTTTGCATACAGATTTCAAGGAACGAATTTCTCTGAAAGGTATCACCCACGACGGGGATTAGAAACTGGGCTTTCCGACTCGGAAGGCAGTACTATAGTCATCACACCAACCCGGTCGCAATACGCAGAAGCTTTTAGGGCGGTAGATGACATAAAGCGGAAGTTAAAGACGGGAAGTGGAAGAATTGGCAGAGCAGGAACCCTCTGTATTCCACAAAGATACCTATTTGCCATCTTAATTCTGGCTAATTTAGAGAAATTCACGATTAGCCACGGTATTTCTTTAATAGTTACTCGGAGGTGCACATAAGTTTGGAATTCCAAGGAGGAAAAATCGTTTTTCTTGACCGAGACTGGACCTGGATCCAACGATATTGCGCCGAGAGCTTTAGATAGTTTAGCTTTCGCAAACGTTCTCCTCCGGCGTGGATCTTCAGTCTGGGTCCCTATAACTATTTACCCGCTTTAAACAAACGAATTTCACGCTAATATCATGCTCTCCCAGAGGTTTATCGATGGTGCGATGAACCTTAACGAGGAACACTTGCGTTTCAAATAACCTTAAGAGACTGCCATCAGAATCTGTCGCTGGATAGTGAGTCGGTCATTCGAGCAAATAGGCGGGCAGACTCTCGTATGCTAATGCCATTTCCCTGTCTAATATCGTTGGCTTTATGCTTTTTTACGTACATAAGGCTCAATGGACGGAGTAGGAGATGAGCAAAGAAGTGGTTGGTGTGATGGGGGAGTATTGGGAGTCGTTTGAGAAGTTTGGAAGGAAGCTGGAGCAGGTAATTGGAGCGAGTAATCAGAGGCGATGGGATGTTGAAGATCGTTATTGAAAGTAGACGCCGGTTAAGCAGGGGGAAGTCAAGGAGGGAACTGGCACTTTAGATGGGATAGAGAGGAGCAGGCAACGCTTTTGGTGAATTAAATGTAGTAAAAGATCGAGTAAATGACGAGGCAATAGAGTTAATAGAGGCAAGGGAAGAGTTGGATGAGGGAATCAAAGCAGGAGGCCAACTGATAAAGTCAATTACATTCGCGTACGAACCGGCTTTGGTTAGTCGAGCATGGGAAGGATCGCAAGCTTTAGTTGACACATTATAAACTAAAGGCGGCATGAAGACAATTCATAGTGAAGCGGAAGTGATGCAGTTTTCTTAGACAGAGAAAGCGAGACGGGCCATAAAAGCAGGAGGGCATAGACTGGAGCAACCAGAGTAATTTGATTAGAAGGGTTGTACGATAGAAGAAAACTGGCATCGTGGCAAAGACATTTTGAGTAAATTCTGCTTGTGAAAGAAGCGCTCAGAAATGAGAGAAGATAACTGATAAGAGGCTGGCCTTAGGTAAGGGTAGAAAAAAAGAGGCTGGCGAGAAGCGGTGGGTGGAATAGACGCGTCAACTCTAAGAAAAAAAAGGCGAGAATAAGCTGCAGGCTTTTAAGACGTGGGTGAGGAGGAGGGTGGAGAAGAAGGGGTAGACGGCAAGGGGAATGAAAGTGGAATAGCTTGGTTTAGTTGGCGAGGGGAGGACACTTCTGGGAGATATTACGGGGAGGCAAAGTTGGTGGCTGGAAAAGGTAATGAAGGGCGAAGGGTTGCTTAAGGCTGAGATCGCAAGAAGGATGTTGGGCAAGAGGGGAAGAGGCAGACAGAGAATAGGTTTTAAGGGCAGGATGAAGAAAGGTAGGACGTAGGCTGAGATAAAGTTAGAAATATTATAGGTAGGAGGGGGGTTTCACATGCAAAAATCTAAAGGACTTTTCTGAATTCCTTTCCGAATCTATCTTAACTGGTTATCTATCGTAATGAATGAACGAACAGAACGAAGACAGAGATGTTTCAATATGGAAAAATAGAGAGTGGGGAATCATTAACTGAAACCTAGACTAACAGATTATCATCGCCATCATTATTTAGTTTAACATCAGATACTTTTTTTTGTGGTACACTCCTTAGCCATAATTCCCAGTTACGGTGCGTCATTAAACTTTCTAAAAAGTGACTCCACTCGTCGAAAAACTGTTCGAGCCCATAACCTTTTTGTTTTTTCGCGTGAACTCCAAAATATGAATTAATGAATGCATGAGGAGTCTCTTCTTGTTTACTCTCCTTATTTATGAGCAATGAGTTATTTTCCTTGTCACGTTTTCTAATGTTGGCGGAAAATTTAGCAAATTTTTTTCCAAAAAAAATAGTTTTCCTCCCAAGACTGAGACATATCATTCATGATTGCCAAAAGCTTCCTTGTATTTTTTTCATGATCACACACAATTAAGGAAGTAATGAGAAATTTTTATTTAATGCATAATATATGCAGTCCTCTTCCATGCGTAAGCGAACTCGTTATTATATGCTCTCCAGAAACGACAAAAATTATGCTCAACTTTCGTCTCGGAGCAACTAACTCGTCTCTTGACAGTCAACCAGCCATCTTCAACCACGCGAATGTTCACCTACGCGGAAACAACCTCTATTTTAGACTCCCCCCATTTAGACTCCATCATTCTGCTCCCCTAATACTTTTCACATCAGTATGTGAGCAGTAATTTATTACAGTGAATTATTAGGATATCTCCTTTGAATGAAATATCCGCCCATTGAATTGTACTCCATTGATGGCCGAATGGCCACCATAGTTTTCCATAGCGGCCATCTTATCTTAAACAGTGAGTTAGAACATAAATAGTTTTAAAAAAATTACCACGCGAATGTTCACCTACGCGGAAATAACCTCATATTTTAGACAAAAGTGACCGAATCGCCGACATTTTTTTCTGTGCTGCTTCGCGGATAAGTCCAACGGCACGAAGGATCGATAACAATTCTATATAAAAGGAAAAAAAGGCACAGAACGGCGCGGCGAGTTGAAAATTGAAAAGAAAAAATTCACTTTCAACACGCGAGAAAATAGCATGGAGGGATGGGCATTAGGCGATTGCCAAAATTACTCGTCGCGTGAATTGAAGCGAGAGGCTGGGAAGGGGGGATGGGAGCATAGGGGGAGGGGCGGAGAAGCGCGTGATCACGCTCGCTTGGCGCCGGGGTGAAGGCGCGGGAGGAGGCGGCGGCGGCGGCGGCGATGGGGCGCCCTCAACGCGCGGGGGAGGGTATGGGGGCAGTGTCTGTTGGGGGCGGGGGGGAGCAGGATGGGGCAAATGGATGCGAGGGTGAAAGACGACATGTACTAGAGGAGGATGAGGGGAAAGTATAGACGGTGGATAGGGATAGGGGTAGGGAATGGGCGGAGGGAGAGGAGATAGACCGCTCTGGGTGTGGGGTGGGTGCGGGGGGCTGGGGGGAGGCAGGGTGTGGCAGCAATGGGCATCAAGGGTTAAGAGCCGGAAGTGTACTCCGTCCCTTTTATACACACACATATATATGTACTCCTCCTTTCCCCCAACACCCTCCCGCCCCCCTTACACGCAGGCATGCAACCCCTGCCGCCCACCCCGGTCCAACCCCCGCCCCCGTCCTCGTCGTTTTATTATTATTATTAAAACGAGCGGGGGAAATTTCCGAGAGATGAGCGACGTTGTGTGTGAGGAGTGTAGAGGGGGGAGGGTCGGAGTTGTGCGAGCTCCGTGCCCGCCCTCGTGGTACATGGTGGATGCTGCGAATGGGGTGAAATATATACGCGCGGGGATGACGAGTGGGATGGGAGAGGAGGGGGTGGGGTGAGAGCGGGGGAGGGAGGGAAGGAGGGAGGAGATGGGAAAGGGGAGAAGGTGGGAGATGAAAGTGAAAGGATGAGTGTCGGGTGGTCGGCGGGTGAAGGGGGAAGGAGAGGTGGTGTGGCAACGGAGCAAGGGGGTTGAAAGGAGGGAGAAGGTGGGCGTCGCCGCTCTGGGGAGACAGGCGGGCGGGAGGCTTTTTTGGAAGCGCGGGAAGAGAGGAGGGAGAGGGAGAGAGAGAGAGAGAGAGAAAAAGAGAAAGGGAGACGGAGCGTTGAGTAGAGAGAGGGGAGGATGATTCAGAGAATTAGTTAGAAGGAGTGAATGGGTAGGAGAATGAGTTAGAAAGCAGAGAGAAAGAATAGTTAAAGAGTGACCTTTAAAAAAAAAAGAGTCGCTTTCTCCGCTACCTTTCCTCTATTTTGTTGTCTTTTGTTGCTCCCCTTAAGACATTTATTTATTTATAAAGTTTTACGTAGTTTTTACAAAAGAAGTGTACTACTGGTTTATCATTGCACAAAGCCATACCTATACCGTGGGGGAAGTAAAGATAAATTCTACATATACAGTAAAATATCTTGAAATTACCTTAACTTCAGATATATCGAGGAGAACACACACAAAAAATATGTGGCGCAGTATTAAAAAACTAGGTTTTGTTAAACGCATAATAGTAGGGTCCTCGGATGAAAAAGTCAAAGAGAGATGCTACTTCACTCTGGTTAGGCCACACCTCGAATACGCCGCGAGCATTTGGGATCCTGGTCAAATACATTTAACCAAAAAATTAATAAAATACAAAGGAAAGCAGCGTGCTTCGTTAAAAACTGCTACGAGCGTACATATAGTGTCTAACAACTTTTAGAGGGATTAAGGTAGGCTTAGGCTTAGGTTGCTTGATAAATTCAGAACTGATATTTTTCAGAGTGACACTGAGAATATTATCATGACTCCTCAGTACATCTTTACTTATGCACCCTACCGGTTAAGGTAGGTTTTGTCGAATTTCAGAAATCTATTCACGATTTTCTACAGTTTAAAGGTCCCATCTATCTCTAGTATATCCATTTCAGCCTCAGCATACGATCTACCCTAATTCACCCCGTCCATGAAACCTATTCTATTTCTTCCCCTTCCCCGCTTGCCCAGAATCCTTCCCTCGATGACACTCTTAAGCAACCCATCCTCCAGCCATCTTATTACTTCCTCCAGCCACATATACTGCCTATCCCGGATATTATTCAGAAGTATCCTTTCCTCGCCCACCATACCTAGCACGTCTTCGTTCCTTAATGCAGAAATAAAATTAGCAATTTTCAACATTTTAAAAAGTAGGATGGATAGGGTCAGGAATGAGTAAGTAATAAATGAATGTGGGTTAGATGCTCCAGTAATGGACATGTATGAAAGGGACGTATATGTGTGCTTCGTTGGTTTGGCCATGATGAGAGAATGGATGAGATTCGAATTATGAAACAGATATTATAAGTGTGAAATAAATGGTGCGAGGGGTAGAGGCCGGCCGAGAAAGTTGTGGCTGAATGGGGTTGAGGAAATTCTTAGGAGGGGGAATATCAGGAGTCTTAAAAACAGGAGGGCGTGTATGAAGGTGAATTTCCATTTCCTTAGAACATATCCTGACATGGGTATGTCAGGATAGACATAAGAGTAGACGCCGTAGGTATGAGTTACCTGAGGAGTGTTTGCGGCAAAAGTAGGATGAATAGGGTTAGGAATGAGTGGGTAATAAATGAATGTGAGTTAGATGCTCCAGTAATGGACATATATGAAAGGAGTGTGCTTCGTTGGTTTGGCCATGTTAAGAGAATGGATGAGAGTCGAATAACGAAACCGATTTATGAGAGTAGAATGGATGGTGTGAGAGGTAGAGGCAGGCCGAGAAAGTTGTGGCTGAATGGGGTTGAGGAAATTCTTAGAAGGAAGAATATTCGGAGTCTTATAAACAGGAGGGCGTGTATGAAGCAGTGTATGGGGGTAAATGAGGCGAAAGAGGTTTGAAAGGATAGGTCAGTATGGAGGAAAGTATTGAAGCAGAGTTAGGTGTACAAATTTGTATTTATGAGTGAAACTTAGGGACTCTGCCTACCCCGGAAGGGAACGGCATGATTAGCATGTATGTAGGTATGTATGTACTTCGACGCGGGTGTCAATGTTAATACATAAACATCATTAGGTAACGAATGACGCTAAGTGCGCACAATTTATAGTCATTGGAGGAGAGGGGGGAAAAGAAGAGGGGGTTAAATGGGAAGTGAGCGGACACACTGGAGGGAGAGATGATCGGAGGGATGGCTGGTGGTTGAAAACGCGGGTGGGGAATTAGGGTACACAAGAGTAAACAAACTCAAAAGTTGAAGAATTTAAATGGCGGAAGATCGGCATTGTAATAATTCCAACTTTGTATCGTCCACAGCTTGAACTCCACAGGACAGAAAATTTAGATCATAGATAATCATTTTTGATCATCACTAAACAATCAAATATTATCTTTTATACAACATCTTAAATCATATATCTATAAATAATACTTAATAATAAAAGATGTAAATGTATTTATTTGTACGTGCAGCAAGTGGGACGAACCAAAACGCTTTTTAAAATAGAAAATAATTCGCTATTTAGCGCCTCAATAAATAAATTAGACGTTAATTTATTATCAGTAATCAATGGAATGCGTCTAAAGCCACTTTTTATAAAATGAGTACGTCACTACATGAAGAACTGAATTGAAACCACAGATAGATAATCTAACGAGAATCGAAACACGGAAAAATAAGATTAATTAACTGAAAATAAATACTAGAATAGCAATATCATAGATGTATAGATCGTATATTAAGCTGAAACCATGACCAAGCAAAAACCGTTGAATTAATGTCTAATTAACTTTCTTTGTTACATGAAGCAGCCTTTTAGTCAGTATGATGCGGACCAAAGGTTTAGGAGTACTTCAACAGTTCAGAGAATACTTAAAACTTCCAATTGATCGATGGAAGATCTATTGAAGAAAAGGTACATCTAATGATTGCGACAGGCGAAACTTTGTGGTACTTGCTTAACATTGTGAATAATAGCTGTTATAATTACTAAGAACTAAAGTTAATGTGGAACTACTAACTAAGATACAGCTTCCATGTCACTAGTACATCCACTGTTCTAGTTTGATTACCTAGGTAGCCCGCTAGAGGAAAACGAGCATATTAGCAAAAACAGACGGAAGAAAATAGCGTTAGCTAACGAGGCGTTTAGTAACAGAAGAGAGTTGATGACAGGAGCAATGGGTAAGGATGTGAAGAAGAGGCTGGTGAAGAGCTTGATATGGAGCGTAGCGTTGTTTGAGGCAGAAATGTGACCCTGAGAAAGGAGGACAAGGATAGGCTGGAGGCATTTGAGATGTGGGTGTGGAGAAGGATGGAGAAGGTTAAGTGGACGGAGAGGAGGACTAACGAGGAAGTGCTTGAGATGGTGGGCGAGTAAAGGAAACTTTTGAATGAAATCCGGGATAGGCAGGGTAGATGGCTGAAGGATGTAATAAAGGGTGTTGGGTTGCTGAAGAGTGTGATAGAGGGAAGGATGTTGGACAAGCGGGGAATGGGAAGAATGAGAATAGGTTTCATGGACGGGATGAAGAAGGGTAGATCTTATGCAGAGGCGAAGAAAGTATATGCTAGAGGGAGATAGGCCCCTTAATGTATAGCAAACAGGGAGTAGATTCTCTAACATTCAACAAAACCTACCTTTACCGGTAGAATACATTTTTTTTAAATTCTAAACTAGTCGTTAAAAAATACGGCCATAAGGTAATCTTATTTAGCACTCAAAATTCTACATTAAATAGTCTCTGGCCTTGGGGTCACTGATTCTACATTTTATGAATAATTGGGTGCAGCGTCACTGAAGTGCGTTTTATAAACTGAGATGAAAATAAACTAGGGTTCACAGGTTAGTTTTACTGCAATTCAAACTTGAAAGTGGAGATTTTAATAGAAGTTCTTATGGAAATGGCTCTGATCACTGATCAAAAATGTCCATTTTTAACAAGAAAGCAAAATTCGTATATTGATTTTAAAATTCGGCAGTTCCACGGAAAAAGCGCTGCAGTCTGCTCCTATGGCTTGACAAATGTGGTAATTAAAAATAAATTCGTGAAGTCATCTGCCTATTTTGTAACTTAATTCTGGTTTACAATAGATAACCCATTTAATCAGGGAAAGCAGAATTTTTTCAACTGAATAAATATAAATGTGTATAATAGTATTTGTCTTGACTCAATTAGTCAATACTGAGCCATGTTAAGCTTTCTGCCGGTTGCGGAAATTTTACGACGCGAGGGGAACAGCGAGTGAAGTAGGCATTGGGAGAATGTGAATGAAAATTGGCTAATGGGATGGGATGAGAGAGAATGGATAGGAGAATGAGAGAGAACGATGGGAGGAACTCGTGTACTATAGAAACAGAGTAAAGGGTTTTGCGAGGATGAGATAAAGTGAAATATGGGAGAAGTACAGAAGAAGGAAAAACAAGAGTGTCGAGGTTTCTACGGCGCGGGGAATGACGGAGGCAGAGGATTCCGCCCGGGCGGAATTCGGAACAGCAGACCGCCTTTCTCCCTCTCCATCCGTTCCGGCAGGGGGTCCGGACGCGGGAAGTACCCCTGGTAACTCCCCACCCCATCTTTCTCCTCGGGGGGGTCATTAAGGACTTCCGTCGCCGGCGCTTAAACGTTGGATACGTACAATTTCACACCTCTCCCCGTCCCAAGTTTTTAATTTCGGACCGCTTCATTCGTTTCGACATGCTTTTTCTTTATCCACAGCTCGGTAAATTACCCACACGAGGGTCCGTCCGCTGGAGTACTTTTAATTTTTTTTCTGACAAGGAAAGCATTCGCGACGCAATGTTTGGAATCCGCTTGTTTGAGCTGACCTTTCTTGCTATTACACGGGGGAGGTCCTGGCTAAAACATCTGCCTCGGATGTAAGTTACTTCAATAAGTTGGGAGCTGGAAGAGACTCGAAAGTTTAATGGATACGCCGAAGCAACTAAAAAATTTCCTATCTCAAATTTTTGGGGTTGACATGGCGGGTATTGTTAAAAGGCAAAACATTGGACAGCTTCGGTTTAGCACGTTGAAAAAATACCAGGAAGAGGCTCACATATTTTTTTTTGCTTCCGATCGATTTCAACATCCACGCATTTCATTTCCGACATAACATGGACCAAACCAAGAGATTCTCTTTCACCGTACCAAGCATAGCGATGGCCTACACATTGTTAACTGTTTCCATCAGTTAAGGTAGTCCGAGCGAGATAGGTCCCTAGTCATAATGGGAGACCATATTCGATTTCTACGTTTTAATTTCAACAGATGTAGGATACATCAATTAAATAATTCATTATCAATGGTGCAATAATATAGCTTTATATGACAGAAATTGTAAGTAATTAAATGAAAATATCTAAATAAGTCTTTAACTTGACTCATTTTTTTCACGTGGTGCTTTTGAAACTCATTCAAAACGAAAGCTTTTTTGGTGATACCCGAGACCCTATACTGCGGTAACAATATGATTTATTTTTAAATATAGTAGAGAAACCATACAAGCTACACGCTGTTAGTTTTTTACGACATTTAAGTGTTAGAAATACCTCATTTTGTAAATAATGTCTCTCTGGAGTGCATACACGTACCATTACCCATGTAAAAGGGCTGGTATTCTTTGACAAATATCTCGAAAATTAATGTAGTCAGGGGTTGAATTATTGGTGCCAATGGAAGAGTGATATATTTTTCTTGAAAATGAGACCAAATTCATTGATTTCTAAGTAAAATGATATTTCGTACCAACTACCTTAAAGAGATGTTTGGTTATTTTTGGGTGGGGAGAGGCGATCAATTACTGAGGTTATTCGTGGCATGAAGGACCTCTAGGTAGGTTGAGGTTGGGGAAAGATTATTCAGAGGAAGGTTTGAAGGGTGGAGAAAAACTCGGCGTCATAATTCAGCTTTATCGTAACAAAAGGCACAGAGGGGACAACAGTTTAACGTCCCATCCTACGGACGGAGTACTGCACATGCTGTAGCTCCTCCCCATAGAGTCCTCAAATAAGGATAAGAATTCTGTTGACTTTAATGCGTTGAATATACATCGCTTCCTATTCGTTACGCACTGTAGGGCGCACGAGAAAATGGATGCATGAGAACATAGCTTGACACCGCCTGCCAAACACTCTCTCGATGGCTCACCAGGTAGGTGTTTGGAGACGTATATAAATGTCAAGGGTTAACGTAGAGGAATCAAGGGTCGGAGACGGCACAAAGGAAAATTTCAGACAATAGGCTACCTATCCCAGGTTTTAGAAAAGAGAAAGTTCCCGGCTATGTTTGAAGAACAGGTGGAGGGAGGAAGAAAGCAGTAAAAAAGGAACAATGAACTATGAAGGAGAAACGAAAGGGAATTTTTTATCACAATCAGAAGGCCAGCTAGCATCAAGAATTAAAAGCAGGTGGGGCTGGATCAGAGAACAGGCTAGCATTGGGAATTAAATATACCAGAATGGCCATTTATTTTTTAACTGTGATTAGACTAATGCAAGGGGTGTCGGAATCAGTGTTAATAGTATGAAAAAGTATTAATGCCAACTTAAATGCTTCAGGTGCTACACCACTTTCAGAATTCTAGAGGATTTTTACTCACTGCCATCTTAACATACCTTTACCAGATACCCAAGAACCTAACCTAATAATGAGTAGAATTGTTATGTTTATAAAAATACACTAATGAAAAGAAAGCATGGAACTTTTCTTCATCAACGCATGAAAGGCACATCTAAATCAAGAACACCCTCATAACAGGATATCAGCTGGTACACTTTATTTTTAAAACTGAAGTCGCAATATGCGTTTTGCAGCTTCCATTTATTATGATCTCAAATACCGATAGTGTCATTGCTAAAGCAACTGCAACACGGTATTTTTAAAAAAAACGTCATAGAGAGTTTTGACACGTAATACTACGACCACTTTCGCGCCGCTATGCGTGGTGATGTTTCATTCTGAAAGAGCCCATGAGACGGGATAGCAAATGTATCACACTAAGCGGATGATCCTTACACCGTTATTGCTCAGTGCAATCCAAGAAATTACGGTTAAATCTGAGCTTAACAGTAGACCATCTGCGTCCAAACGTCCGACACACTCATACTCAAGTGTCAAAGATATGTTATCCAAGGATATTCACCATGCTAATACAGCCAGTAAGGACAGAATATCTATCATATTCCAGCTCCTGCGGAATACATATAAGGACCCTAGGAAGTCAAGGGGTCTAAGTAACAAATTTGTTGTTTTGAGAAAACTGAAGTTAAAGTTGAAAATGTTTGGTAGGTTTGGTACAACCCACTAAGTAGTTAAGAGACATTACCCTAGATAGCATCACCTGTCAAGAAAATCACTTGGATCCCTTTACCACCTAAAAGATTTATATTTTTACATCCCATTCCTGGACCTAACTTATTCTTTTTTAAATGTCACTTAGACCCCTTGACTTCTGGGGTCCACATATAAAATTTTAGCTCTTACAGAATAAGTCATGGATAAAAGCGAAGATTTCCGGTTTCACGAAATGGAATTGGTACACGACACAAAATGAATTTATACTTTGTATATTCCACACATTCACATCGTTGGCCATGGTTTTGTCAATCATTGTAATTATCTATCCAATATAATGACAATCATAGTCATTTTCTATGTGAGATAATGGCAATGATTGTGGAAGTCATGGTCGGAAACGGGTGCGGAATATTCAAAGTAATATTATATCGGGTTATATAAAGCATTGTGGAGGCAGGATTGGCTGAACGGCATCACTTCTATAATTATGTGAATACCCTTTGGTTTAAATCCTCAATTTCCACAACTGATACAACAAGAAAAAAATGCCCTCTTTCATTCTTGAGATTGATGCACAACCCCCTCGTGAATTCACGGATTAAGTCCCGGGGTACTTTGTTGGGGAGGGGGTAGTTTATCATAAATCTGTAAAAACCTGCCGACCACCTTCAAAAAATGATTGTTCCTTTCCCATTCCAATCCTCTTTTCCTACATCTTGGTTTTCTCAAACTAAGGCATCGATTCATTGCGAGCATAATACATTTCTTCGTATGAAAAGACAGTGCTGAGTTAGTCATATGTAAAAATAATCTCCATAAGACTCGCGCAAAAAACCCGAAACATGACCACAGCCTATTCAGAGAGATATTGTTCGTTATTAAGAACAAAAAGGTAAAATACTTGCCCAGACGCTTCCATAAGTTCTAAATTTATGTGTGAAGAAATTAAGAATATACAAAAATGAGTAGTGACTAAAGAAAATGTAGACACTGCCTTTTAAAATCGCATTATTGCTAATGGTGACGTCAGCATTGATTTTTTATTGGTTTTCCAAATATTTTCGTATCCAGTTATGCATAACATTGAAGATGTTGATGATAACCTCCACCCAGGATCTCCTTTAAGGTTATCTAAAAGTGCATCTCTTAAAATCAAGCACGATGTGAGAATAATTACTGTGTTGAGAGTAGGAGTAGATAAATATTACCTAAAAGTATGTTATCGACATCACTACCGTAGCGAAAGAGGTATTTGAACCCGGGAAGTCCAGTCTGCGAAACTCTCTCAAGTTTAATCCGGATGGCCTTAATTTTATTAATTCAGACGACACGACTCGAGGCGCCAATTAACGATGTTAGGCTTCGGAGCGTTTTAAAGGGAATAGTTGGGTCGGTTGACGATCCGGAGACAAATAATTTCACCGGGGACGGGAAGAGCGGAATTACTCGAGGATTCATTAGGTGAATCTACTCAATGAGCGTATTCCGCGAAATGGAGGGAAGAATCCTGAAGCGATGGAACAGCGATGCAACTTCTTCACATGTTTCAAAGCAATACCGCTGAAGTTCTTCGGAAGGCAGTGCCTTCGAGGTAAAACCTCGCAAGGGAAGTCTTCTTTTCCCCCGGCCTGGAAGCTTTCGCTTATCGCCAGGAAGTAAAGAAGTGGGAGGGAAGGTTAAAAGGGAGGGAGTGGACGTGGGAAGGGTAAGCGTAATTCAGAACCCTGTCACAATTAGTATGATCGCGTCATGAACTAAGAAACCTGGTATTTGTTTTTCGGCAACAGAAGCCCGAAGTCCGCTTTTTGGGAGTAAGCAGTTCCGAGCCTCACCTGCCTGAAACGGAATCCGAAATCTTCGGAAGACAAGAGGGAGGAGATATCCAGAGCCGCCACTTAACACAGGCTCCGATCAGAAGATGGGGTCGGAGATAAGCTTCCTGATCGTAAAACGACCAACTTTAACTAAATTCGAGACCTTTCCCCATGATTTGGAACGTGTATTGGGGCAAATTATTTTATTATCAGGTGCCTTAAAGATCATTCAGTTGGAAACCATATTATAATGAGTATTCTACCAGCTGAAGGGTAGGCTTTGGGCAGTAGGTACCTATCCTAACATTTCGAATTCTGGCACATCGTCCCGCATTCCCTCCAATAGATGTCCCGCCATTATATTTTTTAAGTATTCTACCGGTTCAGGTAGGTTTTCTTGAATGACAAAGAATCTCCTCCCGGTTTTCTCCACTTTCAGGGGCCTTTCTCGCTTTAGTATATCCTTTTGAGCCTCAGCATACGATTTACCCTTCTTCATCCTGTCCATGAAGCCTATTCTCTTTCTTCCTCTTTCCCTCTTGCCCAACATTCCCCGCCACTATATCCCTCTTAAAAACATCTTATCGTCTCCCTCTTCCTATTTCGTTCAGAGTTCATCTTCTCTTCCACGCTTCCTCAGTGCTCTCCCCTCTATTACTCTCTTCAAAATTCTCTCTCTCTTCAGAACGCCCGCCTTACATCTCTTCTGTCTCTTCTGAACCTCGGCCTCCAGTCTCCTCTCCTCTCCAACCACATCCAATTCCTCCTCATTTGTCCCACCGCACTCTAGCTAATCCTTTCCTAAGCGCACATATCAATAGCCTCCAGTCTACGAACATCTTCTCTTCGTAAAGACCATGTTTCCGACCTATACAGAGACACTTTCCATAGTAGAGTTTTCAACAGTCTTTTCATCACGTCTTTCCTCAGGTCCTCTTCTCCTTTCCTCAGGTCTCAGGTCCCCTTCATCGATTCCATTCTCCTTGAGATTTCGCAATTTTCTGTATTTAACAATGGAGGTGCCCGCTAATTGAGGCCATTTCCTCTCAAACAGATAAGAGGGTAGATCGGTAAGCATCATTGTGAGACAGCAGGAAAGGAGGAGTGAACACTGGTATCGACATGATCCCACCCGTAGTAAAAGTCGCAAAAGGGGGGGTCCTCATTTTTATACCTCATACGTTTTACTTCATATTTCACAACAAAATAACGCAACACTTATCTTAACGATAAACAACTTGATGTACAAAGTAGTGGGAAGAAGTGTACTGCAAGTTCTGAGCACAAAATGTCAAATACTGGATTTACATTCATCTGAAATTTCTCCTCCTCTCCCGGGTTTCGAACCAAACCCCTGGAATAGTGATGCCGCGATTCCAGCCACCAAAGCAATCCTATCTCTGGCTCTCACTACAATGTACAAAATTCCATTTCAATTAATTATTCGAATAATGTGTTTGCTAGACTGCTCTGGTGGCACTTACACATGGCGATAGAACTCTCTGCACTCTTTCTTAGACATAAGAAATGTTTCATGCGACCGGTTTCGATGTATTACATCGATCGACAGTGGCGGCAAACGTCGAGACTCTTCTCGTTTCAATATGTCTCAGCGGAAAACGAAAAAACGTTTTTTTTTTTTGTCTTTCACGTCCCAGATTCTACATGGATGCACGTCCCAAACAATAGACTTTTCCCGCGATAAAATGTTTTCTCACATATTATTAATTCGCTTCTCTTGTCACTTGAGCGAGATCTCATAACAGTCGGGACGCAGCTTAAGGCGACAACGGCCAATTAACACTCAGCGACGGAGCCTTTTAAGGGGAATTGGGGTCGGTCGGCTGACGATTCGGAGGACGACAGAGAGGAGAAGGGCAAAACGGAATCAATTAAGGATTCATTACGCAAATCTACGTAAAATAGTGGATTCTAGGAAAGGAAAGGGAACATTCCCGACAGCGATGGGAACTCTATTTTAACTCTAGCCGAGCATTCCCGGGAGGCCACCGTGCGAGGAAAGAACTAAAATCACAAAACGAGTCGCGTTACAGGAGCAGATCAGCAATTCAACTCCATAGGCTGAACTAACTGATTTCCATGGTTATTCAACTTTTTTTGAAAGTATTCTACCGGCTAAGGTAGGTTTTGTTGAATGTCAGAGATTCTGCTCCCAGATTTCTACACTTTCAGGGGTCTATCTGGCTCTCGCATATCCTTTTTTGTCTCAGCATACGTCTACCTTTCTTCATCCTCTCCACGAAACCAATTCTCTTTCTTCCTCTTCCCCGCTTGCTCAACATCCTTTCCTCTATCACATTCTTGAGCAACTCATCTACCGATAAAGCCCCTTATTACATCCACCAGCCACCTACTCTACTGATCTCGAATTTCATTCAGAAGTTTCCTTTCTTCGCCCAACATCTCAAGCACTTCCTCTCCATCCACCTCACCTCCATCCTTCTCCACACCCACAACTCAAATGCCTGTAGCCTATCCTCGTTAATACTCGATGAAAGTTACTTATGACAGGTGATCTACCAGTGAAATTAGGTTTAGATGATAGTCTCTCAACACCATTGTGTTCTTCAGTTAGACATACGTTTAACATCTCTTCATTCCTGAGACTTTCCCGGCATGTGATATTTAGCAGTTCTATTCGGGAAGTCCACCGGGTAAGAGATTATATGGTTGCCTGGATAGCAACGATGGAATATTCTACCCGGAGGACTTCCAGTAGAGAATTTATAAACTCTACATTCCTACTTGGAAGCCCATTATCTTCCTTCCCACCCATTACATTTAACACATTTACATTTTTATAATCAACTTGTAAAAGATAAGTTTCATTGAAAGTCATAGAAAATCCTCCAGATTTTTACGCGTGCGAGGCTCTATCTAGATATAACACATCTTTTATTCCCGCGTATGTTCTACCAGACTTCATCTCGTCCATAAAATCCGTTCTCTTTCACTTCCTCGCTTGCCCAGCATCCTACCCTGCATCACGGCCCCGAGCAAAACATAGCTCATAATTATCTCTTTCAGGCATCCACCATGCCTCTCACTGATCTCATGCAGACGCACACCTACACGCGTTGGAAGGATTTGTGCGTTTCCATGACCCCTCGAGTTGGACTCTGGCACAAGCAAATACCATTGCTCCTGATAGGACCACCCATGCCAGACGAAAAGTGGTTTTTCGTGATCATCATCATTGGTTAGAATGTATAGCTCTCGTGTTTCGATCCGGGTGATGGTGGTTTTTGGCACCGACGCTTGGAAGGCGTGGTCTGCCATCGTCCTCAGGGTGATAATTTTGGCCAGGAAGGTGTCACTTTTTACATGCTCTGTGGATGGGCTATCTTGCTTCTGATTGGCCCTCTTTTCCCGCTCTTTTTCTTAATGAGACACGTGACTGGTTTCCACGCACTGCTGATCTGAAAACCTCTGTCTCTGTGGTTGTTGATTTCCACAGCCTCCTTCACAATCCGGTCCCAATAACTCGGAGCGCGGTGACGGTTCTCGGTCCCTTTGAAATTTATTCCGTGTCCATTCTCGAGGCTATGTTCCACTACGACGGATTGGTTGGGGGGTTGGAAACCTGAGAGCTATACATTCTAAGCATTCGCCGGGAAAGCCTAAAGTCTTGCATCATCATTGGTTGTTCAATCCTTAGATTGGTTGATTGCAGCCCTCCACTCCTCCCTATCTAAAACTATTTCCCTTTCCTCCTGGTATCTCTTCCTTTATGTACTTTCCTGTTTACTTGGTCCATGGACTAATTCCTGGGCCTTTCTCCGGGGACTTGTCCCTCTTCTTTTCCTTCAATAATGTTCTCATGTTCAATTAGTTTGCGTGATAGTGCCACGTTAAAAAAAATCGAGAGTCAAAAAGTCGAGAGTCAAAAAGTCGAGCGTTTAAAGTATAAAAGTGATATTTTCGATATCATTAGCCGACGACCAGACGTTTGTTATCCGATCGACCAAAAGATTACAGGTATTGAATGATGCATCAGAAAATCAATGCGTGATAACATAGAATCGACTTTATAGGTATTTTTTTTCTAATCGCAGCATTTCTAAGCGAATGAAAGTTTCATCCGATTCTTTTTACAGACTACATATATATGCTTTACGACTTTCCCCTTTCCCTTTCGGAGTGGGTAAGTTCAAAGAATTCAGTGATTGCCGTTAGCCCGAGAAAACTGCTTTCTTTTAAATGATTCACTCCATAATTCCCCATCCTCGGCCCCTTTTCCGATTCTTTTTTCCCCAAATATTATGCTTACTAGCAATTTAACGCCCTTCTCTCTCCCTTTCCTCGTAATTCAGAGTTCTCACGACGGTCACGACACGATCCGTGGCGCCAACGACCAATTAACACTCTCGAGTCGGAGCGTTTTATGGCGGGGTGCGGGGGACGGTCCTAGGGACGACCCGAGTCGAGAGGAGAGTGGAATCACTTAAGGATTCATTAGGCGAATCGACGAAATGAGTGGATTCTGCGAAATGAAGGGAAGAAGAAGAGTCCCGACAGAGATGAGACTTCTTCTTCAGACGCCTTGCCGGAGAAGTTCCGGACAAAATATCCCCCGGGACGAGGAGGGACGGAGTAAGAATATAAGCAGAAGGGGAGAGATAGAGAGCGACTTCTCTCGTATTCTCTAAATTAATGCGTGTAAAAAAGTCCCCGGAAAAAAACAATACAACGTGTCATGCGTCGCATTGCAACGGGAAGTGCGGGGGGGGGGGGGAGAAGGGCAAAACGCGGTACCTAATCACCATCACGTCCTCTCTTAGCCGGGTCACGCTACGCGCGCTGACACGACACTTGCTCTCGATTAAAAATGAGAAAAAAGCTATTTTTTTCCCTTCAACAAATTCCACTCCCTTCTTCTTCCCCTCACGTATTACACATGTATACACACACGTTTTTAGTTTACACACCCATGCTTCGTACCGGGGTTGAATACCCAGCACAGGCACAAGAGGCGCCCTCGTGTGGGAGAGAGAGAAAACAAACATTAATCCATCGAAGAGGAGTGATGCGAGCGCCGTGGGTGAGTGAGTGGCTGACGGGGAAATTAAAAAACTCGCGGGGAAGATCTGAAAGTTGGGGAGGGGCCACGTCGCTACGGTGAAGCGAGGAAGTACACCTACTGCGCGCGAGAGGGTGTGCGGAAAAATGTCGGGGATGGGGGGAGGGGGGAGAAAAAAAACCCTAGATTGAGAGAGTGGGTGGGGCGCAGGGAGAGTGTGTTCGTTGAAAGAGCGATCCTCCCTAGAAGAAAATGAACAGGAAGGTTTTTAAGGGGTCGCCGGGGCGGAAATATAGGGACAGACAAGAGGGGAGGGGCTGAGTGGGATGATTGTAAAAGCACGAGGAAACTGGTTGGGGGGGAGAAGAGTCGTATCTATAAATTTTCTACTTTAGGGGAAAGAATTAGTGGTCGACGAGGTGACTTGATGGAATGTTAAAATTGTAAAAGAAAACAATAGATAATATTTTACACATTTATTAGTTAACGAACAGTTTCGATAATACTTCATCAAGATCAGCAATGGATTTTTAAACTGGATAATGACGTGAGAACTTCAAATCCGGTTGATTAATTGACTTTTTTGGTCAGGGTCGTGACCTGTGTTATCCACTGCTTCGGACGAAAGGTCGCGGTTTGCAGTGTTTAAAAAAATAAGCATCATATGAACTTAGACAGAATGTGGTGAGATGCTGGCCACATCGAGCGTTTTAGTGTACCAAAAATGAACAAAGAACTGTTTCCACCTTGACTTAGTAATGTAATAACATTGAAATCTTTTAGCTTTTTCAAAATGGCATTCCATAACTTGGCGTATTTTCTAAGGTTACTCTAAATTAGCAGGGATTCAGTTTTCATCTAGGTAATGAGAATTACCTCCTTATTCCTCAAAAGATGAGTAAATTTCAGCGAGAAAAATTACACTGACCTTTATTTCATCCATTAGAAATGAGATCCATTAATATGTAGTAAGGTTGTATTTTTTTAGTTTCTCAGCGTTGCGCTGATGTGTGTACAGTTACCGTCAAGGGGGTAAGAACTTTTTAAACCTATTAGCTCGGGAGTAAATCTGTTGTATTTTATTTTGGTGATTGTATCTGCGTTACAGATCAGGATTTTAACGATAGTTTCGGTTTCGGAGGCAAATTTTAAACCAATATTTCCAAAAACGTAAACCTTCTCTCGTTCATCCTTTCTTCGAGATTAACCCCATTCAAGATTCTTCAATGATTATTTTATGAACAAATCTTACGGCAAAAGTGATTTTTAGATAAAAGTACGAAAATCTAGACTAATTTTTCACCACTGGAGGTATTTGTTTCCTTACTCCCCTTTGTTTTTCTGCTCGGCATACGTCCTATCGCTTCATCCAGTCCATTAAGCCAACTCTCTTTCTTCCTCTTTGGCGTTTACTCATCACCCCCCTCCCCCTTATATCACTGCCTTCTGCATCCCTTCTCCCCTGATTAACTTTTTCAAACGGCTACTCTGTCTTTTCCTAATTTATTCAAGTATTTTCTTCTCCTCGCCCTCAATGCCTAGCACTTTTCTCGTTCCTCTTCCCTTCTTTACAACTCACCTCATCTACCTCCCTCCACATCCACATTTCAAACGGCTGCCATATTTAGTCCTCATTCCTCAGGATCCACGTTTCCACACCGCACAACGCCACACTTCAGGCAACACTCCTCGGCAACACTGTTATTATATTGACACAGGTCTTTGTCCGTCATATCGCTGAATGTTTTCTTCACTAGTTCAATTCTCTTTGTAATATTTCAGATAATGCACCCCTTTCTCCCACGAACTAATGAAATAATTAAGTTGCTCCATACCAATCCAAAGAGGCACTTAAGAATATGACTACGGATTGATCCGATTCTGAGATAATCCGCCAACTCTCCGCCAAGTTAACAACTTGGTGACTGCAAATTCTTAATTACCTAAAACAATCTTACATCACCAAAATATGTCTCAAAACTACATACTTCTCTGTAACTTTATTGTGGTGGTAGGTATGTGGCTCGTTTCGTTGACCTTCGGAGCTGGATTCGGGAGACAGTAGGTTTTTTTGCTTCCAGTCGGGTCACCCGAGCCAAATAGGTCGAAAGGGCAAAGGAGGTGCCAGACAAAAGGCAAAAGTTCGCACAGCGTCTGCTCTTCAGTGAGGCGGCTGCAAAAACGCGCCTATCCCCAAAGGAGTGGCCATTAGGGTGATGATGTCACGTAAAAAAATACTATCGGAGAAGGAGACGAGACACGACTCCAAGAAACTAGACGGGTTTCACTTCAACGGGGGGAAATGGGAGAGTAGCGCCGGTCCGTGATGAGCCCTCAATGAAAAACCTATCCCAGAATATAATCAGATAAAACAAAATAGTAACAATATACCTTCTTAATAATTAATAAATGTTTTCAGAACAAAGTGAGAGAGACTTAAGCCAAATATTTTAATACCTTTGCTCCATTGGAAAATTAGAAGGAAATCTATTACAGTATTCAGGATGATTTCACACCAATTTTTCAATCAACCAACACCTAGGTTCAGGGCTATTTGCGATATTTTGCACCATTTTTACTACCACACACACACCCGTAAATATAAAAATAATGAAAATGATTAAACAAGGGGTGTCATTAAATATAGATAAATTATTCAAGTGGGAGACTACCAACTCGTGATTCATTATTACATCAAATCCATCGACTGCCGCACATGGAGAATGTCCGCGTAATTTGGGCCGCCTCTAACTTCGACTGAAAAGGGTTAACACCATTAGTACACTACAAAGATGATATATTGTCCTGATGAACCACGCCCAATAAATACGACACTGGTATGCATATATTTCACCACTGTTTGCGAGCATAGCATCTAAAAATATTTTTATAAAATTTTAGCTCCAAGTAATTTGGGCCGAGATTGTGTAATTCGGTCCATCTGGCCGTGTAATTTTGACCTGAGCATACAATATCATTCTGCAAAAAGAATGCTTGCAAACTAGCATGTTTTGTTTACACTAAAATTATTATAAAACAATTACTTTGGATGATAGTTTTGCTAAAGAATTTATTTATGTATTTTGAAGCGTATTATGCATAATTTCAGCAGCGCATGTTGGTCCACTTTCAGATTGCACTGCATCTGAAGCCTCCCTCAAGCAGCTTATGTTCCATATCCTCCATATACCCTTCGATTTTCACGTTACTCACATTTTCGTCGGTAAATTGACACCATTAGCGTATGCCCGGATAATTTTGCCGGGCTAAATACACGCTTCAAGGTGTTCCGAATCACACGAAGAGGAAAAAAAACACGAATGGCTGAATTTCACGGTAGCATTTTTAGTCTCACTGATGAGGATTTATGTGCATATACCTCGATGACTTTCGATTAACGAGCAGTATTTCACGCAATTCAGGGCCGGGGGAAGTAACTTAGTCGCTCACCATTGTTTAAAAGTATTCTACCAATTAAGGTAGGTTTTATTGATTGTCAGAGATTCTCCTCCCATTTTTCTACTTTTTCAGGGGCCTATCTCGCTCTAGAATATCCTTTTTCGCCTCAGCATACTATCAACCCCTCTTCATCCCGTCTATGAAGCCTATTCGCTTTCTTCCTCTTCCCCGCTTGCCCAACATCCTTCCCTCTATCACACTCTTGGGCCCCCTCGCATCACCCCTTACTACATCCTCCAGCCACCTACTCTGCCAATCTCGAATTTCAATTAGAAGTTTCCTTTACTCGCCCAACATCTCAAGCACTTCCTCGTTAGTCCTCATCTCCGTCCACCTAACCTTCTCCATCATTCTCCACACCCACATCTCGAATGCCGGCAGCCTATTCTCGTCCTCCTTTCTGAGGGTCCACGTTTCTTCCCCATACAACGCTACGCTCAATATCAAGCTCTCCACCAGCCTCTTCTTCACATCCTTACCCATTGCTCCCGTCATCAGCTCTCTTCTATTACTAAACCCCTCGATAACTAGTGCTATTTTCTTCCGTCTGTTTTTGCTACTATGCTCGTTTTCCTCTATCGGGCTACCTAAGTAATCAAACAAGAACAGTGGATGTACTAGTGACATGAAGGCTGTAACTTAGTTAGTAGTTCCACATTAACTTTAGTTCTTAGTAATTATAACAGCTATTATTTCACAATGTTAAGCAAGTACCACAAAGTTTCTCCTGTCGCAATCATTAGATGTACCTTGTTAGTATTCCTTTCCGTCCACCTCACCTTCCTCATCATTCTCCACACCCACAACTCGAATGCCGGCAGCCTATTCTCGTCCTCCTTTCTGAGGGTCCACGTTTCTGCCCCATACAACGCTACGCTCAATATCAAGCTCTCCACCAGCCTCTTCTTCACATCCTTACCCATTGCTCCCGTCATCAACTCTCTTCTATTACTAAACGCCTCGTTAGCTAACGCTATTCTCTTCCTTATGTCTTTGCTATTATGTCCGTTTTCTTCTAGTGTACGATCTAAGGAGTTAAAATGCTCTCCTTTCTCATCATTACCCTAGGAGAAAAAAATAACATACAAGACGGACGATTCCTCTCATTCCAACCTTCAAGGGTCAAGTCTGATCGTTGAAATTTGGAGAGAAGACGTTTTGAAAGGAAGGTCCTAACAACTTCGCCTCAAATGTGTTGCCAGCTTTGATGAATCCAGAGTAAAGCTATCGGTCCGCATTACACGCTGATCAAAATTACACGGACTTCCCCTTTATCAAAAACATGCTACATTAGCCATTCCTGAACAAAAAGTTTCCCAGGGATGTTGACCCATGTGACTCCACAGAACCGCTCCAGGAGAGCGGGGATAGGTCCAGTCGGAGGAGGCATAACAAGTGTATGTTACGGCCGGCGCGGTCCAATGCCATGAGGGGAGGGTCATCGAGTGGTGGTCTGGTCCGCATTACCTGTATCCAATGGCGTGCGCGGAATCGCTTCATTTACACCAAAATGCGCAGTGGGTTCGGGAATTGAAGTGATAGTCGAGGAGAAAGGGCAGGGGGTGGCGAATTTACACGACGGGGACCATGCAAGGCCCTCATCTCACACAGTTTCCTCCCAAATTCTACGCCAGGAAGTTGGTTGACGCAATAATATCCCCGTTTATGGTTCAGGGGAAGAGCCCTTATCGGCCGGCAGCTGGATACGGTGTAAAGCATCATGCGTCAGCTGTTGATGAGGTTACACGATTAGGCAAAGGCATTTAAGGTAGCCGCAAGAGCAGCAGGAGCTTATTCTCGAATTGCCATCGAAGGTGGAAGTTGCGAAACATTTTGCGATTACCTGGAACTCTTTTGAGTCCCCGTCAGCGCGTTGCCAAGGCATCATGGTCAATAATAAAAGCGCTGACAGACGCTCAAATTAGAGGCTTCGCGTTGTGCGACGGAAAGCAAACGCTGGGAGTTTCAATGCCACCCGTCTCCTTTGAAGTGCTCAACTCAACCGTCAGAGCATCGCAAAATTTAACTCACGCTCTCGCAGCAGGCCATGTAATCGCGACGCAAAAACTCATTAGATATACGCTCTTCCACAGGGACTGTTCGGCGCTTGCTCGTCGTTAATAACTCTAGAGAATCTTAGGAAGTTACTGAATTAACTTGAAAGTTACTTGCAAGTTACCTATGACACGGCGTTATAAAAAATAATAAGCAAACTCTATTCCCATCGAGAGTGGTGAGCAAAGGCACACAATGGAGCAAAATAGAAAGCAGTCAATTCCATTAAAAGAAAGAGCTTATATTTTAAACGAAATTGAAAATCTTAGACAATACTACAATAAAGATATGCTAATACCTTAGACCTTGAGGTGGCTCGAAGTGGCATAATGTGTAAAGAAATTCTACCCAGGCGGGAATCGAACCCGCGACCCTCAGGTTAGCAGGCATGAACGTTGCCCCGCCGCCACCGGGGCCGGCAAATTATGGAATGATGATGATTTACCTCTCTCAATATACTGGATTTTTTGTACATTTACTCGTTCAGTCAGTTTACTCGTTCCGCTCTGCCACAAAAACTTTCAGATGATGGTAACCCCAAATCAGGTAGTTCCTCTGGGGTACCTATGTTCCTATACTTTGTATAAATAACCAAATGTACAGTGGCGGAAAAAATTAACGCAAAACTCATTGGCGTCTGAATGCGGCGTACACGGGAACTAATTGAAATAGCTTTTCCTTCGACAACTTGACAACAATGAGACAGCATATGGAAACCGGGAATATTCAAACTCTCTATGAATGGATATCGTTTTTACGCGTCATGTAAATAGTCATACTAATAAGGTTTACATACGCGAGATCGTCTAGGAGTTATAAACGTGATGAGCTTGCTTCGACCCGCACTCAGTCGAGGTTCCGAAGTCGTGGTTGATTATGTAGTGTTGCTTATCATATTTTTTTTAGAAGCAATACGATGAAAGCATTATTTGTGGGGACAAAAAAAATTTTTGTTCTCCAGTTCAAATTCACTTACAATAAAACGTATTTCCGCGTACAGGGAATAGCTGTGAAGGAACATCGTTTGAATAGGCCTCAAAATACTTCCGAGAAATATGAAGCATTACAATTAACATTTTGGTGTAATATCCTATGAATTTCAAGTTAAAGAATGGGAAATCTGGTTGAATAGAATGGTTTCTATGTGGAGGAAATTTTTCTTTAATAAGTATTTCCAATACTTTAAAACCCTACGTAAGTTTCCGCCCTCGTGTATACAGGTCGTCTCAAACACTTGAATTTCTAAATTCCTCCTAACGTAATATTATTTACTTTCTGAAAACTAATTTCAAAAATCCAGAACATTTTATTTGGTCCAGTTTACAAAGGAAACATTAGAATTCCCTTTTTTCGTTGTGTAGTAAGAACCACTGGACGCGGATTCCTCTTGATCGATGAAGTAGCCTAGAGGGAGAGCGTTCGTCTGCGGCCAAGAATGCCTGGGGTTCAAATCCTGGCGTGGCCTCTTGTGTGCCTTTATAATTAATCTGCGCGATGCAACTTTATTGCAGCCAAAACTTCGCAGGAATTCGCGGAAGGCTCAGGGAATGGACATTGACCTCAACCAAGAGTGTGTGAGTTTTACACATATTCGGGCTTTGTAAAAGAATCAGAGCGGTCTCCTTGGTCGTCGAATGAGGTATTTACTTCCCATTCTCGAGTACTCGGCCCCACTTGATTTCTACATCCTGCCTGTCGACAGATGTTCATATCCACTCATTCGCCAATTCAACACTCAATGAAAAGCTATTCATGAAGGAGGGAATAGACCGGATCTCTGATTGTGTCAGTTACTTGATTTAGTGAACTTACTTGATGCTACATTCGCCTTTAAATTACTTTGAAATGATTTAGTAAAGAGGGAAATTATTTTTATTAGGAATTAGACCTTGGTTCTATCTGTCGAACTTGTAAATACCGATTAATTATCTGAGTGAGAGACCAAACAAGTGTGGAATGTTCTTCAAAACATCTCTAAAACGGTATTTGAAGCCTTCCCCGCATTATTTTCTAGGTTTGCTATGAGCAATACATTAACCGTGTAGTTCAACAGTTCAACGTATAGGATGGAGGATAATACTTAAAGGATAAGGTAAATTAATGAATCACTTAAATACCTTTTGACATATTCGCAGTGAAAAATGTTTGGCAAAAATCACGCAGTTTAATTTTATGAGGAGCATCTTTATACCCATACGTAAGTAATACTCCGACAAAAATGCATCGCGTATCTTCCCCTGTGAAAGTGATAAAATACTATAAATCATCTTTTCATGTAGTGACGAAGCAGTGATTATATATTTTCCCTAAGGTCATTTGTATACTCCTCATAGATCCACAGAGTAGTCAATGGAATGCAAATTAGGAATGTGCACCATCAAAGATTCTACGATTTCTACGTTCCTAAAGAATCTTTTCCTTTTCAAATGTGTCGTAATATTATGGCTTCAAAGGAAGTTAAAGTTGTGAGTGCCCCCACATGAAGATATTAACAGACTTTTTACAGGGTCATAAATTTCATCTCTTAGTGGTAATGTATTTTAACGGATGTTGAAAAGGGACACTATAATGCTTTATTTAGAGCGAGTGGAAAAGGTTAAAATGTATGCGTAATTCTCTTAATTTGAGCTACGTGTGGACATGATCACAGCAATTGATCATCGAGAAATATGCTAGTATTTACATAAAGAATGTGGATGTTTATTAGCCATATAATCAATCCATCCCCCTCCATTCTCGATTTCCTGACCAAGTCTCTGTGACATGGAGTTGTTCACATTTTGGTATCATCTTACTGGGTTCATTTCCCATTCTTCCTCCACGATTTTCCTCCTTGCATCATAATTTGGGGTTGTTTCATTGGAGGTGGTCGAATTACGTTTGTTTCTCGCATTTTTCTCATAATGAACGCTGCGCTCCGTGCAGCCCGCTCCATCTATGTTACATGATTTGTTTTGAACCATCTCCTCGAATTTTGAAATTTGTGAACTCGTAAGTATTCCTAGTTGCGGGCGAAAAATGAATATTGATAAACATTTGATTAAACATAGTTCTTATTATAGTGGACATGAATTTAATGAATTTTGTTTGATAGTAGTAAGAAATAGTTTTTTTTTACTTTAAAACACCAAATAAAAGTTCAGCTGGTGAAAGTCGAAGGCGCAACACCTCTTCGGGTAATTTTTCGACAGATGTTTTTGCCTTTTACAAACCTACTATCCGATTCCTCCGCCTGGGAGAAAAATGAGGCATACTTAAAGGCTAATGAGATATTTTTTTCCTCCAAGAATTTTGGGAGAGGCCGCTAAAACTTTGAACAATATCTCGACTTGCGCTGTCCACTCTGCTTGTTCGTCTATCGACGCTCGTCTCAATGAAGTAGTCATCAGTAAACCTTGGCCAAGTTCCAGGTGGTGATGGTCGGGGTGGTTTGTTGTTGTGAATAACGCACAGGTTTCATATACTTGCTGCACCAGAAAGAAAAGGCTCGTCGCGCTTTGAAAAAATCGGAAGCCCCCGTCGAATACTTTTAAGGGCGTAAAAGAAATCAAATACCACTTCTTTCCTGTGAGTGAAACGCCTGGCGTCCGAAACATTATCTATGGCAGAAAAGGTATCGCCCGCAACACAAGGGGAAAGTAAGCTCTTATTAAAGGCATACTATTTCTCAAATCAATATAATGCGTCCTTCATACATTCCGATTTTGAATGGATTAGTATTGGTGGAGCTCTGTATCGACCTCTAGGGATCCTCAAGAGTCCTCCAAGATTGTTCGTTGCTTTAACACAGACTTAAGATAGCTGGCCTCCAAACCCATGCATGAGGGGAACTTATGGCGTTTGATTGGAATGGTCTGGGCTGATGAGGTGAAATCCGAGAACTACTTCTTGCTGTTTGTATTCCCGGGAGAATAGTATGCTTTTTCCTATCCTTTAGTTATTTTAAATGTTCGTAGACAATACCACCACTCATTTTAAAAGTAACTTAGTTCACAGTAACGCATACGGACGCAAATAAATTCACCGAAAGGATACGAAGCATCATCATAAATTGGCCTTGACATAAGAAAGCTCAGTAGTTGTTACTGGGTTGCAAACCTGAATCGCAATCATGTTTCTTCATCATAACATTGTTCGAATACACTCATGATTTCGAAAACGTGATCCTCATCAAGAAAGATCGGGTGCTATTTAGCAGTGGAGTGCGCTCCCAGGACCTTGTGCATTGCCCTACCAATGCGGCTTGCCTTTTGGATGACAATAACGACCATAAGAAGAAAAGAACCGTATCCCACCCCTGGTCGAGACATTTTTGAGTTTTTCATTCAATTTCTGGTTAAGTAAAATTATTTTTATTCGGCAAATTTTATTTCTTTTGTATTTAAAAAATTTCATATTATCAGCCAGTTATTGCAGCTACATATTACATTCATTTATATCGCCGATATGAGGAAATTTATATCAAAACTAATTTGCGTTCATTAAAAATCGAACACGGACCACTCTTTAGCTCGCCAAATACATCTGACCGCTACAACATTAACGTTACCTATTAATTTATTTCATTAATGATATTCTACTCCAAACTGAAGTCTTCTAAAAGGCTTTTTGTTAATTTCATACGTGCGGTGAACTTATAGCTAAGCATATAAAATATTATGCAATCATCCATATGTTATCCATAACTACACCTAATTTGGGTAAACTTTTCTGAATGTCTATTCGTATATCCTGCATTTACTAGATAGAGCTTAACAGTCGACAGCTCGTCACCAAGCTTCCTGTGATAAGATGAACGAAATATCGGGAAAATATGCCTGGATTATTCGGTATCGATGCGAGCACATTTATTTTTATTTCGTGAAATTACATACATTTACGTATGTTTTCATAGTTTAATCCCATTCTGACGAACTAAAGACGGATTTATATTGGGTCAAGAATGATTCATTAATTAATATCCGTTTTGAATTTAATAAATATCCGTTAAAGTAACTTTGTCAATCTACAAATGGAAAATCGTGAAAAATTACATCACGTAGACTATACTTATTTTAATTAAATCTTTTTTCTATCGACATTTGGTGCGGATAAACCTCGATTTATATCATTTCGGTGAAACAGACGCAGTACGCGTCATTCAAAAAGATCCTCGGAAAGTCGACCGCAATAAATATCCCTTGGTGGTAGAAGATGAAGATTTTAGCATATAGTATACTGAATTGCGTGGGATAGTGAATATTTTTTATAATCAGTCTTTCTGTATAAATGATATCATGCGACGTAAGAACCATGCTGAAACAAACACAGCGATGCACCGAGACTGAATGTGCGAATCATATGAGACGAAAGCTCAAAAATGAGGTGATTGATGACTAAGGTCTAGGCTCCGACAAATGTGAGCTCCATTGCGGATTTCAAATATTTGCGGTAGACGATGTTTTCCTCAGTGTTGCCAGTCTTTGGAGTGTGTACTGTTCCTAGAAGTTCCCGAAAATGCCGCATTCTGGCGCGCGAAAAATTTTGCGTTAATTTCTTCCGCCACTGTACATACATATAAATGGAATAAAGAATTATTATTATTAAATACAACTGAACGAGTAAATGTACAAAAATTCCAGTATATTGAGATAGGCAAATCATTATCATTCCATAACTTGCCGGCCCCGGTGGCGGCGGGGAAAAGTCCATGCCTGCTAATCCGAGGGTCGCGGGTTCGAGTCCCGCCTGGGTAGAATATTATCTCCCCAGGACATGGGTGTTTGTGTATGTACTGAGTTGAGGGAAGAGGCAACGGTTCCGTCTCATCCAATCCAGGATAAATAAAACAAAAAACAAAACAAATATTAATAATTTGTTTCTCTAACGGACCCAGGTTTCAGCGTAGTATGCCATTTACAGGAAAATTCAATAAAAGAAATGGGATATTATGCCAAAATCTCAGTCCGTTAGAGCAATAGGGTGTGGAATTACGCCAAATTACTTATTTCAACACGAAGTGTGCAAAATATTTCCATAGGGTAACGCCGGAGGCAAGTGTCTTATTTATAAAAAACATTTTCTCCTATCTTGTGGGAAAGGTAGCATTATTCGCGACGATTCCTACTGACCATTGACCATATCACGAGTCTTGCAGTCAAGCCATTAATTTTCCTCCAACGGATGCTCTCTTTAAGGCCATCTTCAGGATAAGCGGGAGATATCGAAGAAAAACGACACTCGTTTGACGATGAGAGAAATTTTCCATGACTTGCGCCAGCGGTGGCTGCAGACTGCGTACCGTAATTTTCCAAGTTACATGACGCGCCTTTTCCCCCTCACAACAAATATCGCTTCCCCGTTTGGCCGTTAACAATGTCGAAATGAAAAACACTCGATGTTGTACTGCCCACTTTTTAAAAAATATTCAAATGTTACTAAACGTATTTCGGCACTTTAATTGGGCATCACCAGGTACAGAGTATCTCTGGACAGTACAACATCCGAGTGTTTTTCATTTAGAATGTGCAGTTCCACAACATCTCGCCCGAGACTGTTGACTTCAATAAAAAAGGCGATTGGAATTATAAAGTTTGTTTATTTTTTCGAAATCTGTGGCCAAAACGAAGGTGTATCTTACACGCCTGTAAGTATAATGTACTGAAAAATATGGCAATTACCTGTTATCTTCCTCGAGGTATTTATCTAACGCCTTATTACTAAAATTCATGCTTTGACTTATGATATTTTTGATATTTATTTATAGTTACTATGCATTTGTTATTGATCTTTGTCTTTGTTTATGGATTGGAGTTGTTAATCAATGAGAGAGATCTCAAAAAAGAAAAGACGCGCTGAGGAACGAAAGATATTGCATTTGATTTCCTGAGCATCGTTCTCGGGGAAAAAAAGCAAACTTTTAAAACTGGTTACCACAAACATGCAGCACAAACAAACGACACTGAGTTATGAAAAATAATGAGCTAGCTCCGTCCATCACAAGGAGAGTAGTGATCAAAGCCGCGTTTAACTCCAGTACGAAATTATAGTCTTACTCCAATTTCCTTCTCTTCACCCCAGGCTTGATGGAGGCGACGCCCCCGTCTTCGCTCAATATACTACCCACTACTACTCCGTCTTCGGCATGATTAAGTCTCCTTGAGTGCGAATCCGATCTTCCGTCAAAAGACTCCGACATGGAATGAGTCTTCGCTGTTGCTAATGAAAGCGTCGAAGAGGAAAAAAAAGTCATCTCCTGACCTTCCTCGCAGACGCCTTTCCCCTAACCGTCAAGGCTGATTTCCGTCAGAGCACGGCTCGGTTATAAACTGTAACTATCGAGCCACATACGGCCCTTTTGATTAACCTCTACTTGTGCGTAGGAGCCTCTTTGCGAGCCACGACGAGGGCGTAAGGGAAAGGGCATACGGACCAAAGCCATAGAAAAGATGGATACAGTGAAGGGAATCGGAAGACGGAAAAAGTGAAAGGTTATATCTGGTCTATCAAACTAGTGTTTAGCTTTTTTTGTTAATCATTAATGGCTCATGGGAAGAGAAATATCTTCAACCTCTCCTTCTAAAAGCGCATTTGTGCTATTGTTCATCCATTTTACTACTTTCGTCGAAACCAGTTTAGTTCACAATACAAAATAGAGAAAAAAGTGAAGTTCAAATGCGAGAGAAATTCAACGTCGAATTCCCCGCGGTAAGTACGCAACTTAGCTCTGCAATAATGTTGAAAATAGACATGAAATTATCATTTTCATTTATCATTTCAGTATTCTACCAGCTGATCGGTAGGCTTGAAGACAGTGCTCATTCTAAAATCCTAATTTCTGGCATATCGTCTTGCTTTCCCTCCTATGCGTGACCCGCCATTAGATCCCTTTTAAATTCCTCATATCGTCTTCTAATTTAGTCCAGAGTTCTTATTCCCTTTCTTCCTCTTCCGCGCTTCCCCAGTTTCTCTCCTCTACTACCCTCTTCAACATTCCCTCTCTTTTGATAACGCCCTCCATCCATAACTTCTTCCCCCTCCGAATCTTCGCCAATAGCCTCCTCTCCTATCCAACTATGTCCAATGCCTCCTCAAAACTATTATACTTCAATTAATAATTTATAGAGGACTTTTGTACGTAATGCGAAATTTATATTGACTTACTGAAAAACTTTTTACACACAAGTTTTATAGTGTAACTTGAAAACTTTGCATCAAGCGAGTTTCATCGTGACACCTAGGATGTTATTTTAACTCTGGATCATATTTTTAGCAACGTAAAAAATGAATAAACACGAGGGAAACTGTAAGTTACATCAATTACCACGTAGCGCTTACCACAATTGAATACAAACTACAACAGACAGAGAGCGATGTAATAAGACATCCTTTCAAAAAACATCATATTTCGCGAAATTCCTCCTCCAATTTCCTTCCATTCTTTCTTCATGGCAGGTTTCATCACGCTCCAAGTCAAGGCTGGGACACAATCAACGTGTACGTGTGACGCGAGGCGTTAACGGGACAACGGGAGACGGGAAACGCAAGTCAGCGGTCACAATCGACGTTAACGCGGCCCGGAGTAACAATTGACTAACGCAGGCGCAGCTAAGAGATCAGGTGTAAACAACTGTGGAAGTAAATAAGTTGTCTTTGCCAAGAGCATTCTTCAACAGTTGGATGTATCTGCCGACAGATGGCTCCCATTCCCGGATTCTCAGGACTATTCTGATTGGTTTCCCGTGTACGGGACACGGGAAGAGATGAAAGTTGCCCATCTCTCGCGTGCACGTACTCCCCGTACACGTTGATTGTGTCCGTTCGCTATAATTTCCCGTCAGCCATCTTTTCGCGTATTCCCGTTAACGGCTCACGTTACACGTACACGTTGATTGTGTCCCAGCCTTCAGACGTCCCTACGTTAGCTCGTAGGGTTTACGGTATATAGAGACAATAGATGACACCATTCCAGGAATTTTAAGACACAAATTTTCTTTTTTCCACGTCAAAATATCCATTCTCCCGTATGAATCTTTCGTTTAAAAAAAGCGCGAGAATAGCAGCAACACCCAATCACGCATTCCCAATTGGAGATTGCTCAAAAAAATGAAACGCCACCTCTTTGCTCAAGGGGAGAATCAGGCCCCTCTCCGATGTCATATTACCTATTCCTAGGAGAATAAGGGATCTAGAGGGAGTGCTTGACCATTATTCGCGAAGACCACCAAAGGAAGGTGTATTGAACAAACAAGTAATTGAAACATTTCATTCATCTGTCGCCTTCAGCCTCATTAATATTAATATTATCATGACTCCTCACTAAATATCTAGATCTGACAGATGCGATAAAATAAGAGAGATACACTGCCGAACATATAGGTACAAAAACTCGTTCTTTCCGCGAACAATAAGTGACCACAATAAAAATTGAGCTCCACTAAATACACTCCTGTATTTTGCATGCCACAATTTCATCTCCCAAAAACATATTTACACGGCTGCTGACCTAACACCCCCTGCCAAACGCCCATGCGGCGGCTCGTAGATTTAGATTTCGACAAAAGCGCGGAAAAGTCTATAAAAAACAGGTGATGCCTAAGATGGTACTCCTTAACTATTGAAACCATTTAGATTTTAGTGCAAAAAAATTAAATGTGCTTCTTTGTTTGAAAAGATTTTCGTCTCCCTTGACATTTACAGGTTTTCTGGCTGCTGGAATTTCCATGATTTTCCACTGTATTTCTGGTAATCCAGACCTATAGCAATCATGAAAGAGGTACGCAGAAGTAGAGACAACTTGCATTATCCACACAGTTTAAAACATGCTCATGGCTCTCGAACATGTTTAAATTTTCGCGATAGACAGGGTCGGACGGTTAACTCCGTTTCGAAAGTTTACCGACCTCCTTTTCTGTAGGGGAATCGAATGCCTCCTGCTCATCTTCAATCTCCGGGAGCCTTCCCTCCGGGCGCATATCGACCCCCCCGCCCCCCGGAGGAAACGAACCAGAATCATCCGCGGATTCCAGTTCGTTCCCCAAGAACGCCCTTTAGAAAAGGACGACCGACCCAGAGGGCATATCACCGCCCCTTCTCTCTCTTTCATACGTAGGTACATCCCTCTCACACCCACACACAGACTTCACCATTCCTCCCTAAGGTCTTCAACCCTTTTCCCCCCGCCGCGAAACCCATCATCACCGCCTTCTCCAAGATGGATCGAAGTGATGGTCAGTGAGAATGCGTTGAATTGAGTCTCGGGCGGATCCGAAGGCGAGGACGATGCCCCTTTCATTCTGAAACTCACTCCGGAAAACACGCACTAAGAGACAGGAGTCTGTTCCAAAAGGAAACTATTACCGAGATAAAATTTAACGCTGATATGCACGACACGTTAGCTACACTGGACCCGATTTTATGACGCCCGGTTCACGTCAGCCATTGGATGATTTAATTTTTTCTTTACCTTGATGTCAACTTGCATTATCATCAAGATATAGGATAACATAATATAAGTGAGTATATGGAGCGTAGCGTTGTATGGAGCAGAAACGTGTACCCTCATAAAAGAAGACGTGAATAGGCTGCAGGCATTTGAGACGTGGGTGTGGAGAAGGATGGAGAAGGTGAGGTGGACGGATAGGAAGACTGACGAGGAAGTGCTTGAGACGGTGGGCGAGGAAAGGAAACTTTTGAATGAAATCCGACATAGGCAGTGTAGATGGCTGAAGGATGTAATAAAGGGTGATGGGTTGCTGAAGAGTATGATAGAGGGAAGGATTTTGGGCAAGCGGGGAAGGGGAAGAATGAAAGTAGGTTTATGGACGGGATGAAGAAGGGTACATCTTATGCGGAGGCGAAAAATGATATAATCGAGGGAGATGCGAGGGCCCCTGAATGTGTAAAAGACCGGGAGGAGATTCTCAGGCATTCAACAAAACCTACCTTTACCGGTAGAATACATTATAATAATAATAAGAGGAACGGCAAAAGGAAGACCCATGAGAAAAAAGGTAAAATAAAGTAGACTACGGTAGCATGGAAATGTGCAGAGAATGACAGTTAACTATGTTATGGAATAGAGTAGAGAAAATCAGGATATGTTAACTTGTAATGATTAGCTTATTACGAGAGTTAAGGTAATTATTTTTTTAGGCTAAATAAGGTGTATATAGGTTAAATTTATAACGTTAGCTTACAAACATAAGTACACGGTTGAAAAGTGCTGTACATGTGAAAGAAAGTTGGCCTTTTCAATGAGAGGGGCCACAAAAAAACGCGTCTTTAGTATTAATTTTGCAAATGTCAGTTTGCTAACCCTGATGATGGATTTAAGTATGTTCCCAAACGTCAGCAGAGAAAATAAACGATTTAAATTGGACCTAAACCCTCGAAATATGGAAATAATTATGTAATTTGATAACTGAGGTCAATAAATTAATAATTTGTCTTTATTGAGCGAATTTAGGACTGTTCAGTTCTCTCTTACAATTAACTCATTTGACGAACGCAAACATCCATGTCCTGGGTAGTAAATAATATACCCAGGCGGGATTAGAACCCGCGACCCTCAGGTAGGAAGGATGAAATATAGAGTTGCTTCGCTTAACATACCGAGAAAATATTTAATCATCTTTTGTCCCTCCTTGCCTTGCCTCCACCCCCTTGCCTCAACCCAAATCAACGGGGTAGGCGTTTCTTACTTTAATTCATCTCCTCTTCTGACTTCTGTCTGAAGCATTTCCTTTTCTCTAGTCTTTCTTCTTTACGTCTTCTGCCACTTTGTCCTTCCATTTCATCTTCGGTCTTCCATTCTTCCTCTTCCCAATAACTTCTATTTTCTCAACTCTCTTTCCAAACATAGTTTCCTACCATTCTCTGCACATGTTCATATCGCTGTAGTCGACTTTCTCTTACTATTCTTCCCATGAGTCCTTCTACCGTTTCTCTAATATACTCTTTATTTATCCCATCTTTCCTCGTCACTCCACTCATTCAACGCACTATCTTCATTTCAGCTACTTCCAGTTATCTTTCCTATACCTTTGTAGTTGCCCATGTTTCCGACCAGTACAACATAGCAGACCTCACCATAGACCTGATTAGCGTTCCTTTCATCTTGAAGCCCACCCTTCCATCGCATGGTACTCAACTGATTTTTTTCCAGTCCAGCCGTCCACAGATTATTCTGTGTTGCATTTATGAGAAAGTATTTACATATTGCAATTAATATCACAACGCCCATGTGGCGGCTCGCGGGGAGTGACATACATATGTAGATATAGAATGCGGATTATCGTACATTTAATTTTAGTAGAAAATGTATGCGACGAAAATTCGTATTAAAGAGGCAAATGCACGCTGATCTATAGTGAGTGGTCGATGGAAAACATCGAAAAACTACACAATTAGCACGCAATCTCAGTTGTGTTGGCAGTTGACCATTATCTCTGCCTAAACTTTAGAATCAAAAATGAAGACAATCAGATTATGGAAATAAGAAAGCCTAAAATGTACAATGTACCTTTTTATTTTAGTAAATGTGGTGATAAATATTTCAGGGTAATTGTGCCAAAGGTTCTACATAGTCTTGCTAAACAGTCTTAGGCATTTCTTAAAAATTAAAAAAAAATACCAAAGGTTAAAAAAGAAATTTAACAATGGTCGATAACAACAATTGATCTATATAACTGTAAATTTATCAGTAGTATATGATCTGTATATCTATAAACATCTGCTGTAAAATGAATGTAAACATTTTTCACACTATTTATATAAATATTTCAATTTATAGTAAGGATAAAATTTTAAACATTTCAATGTATTATTTGCATTGCCTTGTGTATATATGTAATTATCTCAATTGGGACCTTCAGGCAAGCCTTAGGCTTTGGAGGACCAGGATTTTTATAAACAAAATATTAAAAAATTTAAAAATCAGCCTGTGTCCGCTCATGGATAATCGGGGTTAACAAATATGGAGGACAGGCCACGCCCACGTTACAGGTTCTAGCATTGGCCATCATTGCAAGCGCCCTCTCCGTCTACCTCAATGGCGTCCACATTTGCGAGGAGTATAATTGAAGCCATGACATCACTCCCGTCACTCAAACGGCATAATATCCTGCCCGTCTAAGTTGAAAGTGACGTCAGAGGATTTTTATGATGACAACGCCGGTTTTCCTCAATTGTGATGGCGAGAGGCAGAGAGAAAGTGAGAGAAGTGGAGCTCGCGAAGAACTTTGATCCGAAAGCCTTCCCATTATCTAAAACGCTCAGAATTTGTCTGAGAGAGTGAAAACGACAGGAGCAGGCCCAGAGAATTTGACAGAAGGGGGAAAACAAGAGGATCGAGATGAAGGGAAAGAGGGAGGGAGGGAAGACGAGGAAAAGGGACGATCAGAGTCGACTAACGCTGAACAGGCGCGCAAGTACTTCAGTTGATTGGTAGCCTAATAAGAGGGAAAAAAAACAATGCGTAGCTCCGTTTTGAGATGTGGGTTTCCCACAACATTCCGTAACTAAAACAGACGACTGCAATTGTCCATAAAAAATGCATAATTACGATGTCATTTTACGTAGAAAACAATGAATTGTCTTATTTTTAAGGAAAAATATCTTATCCTCCCAAAGATACCATAATATCAGTCTCTTAGCATTCTGGTTTACGAGCCATTTTATGCGTGCTCTGGCCATTTTATGCGTGGAAATGATCCATGAATGTACTCCAGAGAGACATTCTGTAAAAAGAGAACATTTTCACGTATCTAGCTGTCGACAAAAAATTAAGTGTGTGGTTTGTACGTTTTCCCAAGTATTTTGAAACGTAAACGATATAGTAACAGCAGTGATTTTCTAATAATCACAAAAAATCTTCCGTTGTGAGTGAGTTTTAAGAATACCACTTGAAAAAAGTGTCAAGTTAAAGACATATGTTGAGATTTTAGTTTTTTCCCGAGTGTTCCCGTCTCATAAAAGCATATCCTCGACCCACTGTTATAAATGCACTATTGCACCAATGATGCGCTAACCTGGCGAGTATCATTTTTTGTTTCGTCACTAAAGAAAAACAGTTTTCGAATCAGTTAGACTTACGATATTTTACGAGAAAATTGAAGGCAGACCAATCAAATGTCTTGATCTCTATGATCTTTCTCATTACCGATGGAATTCTTAATAATCATAATATTTATTCTTACATGTTTCATTACAAATATTTTTTTTCTGCTTTAAGGAAGTAATATAGCCTAAAATGCAAAGAGCCTGCCTGTGTTTAGGCTAATTTCAAAAACATTAATGCGGAAAAGAACACATCAAACCATGATTAACAAAATATGAAAAATATACAAACAAAATAGGTGCGTAAAAAAAGAAATTTTACCACTGTGCTGGCTTAAGAACTTACAAAAATAAGGCAATTGTACTACAAATGTGATTGAAAATATAACATACTTATTTAATACTAAATTTACTGACCCTTTACAATAAGGTTTCTATATCATCAAATGTTAATAACCATTTTAGAATCAGCCTTTGATACCTATTGAAATGGGAAGATTCTTTGACATAATTTGGCAGGAGATTATACAATTTGGGCCCAACATACAGAAAACATCTTTTATACATTGTGAGATTAGGTTTGGGTGCAGGGACCCAGAAACCTCTTCGAAAATTAAACATGATATCACTCCCTAATTAAGATGGACTGTGACCACTAAGTAAATAAAAGATTTTCAGTAATTTATAGCAGTACAAGTACCTCAGTGGGAGTATTTTTAATTCATTAAACAGAGGACGGGAGTCTTCATAGCGATTTTTTTTGTAATATAAGTCTTGTTATTTTTTTTCTGTATGAAATAGGCTGACTTAAAAGTACTGTAATAAGCTCCGCCCCAAAACGCAAATTCATATTCCAGCTTTGAGTGCTCTACCCCTTCCTCTGATACCACTCAGTCTACATGCATCAACAATAAAAAACATTAACAATGTAAATAGACGTATGGGCTTACGCGGTTTCCTCTAGTATTATTAAATTTCACTCATGATCTACCACCGCTTATCAAAATGGTTAAATTCATTAGGCTGCAAAGTGCGTGAAATTAAACGAGTAATAAGTTAAAAAGGGATAAACCCAACTGGTCACATCACCTAAAACTTGATTGCAATGGACAATAAAAAAAGAAAAATACGCCATAGGCAAAATATTTGTGTATACAAGGGATCATTCACAGCGTAGATAAAGCATTTACACATTCGAAAGCGCATTAATTTATTACAAAAGCACTGAACGTGGCGAATACGTAATGTGTGCCAAAAAACAGAAAAATCACAAAAAACGAAATAGCAGTTAAATTACAAACTGCTGTAAAAGATTTTATTTCAATCGGTGCCTGAAATTATTTCCAGGTAGATTGCTGGAGCACAATTTTGGGGACATATTTCCGTACGAAATCGAGGATTTAGAATTATATTTCCAAACTTTTTCCGAAAGTCTGTAACCCGAGATATAGTTTACAAAGGGATTTATTTATCATGTTGAGGGGAATCTGTAATAGAACATGCAAATAACTACTAAAATGAAAATATGGGTCACCAGAATAACAGGAGAGGTGTTATTGAAAGAAAGAACGGTGACCGTCGCCGCGTTTCGCAGTACCGAAATAGTTCATAAAATTGCAAAGGCTTGAAACGCTCCGGCAAATGCAGAAGCAATATCATTCCGCCAGAAACTCATTTGCAGGGATATAAAATTCTCGATCCAAAAGGTTTTTTTTTCCAATTCTGCCACTTCGAATCCTGTGCGGGGGACTTCGATTACAAATCGTGCAAAAAAAACCGACTCCACTGAGGGCGAATTGAGCACTGCACCGTTGCAGACGACATAAATTGCTTAACCAGCCGTCCTTCATTTCACCAGGCTCGCCTAAGTTCAAATTAGACGGACCATCGAAATACTGCGTATGCTCTTCTGCAAAAGACTGCCGATGCAATAATGAATTTAGGGTCACACTGCGCAAATGTTCCGACAAAATCCATTTCGAAAAAAAAACACTTTTAATTTGCCTCCGTGGGTATTATTTTATTTACTTTCAAACCTTATAATTTTCTGCTGCAATCGTCTTTTCCACAAAAAAAATAAACTGCCACCCTGGAATTCAATTTTTACTAAAAAGCCTTTCACAATTGATTAAACCCTCCTACCCCCACTTTATAAGCTAATCGCTCAATTCTACCAATTCACGCTAACGAATAAAATACGCGCACATTAAATTTCCAACTTAAATGAGCGAAATACGATGATGACAAAAAACATACTAGGAATTACGAGATGTGGACGAATTTGAAGCCTTTCATTCATTTATAACCTTCCATCAATATTTAATTACCGAATTACGACTTCATTCAGGCTTCGACGAGGAAATGAAGATTTGCTTCTTCATCCTGGGTGATGCGTGGTCGTAATTCAATAGTCTCTGATCAAACCAGAGACGCAAATGGTACGAAGCCATAGTATTCGTTTTATTCAGAGCGTTTGTTGACTGTTCTAGCCTGTCGATAGAACGCGGAGGTAGGGGGAGGCCCCCCCCCCCTCATTCATCTCCGGCACTCATTCTGCACGGCCAAATTAATTTCCGCTTTGGCCAATCGAACTTGGGGGGCCGTCCCTTAGAAATATGACCTCTGGGCGTCCCGGCTTACAATGAAGCTAACTAAATGGCATCAGGTGAAAGCGGCATCGAGCACAAGACCCTGGGTGGCCCTGACCCCGGAGTAACTCATTCCATAACATCTGAAATCTTAAAGATAGCATATTCAAAGTGGATTTTACAAACTGAGATGAAACTAGCGGAGAAATCGTCTTCGTCCTTGCCAAAGCTTAAATACCCTACAACGCTTTCATTTAAAAAAAACGTAGTTTTGGTCTGATCCACCCCATTTTAGAACTGTGCCGTCTATGGATCACTAGAGGCTTATGATCCAAATTTCAGCTCGATAGCTCAGTTTTTACGGCAGTCATCGTGCAAAGAGACAGACAGATGGACATATGTTTCTAGATGGACTCGTAAGGTGATGCTGATCATTTCTATATATACTTTTCCATACCTGCCACGCCTCCTTCAATGCGTTACATTTCTGCTGTGACAAAATCAATACACCCTACCCACGTATAAAAATAGGGTTTCCTGGCTATTTTCACAGTAATTCCGGCGTGAAAGTGAAAGTGAAATTGGACGAAGAAAGAGGAAGTGGAAAGTTGAAAGTCCGGGCGAATGATTTTTCCTCTGTGAATTTCACACAATTGAGTGAACACTAGCGGATGACTCTGTTAAAGTTACTGCGTGGCTAGTTTCGTAGTTCTTTGAGAATTGAAAGTGGAAATTTTTGCAAGATGTCTAAATGAGAGTGCTCGGATAGTTGCAAAAGAACATCAATTTGTAGGAGAAATCGTGTACAATATTTTAATTAAAGTCGTTAACAATAAGCGAAAAGATCTGGAACATTGAAAAAATTAAAACTTTAAGAATTCTCCTCCTAATACACTTGCCACTTTTCCCATTTGCCTCTAACGTATCATCCATAAATTTACACTGTTCGGAAAAACTCTAAAAAGATGGATGGGAACGAATAATTCTCCGTCACAAATGACATGCAAGAAAAGGCTAAGGTAAAAAAAGGTTGATGCATTTGCAGGGTGTCCATCAGCTGGGGATTAGAAAATTCACTGAGATTTCCAGGTTTCCCAGACATAATTTTTATTTTTCTGGAGGAAATATTGATTTTTTTCTCGTTGATTACAACAGAATTTATGGTACGTTTTTTTGGGCGATAAAACTTAATAATATTTTTAAACTTGCATATTTGGAGGAAAATAAACACAAAACTTTAAAATAGTTTGACAGAAAATCACATCACCACCTAAATTCTTAGATTTAAACATTATCATGCTGGCGCTAAGAAAAAAGGTTATATTACAGCCAAACGTTTACATAGAGAGTTAAAAACACCCCTTCAGAAAATCGAGCAGAAAATGGTTCTACAAGCTAATGGATCCATTGTTATGATGGCCAAAATCAATAAGTTTAAGTTCGAATTCCTTCCTTACGCACCATATTCGCCAGATATAACCCCATCGGATTATTTTCTGTTTACAAACCTGAAAAAATGACTTGGCGATAAGAGATTTGCCATCTAGAAGAGGTGGAGTCTGCGGTTGATGGCTATTTGGGGGAGCTCGACGATTCTCACTATAAACTGGGTTTATAGTTTTCCTGGGTTTCCCAAGGCTCCTTTGGTTGACCTGCCTTCCTTTTAGCATCCGTTTCGGGATTTCCTCCTTCCAGCATATTCTCCAAGTGTTCCAACCTATGAACTCTCTTGATTTCATAGTTATGTATAGACCCTGAATTCCAGTTCATCGTTCCCAGAATATCCCTAGCATCACTCTGCACCTAGTCTGCCTATCCTTTCTGGGGCTCCCAATCGGTTTCTTTCCTCCCATTTTTCTTCTGATGACTGATGATTTTTCTTCTCTGTTCCTCTATAATTCGTCTTCTGTTAATTCCCTTCCCAACGCAGTATCTTGATTTTTATGAAGTCACATAGGAAAACTTCATTTCATATATGAAACCAGTATTAAGCAAAAATTGGTCGTTAAGGTAGTGCGAGCGAGATGGTTCCCTAATCATAATAGAGACCATATTCGAAATATACGTTTTAATTTCACCAGCTGTGAGATACCCAAATTAAATTTTGCATTATCAATGGTGCAATAATTGTGATCCCGAAGAATTTACTGCGGTGACAATATGATTAATTTTCAAAAATAGTTGAGAAAACATACAAAATACACGCTGTTAGTTTTTTTACGACATCTTAGTGTTACAAATACCTCATTTTGTAAATAATGTCTCTCTGGAGTGCATACACGTAACATTTCCCGTGTAAAACGGCTGGTATTTTTTTGCAAATATCTCCGAAAGTAATGTGATAAGGGGTTACATTTTTGGCGTTAATGGAAGGGTGATACATTTTTTGTTTAAAATGAGATCAAATTCATTGATTTACAAGTAAAATGATATTTCACTCAAACTACCCTAAGAGGGGTAGCCGTTTGACAGCGGCTCAGTTTCTAGGGGTGTCATACAGAAGGATGGGTGGCTAATTTGAAACAAAGGAAAACCTCTTGAAGCGACGGTTTGGTGAAGTCCTCTACAGATAGCGTTTATTTCCCCATAATTTTAATGATCCTGGTAAATATCAATGCATATTAATTTGATGTACGCATACAGTTAAACCTGAATTAAGCAATCACCGATAATTCCGCTTAAAATTAGTCGTTGAGAGGGGTGGTCGCTTGATAGGAGAGGTCGTTAAGATGCGTTTAACTGTAATTGATACGGCTCATCATTGTATCTTCGCCTGATGTGCCCATTCTCTTTCACGGATTCGTATATCTTTTGGTGGTACCTTTATTTGAAGGCAGATAGCATGAATTGACCTCAGATTTCGAAGTCATTAAACTGAAAAACTTTTATTGGAATATAATAATCACTGATTACGATTACAGCTTAAAGACACGAAAATTTTCGTCCCGAATTAAGGCAACGTCATATCCCTAATTTCTCCTCTCGTGTTCGATTAGAAGCGCCCTTGAGTAAGGAGGTCACAAGTATGACCAGAATGGACCGCTGAGAGCAAAATGGGGAGAGGAGAAAGGGGGTGAGGAAGGACGGGAAGAGACGGGACAAAGTGAGTTAAGAGCGCTTCTGTAGTTCCGGACAAAAGTGAGGGCCCAAAAAAAAAAAGAAAACTTTCCGAGCGGGAGCGTGGGGCAGTCGGGACACGGTGTGTCGATCGCCGCCCGGGGGACCCGACCACAGAATCGAATTTGGCGGTCACGGAAAGACGGACGAGGAGGGCTGGATGGGGAGAAGAGAGACGATGTGTCACTACAGAGCACCCAAAGAGGTTGAAATGTATTGAGTGGGACGCTGCTGGCGGCATTTGCACGGAGGGTGGCAGGAGGGGTGCTCCTAAAAAAGGAGGTCACATCCAAATCGACCAAAACGTCGACATTTCGGTAGGTTTCTTTGAAACAACTACAACCACAAAGTACGAAGTTGACGAGACAAAGAGACGACTGCAAACATCAAGACCGTTTTACATGTCGGATGATCTTGAGATAGATCATCCGAGAATACATTCGTGTTATTTATTGATCTGAAAGGATGCGCAGAGGTAAGTTTTATCGCTGATATGCACTGCTTCTAATTTGATCAGGACGACGAGAATGGACGTCGTGCACTGGAAAATGTCATAGAATCATTCGAGGGGATCATGCAATAGAACACAGAAAGTTCTCAAATTTTTCTCGAAAGATCGAGCACATGATTTATTTGCTTCTTGTATTGGATTTTCGGGGAGGTGACCGACAACTAAGGTCATTTGCGCCGTAGGGGATAGGTAAGTGAGGAAGGGTGGATAGAAACCCAGCGTCGACATTAGCCTGCTCTTAACGAAAAGCGACAAGGGGACCACGGTTTAACGTCTCATCCGACATACGGAGTGCTGTACTTGAAGTGCCCTCCACAAGACACTCAAGTAGGGATCGGGTTTCCTCTGAAAACTATCCCCCTCTGCAGGGATTCGAACCCTGGCCACCCGTATGGTTAGCCAGTACACTAGCCACCTCGCCAACCCGACCCTATTTGCCTCTTTTTTACTTGATTTTGACGACGATGCGAATTTTTTAAGCGCGGAAATTTCTCCTTTACTCAAGGCAAGAATTTCATTCGAACGACCACCCTGAAGACAGTTCGCCCCGTACAAAAAGCCATAGGTCATTCATCATCGGAGTTCACGCCTAACTTTATTCAAACGGCAATTATAAAATATTGCTTCGGTCATCCACGATATGAATTCGGAGTAGAATGGAGAACGTGCGGAGGACGGAAAGGAGGAGAAGCAAAGAGGTACTTCGGCATGGCATGTGAGAAGGAGAAACTTCTGGAGTAGATTAGAAAAAGGCAAAGCAGGTGTTAGGAAGGTGTGATGAGGAGTGAAGGATTGCTTCAAGCTGCGATAGAGGGGAAGATGTCGGGTAATCGAGGAAGACGGTGAAGCGGAACAGACTGTATGGATCGGGTGAAAAAGAGTAGGGCGCATCTTAAGATGAAGAAATAATGAGTTTAGTTTATTCGGGTTTTTTCCCGCGTTGATTCATTTTAACGGACAACAGTTTCGCCAACGTTACAGTTAGCGTCGTCAGGTCCTGCATGAGCTGCAGAGATTCAATTTCCTTTATACAGGGTTTCCCATAAATGTCACGCCACAGTGACACTGGAGCTAGGGCAGCATAAGAGGAACCGAACCAGCCTAATATGACTTCAGTAAAAGTTACACGGTTTTCGAGATATTGCCAAATTAAAGCTTTTTCAAAAATTTAACTTTTTTTACAATTCTAGTCCCAGAATTCAATCGGATAATTTAACGTTCTCATTAGGGCCGCTCTTTTAATCTTCCAACTGTGACTCATGTGCCGACTTCTACCTGGAACAGAGGCCCGAGAGGGAGGGGGGTCATGGGGTCCGAACAAACAAAAGAAACGCTAAAGCCGCTATACCTGTCTAACTTGATCGGCTTTCAAAAAATGGGATGGATAGAGTACTTTATTTGTTAATTTGTGGCAGTAGCCCCATCAGAGAGCCAAATTGAGAGCTATTCAAGTGAATTCTGGGACTAGAAATGTAGAAAAAGTGAAATTTTTGAAAAAGCTTTAATTTGGCAATATCTTGAAAACCGTGCAACTTTTACTGAGGTCATATTAGGCTGGTTCGGTTCCTCTTAGGCTGCCCTAGCTCCAGTGTCACTGTGGCGTGACATTTATGGGACACCCTGTATACCTAACGCCTGGGCTAGTCAGGCGCACGTTGATTGGCCGGCTGGACCTTTGAATTGAATTGAATTGCAGCTCATTCAGGACCTGACGACGCTAGCTGTAACGTTGGCGAAACTGTTGTCCGTTAAAATGAAGCAACGCGGGAAAAATCCGAATAAACTTAACTCAATCAACCACCGCGGAAGCCTCCGTACCAATGAAGAAACTATGTTATGAAAGAAATTATGATGGTAAATAAATTTGGGTACCTGTAGAAACACAGGCGGTGTTTTTCTCATACCAATTTAAATCTGACTTAACCAGTAGACATAAGGAGGTTTTGGATACGGTTGGAGAGGAGAGGAAACTTGCGTTGAAGGTTCGGAGGAGGGAGAAGGGATGGATGGAGGACGTATTGAAATAAGGGGAATGTCAGAGAGAATTATATCAATGAGGAGGAGGAAGGAAGAGGAATGGAATTCTGAACGAAATAAGAAGAGGAGGATAATAAGACGAATTCAAGAGGGATCTAACGGTGGGTCATTCTGAGGAGCCTAAACGGAACAATATACCAGTAGGATCAAATCTGTTCAAAAACCCACCATTCAGCTGGTAGAATGCTCAAATGCGAAACCAGTAGATTTCCATAATAGGTAATAGTTGTATGCAATTACATGCTAAAAACAATGCTCCAGGAATAAACTAGTGAGATCAAGGTTAGCCTCCAAGGAAATCACCCAGATAGAGCATGTACTCGCGTCTCAGCTTCCCACGCGATGGAGGGAAAGGAGGACGTAAAGGTCGGAGAGGGAGGGTCGGATGGGGTAAGGGGAAGAGGGTTTGGTCACTCCGAAAACGCCACTTCTGGCCCGTTCGTGTCCTCTCTCCTTGTCCCATTTCCGTGAGAAGACAGGTCGCCTCGGGGACCTGCAGCACTTTGAGGCTTCCCTTTTCCGCTCCGGTTCGAGACTTTGAGAAAAATGGGGTCACGGGAAGACTCCTCTTCGGGGGGGAAAAAGGGAGCCTGGGGATTGAGATTTCCGCACGGCCGAACGCGAATGAGCGGAGAAGATAGTGGATAGGGTCCCTTTCACGTGGTCAAAGTTTTTATCGTGGGGAAATGTCGTTTGGTAACACTCAGAATTTAAGTACCAGGAAAACTGTCCTTTTATTTATTATGCTTTAGTGCAATCTAAATTAAACTACGGGATAATCTGCTGGGGAGGTGCCTATAAAAATTCGCTCAATCCGCTGCAGATTCTCCAAAAAGCAATAATGAGACTCATTGTTAATATTGCTCTTTTCAGGTATTTCCGTCGCGTGTTTGGTTTTTTTGACAACAGTTTCTCCCCTTTTCCTGGGGGCGTCTTTAGGTCCGTTGGACATTTTTGTAATTTACAAAAATGTCCAACGGACCTGAAGACGCCCCCAGGAAGAGGGGAGAAACTGCTGTCAAAAAAAACCAAACACGCGACGGAAATACCTGAAAAGAGCAATATTAACAATTATAAGAGTCGCAGAAGCCTTCAAAGAAGTGAGACTCATTGTTAGAAAATGTAAATTTGAACCGTCCTTCTCCATATTTGTGGATTTACATATATTCCCTACACGTCATCTTTACGTTTGTAATGTATTGAAAATGTTCTACCTCAGAAGTGGGAATGAACCTAAGGTAGAACCAAACGCCAATAAATACAATCTGATATCTACAACAATGTATATTTTTCTCAAGTCCAATTTGTCTCTGTTTAAACGTTCACTTGTCTATATAGGGCCAAAATTATTTCTTAGGTTGTCAGATAATATAGGAGTTGCCATTAGATAAATATCAATTTTGAGCAGCGTAAAAAGATGGTTATTTGATGTGTAAAATCTAGACGTGTTTTTTTTGTCAATGGTCTGGTTAACACTCACAATAAACGGCATGTACGACAGGTTGAGATTAAACAAAGAATTGTCATATTTTTCATGTATATATTTCTGTTACGTATCTGGTCTCAGTTTATTCATTTCTCAATTATTCGAAATGTAAATTGTTCTTGAGGTATCCCAAGTACCTAAAGGCAATGCCTAAAAGTGATTCCTAATTCATCTTTTTTTTAGTTGAAATGGTGAGATGTCCATGCAAGGTTGATTCAATGGATGAATTAATTTATTATTATTAAAAAACTGCGTAGTTCTCCCTGCTAGGGTTAAATATGGCCCAGCAATGAAATTAATTACATTCTGGCTTGTCCTGCGGTGACATACATTTCTTATCACCTGTTGGAAATTTATAAAAACAATTTTTATGAAACCATATGGATTTAGAAATGAAACCTCGCGCTCTACACAAAATAGTGAGAAATTCCAGTACGTATTAGCCGTATAAACGTTTTAATTGAACCAAGGAAGTCAATTTGGTAAAACTGGCTCTTTGCCTTACGTTCCTTTGGTGTGCAAAGCACCATGACTAGAATGAAAATAAATTATGTAGTCCATAATGAATTTAAAAAACATTTAATCTTTCACAGAATTATTGACTGGCTTGACGCACATGAGCATGCCACGGCGTGGTGAAACGCGTCGTGCCCGTTATTAAACCTGTGGTAGATAATGGTTCAACTGGCTTCCCCTAGGATTATACTGTAGCCAAAGTTGCAGCGAGAGGCCGTTTTACGACTAAAAAGTAGAAAAAATTAGAAAAAGACGAGTCTTATCGTTGGGTCAAAAAGGACCCGACGATAGCAGTAAAGGATTAAAAGATCTTAATTCAAATGAAACCGCAGTAAGGCTCAACTCAAATTCGAGCAAGACATTTCAATTGTCAGTCCATTATACCTCATTTCTGACCCTTGCTCTATATTTTCTACGGTGGAAAATACATTGAAATTGCATAAATTTACGATGTCACAATCTTACTACACGCGTAGAGACGTACGGGTATTCCCGTGGCAATCCATGGCGATCCATCGCTCAGTGATAGGTACGAATCCAGGGGAAAATACGGTTTGTGGTGGTTGAGGGATACAAACTAATTGAATATTAATAGCAAAGCTTTATCAATGAAAAGCGGACTTATTTACAATAATTCAATTCAAGATAAAAAAGATAATGAAAAATCCTGTCATTTGCCACGCGATGGCAGAAAAAGAGGGAATTACTGACTTCAAGCGTTTTTTGAAATCATCCTCCTAGTCGTGACTCATGCTTCAGACTGTATGTCATGTTTGCACTCCAGAGTTGTCGTTCAATATATCATCTCATTGCGCCACGTGAAGGGAGATGACAGAAATTACAGTCATGAAATCATTTAATAGTTCACCACTAGATTAATAGAGGGAACATAAACGATAATCATCATTCAGCTGAGTTTTTTGGAGTCGACGCCAATTTTCCCGGATCAAAACAAGAGATTGAGAGCGACATCAATTGTCACCAAAGTGCTCATAATATTTTAGCACGTCAATTATTATAAGTAATATGAGCAGTTTCCATCAAACTAATTGTGAGTCGTAGATTTATCTTTGGAGACACTGCGGCAAAAGTTTTGCATATTGGATGGCCCAAACAACGGGCTGCTTGTTAAGTTTAAATTCCTGTGTTAATGAGTCTCGTAATTTGAAATATACTGCCATTCTTGCGTCAATTTTCAATACATGCTCAATGAATATCGTCCTGATTAAATCGCAGCTATAATTGAGGTGTATGAATGCACATGGCAGATAAGTTTTCCCGACCATTGACGATTCATTTGCATTTTTAAAAATTTCAACCAAATCGATAATTCGCCCAACTACCATATTTTATGTGGGGAAATTAAAAGAAAATATTTTTTTTTAATGTCAGATGTCTGGGCTTAACTAATGAGCTTAAAAGTGCATTGTTTTCACGCTAAAAGGCCAGCACCACAAAACCATCAAGCGTCGGCTTGGGAATAGAAGCAAATTACGCTGAAGCCTCATGCGGACGTGGATTTGGAGGAGCACTGAGAAAATAAGATCGAATTAAAGACATGTAGAAAAAAAGCGCAAAGCATGTAGTGGGAGGCATTACTTAAGAGCAGGAAGAAATGGTGGGTGGAAAATTGTAAAAATATGGTAGGAGGGATAAGGTCTGAAATCAGTGGGTCAAGAAATAAACGTGGAATATTTACTCCACTAATGGGCATACATAAAAGAAGCTTATTTCATTGTGAAATGATGAAGTACTTAGTTCTCCACAAAATTTCCATATATTTAACAAAGTAAGATAAATAAGCTCTTTTGACTGAATCTACCCTAAAAAGAAATGTGACGGATGCGTAAGCAAGTAACTTCTGTTAATGAAGAGGAGACCAACGCGAAGAATTGGAATGTGTATTATATACGCATTGGGGAAACCTTCTTGACTGAATGAAAAACAAGTCCTTGGTTATGATTCCACACTTTATTTAAAGCAACACGACCAAGGTTTCGGCATATCATGCCATCATCAGGTACAAGCAATTGGGTGGCTTACACTTATATAAGTACCCGTAAGGGGGAGGGGTATCATATCCAAGTAATTGTTTTTTATTCATGATAAAGGAGTTCAACCGAGTAACGCCAGAGACTGTCCTTTTGACTGCTTTGAATTGAGGGATTTCTAACCGATTATATTGAAGACATTACAAAAAAAATGAGCCACATTTCTCGATTTAAGACAGAAAACGAAGCCCTTTTGATTCTTTCTGCCCTTAAAAGGGAGAAACATGATGGGCTTATGTGCGCGAAGGAGTAAATCCGTTGATGGTTGAACGAATGAGACATTTAGGAGCAATGAGACGGATAGCGGCGTATACCAGACTAGCGCCTTCGTCGCGAGGAGCACATCCAATCCAGCGCATCGATAAGGCCTTATACGAAAAGAGCAGAGCGACACAGATACGAAAGACTTCCCCCCACCTCCCATCTGTGGTATACGCATAGAGCAAACCTTTTGGACTTCTTTGAATTAGGAAGTGGTATCTCTATCAAATAATATTGAAGATATTACAAAAACGAGCCACATTTTTCGATCTAAGACAAATGACTACGTTCTTTTGATCCTCTCTGCCCTTAAAAGGTAGAAACATGATGGGTTTATGAGCGCGAGGGAGTAAATCCGTCGATGGTTGAGCGAATGAGACATTTAGGAGCAATGGGACGGATAGCGGCGTGCACCAGACTAGCGTCTTCTACGCGAGGAGCACATCCAATCCAGAGCATTGATAAGGCCTTTTACGATAAGAGCCGAGAGACATAAATTCGAAAGACTTCCCCCACCTCCCTTCAGTGATATACGCCTAGAAGGAACCTTTTGACTGCTTTGAATTCAGGAGTGGGATTTCTAACAAATAATGTTGAAGATATTGCAAAAACGAGCCACTATTTTCGATCTAAGATGGATAGCTAACCACTTTTGACTCTTTCCATCATTAAAGTGAGCAACATGATGGGTTTATGTGCGCGAAGGAGGATATCCGTTGATGGTTGAACGAATGAGACATTTAGGAGCAATGAGACGGATAGCGGCGTGCAATTGACTAGGGTATTCATCGCGAGGAGCACATTCAATCCAGCGCATCGATGAGGCCTAATACGATAAGAGCCAAGAGACACACATTCGAAAGACTTCCCCCCCACCGCCCATCTACGATATACGCATAGAAGGAACCTTTTTTGACTGGTTTGAATTCAGGAGTGAGATTTCTAACAAATAATATTGAAGATATTACAAAAACTAGCCACAATTTGCGATCTAAGACAAATGACTAAGTTCTTTTGATCCCCTCTGCCCTAAAAAGGGAGAAACATGATGGGTTTATGTGCGCGAGGGAGTAAATCCGTCCGTCGATGGTTGAGCGAATGAGACATTTAGGAGCATTGGGACGGATAGCGGCGTGCACCAGACTAGCGTCTTCATCGCGAGGAGAACATACAATCCAGCGCATCGATAAGGCCTTTTACGATAAGAGCCGAGAGACATAAATTCGAAAGAATTCCATCCCCTCCTACCTCCCATCACGACGTCCGGCCGGGGCGTCGAGAGGATCGCCAAAGGGGGTGGAGTCGGTCGGTGCAATTAAACCGCAGGAGGATTAGAATCCCCCACTTCCCACCGTACGGTAGTGTGCTGAATGGCTCACTTGTGACAACTCTCCCGTGAGAGGTAGAGAGCGCACACATGCTTCGCCGTCCAAGGGACCTAGAGCAAACATCCTTTAAGTCCCGTATTGCGTATACGGGAACTCCTCCATAGAACCTCTATAGAACTCGACGCCGAATGGATTCGTCCGGGGGAGGGAGGGTGCGGCGGAGTACATATATATATACATATAAATCTATGTGGTACGGGCTCATAGGTGCTTCAACGAGCGACGACTGCACGTACGACTTGGGCGTTGAATCTCAGGGACTCCACTCCGGATAGGTAAGCCGCAAAGCACTAGCGTCTGTCTCGTCTTATTAGATTCCCCTTAAGAGCAAGCAGTGTAAGGCGGCTGGAAACACTTCAGCCTCCCACATACACATACTACACGGTCCTTCTCGCTGCTTTCCTGAAGGAAGTGTGCGAAAGTTGGGGTGGGGAAGGAGGCAAGGAATAGTCTCGAGGTTTGCAGGTCTCATTTCTCAAGGAGCGAGAGAAAACAGGACGAAGAAAAAAAATGAAATCCTTCCTCTACACATTTTTTTCTCCTTTTCCTCCACTCACCCGTCCGTACATGAGGAAAAATACGTTTTATCCTTCCTTAAGGTTGCTCTGTCCTGACTATTAGACTTTTATGAAGTCCATATTACCACAAAGAGTTTGAGCGGAGAGGTTCAATCAACTATCAGCGAACTCCATCATCTCCGGCTTAACTTTGCGGAAGTTAATTTCGTAAATGAAAATGAAAAAACTTTGTAATATCCCACCAATTTATTTTATGGTACAACTAGTTTCGTCGCAGCGGCGACATCTTCAGGTACAAAGAGTCAAGGCACAAAATATGGTCCTTATATACCATCTAGGTTAGGTTAGGTTTTTATCAGTGAACTCATTCACAGAAAAGCCCAACCTTGGTCCATACCTGTTACCAGTTTGAACTTTACGTAAATTCACACTTTAAACCATTTTAAACTTCAAATTTTTCGGAAATGTTTGCGTAAATTCCAAGTTTTTCATCAGCTTTCACGAGCTAAATATGAATTTTAATGCGCGTAAATATGCTGTTTTTTACGCATTAATCAAATCTGATAAATATTTAGGAAAAATAGTTTATTTATAAGGATACTAATGAGAACATATTCAAAAAATGATAAGGAAAACAAACCTTTCGTGATGCCTGAAATATTAGCCTGTTTTGCGCATTCAATCAAACTTTTGCAAGAGTACAAAAACGTTTAATGTGCCCGAATACACTCACAAACGGAATTTTCTAGCTCCTTCGGTGCAAAGCTTGGTACCTCAGAAACGTTTGCATTTTTTGAGTCAAAATAGTTTTTACTCGTCTCGACCAAGGTGGGAACTAGCAAGAGGTAAAGTGTTGCCAAACCTCGTGTGTATTTTGGGTGGGATCCCACATTAAATTGGTCGAGCTGACATGAAGCCATCAAACTATTACCCTTGAAATTCAGATAATCACCCAAAAACTACTGCTTCTCTCTTAACACTAGAAAGACGGTGGGGTCATTTTTGACCTCTTTTCGATTTTCGCCGTTCGCCATTTCTTTAGTCCTGCACGGATCTTACTTTGAATTTGTGACTTTTATCCATTTTAGGTGCTCTTTAATATCCAATAATTCCGTTGGATTATTCTTGAAACTTTGGCACCTGTGCGCCGTTTAACTTAGAAGGACGGGAAGGGGTCATTTTTGACCCCATCACTTTTTTTGCAGAACAACGTTTAACATTGTGTATTGTCTTGTATTTACTTATTTTGGTTATAAAATAAAATTTTAAACAATAATTGAATAAATTTATCTCTAAAAACCAAATTTATAACAAGGGGGTCATTTTTGACCCCCTACCGTCCTTCTAGGGTAGTAAGCAAAGTCCCGTCTTTCTAGTGTTAATCTCCTCCAGAAGTTTCCTCTCTTCACTCAACATATCAAAACACTACCAAGTTCGTATACCTCAACGTCCACAGTTCAGTCTTCATTCTCCTCCACGCTCACATCCCAAAAGTCTGGAGCCTATTCTCATCCTCTTTCCTCCGAGTCCACGTTTCTATGTTTCTGCTCTATCCGAATCTTCACTACATTTTTATTTGGATATTTTACTCGGTTACCGGTAATTTTTTGGACCAACAATGGAGATGCGTGGAAGAGGAAGATGGAGAAGTGCTGGACAAAATAAGAAGAGGAAGACGATAAGAGGAATTCAACCCGGCGGCGGTCGCGCCTCATCTGAGAGATGACTTTTTGTTACAAAGTCATACCATTTTACTGTCGCATGAGCTGGGGGAGAGTGGCCCATGCTATCTTTCCCACCTCTCCTCTTTTAAGCGGCAATAAACCCAAATATAAGTTGCGTATACTTTGTGCTTTTTTACTACCCTTAGAATCGCTCAGATGACACGCCACCCTTTACGCTATTCTTTGTAGTCATAAACTTAATGGTTGAAGGCGTAACTCTGTGGAATGACACTACTGACATGACTAAAAAGAGAGGACTTTTAGTATTTTCCGCACTTAAAACTTTAATTCCCGACCCAGGTTTCGACTGCCGTGCAATCATTTTCAAGGGTGACGTTCAATGGTATCAGGCTCAACTATGTGGAAGTTGATATTCACAAATGAAAAAACGACTTCGTTTTCTTCCACTGATTTATTTTTTTGGTACGACATGTTTCGACACATAGAGGTCATTTTCAAGTACAAAAATTTTTAAAATTCAAGCAAATATATACCTGGAAGGGTCTTGGGGGAGGTTGGAGGAGAGGAGACGAGTCATTCTTCCACCCCTCTCCAACCTCCCCCAAGACCCTTCCAGGTATATATTTGCTTGAATTTTAAAATTTTTTGTACTTGAAAATGACCTCTATGTGTCGAAACATGTCGTACCAAAAAAATAAATCAGTGGAAGAAAATTAAGTCGTTTTCTCATTTGTTCAAGGGTGACCTTTGGAAATAATTGCAAGGCAGTCGAAACCTGGGTCGGGAATTCAAGTTTTAAGTGTGGAAAATACTAAGAGCTCTCTCTTTTTAGTCATGTCTTTGTAGTCATACTTTAGATGACTCGCGTCTGGCGTTTTCGAGTTAGTATTGTTTGAAAGCAGTCGGAGAAATTTCTAGCACGCTAAAGTTTAGCAATGAGCTCTCCACCCATGGCATCGTCTTCTTTAGTGCCGAAATCTCCTGATGTATTTCACTTGGACACTGATCGTGACCTGCAAAGGATTCAGCGTATGCTTTTTTCCAATGAAGATGTGAGTGACGAGCCGTTTGAAGAAGATAATGACACAGATGCCGAGGAGAAAGAGCCAGAGAAAGGAGTAGAGGACTCGAACACTGAACAGAGTGATGACGAGTTTCGTGATGCGGACATTCGCTATGATTCGCAATACGCAATTATGAGGAATCGAATGGCGGATCACGCAAGGGAGGGAAAACAACGACATGCCAGAAAATAGGACGATAGAGCAAGGGCTGTCTAAAATCGTATCAATCATCCTGTAGAATTCTCAAACTCAAATAAAATATCAGCCTGATATATATCCTTATTTCTGGGACATCATCCTCCACCTCTCACCCTCCTATGGATGTCACGCCATCTGGTCACTCCTAAACTTTCATTGTACTCTCTACCTCTCCTAGTATTGCCATAAAAACGTAATGAGTAAGAAAATATTTTCTCTGAAAATTTCCTTCATTACGTTCCCCTTCAAAAATATACCTCAACACTATTTCTTCTCTCTGTCTCTCTCTGGGTCTCTATCTTCGGAGAAGCGTGTACCTACCACTGTGCGGGAATAAGTTTTCGAAAATTCGCTTCCTCGGATTTCATGCCTCGAGAGAAGCGCTGCTTTTCAGGGTGGAGTAGAGAGGGAGAGAGAATGAGAGGGGAGGAAAGCACGACTCGACAAGAAGAGGTGCATTTTGAACGGCCTGTTCCATTCCCCCAATCGAATCAGCACAGACTCTCACACACAACCCACCCTTGCCACCAACCCCTGAGGGAAAGGGAGAGATAATTCTCCGGAAAAACCATCGCTTCCTTCTTTATTTTTCCTCCTTCCGGCTGCTTTGCTTCTCTTTGATCAGAGCCCGCACCGCACATTGCTTCAACCAACCGACTCCCAAGTCTCTCTCTCTCTCCCTCGCTGCATACCTCGCGTTCATTCGTGACGATTTTTTTCCTTTCCGCCAGATATGTAAAAAAATAATAAAAAAAACCTTCTCGATTAAATGTCGCAGAAGACTTGTTTTCCGCCTGGAAATATCCTTTGCGCCGGCGACGATGATCAGATTACGACGGAGTGGAACCCTTGAAAACCGACGCCGCGAGTTGAAATGGCGTGAGACTACGATCGAAATGGTTCTTGCGGAGGAATATTGCTCCTAAGTTCACGAGGAGAGGTGATATTAGTCCTAAAAGAGCCACTGAAACTACAATAGCCGTTATGAAATAAGATAGGACTTTACACTTACATTAAGATTGGTTTGGAGTTTACATTACTTTGCGAATCCTTGGACAAATATTTAACAAAATATATCTCCCTGGTGGTATTCCTTCCGTGATTCAAAAAAGGAGTGGTGAGAGATAATTTTTAACGCTCAATGAAGCTGTAGCCTGAATGGCGGCATTCAGAAGTTTAGTCCGCATGGTCGTGGTTGAAAATAAAAATGAACATCACTGGCGAAAGACATCTACATTCCGAAAGACGAGTTTTTCCCGAGAGATTAAAGAAATATCATTCTTCCCTACGACATCTCTCAGTGCAGCGAGACAACGTCTTAGGGAACTAGAATATCCAAAGATCCGACGGCAATGAGAAATGTGATCCAATTCTTAAAATGAACAACTTATCAAATAATGAGAATCTTAACCTATTTTTCATTACGATACATTAGGAGATCGGTCAAACGGATTGACGCTTATAAAGAAAAATTCCAAAATTCATGTGAACGGCCAGACATAACTAGTTTGAACATTAGTACACTAACAGAACCTCTTTTGATGAAAACTTAATAAATTAATGAAGTCTGCATATTTATAGAAACATTAATGAAACTACGATACATTAGACCATTTATTTAGTTCATTCACAAAAAATGGATGACTTTGAGGGGTGTTTAACCAATACCTTAAAATTTTTAATATTTCATCAACACGCACTAATGCTCCATTATGATAGTAATTTATACAAGTCAACTTCCTGGTGAGATGAACAGGGTCTTAGGGGTTTTTAAGAGGGTAATTGGGGATGGATAAGAAAATGAAAGGGTATTACGGGTGGGGATGAAGAAAGGATGGAAGTTTTCTTACAAGGGGAGTGTCAGATAGCCGGGTCTCAGATTTTATTCAAACTTAGTAGTTGTACAGACCGCTGTATGTGGTTCATGAATCACCCCACATATAGGGTTATATGACAAATAGTTTAAACAAAAAAGGCCTTTAAAAATTTCAAAATTCCCTTTATACGGGCCACCCACATAACTGACAAGCTGGACGGGTGACTGACGTGCTCGTCTCCGGTCTAGAGACACGGGTTCGATTCCAATACGGGGTATGTTTCTTCCGCTGTTTTTATAGTTTTTCTTTTACGGCATCTTTCAATGCGCTCAAGATTTTTTTATTTTTACTCGAAATATTATTTTTGCGCAAGGAAAATTTTTCATTTGCATACACGACGTCAGGCTTAGTCTCTCTTTTTCGGTCGAAGGCAGCCTTATAATTATGTCACTTCCTTATCTTTTCACGACGTATTTCCATCATTCCTTCATGCACATGATTTCCATTTTCTATAATTATTTTATCATATTGTCTTCATATTTTTACAATTGAAGCATAATTCTTAATAACATTAAAATTTTTCGTAGCTTGTCAGTTATGTGGGTGGCCCGTATAAAGGGAATTTTGAAATTTTTAAAGCCCATTTTCGTTTAAACTGTTGGTTATATAACCCTATATGTGGGGTGATTCATAAACCACATACAGCGTTCTGTACAACTACTAAGTTTGAATAAAATCTGAGACCCGGCTATATGACACTCCCCTTGTTAGATGAAGAAAGTAATTGCGTAAGTAGTTAGGTAAGGCCTTGCTTTTGAAAAGGCCAGAAGATTTCCACTTTAACCTTCACCGGAATATTACCTTCATAACAATTTCAAGAGTAGAGCGTCGTCATAAGTGATTGTTCATTGAGCTTTGTATGAATGGAAAAAATAAAGCCATGCCCTTAGCGCAGTGCGAGCAAGCTTATTAGATTGAAATTGAATACATGACGAATTTGGTTCCGGGTGTTGTTGGATGTAACGATTTTTGATCATCCGAAATATTATGCAATGATATGCTATAAGGTTTAATCATTTAATACTTGCGTAACACGTACATGCAGAATATGCTTCCATTCGTGTTTGATCCTTATTCTCCGGTGTTTTCCAAAATAAGCGCGTGTTCTTCGTCGAGCCCTCGTCCTATCACTTCCTCCTGCCTTTCATCTCCTCTCTCATGTATAACGCACGACCTCTAGACTTTCTCCTCTGCATTTCACAAGAACGGAACTCCCTTTTTCTTTCCAACCTAACTCAACACACCTTAACTTTCTTCCTCTTAACTCCCACATTCGCTTCATTCAGCCATCTCCAGCCAAGATCTCAAAAGTCTTTTGAGTCTCCTCGCATCTTCTGCTCGTGACGTTCAGGTTTCTGAGATACACAAAAGCGTCCGTTTCCACGGACGTTTCTTTTGCGGCTCCACTCAGATATATCCCTTCATTCATTTCCTCTTTCCTAAAAGAATGGAATTCTTTCTTTAGAAATGCCCCATCAGAATACTTCCTGCTTGACATGACGATTTTTTTACGTTAACGTACAAGAACGCAATGTATCATCACAAGACAACGCGTGAAGACTTTGGACGAATGGGTATTTTCCTGGTTAAATCGGCGTGGAATTTCACAAAATTGCTTTGAATATTTTTCCGTTGCTATGACCAATCGGGGAAATATTTAGAAGAAGAGCGAACGGTAAAAAGATGATAAATGATTATTTTAAAACTATTAGTTTGACGCATGACAGATGCGTTTCCATCATACGGCTCCAGAATAGACGTTCGGACAACGAAAGAATTCAGCGAAGATATATGTTGCAGTATGGGGATCTAACAAATATTAAGGTAACACTAGATTCAATCTTGAAGACTGCTTCTCTCTGGGCATATTATAGCAAATTTTCAAGCGACATCTGTTTTCGCAATTCGATAATTCAGGCTCGGAATTAAATCAGGGGCTATTTTCCCAACACTCGTTCATGCATTAGCGTATGCATTCAAACAACTCGCCGCTTTTAACGACGCAACTTCCAATGCACATCAACACATGCGTCAAGTTTTCCGACAAAATGCGTCGTAAGTTTCATCAAAATATCTAAATGCATAGAACTCTATTAATATGACTTTGAAAATTATGAAATTGATTCCATCTTTCGAAAGATATCAAAATTTCTTTCAATAACCGATTTACTTGTCGAGCTGCTGGTCCAAAAGTTAGAAACCATTTTCCTACCTTCTTCCACTATATCCATCTCTCCTGGTACACCACCATCACCAGCCAGTTTACGCTATCCATTTTTTTCCCACACCTACATATCAATTGCCAGAAGTCAACGTGCATCTTCTCTTCGCAATGACCAAGTTTCCGACCCATACAGCACCATGCTCAAATTTAAAAAAAATTAAACTATTCCATGAATATTTCAGCACAATTTTTCTCTTCTCTCATCCACTCTTATCAATAGCAACCTCATTTACTCTCCCGGATGACGGAGTCTCATAAGAGCGGCAGGAAAATCGCATCTAACAATGGGAGACAGCTTCGGGTTTTCAAGGACATTGGGAGGGGTTATTCACACTTGCTTGCCCGCTCTTGTCTCTAACCCATGACAGTCGCGATCAGCCGTGCGATAAGCACGCGCGCGGAGGAACCGGGCATATTGTCTTCTTCAGACAGCTGAGGCTAAAAGTGGAGGGACGAAAGCGGGCGACAATGAAGCTTCTTCACCCTTAGCCACGAAAAGGACCCCCAAGCGAGCATTCTATGGGCTGCAGGGGTCATCGGCAGGACTATCCACACCCGAGAGGCCCGGAATGTGCCATTTTGTCACCATAGATATCAGACATCAGTTCAAAGATCGGTTTACCATAGTTCTCGAGTCCGCTCTAACGACGTTATTCGTTCACGATTCCTTAATTTTGGCAACCTTCCTGTTTTTATTCTAAAAATTTGAAGCCTTTGAAATGTACTGTCCCAGGCGGATGCGAAAAACACCATGGGTGGAAGGAGTGACGAATTCGGAAGTGCTAAATAAAAAACGTGAAATGTTAAGAACGGTCAAAATTAGGAGACTTCAGTATTTCGGTATTATTTTGAGAGGTTTAGAAGTACCAAATATTAAGAAATATCGTTCAGGGAATAACTGAATGCAGGTGGAGAAGAGGAAGAAGAAGATTTTCTTGGTAGTACAATTGACAGAAGTGGTTAAACTTCAGCTCCACTGACTTTTTTTGAAGAGGAAAAAAATGAAGATGAAATAGCCATGATGATTTCCAATCTCAGATAGGAGTTGAATGTACCAAGAGAAGAAGGAGAATGGTTATCCACACGATTTATCCCTGGACTTCCTCAGTAATTCCTGTTATTCGTGTATTACTTCCATTGTTATCTGGTAGCTATGAGAATGTTCCAATAATTTCGTCCGAACGATATTGATGAGTTTTTATCAGGAATTTGCGTTTGAGATATGACTGTGGAAGCAGCATTTATAGCATATAGAAAGAACATGTAAGGTGCATCAGGCTCTTCCACCCCGAGAAATCAGCAGTAGCGAAGTACAGCCTCGAGATGGAAGTGGTGCTTGCTGCGTAGCAGCTGTTTATTGGGCTTGCCACTTTAAATAATTTTGGCTTCTTGCCCCTTGGCTCCATAATTAAATATTTAGACTGTTCTGTGGTCTTTTGCATCTTTCACCCGGATTTATTTCTGCAAGTGCCGAGATTAAATAATTGTCATTATGTTTTAGGTCATCAAAATAATGTTATAGTTTTTCTCATCGATTCCAATATAGGGCATATGCCAGAGGTTCTATAAGTGCTTTTGTTATCATTGTTCCAGTATCTTAAATTAAATATGGACCTCAGAATCAGCCTCGAGAATGGACACGGGATCAATTTTTATAGAACGGGGATCCTTCGCCGCGCTCTTAGTTATTGGGACCGGATTGTGAAGGAGTCTTTGGAAATCAACAACCACAGAGACAAAATCAATAGAGACAGAGGTTTTCAGATAAGCGATGCGTGGAAACCAATCGTAAGACTCAAAAGGAAAAGAGCGGGAAAAGAGAGCCAATTGGAAGCATGTTAAAGCCAATCCACAGAGAATGTAAAAAGTGCCCCCCTCCCTGGCCAAAATATTCACCCCGAGGACGATGGTAGTAGACTACGCCTTCGAAACGTAGATGCCACAAATCACCATCACCCGGTTGGAAACCGGAGAGCTGTACATCCTAGTATTTATAGCAATTTTCCGCCTTAATGTGAGTTTAGTTCCTCATTTGTCCACTGACATCATACGGCTACATTTATACGTATATTTTAACTAGTTTGTATTCTGGCCTCGAAATCCTAAAAGGTTACTACTTGCGGAACAGTAGAATGGAGAAAGTGGGGTGGATGGAGAAGTAGACAAAGTAGGAAGTGCTTGCCTTGGTGGGTGTGTAGCGGTTAACTCTATAGAATTAGGAGGAGGCAAAGGTAGTGAGAGGCGATGGAGTGGACCAATTACCCATGGCTTGGAGGTGATCCCGGGAGAACGGCAATTGTGGCCTGCGCCAGTAAAAACACTATAGGGATATACTCACTTCTAATATACTCAACTGCACTGGAATACAGGATTATATTATTAAGCATTTCGCACCGTTGAAAACAAATTATTATACATGGTCCGACTGCAGCAAAGGTTGTGATAGAGGAGAGGATGTAACAAAAGTGGGTAGGAGAAGAAAGAGAATAGGTTTCACGGACGCGCTAACGAGGGGCGGGACGGATTGTGAGAGACAGAAAGAAATCACAACAGGGGATAGTGTCCTACACATGTAAAAAGTCAGCAGAATTTTTACTTACTTCGATTTAAACCTACTTTAACCGGTAGATCACCCCCGGTGATGGCAATGATGTCTCTTCCCCGAACAGTAATGGGAGTAAAGTCGCGAAAGCACGCGAACAGAGCTCACAGGATTACTTCAGCAAATTCGCTGGCATTGACGATTCACGCCCAGTCTCCCCATACCGATAGAGTCAGTCATTGCGCGTTTGAAGTTACGGAGAGCGTGGCGGACCGAGGAGGAGAGAAGACGGACGGGATGGAGAGGATGCGTGACGACGTGATACCGCTGCGCAGTTGATATCCCCGCCTCCGCCATCCCGCTCCGCACCGCGGAGGACTGCGCGCTGCCGCCACCACCGCACCGGCGGCATCGGCGGAAACATAATGTTTACGCAAGGGAATCGCGGTGTGAAAGAGAGAAGGAAGAAAAATGAAGTGGAAAAAAAATGAAGGAAGGGGAAAAAAAACTGAAGGCGGCTCGGGGCGCACTCGGGGATGACTCAGCCGAATTGCGGATTCGCGTGCTTTCTCGCAAGGGACGTGGGATGGGGGAGGAGGAGGAGGAGGGGTGGAAATGGGCGGAGTATGGCAGGGTATGTTAGAGAGAGGGGAATTAAAGGGAAGGAAGAAATTGCAGGGGCGCTGTTCGAGGGGGTGCAACGGAGAACCCTCCCTCAACGGATCTCGCCTCACAGGACCACGCAAAAGGGAGTTCTATTCAGGATGCCGGGGATTTATCACGCAAGGGTCTATCGATCATACGGCACGCTTCAGACGAAACCGGAGGAGAACACTATCCATCAACTTGACCCCAGAAAACTTATTTCTGAGGAAAGGACCTGGCCTAAGAAAACGCGAGGGGAATTACTACACTCACACTTCAGCATAGTTTGATTTTTCTGGCCATTTTATCGCACAAAACTTTGGGTTTCAAGAACCTTGAGGCGCTGCTTTTGACTGTTCAAAGACACCGACGGAAAAAATTCTTATATTAACGATGATAAAGACATTTCCAAAATTAATTTCGAGCAATATGCTCCCATAAATGTTCTTCATGGAAACTTAACGTCGGCACCGGTGGCGGCGGGGTAAAGTCCTCGCCTGCTAACCCGAGGGTCGCGGGTTCGAGTCCCGCCTGGACAGAATATTATCTTTTCAAACATTGCATGTAACAAATGATGTGGTGCGAAGTCACTCACACGGGTGCATATACACCGAGGTTTAATAACGACAATGTTGTGTTCATCCACCGCGACAGTGGCTTTGTAAGCACGACTTCGTCTCATGCGCTACAATGTAGACTTGAGGCCTGAACATCTAGTTCGCATAAACCCCTCTCGAAATTCGCCTTGAAGGAAGATGGCTTGGTGGTGTAACTGGCTATCCATGTATGTGTCTAAAAAAAGACCTTAAACAAAAATGTATTATAAATGTATGTGTCTTTGGAGCGGATCTTCTTTTTTGTCCTGTATGCTAATGAATGTACTGTAATATGATATTGATATAAAATAAAATCATTGGAACAACACACCTGACCGGCAATTGGGAGATCCGGGTTCGAATCCCGGTCAAGTCAAATGATTTTTTCACAGCGAATTTCAACCCTGGTGAGAATATTATCTGCCCAGGATATGGGTGTTGGTGTCTCGTCCGTTGTTACTGTTATTCACCCGACGTAAATTGGCCCACTGTGCTGTATTCGGGATAGTGGAGATGGAGTAGAGTGGAGTGGAGAGATAAATAAACAACGTTTTATCCGTAAACAAAAGGTAGAGGATGTATAGCAAGTGGAATACATTACATTACTATGTACAATATTTCTCCTATACACATCTGCTTGAGAAACCCAGAACTGGTGGGTTTCTGAGCGACATCGAGAATATTATCATGACTCCTCACTACATCTCTAGGTCTGACAGAAGCGATGAAATAAGAGAGATACATTTCCGAACAGGTAGGTACAAAAACTCGTTCTTTCCACACACCACAATATGCGACCACATAAAAAACTGAGCTCCACTAAATACACTCCCTTCAGTACATTCACCATTTCATCTTACCAAACCTTACATCTTTACACAGCTGGTAAACTAACACCCCCTACCACACGCTCATGCGGCGGCTCGCAGGGTAGTATGTAGATGTAGATAACTGATAGATAAGCATATAAAATCCCAGATACCGCTTTTTTATGTTAATACTCCATTAAATATATCAGAAATAACGGACCGCAACATAAAGTTACAAAAAAACCTTCTAACTTTGGTCCTTGTTCTCTCCGATTCCTTTCCATGAACTATGCAGCGAGCATATGGGATCCGGCGGAGAAAGACCTAGTCCATGAACTTGATCAAATACAAAGGAAAGCTGCGCGATTCGTGAAAAACTGCTACGGCCGTACAGAAAGCGTTACACAGATTTTGAAAGATTTAGGGTGGGAGCCGCTAGAGACTCGGAGGCTACGCGCTAGGCTTAGATTGCTTGAGCAATTGAGAATGAATATCTTTCAGAGCGACACGGAGAACATCATATTAGAACCACATTATATTTCCAGGTCCGACAGAATCGTTAAATTAAGGGAGATATTTTGCCGAACGGATAGGTATGGGAATTCGTTTTTCCCCCGAACAATTAAGGACTTTAATAAATGCTAGGCGGAACTTTGATTTTTTTTTGTTGTTGACGGCTGGTGTCCTAACACCCCCCGCCACACGCCTTTTGAGGCGGCTTGCGGGGTAGTATGTAGATGTAGATGTATACCTGCACCAACGTATACATTGCTATACTCATCCGTGGCTGGAAGACTAACACCCTCTGATACTCGTTCCAGCAACAGTTTGCGGGGTCACCTTAAACTGTAGATAGAGACGTCGGAAATTTTGGAAGAAAATAAAGCATTCAAGGAAATATTCACATCTGCCTTAAATCACCGAACTACGGCCGAATTAAATTGAAATAAGTACACTAGCAGAATAACTAAAAGAATGAAAAAACACCTGATTATGATTCCACACTTTATCCACACTGCTTGAGAAATCCAGAACTGGTGGGTTTCAGAGCGACATCGAGAATATTGTCATGGCGCCTCACTACATCTCTAGGTATGACGGAAGCGAGGAAATAAGAGAGATACGTTGCCGAGCAGATAGGAACAAAAACTCATTTTTTTCCGCGGACAACAGGCGACCGACCACAATTCAAACTGTCGTTTAACCAACCAATCTTCATGATATTTTAGTTTTCATTCAAAAGCATGTGCTATTCATTTAGAAGATTGAAAAAGAAAAATTGAACATGAAAATTAACATATTAAAATAGTCGATTCGGAACGAAGTTCTATTATAAAGTTTTAATGTTAGACCTTATTAAGTATGCTGTACTGAAAGGAATATCTAACGTAGAAAGGCCATCAATTAAAGTTATGTTGATCTTGCAGTGGTTCCACGTTCCTTTCATTTCACTGACCATAGCATTTTGAAATGTTGTTAATTACCGGATGAGATATGATACGATTTGTACTAGAACTGTCAGGTATCCATACCTCATGGACCGTGAAATTCATTTCGAGAATTCCATAATATTTTTCTTTGCCTGCATGTAGCACATATACTTGAGAGCATTAGAGCTTTCATTGGTTTTGTAAGGATGATGCATTCATTTTTCGATACTTAAAGTGTAAAATAATGTAAAAACCCCCATTGCTTGCTAACAGCAAGCACCCATTTACTCGTATATTTTATTGTCGACAAAAAGTCGTTCTTTCCGTGCAAAATAAGCAACCACATTGAAAACTGAGCTCCACTGAATTCACTCCCATTATTCAACGTCACCATTCCGCCTCCAAAAACCTTATCCCTTGCATCTTCACACGGCTGGCGTCTTGACACCCAGTGCCACACGCCAATGTCGCGGCTCGCAGAGTAGCAAGTAAGATGCAGATTTGAATAGACCTCTCATCTCTTCACTGTTGATTTACCTTCTTCAGGTCATCGCCAATCTCTTCAAATGTCGTGACGCCAAAATACATTGTTCTTTGCCTTTCTCCCGCTTACCTGGAATAGAAGAGAATAAAGAAGGTTAGTTACACATCACCGTTCCACGTCTCAAAACCTTATCCCTCACATCCCAATACGGCTTATGTTCTAACACTCCCTACCACACGCCCATGCGACGATCCGCAGGGTAATATGTAGATGTAGAAAAGGAACTGTCCACATTCATGCTTCATATTGTTATGCTACAATTTGATACTTGTTAATCTTCTCTAGATTGTCCAATTTGTGTATACACTTAAGTTTAAACTTCATAAAGGTCGTGCGACCGAGATAGTTCCCTAATCGTAATAGAGAGCATATTCGATATATATGTTTTTATTTCACCACTGTGAGCCACACGAATTGAATATTGCATTATAAATGGTGCAATAATAAAGTTCTACATGACAAAAATTGTTAGAAATCCAATGAAAATATCTAAAAAAAAAAGTATTTAACTTGACTCATTTTGTTCACACGGTACGCTTGAAACTCCATCAAAACGGTTTATAGTGATCCCGAAGAGTTTACTGCGGTGACAACATGATTAATTTTCAAAAACAGTTGATAAAACACACAAACTACACAATGTTGGTTTTTTGACGAGATCATTAAGTGTAGGAAATGTCTCATTTTTTTTAATACAAGGTCTCTCTGGAGTGCATACACGCACCATTCCCCATATAAAATGGCTGGTATTCAATGGCAAAAATCTCGGAAAGTAATGTGAAAAGGGGTTGAATTTTTTATGTCAATGGAAGGATGATACACTTTTATTTAAAATGAGACCAAATTCATTGATTTATAGGTAAGCATGATATTTCGCTCAAACTACCTTAAATGCATTGTATATTTTCTTTCCTTGGGCTGAACTTGCATGGACTCGCACGCTTCAATATCCTCTAAAGCTGAACTGGTGAGATCAATTGCTCCTCGTAGGACCACCCAATGGTCCACCCATGTCGGATGGGTTGGAGGATAGGCGCAAGATGAAAACGCGTAGTTCACGCAGTGGTGTCATGTTAATAATTCGGATGGAAAGCGGTGATGAGGAAGGCCCTCAAACTACCAATTACCAACGGCCTGGAGGTTACCTCTGGAGAACGGAAATTGTGACCTGCGCCAGTAAAAAGTGAAAGTAAAAAACTAAAGGAATATTTTGCTTCCATTATACTTAGTGCGGCGTAACAGCTCGCCACCATTGTAATGATTTTACAGGTTGGCAGTTCTGCCTCGCGCGGAATGTCTGAACAATGAGGATATTGTTGGGGGATAGGATTGTTGAGGCAAATTACGGGGAGTAAGAGGAGAGTTTTGTTGGGAGAGGGTGAGAAAGTGTTGAGAGGGAGTGGAAAGCGTACGTGCAAGTGGTGTGTGGAGAAGGAATGTGGACAAATCAAGAAAATAAGTACGAGTGTCGGGAAGTAGAGAAAGTGGACAACTCAAGGAGGACCTGGACTATACCCAGAAGGAAAGAGAAGTGGGACATGATTTGGACGGAGGTGAGGAATGAGAAAGGCTGATTTAATAAACTCCACTTTCTCCGGCGAGATGTTGTAGAACAGCATAATGAATAATGAAGCTCAAATGATATCGTACTGTCTATCGTACTACCGTATCGACTGAACTCTTACTACACGTGTATCAACTGCCTAGCAGTCATCATCAGGCAAATGATGGAGTCTTGCCTGATGATGACTGCTAGACAGTTGAATGACTGCTAGACAGTTGAAACACGTGTAGTAAGAGTTTGATATAAATTTGGTAGACAGTACGATATCATTTGAGCTTCATTAAAGGTGGATGTGTACACATTTGTATTACATGTGACGCGGGTAATAGAAAACGCTGTTCAATATAAACAATAACGTGATTAATGCACACACGTTCGTATTATATGTGACTCAGGTGAAGAAAACGTTGCTCAATACACATTAACGATTGGTACATACATTAGCCTCACTGGAATGCAGGATTATATTATTATGAATTTCAAGAAGCTGAAATCAGATAAAATTTTCCTCACTCCGATAGCAATATTTGTCATACGACGAAAATTACGGTGACGCATGATCGATAATAATAATTTATCGGGCCTATTTGGCTGACTTTCCAAACCTCAATGGACATCGCCGCAGAGGACCGTGCGAAGGATAGCCATTTAGGGCGTGAGACATTCATTACATAGGGTAAATCAATCATAATGAACGTTACCACATGCATTGCAAGAAGTAAAGCACACGTCGAATACGCCGAGAGCATTTGAGGACCTGGCCATAAAAATTTTCAACATAAAAATTAATAAATTACAAAGAAAAGCAGCACTTTTTGTTAAAAACTGGTACGAGCGAACTTATAGTGTCTCACAACTTTTAGAGGGATTAAGGTAAGAGCCCCTAGAGACTCTGAGGCTACACTTTAGGCTTAGCTTGCTGGAAAAACTCAGAACTGATATTTTTCAGAGCGAATACACAGAATACACAGAACAATACACAGAATATTATCATGACGCCTCATTACATCTCTAGGTCCGATAGAAGGGATAAGAAAGAGAGATACATGGCCAAACAGATTGGTACAAAAACTCGTTCTTCCCGCGCACAATAAGCGACCACAATAAAAACTGACCTTAACTAAATACACTCCCATTATACACGTCACCATTTCACCTCCCAAAACCTTATCCCTTACGTCTTTACACGGCTCGTTCCTAACACTCCCTACCACACGCCCATGTTGCGGCTCGCAGGGTAGTAAGTTGATGTAGATGAACCCTCATAACAGTGATGATAACTATAACCTACCCTAGTAATTATGTACCCTAGTAACTATACCCTTGTGATAATGATTATAGCAATATTGGAAAACACTTTCCGCCTATTTAATTAAACCTCAACTCATTTTATCGGCCCTATTTTCAATTCTCTTACATCTACTAATTTACCCCAAGACGTATCCACGGTGGTTACTCCTTATTCGCTTTTTCATGTCTCCGGCATATTTACTTCATTCCCCTCCACGCTGAATTCCTATTTCTTTTCGAATCTTCATTTTGATTGCTCAATACGGGTCCAAATGTCCCCCCCCCCATTTCACCTACTTTTGATTCAAACACTCCCAAACGAATGAAATGGTCCACCGGTTCAAATTAATGCCACCCACCTTTGAAGTTCAACATGCATATCGTATATCCAGAGAATCTTTATAACGTCTTTTTTTTTCGTACGGATTGATCTCCGTCCAACGCGACCCCGTCTTTGATCCAGCAGTGCCATCAGTAATGGGTGTAATTCCTCGGTTGACCAACTGCTGTAGGTCTCTATCGTTTGCAACGGTGAATTCCGCAATCATCCCTTCACCTTAATACATCCCTAACTTTAAGTCCATCCCACGGATCATCGAGTTTGGCGAACTTTAAAAGAGCGTCGAGAATTGGTTCTTCCAAACGACTCAAAGATCGTCATCCGTTATTCAAGCAGCTAATTGGTTCGTTTTCGGATGATCTCTGCCTGAATTTCTCGGAGTCATTAGTACTTTCCTACACAAAAAGGTCATTACTGTACCTGCGTCCCTCTTTAGCTCATTACCTACCTTCTGACTATACATGTTATAACACCAAACGCCAGAGAAAGTCCCAATCCAACTTAGTGCCTCGATGATGGAGCAAGAGGGCATAATTTGGCTTTGTTTATTACTCAGGTAATTTTGGATAAATTACCATCAAATTCCTCAGGACACTAAGGTAGATTAAAAAAAACAACTTAACTGAACGTAAATATAACACAATAACCTTGTATTCCTCCAAAATTCTCCCCGAATCAAAATAAGTATCATCACAACGAAGACGACGATCACTCCAAAACCACTTATTTATCAACCCCCGTTCCTAAGTGACAAAACACAGCCAAAGCCTTTACAAATTTTATTTGTTAAAGAAAAATTGAAATGTAACATTTATCGTTCCAGTGTGTCGTCCAAAATTCCTTGCCCCGTCTTTCTTTCCCTGCTGCGTTTTCATCTTCATCCACTACGTTTTCGAATCGAACTCAGATCGATATGAACTCGGACCGATCTGAACATTCTAAGCCAGCCGACTCGGATCGCCTGGTTTATCACTGCGAAATCGATTGAAACAACGATTTGAATCGGTTCATATCGATTTGAAATCTCAAACTATCAGAGAAAACGGGCCAAGGTAGCCCGCTTCTCATAACGATCCCACTACCCCGTTGCATTTACCATACCGAGCTGAACCGACTAAATCGATCTGAGTTCGATTGGTAAACGTAGTGATTGTTACATTTAGCAATACGTCCAATTATTTTCCACTATTTATGCCCGACCTGAATCTCCCCAATTAATTTATTTTTCATCTCTTATGAACAATTATGAATCATGTTGAGCGATAAATCTTTCGTCTTTCTCATCATTCATCTCGCCTTCTCCACTCTTCGCTACGGCCACATCTAAAAAACGTCCAGCCTCTCACACATTCTCTTCTTTCAAGGACCAAGTCTACGGTATATACAACGCCACGTTCCATGGCAGAGTTTTTTTCCTATCTATCCTCAACCCCCTTAAGCAATTTACTTCTGCTTGAAAATACTTTCTCGGCTGATGAACATTGTGCGTTTCAGTTTCCTCCTACTTATCCGATTCTCCTCCGCAGATGTATGGATCGTTCCACTGCTGAATCAGTTCCTTCAGTGAACAGTTCCACTGCAATAATCTGTTCCATACGTGAACAGTCCCACTGCTCACTGCTCTAATCCGTTCCAAATGTGAACAGTAACACTATTCTAATACATTCTCCAACTCTTCCACCATCCTAATCTGTTCTATATGTGAGCTCTTCTCTTCGACAGGAGAATCCTTCTTCTGAGGTGAATCTGCCCTCAGACAGGTTTCAATCGAACTGTTCCCTTCATGCTCGTCTATCCTGTGCTGCCTCCCTCAGCTCTTCGTAATCCCTTCCATTCATAAAAGCTGTCAACATATTGATTCATCGTCTTTCTCTCCCTCTCTTTCCATCGATCTTTCCTTCTAATATTCTTTTCGTTAGGCAATGTTTTCTAAGGACGTGTCCCATCCAGTATGCCTTCCTCTTTCTCACTGATCTTAAAATATTCCTTTTATCATTCATCCTCGCCAACGCTTCCTCATTGTTCACTTCATTACTCCATTTTAATCTCCCCATTCTTCTCCGCAGCCAAATTTCAAAACCCTCTAGATATTTCTCCTCTTTCTTCCGAACTGTCCATGTTTCTGCCCCACAAAGCACGAAACTCCAAATAAAACATTCAGCAAATCTTTTTCTTAGGTCTACACTGATTGCTTTGGCTGCAAGTAGTTGGTTGATTTTACTGAAGGCTGCCTTTCACTGTGACATTCTACTTCTTATTTCCTCCGAACAACTATCACGCAATGTTATAATACATACGAGGTATCTAAAAGATGGCATTTCTTCATTCTAACAGGAGGACACGTCTTGATAAAAAGGATGAGACTGCTTCATCTTCTCACGGTGGGGTCCCGTGGAACACTTCCTTTTAATCAATACCGGGGGATGACCACCACTGCCCACGGATTAAAAAAAAATATATATATATATGTATATATATATATCCATATACATATACGGACTGGGTAGGAAAGGGGTAATAAACGGCTCAGCGTTGATGGCGTGACCTTGTGAAATTAATCAGACGAAATGGGAAATTGATGTGTCCCAATTTTTTTACCCACCAACACTTTCGCGCGACCGCGTCGACTAATTTATTAGAGGCGATCGCTATCTCTACGACGTGGAGTCATCAAAATTTTCCCCTCCATTAAAGTAAAGAAACTGATAATGCTGGGAATGAAATTCCCCAAAAAATTATATTAATGGATGAAGGATTAGGGGCAAGTGGACTTTGATCGAGCAGGAGTGAAAACTTAATTTCACGAGAAAAATATTTTAGTCGCCCGCATCGAATCCGGTCAATAGATGGCAGTGTCATCGCTATATATATGTAACGAAACCCGGACCGGAGTTTTCAGTGACCCAAACTGCTGACCTCAATGCGATAAAGTAATTCAAGACTTTTTCTTCTAATTTTAGCACAAATTTCACTTCGGTATACGGCTCAATGAAGTTGTAAAATACTGGATATTCACTGCCGGCAAAATTAAAACGAAACCATTGATCAAAGAATTACACGCAGAGCTCAAACGAGCGTAAAACGAGCTTGACTATGGACGCGGATGAGAGGTAATTTTGCATTAAATCATTAGAACTGGAGAATGAAAATGTAGCGACGACATCGATCGAGAGCACATGCCCACTGGATCCACCTGTCTTGCGGGAATTAATGACTACAGGGACATAGAGAGTGAAAATTAATACGAGAAACAAAGCAAAAAAATATAAAATTAATCCAATCTATTCATTTATTAACTGACTGTTTACACCAGGGGAATAGCCAGAGGCGGAATATACAAAAATATATTCCCTTGATGAGAGTAAATAGACCGAGTTCCGAATATTACGAACGAAAAATTAATTAACGCCAATCCTGGAAGCTGAGATAGCAGCGAGGCACGTAATATCTTCCCGTCCCTGGTGAATTGACAGTCGCTCATAAGCGTCGGTTTCACGGAGTGCGACACGGTTAAAATCCAACGCAGCGTTTGACTCGCTTTATCGGGGTTATCCGGGAATGGATCAGGCTAATGCTCCGAAAAATATATTTTATTTTATTTTTCAATCGAAATAGTTAGATCGATCGGCGGAGACAACACGCCACAATCCGTTCCTTGCTTTGTGGGCTGCTCTCCGCTTCTCAAAGTGGTCAAAAGGAGAAATCGCTCGGCTCGCCAAATCGAAAGGAATATTGAATGGGACAAAGAGGGGGACTTCGCCTTGAAAACTCCGGATAGCATTCCGAGAAAACGTCTCCATCGACTTCGATTTACGATCTTCTTTTTTTTTCCTTCTTTCTTATCTATACAGCTTTGTCGGTTCCGGAGGATGGAGAGAGAGAGAGAGCCATCTATGGAGGAAAAATGTGAGTATCCGTCGATTCATGCCTCTCTTTACCATCGACGAAAGGAAGAAAAAAAATTCATGTCTCCTCTTAGCGATCTCCTTCTCTCTCTCCTTCTCCCCTATGCAGTGGATACGTTTTGAGGTGAGGACGCGAATTTCATAATATTACATCGCTAATACCTCGGGGAAGCGGGAGGAAAAGGGCGGTCTCAATGACCGATTCAATGAACGGAAAATTCCACGGATTCCGAATGAATATCTTAAAAGGGAACTTCCAATTCCTTCAAAGCATCCGTGGGAAAGTTTTCGGGGCGTGTGGGGGAGGAAGTTTTCAGGGCGTGCGAAAGACTACGTTCATCGGAAAGAGAGCGGGAGAGAGAAAAAGGGGCGGGGCTGCGAGGAAAGGCGTGAGGAACGCCATAAGGAACGAGGAAGGAATGCCTTGAAGGAGGAGACGCCTGAATATTGTGTTCGATATTGCGATGTATCGACTGAGGACCGGAGACGCGAGAGCGACATTGCATTCCGACACGTCCAACCGCCGAGGAATGCGACGTGAATATAGGCCGCAGGGATATTTCCTCTTTCCGATATATCGATCCCTTAAAGATTTAAGAGGCTACGAGGATATAAAAGCGGGCATATGGAGCAATAATGTTATCGTAAACACCTCTCATGCTTATGCATACCTGTCGATGCGGAAGGGGTGTAAAATAATCAATAAAATATCGTACTTCTAAAAAGCATAAAGATTTCGTCATATCAACCAGTATTTGAAGAGACGTAAGAATTATATGAAGGCGATATTTCGTTGTCCCAGTTTCGAAGCACAGACTGTTTCTCTACACGAAATGTATACGGCGTACATCGTGCGGCCCTCGAAGTATATCTCGCAAAAAGAGAACTTAAAGTATAACAGGCGCCAGCTCAACTACGACCCAAGGGTGAGCTGCTAGCGGAACTTAACTCTTTTGATGAGGTCCGCTCTCCTACATTTATATTCCACTTCGCAACTTCAGACCTAACGGTGGAATAAAAGTTACCCGTCTATGTAAATACCAAACATTCTCTCTTTGCAAATAATTCGGAGGATTTAGTCCTTCCTTTCCCAGGGGATTAAGACTTATGGTATTTTTAAACTTTAGTTAGTAGATAAAAAACAAAGGTAATGAGACAGAGAAAGCGAAGCTTGCGATTAAAGTTGGAGGACAGAAACTAGAGCAAGTAGAACAGTTTAATTACTTAGGTAGCACCGTAGATTAAAAACAGGCATAGTAGCAAATACATACGGAGAAGAACAGCGCTAACTAAGGAGGCGTTTAGTAATAGAAGGGAGTTGATGAAGGGGACAATGGGTAAGGATATGAAGAAGAGGCTGGTGAAGAGCTTGATATGGAGCGTAGCGTTGTATGGGGCAGAAACGTGGACCCTGAGAAAGGAGGACGAGAATAGTCTGGAGGCATTTGAGATGTGGGTGTGGAGAATGATGGAGAAGGTGAGGTGGACGGAAAGGAATACTAACGAGGAAGTGCTTGAGATGTTGGGTGAGGAAAGGAAACTTTTGAATGAAATCCTGGAGAGGCAGGGTGGTAGGCTGAAGGATGTAATAAAGGGTGATTGGTTGCTGAAGAGGGCGTTAGAGGAAAGGATGTTAGTGGGGCGGGTTAGGGTAAGAAATAGAGTAGGTTTCATGGACGGGATGAAGAAGGGAAGAGAGTATGCAGAGGCAAAAAAGTATATACAGAGGGAGATAGGCCCCTGAATGTGTAGAAAACCAGGAGGAGATTCTCTGACATTCAAAAAAACCTACCTTTACCGGTGGAATACGTTAAAAAAAGTAGATAAAACGCAGTGCTCTCATTCCCCGATTCATCGACGGTTTCATTATGTTGCAAACATTGGTGTGTGACATTGATATACAAGACCTGGTAACGAAATCACTGGTAAATTATTTTTCCTGAAAACCGAAGTTAACATGTTCTCCTATGGAAAACTCTGACGTCAACCGCTCGACGGTCCAATCGAACCAAGGGTCATACGAACCCAGAGCTCCTAGTTAACTTCAGCATAACGGAAAAGACTCTCTCATCATCAGGGTAACGTTAACCAAGGATTGTAAAACAGGCCTCATTGATATAACAGATGTATTCACAAATATGCATGTCACCGTATCGATGTTTTGATTCGTGATGATATTTCCGGAACTTGATCGTTCTGATACCATTCCTGCGACTACGAAACATACGGACTTAAACTCACTCACCCAAGTGAAGCGGTAAAATAATAGTTACCAGATAGACTCATTGCGTTTTCAACTCCTCAGTCTTTTATTTCATCTGTTTAGAGAAATGCTCCCACAAACGGAAGGATATATTCGATGTTTGGTTCTTTGGAGAGGCGCACCGAAAACTAAGGTCATGAATGCTGAGGACAGACGGACTGACAGGCAAGGCATTAAAACAGGAATTGGGGAGGAGTGGAGAGAAACTCGGCGTGGTTATTAGCCTCCTCTTAACGTAAGGCGCCAAGGGGTTCACGGTTTGACGTCCCACCCGACGGACGGGAGTAGGGCAATTGCGATACTTCCCAGATTACATTCAAATGGGAATCGGGATCCCGCTGAGTGTACCTCCTACTTTGCCTGGATTAATGCCTAGACATCACAGACGGGAATCCAGTACCTAAGCCATCACACTACCTCGATCCCCGCAAAAGTCTGCATCCGACTTTTGGATTTAGAGCTACAAGCGACCTACACCTAAAGAAGTCATTTTTAAGACTTTAAAACACCTTGTTAGACACAAACACACCTTAATTGAAAACCACCGCGTGACTCTGTGTACACAATCATTCATATTTTTGTACTGTTGCCACTGCCACCTCGTGCTGTCATAATTGGTTGCTCAGTCCTAAGGTTGGTTGAATATACACGGGGGGTCCGGTTTCGACCTGTGATAGCGTGTTCGACTTCCGTTCCGAGGATCGCACGTCCGGGACCAAGCGACGACAAAATTGTTTTCTTGGCTGGCCAACCAACTTTTGCACGCTACCCGCAGTTGACCCCACTACTAAGAGGCAGTATTATAACTGTGGTCATATGTGATTCAGAAACGTGGACCATGACCACGGCAGAAGAAGAGCTACTTAAAAGATGGGAAAGGAAAGTACTAAGAAAGATTTTTGGTGCTACAAAGGATGGAGGACAGTGGAAAATACGGAGAAACAGAGAACTCGAGGAACTCCACAAACATCCTAACGTAGTGACAGAAATTAAGAGCTATAGATTAAGGTGGTTAGGACATGTCGAGAGAATGCCTGAGGATATGATGGCGTAAAAGATATTTCGTGGTCATCCAGGTGGTAGGAGATTGAGAGGGAGACCCCGGAAAAGACGGTTGGATGATGTAGAGGTTGATCTGAGAAAGATGGGAATTAAAAGATGGAGAACGCCTTCCGGGAATCGTGATGTCTGGGCTAACATCGTCGGAGAGGCCAAGGTCCTACAAAAGCTGAGCGCCGAGGAGTAACTAAGAGGCAGTAAGTAGCCTCCACAGGAGGCATTGATTGCGCAGTTCATGATAATCGGACCGGTATCAACAGCTTCAGCTTCGGGCGAGATTGAAGTTGACGGAATCGGCCGGGGTAATGCATTGTGGAAGGCTACGGGGAACCAACACATTAGTCTCCCTAGAAGATACAGCCCTGAATTCTAGCTATATGTACCTTTTGCAGTACTGTTGTAAAAAATAAATTGTTTCACCTTAGCATAATTAAGATGCCAGGGTGATTTTTTATCTCAACTAAATTATCAACCTATTAACCGAAAACTGGTATGAGACCCAGATTACCAAGAGATACACATATTTTTGGATTGCTGTTACAATGTTTTTGGTGAAACCTTGAATAATAAATACCTATATTATTGGCGCGGCATCGCTATTTTTCATATCTGCTTCTTCTCTTCCAAAGGTTGTTCTTGTTGTTGCAGCCACGACTTCCAACAATCTCTTTTTTCAGACTGCCTCTTCATTTCATTGCACGAGGTGCATCCCATTTCCATCGCCAATACTTTTAGGTACGAAGTTCTCGATCGTCCTCTCTGTCTTTTGCCTAGAACTTTTCCTTCCATAATATTTTGTATGAAGTTGTCGTGCCTGAGTAAGTGTCCGATGAGCTTTGCTTTTCTTGTTTTAAATGATTTCCAATAGTTCTCTCTTTGTATGGACTTCATTTAGTACTTGCTCATTAGTTTTTCTGTCGGTCCACCTAGTTCATGTAACCCTCCTCCAAAACCACATTTCTGCAGCTTCAAGTTTGGTCATTTCACTCTTCCTTAGTGTCCATGTCTCGTATCTATATGTTAGCACACTCCAACATATGGATGCGAGACATGGCATTAAATGATTTTTACTAGTTCTCTCTCTCTGTATGGACTTAATTTAGTACTTGCTCATTAGGTTTTCTGTCGGCCCACCTAGTTCTTGTAACCCTCCTCAAAAACCACATTTCTGCAGCTTCAAGTTTGGTCATTTCACTCTTCCTTAGTGTCCATGTCTCGCATCCATATGTTAGCACACTCCAACATATATACCGCAGTAATTTACAAAGCAACTCACAGTTTTGATACCTTTCGAGTGCTTTCATACCTCTGCACTTCAATTTGTTCCACCCACGTTCTTGCCGAGGTCCAACGGCGAAATAAAAAAAACTCACCCGAATTTGGACTAATTGCGTCGCCGTCTCTCCGGTTGCCCGTTGATCGGGAGGGTTTGCACATTTACATAATTACGCTCTTTAGCGTTTTTTATGAACGTAGACATCCATACTTCTGCTCCCCGGTAGGAGAGGAAAAGAGTGTGGGAGGGGGGGCCCTTTCGTCTCCCTTTTTAATATAATCAGTCGCCAGGTGGGGCGGGTAAAGGGAACGGGACCCCAGGGGGGGGGGGGGTCTGGGTCGACGGTGGCCGGGTCCAAGAGTACTTTTAGCGCCTCCGTCGGTTGGCAAGCATGAAAACGACCTCATTTCCCCTTAGGAATGTGAACTTATTTCATTTTTTTTACAGGGAACGTAGCCGGAGTTTATTGTTTCAACTCCCGGTTCCGACGATAAAAATCTTAAATAACTCCAAGAGGTCACCAGTTGTCCCAGACACAAAGTCTCGGAGAGAATAATAATAATAATAATGGCATTAATTTTTTTTCTTAATTTTAGAGCAATCATACGATTTCGGAGAACTTGAGTAATTTTGGCATCGCTGAGCGTTAAAATATGCTCTTCGAAACGGAAACGTTGAGACAGACATGCGATGAAAGGCAAAAGACGGCCGCTCAAGACCAGACGTAAAGATAAGATGTTAAGGTAACCAGGAGAAAGAACGAATAAAATAATCGCAGTTAGACGAACATGCAGTGGTAAACTAGAACTGCAAAGGCCATTAACAAAAATATGGGCTGTATTCTCTACGACTCAAATAAACAAACGAGGACCGCATACATGAAGAAAAAGGGGAAAGACTTTATATCCACTAGCACTAGCTGAGCAGGCGCGAGGAAAGAAGGATGGAAAAATACGGAATTGTTTAGTAACATGGTCTTCGCAAATGACTGCATGTTCTAAAGATAACAACTGTAGCATTATATCCGGTCGAAATATTTCATCCCCTGGTGACAGCGAGATCTCGTCTCATGTGCCTTCAATAAAAAGTTTACCGTAGGTATAATTAAAACCTATAGAATTGGGACGGTAGACAGTAAAAGTGAGCAGAGGGAATAGAAATTTAATCAGAGCTGGAAGTAAAAGAGACAGAGGCAGTACTCGTAAGAACTTCTACTAAGAGAGACTACTAAATTGATGAGCCTCCCGGTCGAAATAAGCATTAGCGCGCGAAATGATAGGCGAAATATCTAGTAATGACGGCATAACAAAACATAAAGGGAGAGAAAAAGCACTTAAGGTAATATTGAATTTTTTACTTGAGAGAGGTACGGCTTTAAGACAGCGCCTAAGACGCAGATACGGGGATATTTGACCATATTTTCAGCTCCACTCACAGTATAAAAAGTCTTATACGAAAGCTATAATTCATATATACGACGCTTGGGCGTTTTTGTGAACCTAAATTAAAAACATCTCGTTTTATAAGCCATCACGCACGATACTTATACGCTTAAGCGAGAATATTAATACGCTTGTAGGAGTATTTTCTCCAGTCAAAGCACTAGAACTAAAGATTGTGACTGCAGCGTTATTTACACTTTTACCAGATCATAATTTAATCAAATATTTTCTCAAACCTAACAAACGCTCGTAATATATATATATATATATATATATATATATATATATATATATATATATATATATATATATATGTATGTATATATATATATATAAAGTATTTAATGACCCAAGAGCTTTGCTAAACCACTCAAATTCCCGCAAATTAAATAAATTTACATATTTATGGGTCTTAATTGACTGCTTTGTCGATCGTCATACTTTGAAGAGCGCAAATTATGGCAGCAGATTTTTTGCAATTCTATAATAGGTATTGCTGCGAATAGAAAATTTAATCATAAAAATAATTAAGAAAACATACCACAAACACACTATTCTACATACGAAGCGATATGTTGCATGTGACTTAACATGCTCGTTTCTACTGATAATGTCCATTTTGAACGAACAGTCGAACGAAATCTCGCGGGAAATTGAGTCTCAAATTTGGCAAAAGTCTCCAAAAAGTTCCCCCGGTGAGTGGTAACTAATTGGGTTAAATGATAAATATAATTTTTTTTCGTTATTAAATTACATTTTAGCAATCTAGTTTAAAGTTAGTTTTCATTGAAAGTCAGGAAAAAAAAGCCCTCCAAATGTTCACACGCGCAACGCCATATCTCCCACAATCATTGCTCACATCACACCCGCGTGCTTCCAAACCCTTCTTCATCCCGTTCACATAAGACCATTCTCATTTATTTCCCTTCCAGGCTCGTCCAACAGCCTTCCCTCCGTCACGTCCTTGAACAAACCATCGCCCCCTCATTGCTTCTACCAGCCACCTACCCTCCTTCCGCCTAATCTTATCCAGAAGTTTCTTCTCCTCACCATCAACGTCAAGCACTTCCTCGCTTTGTTTTCTTTCCCGTCCAACGCACCTCCTCCATCTTATTCCACCCCTACATCTAGGACGCCTGCAGCCTATTCTCGCACTTCCTGCTCTGAGACTACGTCTCTGCACCATACAACGCTATACTCCATATCAAAATCTTCGTAACGAGGTAAAATTCAATGACTTTTATGGGTACTAACATCCCCTGCCACGACTGCCTTAATGCATTAAACGGGGAGAATTTTGAAAGCCTTAAAAAAAATCGCACAGGCACTTACTTCATACTCCGAGAAAACCTGCCTCCCACTCATCAGCACTCATCTCAAAGACACCATAACAGGAATCGAGGGTGCCCTACGGTTAACCCCGCGGGTAAGTGTGATGGGGAGGAAAACGGATGGACCTCTTGACACCGCCATCTCGCACTCATCAAAAATTTAATTAACCGGCTATGCGCCATAAGTGGGGAGTGAAAGGGGATGTGGAGGCTTTCGGCTAAGACTTGGCGCGACACTTAATTGTTAGCTTTCTCGCCCCAGCATAAAAATTCCGTGAAAACTGTTCAGGAGAACTTAAGGAATTCCATAAAAGCTGTTACGCTTTACATAGAGCCAGTTCCTTTTCAAAACATAAGTACGGGAGAAGAGCTTGGCCTTCACGCTTCGCAGAATTCTCTGCAGAAAACTGGAAGTCTGTATAGATCTATAGTTAACTTCCCCGCCAATCCTTAGCGAGTGCTTTCTCTTTAGGAAAAGTTTAAGAAATCAGTAAATTTGGCCAGTAGCTCTTGTTCGAAAGAGGATTGCATAATGGTGACGGTAATAAATGAGGGTAGTAACTTTTGTGAAGAACATAATTGAAGGCAAAATAGAGGGAAAAGTCCCCTGAGGAAGACCGAGGAATAAGTTCGTGGACCAACTAAAGAGGAAAGTACATCGGAAGAGATACTGGTAGGTAAAGGAACTAGCATTAGATACGGAAGGTTGCGGAGCTGCAGTCAATAAATCTCAGGATTGAACGTCCGATGATTATGAAACAGTAACCAAAGAATAGGATGTATTTTGTTCGGATAGTCATCGGTGGAGGCAAATTTTCCAATACGGTTTCATTAAAAACGGGAAGACATTTGTCCTTCTTTACATGAACGACGAAACGTATCCCGCCATGCTATCTATAAAGGCTACTAATAAAAAAAAAGAGTGATTGAGGTAATTTGAGCGAAATATCATTTCACTTAGAAATCAATTGATTTGGTCTCATTTTAAAGAAAAATATCTCACCCTTCTAATGGTACCAAAAGTTTAACCCCTTTCCACATTACTTTCGGAGTTATTTGCCAAAAAATACCAGCCCTTTTACATGAGAAATGGTACCTGTATGCACTCTAGAGAAACATAATTTACAAAATGAGGCATTTCTAACACTTAGACGCCGTGAAAAACTAACAGCGTGTAGTTTGTATGTTTTCTCAACTATATTTGAAAATTAATTATATTGTCACCGCAGTAGGTTCTTAGGTACCACAAAAAACCTTAAGTTTTGAAGTAGTTTACTTATTTAGATATTCTCATTTAATTACTTATGATTTCTGTCATATAAAACTATATAATTGCACCATTAATAATGCAATATTTAATTGATAAGTCCTACATTTGGTGAAATTAAAACGCATAATTAGAATATGGCTTCGATATTATGATTATGGAAATGCTTCGCTCGGACTACCTTAATAATTATCAATTTCAACAGAAATTGCATGTTCGATGAATAGCGTTATTTCGCGTGAACACTTGTGCAAGGAGAATACAGAATTGTAGTAGATGGGGGAGAGGCATGGAAGACCACTGCGAGCCAAGGGAGAGGGAAGGGAGAATAGGGAATGTGATGAAAAAGGAAGGAAATGGGAACATGAGAAGATGTACAACGCGGAAAGAATCGCCCGAAAAGAGTGGGGATAAAGAATGAGAGAGACAGGGAAGTGCAGTGGGGAGCGTTGTGTATGAGAGTGGGGGTGGGGGGGGGGGTAACGAGACGGGAGCAGGTGGCCTACGGATTCGGCTTTTTAAGGCGTTTCCACTGAAAAATAATTTGAACTGAATATTTACCTACCCCATTCGGGGCACTTATAGGGAATAATCAGGAAGATTCAGATGTCCATATAAATGATTAGAGAGGACTGAACCCAATTGGAGAATTAGTAGGAGGCAGAAAAATTGTACGTAAAATTTATTGATGGGTGACGCAAAATTCAATGTTGAAGTCCGTCCATATAAATGTAAATAGCCGAAAAAACAGGGGAACCAAGGGCGCATTGCCACTCCTAAAATGTCGTGGAAGACGCTAAAGCGTATCTAAAAGGGAGCGCATTAGGTGACCGTGTCGAATGCGGCATACAAAAGAAACGAGGCGTTTTTAGATAGGTTCTACATCTACATACTACCTGTGATACTACCCAGCGAGCCGCCGCATAGGCTTATGGCATGGGGTGTGAGGACACCAGCCGTGTAAAGATGTAAGGGATAAGGTTTTGGGAGGTGAAATGTTGACGTGTATAATGGGAGTGTATTTAGTGAAGGTCAGTTTTTATTGTGGTCGCTTATTGTGTGTGGGAAGAACGAGTTTTTGTACCAATCTGTTTGGCAATGTGTCTCTCTAATTATATCGCTTCTGTCAGTCCTATAGATGTAGTGAGCCGTCATGATCATATTCTCCGTGACGCTCAGAAACACACCAGTTCTGAATTTCTCAAGAAAGCTATACCTGGCGTGTAGCCTCAGAGTCTCTAGGGACTCCCACCTTAGTCCCTCTAAAAGTTATGAGACACTATATGTTCGCTCGTAACAGTTTTTCACGAATTGTGCTACTTTTCTTTGTATTTTATTAATTTTTTTGGCTAAATCTTAATGACCACGGTCATAAATTGCCTCAAAGCTCGAAATGTTTGTCGGACGGAGAAGGGGTGCGCAAAAACTCTTGCCCCCGCACCTAAATCAGAAATGTTGTTACACCGCAATCTGATCTCTATGAAAAATGTAACACAAGGGAATTATTTCGGGTTTCGAACATTTATTTACGCTTAATTATGAGACTAGGCGGAGGAAAAGTAGGCGGTTGGAAGAGGTAATGAGGGTCGAATGGTTGCTTAAGACCACGGAGAAGGGGAGGAAAGAGAACAGGTTTTATGGACGTGATGAGGAAGATTAGGATGTGCGCGGAGATGAAGAAAGAAATATTAAACGTTATTAATGCTCTCCATTCGTGCTGAATGCACTCTAAACGGTAGATTAATTGATAAAAATCTAATTAGGTCTCGTGATTCAACAAATAAAAACTCCCCCACTTACGAGATTCGAACAGCGGCTCTACGGATGAGAAGGCAGAAGGTCCCCGAGATATCATATCAACCCGACCTTACATCCTTCCCTTTAGGAACGGGCGACGGCAAAGAGGCGGGAGAAGGAAGTGACGTTATGGCCGTTCCAGGGGCGGGCGAGAAAGGCGGACGACGCCTCACGGGGCCCGAGGTCCCAGAGAAAGGGCGAGCAACCCAGGAAGGGGTGATATACACATCCCTTCGGAGGGCGGCGGGGATCGAAGCTGCGGCCTCGGAACGGGAAGGGGTCGACCGCCGCCGAGGCAAAACACAAGGACGGGATCTCCCCAGAGGAGTCGGCGAGGACGCACGCCTCACACAAGAGAATATTTCAAGCCTCAAAGGGAGGAGGGAGGTAGGGTCCCGCACAGCGCCTCTTTCTCCAGGGCGCTCGTGTGACTCCGGAGATGTTTCGCTTCGTGAACAGCGGGCGGAGGACAAAAGTTCACGATTTCGTGAACTTCAGTGCACACGAAGAAGTTCGTGAAGGACACGCCTCTCTCCCTCACAATTTCTTTCCCTCGGAAAGATGGTCAGTTTTGCAATGTTTCACGTGTACCTTGTACAATGTATGCGTGTACACACGACGCAACTGAACTGAGCATACGGTTTTGCGAAAAGTTCGCTAGAGTGAACACTTTATCCTGGTCAGTCTCATGCGTTGTTCGGCGAGGACCAATTTTATGAACGACCACGTCGCTCGCTCTCTGAGCTCCCTTTTCCAGAATTCTGCGCGGAGGAGTTCGTGTGAAAGACTGCCCCCTAGCAATTCCTCGTTTAGCCATCAATGTCTCGCATTAAAAATTAACAGCGAACCACGCCCACTTTTTAGCCAAAAAAACAAACAGAAAACCCCACATCATCCTTCCAGTCAGGCTCTGAGAAGTGCCTAGTATATTTTAATTTTTTAATTATGACGAGAATAATAAAGAAGAGAAGAGTGAGAAAAAGGGGGAGAGGAAGGAAGAGAATGGGAATCCTGGACGAAATAAGAAGAGGGAGACGATATATGGAATTGAAGAGGGATCTAATGGCGGATCATCCTTAGGAGCCATAACAAACGATGTACCAGTAGGCTAAAAAGTTTTTAGTAAAAACTGTCCAAAAACCTACCAATCAGATGGTAGAATACTCTAATGAATGACATTGAGGCTATATGAGCTAGCTTCACAATATTTTATTATTTGTCGAGTATGACGTATTTCCTGCTTGCATAATTTATATGCATGTCGTGTTCTTGCACAATTTTTTATCCAGTGATGTTACCTAGATACGTACACTTATTAACTGACTGAAAGGATTCACCCTCAACAATTAACGTAAGTAGTTCCTTTCTCTTTTCTGACTGTGATTATCATTCCTTTGGTTTTACTTATTTTTAGCCTAATATTATCAACCAATAATCCCATCCCATCTGGTTTCTCACTCAGTTCTTCATCGACATCAATCAGGCACAGTCTCGATCCGGCCACAATCATGATATCATCCATATAAGCAAACATTTGGCTTTTTATATCAATTAGTTTTCCTTGCTGGTTCATTTTGGTGATGATATGATGTATGACTAAAATAAAGGCGATGACTGAAAATCCATCCTTATTCAACACCCTCTTTAAATGTGAATGTTTTCAAGCATCATGTTTTCTTTCGTACACTTCATGGCCTTCTTTGTCAGCCTCATAATGTCGCAATAATACAAATATGTTTGCATTTAAAAACGGGAAATCAGTTGGGGAGGTTGTCATGATAACCACTTACTACCGGTCCAGGCGGCTCCGCTAAGCAATTTTTACAACTTACTCGGTCTATGACTGATGTTCGCGGACGAAGTTCGAGTCTAAGTTCAAGTACGGGTTGCATAGAGAGAGCCCTTTTTTTTCAAAAGTACCGGTAGCCTTATCAAAAAAGACACCCAGGTAACTAACGTCTGCAATACGGTCAAGGGTTTCCCTCTGCTCAACATGAAAGGTGAGATAATGGAGCCCGAAAACCACAAACAGAGATTTTCATCACCATACGGTTCTTTTTTAAGACTGCCTAGATTCCAGCAAAAGAAACCAATACATTGTCATTTAATTCACTATTCCAAAGTATTCGGGACGTTGCCACCTGTGCCCAATTTATATTGATCGTGCGTGTTTTTTTTCTTCGACAATTGATGAGAATTCCGTGTCCAGCTTAATCAAAATTATTCTAGGCTGTGAGGCAAACTTTTTCAATTGATCAAATGAAATTTCGAGGATATTTACGATTTTTCCCTTCAATCTTTCGAAAGACCTCTATGAAGGTTATGACGAAAACTACGGAGAGAAGAGAGAAACTTGTTAGAGACAATAATCCATCGACTGGCGATACATACCTCCACGGATATTTCGCCGGAGATTTTAGCAAAAGAATAATGGCATTAAATATATGAGGCAAACATTAATTATTCATCGAGAATTAATTTTACGAGTAATTGAATTGTGACGCGTTTGATTAAATTTGTAATCATTCTGTCGGTGAATTAATTAAAATGGCATTTACCAGCGACCGACGTATTAAACGGGCTCTCGGAAATTAAACGTGGACGTCGGAGCGGGAGATGTGATGAATGGACAAAATTAAATTCTAGCCGTGCGTGCAATGTGGCATCGAAATAAACAAGCGACGAAAATGATACCATACCGGATGTAGGCTCACCATTTGTAGGCACAACTAGAAAAGAATAGAGCTAAGCGAATTATCAATCAAAATTTGATACTGGATCAATAGCGGATATTAATCGATGAAAGATACTGGGGGTTAGAGGGCCGGTAGGATTACGAAGCATGAAGAAGGTACTGCATTCGAAGACACAAGATTTACAGTGTGTAGTACTTCTAGTGACTGCATTTAAGCATGCCTGCACTTTAAGAATGAAATATTCTGCAAAAAAGAGGACTACATGGCGGAAAAAAAGATCTAGAATATTTTGCATTGCAAAGAGCTTAAGTTTGAGCACGGTAGCTTGAGGAAACATGATGGAAATTTAGTTTATCATTATGTTCAATAGATCAGGCTTGGTACAGCAGAAGTTTCCCATTATGATCTCGAATATAGTTGGAAATTTCTGCAACCTTCAATGTTTCAGAGCGACATAAAGAATATTATCATGATGCCTCACTACATCTCTAGGTCTGACAGAAGCGATAAAATAAGAGGGCTACATTGCCGAACAGATTAGTACAAAACCTCGTTCTTTCCGCGCACAATAAGTGGCCGCAAAGAACACTGAGGTCTTCTGAGTACACTTGCATGATACATGTCACCATTTCACCTCCCAAAAGCTTATCCCTTACATCTTTACACGGCCGGTATCCCAACACCCCCAGCCTCGCGCCCACGTGGCGACTCGCAGGGTAGTATTTAGATGTAGATGAACCTTCAATAAAAAATGCACAACACGTTTCAACTCATACAGTAATCATCAAGAACGAGACATTGTTCAGTCAGGTACGTAGCTATATTATTGTCATGTGGTAATCAACCGGTAAGGATACTTTCAAATGGAAGAGGATAAAAATTCCCTGGAGTTTATACAGGGGTATTCTCCCTTAATATCTGAGAACGCCATCCTTCACTGCATGCGTCCTGCCTCTCTTCATCTCATCCATATAGCCTATTCCATTTCCACCTCTGACCCGACAATTCAACCGTCTACTCTCTATCTCGACCTTCAGCTTCCCTTCGCTCCTCATTACCTCTACCCACAATCCACTCTGCCTCTTCCTTACCTACTCCACTAACTAAGCAGTTCTCCTCATTCACCATAGCGAGGACGTCTTCGTTTATCCATGTTTTCGTCATAAACGCTTTTTAACATAGGAAAGCTGATGGCGTGGAAAAAAAGGCAACATGTCGAATTTCATTCGAAATATCGCGCTATTAAAAAGTTTTTGCGCTTATCCCATGAATGATTGAAAAGTAAGCAAGCTAATACAAACACAAAAAGCCCAACTATCGTATTAAAAAAAATCTGTAAACAGAATAAATAAGTCACGACTGTTCTAGATATTTTTTCCAACTTGTTCACTACGCTCGCCACTTTTCGTCGGCGGGTGGTATTCACAGAGTGCCACAGGGCACAATGCAGGGCCCTGTGACCCAATGCCTCAATACAATTGATCTTGCCCGCGGCGAGCTGTATCGCTTCCCGCACGATTTCTTCACGAAGCGAACACCGCTCATGGGGAACGTCGCAATCGGATGGCTCGCGTCGCGTTCTCGCATTCATTAATATTTGAGTAAAATACGGTTTCGAAGCGACACGGATGCGGTGTCTGGATGATTTGAACGAACAGGAGGTCGACCCGCAACGACGTTGTCCTCTAGAAAACGGGTATCCTTGTCGTTGGTTAATACCGATCCCTAAGAAATGATTAATGTGCACACTCAGCCCGCGACAGGACGCCAATCAATACTAAAAAAATATACAAGCAGCAACTGGGATATTTTCCCTAGTTTCGTCCAACTGCGCATTTATTGGGGTCGTAGCGGGGATATATATCATCATGAGTCGCAAATGAGCCCGTCACAGGAAATTCAATAAATTGATTTTTGTATTAATGGGATTTCTGAGAGGTAACTAATTTGTCTGCATTTTTCCTCCCATCGTTTTATCGTGATTCTGACAGCATACTGTAATAATATATAGCATTTATTAACCAACAAATACACAAACAAAGTAAAATGGTATCAGTAGGAAGTAGACTTTCTCTCCAGGATCCTTGAACGGGTGGAATTTCAGCTTAATTTCAATTTCACGGCTGATTCTCCCTCCCCCTGAAAATCCCGACTCCATTCGATTTTAATTGAATTTTTGCTATTTTGCTTATAACCTGAAAATATTTATCTTAAATATTTCGTAAATACGATTCCATATATTTATTATTTGCGAAACTAGATTCAGGGCAAGACGTTATAGAGCAAAATGTATTGACCATATTTGTTTTATGAAAGCATAGGATAAAAATAAATTCGTCGCAACTTTTGTGTTTAAATTTATCGATTTTCTCCATGGGTACTTGTTATTTCGCATTTAGGGTTTCGAGTAGTTAAAAGGCATTTTTTCCTTTGTATTCGTTAGATTTTTTTATTTATGTGGAAAATTATTGGTTCTTGAAAATTTTCAGGAAAATACCAAAGTATTTTCTAATGCATATTTACACACGGAGAAATTTCATTTTAGTTCGTCCTTCAGAGAACGTTCAAATTTATCAAAAGACAATAAAAAAGCGAAGATTATTTTTTTCTACTGAATTCTATCTCTTTACGAGGCTAGCAAAGTTAATGGAATATCCTAAATACAATTAATTCCATCTGGGGAGTTACTCTGATTCTGGAAAGACAATCACTTTCATGCCAAATATTCCAGGGTGGACAAAAAAGGGTAGCGGATTATATTTACGAACTAATTGATAACATAGATCTCAAATCAGATAACAGCCTTTACTGTCTACTACCGCTCTCTTAAAGAAACGTCCGATCGAAAAAATAACGCTAAACGACTAAAGCATGAGATTGATCTTTTTCGTTCTTACGTTGCGTCAACTCGATTAAGTCATTTTGAATTTTTGCTGAGCTTCCTACCTCTCCTCGCACGATCCACTGAAACCCCTTAAAAAGCTCATTTGCATACGTGATAGAATAATATCAGCTTCGCCTGAACACCTATCGCAAGGTCGGCATCTAGAAATCATTCGGCCCGAGCCTTTTTCTTTCAGAAGGGAACTCAAATGAGATGGCTTTTTGACCGTCAGGCAACGAGTGATCACGCAACTTCTCAAAAAGAATAATCGGGGAATAATTTTATGCGCTCTCTGCGAGATACAATGAGCAGTTTAGCAGAAGATCGAGATTATGCGATCGACGAAACACACATTTCGTGACGTTCCATTACCCCACCAGTTCGAGAAATAATCTCTCCCCTGCTTAAATATAACCAGCGTATTGGTCATTGCCGCAAACGTAAAACTCATTTACTAATCGAGGAAGTTAATTTATGTGGTAAGAAACCATGAAACAGGGGAACAGAGTACAAATTCTTAAGGACTGGCGGCTAACGTTACAAGCTGGAAATGCATTTCACGCTCGCGAACTTGTTTTCACCCATTAACTCTCAAGAATACTAATTATTCCTCACAAAATATTATGAAACTACGGCACTGAATATATTAAACTACTACCTGGAGACACCAAAGTAATAGTATTGGTGACATTACCTCAATAATTGAAGCAACTCAAATCATGTATACACATCATTACTTTAATTACGCACAGTTGTATACACATAAAGCTAGTCATCGCACATATTATATACACATGTATACAAATGAACTTCCTCCATCAACCTATATGCATCTCATTTACTGAATATCTTTAAAGCTCATCTTTATGGGAAGTTGGAATACCTTGAGCTTCAAAATGACCTATTGCCTAAGAGAGAGGCCATTGAAGTTTAAAAATCAAGTATAACGACCATCATCAGTCATAGCCACTTTCGTGAGTCTTTTGGGGGGGAAAAAGTTAAAAAAAAGCGCATCGGAGCGGCGTCGGCATAGGACAAGCGAAGCGTTCGACCGTTAAACACCATCCGAGAGAGGTTTATTAATGCCTCAGCCTTCCGTCTACCTGACCGCGTTTCGAGCAATTAGCTAGTGCTGCGGCATAATGGGATCTATTCTAACCTTTGCTGCATTTTTTCCAGCATCACGACCAAAAAGCACGCCTAGTTTGATTATTTACGCCACGACTTTTTCCGTCCGTTTTAACTCCTTTCCTGCCTCTCTCCAACAAGGCTGTCGACTTTAGCCATTAGCAAGTGCTCCCATGCGTGATGCGAAAAGATGCGAAAATTAATCTGGTGAGCGAAGTGCGTCGCCATCTCCGGATCGAAACAGAATTAATCCGTTGCAGTTGCTTCGATTTCAAAGGAGTAGGTGTGGATCCGTGCGGATTCAGTTTTCTGGGATTTCCGGAGATATTTTCAAAAATTCACGACACGCCTATTTAGGAAGTCAAAGGCAAATTTAACAGTCTTTCCCAAGTCAAAGGCAGACCTGAGACGGAAGTGATGTCTTAGATGGCAAAATCGTTCGCAAAAAGGAACCGAAGGTGATTTTATATTACGTCATAAAATGTAATAGAGACAGAGATAGTTATTTGGCTAGCGAAAAAAAATTGATCTCCTTGATATGTCATCCTAAACCATCTTTACAAGAGCAAATTAGTCTAGAAAGTATAACATCATAAACCACTAATGTCCACAAAATCCACGACCTTAAGAGAAGACCATGGAAAGAATTTTTATCCTTGGCAATCATATTTGTATAAAATTTGAATCACAGCAACCGGAGAAAATGCATTGACAAAATGCACGCAAATCACATGGGTGTAGAAAGAGAAATGTCAAACAATATAACTAACAATGAAAGAGGAAAATATGTGGCCCATGCACTTTAGAAAATTCCCGTCCCATACACGCGTAATCAAGATCAAAAATGTGGAAATCAGCTGAACGAGAAGTGCATTTATTGCTCACGTATACGACATGCATCGTTCGAGGACATCTGCATGTACACATATTATGCTTTCATACATAATATAGCCTCATCAATATGACAATTTTTACAACAAAAACTCAGTTCACCATTTCCAAATTGGATTCAGTTTACCACACACACAAGTTAAACGTTGATTTTCTCACGCGACTGAAGGAAACTATCGTGGGAATCACCAGCTGCGCAGGAATCGGTTGTATATCAAAAGTGAGTCACTCCTTTATTCCCAAAATTATCCATGTTTCGCTGAATGAATTAGACGAGTTGCGATAGATTCATGACGCGATCGAGTCGAAAACGTCTCACTTGAGAATGACATCAAGTGGGTTTATTTCGGGATTTTTACTTTCGCGAGTAATAATTCGTCTCGGATGAAATTTGACCCTTGACCTCGTTTTAACTCACCATTTAGGAAATTTCCAATCATTGCATATAACAAATGATGTGGTACGAAGTCACTCGCACGGGTGCATAAACACCAGGATTGAAATTCGCCCTAAAAATATCATTTGACTTGACCGGGATTCGAACCCGGATCTCCCAATTGCCGGTCAGGTGTGTTAGCCAGTCACACCACCAAGCCATCTTCGTTCAAGGCGAAGTTCGAGGGGGTTTAATGCGAACTAATGATTTTTTCATGGCGAATTTCAACCCTGGTGCATATGCACCCGTGCGAGTGACTTCGTACCACATCATTTGTTAAATGCAGTGTTTGGAAATTTGTCAATTTCGTCGTTTTAATAACGACAATGTTGGGTTTATCCACCGCGACAGTGGCTTTGTAAGCACGGCTTCGTCTCATGTGCTACAACGTAGACTTGAGGCGTGAACATCTAGTTCGCATAAATCCCCTCGAAATTCGCCATCAAGGAAGATGGCTTGGTGGTGTAACTGGCTAACACACCTGACCGGCGATTGGGAGATCCGGGTTCGAATCCCGGTCAAGTCAAAAGACTATTTCATGGGGAATTTCAACCCTGGTGGTCACTACTTCGGAATTGATAACGTTTTAGTTACCCCTGATCAACTCGCACTTAACGATTACACTGACCACATTCAGTTCAAAAGAAGCGTTTGATAGGTATCTGAGCGAACGAGAAAAATGCTGGAAAATAGCTTTTGGGATCAGATAACAGATGGAAGGAAATCGCAGCTCTTAATAATAATTTAATAGGGTTTCGCCACCAGTTACTAAAATGGGAACAGGAGTGTTGTTATATCCAAATGTGTCTCGATCAGTATACCATATATTAAAACCAGTTGATTGTTGGGTTGTTGGACAAGCAACATATTCTCACTATTTTCCGGAGACTAAATAGTAAAAATTATCATATATATATATACATACAATGAGTAGCGAAGAGCCACAAATGATTACACAAGTGTACCAAAAGTAGGTTCATCCCTTTGAACTAAAATTTAATCGAAATGAAACTTTCCCGTCGGAAGAATATCGAGCTGAAATAGTTACCCTAATTTTGAAATGCTCACACTGATTATAAAATGCAAGAAAATTTAATTAAAATTAGATATAAATATAAATAAATTAAATAGAAAAGTAAATTTTTGCAGCCTTTGACAAATCCAGCTGAGACTAAATAGCATTAAATTTCACTCATCAAGCCCTTCAACCTAGAAAACTGGCGACCTACATCTCCGAACACCAGGCCAAAACCGATAAGGACACCGGGAAAATTGATCTACATTCGCCCTTCCACGCCGAACCGCAAACACACAACAGACCCTCGACGAAAAAAAAAAAACGAGGACAGAGAACTGCAAACGCGACTCCGGCGCGAGAGCCACACGACCCTCCCCGGAGCCGGAGGAAGTTCCGGCGCTCGCGCGCGCGAAAGGAACCATTACGTCGGCGAAGGGGACGCGGGTAGATGCCTCCGGAGCCACTGGAATCAAAGAATTGAACGCTTCCGCAAGTTTTATCGGGATTGCGATACCTCCGTACAACCAACCATTCCTCTCTCTCTCTCAGAAACCCAGAAGGGATCCAGAATCGTAAAACACATCCCGCGGACCAATATTCGGATGGGAAGGCAAACTGGAAGAACTTAGGTGTGCTGAGGTAGGGGGGGAAGAAGAAAGGGAACGGGCGGGGAGATCTCGGAAAGGAGCGGCAATAAAGGGAACAGCCAAAGGAAGAGAGGAAGGAGGAGGAGGGTTAAGGAGTTTGGCAGAGGGACAGAGAAGTTGGAGAGGCGTAAGGGAAGAAGAGGAGGAGGGGAGAAGCTGTGCCGACGGGGGGTGGAGGGGGAAGGGGCATCAATAATCAATGTGGCGACCACTTCAATATGCAGCGCAATCGAAAGAAAGGACTCACGGGGAGGTTTGGGAAGAGGCCGTCGGGCGGTACGGCCTGGAAATGGCTGCGCGGTGGAGAAGGACGAGAGAGAGGGGAGGAACGAAGAGAGGGGTTGAGAGAGGAGGAGAGAGCCAGGAATACTTAAGGGGGCTTCTTGAGGGTCGTGGTTGGGGGAGGGGGGGGCTTGGAGGGGTTGGGGGATGCAGGGAGGGGGACCCTAGGGTAGGGGGGCTGAAAAAGACCCTTGCGGGGGAGGGACGGGGAAGACCATCTCCTTCCGCTTCCGGAGACGGCAAAAGAGGAAATGGAGGGTTTCACTCTATTTTAATATAGAATGATTTTCTGACGTCATGCCTGACCTCGTGAATTAATTTCGATTTATTTTTGCACCGACGAATCCGAAGCATATTTGCCATCTAGATAAGATATTAGTAATGAGAGAGAGAGAGATGCTCGATGGAACAGACGGGTACAACAATTTCCTTTTACGACGCAACAATATCGATTCGAACAAAAGCGAAGAGAGACACCAATCCCTCGAAAAACATCTCATCTCACTTTTCCGCTTCTAAAACCTTTCCCTATTCTTCGTCGAACGCCGTCTCACAAGGTAGCATGAGTGAACCAACACATCACAAAATATCCGATGGATTTGCCACACAGCAAAGAAAAAATTCTCGGATTTTAAATGACTACAAAACTATCAGTCCTAAGTAAATAAGACTGCAAACCAGGAAACGGTGTGTAAAAAACATTCGTGTGGAGCGTAGCACTCTATGGATCGGATGGATGGAACATTGGAAAAGCTGACCAGACAATAAACTTAATGGTTGAAGGCTTAACTTTGTGGAATGTATCTACTGACATGACTAAACAGAGAGAACTCTTAGTATTTTCCACACTTAAAGCTTTAATTTCCGACCCAGGTTAGACCCAGGTTTCGACTGGACCAAGGTACATCTGTAACTTGAAAATGATTGCAAGGCAGTCGAAACCTGGGTCGGAAATTAAAGTTTCAAGTGTGGAAAATACTAAGAGTTCTCTCTGTTTAGTCATGTCACTGACCAGACAAGACTAGAAACCTTTGAAACTTGGTGCTGGAGGAGGATTCTGGATATAATTGGAAAAGCTGACCAGACAATAAACTTAATGGTTGAAGGCTTAACTTTGTGGAATGTATCTACTGACATGACTAAACAGAGAGAACTCTTAGTATTTTCCACACTTAAAGCTTTAATTTCCGACCCAGGTTAGACCCAGGTTTCGACTGGACCAAGGTACATCTGTAACTTGAAAATGATTGCAAGGCAGTCGAAACCTGGGTCGGAAATTAAAGTTTCAAGTGTGGAAAATACTAAGAGTTCTCTCTGTTTAGTCATGTCACTGACCAGACAAGACTAGAAACCTTTGAAACTTGGTGCTGGAGGAGGATTCTGGATATAAAATGGACGGACAAAACAAGAAATGATTAAGAGCAGAGAAGAGTAGAAGTGGAAGGGATCATATGGAACACCATGCAGAAAAGATGAACAAGATGGATTGGACACACCCTGAGACACAATAGGTTTGTGAAGAACATCACTGAAGTCAAAATAGAGGGAAGAGTCGCCATAGGAGGAACCAGGAATAAGTACATGGGCCAAATGAAAAGAAGAGTACATAGGAAGGGATATCAGGAGGTACTAAGAGAACTAGCAATAGATAGGAAAGGTTGTAGGGCTGCAGTCAACCAATCTTAGGATTGAACCACCAATGATTATCAGTTGCATACCTCAGTACTTTCGCCCAGATATTAGCCCAAAAATACCATCCAGTTCCCATAAGAAATGATAAAGGCATGCGCTTCTGTAAGATTTCACTTAAAAAATGACGAATTTTTCACACACACACACATCCTCAGAGTTGTAACAGTGAGTGGCGTGCATGTCGTCTTAACTGTTTTTAAATACCAAGCAATTACCGCAGTTATTCCCACAGAATGGCGAAAATATCATCGGTTTTGAAGGCATTCCCATCGTACGGCGTGAAAAAATTGAGACGAATTGAAATCTCATAAGAGTGTATTTGGTAAATTACCGACAATTTCAGAAATTTATAACAAATTTTCCATATCATTAATTTTACTATTAATACTTCATGCTACTTACAGTTGTTGAATTTAAAAATAAACGTTCAATGGTATCAGGCTCAACTATGTGGAAGTTGATATTCACAAATGAAAAAACGACTTCGTTTTCTTCCACTGATTTATTTTTACCGACTAAGCAGGTACTTGAAAATGACCTCTATGTGTCGAAACATGTTGTACCAAAAAAATAAATCAGTGGAAGAAAACGAAGTCGTTTTTTCATTTGTGTTTAAAAATAAAATTTGAATTACTGATCCCTATGGCAACTAGGGAAAAATATATCACACTACCTAAAGAACTTTAGAGCGAGAGAGAGATCCTTAGAAGGTAGCAATTGCAAAAAATACCACCAATTCCTTCCAAGGATGATACATTGGAAGATTTTGGCCGACTTAGCAGCAGGAGAGCAAAAATACTTTCAAAATGTCGTGAAATAATGACGTAGCCATGCTATTTCCCTTTCATCATTTCCAATTCGTTATATTTCAAAGAGTGGCCAATCAATACGAACCATGTATTCCAGATAGTGTTCCATGTGGTTTCCTCTCTACAATTATCTAGTTCATTCACTAATTTCCTAACATAAACGCCGTTTTGATTCTTAGTATTCGAATCCAACACCAAGTTGGGAAAACATCTTTGTTGCTTCTGTTTCAGATTTTCAATGGTCCATGTCTCTGAGCCATATTGCGGCACTATCCACGCGAAAGTTTTAGGGCATCTTCTCTCTATTAATAATCCAATTTGCTTTGAATTAGGTAGTTTTGTTACATTATGAATTACTTCTTGGTGTAGGCTACTCTTTCCTTGAAGCCCAGTCAACTTATTCCATCACATTGCATGCAATTTTCAAAGTAATTGAAGGATTTCGCTGATTGAAGCACGATATACTATACTGAAACTAATACAATGGGGCACTAAAACCCCCAATGCCGCATGATTCCAACTATTCTCCACTAAAATTACAACAAAGGTATCCTGGAATAGTGGACACAAGAGGTTAGGTTCACCACGAAAGTACCATTTGACTTGACCCAGATTCAAACCCAGATATCCCAATTTCAGATCAGGATGACAGCCTGTTACATAACTGAGCCATCTTAGTTCAAGGCGAAATAGAGTGGGGGTTTGAATGATTTAGACGTTTGAATGATACTATCAGGGTTACATACTATGCTTTTCCATCGCATTATAGGCAATTTAAGTGTAGCGTGGAGTGCTGTTAGCTCAAAAAAAGTGAAATTTTCACAAAATTTACAAAAGAGATTACAAATATTTGTTTACGAAAATCACTATGTAATTTAAATATCTTTCTCGGGCTTCGCACGGGGTAATGCTTTCAAAATCCGCCGACGTTTCGGAAAACGACTTGTTTTCCATTTTCAGGGCACGTGTTATTTCCGCCGTGACCACTATAACACTAAAATTAAAGAAGCAGTCAATGCCCCAACAATGAAGGTTGCGATCCCTATGATTGGCTGACGTGTTCCGCTGGTTGTTGAATCATTTTCTCGTCTTTTTACTACATTTGATCACTGGACACCAGGTATTACTCAGTTGGAACCCGGCGTCTCTATTGAAATTATGCGGATGCAATCGTATCTCAATGGCCTCTTTGATAATGAGGTCCCAGTAACGGTGTGCGCGGCAAAGGATTTTTGCATCGGTCCATTTAATGGCATGGTCTTCGTTGATGCTGTGTTCCGCCACTGCCGACTTCTCTGGCTGCGCCAATCTAAAGTGCCTACGATGTTCTTTAAGCCTGTTTCAATTGTTCGACCAGTCTCCCCCACATATATTATGCCACATTCACACGGAATGTGATATACCCCTGGTGTCTTCAAGCCGGTGGGATCTTTTGCCTTATCCAACTGGTACCTTTAATTTAGATGGTGGAAGATGGATCGTTTTGATGTTAAAACGATGCAGAATGCGGCGAATCTTTCCCGATATAGTGGAGACGTAAGGGATCAAAGCTGTGGCCACAGGTTTTTTAGGTAGCTCTCCTGCGCCACTCTCCTGGGTTTCACCGAATCTCCTTAAGGCTTTAAAAAACTGTTGTCTCCCATAGCCATTCTGCGAAGTCCGAGAAAGATATTTAAACATAATACACCGGGAAAACCTTAAATCATTCACTATGTAATTGCCAAAATTCTACTGAATCTTCAACAAATTTTTGCTTTTCAAATAATATGTTTTAATATTTTCAAATTTATACTAACTCGTGTTTCCGGTGAAAACATTGAAAGGACCATTGAGGTACATGAAGAGGGTGCTTTCTATGCTGGCCAATACCAGAAGCTGAAGCCAGTCAGGTATCTTCGTTGACCCTCATTTTCCTGTAGCGCTTGCGGGCTAACGCACTAATTTGGCAATTTTACGATGTTTTCCATCGATAACTTACTAAAAACCAGCGCGCGATTACTTATTTCACATACATTCTTCATAAAAACATTGTTTATCCATTACAATTTATAATAAGTCGCATTCCCAATTATTATTATTGCAAAATTGAGTAGAATCCATAGCACTAAGCAGCAAATATATGTTTCAAGAGTTAGTTGCCATTAACTTCAAGTAGATGACTGGATATTATTGCTTTATATCCGCTAAATCGTCCATTCCAACGTGCTATCCAAAGGAAAGTAATGAAAGAGTAGAGTTAAACAATCTATATATATATTAATTTTGTAGCGTGTCAGTCATTCTGTATCCGTTTTGTTTCTTTCTCTGTCACTTTTTGAGCTAGAAGAGTGAGGATTGGTGCTTTGAATGTGGAATCTCTGCCTTCATGATTTGGTAATAGTTTTGGATTTTAATTGGGAGTGTGACAGGGGGTGTTAGGTCACCAGCCGTGCAAAGGTGTGAGATATTTAGAGATGGAGACATGAATTAAAAGGAGTGTATTTAGTTAGTTTAAATAAGATCCAAAAGAGCGGCTGCTTGCGCGTGTGGCAGGGGGTGTGAGGTTACCAGCCGTGCAAAGGTGTCCGTTATTTGGAGATGAAATGGATTATTTCTGGGTTGTGGTTGCAACGACCAGATGCTGGGAAACACAGTGACAAGGGAGTAAGGCCAAAAGGGAGAGTGGAAGAGTGTAAAGGTTGAAACAAAAGAAATCCACAGTGCTCTCCTATTCAAATGGCTTTAAAAACAACAAAGGGGAACAGTGAATGAAAAAAAAACATTTTCACCTAGGAGCTATTTTTAGACTAGGGCACTTACCCCTAGAGCCCAAGAGCTGATAGCTCTGGGGCGGGTACACACCCCTGCTCAAGACGTGAGCAGGCTAGCTGCCTGGTAGTATGGTTGTTATTTCGGTTGTCAGGCTACAGTTTGATGACACATTACCCTCTCCGCATTCCTCAATGGGTAAAACCGAATAGCATCCATGGCACTAAGTAGCTGACACGTGTATCAAGAGTTATTTTAAATTTCAAACAGACATGGTTGATATCCTTGCTACACATCTGCTAATTCGTCCAATCCGTCGAGCTTACCATAAGAAATTAAGGAAAGAGCCGGGATGACCAATGTGGCTGTCATATTGGTTGTCACGCAATAGTTTGATGACGCAATGCCCTCAACATCTACCTCAATGGCTGGCTATACCTCAGAAGATAGGCCGACGGTCGCCTGGAAACGGCTGAGCAGGAGTACCAGTAGGGAAGGAGAGGGGGGGGGTTAACATGCACAAGGGGGGCGTTTTGAGGGGGCAGGGGAATAGACACTTGCAAGGGGGGGGGAGGGGAGAAAGCCTTCCGGTTCCGTAGAGAGAGGGTGAGAGGGTGGAAGAAGCGGGAGGGGAATTTTCAAGGGAGCGAAAGAAATAGGTCTGCGAGGAGGGCACATGAGGGGGAAGGGGGTGGAGGAAGAGGGGGCGAGAGAGGTTTAATGGGGAAATTCGGTTGCGGAGAGGTCGTGGAGATGGGGACGGTGGGGGGGGGGGGAAGGGAGCAGTGTATGTCGGGGGTGAGGAAGGACGCGTAACGCAGAGAATAGAGAGAGATACACCGGAGAGAAAAATAGACTCGGTGGCACTACTGGGGTGGGCGTGGCACACGATTGAGGTGACAGGACCTACCCAAGGAGTGCTTACCCCGAGGAAAAACGTGCGACGCGTAAATGAGAGGGAAAACCACCCGGGGGAGGCGGGGTTCGGAGAAGGGGGAGGCTCTAGAGAATTTCAGGATACGTGTACAAAGGTGGCCGGGAACATCCAAGCTCTATAAATCAAGGAGTGTTCCCAAATATTAAAGTAGGAAAAAAATCACGTTTTCCGAGGAGGTCGTGATGCGTTCTGGGTTATGTAAGTAATCATCAGCAGCGGTTACCAATCCTAGAGCCCTATCCACACGACGCACGACTCTGCGCAATTTAAATCTCCTCCTACACTCGGCATAAAATTGAACTATTTTTAACATGTGTTGTTGTGTTAAATGTTTTCCTAATTCGGGGCAACAATAATTGCTTAATCAGAACACGGGCCATTTTTAAATCCTGCGTTCATTAATTCGCGCATGCGTTCTTGCAATTTTAAATGCAAGTTCGTGTAGAAATCATATTGTGCAAATACCTGCTTCGTGTAGAACGGGCTTAAAGCCTGAATCACACGATTCTCTTTCTCGTCTTATGGCAGGGTAAATTTAAAGGATGTTTTTTGCGATCGCTCAAATGATGGGGAACGTGATAGTATTAGCCATCATTTTCAGTATTACACGATCAATTGTGTCGTAACTGGGAGCATAACTTCTGCACCCGAGATTTTTTCCAAGATTTTCTCAATCATTAATATCAGTCATCTTATGAATTGAACAATTGTTGTGATTACTAGAAACCAAGCAGTAATTATTCTTCCATTATCGCAAAGTGTTGTATATGTTTTAACCAAACAGGTCAGGTATTAGTTAACATTATCTTATAATTGAAACCGGTCCACGTTTCCTACCCATGAAGCGCCCCGCTCTGTATTATCTTTTCTCAAACATGATCATCAGTCAGATTATAAAATAAACCATCATTGTGACTACAAAGTTCCAAGCAGAAATCACTCTTTTACTATCTTACAGCGTTGAATATATTTTGAGCGTAAATTTTACGTTTTAACAACCAGTATTTTATAACCCACACCCAACCAAGTATCTGACCCGTAAAGCGCCACGCTCCATATCAGAGTTTTCAATAGAGGCGCTTTAAAATTTCCACGACGGGGAAAAGAGATTTTCTGCACCGAAAAATCAAGCCAAAAAACCTCCGATTTTCAATACTTCTCTGACACCTCATTCGGAGAAAAGCCATTGCGCACGTGAATCTGTGCCCGTGAAAGAATGATGATTCTTCTTCCGTTTCAACCCTTGAGTTGGTTTGCAGCAGAACACCATTCATCTCTCTTCTCAGCTTTTCGTTTAAGTTCAAAGTATGTTCTGCAATTCATATCCTTCATAATTTGGCTCATGAAGTCTAGTCGGGGCCTTCCTCTGCAGTTTTTACCCTCAATTTTTCCTCCAATTACCCTTTTCACTTGACTATCGTGCCGTAGTAGATGTCCAATGTGTTTAGCTCTCCTTTCTTTAATGATTCTTACTATGCTTCTTTCTACTTGGGCTTTTTCAAAGATTTCTTCATTCGTTTTCCTTTCTGTCCAGCTTACTTTCAGCATTCTTCTGTAACACCATGCTTCAAAGGATAACAGTATTTTCATTTCACTTTCCCCTACAGTCCACGATTCGCATCCATATAGCGCAACACTCTAAACGTAGGTCTTCATTAAGTTTTTCCTTGTCTCTAAACTAATGCTTTTTGACGTTAGTGGAGTGGAATAAAAAATTGAATGCTAGCTTCGCTTAGTTGATTCTGCATTTTATGTCTCTTGCACTTCTTCCATCCCACGTTATTTTACTTCCCAATGAGTTAAATTATTTCACTTGTTGAAGGGTAACATTTTCCAATTTTACATTGGCGGTTATGTTTTTGTTTTTATCACAGATTAGAACATTTCATCATTAGTATTGACTGATGATGACTGCTAGTCAGTCGAAACACGTGTAGCAAGAGGTGGAAATAAAATTTTGTAGACAGTACGAAATCATTTGAGCTTCATTACTCATTATGCTGTTCTACGATATCTCGCCTGAGAAAGCGGAGTTTAAGTTTGTTAATTTTCATGTTGTAATCATTTATTATTACCCTGTTCATTACATTCAATATATTTTGCAGACCTTCCTCACTTTCTGCTAGCACAGCTATATCATCCGCGAATCGCGAAAAAGAATGATATGGAGAGAATAAATCTGAAACTTGAGCAAAAAAAAAAGAACGAAGGCATAAATGACATGTTTCAACCAATAGATTTGTTGCGGGATAAGTTGAAAGAACGGAGGGGTACCCATGTAGAGCACTGAGAACACGACGGAAAGAGGGCGAGATTTTCTATTTTCTTCCTCCCTCTCGAGTCTTATATTTTTTCCTCCCTCCTGAGACTCCATTTCGCTCGTCACCGAGTCGAGAGAGTACGTCCTCCACTTTACCATTCACCGGCCTTTGAAATTCAAGCGATATTCTTTTTCCTTCCCTTTTCATCATCCCTCTCACCCCCCCCCCCCCCGACCTGACCCGAACCCCCACTTTAAAACCCGGGTCCGTTCTCCCCCTCTTCATCTAACGCCGAAGAAACGCGAATTTAGTGGATGGAATTGAATCTGGCCACGCGGGAGACACCGCTCTCAAATTAAATTAGATAGAGAGAGAGCGGAATCCCCGGATTGAGCGCGAATTTGGCCCCGAGGAAAATGTACTGGGATATCTTCTTCCCCACCCACCCCCTCGGTGGGGAAGCATTACTTACATATTCCTCCGCCACTCCCCACACATCTTGCCCCACAGTGGGGCAATATTCTCGTCAACATTTTTCTTTTCGCCGCGAGGAGCAAATTGATTACGAGCGATGGTTCAGCGACTTCCTGAGTGCCTCCCAAATCACCCGACAGAAATCTTTGTGAATTTTGGTCCCCCCCCCGCGAGAGAAGCGAAAGACGATAATGTCTTCTGATTGGCTGGTTATTTCTGTAAGCGGCCGAGAGCCAAGGTCATTTCGACCGCTAAGGAGTATAGACGCAGCGAAACTTGGTGCTAGTCATCTGCGTTCCGCCGGACGTTCATTCGTATTGCAAGGAGTGGGGGTTAGAAACAAATATTAGTAAATGCACCACAGTTCACTTCCTGCGAAAGTAATCACACACATGCCATGCCTATACTGTGGGTAGAGTACACATAAAATCTTCAGATGAAGGGAAATATCTTGGAATAACCGTAACTTCTGATATATCGTGGGGAACACACATACAAACCATATGCGGCACAGCATGGAGAATGTCCTCGGATGAAAAAGTCAAAGTGAGATGCTACTTCACTCTGGTTAGGCCACACCTCGAATACGCCGCGAGCAATTGGGACTCTGGTCATAAAGATTTAACCAAAAAATTAATAAAATACAAAGGAAAGCAGCGCGTATCGTTAAAAACTGCTACGAGCGTACATACAGTGTCTCACAACTTTTAGAGGGAATAAGGTGGGAGCCCCTAGACACTCGGAGGCTACAGGCTAGGCTTACGTTGCTTGTGAAACTCAGAACTGGTATGTTTCAGATCGACACAGAGATTATTATCAGGACGCCTCAATATATCTCTAGGTCTGACAGAAGCGATAAGATAAGTGACATACACTGCCGAACAGATAGGTACAAAAACTCGATCATTTCATGCACAATAAGCAATCACAATAAAATCTCAGCTCCACTAAACACACTCTGATAATGCACGTCGCCATTTCATCTCCCAAAATCTTACTACTTCACACGGCTGGTGACCTAACATCCCCTGCCACACGCCCATGTGGCGGCCCTTAGGGTAGTACGTAGATGTAGACGTAGACAAGGAGAAGGAGAGGCCTCCAGTGGAAAGTTTCGCTGGAAAGAGTCGAGGGGAGGAGAGAAGGCAGCTCATGTTAGGAAACGCTGCCAGCATAGTCGAATTTAACTTGAGAGGGCGGGAAAGAGTCAGCAGCGTGCTTCACGACAATACTCCTGATCAAATGCAGCTGCATTAAAATATGCTGATAGTGTTCGCGACCCATCGTAGAAGTCCACCAAAACAATTGGAAGAACGCCGACAGCGAGTATTTTAGTTGGCGCGAATAAAGAATCGTTGACACCGACAACAAACGGGGTCATACCTAGGTAGTCAAGGGCGGAAACTACATTATTCCCAAGAACGGAGCTTGTTTGTAGACAATGGGCTCATTAACTCTCTCTATCTCTTGTCAGTACCACCATGTTTCACCACCACTATATTTAACTAAGCGAGTTTGTCAATCATATTTGGGGTCCAAATTATACGTTTAGTTTCAAAATGTAAGTATAAGAATACCAAAAAAAAGGAGTGGATGGTAAATTTAAAGCCTTAAACTGGACTGGAGAACATCTTAAGCTCTTTTCAAATTGCATCCTGCCTTCATGAAAAGGAGCAGCCTAATTTCCTAAAATATTTGGAATACCTCCTCTCTTAAAGAGAAAGACTTCATGGTAGAACTCTACTATACAAAACATTGAACTCTTAGAGATTATAATGAACAAGTAGGCTGCAAGGTCGTAACACTTGTATCATTCCAAACTGGCAGCCTTTATTCACTTCAGCATATGTCCTATCTCCCTTTATTCGGTCCATGAGGCATTTTTCTTCCCCTCGACCACTAACCCAACACCCTTCCTTTTATCTCAGCCTTCAGCATCCCTTCGTCTCTCATAACCTCTTCCGGACACAAATTTTGCCTCCTTCATAAGTTTCCGCTTCTCATTCACCATACCAATCCTCCGATAAAATAAGGAAGAATCGATTAAGCGCAAGACGCTTGTCTCATTTCCGTCGCTATTTTAATTTCTATCGTTAAAATCTTCAAATACGTCTGAATTGCCTGGCTTCTCAGCATATTCTAGCGTGAATCCTATGCCTCTGAATGAGGACCTTTTCCTGATTTCACAGTATACGCGCATGCTACAAACTCGCGCTTTTACATATGATATAGAATTAGTACATCATGTTTGCATAACTATTCTCGACAAAATTGCACTCTTGTGATAGTCTCCGTGATAGAATCGCTGAGGTCTTAACTAGGGGCGAAAGGTCTTAAATAGGGGCGAACCTGGTGCGAAAGCACCCCCTGCCACACACCCTTTGGGTGGCTTGCAGGGTATGACATAGATGTAGATGTAGATGATGTACCAAGCACTTCCTAATTTCTCTTCCTTACCGTCCAACGCATTTTCTCCATTATTGACATACATATGCACCAAGCCTTCATTACAGCAACTGTCTTATCTCATTCTTCCTATTTTTCACTTAACACTGTAAGATTAGAATATATTTTTTGGCTCGATTGAAATTTATGACCCTCGGAGACAACGTGACAGCGCTGAGAGGTCGCTCGCGCGTGTCTCTTCCCGCATGGCACTCCCTACAATGCGTCCCAGGCTCCGGCAGCAGCTTTGCTCTCCACCCAAAATTACGGCCGTAAAAGGTTTGAAGCGAAATGACGAATACCGCGCTCGGTAAAATTCCTTATCAGCATTCCACGTCGATGAGAAATTCCAGATAAAACTTGCACAAAGAGACTCTCGACAAGTTTTTTTCTTGTCCACGAATTTAATAAACACATCGCTTGCGCTCCCGAAATGCGGGCGCGTTGTGAAAAAAAAATTGAAGGCACGCGTCCCAGTAACACTCGATGGCAGCTAAATTAATTCCATTGAGGAAAAGAATTGCTCGCGACAGGGTTCAGACAATACCAATAAAAAATTCTATTATGTAGGCGCCGTTTAAAAATTGCCTATTTCTTGGATGACGTGCCTTATCTTCAAGTAAAAACAAGTGACTGAACATGGAGGTTTCAATTCCAGTGTAGTTTTAATCGTAAATCGCGGACGACTGCAGAGCAATTTCCATTACACATAAGCGTGAACACCTTCAGTTTTGTCCTGATTTACCATGAATACAGCTAAAATCAGTTGCTATTCTCCGGAAGAGTCCAATTTTCAAAATATTTTTCAGCATAAGATATTTGCATGTGACATTATATCTCCCATTTTAGTTATTAGGAACGCGATAATTCGAGCTAGATTGACGAAAAAATCGGGAATGTAACATTCTTATCAATGCCATTAGCTGGTGAACACCGTTTCCTTCGTATCAGTCGCGCGAAAGTGAAGAGAACTGTTACCTCTTGACAAGGTATGATAATAATAATAATAATAAATAATATTTATTGGGGCGAGAATAAGACTAAAGTAGTCCCTTCTTCTATCTTACCCTTCGTCAGATAAATACATGAAATAAGTGTGAAAAAGATATATACATATATCTTTGTGGGGAAAAGGTAAGGAAGTAAGAAAGAGAATATCCTTGACGAAAAAACCCACTGTAGAAAGACACCCACACGTGAAGGGGAGGGTGAAAAACCTGCGAAAACCTACGGACAGATTAAGCTAATGCAACATAAAAACAAAACAAAAAAAATTCCATGAAATACACATGAATGATAATAATAATGAAAATGGTAATTTATGTATAGCTACAAAGTTAAAAATTACAAAAAAGTATTAAGACAATAAGAATAAATAAATTATAAGAAAGTAAAAGTGAATTAAAAAATATTATGTAAATGAACAAATAAAGTAAAGATCAATAAAAAAATAAATCAAAGAAAGCTCAAGAAAATAAAATACATATGAATAAATAATAAAAAATAAATCATAAAAAGTAGATGGCAAATAAAAAAGTGAATCTCCATTTTAAAAAAATAAAATGAGAAAATGTTACATTTAAGAAACAAAAAAAAGTTTAATCAACATTAAAATTATATTAAAAAAAATAAATTAATAAAATCAATGAACGAATAAAATAAATGAATTTATGAAAATACATATTCTTTATAGGGAATATAGCGAGCAAACAAACACGTCAATAATATGTTACTAAAAAAATTACAGATTCGTCCCATTCCGATAGAAATAAGAAAGAAATTTGACGAATAAAATTAGAGAATAAAATAAGGCATGATACAAAATGCTGATGCTGAGTGTTATATGGAGAGTTGATGATAATGAAGAACGTGGACGCTGAGGAAGAAAGATGGAGAGTCGGTTTGAGTCGTTTGAAATGTGGGCGTGGCGGAGAATGAGTGACGGGTAAATAAAAAGAGGAAAAACGAGTGTTTGGAGCATCGGATAAGGTGAGCGAACGGTTTGAAATGATAAGAAGAGTGGGTGTAAGGATCGAGCAATGTGTGAAGAGAGGATACTGAAGGTCTTGGCAGCTCGGAGGATGTTGGGGAAAAGAGGAAGAGGGACAACTTTCTTCACACCTTTTCTGAAAAACTGACGAGTATCGTTGCTAGCGCTTTATATTTTTAAGAATAATTATAAAAATCTGTAAAATAGTCGCATCAGTTTATTTAAATATAGAACAAACTTCCGGATGAAATTAGGGGTCGGCAGGGTACGAGGAAGGAGTAAGTAGTGAGGGGATATGGGTGGCTGAAGACTATGATCGAGGGAAGGACGTTGGGCAAGCAGGGAAGGGAAAGAAAGAGAATTACTTCTTATGGACAGGATGTAGAAGGTTATGTTGCATACTGAGACGAAGAATGAAGAACAAGAAGTAGATAAGACCCTGTAAGATTAGAAAATAGGGAGGATTTATCCTGCCTTTTAATGAAACATAGTTTTAGCCAGTAGAATACTTAAATGAACGAATTAGTCCCAAAATAACGTACAGCTATCGAAGCTAAGGAGGCATACATGAGTGAGCACGATGGATGAAATCATTTAAGCCCTACAGGAATTTCACCGAAAATTAATCTATTTTTTTTACTGAGCCCACATCTACACGATACGGCTTGTTGGTAATGCATGATAAAGCAAAACCTCATCGATGTGCATCCATTTTCCTAACCCTTCGACCAAGTAGGGAACATCTACATCTTTTTCCTAATCCTTCGACCAAGTAGGGAACATCTACATACAACCCCGCAAGCCGCCTCAAAAGGCGTGTGGCCGGGGGGTGTTAGGACACCAGCCGTCAACAACAAAAAAAATCAAAGTTCCGCCTAGCATTTATTAAAGTCCTTAATTGTTCGGGGGCAAAACGAATTCCCATACCTATCCGTCCGGCAAAATATCTCTCTTAATTTATCGATTCTGTCGGACCTGGAGATATAATGTGGTTCTAATATGTTGTTCTCCGTGTCGCTCTGAAAGATATCCATTCTCAATTGCTCAAGCAATCGAAGCCTAGCGCGTAGCCTCCGAGTCTCTAGCGGCTCCCACCCTTAATCGTTCAAAATCTGTGTAACGCTTTCTGTTCGGCCGTAGCAGTTTTTGGCGAATCGCGCAGCTTTCCTTTGTATTTTATTAAGTTCATGGACTAGATGGAAGGTGCGGTTTAAAGATCCACCGAAAGACTTCTCGAGTTCGCAGCATAGATAGATGAGGCACGAAAATTAACCATGCGTAACGGGGGAGAGATTCCTTGCCAGGACTACGAGAATTATAACGAGATCCCGCCCGAAGACTTCGTGTCTATGGGATTGTGCCTGCAACAAAAGGAACCGCCAATTAGCGATGAGACCGGAGCAGTTTCGGAGTTGTATCAAAGAAGCCGGCGAAATTTACCCGCTGCACTCTCGAAACTTCAACCAAACTCGTTCAAAGGGTACTCAAAATTCAACACGAGAAGATTTACGGGATTTCGAAAACAAGTATTCGACGAATAAGAGATTGGGACTCCCACATGAAATGATAATTAGCCGGTAATTAACAGACAGAGGCTTTGTGCGAGGGGATCATTTCACCTCAAAAATATATCATTAGTTCCCTCCATTAATGGGGCCCATATGTTCTCATTGAAATTTGATAGGTTGCCTGAATTAAACGAGCATCAATAACGAAAGAGTTAGGGGCGTGCACACTTAATATTTCAACTTGACTCGTATTTTAATTAATGCTTCCGATATGCAGGGATAAATTAAGTCCAACGACCTATAGAGCACACAATTATTAAAATCGAATTACATTAAATTTTACAGTGAGATGAAAAAGATGAAAACGAATATTTTAGCGTTTCGCTTTAAAATGAAACTAACCGTCAGAATTCGTTAATCCTACAAAAGAAATTACAACAGCCGACGAAAATAAAAATTAATCACTTATAGAAAGTCTCAGTGCGTGAAAAATTATCACCCGAGAATTCAAATCAATTATGAAAAGATATGAGTCAATATTTTTTTAACCGACCTCATCTAAAGTTAATTGATAACAAAAACGCTTAAGGAGAAAATTGGTTTTCGAGCAGGCTCGGATACGTATAGAAAAGAGCTATAAACCCCTGTGAAGGAGGAGAAAACGAAGAAGCAAATTTTCAGGGAGTCAAAGCGAAAATGAATAAATCCAATCCAATTACAAACTAGTTTCAATAATAATTTACGCATTCATATAAAGATGAGAATGCAAATATTGTACTCTTGAATATTATTACTAAAATATTCTGTGGTATGATTGTAGGAATTCTAGGAACTTCGGCAGAAATATCTGTTCGCGATGAGTTTTACGCAGTAATAGTTGCAGACGATAAATGTTACCCGATTCAATTTCATTAAATTTTTCCACCAGGTGATTAGTAAGTATTTGGACAGTGCTTATTCTAACAACCTTATCCCTGTCATATCGTTGTGCTTTCCCTCCTATACGTAATCCGCCGTAACATCCCTCTGAAATTCCTCATATCGTCTTTATCTTTTTAAAAATGTTACCCCAATGGAACACAATTCAGGTTCCGTTATTTTTAATCCTATATTTTATAAAATAATTCACCTTGATTCAACTTTTTATGCTTATGATCTTCCCTTGCCTTGCGCTTATCAGCGACCACTAGATTTGGAACGGAAAAATGAACAATACATAATGTATCCTAGTGGAGCCACCCATACGAGAGAGGTAGAAGAGTGAGCCCGTCGAATGGTTATTCACGCAACGTTGTGACGCTAAAAATACTGTTGGGAAGTGATGCAACACGGAGGTGATTCATAAAATTCCCCTTGACCATCAAGAAACCACTCCAGAGGGTTCGGTCACGTTTTGGAAACCGCTGGTCTCGTCAATGTGCTGACATTCCTACTTTCTGTGGACTCTTGCCGACCCTAGCGTGGTGTTTATCATCATCGGTCGTTCAATCCTAAGATTGGTTGACTGCAACTCTTCACCCTTCCCTATGTAATGCTAGTTTGCACCCTTCCTTGTAGCTCTTTTTATGTACGCTCCTCTTTATTTGGTCCATGAACTTATTCCTGGGTCTTCCTCTTGGGATTTTTCCCTCTATTTTACCTTCAATTATGTTGAAATCAATAATGAAAATAACTAAGTAACTTTTCACAGATATGTTTATTCGTACGACCGGTTTCGTTGCATAGGCAACATCTTCAGGCACGATGCAACGAAACCGGTCGTTACAAATAAAAATATCTGTGAAGAGTTACTTAGTTATTTTCATTATTCGATTGAAAAAGAGAGAAACTTCATTCTTTCGGGCATGATACCACTAATTTTAGTAGTATCATGCCTTCGGGTATGCGATAAAATGAATTTCAACTCTCTATCTTTAGTTAAAGTTGTTTTAAAAAGCGAAATAATTAACCGCTGCACAAATCCCAATGCTTAGCATTCCGAATCGGCTCAACTAAGCAATATGAATTCCAACAGCAATGACCGAAATCTGGTTGTCAAGCGAAGATGGCATTGTTGATTTCACAGAAAAATATGTGTTTCTGCAGCTAAAAACGCAATTTTCAGTCAATTACGAAGTGAAAAGGATAATTAATTGAAAGAATTAAAAACTTCATTCTCTCAGACATTTAATAAAGAAATTCCAACTCTCTATCTTGAGCGGAAATAATTTAAAAAAGTAAAAAATGAAACCATTGCACAAAACCCGATACGTACCGCGAACCACCTAAGGGCCCATTTATGGGACCTTTACGAGCCCTGAGATCATTTTAAAGTAGCCTGCAACTTTTCTCCTGCATTGAGCTATTACTCGGCAAAATTTCAGCACGATAGGATTAAAACTGTAGTAATGTACTAACCCGTCGCGCGTTGTTGCGCGAAAAGTATTCAAATGATTAAGAGGACCTTTGGGGGGGGGGGGATTTAAAAAATTTTTATACCTAAAACCTTCGCAAGTGTACTCAACAACTTCTTAAAGTTTCTTGGCGATCGGATCAACAACGTAGTAATGCATACAGGACAGACATACAGACATACATTCGTTTTTACATAGATAGATTTTCACAAAGTTAAGCCCGAAACCATCGAATTTATACTTCAATTTTGTTCTTCACAAACCCATCAAGCCTGAGGAAGGGTCCAACCCATCTGGTTCTTCCATTCCGGGTAGAGTTTCATGCGGTCCTTTCTCCTTTTACTCTCCCGTAAACTTCATCATTTATTATTTTGTCAGTCCACTTTATCTTCGTCCTCCAGCATCAGCTCTCGAGGTTTTCCAGTCCATCCTGATGTGTTTTTCCAATTGTCCACGCTTCTGATCGTTCCGAATGACACGCTCTACAAGAAAGTTTTCTCATGAAAAGCGTCACATGAAAGATTTAATAAAAATAAAACTTTCCTTTCTCTCCTTCTACATGCGGATGGTCTAGGAAACGTTGGCGACCTCCTTCAACCGGCCGCATGCCTACGCACGCATCGCTTCCCGGCAGCGGACACTCGCTTACTTTTCGCATTCGCCGGGAATTCGCCCTCTCGCAGGTTGGTCACGTAGGTATGTATGTATATGCCTCCGCGTCGGTCGGGTCCCTTCGTCCGCTAATCGGCCATCGCTGTCGAGCCACTCCGGGAGGAGAACGCGGGGCGGGATGAGCCTTCGACGTCGCACACCGCGCGAATCCCCTACTCTGGTGCGCGTAGGTCGCGCAGCACGGTCCGTCGAGTCAACAGCGCATGCACACACACACATACTAATCCCCGCGGAAGGGGTCGCTCTTGAGAGAGACCGCCGCCGCATCGAGCTAAATCTGTAGTCTCGAGGGAGCCTCGTGGTCCGTGGCTCAAAAAAAAGTGGCTAAAATCTCTTAGCCCACCATCGGCAGTCTTTTATTTCTTTTACCCACCGTCGGAGGTGGAGAGAATAAGCGAAAATATTCATTTGATCAGCAGTAAATTTTCTGTTCACATGTTCCATTAGGAGTTCGAGTAACAAAACAAAATCTTTGTTTTTGTTTTTTTTTCACTCGAGCTCTTTATTCAACGGCAACTCGAAACATCATATTTTTTTTTTACCAAAAACGAAAGTTTTTTTATCCCATCATAGCAGAAAATACACGAATGATGTGATTCGCAGCCACGCAGTCGAGTGCAATGATACAGCACTTCCGAGTGATGAGATTCTGCCGAGAGAGAAAAAAAAGCTAGGGCCTAGCTGGTCTAGTTCCGCTCATAACTACCAAAAAAAATCGCCTTGAATCAAAACGGCCAAGTGATTAGACCTACTTACTATATAACCTCACACCTGACCAACAACAAGACAATCACGGTTTGTATCCGGGTAGATTCAAACGTTTTTTTTCATTACGTTTTTGGTTTGGATTTTGGGGAGGCGACCGACAGCTAAGGTCATTTGCGCCATAGAAGACATGTAAGGGAGGAAGCATGGATAGAAACCCGGCTGCTCTTAACGATAGGCGCCAAGGGAACCACGGTTTAACGTCTCATCCGACAGACGGAGTACTGTACTTGTAGTGCACTCCACAAGACACTCAAGTAGGGATCGGGTTTCCTCTGAAAAACATCCTCCTCTGCAGGGATTTGATCCCTGGCCATCCGTATGGTTAGCCAGTACTCTAGCCGCCACACCCACGATACCTCATTACGCTTTTCCTTACTTTCTTTCTCCACTTCTTGTTCATTGCTTAGATGACGAGGATGAGCCCATGTTGTGACCAGGATAGTAGTGGTCGATTTCCCATATCTTCCAGAGGGAAAGAGTTGTTTTTCCTCTATTCTTAGGCATGCATTTCCCTGTTTTCTCTTTTCATTTCTGCAATGTTATTTGGCAGGGCCGAAATTAGCCAAGAGAAAATGTCTCAGAAGTGTAACCTTACACCTTCCTTGAGACCCTTAATATTCTTGTTTGGCTATTCGAGGCACACATTCTGGTTTCTATCATTATTCAAGCAAGTACTTGATTTAAATAAACTGTCATTTTCCTTTGAAACCTCTTTGTGATTAGTATGAAGGTTTCCGCGGCGTTTCAGCATTCGGAGATCAGTTCTCGGGTTTCATCCCGCGTGTTGTCTTTTTGTGACGACAGATTCTCATGCCATCCTGCTGGTGTCTTCAGGTCGAAGTGGCGATGTATCTCATGGTCCGTCCTTATACTATATCTGTCGGGTCGATCGGAGCGAACCGGTTTCCGCGCTCTTGGTGGGAGAACTCGCTTCCATGCATTTGATAGATTGTAGCCGTCTTCCCGGTTGCAATTATTCGGGTTTTTTTGTAATTTCAATGGATTCCCGAATGATTCTGGGAAAATAGCGTCTTTCATTGTTGGTGATTGTCGGCTCGTTAAAATTTACGCTATGGCCAGGCTCCGACCGTACGTGTTCTGTCGTCTTGTGACGAAACTGTCGTCACCAAAAGACAACACGCGGAAGGAAACCCAAAAGCTAATCTCCTAACTCCTTGTGATTATTCAGTTATCCGACACCAAGCGCAAGAACCCACGAATTAAAACCGTGTTCGAATCTCGTCTCGGGACGGGGCCCGGCTGCGACACCCAGGTTGGAGACTGTGGAAGAAATAAGTGTGGGGTAGGTTGGTTGGGACAGTAAGAGGACACGGGGGAAAAAATAAGGAGAGAAGAATGGAACACGCAAGGGGAGTAAAAGGAAGTTGTTACGGGAAACTCGAACGCAAACAGAGAAATCGCCGGGTGAACGCATTAAGAGGCAATCGGAAGTTGGAAGTTACACGACGGAGGAGAAAATGTCGGGGAGACGAGGAAGGACGGGCGTAAGAGAATGAGAAAACAAACTCCAAGACGAGTCACAAAAAATGTGACGAGAAATATGAAACAGTTTTGGGGAAGGCGCCGATGCTTTGGCAAGTTTTATGTCCATTTTTTCCATCAGAACACAGAGTTGACCATGAAGTCATTCATTAAGGTTTCAAATCATGACACGGGCTTGGCAGAAACGCAACTCGGGCAGGAATGATATGTGAGCATAGCATGCGTGAGCCAATCAAATATTCTATGAGCGTATTCTCAGCTCATTCATAACCTAAACGGGATAAGGAGTTGGCTGAAAATTTAAGACTGTCAGGTTCTTTTAATCAAAATGGTTGAACAGCATCGACAAGTGATTCTGGGGAAACTTAATGAATAGGAAAAATTTTTATGACTCTTCAACGGCCAAGAAATAAACTGATGCAAGTTATAAATCTAATTTTTATTAGCTTAGTATAATAATGATGGGGAAACACGAATAGACACGTTCTTTTACGTGTGCGCGAGGATAGGACAACACTTAATTACAATAGTAGGAGACAATGCCGGCGTGTGCAGCACGTGACAAAAGAGAGTCGTACACTAAATGCGGTTTGGACCGACGCAGGAAACAATGAAGGTAATGAGGGAGAGAAGAATGCCGTGAAAGATAGAAAGAGGGGAAAGATACATATATATATATATCCACTTGGCGAAAAACACTTGTAGTGCACAGATATAAAAAAAGGTCACAGGCGTGACTAGCAGTTACATATAGAGCACAAAAAAAGGTAAAACTCACAGAAATTTTGATATATTTCGGCGGACACAACCGCCTTCGTCAGAATGTTAGAAGGTAGTGATATATATATATATATATATATAAGGATATATATATATATATATATATATATATATATATATATATATATCCCTGATGAAAGTGCGGGCGACGTACCGAAATATTTACACTCGTGAGTTTGCTTTTTATATGTTTTATATTTAGTGTCACCCTGTGACGAAGTTTTATATTGTATATATATATTGTGTATATATATATATATATATATATATATATATATATATATATATATATAACTTGCCACAGGAATGCAGAGAGACCAAGGTGCTACTAGCACCGAAATATCAAGAAACTCTTTGTGTTCATTTTTTTGTGTTTATCGTCTGCCTTCCTAATGCAAACTGTTTATATATTCGTCACACAAGTGATCCTAAGTGTAGTTATATATATATATATATATATATATATATATATATATATATATATATATATATATATATATATATATATATATATATATATATATATATATATATATATATATATATATATATATATATATATATATATGGAAAGATATAGAAATAGGTATACAGTATGATAAAATTAAAAATTCTCAGAAGGTATGGGATTTGAGATTTAAAAAAATGAGATTTAGAAGAGAAGCTATGAAATTTAAAAAACCTACCCTAACTTATGACCAACGAATAGAAATGAAATACATCTCCATTAATGTCATATCTTTCATTACATATGCGTTAATTCAAGCGTGTTATCGCCGTAAAATTGTAACGGGCACAGGCATTTTCATTCTACCAAAGTTAAACGAACTCCACAGCTATGCGAGCGAAGATATATACGAAAGTATGGCGCCGTCATTTCACATCGAGGCAAAAGAAAAGTTACTGTTTGCGTTATTACCTAGGCCTATTTCGAAGAAATGGTATACTCGGTACTTTTACTGCCCAATGAAACGCTCTCCTATACCAGAGAGGATGCCATATCCTTCCTCCTAAGAGTGGAGAGTAATGGAACAAGCATCCGGAGTCGATATTTCAAGAGATAGGCAACCAGTAAAAAAAATACCTTCCCCACTCATGGCAATTCAGCACTGGAAAGTTTCGAGGAGCCCTCCTTAAAATGAGATCGCGTCGTTTCGACGGGAGCGATAGAATGAATCCTGCTAAATGAAATAATCATCACGGTGCAGTATATGAACGAGGAATTGCATCGAACGTAAAATACTGAGAGGTGGATGAGAGGAGCCTTGTATCATGAAGAGGGATAAAATAAATAATACACGAACAGAGCCACGATGGACAAGTCAAGAGTATAATTGAAGGCAAAAATACGACGAGAGGTCCTACTAAGAACGCGAATGTGAGGCTTCATATGGGACGTAAAACAATGAAGACAATGGAGCATTCCCAAGAGAAATGGATAGGTATTTAACAGCAAATAGAGCAAGTCGAGAAGTTTACGTATCGGGTAGTATTTGGGAGGAGGATTTGGATTTAGTGGAAGGTACGCAAGATGTAGAATCGACAAGGCTAAAGAAGAATTTTCAAAGAGGATGGAATTGATGACGGGGGTCTGATTTGAGACGCAAACAAGAGGTGAAAACTCTAATTTGGAGCGTGGCGCTGTATGGGTCGGAGGCTAATTAATTACTTAAGGAGGATGTGCGTGGACTTAAGGCTTTTGAGATTTGGGTTTGGAAAAGGATGGAGAGGGTGAGCTGGATGGCGAGAAGGACGAACGAAGAGACATTGGACATGGTTGGAGAGAAGAGGAAGCAAGCGGCGGAGGCTGGTGGAAAGCTGAGGAGATGGATGGAAGAGGTATTGAAAGAAGAGAGGGAATGTTGAAGAGGGAAATAGAGGGGAGAACAAAGAGAAAGTAAGGAAGAGGAAGAGAGACGAAAGGAATTCTGGACGAAATAAAAAGCGCGTGACGACATAAAGAATTCAAAACAGATAAAACGGTGGATTATTTACAGGAGGGAAAACAGAACAATATGCCAGAAATTACGACGTCACAATTACAACAGCCCATAAACCAACCAATTAGCTGGTAATACACTCGAATTAATAACGTTGATGCTCCGTCAAACATCTTATTCCCCAAAATTCCATTTACTCAGCCAGGTTGGTACTATTCTATAAAATTGATATAATCCATAAAACACTTAAAGTATATACATAAAAATTGGTCGGAGACTTGTTAATTACTAAGGGAGGATGTGCTTGAGACGCTTTAATATGTGGAGATGAATGGAGAGGGTAAGCTGGGTGACGAGAAGGACGAACGAGGAGATGTTGGACATGGTTGGAGAGGAGAGGAAGCTGGTGGCAGAGGTTCGTAGGAGGCAGAAGAGATGGGTGAAGGACGTTTTGAAATGAGAGGGAATGTTGAAGAGGGTAGTAGAAGGAAGAACACTAGGGAAGCATAGAAGAGGAAGGAGCAGTATGAAAAAATCTAGACGAAATAAGAAGAGGAAGACGATAAGCCAGAAATTAGGATTTAAAAATAAGTGCTAAAATTAAACCTACCAATCAGCTGGTAGAATAATGAAATTAAACGGATTGTACGACAGAGGAAACAAGGAGGGAAAAAAACCATACCGCACCATCCAAGTACCACGGTGAGCAAATAAATGAATACGCGAGAGACATTCATTTGTTTATGAGCGCAACATGGTGATGGTAGGCGGCGAAATTTTTGGAAGAGTACATGAATTTCTCGCGTAAGCCTTTAGAAAGCTTCGAGGGAAACTCCGCGGAAGTGAGCCCACGCACGGGACTAAAGTTCGGCCCGACCGCAATTATGTACGCTTGTGGTTCGTTATGGCGCAAAGCAGGGAATCCCGGCCGTATCCAGTGTTGTTGCTGCCTTTTGCCCCGCGCTTTGTGTAAGCGAGAAAGCCCGTCCCGCGCGGGGACTTCCAAAAATCTCTCCAAATCCCACCGAAAGGGACGCGCGGCCACGTTTAATCTCAGTGGCGCTGATCCAGACACGGAAGGAGCCACTCCTCCGGCTCAGGCCGGCTTAACTTCCCCTCGGTGCAGGCAGCAAAATTTTAATTAGGCGCGCACGAAGAAATGTAATATTTTTCCCGACACGTTCAATCGAGATGTACCCATGAAAATATCACTGAGGGTGAAGGAGGGAGCATTACGTCTTCAAATTATAACCTGATAATCGAGACAACGACCACATTGTTTACCCATGCTCTTTCTATACTCTTCTTTGGATCGCACGATTGAATTGATGGATTAGCGGATACAAAGCAGGAATATTCATCATACCTGTGTTAGAAGTAATAATAATAACAATATTTTATGTCACACACCTAGTTATACAGTACAATCCATTATAAAATGTTATTCGTGAAATTAGGCACCCCTGAAGAGACCTGTAATGGAGGTTGCCATCAATTGGTTACACTGTATTCGGCAGTAGTTAATAATAACATATAAATATTTTTATAGGCGAAGAAATTTTCACAAAATGCGCTTGAAATACGTAAATTAAAATATATGGACTTAATGAATTTCATAACAGAACAATACAAGGCGAGTAACAGATAAGATAATAATTATTAAATATAACATAATGCTATCAACGACATGATGAGGTGGTAATCACTTTAACTTTGAGGAATTTGTCTACATCTATTTGCGTTAATAACCATTTTCTTAGACGGCTGAGAAATCTGGATTCACTATGCACGAAAGATATTTCTCTAGGCAAGTCAATGAATAATTGAGGTGCAATATAGAGGTATAAACTTTTGTATGCTTCAATATTGGGCCTCGGAGCTCTAATATTGGTGTAATTTCTTAGCCTTGTTTTATGCAGGCACGGTTTATTACTTTCACCTCCTCTATTACAAAATACTCTGAGTACCTTGCAAATAAATATATTTAATTAATTTGTAATTAGAAAGTTTATAGAAAAAAAATCTCTTGAAACATATATCGGCTGCTTAGCGCTACGGTCTTCACTCGATTTTAAACATATTTTTTACCACATGAGAGGTGGGCTTTTGGATGGTTCTTACCCTAATATCCCCTACCCTGAAACTACATTATTCACTATCCACTTATTTTCGTCTTCCCCTCGGAGCTCTCCTCATCAATTCCCCTTCTCTTCGAAAACGTCTAATTGCCTTGGTAAATTCGACATCTGATATCTTTGCCTCTAAATCCAATTTCCTCCAAAATACTATCAGGATCAGTTAACGCTTATACCTGTCCCATGTTATGCTCTCCAAACCTCATATTCAATCCGGGATACTAGTGTTAAATATTAGCTAAAAACGGAATTCGAATCCGGATACTCTGGGTAGGAGCCCACCGTTGCACTAATCCAATCCCGTATTGATGCGTAAGAAGGTTGAGGGGGTGGGAGCGAATCATTCTGCCATTTTGCGATGGAACCCTCACGGAGGTGGAATAGTGGTATATATAAAACATCCGTTTTTATCGTTCAGTCATACGATCAACTTCCCCAGTCTTTTCTTTATTGCCCATCTCTCTCTCCTTCGCGATAAAGTCCCGGGGTTATATTCTCTTCCTTCGCGAGAGGATTTATGAAGGGAAATATCCCGAACGCCCCATTACGAGGCGAAGCGGGGAAGTAGAAGGCATTCCGAAAAGGGCTCATTTCAATGCGATGCGAACCTAAAAGTTTTGGCTCCACAAACGAGCCCTGAGTTACCCCACTCCCACTTTATTGGTAGATCACCGGGCCCGTTCCGGCTCGATACTCACGCCGTGGAGGTCTCTAACACGCGTGCGGGAGGAGAGGGTCCGCAGAACGTAGAAGATCGCAAACAATCTAGATATGGCCCTGGGCTACGACCGGCAAGACGTCGGTAACTTGATACGGCTTGGGGTGGCGGCACGGACCGCCCGCGATGGCCCGGGGAGTTGGAAGGGGCCCCGCCCGCGTCTGATCTTCGCCTCTCCCATCTCCCACCGCCGATGACTCCGGAGGCTGGGGACGTCATTCGCCCCTCTGCCTCCTCTCCCATCCCCCTGGAGGTTACGCGGAGGAGAGGGGTAAAGGGGGATGTCTTCCTCACAAGAGGATTTGCAGCCCCCGGAGATGAAAGGCAATTAGCTTAAGAAGGTCGCTTAATTTTGATGGCTTTTCCCTTCAATTTCACGAATTGCTCTCGGGAGTCACTTGTCACTGTCATCACTCACTGATGCCAGGACCCGCCCGGCGAAGAAGCGTCTCTCTTGTTTGATGGTAGAGGGGTTGGGGGGCGGTTAAACCATTCGGGGATTACGGCCCCAGCAGCACCACAGGGTGTCGCGACCCCTCCTCAACGACCCGGCCTTTCTCTCCTTCCCGTTCCTCTTCAATCATGACTTCGACCTCTTGTAACCCTTCACCCGCATCCAGACAGCCAGCACGCGCACCCAGCGCACTGACTCGCCTAATCACCAAGTCATTCCTTTTTTTCCTGAGGCATTTGTGGACTTCACGTCACATGCCTGTTGAATTTGATGAGCGATATTTTACGCACACACAAGAGAATCCACAATTGTTATTAAAAAGAGGACTTGACGATGAAATACTGACATGGGCATAGCGGTTGATGAAACAAGAGATACCGTGCAACTCCTCGTTCCTAAAATTCATGCTTAAATTTATAGTAATTTATGTCAGCATGTGTGTGTGTGTGTGATTGCTGTTGATTTTTTCAGTCAATGATCATAGCAGTCAATCATCGATGCCTCTGAACAATCATTTTCTGAAATGTTGCTTTTTAAAAAGAAAAGCTATATCTAACCTCACGAGATAATCTGTTCATAGGGATTCATCAATATACCAGAGAAATTCGGAGGAAAGCCGAAAGATAAGAAAAGTTGGCCGCGTAATTAAACATTTGTCCAAAATTCCAATTGAATCCTGAATATTACATCGTTTCATCTTAATGGATCATAAAACAATATTGTAGGAAGGTTAACAAATTCTGGTTGTTGTAGAAGGATGACAAAGAAGTTATCCAATAACGACTATCTTTAACTCCATTTTTTACTGACTAACTAACGACTAACTTTAACTATTGAATTAACTTCACTCTTAATCTCGGCATAACTCCCGCCTCCGTTCACGGCATCCCGAAATGATATGTACTAACCATATTTCTCCAAGTCCTCGCTTTCTCCCTCCAAATACGACCTCCAGCAATGTAAGAGACCTCCGTTTTCACGAACTTAACTGATAGAAAAGAAAAAATAATTAAATTCCTCTCAGGTCTGACAAGTTCTGGGGCTCTCAATAAAACTAAGTAAAAAGATGAAGACCAATAGGAGGGATGGAAGAATGAAGAGATTACGGTGGGAAAAGAAAACACCAACCAACAAATTTTGGCATTTTAAGATTAAAGGAACAACTTTTTTATAAAGCATTCTACCGGTTAAGGGAGGTTTTGTTGAATGTCGGAGAATCTCCTCCGGGTTTTCTACACTTGCAGGGGCCAATCTCGCTCAAGTACATATATCCTTTTCGCCTCACCATACGAATTACCTGTCTTCATCCTGTCCATGAAACCTATTCTCTTTCTCCATGATACCCTCTTGCCAAACATCCTTCCCTCTATCTTATTCTTGAGCCACCCCTCGCCCCCTATTACATCCCTCCAGTCACCTACTTTGCCAACCTTGAATTTCCTTGAGAATTTTCCTTTCCTCGCCCAACATCTCAAGCACTTCCTCGTCAGTCTTCCTCTCCGAGCATCAGTTAAAACCTACAAAAATTTGAAGAAGTGAAGGGCGCCTCAGTGGCTCAACTTGCTGAAGCGCAGATGTTGATGGATCCGGAATTGAGTTCCAAAGTCGAATTATTGATTTCCTCGGCGGATTATTCATACTTATGCACGCCTGCGGATGAAGCAGCCAAAATCCGCGAAAAGTTCGCAGTGTACTTAAAAGTTGACCAACCCAGTTTTTTCCCGCGGTCCATCCTACACCATATTTCATAAAAAAACAATGAATATTCCAACCTATGGAGGTAATTTCAAGAAATGAGTGAATCTTGAAGGAGGCTATAGAGTGGGCAGCAATGAGGAAGAATGGAAGGAGAAGGGAGAGGCTAGCAATTCTGGATGAAATAAGAAGAAGAAGACGATATGTGAAATTTAAGGGTAGTTTGAGCGAGATAGTTCCCTAGTCATAATAGTGACCATATTCGAATTAAACGTTTTAATTTCAGCAGCCGTGCGAAGCATAAATTAAATATTGCACGACAAACTATGCAATAATATGCTTTTATCTGACTAAAATTCGAAGTAATTAAAGAAAAATATCTACTTAATTCTTTAATTTGACTCATTTTTTTCGCGCGGTATGTTAAAAGTTCCTTCACATGGAAAGGTTTTTTTTTGGCGATTCAGAAAAAAATTACTGCGGTGATTCTATGATTTTTACTCACAAATGGTCGAGAAAACATGTCAACAATACACAGTTATTTTTGTGTGGTGTTTTTTAAATTCCTCATTTTTTTTAAAATAGGGTCTCTCTGGAGTGCATACACGTACCATTTCCCATATAATAGGGCTCCTATTTTTTGCAAAATATCTCGGAAAATAGTTTGGTACGGGGCTAACATTTTGGTATCTTTGGAAGGGTGAGATATTTTTCTTTAAAATGAGACCAAATAAATTTAGTTCTCGGTGAAATGATATTTATTTTTAAAGAATAAACCAATTGTAACGTCCACACAACGACCCAGGTTTCGACACTCCACGTGTCATAATCAAGGTAGTTCGAAGCATTGGTCGAGAGCTTAAAACAGTGGACGTTTACATAGCCGTGACTCCGAAGCGGCGGGAGGGGGAGGAAGAGTGGGAGAAACCGGAGTGTGGGAGGGGGCTCGGAAAGGGACAACGAAAAGGGTTATAAGTGACTTAGGAAGGCGAATATTGAGGAGAGGAGAATGGGTGGGGAACACAATGTCATCACATAAGGGCATATTTTCTGGGGTATTCACAATCTCGAACTGTTCAAGAAAGTCCAATTTTATACCTTTGTCACAAACCTGTAAAATGTTCACTTCAAAATCGCTGGAATGGCCTGACTCACATAAATGTTTTGAGAACGCTGATTTTTCGTCATCAATAATAAAATGATATTTCGCTCAAACTACCTTAAGTGGGATCTAATGGCGGAACATGTATAGGAAGGAAAGCAGATCAATATGCCAGACATTTAGTATGAGTACTTCCAAAAACTTATGAATCAGCCAGTAGAATACTAAAAAAATAGCTCCTCTTAAATATATTCGTTCAATTTCCGCTCACCACTCCTTTTCCATTATTCTCCCAATCGTAAAGATATAAACCTATCACTGTCATCATTCCTTTATTCCTCACCGACGTTTTATTTGGCGCACTCCCCTTTACTTCCTTTTAGTGCGCTCCCACACGAGGCCTCTCTCTCCCCTACCTCCCCCCCCCCGCCCCAAATCCAGCCTCCTAATCCCCCGACCCCCGCTCTTACAACCCCCCCTCTTTCCCGACCATTCCTCGCACTCGTCTTCGCCTTAACGACCCCCGCGGTAGGCAGGGACACCTTCCCTCTCGATCGCAAGAACACAAACACTTTCCATGACTTGTGAGTAACTTTCCATGCCGCGCCAAGAAATATTTATAGACTCCATTGGATTTTTGTATTAGCAAGGCAATGTAGTGGCGTTATTCTGAGGGCATGAAGTGTAGACACTTTGAAAAAAAATGTGTTAAGGACGTTTGCATTTTCTAATCTATCGCTGACTCTTTCTCCTTGACCGTTTCTCAGTGACGTTACTGTAGATTTATTCCCTTGAACCTCCCTCACGTAAGGCCAAAATGCCTTAAGGTTATCTGCCAAAAATTCACCTAATACTTTATTCTTGAGTTCCATTAGTGCTTTTCTTAAGGCCGCTTTTGCTGTTATTTTAGCTCCCTTATATTTATCAAAAAAGTTCCTCTTCGGAAACTTCTCCTCCCTACCAGATGATTTTCTAAACCGTAAACACTTGTATATTTAACGTTTAGAAAAACTGGTCTCCTCCGCTGAGAATTTATCACAAAAATGTGGTAAAGCGCAATGAATCACCAGCTGAAGCTTACTTTCTGGGATGTCATCGGACTTTTGTCAGGCGACTGCACAAGTAGCGCCAACGACCAAGGCAGGAACTAATCGGACAATAAGGGAGAGCGGAGCCAATACGGTAAGGATAGGGATTGCCGGGGGCTGACACACACGCTTCTCGGAGACGACTATGGCCGTCGAGCGCACATTCTCGGCTTCATTGTCGAGTGCCGGAAGGGAAAGAAGGCAGAGTTACGGGACGATGCCTGGCAGTCGGGCGATGGGGGAGCGAATTGATATTGCTCATAAACGCGTCTCTCTCTCTCCGCGGCCGAATTTTACGAATCAGCACCCTCTGCACCCACCGCTCGGCATCCGTAGTTAGCGAGGCACGAGAGAAGGGAGGGCCGGAGAAAAAGTCTACCGGATGGTTGAGGCCATTTGGCACATTTAAAGACTTTGTGCGGGGAAGAGGAAAGGGGGGGATTTTAGAGGTAGGACGCGACGCCGTTTTTTTGGCCTGAATTAAAGGGGACGGAGTGAGAAATACGAACTATCCCTCCTCGCCACAAGACCATTTAGGTGAACCAATAAACCAATCCAGCATAGGAAATCTACATCTGCATCTGCATATAACCCCGCGAGCCGCCGCATGGGCGTGTGGCAGGGGGTGGTAGGTCACCAGCCGTGTAAGAATGTAACATTTTTGGAGGTGAAATGGTGACATGTTCTATGGCAGTGTATTTTGAAGAGCTCAGTTTTTCTTGTGGTCGCTTATTGTGCGCGGAAAGAACGTATTTTCGCACCTATCTGTTCGGCAGAGTAACTCTCTTATTTTATCACATCTGTCAGACCTAGAAAAGTGCAATTCTGTCAGACCTAGAAATGTGCAATTCTGTCCATAAATTATCATCTAATCACTATGTATGACACTATGTAAGTGACATGTACTATGGCAGTGTATTTTGAGGAGCTCAGTTTTTCTTGTGGTCGCTTATTGTGCGCGGAAAGAACGAGTTTTTGCACCTATCTGTTCGGCATAGTATCTCTCTTATTTTATCGCATCTGTCAGACCTAGAAAAGTGCTATTCTGTCAGACCTAGAAATGTGCAAATCTGTCCATAAATTATCATCTAATCCGATGGAGGTCTTAATATTACCAAAAACATTATTCCATCATAAGTTTCCGCGGCGTTCAGAGATGAATGCTCCATTTCTCGGGTTTCCACCGCGTAGGTTGCTGTAGGTTCTCAATCCAAGAAATGGAGAAGCATTTACCTAAAGCATGCTCCACATGATTCTCACAGCATGGATGATTGGTTAATTTTGGAAGACTACCGAGAAATGAGCTCAGATGCGTCATTTTAATCAGGCTGGTCAATGAGTAAGTAGCAAAGACATACGGAAGAGAATAGTGCTAGCTAAGGAGGTGTTTAGGAATAGAAGGGATTTGATGACGGGGACATTGGGTAAGGATGTGAAGAAGAGGCTGGTGAAGAGCTTGAAATGGAGCGTAGCGTTATATGGGGCAGAAACGTGGACTCTCAGAAAGGAGGACGAGAATAGACTGCAGTCATTTGAGATGTGGGCGTGGAGAAGGATGGAGAATGTTCGGTGGACGGAAAGGAAGACCTACGAGGAAGTGCATGAGATGGTGGGAGAGGAAAGGAAACTTTGGTATGTAATCTGGGATATGCAGGGTAGATGGCTGAAGGATGTAATGAAGGGTGATGGGTTGCTGAAGAGTGTGATAGAGGGAAGGATGTTGGGCAAGCGGGGAAGGGAAAGAAAGAGAATAGGTTTCATGGACGGGATGAAGGAGGGAAGAACGTATGAAGAAGTAAAAAAGGATATACTAGAGGGAGATAGGTCCCTGAATGTGTAGAAAACCGGGAGGAGATTCTCTGATATTCAAAAAAACCTATTATTCTGCAGAGAAGATGTAGGAAAAGTGTCGCGAATTTTCCTCCCTTAGGCCCGCATTCGTGAGAATATTTCCATATGATATTTTGTCCGGCGGTAATACTTAACATAGCCCCACATCTTTCAATTCAGTCTTTACGTAACATTTACTAGGCTAATTTAATTTAGGTAAATAATCTAACTGTAAGGTCACTCTACGAACACAATCCTTGATTCGCGGTCGTCATCACACCTACGACCAGGAGAGGTAATTTTGGTAGTGTATTACATAGAATTATATTACAGACGATCCATGGCATTTCTAATGCATGAATGGCCTTCAGAATACCAATATGCTAATGCTAATGAATTGACAGAACTTGGTAAGTTTTACGTAGCATATTTAGTCTAAAGTTAATTATTTCACTGAGGGAAAGTTTACTCTCCCAAACCTTTCCCTCTCCCCTCCACCCACCACATTTTAATACATGTGACTTGGAACCGTATGTTATGTACCTGATGGTGTCGACAAGTCGACGAAACCGGTCGTTCAGTAAATATTCTACGTAAAACTTACAAATTTGGTTGATGCCTGAGCATTATGGAAAAGTTTTACAAAGTTAAGGCTGAAACTATCGAACATATATGTTACTTCGAGAAACTCTCTCCCCACGCCATTACCTCAATCAGATCCGCACGGTCCGTCCCATCTTTCCTTTATTTCGACAAACATGTCCTTTCTCCGTATGTCCGCTTACCTAGAAAAGGGGAGAAAAGAAAGAGATTAGACGATATAAGAACATCTTTTCAATCTGGATACAACACAGTAGAAGTAGGGAAGGAAGTATAGTATGGTATGCATTCAACAATCAATTCCATAACCGACCACAAGAGGGGACGAATCGGTTTTCTGGCATCAAATTCTTTTGTACCCCAACCGTCAGTAAAACGTTATCATTTATCTTCCACGCTGACGATTTACATTCTCCATTCCCACGCTCACAGAAATCTCTAACGTCAAGAGTGTTCATATCCTTCCTGAAAAAAAAACAAGTTTCCGAACCATTTGACGCAAAGCTACATAAATATTTTTTTCCGTATTTATGTACTCTGATATGATTTCTCATCGCAAACTCCCTCTTTGTAAATGTCTCTTTGCCCTCACACCCATTATATCACCCTTATAATAACACATTTACGCGTGGAACACAATGAAAAACTAAGGTCACTCATCACTGACTTACTGCCCGATAAAGACATTAATTATTTTCTTCCAGTTACGGAAAATCAATTATAATCACAAATGACTAAGTAACTCGGTTTCAATAGTGTCAGGCGAAACATGATGTTACTCCTTCAAGATGGTTCAGAAAGGAAAAGCAATGGCAGGTTACAAAGTTACTTATTAAGGCGACCGGTTTTCATTCAAGGTATCATCTACGTCTACATACTTCCCCGCGAACCTCAACTTGGGCGTGTGGCAGGGCGTGGTAGGTCACCAGCCGTGTAAAGATGTAAAAGTTTTGGAGGTGAAATGGTGACATGTTCGATGAGAGTGTATTTGGAGGGGCTCAGTTTCTTTTGCGGTCGCTTATTGTACGCGGAAAGAACGAGTTTTTGTAGCTATCTGTTCGGCAGAGTACCTCTCTTATTTCATCGCATCTGTCAGCCCTAGAAATGTAGTGAGGCGCCATGATAATTTTCTCCGAGTCGCTCTGAAAAATATCAGTTCTGAATTTATCAAGAAGCCTTAGCCTAGCGTGCAGCCTCCGAGTCTCTAGGGGCTCCCACCTTAATCCCTCTAACAGTTGTGTACCACTATATGTTCGTTCGTAGCCGTTTTTAACGAAGTGTGCTGCCTTTCTTTGTACTTTGTTAATTTTTTTGGTTAAATCTTTAAGACCAGGGTCCCAAAAGGCACTTATACAAGAAGTCATGTCCAATATATAGGCAGGATGGGGTGAGGGGATAGAAGGGGAAGGAGTGGAGGGAGGTGGGCAGCAGCGTCATAGTCAGCGACCCAAATGAATAATGAAAATAAATAATGAAACAAATGAATAATTGTGGAACCTGCCATTGCTTTTCCTTTCTTACTTGGTGTCCTTCCACAGATTGTTAAAATATGTGGAAGGAAACCAAATTACCTTTTCATTTGTGAAAATCAACTCCCACACAGTTGAGCCTCAAACTATACTGTACGATATGATATTGTTAATCACCTGTGAATCGATAAAGTCACTATCAATATCCAAAGGGTTGAAATTTACCATGAAAAAAAATCATTTGACTTGACCGGGATCCGAACCCGGATCTCCCAATTGCCGGTCAGGTGTGTTCTGGTGCGTGAGAGGTAGAATTTAAGAAAAGTCAAATGAGTTTTTTCACGGCGAATTTCAACCCTTGGTAACACCCGTGCGGGTGACTTCGTACCACATAATTTGTCAATGGAGTGATTGGAAATTCTAAATCGATAGCATAACACTGGGAAAAAATATTCTGAAACATAAGTGTAAGAGCCATGCCATGGTAACTAAACGGAATTCAGCAGTGAAAGTAAAACATAACAGATGAAGTGGAAGAATAACCTGAAAAATTAATGCTCCTGGCACATGTTTGAAACAAATCAATTCAATATTGAAACTTGACGCGGCTTTTTCATTTTGAAACGAAAGCATTTTTTTAGTGAGGACATCTTTCACGCAAGTGTTATTTGATTGCGTCTCCTCAATCATGCGAAGCCATATTGCCGTTGAATAATTAAATTGGTACAATACTTCCCTGGCATTTCTCAGAATTCCCCCGAGACCTTAAAAGTTTCTCATGCAGAAGACACTTCGGGTTGTGACTGGGGACGCGAAAATATTGCTGAACCTCCCTGGGGAGCCGATGTATCTCATCATCATTCTCCTCGTCTTCTTTATTTCTCTCTTCATCCTGCACGTTAAACTGACTTCAAGGATCTCAAAACCGTTTTATAGAGCTTCATCAACGCACTTACGGTTGGATCTGAGCTATTATGTACCCGAACTATTTACAGGAAAATACGTTTCCTTTTTGCCCCATCCCATTAACCTACTTCTAATGACAATGTGGCAACTTTGTCTGCAGTCTTCATCGTCGAATTTGAAGTTACAACTCTTTTCCCAATCCGTAGAAATCCATATTTTCTTTTAAATCAAAGGAAGAGTAAATATTTAAACCGCTTTCGATCTATGTAGGGAGTACAGGCTTTAGTGAAGGAGTATGAATGGGCGAAAAAGAAATTCAAGACGTAGACAGGACCCTGAAATTTTAAAAATCGGGAAGAGATTCTCTAACTGGTCAAATGCACCTCAATGCAGCTAAATATGACTCGGAGGCTACACGCTAAGGTTGCTTGATAAATTCAGAACTGATATTTTTCAGAGCGACATAGAGAATATTATCATGACTCCTCACTACATCTCTAGGTCTGAGAGACGTGATAAAATAAGAGAGATACACTGCCGAACAGATAGATGCAAGAACTCGTTCTTCCCGCGAACAATAAGCGATCACAATAAAAATTAAGCTCACTAAAAATACACTCCTATAATTCATGTCGCCATTTTATCTCCAAAAAAACTTACACCTTTACACGGCTGGTGACCTAACACCCCCTGCCACAGGCCCATGCGGCGGCTCGCGGGGTATTATGTAGATGTAGATGTAGAAATATAAATTCTCAAATGATTCCCTTCTCTCGTTCGTCTTCTTTCTAACAAAAGCAATAACTCTCTCAATCCCCAAAACACAACTGAACCAATCTCGTCTTATCCAAAACGCCTCTGGTCTTAAGCTTTTGTCTTTCTACTTTGGAGAACCTCATTACTCTTATCTTTTTATAGCTAACCTTTGATCGTTCTCAAATACAATTTATTTAATCAACTACGTTATCGATTTCATTATCTCTTCCGACTTATCCCAATCGTCACTACCCAGTTCCTCAAGGATAACCCCTGATATCGTCTATAAACTGCGCAATACAATCTCTATTATTCCCAATTCCTCCTCCTCACTCCATCGACTAGACCAATCCCCTCCACACTTACCCATTTCCTTCAGAAAAGCGCCCCATCCATAAGCGTATACCCTGAACCCCTCCTCTTGCACACCCCAGGAACCCCTACCCCCACTCACTCTCTCTCTCTTTCACATCGTCGAACAACCGCCTCCACTCCACCCCTCCCCACCCCCCACTCCCTTTCCGCCCTTCCCACCCCCAGACGCGAGAGGTGAAGAGTGTGGGGCCAACCCACCCTCCCACGATTCCTTTGGGGATGCATTCCACGCGTTACATCTGATAAGCCCCGCCTCTTCCGCCTCACGGAGCCCCCCCCAAAAACCCACTCCCAGCCTACGCCCCCGTGAGGCCCCCCATTCCACACGTCCCTCCCTCATATGACTACGAAAACCTACATTCCCACCGCCACCCCCACACCATTCCCCACAACCCGACCCCCCCCCAACCCCCGCACACAGTCACACTCGAACCCGACAAACTCGCCTCCCCAAACCGTCTCCCCCCCCACTCTCACGCTTCGTCCCCCCCCCTCCCTCTCACCATTCTCCGACTCCACCGAAATGCGAATTCGTCGCCCTCTGCCTTGCAGAGCTTCCTCGCGGTTTCCTCGGCAAGCACTCTTCGGAATTAAAAAGCCAAGAGCTTCGTGAGTGTGGGAGGGTGAGGAGGGAGGGGAGGGGAAATGGGATGGTGACGGGATAGAACCCTGCGGCATGTCGCCCCCATCCCGTCCTCTCTCTCTCGCCAATCCACTATTGCATCGGGTCTACGATCTATCCCACCGCAACCCGTGTGAGACAGGCGTGTGGGTGTCATTTACCATCGCCAAACCTCCACTCCTCTCCCGCCCCCACCACTACATCGCCTGCCTCGAGGATAGACTGTTTGGGGTAACCACTCGACGTGGGGGCGTCAGAGTTTGAGCTATGCGATTCCGCGATGCTGACGCCGTATTCTACTTCTGTAAAACGTGGTGAAACTGCATAAATAGACTGGGTTTTCATCCTGGCTCATTAAAAGAGAATACGCTTTAAAGACGTGACGAAAAGTGGGGCGCGTGTCGAGGTGAAAGGAAAAAAATCAAGTATATGAATAGTGGTCTCCGTCTTATATGAGGACCCCAGAAGTCAAGGGGTCTAAGTAACATAACCATTGTTTAGAGAAAACTTAAGTTAAAGTTGAAAATGTTTGGTACAACCCACTAAGTAGTTAAGAGGATGTATGATTTAACACTTTCCCGTCGAATTAAATTAGTGTACATTTCTCGGGCTCGCCACCGGGTAAGATAGTCATAGGCAGCCGACGTTTCGGGTTCCGACTCGTTACCCATTAGCCTTTGAGTAGCCTTGAGAATGGGTAACGAGTCGGAACCCGAAACGTCGGCTGCCTATGACTATCTTACCCGGTGGCGAGCCCGAGAAATGTACATTAGTTAAGAGGAATTACCCTAGATAGCAGCACCTGTCAAGAAAATCACTTGGATCCCTTTACCACATAAAAGATTAATATTTTCACATCCCATTCCTGTAACTAACTTATTTTTTTCAAAAATGTCACTTAGACCCCTTGACTTCTGGGGTCCACATATAGGAGAGAGTAAAATCCACGAGGATAAAAATACATACATGCCAATCACGCCGTTCCCTTTCGGGGTAGGCACAGTCACAAAGTTTCACTCATATACACATATTTGTACACCTACTAACTCTGCTTCAATTATTTCCTCCATACTGACCTATCCTTGCAAACCTCCATTTGCCTCATTTACCCCCATACACTGCTTCATACACGCTCTCCTGTTTTTAAGACTCCTAATATTCCTCCTCCTAAGAATTTCCTCAACCAAATTCAACCACAACTTTCTCGGCTTACCTCTACCTCTCGCACCATTCATTTCATTCCTATGATATCTGTTTCGTTATTCGACTCTCATCCATTCTCTCAACATGGCCAAACCAACGAAGCACACTCCTTTCATCTATGTCCATTACTGGAGCATCTAATCCACATTCATTTATTACCCACTCATTCCTGACCCTATCCATCGAATGAGATTAAAAACTTGAAGGACTTTTGATCTAAGCCATTACAACCACATCTGGCAGATTAGCTTAATAAGCTAATAAAATGATAAATATCAATTTCGCCACTTAAATTCAACTTTTAGAATCGAGAAGTTCTGACGCACTTGCTGAGCTTACATAACTAATAAATAAAGAAACAGAAAACTGCCACCCGTGTTGAAATTAGACTCAGGAGTAGGACCAAGGAGTTTTCAGGTTTCATTCAAGTTTACGTTCCGTCAGAGCTGTAAAATATCACATTTACATAGTCAGATTATGCGCACCGCTCGGATCATCTTCAGGAAGACAAAGACAACGGTTCACTAAAGTGAAAAGCAATATCCGAGTTCTTGAAGCGATACAAAACTCTGGAATAATTTTTACAAAGTATTCTACCGATAAAAGTCGGTTTTAATGAAAATCAGAGAATCTCTTCTCGGTTTTCTACACTTACAGGGGCCCAACTCCCTCTGGCACTTCCTTTTTTCCCGCAGCATACAATCCACCCTTCTTCATCCCGTCCATGATACCCATCCATTTTCATCCTCCTCCCTGCTTGTCCAGCATCCTTCCCTCAATCACTCTTGTGCAATCAATCACCCTTTATTTAGTCCTCCATCCACCTACTCTTTCAATTCTGGATTTCATTTACAAGTTTTCTTTCCTCGTCCATCATCACAAGCACTTCCTTCATTCGTCTACCTTTCCATCCTCCTCCACATCCACATCTCAAATGCCTGCAGCCTGTTCTCGTCCTCCTTTCTGATGGTCCATTTTTCTGCCCCTTACAACGCTACGCTCCACATCAAGCTCTTCACCGGCCTCCTCTTCACATCCTTACCCAAGGTCCCCGTCATCAACACCCTTCTATTGCTCAACGCCTCTTTAGGTAACGGTATTCTCCTCTTTATGTCTTTTCGGGAATAATACCTCGGTAAAATTCAATACATCGCAATTCCATCCAGGCCCTTCATTCACATCAACCTCGCATTATAGTATAAACTCATTTCACTATGATTATAGAGTAGACTTCCTACTTTAGTGAAAACAATGTAAAACTGCTATTCTGTTACCATATTGCAACTAAGAAAAAGACCTAAAAACTTTCCAACACGTCTAGTTTCAACTCACGAAGTTCTACTTGCGGTGAGCTGTCCAATTTCCATACACAAAATAGACTCAATAATGGAATCAGATAGCCTGTAGGAAGTTGTAAATCCGATATCTTACTAATATATAAAAATCTAGTGGTGTTTGTCTGTATGTCTGTAATTCAATCACTCATAAACCACTGAATCGATTGAAACAAAATTTTGCAGGAAGATACTTGAAAACTCTGGTTCACGCATAGGCTATAGAACAAGGGCCTTGGGGCCCTAGAAGGCACTCAAGTGGGCCCTTTTATCGCCAAAAATTGGCCCTGGAAGATAATTCTTGCCTGTATTAGAAAGACGTAAAATATACGTATACTGAATGTACAACAATCATGGGGTCGTAAGTCACGCTAGGGCCCCAGAGGGCCCAAGGTTCCAAAATAATGCTTTCTTAAAAGCCTCATAAGTATTGAACGAGTGAACCGATTTTAGTGACATTTTGACACATGGGATCATTAAAGCTTTTACAAGGAAATTGGGACTTTAAGGAAGAATAACTGTAGTTTGCAAGTACAAATGAAAAAGGTGCTACGGATGGACGGATATATATCCGTTTTGAAATTTTACAGTTGATTTCCAAGAAAATGACTTTAAATTCAAGATGTAAATCGTGGCTCATCACCTGATAGCCTAATAACTTGGCGACGGAAAATATTGGCAAATCAGAGACTTGACGATCAATCAAGATATAGGGAAATCATCCCGACAAGAGGATTAATCAATAATATTTTCCATGTCTCCATCAGCGATCAGTTTCAATGATATGCCGCTCACTTAGTATTTAATCGATTAACGACTCATCAGGAAAAAGGCAAAGGAATTACATGAGAGGGCCCATAAAGGAAGACCAATAGGTAATAGTTTTTCCACAAATTACGGGGATGTAAAATCAGGAGGACATTTAGAAGAACAGCAAAACATGGGGGTAAATGGAGGAAAACAATTAATCAATATTGGGAATGAGATGATAATGACGATAAATACCACTACCATGACACAAGCACTTCAGGCATCTGCTCCCAATTTCACTTCGCCAGAGGCTGGTTCAAACTCTGGTATTCCCATATTTTGACTATTGTTCAATCATTTTCTCAGATGTTAACTCAGAAATGTGCATTAAGCTGCAGCGTCTTCAAAACTCCTATCTACGTTTTTTTTCAACATCCGCTATGATGAACACGTCACGCCTTATTACGAAAAAATTAAATGGCTGAAATTGGATAAACGCCGAAAACTGCAAAAGGCTTTATACGTGTTCAAGGTCCTGAAATCCAAAAACCCCACCTATTTGTATGAAAATTTTATATGTATGGTAGATACAGGAGAAAGATCAACTCGTGTCACTGAGTTATTTTTAGTCCCTAAATTCCATACCTTATTATTTGAGCACTCTTTCCTAATTTCCTCCCGCAAGTTATGGAATTGTTTACCTGTAAATGTTAGAACCTCTATCACAATTTCTATGTTCAAGAGAAACATGACTAATTACCTATGTAAAATTGCTTAGTTTTTTGTAATTTTTTATGTTATGGCATGTATTTATTTCTTTTCTATGTTCCAGGGGACTTAAAGTCCCAGAACAATAAAGACTATTTTCTATTCTATTCTACGCTACCGATTCGATAAGGCCTTATGCAAAGAGCGGATCTTGCGCAAATGTGACCCTCGTATCTCCTTCACTCTTTAGGAGCCGAGTGTCGGTGGGTCGTGGAAATCAAGACGCGCCGTAAAACCCGCCGACAAATCGCACGGCCCCTGACGTAAACTCGACCGACAGACGACGCACATACGCGCGACGTCGCCGAATTTACTCGACGACGCCCGGAAGTTCGACGCTATCGCGGCAGTCTCACGCCCGCGGTAGGGACGCTCCGTGAGGCGGAAAACATCGAAAAGCCCTTAAAAGGCGCGGGTATAAAGCGTGACGGGAAATACAAAAACAGGGGCGTGTGTGGACCGGCACGGGGGGAGAGGCAGGTTGGGGAATTGGAGGGGAATTCTGGGATGGAGAGAGAGAGAGAGAGAGAAAGAGGAAAGAGGGAGGAGGCAGGGGGTAACCTTCGTTTCCCCATTCGAATTATATCCTCCGCGTTGAAATAATAATGCATCACGGGATTGCACCCGGGGGTTTAAGCCCTCCCCCAACCTTTCCCAACCCCCCTCGACCCCCCTCCCACCATCCTAACGGGGATACGTTCGGTGCAACATACCGCCGGCGCGTCGCGCGAATCAAAATGCAATTTTCCAGGGCAAACAAGAGCGGCAAATAGGAGGGGTTTTCCGGTCCAGCGGGCGATTCCTATACCCTGACCCCTCCCCCCCCTCCTCCTTCCTTCACCTACCCCCCAAAACCCCATTCCCCCGCACGTCCGACCGAACCTGACCGATCCCTATGTGTTTTCTTTTATCAGACGTCAATATCCGAAAGGGCGCGAAATGCAAACCGATCCGACTGCGGGCGGGAACCCCGAGAATCAAATAACAACGGCGAAACGAATTACGAAAGGGGAAAGGCAAACATGAGCTGGAATCATTCGGGACAATCCCTCGTGTCCACGGGCCATTTTCCGGAGGAGAGCGACGGCACTTTTCAAACTCGATTGCCTGAGGATTTACTTGGTGGACGTTTATAATGACCGGGCCCGAAATTAGAAGGACGTTTTACAATTCCATGGCTTAATTCCAGGCCGAATGCATTTCGCCCAAGTTTTTCATCCTCACCACGACAAACTTCCACGGAAAAATTAGTACAGCCCTGAAAATCGGATCGAGAGTAAACTTTAACCTCAGAATGAGGGGATACGATTACGTGATTACGATTTAATCAGCTTTTACCTCGACTTGGTGACTGAGTGTCACTCTCCCGAGTCACCGATCTCGTTTATATCCTCGTTACTAGTCTATATATCCTGGAGATTATTACACAATATGTGAGATGTTCAATTTTTATTCGCATGAGCCATCTCATCACACAAGCCTCTATGATTTATACTAAGTGCCTCACAAGTTCTCAACTACTAATATCTCCGTTATGAGCAGCAGTAGAATCTGACACACAAATCGCGTGATGTGTTTGTTTTCATTCCGTAATCACTTCAATCACAAAAAGTACACCAATTTTAATGCTAATTATGCACAATCAAAGCAACGTTATGATAGTTGAACATTGTTCCAGGATAAGAATTTAAATTTTATAATTAAGTACGTCAGGATGTCAAGAATATATAATGCAATATTCATCCCACTAAGAATATGACTGCATTATCTTTAAAATTAACGACTTTCTATTATAAAACTATTTCCTTAATTGATAGTCCAATTACCTAACACTGAAGGGTGTCAAAGGGTTCAGCGTAAATAAGGATTTAAGAGGGATAGAGCTTTGCGTAAACTCCGAGCGGTGCCTAATGATAGAGGAAGGTCGAGAAAATTTTAAACACAGAGGTAAGTTCCATAAATTAATGCATATAAAGGAGAGGTGAAGATGGGAATTCTCTCGTAAATCACAACTTAAGATTTGCGATATCCTTCAATTTTCATTCGCACATTACCCTGTCTCGTTTTATGAACAAATCCATCCTGACCATGAAACCTATTGTCTTTCTTCCCCTTCCCCGCTTTCCCGATATCCTTCCCTCCATCACACTCTTGAGCAACCCATAGCCTCTCATTCCTTACTGCAGTCACCTACTCAGCCTATCCCGGGTTTCACTCAGAAGTTTCCATTCCTCTCCCACCATCTCCAGCACTTCATCGTAAGTCTTCCTTTTCGTCCTCCTCACCTTCTCCATCCTTCTCCACATCCACATCTCTAATGCCTGCAGCCAATTCTATTCCTCTCTTTTGATGGTCCACGTTTCCGCTCCATACAACGCAACGCTCCATATCAAGGTCTTCACCAGCCTCCTTACCAGCCCAAAAGCCAATTAGCACACCTGATAGAACAATTTTATACCTGCAGCATATTCAAGAAAAGGATAATCATTCATATAAATCATTGCCAGGTGAAAATCAACAATGTCAAAGTTACGGCTTCGATTTTGCCCTTTCCGCCTCCATGCACCTTGTATTTTCGTATCCATTCGAATGTAATTAACATAGGCTTTTCCCGTATTCTTTCAGGTCCCTCCCTCCATTACTGCCAAAATTTTGATGAACCATCATCCCCTATGTTGAGTGCCGAAATAGTCTAATTGGCCTGTATGTATAGTCCAAAATGACCGGTGTACATACCTATGATTAATTGCATGCGCCGAGAAAAAATCAGATATTTGTAACATTTTTTTCGAACAACTTTTTCATTTTTCCAAAATGAGTTAGTTCGTTCCATTCGGACTTATGGCCAAATCTACAACCTAATAACGACACCGTGAAAATGGTTGCGAAAAATGAAACCGGCATCAAAGCGAACGCATCTGACAGCTAACGCTCCCAGAAGAAAGCAACAACCGCTGTCCTCCCCCGGGTGTTCAATACATTCTTTGGCAAAAGTTGCGAGTCAATAAATCTCGTACCCTTTCCACTACTGGAGAAGAGAGAAAATTGGAGATAAATGGTGGGAAAGAGGGGGGGGGAGAGAGGGAGAGAGGAAAAAGATGGAATCTTCACCCTCCAGAGGGGGTAAAAAAAATCCCAGTCATGAATGCATGGGAGAGAGAGAGTGTGGGAGAAAAAAATATGGGAATTATTTCAAGCACACGCGGTCACAGAACTTTTCCAAACGACTCTCTCTTTCTCTCTCTCTCTCCCTCTACTGAAAGCACCCACACACTCTCGCACGCCCGCGCGCCAACGCGAAAATTTATTTATCTTTAATCTCCGCAGCAGCACGCGAGGGAGGGAAGGGTGTGTTGGGAGGAGAGGGAGGAACTATCGGGAGAGAGAAAGAGACAAAAGATGAGTCAGGACCAAGGAGGCAACGAGGAGGAGGAGCAGAGCGAAATAAGATATAAGAAGATACGGCTAGGAGTGGGAGGAGGAGGTGGAGGCAAGCAAGAACGCATCGAGGGTGGGGGACGGACGGCAAAGGGAGTCTGGGAACAAGGGGCTATATCGCGGCCGATACTGTGACCAATCGGAACTCTGGCGTCCCTTTTCCGCTCCCTGCACAAGATGGGATGAAGATAGGGAGGGGAGATAAACTACTGTCTTGCTTTTGTGAGTGGGAAGGAGGGAGAAAATGGCGTGGGGAGAGACGAGGAATAGGAAAGGAAGGAGGGAGAAGGAGAAGAAGGCATGGAGGGATTGGAGAAAGAGGGACAGCGCACGAAAGAATGATACAGTCCAGACTGGACTTTTCTTCGAAAGAGAAGGAAACTGGGGGAGAAAAGGAGAGATGTCTTTTTCGTCCGAATACACACTTATATATTTTTTTAAAAAAGATCTTTTTAAAGGTGCGGGGCTCGAGGAGGGAGTGGAGCTTTTGAAAGGCTGGTCTTAGCGGCAGGACAAAAAAAACTGGAATGCGAGATTCTTTGAGACTTCTCAGATATCCGGAGCTCTACATTTCCACGCGGGCTTTGATTTCCTTGGCATATGCACTGCAGTATTCTCTATTTTTCCAGTGAGCATCATTATCACGGCACTGCATCGTATTCGGCGCGCTAAACGCACTAGCTTACTAAGAAATTTTTCTTTAGACTCTGCTTCATATCACTTAATGAGTCGAGGCATTTCTAGAGAAAGAGCAACGAATATCCCTTTTCCCCACGAGACTCAAACCGAGGTATTTGGAAAGGATTATTATTTTCAAGGATATTGATGAAAGACATTCGTGAGTGTAACAAAAGAAAAAAGCGTACACTGTTGGAGAATAGCATATATTGATTAAGCATAATGAACAATAGGGAATAAGAATTTAATAAGAATGAAGGCTTTCGAGAATTAGGTTTGGAGAGAGGTGGAGGAGTCAAATTAATAACAGAGGAATCCGAACGGAGAGGTGAGAGTAAAGAAAATTTGCCTGCGGAGATAAATGGCTGGACGCTTTGTTGAGAGTAAACTGATAAGGAATAATGGGTATTGCGGCGGAAGCTTGTGTTTTGGTGACATGATAGGTTTGAAGAGGGAATGGAGTAGTTAATGAACTGTAATTCATAACAGAACTGAATAAGATCATCGCGCTCTCGCTTTAAGGAATACGTTAACGAATAACGAGGGCAAATTTACTAACGAACATTTCCTAAACATTTGACTTTAAATTTTGAGCCTTACTAATACGTTAGATCAGAACATCACATATCGATTATTGAAAAGAAACACTTTTAAAATTTCCGCACCTCTATTTTCGTCATCGACCATGGTTTCAGCACATTATGCCATCAATAGGGTGTGTGGTGCCCCGATGATGGCATAATGTGCTGAAACCATGGTCGGTGGCGATAATAATATATTTTTGTTTATATAATATATATTATTATTATTATATATAAATTATAAAATAAATAATAGTGTGTAATAATATAATAATAATAATCAAAAATAAATATATATAAATTATAAAATAAATAATAGTGTATAATAATATAATAATAATAATAATAAATAAATATATATAAATTATAAAATAAATAATAGTGTTGAAATTGTACGAGTGTTTATTTTCTAAAATGGAAATCCATGGGTTCTACAAGGTCTGCGCCAATACGCTCTCTCTTAACATCGTGTTTGCTTTTTAATTCATATTACAAATCCTCATTCCACATGTCCTCACCCCTCCCACTATGTTTCTCCCAGAATTTCCTCGTCTGGCTTCCTTTCCGTCCTTTCTGCACTTTATACATTCTACTCCACACCCAGATCTCAAAAGCCCTTTGCACATTCTCATCCTCTTTACTCAAGAGTCCACGCTCCCTCGCCGTGCAATGCCACATTCTATGTTAGACCCATCACCAACCTTTTCTTTACACTAATACACAAGGCTCCTATCACCAGCTCATTCACATTGCTCGCAAGCGTATTTCCCTCTCATACTCTCTAGCGATTATTCTCATTATCCTCCTACGCGATACCCAAGTAATTAAATAATTCTTCTAGCTCCAGTTAGTGCCCTCCTACTTTTACGGCCAGCCTCGACCTCTTTTTCCCGAAGAAATTCCCATTACCCTCACAGCGAATGAGTGAGCTACATCTTGATGAGTGTCATGAAAAAACCACACTTGCGAATATACCGTTTTCTAGCTTCTTTTAAGGCCATTTTACATTGGGCACTTTATTGCACACTCAAAGTAGCATTTTTTGTCTCAGTGCGAGGATTCAGGCTAGTAATTAGACAAGGAAATGGCGGGAGGAACGAACGAGGATGTGATGGATAATGCCGGAGAGGAGAGAAACCTAGCGACGGGGTTTCGGAGGAGACAGGGGAGATGGATGGAAGACGTTTTGAAAAGATTTGTAACGCTAAAGAGGGTAATAGAGGGGAGAACTCTGGGAAAATGTAGAAGATGGAGGAAAGAGAATGGGAATTCTGGACAAAAAAAGATGAAGGAGACAATATGAGGATTCTAAGAAACTAAGATGTTAGAATAGGAACTGTCCAAGAACCTACCAATAAGCTGGAAGAATACAGTAGTGAAAATCAATGAAAATTAGAGTATGGGCTACGCTAAGTTTTAATAATAAGTCTAAAGTGACTGACCTCTTGCTTCACTGCTTTATAAATAACGCCCGGTCCCTTTCGACAATCAACAACAATAAAACCAAATTCATCTCAAATACGTAAACGTACTTAAATCAAATCAGCTTAAATATACCAAATACCAACTTAAATATACCAAAATAAATAAACCAAAACAACTTAAACCAACTGAATTAACTATTAAACCTTTGAGTGCGGCATGACGTGATGTTACGTCATAGTTGTCTTTACGCGGGTGCTGATGACGTAATATCACGTCAAGGGTACTGTAAGTGTTCCAGCTTTCACTAGGGGGCCTAGTGTTAGTTCCCTAGAGAAAGCTGGAACAGTCACAGTAACATTGACGCAATATAACGTCATCAGCTCTGGCGTAAAGACAACCATGACGTGATATCACGTCATACCGCACTCAAATACATAAATCCAATACATAAAAAGCTATTTTAACACCTACCGTATATGCATGCATTACAGCAATTTGCTGCTTTAAACGACCCAATTTTAAACGCACATCTAGACATACTTGGCCTATATAACAATTATCAAAATCATATCTACATCTACATCTACGTAATACCCTACGAGCCACCACAAGGGTGTGTGGCAGGGGGTGAAGATCACCAATCACTGTGCAGCATTACGATATTTAGAGTTGTCCATCTATTTTGTGACCAATCACCGACAATAACTCTCATTAAATGTGCAATTTTCTTCAACTTCACATTTATACTTTGCTTTGGGCTTTATAAGCGTATCACTATCTAAGTTCATTTAACCATGGGTAATGACCTTAAACATATGATAGAGATTCTTCTCCACTTCTAAACTGTGAACATCCTATTTAGCAATCATGGGAATGGTATCTACTTCTATAACAATGTCTCATTCCAGTTGATGGTAAAATAATGAACAAAACTTACAACTTTATGAGTAGATTTCAGCTTTTGGAAAGGGCCCTCGTCATTCTGTACACTGACAGTGCTAAGGTTTTCATTTACGTCAATCAAATTTTCAGACTTTATTTGAATATAAAAATATTCATTTATAATGTATTTCGGAGGGGATTTTATTTTACTCATGTCCCCCGAGTTGATCCACTATAACTTGTTTAAACCACCGTTTATAATGTACTTATTTATATAAATCATCGAAAGACAAGGGCAAATATGACATAAAATATTATATTCTAATCCATAACTATAATAAGTCCGCAAGAATTAAAGTTCGCCAGGATAGATGCTTAAGTCCTAAGGCCAGCAATAAAAACAAGACTGAGAATCACCATTTTAACGCGTATCACCATATAGGCATTTGCGACGAAAACGACGTCAAACGCGCGTCAGCTGCCGAAAAAGAGGCGCCTTATCCGGGATATATCAGTCGTCACAGGATAGAAGACGTTCGTTTCCGCACCACTGACGGGGAGAGGGGACACAGGAGAAAGGAAACCCCCCCCTCATTCAATGTTCTCCGCCTTCCCACCTATCTCCCATCGCTGTGGATGGCCAGACGATGCGTGCTTTGCCGTGCTGGCTCCCGGTCCTGTTGAAAGGAGGAAGAAGTCGCGGCACGTCTTCACTCTTTCCCTCACGCGCGCACGTTAGGATGACTGCAAAAGAGGGTGAGGGCAAAGGAGGGAAAAGTCGAAAAAGAGTTAGTGTTGGGGAGTATCCCAAGGGGGGGTTAGGGAAGGTGGGGCCCTTAATGATGGCAGTGGAAGGGGCTGTGGACGCTCCAGACATCCTCCCACCGTCTTCTACTACCCACTCCGCACACAAACGCAAGACTCGTGACTCAGGAACCCCATGCTGGGAGGCTTTTCCTTCCTTTTCCCGAGAAAATTTTGGAGAAGGTAAAGGGCGATGTGGTGTTCCTAGGACCCTTGCTTATTCGTGTGTGTGTGTGGGAGAATTTCGACTGTGTTTGAGGGGTGTCTTTTTTTCTTTCTTCCCCATCCCTATCTCCTTTCGTCTGTCTGTCTATAACCTCGAAGTTTATTTGGGGAACTTTGGCTCCATTCTATTCGGGGGTGGGGGGGGGGGAGGGCGACGTCCTCGGTATCGAGAGTTGGAAAGTCAAACGGCATCTTTGACGAAGTGAAATGGGGCGTGCGACCGAAAGTGTTCTGCGGCAAAGTCTATGGGTTTGGGAGGTGAATAACTCAGGAATAATTACCGAAGACTTACGCATGCTTCTTTTTTTTAAATTTTTTTTTGCGTTGGAGTGGTAAAAGAGCCTTTATCCTGGTCATAGGTTTGAGAAGTTGTTTTTAGTTACATCAATTTTCTCATAGGATTTAATGGTTACATTTACAAAACCGCATACTTAAAAACACACACGACCCGGGTTTCAACGCTTAAGCGTCATCTTCAGGTGGAGACCTGAAGACCTGAAGATAGACCTGAAGATGACGCTTAAGCGTTGAAACTCGGGTCGTGTGTGTTTTTAAGTATGTGGTTTTGTAAATGTAACCATTAAATCCTCTGAAAAAAATATGGAATACCACGAAGTTAGCGAGGAACTTGTATTATTTACATCAATTTTCTCCGAATTATTCCATCTAGGAAAAAAAACCTCAAAATTCGCTTTCATCATCTTCTCCCAATGCTTCATATGTATCCCTAAATTCGCGAGTCCTCTGAAATCCCTCCTCTGAGGATAATCTTTAACGAATATGACCCGCGACTTCAGATGGTTTGAGTGAAATATAATTTCACTTGGAAATCGATGAATTCAGTCTCATTTAAACGAAAAATATCTTGCCCTTCCAAAGATACCAAAATATCAGCCCTTATTGAACTACTTTCTCAGATTCCTGACGAAAAATACCAGCTCTTTTACATGGAAAATGGTAGGTTACGCACTCCAGAGAGACCTTATTTTAAAAAATGAGGCAAATATAACACCTAGATCTCGTAAAAAAATTAACTGGGTATAGTTTGTATATTTTATTGACTATTTTCGAGAATAAATCATGTTGTAGCCGCATCAATTTTTTTCAGAACCGCAAAAAACCTACCGATGTGACGAGGTTTTGAGCGTAGAGCGTGAAAAAAATGAGTCAAATCAAAGACTTGGGTAGATATTTTTATTTGATTACCCAGAATTTCAGGGATGTACAAGAATATAATTGCACTATTAATAATGCAGTATTTGATTCATGCTTCCTACAGCTGCTAAAATGAAAAGCATAATTGGAATATGGTCTCCATTATGACAAGGGAACTATCTCGCTCAAGGTGGTTACCTCGTTACTACCTTAAGGTGGTTGGAGCGCGAATCGTGACACTGAATGCATACTTCAATAACTTTTTTAAAAAATAATTCTTCGACCACACTTAACATTAGCGAATTTATTTATAAGTTTAAAAAAATCATGTCTGTTGTTGAATAATTGTTGCAAGTTTGATTACACTTCATTTAGTGTAATTTGTCCTCGGTCTGTATTTCGCTTCATTCACTCCACTTATGGCCAGTTGCAGGAACGTAACATATGTATTCCATAAAGTTATGGGACCCATAAGCCATGGCAACCATTCAATAAGTGTTGCACAAACATTCAATAAATTCATTGGTCTCATAACTTATGGCATGGAGTTGAGTTCCATAAGTAGACAAGATGGCGGATGCGCAATGAACCGCTTGGAGTCTTAGTTACTTGATTAAAGAGTTGTTTTGAGACAAGTGACCAGTTTGTTTACTCTTACTGACTAATTATAATGTGCATTATCAATTATTCATAGGCTAAACTTTCATAACTTTTATCCAGCGGTGGAAGATTATATCAAATATTCGAAGCTAGTAACTGTTGGTAAATAAATTAAGTGACTAATAGATGTGTTCCTGCAACCCGAATATATTTATGAGTTCTATAACTTTATGGATCTCATAACTATTGATTCCATAACTAAATTTTCTTGCAACCGGCCATTATGTGTTTTCTTTATCGCGACCAACATTTAAACGCTTGGTGAACACACTTGAAGGATTTTAATCCGCAATATTAAATTTGAAAACGTTAAATTCGTTTGCAGCATATACGTACGGACTAAAGTTGGTACATACGCACGCAATCTTTACTCATAGAGACTCTAGAATCGTTCTAAATTCCAGGATAGCGATGACGAATGAATCGCCAAACGAATACGGGTTCACGACACGTCACCCGGACAATTTCTCCGGGTGAACTTTTTTTTCCGCGAGATCGTCCACCGATGTGAATCATTCTGTTTCATGTCGCCCCCTCCACACAAAGTCGTGAACTATTCATTCCTCGCTCTTTGTGATTCACGCTCGGACGTTGATTGAGTCAGATGAAGTCGGAGTGGTCAGACAATCGTGCTCCGGCGTACAGCGCAGGCAAGTAAAAAGAAGTCAGAATTCATGGAAACACAAACGAATGAATTGCAGAATTAAAATACGTAACATGAGACATTCCCATTAAGAGCAACACAAAAAAAATTGTCCCCTTCAATTTCTCATACAGCATCAATGGCTTCGGGTTCCGACATCGTCATCACATACATCTACTGTCGCAGGGGCGAGCGGCAGAGGTTGGTAGGACACAAGCCACTTGGTGGTGTAAATAGGTTAACACGCCTGTCCAGCTCCTGAAAGATCAGCATTCGAATCCTGGTGGAGCCAAATTAATTTTTCATGGCAAATTTTATCCCAATATTTCTTCTCCCGTACGCGTATTGGAAGGAGCTCTCTAAGTTAGATGGAGTTCCATGTGTAATAACGAGCGGAGGCATACCTATCCGATGATCGTTTACTGAAGTTTTCGTCCACCTTGGGCGTCCAATTGTGGAGATCTAATCGATGCCTGTTCATGTATATATAACTCTATTTGCGATATCGCCAAAGCCGACGTTGGCCCGCATTGACACGGGGAACATGTGATTAGGCGCTTTGGCTATATCCTGTCAAATATGTCAGTTTCCCAAAATGACTGTGTTCTATCTTCATTACACTCGACACTTCGAGAATTTACCGTGTCTTCCAACACGCGTTACTGAATATCACATTGCTTTTTTTGTTAGGTGTGTTAAGTCCAAAATGGAAAAAAAATGTATTAAAACCTTTGACACGATAGAAAAATGAAGAGCTACTGGAAGGTACAAAGTAATCATCTCAGACACGTTAGGTAAATGAAGAGCTACTCAGTAGCTTTTCAGTTTTTTGTCTACCAAAAGTGATAGCTCTTTTTAGCCCATTTCGGAATTATCATCATTTAAAATGTTGGTACAGATTTGTTCATACTGGGACAATAATTACTGGGGAATTGTATAAGTAAACAGATAAGAAAAAAGGTGAGGGCACTAGGGAGCATTGTTTGTCAGCAGAGTGCCTTTTGCTTATGCCACGCTATCTGAGGTAGTGCGAGCGAGATAGTTCCCTAATCATAATAGAGACCATATTCGAATTATACTAATTAATATCACCAGCAGTGTGACACACGAATTAAATATTGCATTATTAATGGTGCAATAATAGAGTTTTACATGACAGAAATTGTAAGTAATCAAATGAAAATATCTAGGTAAGTAAATAAGTTTTGAACTTGACTATTTTTTTCCACGCGGTGCGTTTGAAACTCCATCATGACGGAAGGTTTATTGCGATCCCGAAGAATTTACTGCGGTGGCAATATGATTAATTTATAAAAATTGTTCAGAAAACACACAAACTACACACTGTTGATTTTTTGACGAGGTCTAAGTGTAGGAAATGCTTCACTTTTAATATAAGGTCTCGCTGGAGTGCATAAACGTACCATTTCCCATGTAAAAGGGCTGGTATGTTCGGGCAAATATCTCGGAATATAATGCGGTAAGGGGTGGAATTTTTGGTGTCAATGGAAGGATGATATTTCTTTCTTTAAAATGAGACCAAATTAATTGATTTCTACGTAAAATGATATTTCGCTCAAACTAACTTAAGTGGTTCTCACAAGTGGCGTATGTAAGGAAGTAATTTTTAAACCTATCAGATCGGCAGTGTACCCATCTCTCTCATTTTGTCTCTTCTATCAGTTCAAGGGATATAGCGTGGGACCAAAATAAATATCCCCCGTGCCGTATGTACTAAAACTCGCTTTTATTCGAGCAAACGATACCTAGCGTGCGGTTGCCCAGTCTCTATCAATACGTTTACCAATCGATCTCAGACCGATCTCAACTCGGACCAATCTGAAAATTCCATGCGAGCCGATTAATATTACCTGGTTTACCAACACGGACTAGAAACATCAATATTGAACAATCGAATCCATCAGTCGAAGTACGATTGACCTGGCATGTGAACAAGTGCATAGTTGGAAATATTCAGTCGCATTCCGAGGGAACAAAATTGATCAATTGGAGGTAAAATTTGCTACGATATCATCAATTTCAATTTCACATCACTAGCCATTACTGCACTATTGTTACAACTGGTTATAACACGCAATTGAATAATAACGATTATATTTTGTTTCCCAATGCAACCAAAAGAATAACGTGGAGCGCCGCAAATGCGCAGATTCAGATCGATCTGAAATCTCAGACTGGCTGAGAAAGCGGACCGGACTTCTCAGATCGATCTCACCCGTTGCGTTTACCATACTGAGCTGATCCAGTAGGATCGATCTGAGATCGATTAGTAAACGTAATGAATTTGTCCTTCCCTCTTTGTTTGAAGAAGTGACTGTAGAAAACATATGAAAAGTAGTAAACATTCGATATGACCTCGAGACTGCATTCGAATATTAAGTTCAAAGCAGGAAAATCCCCGTACAATACCAACATGAATCTCATCAATTGTAAATCGACCCTCCCTTGGACAAAATAGTTTTAATTACAATAAATTCCACTGAGAGTGATTGTTTGTGGCTTTGTAATTTGGTGACTGATCAATTTTATAAATTGCATTCATTTTCCTGTTTTCCATTCCCAGTAATTCAAGACGGAGGCACGGACAATTGTATCAAGGAAAATGCATTACGTACGCAGATGGCTTATTGTACTAAAGTAGCATGGCTTTACGCAAGAACTCTCTGGATGAACTACTTTGAAAAATCTGCTTTCTTCTGCCCTTAGAAATGCGGTTACTTTCCCTTTTTCAAAGTGACATTGAATTATTTAGAAACTTCCCTACGACCTCAACGCGCTTTGCAATCAGGAAATATAATTTCTTTAGAGCTACGCGCATTATAAGGGATCTAAGCTCGATTAAATAGGGAAAAACGGATTACTCAACGTTTTCATCAAGTAGCTGCGTGAAAATGAGCTTTGTTTCAGAGTTCAAAGAGGGTTTTCCTCCGAACTAAGAGCCCACACGCCTGCATGAATGCTCAAAATACATCAAATCTATTCATCTCAGTCTTCATTCTGGGAGCGCGGAGAGAAAATCATTCCGACCGAATGGCTTCCTTTTTCGGGGGAAAATTCGAACATTATCGCTTCTGAATGAGCAAAGGGGAAGACAGACTCCACATGTGCTCAGGAACATCTGCCGACCAGAAGGGGCCAAACTTATCCCAAAGTCTACTTATCGACTTTACTTAAGGGACTATTGATGAACACCGAAGATATTTCTGAGAGAACTAGAGCGAAAAATTGGCGGACCAAAAAGAAATCATAAGAGAGAGGTAAGAAAGTCTGGCCTTAACTAGTTGCCGGGGCTACATATTTTCGGTCTGACGACCATATCCGCGAGGCCATTAAAGACGGGAGAAGTTCCCTTTTTGGGCAACTCAAAGGGCTAAGTTTTCTTAAAGGCATTCGTGGCTTACGATCTTTAAACTTAAGACGAAGTTAGACGGTGTTAAAACGACGATCATTACGCCGCTCGCTAGGAAGAGCCCCGGGGCTGCTGGCCTAAAGTCTTCAATATCCTCGCGAAGAACGGTAATTCTAAATGATAGTACGTCTCTAGGAAACCTTGAGCCACACCCCCTATCCTTCCCTCCTGTGAAACAAACGCTGCTTTGGTATGAGCGCGGGGGTATAATGTACGGTCATTCAACCTCCGCTAGAGTTTTAAGAGTATACGAAACCAGAGCGTGATAGCTACAGTAATGCCATCGTAAGGGAGAAGGCGAGAAAAAAACAATCATAAGAATTTTATGGGAAAAGTAATGGAAGATGAAAAAGTGCAAGAATTACAAATTTTCGTAGTTTTTTGAAGATTTTTTTTCTGGGCGCAAATGGGCAGCGAATATGGATGGCCGGCATCTTGAGTGCTTCCTTAAGACTCAAGCAGACATTGATTAACTTATGATTTTCAAAGTACTCCCTTGGCTAACAGCTAAGCCAAATTACGACAGAATTATGGCATTGATGTGTCACGCATCTAAGAATCACTTTTTAACTTCCAACGTCCATTAAATGAACATACATTAGGGTCTCACAGATCCAGATGGGTGAATAGATATACAGTAAATCTAGAGATAACATAATATCCTATATCATTAGAAGGAACCAAGGAAATATATATCATCATTCTCATCGGTTAATCAATCCTAATATTGGTTGACTGCAGCCCTCCACTCTTCTCTATCAAATGCTAGTTTCCTTACTTCCTTGTATCTCATCGTATACACTTTCCTCTTTATTTGGTCCATGAACTTATTCCTGGGTCATTCTCGGGGGACTTTTCCCTCAGTTTTGCCTTCAATTATGTTCTATACAAACCCAAATTTAAAGGAAATATCATATCTATTATTTGTCAAAGGTGTTTTATTGTCGCAGCGCCATAACTCACAAAATTCTTTATCAAAATAATGATTCAAATATCGTTTTAAAGCTTATGTTCTGCGCTATTGACGAAAAATAGACAAATGGTTTAAAATTAAAGTTTTTGTTTAAAATTTAAAAATTTTTGTTAACAAATGGTCAAAAATCAACAGTGCCATCTGTTGACAATATAATCAACTGATATGTTGGCTGTGGTTACGTGCTTAAAAGACTGTAGGAGGCGCCATCTATTAACACATCGTTTAGCTAGATTGTTTACATTTTACATGCAATCAGTGTGACCGTTTACCGTTTACGTTATGTACCTTTAACACAAGCATAAATAACATATAATTGTCCATGAGAAGAAACAGGTAGAAGAACAGGGAAAAGAAGGAAGAAACAGGAAGGAGTTGCATACTGTGCGAAATATTCGCACGGGTCAGCTAGTATATTTTTAAAACAATAACGAAATAAACAAATGGTAGAGAAGATCAAGATGTGGCAGAGCAAGTGGATAGGCAGGGTAATAATGGGCGATAGGATTGGTTTGTTGGTTATTTGGGGGAGGCGACCGAGGACTACGGTCAAGTGCACCAACATGGACAGGTGGGTAAGGGAAGGGTGTTTCGGGAACGGGAGGGAGAGAAGGGTTAAATCCGGCGTCGGCATCAGCCTACTCCCATCGTCTCATCCGATCGACCGTTTACTGCACTTGAAGCACCCTCCACATGACCCCCTATACAGAAAAGAACCAGATGGATTGGGCATACCCTGAGGCACAACGGGCTTGTGAATAACATAATTTTAGGTAAAATAGGGAAGGCCAAGGAAATATATCTCATTATTCTCATCGGTTGTTCAATCATAATATTGGTTGACTGCAGCCGAGGATTCGATCCTCCCGTAGGGAAGAAGTCGCAGTCACACGCCTGAGGTTAGGGCACACTGCCCTGACCCACTCATACCTCTTAACAGAAGAGAAGACGCAACCTCGGTGTGATGAGTGCGACTCCCCTCTGAGTGTGCGACACATCCTGACGGAGTGTGATAAATACCGGTCTTCTCGAGATAAGCACAAGGTCAACGGTACCTTAGGACACATCCTAGGTGACTCTCCCGACTGCCCTACCCGAGTAATTGCGTTTTTAAAAGAAATTAACGTTTTTAATAAATTATAAATTTTTTATATGTATATGCGTATTATACAACGTTATGCAAATTTTATCTCACACTAGGACTAAAGCGATCTAGCTTCAATTACACAAACCTGGTAATACCTATGGACGAGAGTGGTGCGAAATGACCGCTGTAGTCAACGCACCCTTAAACGATAATTCTATTTCTACTACAATTCGATCCACTCAAAAATATCCTCCTGGGCAAGGGTTTAATCCTTGGCCGGATTGGTTTCGATATTTGGGGAGGCCACCAACGGGTAAGGTCATTTGTGCCATAGGGGATAGGTAAGGGAGGAAGGGTGGATAGAAACCCGGCGTCGGCATTAGCCTGCTCTAAACGAAAGTCGCCGAGGGGACCACGGCTTAACGGCTCATCCGACAGACGGAGTACTCCACTTGAAGTGCCCTCTACAAGACACTCAAGTAGGGATCGGGTTCCTCTGAAAAACATTCGCCTCTGCCGGGAATTGAACCCTGGCTTCTGTGGTAGGCGATTTTTCTAGCCACCACAAAAACCTGATTCCCTAGGACGACGGGATATGAAAGGGAATGACGAAGAGGAGAATGTTAAATAGACGGGAAATGGTGGGAAAGGGTGTAGAGTTTATGGAGGGGGCGAGGAAATGTTAGAAATTAAGTCGAGCTTGGGCTGAAGATTGAGCCATTAAATAGATGCCTTAGCCTTATAAATATATAAATTCCATTCATATACTTATAAGGCTCTACGGCGTTTTTATACTAAAAGTCGTAACTCCGGAATGTTACTGTACTTGCTTTCTCCGTTTACCCTACGTAAAGCCAGTAAACCCTTACCCAAATTAAATTTGACGGTATCTAAACGACGTTTTTTGCATGTAGGACCATAAGTATACAACTTATTACCCCATCCATGCATTGGATCCAAACCTGTGAAAATATTATCGAAAAACGTAGTCTTAGCTTCTCACCAAAGAGAGTGTACAGGACATATTATTTCGCATGTGTTTGATAGAACTCCGTAAATGCTCAATTGGTAGCTTCTTAAGGTACGCACTAACCTTGATAATTTATTATCTTGGTCTCATTACATGACCTATATGTATGATATAGTGTTATAGCATAACATATAATCATTTGATTGTGGCCTTAAACATGTTCTCCTTGAAGGTTACCTAAAGTTACTCGCAACTTGTAATTATGTATGTAAATTGTATTGAAGTTATAAAAATAGCCTTGAAGATGCCACAGTGTACGAAAACTAGTCACATAAATCTTTTACAAACACTGGATAGTTAAATCCATGTTAAAATATAACACAACAATAGTAATATCCACACTTTAATATACTACTTCAACACCGACCACGGTTTCGACATACTATGCCATTTTCACCTTGAAAATGACATAGTATGTCGAAACCATGGTCGGTGTTGAAGTAATATATTAAAGTGTGGATATTACTATTGTTGTGTTATATTTTATCATGGATATATCGCATTTCCACCATGTAAAGCCTGAAACGATTTCATACACTGGATTGTTAAGTTCGAATGGTCGCATCCCTCTCCTCAAAATAATGCGGCCGTAAGTATACAATATATTACCCTTTCATATTACTTTATAGTACTTTTATATCACAATTTATTTATCATGAGAGTGTAGAGGACTTATTATTATGAATGTGTTGGATATAACACTATCAACTGTCAAAACGTAGCTTCTCTAGGTAGGCACTTACATTGTTAAGTAACTGTTTTGGTCTCATTACGTAAGCTATATGAAAGTATGTCATAGTGTTAAAGCACAACATATTAAAACATATAAGTTTTCTCCCCATAGTAATATGTTTAAATATCTTTCTCGGGCTTCGCATTACGTCCGAGTACATCCGAATAGTTTTAATAGAGACACCGGATTCCAAATAAGTAACACCAGGAGGCCTGTAATCAAATGTATCAAAAAGATGGGAAAATAATTCAAAAGCCAGCAGGACACGTCAGCCAATCAGACGGTTCGTAACCTCCATTGTTGGGCATCAACGGCCAGCTTAAAAACAGTGTTACATCGGACACGACAGAAATAACACACACCTTGAGAATGGAAGACAAGTCGTTTTCCGAAACGTCGGCGCAATTAGAAAATATTACCCGGTGCGAAGCCCGAGAAAGATATTTTAACATAACATATTATCACTTGATTGTGGCCTTAATCCTTCAAGGTAACCTCAAGTTGCTCGCAACTTCTCATTGAGAAGACTAAATTGCGTTATAGCATTAAACATTAATATTATTATAATAAATGGACTTATTCCTGAAGATTCCGGAGTGAACCGGAGCTGGTCATATAAATCTTTATCAAACACTGGATTGCTGAGTTTGAATTGTCATATCGCTCTCCTCAAAATAAAGCAGACGTATTCGTATACATGTACATCCCTTGGATTAAAGCTGAATAGCACAATGCTACGATGCTGAAATCCATTTTATACCATGCGCCGAGGGGACAGCGAGGACAAAGGCGGAAGATCGCTTTACTCCTCCCTCCGACATCACCGCTCCTCTCGACACCTCGTCCATCAACGACGCGTCACTTCCCGTGTCATTTCCCATTTCCCGACATTTTGTTGATTTCACGCGTGGAGCCGACGCGATGGCAGGAAAAAAAAGGACTAAATAAATAGCGCATCCGCTAAAAACTAATATAAATCTCTTTTCCCGTTTCCGATACATGGGGAAGTCGTTTGTTGAAATTCCCAACCCGATCGTTCAAAAGGGACGAAGTTGGAGGAGGAGGCCTCTCAAGTTTTTTTGACTTTAACTATTTCGCGATTCTGGTTCCGTGACTTAGGGCCGTATTCATAGTCGTTACCTGGGTGTCTCCCAGGTGCGGGGGAGCCCCTTGGCTCAGAAATGGTATTCATAGTCGTTACCCAGGGGACTGTTGTCCCCTAACCCTCCCCCAGGCCGTCGATTTCCTGGGTAAGGCATGAAGGTTACCCAAAGCTCCCCTAACGCAGTACTGCTGCCCACGCGTGGGACGAATGGATACTACTGTACTAATGGCAGTATACGATAATATCAACATCTTTCCATAGTAACGTCTTCTGTTTACAAACACGAGTACTTATTGAATCACCCTCGTATTCCTCATCATTCAAATTACATAAATATTTAAGTAATATTAAAATCATTCTCTCATATTCCTTCAATCATTTTTCATCAACATCGTGTAACAGCATAGTGTATTATTGTTTATAGCGTTTTTGATTACGGTGAGAAATGAGCATCGAAAACATCGAGAACCATTCAGCGAAACCGTTTATATGTATTTTGCGTGGGATTGTTGCCAAATCTCTTACCCAGGCGTCCCCTGGCTGGGTGTTACCCAGGTAAGGTTTATGAATCGCTCAGCGTAGGGGACCCCTAGGTGTTACCTGGCTAGGGGATACCCAGGTAACCCCTCGGAATACGACTATGAATACGGGCATTAGTCTTTCCATGTAATTTCCGCAAGTATCAGTCATTTTACCATAAAATACTAAATGTAAAGTAGATACGAAATACTTGTGTTGTTGCTGTAATTATTTTATAGTTTTTATCCTGGTTTTTCTCAATGTATCAAATCAATACTCGAATTTATACTATAGATACGGTTGAACTAATAACAAAAATGAACTCTGCAGGTCAAATGTACTTTGAATTGACGTTTTGAGCTCATAGCTTTGAGCTTCTGATTTTGGGCCAGTTTTTTTCCGAATTGGGCCCACTGTCCGACGTTTCCGGTATACGTCTTTCAACATTTTGGTCACGAGACCATCACCATCATCAGCAGCGATCTCTGATTTGATGTATTTGCTGTGACTCTCCACCCTTCATCCTCTCCGTAGCTAACCCCTTTTTTCCGCCGGAATTATTAATTTTAACGCCGTGAAAGCTTTTAATAGGTGCTAAAATGAGGAAGGAAACTTTGTGGGAGGATGAAGGGTCTAGCACTTGTAAAAATCTGGACTTTGTTTACATTCATCCATTCGAAACCACATAATTGTTCCGAGGTAATCTAGTGTTTAGGGTTGGTTTACATAAAAGTCAGTCAAAATCCTTGGATTGGATATTTGGGGAGACGACCGACGGCTAAGGTCATTTGCGCCATAGGGGATAGGTAAGGGAGGAAGGGTGGATAGAAACCCGGCGTCGGCATTAGCCTGCTCTTAACGAAAGGCGCCAAGGGGACCGCGGCTTAACGTCTCATCCGACAGACGGAGTACTTCACTTGAAGTGCCCTCCACAAGACACTCAAGTAGGGATCGGTTATCCTCTGAAACACATCCGCCGCTGCAGGGATTTGAACTCTGGGCGCCCGTGTGGTAGGCGAGTACTCTAACCACCACACCAACCCGATCCCCGGTCAAAATCCTCCAGACTTTTAAAGCTCCATACTTATCTTAATAAAAAGTGCTTCCTAATTTCTAAGCTAGCGTAGCTACCTTCAACTGGTATCTTCAATCGATAAGCCCACCGAAGTCCATCAGTGATAAGCCTTCTAATCTTGGGCTAATCGGCACATCCCATCTCTGTTGCTTCTTCAATCACAGGCAACTTTACTTTCCCAGAAAGAAAATTCTTCCGGTGGTAGTTCCGGCTTTTTTCCTCGCCCACTCTCATTGTAACTTTGCCTTCTCAAATCCTACAGCAAATCACTATTTTTGAAACTCCTCAATTTGGCAGTTTCTGGTACGCTCTTTCTCTGATAGACCTTCATGCCTTGGAGATTGAGATGTGTCACTGTATTAATATAAAGTACATTTTTGAGGTTTTTTTCTTACGTTAACTCGGGAGACCTCTTGTCACTATTAACTATTACGGCAATTATTTAGAATGGTGGTATTGCTGCCAACGCGTATGTGAGGAGCGGATTAACGAGTAACCGCAGAGTGTTTGCATTTCAATAATTATTAATATGTTGAAAATACAAAATGATGTTCATTTATAAATAAGCTTCAAGAATTTGCGAAATAAAACAAGTATTAAAAATACGGGTTATTCGCAAGGCGAAAAGACTTGGAGTGTTACACGTGCCAATGGCTCCTGACTCGCACTGGACGTCTCATGGATGGCAATTCAACTAAATGTCTGTAAAATCAAATGGGGCGCCTGAGGGTAAGATTTAATTATTTCCAAATATTACAGAGCCATCAGTCTTTATGAACAACAAGAGAAGGCATTGGTACCCTGTAGTGCTTATTTTTCAACTCATCTGAAAAAAATAGACCTGGTAAACTTTTACAAATTCCTATTATATACGTCATAACAATGGCAAAATAAAATGCAAACTTGATTGGATTGACTATATTGCTTAACTTTTGGTAGTTTTTAATGTAAAAGTAAACGTTTTTTTCTGTGTGACTTCCTCTCAGAGCAAACCAACAGCATTTACAGACGTGTTAAATGAGAACGATGGAAAAGGAGCTTTGGTATACCCACTTTCCAGCCCTGTATAAAGATTTAGACAATTCTAATAGTCTTCAGTCGCATTTTTACCATAAAATGAAGTATTTCCAACTTCCTAGGAACAATCTTGCGTGCATTTGAAAACATTTCGAAAAATCGACTTTTGTCGCCTTTATTCATTTATTTATTTAATTTTAAGTTCACCCAACATGAAAACACAATAACAGGGTAAACTATTTTCACAATTAATCATAATAACAAAAATCATACAAAAGAACTTAATACAATAATAGTACAAATAATTAACAAAACAGTCAAGGCTGGCTGAACTTTTCATTCAAAATTCTGAACAAATTTATAATGTCGATAACATCGTCGATATCTGTCCGCGAAACATTTCCTTAGTTAGATTTATATTTAACTCATTTGAAAGTGTGTTGAATGAGATACATAACCTATTAATAGGTGCATTCATACAATGATTTGTGTTCACACTTCTTATGTAGAATGTCCTCTTTAGCCTTACTTTTTTTTGGGACTAAAAAGTTCAATTTCCCAACCAATTCAATACAGTTACCTTTATTAATTACATCGAGTAGAAAGTGTAAATCATTTATGACTCTTCTATTACTCAATGTTTCCAATTTAAATTCATTTAACATAACTTTGTACTCCACATGCACGTGCCTTAAATCGGTATTTCAGCCCACTGTGCGTCGGTCTGAAAACGGCCTGACTCTTAGCTCATCGCTCCGTCAACGCCCCTTCTTTTTTTTTACAAAGAAAGTTATGCCTCTCATACCTCTATGGGGTCGATCAATCTGATCTCTTTAGGGACATTCTTTTTCGTTGTTTTAATGGGACCGTAAGTTTCCTCGGGAGTTTTCCATCCAAGGGGGCTAATATTGACTGCGGGATCGAAGTTATGAGTTTTAATTACGGCGGTCCGAAGGGTTCGATAATCCGAAGGGAAGCTGTGACGTTATAGGCCATCGAAGAGGTTTCAAGTGGCGCATTCATTAACTCGGGCGAGGGAAAACGTTTTTGGCAGTAATGAAAATCGCTGGGATAGATTCCGCGTAATTTACTCGCGGCGCGTAGGTAGGTACCCGAATCAATATTTATGCATACTTTTCCTCCTTACGGTCAAATTATCCTCCGAATGGAATGACGAACTTACGGTATTTCATTAAATCATTCATTCGTTATCGGATTAATTAAGCGCCCGGGACAATTAAGTCGAAAAAAAAGGGGATTTAGTCAGTAAATCAAATATTTCTGAATAATCATTTTGCTGAGTGCGGCGTTGACGAAAACGAATATATTACGCGGGCATGGCATGTGGCGGATTTTTAAAATTATCTCGAACAAAATGATTGATTTTCAAGAAAGAGAAAGTGCAAAAAATGTAAAGTGTGAAAAGATAAGAAGTCAATGTCACCGCAGATAACACACAGTGAAACAATTGTTAATTCTGTACCGTGGTAGCACACATTTCTAATTTGGTTTGTTGTATAATAATTATTAGTTATCTTCCCAATGTAAAATATACACGGTCAGATAGACTAGGCATCATACACATTCAAATTGCATAGGGTACCTCAAAGGAGAAATTGAGATTGTCACCACTGAATGGCATAATTACTTACATTGTTATATTAAATACACATGTCCAATAAAACCTATACAGCAAGGTATTAACATGACTTTATATAGTCATTTACAGAATTATTGCCTTTTTCACTCAGGTAGTTCAAAACTAACTTTTTGAAAGGAGTAAGTGTAAGAAAGTATTTCTATCCCTGGAGGTCGTTGGTTACACATCTTAATGTACATTGAGCGTGGCCTTTCTCACATCATTGTCAATTGGCTGATAATGCACTGAGGTCTTTTCGTCTCCTGGTTTCATAGTTATGTAAATCATCATTATAAAATATTATGAATCTTAACCGTAGCATTTACAGTGGAACACAGGGTTTAGAAGAAAAATTTAAATGTTCAGAAGTTGGAGACTGTCGACAACTGCATAGAAAGAGGAGATACGTATGGAAAAGGGTACCATGGGGGAGAATAGACTTTAATATGGCTGAAAGGGGGAAAATAGGAATTTTGTGTGGCATGAAAAGAGACAAATTGATACAATAAGTTTAAAAAAGATTTAATGTTAAACAATAGAAACAAGATTTTAGCTTCGATGGCTAATTTTAGAACAAACTCCTCGATTGGTGGAAAATTCATCATGAGGACAAAACTTGGATTAATTACTTTTAGAGGAGTATTCTTCAAATAATTAGTCACACTCATTCTTACCCCGAGTGTGAGGTTTTCCTACATAGATACCGATCACGCCGTTCCCTTCCGGGGTAGGCAAAGTCAAAATGTTTCACTCATTAATACATAATTGTACGCTTAACTCTGCTTCAATAATTTCCTCCATACTGACCTATCCTTGCAAACCTCTTTTGCCTCATTTACCCCCATACACTGCTTCATACACGCTCTCCTGTTTTTAAGACTCCTAATATTCCTCTTCCTGAGAATTTCCTCAACCAAATTCAACCACAACTTTCTCGGCCTACCTCTACCTCTCACACCGTTCAATCTACTCTCATATATCTGTTTCGTTTTTCGAGTCTCATCCATTCTCTCAACATGGCCAAACTAACGAAGCACACTCCTTTCATACACGTCCATTACTGGAGCATTTAACCCACATTCATTCATGACCCACTCATTCTTGACCCTATCCATCCTACTTTGGCCGCAAATACTCCTCAGATAACTCATACCCACGGCGTTTAGTCTCCGCTTATGTCCATCCTGACATACCCATGTTTCACCACCATATAGCAAAGTGGGAAGAAGTACACTTTTGTACTAAGAGGAAATATCACCATTAATGGAGAAATTCGAATATCCTGGAAATGGAGGGTTTGAGATAAATTTACAGCTTAAAAGTCAGCGCTGAGGGAGGAACTGGCGGGAGAGTAGTATTGCGTACTAAAATAATGAGCTTTGAGATAAATGACAAGACAAAAAAGACGATGGTTACAAACGCCGTACTCTATGGTAGCGACATATGGGCAATCACTAGGGGACAAGAAAAGAACCTGTATGCGACTGGAATGCAACTCTTACGGCGTGGAGAGAATTATAAATTTGCAGGGAAAGAAGTTACTCTATATCAGGCGCGGTAAAGGTGAAAACTATCGTTTGAAAAAGTGAGACAAGTGAGATGGTTTGGATGGACTAAGAGGAGAAATGAGGACTGGGTTGGAAGGAAAACAGTAGTATTAAATAGGGCTGGAAAGTTGAAATTAGCGAGAGGATAAGAGGATATCGTCTAGATGCCAGGATGAAGTGCATGAAGATCTAAAGGGATAAAGATGCAGCCCTGGACCGTGTCAAGTGGAGAATATTGGAGGGAGGAGGCTGACCTCATTTCAATGGGAAAAAGAAAAGGAAAAGAAGAAGAGGTATGTGGTGCCTAAGACAAACTTTGTCCAGAATGTTTATTCTGCGTGAGTAATGGGTTTTAAAAAGCATTTTCTCACGCAGTGGGTTCTCTCAAAAAGGTTTAAAAAATCGAATTAAGGTTTATTTACTCAAAAAAGTTTTTACAACATAGACTTATGTATGAAGTAACTGCTGAGAGTGGTGATTGATGGGTTAAAACAGGTTTTACATGAAACAGAAAAGAAAATCTTTTAAATGCTCACCGAGTACTGTGATATCCACTCCTCAGGGTACATTATAAAGTTATTTCATTTTAATCTCATCAACACAACATCTCGCCCGATATCGTTGAATTTAGGTTTGTATAACAGGGTAATTATTTGGATTGGATTTTGGGGAGGCGGCCGACAGCTAAGGTCATTTGCGCCATAAGGGATAGGTAAGGGAGGAAGGGTGGATAGAAGAAAATTGCAAATGGGTGTGTTTATGCACAAATTATTAAAAACTGAAACTCCTTCTTACATTTATCAGCCATATAAAGATAATTTGGTCAAAAAAATAAAAAACACCAGAAATAATAACAAATTAATTGTACCCTGCCGCAGAACGTCTATGTATCATAACTCTTTTTATGTAAATTCATGCATTGTATGGAATTCGATTCCGCAAACGCTGAAAAATATTAAATCAACAGAAAGATTTAAAAAATGCTTGCTGTCTTATTATCTCAGTGATAGTTAATATTTTGTTAAATATCTTGGATTAAATTCATGAATATGCTACCTTTGTGATTGCTACAATGTATTGAGCATGGAATTGTAATATTTGTTGTGGGCAAGTGCTGTGATTTGATAAGATTCTTGTAAATAGTGGCATGTTTTCTATGTGATTGTTATTATTTTTTGCCTGAATTGTAATTACTTATGCCTGCTCCAAAGGAATTCTTTCCTAGAGCCAATAAATCTTATATATATATATATATATATATATATATATATATATATATATATATATATATATATATATATATATATATATATATATCTAAACCCGGCGTCGGCATTAGCCTGCTCTAAACGAAAGTCGCCAAGGAGACCACAGCTTAACGTCTCATCCGACAGACGGAGTACTGTACGTGAAGTGGCCTCCACAAGACACTCCAGTAGGGATCAAGTTTCCTCTGAAAAACATCTTCCACTGCAGGGATTTGAACGCTAGCCGCCCGTATGGTTAGCCAGTACTCTAACCACCACATCAACCCGATCCCCGGGCGATTATTTATTTTATATGAAAGTCATCTACCGTATAATGGTAAATTTAATTGACATTCAGATCAAGTCCTCCAGATTTCCAAACGTGGTCTTCCTCGATGATTTCTTTCTCATCTTCGTGCACGTCGTATACCTACTTCTTCATCTCGTCCTTCAAACCTTTTACAGCTAAATGGACTTTGTCTCTATGACTACTTCATCCTCCATCTCAGTATATGTCTTGCCTCTACTCATCCCGTCTAAATAACATATCCTATTTATTTCCATCATCCGCTTACATGGTATCTCCCCCCTCCTTCGGCTTTCATCAAACTTTCGTCCCTCAACATCTACTCCAGACACTTACAGTCTCCTCCTACTCTTCTCTACCCACTCGGTTTTTACTTCCTTCTCATCTTTCACTTCCTCTTTATCATCTTTACCGTCCTAATCACTTTCTCCATCATCCTCCACGCCCTCAGGCAAACCTTGCAAACCTATTCGTATCCTCTTTATTCTGAGTCCATGTTTCTGAACTGTAAAACGCTACACTCCATATGTGGCTAATCGTCCAGTTTCAAAAAGAGGATTACTTTATATTTTGGTCAACTACTGGTAAAGCCGCGTGGTTAGATGTTAAAAATAAAATAAATAGAATTTATATTTTATACTTATGAAAATAAAATCTAGTGAAAGGAGTTTTTCAAGTGTGTTTAGAAAAACATGAATAAACCTATCCTATATTTATTCTCCAGAGCGGCACTCTATAATTAAGCACAAGAAAATAAGAGAAAATCTCGTCATTTTAGCCAATATCGGGTCATCTGTTTGACGAATGCAACCCAGAATTAAACTCGGTTAATACCAGTTTCTGCCGTCCCATTTTTCAGTCAAATCGACTCGAAAACGAAATTCTATTGACAAAATTATTCGATGAGAGGCACGCGATGTTTGATCCCGATCAAACGGAGTTGACTCTCGGAGTCAATCTGACCGCATTTATTTGTTCGTTTTTTTAAATTTCTTGTTTATTTTTTTTTAAATTAACATTTCCGCGTCCAAACATACGACCGCGCTCCGCGGGGCAGGCCGCAAACGCGCTCCACTCCTACATGTATATCGAACGCCAACCGAGGACCGATTGCTCGTCGACCGAGGACTCGGAATGAAAAAAAATAGAAATTTCGGACCATTTCGCTTTTATTTTCATCAAAAAATTTGTTCTCGAATTTCTCTCTCTCTCTCCACCAATGGGGGAAATAGGAGAAAAGAGAGAGAGAGAGGGCAGCACCAGCGAAATCCCTTCCGACATGCATTATCCACAGAGCGAGGAAAGTAAAATTTTCTCGCGAACTCAGCCCGTTTTATATCAACGAAGTGCACTTCCCTCGCATGCAAATTAAATGTGGATGATGATGACGAAGATAAAAAAAATAATTCGCGCGTGCATACTTGAGCGGGTGCATAATTGATTCCGCCCGTGCTCTCTCGTCAGGGCCGCACGTCGCTGCCGTCCACAGAAACCGTATGCGTGTCCGGGAAATGTTAGGCCACGTAGAATTCACTTCTCTCTCCCTCCGCGCACGGACTAAAGTTCATGGAATCGATTTCCCCAATCCATGAACTCAGAACTCGGAGCCCTCTCTAAATTCTCAGCTCCAAAAAGACCCTCCCTATAATAAAACCGTTTCGAAATGTTTGAACTGGCAGCGGTAGAGACTGAGAAATCGCATTTTAGAGGATTCTCGTTAACTCCAGTTCATTCACTCGTTTCAGTATTCTACTATCTGATATGTAGATTATTGGACAGTGCTAATTCTAAAGTCCTAACTTCTGGCATATAGTTCTGCTTTCTGTCCTGCACGTGATCCGCCATTTCGCCATACCTCATTTAATCCTCATATCGTCTTCCTCTTCTTATTTCATCCAGAATCCTTATCCTCTTCCTTCCACTTCTACGCTTCCCCAGGGTTCTTCCCTCTTTAACCCTCTTCAGCATTCCCTCTCTTTTCAATATGTCCTCCATCCATCTCTTCTGCCTCCTCCGAACCTCCGCCACTAGATTCCTCTCCTATCCAACCATATCCAATACCTCCTAGTTCGTCCTTCTCGCCACCCATTAATTATCATTATTATGGGTTATCGACCAGTTAAGGTCATATTAAATTAATGATATTAATAACATTCTACATTTGTTTACAGTTATGGGCCCCAGTATCCTAACACGATTACGATCTTAGTATCTATCCTACCTCTCCCGTACTTAGGGCCTATTCCCTTTCTTCCCATTCCCCACCTACCTAAAATCTCACCCACTTTATCACGAAATTAAACTATCCTTCGCCACACATTACCTGTTCCAACCACATACTCTGCCTCCTCCTTATCTCCTCCAGAGGTTTCCTCTACTTACACACAATACCAAGATCTTCCCTGTTTGTCTCCCTTTCCGTCCACATCACTTTCTCCACTCTCCTCCCGTCCCGCATCTCGAAAATTTGCAGCCTAATTTTATCATCTTACCTCAAAGTACATGTTAGTCAATTCCAAAGATGGCAGCGAACTATTTGGACAGAGTGTTAGGGAGCGTGCATTATTAGAAAAAGACAAGGCTGCTCCAAAGGTTGAGGCATTGTGAAGCATGAGGAATCCGAAGAGCCATAGAAGGATCGACAGAAAGTTCATGGATACTGCATCCCTAGCGCAAGACGCTCAACAGAGTCACTTAAAGCTCATCATCCTTGCTTCTTGCTCTCTTATTTGCGTCCGAATAGCTAAAACAGTTATTGTGATAGAATAACATATAATAAAGTTTATCTTTATAATAAACAGTCCCATTATGGAGCCAGGAAACTGTTTCAGACAATTTTGTGGAGGTTGGTTCACAAGGCAATTTTTTTATTTAATTCGCGAGTACTTTGAGTTTCGATTGAGAAACTAAGTGAGCTGGTAGAGTACATTTGAGTACTCTACCAGCTAAACAGTTTGGACGGTTCATTCAGGAGCTACTTCCCAGATGCGCCTAAATTTGGGACTTGGATTAAGTAATACAAGACGAAAATTTAGGCTAGAGACCTGTAAGGTCATCATAATAATATTTAAATAATTTCTCTCGGAAAATAGACAGAGAGGAATAATTTTATACCAATAAGGGCAAGGAATTCCAAAGGTCGGACCTAGAGATTAGAAGTCATTTAAGGCAAGTATCAATCCGAGGTATAGGGCATTAAAATGAGACGGAGATGAGGAGCTGCAGCAAACGAATCTCAAGATTGATGGCTTCAGACGACGATTACTACTTACACCAGGGGGTTTAAAGGTAAGTCTCAACGATTTCCCGACCAAAATGCCTCCGGGTTACTAACAACGAGAGGTCGAGGGGAAAATCACCGGGAACTTGCGGGATGGGAATGTACGCTGGAAAATATTGTTCACATCTCTCCCAGGCGCGATGAAGTTCACTGCATCGATCCTCCGATCCTTGAAACTTCGTGCCCTCTAAATCCTTTCACAACACAAACCCCTCGTGCACAGAGTAGGTGCGCGACCCTGAACAGTAAGTGCACGTCACGGACAACGAGTGCCTGCCATTTACATTCTTAATGAAATAAAAAAAATGGACCCGAATGATGCTCCAAACAGTTCCCCGACCCGGGAGCGGATATTATCCGATGGTCAACGATATCAATGCAAGCTGGAAACAAAACGAATAACCCAGCGCGTGCCACTCAAGTTCGCGCCACGGCGCTCCGGACGACTCTCGTGTTTTTTTTTTAATTTTCACCACGCATGAAAAAAACCAACGGCGAGAATGACCCGCGTGTCCGGGAAATTCGACGCAAAAAAATAAGAACAACGAAAATTTACCCACCAGAAACGAAAAAAAAATTAGCCAGCTAAAGCATTTAAATCTGAGTTTTCCAGTCCTCAGCATGTTTTTTTTTTAAATTTTCACAATGACAGCTCAGAATGAAAACGTGCAGCGCTCACTAATATAAAGCCGATCGCTTTATAAAACCGTCGCCTTTTCCGAATTTTTATTTTGACCGTCAGTGAGAGATTAGCATCGCGTTATCTCATGGCCTGCAATGGTGATCTCTGGAGTGTGGTCTTCTTATCTAGATGTGTTTTTGGTGGGAAAAGTGGGTGGTTTTTATTTGTAAACATTCACCGGAAAAAGGGAGGCCATTTGTTGACACGACTACACGGGGAAGAGAGTGAATCGGAGAAAGGAAAGGAGATAGTTTGCGTATATGACGTAACGAAACACAGGAATCGCAACAAAAATATTTATTACATTTCCGTCGTCAACAGATCAAGGCAGATTTTAATGGAGAAGAGTAGAAATCTTCCAGATTTTCATGGGCGCAAACCGGGCCGTCCATATGGCTCGCGGGGCCCCGGGAAATACCATACCCATAGTTGCCCGGGGGCCCCACAAGGCAGCTGCGCCTTGTGGGGCCCAACAACGATTTTTGCGACCCTGGGCAACGAAACTTATTACTTCCTCCGGACATCTACCCTGGCTTCTACAGATCTGATCTAAAAGATTTCTTTCAACACCCACCATACTAAACACCTCGTTTGTCTTCCTTTCCAACCATCGAATCTCAAACGCCAGCGACATGTTCTGGTCCTCTATCTTAGAGCTCATGTTGATAAACAATACAACGCTAAACTTCATATAATATCCCTAAACCAACTATATAGCCTTACCAAAGGATACCCGTCACCAGCACCTTTCAACAGACAAACGTTTCTTTCGCTGGATCTATTTTTCTTCTATTATTTGCAATCTCATCATATCCTTCCATTGAAGAGAGAAAGAAAGAGAATTAGATTTTTTTCACGAAAATAAATTTCGCTTCTCAGCCGATGCAGTCACAAATGGTATGTAAAGAGAATATATGTTTTTTAGTCCATCTGCTCGACAATGCATCTACTAATTTTGGTGCTTAAGCCAGTTCTCGATGCGTGGCGAGGTAGGAGTTATAATTCTTCGAGTAGCCCTGAAAATTGCCAATAAAGAGTCACCTTTGTTTTTTTTTCAAATTATTACGCTGGAATACATATCGTACCTGTCGAAGACAAAGATCAGCTTTTTTATGTAATGATTCTTCTTCTGTTCCTTAAAAAAGTGGCATTGTATATGCATCAGAAATATTGAGAACAACGCGTACGAGAGTTCAGTTTTATCAGTTTTCTTCGTTGGGCTCGTTACGCCTCGGGATACTAATTCCACGAGTTTTTTTTCCACCGAGCCGCTATCGTTCACTTTCTCCATCCTCCCTCTTTCCCATTTAGTTTTTATTTCCCAAAATCAGAGAATAAAGAGAGGCCCCACAGTGAAAATTTAAATACATACATACCCATCACGCTGTTCCCTTCCAGGGTAGGCACAGTCAAAATGTTTCACTCATTAATACATAATCGTACACCTGACTCTGCTTCAATCATTTCCTCCATACTGACCTATCCTTGCAAACCTCCTTTACCTCACTTACCCCCATACGCTATTTCATACACGCCCTCCTGTTTAGGAATATTAGGAAAATTTAAATAATTTAGGAATATTATGAAAGATATCTTAATCTTAAAAATCTCTCTTAAAATTTCTTGAAATCTACTCAATAAAATAAAAGAATATCTTAAAAAAGTAAGATATCTTAATACTGACGGCCACACATGCTGCGTAATTAGCATCGTCGGCACACATCCTCGATAAATTTCCCCTTACCAGTGGCTCCTTCAAATTACACGCCCGAAGTCGAGTTACTTGACTTCACCCTTGTACTGAATTATTACGGTAGACAACTTTTAAGGCTAAATTTTACGAATTCATTAGATTCTGGAGAATTGTGCGGATTGGATATCTGGAGAATTAGCAACAATACGATCAAGTTAGGTATTGAAATTACACCAAAAAAAAGACATACTTGTGAAAATTTGCAACCCTTAATTCAATCATTGTGGTATCAATTTTGTCGGGAAGATGTGACTTTTAAAGCATCGAGTAAAATGAAGGTGACAACATTATAGAATGAATGTTCCTAATAAGCTGACAGTTAACTTAGATACGCTGGCTGCTAAAATCAAGGTAGAATTTCTATATATATATATTGAGAGGAGTTCTATTTAATATTGACAGAGCTCAAGTCTTACATAGTGTCCTTCCAACCCTAGCTAGCAAGTCATACCACATATTGAGATGAATCATGTAGCTCATGGCTCTTTCCTCCATTTTCTTAAATACCTACACTACATAGCACCTTGAAACACGCAACACGCATTTAAAAAAGTGTGTGGATAAGGATGAAGGTGGACGGAAAGGAAGACAAACGAGGAAGTGCTTGAGATGCTGAGCGAGGACGGGAAACTTCTGAATGAACTCCGGGATAGACGGGGTAGGTGGCTGGAGGATGTAATAAGGGGAGAAGTGTAGCTCAAGAATTTTATAGAGGGAAGGATGTTGGTCAAGCGGGGAAGGGGAAGAAAGAGAGTAGGTTTCTTGGACAGGGTGAGGATTGGTAGATCGTATGCAGAGGCGAAAAAAGAGATACTAGAGGGAAATAGACATGAAATTGTAGAAAACCGAGAGAAGATTTTCTGACATTCAACAAAATCTACCTTTACCAGTAGAATATTTCGTTTAAACTACGCAAAAAATAAAAAATATAAGATGACAACTTTTACTAAAACCACTAGATTTATTAAAAAAAAAACGACCCAGGTTTCGATGTGCATTCACATCATCTTCAGGTAAATGGAGGCCGATGTGCAGGCCTTATATAGTAAACATTACCAGGTGGGGAGAGGGGGGGGAGGAAGAGAAGACAATACAGGAGGAGGGTGGTTTTTTAATAAATCTAGTGGTTTTAGTAAAAGTTGTCATCTTATATTTTTTAATGGTGGAATACCACCAAGTGAGACTGACTAAAGTGAGTGATATACGTAAAAAAAATACATCGTTTTACAAATGCATCACATGTATTGCACACACACCACGCATTACCCTGGTTACTAATTTTTGCTACACACAATCCTCTTACGCATGTATTCCCGCACGCATCGACTTAGCAAAGGAGAGGAAAAAAAATAAAACTCCCAAACGTCGTAATTTCCCTTCCTTCGAGTCTCCGGAATAAAAGCACGAAGGGTACGTGCAGCGGGTAGCAATGCGAGAGAGGGAGGGTGAGAGGGAGAGAAAGCACGCAAAGGCAAACCAACCAACACTTTCCGCACATAAAAGCCACGGCTCCACGCAAACACGCACGCAGCATCCTCACGCACATTCGCACAGAACACACCCCCAACCCGTTTTGCTCTTCCTCCCCTCCCCCCGCCCCCAATCCCCGCCTACTCCTTCCATTTTTGGTTTTTTTAAAGCCCTTTCTCCTTTCCTCCACCCCTCTCTCTCTCTATCCCTCCTTAAAAAAAAACCTCCCTCTTTCTCCCTCCCTACCCCACACCTCCTGCTCCTCCTCACACTCCTTCCTCCCACCCCCTTCCATCCCAAAACTAGAAACCTCCGACCAATGACGTCATCAGGGTATCGATCGATGCCCAAGCAGAGCAGTGTAGCGGTATGAGAGGACCGCATCTATCGGAGAAGTGGGGGCGGGGGGGAATGGGAAGGTAGGTGGCGGAAGGGGGTGGTGGCGGTGTGGGGGAGGGAAATAGGAGGGAGTTAGGTGTTGGTTAGGGGGGAGGTGGGGGTGGAGAAGGAGCGGGAAGATGTGGGATGGATGTGGAGAGTCGCCAAGACGGCCTCTCATCACTCTTCGCCGCATCACCCTACCCCTCCCACCATCCCCTTCCGTCCCCCCTCCTCCCAGGCCCATCCCCCCCCACCCTCTCACATCACCTCTCCCCCACACCACCCTCTCCCTTCAGACTCCTCTTCATATTCCCCTCCCCCCCTCTCACATTCTTAACGTCCACTTCAGAAACGCTACCGATTAAGGTTTATACATATGAAAGAGTTTCAGGCGTATTTTTGATGAAATATAGATAATCCATGTTGGTAAAAAAAGTCTAAAGAAGCAAAAATCGTCGTGTACAAAAGTGTACTTCACCCCACATTGTTGTATATATGGCAGTGAAACATGGGTATGTCAGGATAGACATAACAGTAGACTAAACGTCGTGGGTATGTGTTATCTGAGGAGTGCTAGCGGCAGAAGTAGGATGGATAGGGTCGGGAATGAGTGGGTAATAAATGAATGTGAGTGAGATGCTCCAGCAATGGACATATATGAAAGGAGTGTGCCTCGTTGGTTTGGCCATGTTGAGAGAATGGATGAGAGTCAAATAACGAAACAGATATCATAGGAATGAAATGAATGGTGCGAGAGGTAGAGGTAGGCCGAGAAAGTTGTGGTTGAATGTGATTGAGGAAACTCTTAGGAGGAGGAATATTAGGAGTCTTAAAAACAGGGGGGCGTGTATGAAGCAGTGTATGGGGGTAAATGAGGCAAAAGAGGTTTGCAAGGATAGGTCAGCATGGATGAAATAATTGAAGCAAAGTTAGGTGTGCACTTATGTATTAACGAGTGAAACTTTGTGACTGTGCCTATCCCGGAAGGGAACGGCGTGATTGGTAAGTATGTATGTATATGGTAAAAATAATGAATATACGTTTAAAAAACTTTTAAGTTTATTATTAGATTACGCAGAATTAAAAGAGAAAAATTATGGTGCGATTTGTTTTACTCTAGGTTTGCTCGTTATTTTTTCATTCGCCCCTAAACTCGAGTGCACATAATTTCTCCTCCTGTTTGAACGGATAGCATGCGTTCCTTTGCAAATGTTTGATATGTATCTTCAGTGAAAAGAACGTTTAATTATTTCATTAAATGGATTTATTCAATTTAATGAGTTTATTTAACTTAATGGATTTATTTAATTTAACTCTCGGTTGTTTATTTCTTTACTGTTGGAGTTGTTATTTAATATGTTAGTATTCTACATTAAGCTTAATGGTAGGTAAATTTTTGATTCCTCATCTTTCATCCTAATGATTGTATTGTTATCTGACTGTTTGTCTCTTTGTTTTGTGTTATAATGCCCTGAAGGTGCCAAAATATTGGCTAAACGTTGGTTGTGAGTTAAACATATTGATGATCATATATTCAAGAATCTAACTATTATCTAAATTATTCAAGATAAAAATTAGAAACGTGCTTAGTATGTCCAGATACTAAAGGCAGTAAGCGAAAAATGAGGAGCACAAATATATGCTTACCATCCACAGCTGAAAACAATGCGCTATCCTAAATGTTATGGCGCAATTTATCTCCGCGCGACACACGCTCCTCGTATTTCAAGACTGAGGAAATAAAGGAGAACTTAGGCTTCAAGTTATTGCTTTACCGTTCAGCTTAAGCTTGAAACAGCATTGCAACGGCTATGAAAACTCAATGAAAATATTGTTCTCCCCATGACGGAAGGATAGTGCGGCGTAACAGCTCGCCACCATTGTAATGATTTTACAGGTTGGCAGTTCTGCCTCGCGCGGAATGTCTGAACAATGGGGATATTGTTGGGGGATAGGATTGTTGAGGCAAATTACGGGGAGTAAGAGGAGAGTTTTGTTGGGAGACGGTCAGAAAGTGTTGAGAGGGAGTGGAAAGCGTACGTGCAAGTGGTGTGTGGAGAAGGAATGTGGACAAATCAAGAAAATAAGTACGAGTGTCGGGAAGTACAGAAAGTGGAAAATTCAAGGAGGACCAGGACTATACCCAGAAGGAAAGAGAAGTGGGACATGATTTGGACGGAGGTGAGGAATGAGAAAGGCTGATGTGTACACATTTGTATTACATGTGACGCGGATAATAGAAAACGTTGTTCAATATAAACAATAACATGATTAATGCATACACATTCGCATTATATGTGACTCGGGTAAAGAAAACGTTGCTCAATACACATTAACGATAGGTACATACATTAGCCTCACTGGAATGCAGGATTATATTATTATGAATTTCAAGAAGCTGAAATCAGATAAAATTTTACACACCCCGATAGCAATATTTGTCATACGACGAAAATTACGGTGACGCATGATCGATAATAATAATTCATCGGGCCTATTTGGCTGACTTTCCAAACCTCAATGGACATCGCCCCAGAGGACCGTGCGAAGGATAGCCATTTAGGGCGTGAGAGATTCATTACATAGGGTAAATCAATCATAATGAACGTCACCAGATGCATTGCAAGAGGTAAGCCACACGCCGAATACGCCGAGAGCATTTGAGGACCTGGCCATAAAAATTTTCAACATTAAAAATTAATAAATTACAAAGAAAAGCAGCACTTTTGGGACATGATTTGGATGGAGGTGAGGAATGAGGAAGGTTGATGTGTAAATATTATATTGCAAGTGACACGGGTAATAGAATACGTTGTTCAATATAAACAATAACGTGATTGATGAATACCTACACATTTGTATTATTTGTGACTCGGGTAAAGAAAACGTTGCTCAATACATAATAATAAAAATAGAGAGAGAGGCAAGAAACCCCTAGTGACGGTAAAAGACAGGGAGAGAATAGACCCTGAAGCTATTGATTTGTACAATACAGTTTCGAGAGAGGCTGCCTGAGGATGAGCGAGATAGGAATAGAGAGAGGAATGAAAATATGGAGGACGATAGAGAGCAAGCATGGATCGGATAAAAATAGAATGCCGCATACCGATCATTGGATTGGAGGTCTCAAGTTGATGAGGTGAAGTTTTTTTATTACTATTGACGTACGAAACGATTTTCAATTTAGCTACCCAATCGTCGGATATGAATTTTGCGCGGTGGATTATTCATCAAACTTCTAGAGTGGAGGAGCCCTCAAATTCTCGGGGAAAATTTTATGTTTTCTTCCGCAGTTGGACGAAATAGGTCGCTGTGGGAGGGAAAGGGGAGTCGGCGTTCTGTCTGTCTCCGCCTCTCTATCCCCGGCTATATCTAGCCATGCGCGGCATTAAACGCGAAGGCCGCGGATGCGAAAAATGCTATGGACGGGTGAATGAATGAATGGAATGGCTCGCTATGTAATGGATTGTTTTTGAGTTTTGTTCACGGGGGCGAAATGACCTCTCCGGCCGTCGAAGCACTCTGAGAAGTAATTACCGGCGCGCGAAGAACGGGGACGAATATTCTCGTTCCCCCCTCCTCCCCCCCTCCCGCCCAAGTTCCTTCCGAGTTCCAGGTGAAACTGGGTGAAAATGTTCTTCCTCCTCTTTTGCATTGCGCCTCTGCATTGAAGCGGAGGCCACGTCTTCCACCTTTTGTTATTAAGTCTTTTTCACGGAGGAATACGTATGCATGCAGCTTCCCCTTTTCCTTTTCTCTCTCCCCCTAATTCCGGCCGTGTGAATACGGTCTTACTTTATTCTCTTGTCTGTTAAATGTCGCGTGACCTAAAACTTGCGGAGTTGCGAGAATCTTCCTCCTCCTCCTCCCGGCACGCCCTCCCCCGTTCGGCGTGGTTACACTGCTTTGCGGGAGGAAGTATTATTTTTTTCCCTCTGAGCAAACAATCCCGTGGTGTCCTTTCATCTCCGCGGAGAATATTTTTTTATTTATATTTTTAATAGGGTACGTTTCAAAATATTCCGGAGCGATGGAAGACGTGTTCATTTTCGCACAAGGTTTAGTTTTTCGGGGATTACAATGAGTTTTAATCCGTAGAATAAATACCGGACGCATTGTTCAATTTTAAAATTCCTTCCCAATGTTTCTTTTACTCGTGCCGTTGTTTTGCTCGCCGGGACTATAAAAATGGTAATTCCGCCACGCGAGATGTTTCCCCTTTAATGAAAGAAAGATAACGCGGACGTATTTCACGACAAAGCCGCTGGGTGTTGTATTTTCCCGGAGAGGTAAGGACGCTGAAATTACAAAGTACCAGTTTAGAAAGAAGTATTTTCTAAGTGTGAGCGGAGTTAAAATTTCAGTTTTTAGCTTTTTTTATCGGTGTAGCTCTTACAGTTTTTCAAATAAAGTAAAACAATCAGTGCTTACTTGCCTAGGAATGATTAATGTTACGTTTCCTACTGAGCAGCCTGCGTGCCTATTACCTTTTAAAAGTTTATTGCAAGCAAAAAAATGACAAGTTTGTCTTGCACCTGTGAAACATGGGAGTCTTCTTAGCGCCAAGCCTTCGTTCCTACTCTCTTTGCAGATCTTTCGTTAGGAAAGAAAAAGATGGGAGCATTGCAAACTTGCCAACGCCGGGATTTCAAAACTTTAATATGAAACCTTAGAGCGTTTAGGCATACTTACAATTCCGAGGGGGCCCGAAATTGGAATACTTTGATCCTTTCCCGATACAAAAATACTGCGAACCCTCGCAATACTCCAGGGGAAGACAAAAGGTTATACATCTCCCCAGTTCCCCGAATGAATATTCGCCGAGTTCACGAAACTTGAACCCAGCGCCCCCTTCTCCAGTCGTCAAGTTTTCGCGAAAAGGGAGCCGCAAAGTATTGGCCCAATGGATGCCTGGGACATTCCTTTCTCCCGTTTTGCATGAATACGAGTAGATATGTACCCATGTACAAGCTTCTGGGTTTTGGTGTATGTATGTATTTATTTTCTGTAGCCTTTGTGCACAGATCATTTCGGCTGGTCGACAAAGCGGTCCTTGTATCCTACGTGGAATTCAACGGGTTTGCAAGTTTGCAAGAGTCGCATCTTTTTTTTTTAACGAAAAAATCCTCAAAAAAAACAAGTTTGGAGCTTATTAGAGGCCGATGTTTCATGGGTGCAAAACAAACTTATTTTTTTTTTCGGTTGCAATAAACTTGCAATAAAAGAAATGCGTTTATGCCGCTAAAGATAATTTAGATGACGTAAGTAATGAGGTACAATCACGAAGAAGTATTCGAGATTTTTGGTGCAATTAACCCACTCGTTTAAATCTCACACAGTCTTACTGATCGAGTTTTTTTACGCGGAGATGTAGTTCACAAAGTTGATAATGACGATTGGAGACGCAATAAAACAGCATTTTATACAAATTAATCATCCAAGTGGGTAAAGGTCACAAAAAATCTCCAAACATTCGTTGTTCTACAGCATCACTCCTTCGTTAAGTGATCGAAATAATCTCGATCACGTAACTAAGGGTCACGAAACTAAAGGATCACGAAGGAATACCAACCATTTTCCTCTTGAAATGACCACAAAGGACATGAAAAAGTACCTACATAATTAATTTGTTCATCGAAATGTACCCCGTGAATACCCACATTCGCCGGAACGACGGAAATAAAATAGCGTCATAGATCAATAATACGTTAGAATTTCTTTTTTTACATTCGTGCCTGCGTTGTATTCCCATTAAATTGAAAGCATTAGCCGTCAGGCCACATAAATCCCATCACTGGCCGAGATTAATTGGAAATCACGGCCGAACGCCAGGTTCATTATCCCTTAATTTCGGGATTCCCGGAGAAAACAGAGAAAAACGCAAATTTGCGCTGTTTCGAAAAAATAAATTATTCGAAGAAAAACGAGAATTTTTCCGCCGAGGTCCGGAGAAAGAGGAAAACAAGCAAAATATTTCGGAAAGAGAGAGAGAAAAAGCATTAACGAACGTCCGTGCATATGAAAACGGGTCTCAAGAACGAGATTCTCTTTTTACGGGGGGGAGGGGAGGAAGATGACGAAGGGGGTGGAGACCTTGAGAGAGATGCTCGCAGAGCGTCTTCCAATTAAGAATGGAAGTCACGCCTGTATTCCAGGAATCCTCCTCCTCCTCCTCCTCGTCTTGGGGGCTCGAAATGAGTGGGTCCATTTTCCGCTCCCATGATGAGTGAGCTAATTTTTTCTCGGAGTACTTCCCCCCCCGCCCTTCCCGCCGTCGAAGTAATTTCGAGTGGATTTTCGAGTACATACGTCACGGAACTCGCGCGGAAAACTACTCCTGTCCTTGCTTGCTCGGTTATTTTTTTCCCCTTCTCCTCGCTCGAGTGCGTATTTCTCCATTCCTTTGTTTTTTTTTTCAATTTTTTTCTTTCCGCCCACTACCCGCCCCTCCCCCCTTTCATGCCACGCTCGCCCAGTAAACAAGCAAGACCGCCGGGTCACGCAAAATACTACTGCCACCACCACCAAGGCTGCACTCAACGACGACCAGACGGCTTATCTGAATCGTCCTAGTGGAAGCGAGGAAAGAGAATTCGGGGTTGGGTAGGAGGGAGCCATTGCACCGCACTACACCCGATCCGCAAAGCAAATAGATTTTCGTAACGCGATATATATGTGGCTCGCGAGGCTGTGGAGGGGGAGGAGAACCATAAACAGCCATGGTTATTACATGGCCGCTAACGTTTCGACGACCTGAAACACACGAGCATGGAATACTGCGGCTACTTCTAACTCGGCCAGAGTTCGCGTTTGTCTGGCATCGTACACACGACAAATATTTCTCGCGCGCGGACACACAAAACGCAATTCCCGATCATTGAGTCGGAAAGTAATTAGCCGAAAAATCATGGAATTTCTCTCTCTCTCAGTGAAAAGTGTAATTACCCCTCGCCTGCAATCGCCGGCAATTGATACGCTAATTTGATTTAATACACAACGCATTACGGGAGGCGGATTGAATTCAGTTGAGTACTCCTGGAGCAAAGCGAGTGGAAATTAAAAGAATCTCGATTTGTCATTGCTTCGCAAAACGATTACGAGAGGAATAGCGGACATTATTAACGAGCTCGATTAGTGACTCTGCAAATAATGCTGCCAATTCATCATCTCTCTCCCCCCCTACAAATGAAAAAAAATAAATCAAAGTTTTTATCCTTTCTTTTCAAATATCTCCGGTTGATGAAAAGAAGACCGGACCAGATTTTCTCCGGCGGGAAATATGTGCGTTCGCAGCCGGAGAATTAAAATAAATGAATCATGGTCGCTCGTATATTAAGTCAAATTTTACTCACAAGGGGAGTGTCAGATAGCCGGGTCTCAGATTTTATACAAACTTAGTAGTTGTACAGACCGCTGTATGTGGTTCATGAATCGGTTATTGTGGTTCATATATAGGGTTATATAACCAACAGTTCAAACGAAAATGGCCTTTAAAAATTTCAAAATTCCCTTCAGACGGGCCACCCACATAACTGACAAGCTGGACGGGTGGCTGACGTGCTCGTCTCCGGTCTAGAGACACGGGTTCGATTCCAATACGGGGTATGTTTCTTCCGCTGTTTCCGCTGCTTCATAGTTTTTCTTTTACGGCATCCTACGATGCGCTCAAGATTTTTTTATTTTTACTCGAAATATTATTTTTGCGCGAGGCAAATTTTTCATTTGCACACACGACGTCAGGCTTAGTCTCTTTTTTTTCGGTCGAAGGCAGCCTTCTAATTATGTCACAGCCTTATCTTTTCACGACGTATTTCCATTATTCCTTCATGCACATGATTTCCACTTTCTATAATTATTTTATAATATTGTCTTCATATTTTTACAATTCAAGCATAATTCTTAATAATATTCAAATTTTTCGTAGCTTGTCAGTTATGTGGGTGGCCCGTATAAAAGGGAATTTTGAAATATTTAAAGGCCATTTTCGTTTAAACTGTTGGTTATATAACCCTATATGTGGGGTGATTCATAAACCACATACAGCGGTCTGTACAACTACGAAGTTTGAATAAAATCTGAGACCCGGCTATCTGACACTCCCCTTGTCAGCTGAAATTAAGAGAAATATTCCCCGCGGAACGTGTTACTCGAAGGTGGCAACGACGGTTATAAATGTTGGAAATAACAAATATTACGAGCGTTGCAATAATCTTTACCTTTCATTATTGAAGAAGAACGTTTAATGAGATCGGGTTGGTGTGGTGGCTAGAGTACTAGCTTACCATACGGACGGCCAGGGTTCAAATCCCTGCACCGGATGTTTTTTTTTCAGAGAAAAGCCGAACCCTATTTGAGTATGTTGTGGAGGGCATTTCAAGTGCAGTACTCCGTCTGTCGGATGAGACTTTAAACAGTGGTCCCCTTGGCGCCTTTCGCTAAGAGCAGGATAATGCAAACGCCGGGTTTCTCTTCACCCTTCCTTCCTTACCTGTCCCCTATGGCACAAATGACCTTAGCTGCCGGTTGCCTCCAATCCACGAAGAGTGTTTGAAGGTGATATTAAGACAAAGAAGTGCGTTCGTTGTTTCAGTTAATTTAGCGTGTACATTTGTTTAAGTACTGAGTAAGATTTTGGTGCAACGGCGGGTCCCCTGGTCCCCTTGGCGCCTATCGTTGAGAGCAGGCTAATGCCGACGCCGGGTTTCCATCCACCCTTCCTTCCTTACTTGTTCCCTATGGCACAAATGACCTTAGCTGTCGGTCGCCTCCCCGAATATCCAATCCACGAAGAGCGTTTGAAGGTGATATTAAGACAAAGAAGTGCGTCGGAAATGAGACTGCAAAATGTTCGCAATACAATTTTTTGAGTTAACCTCCTCCATATACTATTATTAGGATAACTTACCGGCTTCATTAAAATATTCTACCATCTGATTGGTAGATTTCTGGACAGTGCTTATCCTAATCCGTTTTCACTCCTGTTAATGACCCGCCATGAAATCCCTCTTGAATTCCTCATTTCATCTCCCTCTTCTTATTCCGTCGAAAATTCCAATCCTCTTTCTTTCTCTTCCACGATTACCCTGTGTTCTACCCTATGTTGCCCTCTTCAGCATTCCCTCTCCTCTCAATACGTCCTTCATCCATCTCTTCTGCCTCCTCCGAATCTCGGACACTGATAAATAAATATTTAAAAAATTATTATGTTACTCCGACAGTGAATGCTTGCAAAATAATATCTTTGGTAAAATCGGGGAGTAACTTTAGGCAGCCATGAAAGTAAACCTGAATAATGGCTACAATCGTTTACAGAACGGGATATGCAGTGCATATTATGCACACATATGTAAAGGAAATACTACATTTTGAAATTACAGTCCATATATCAAATAATATTACAGTTGTAAGAAAACATCCTCTAGAATTACTTTAGTTAACAACCAAGATCATATATTTTTCACTATTGTGTTTAGGATTTTTGAAACAAAACATGAAAGAAGTAATAAATTATACACTTTAGGGCCTATGTAGTACAAGAAACATCGTTTGAATAACGTCAGGTTCGGCTTGGGTGAGGAAATACGAGCTTTACTACTAGTAGTACTGTACTACTGGTAGTTGTACTACTAGTAGCTTCCTCTCCTCTTCAGCCAAAAAAACTAGGTTTAAGCGTAAGCCACTTTTAATCTTGTAGATTTTTACAGGTGCAGTCCTCAATCTCCTTACACAAGTCTTTTTCAACTCGGCTGACATCCTACCTCTCTTCATCCCGTCCACAAAAATCTCCTTCTTCCCTTATCCCGCTTAGCTATCAATCTCACATCCTCTTCTCTTCCTCGTCCTTCGACAAGCCTTCTCCCACATTAGGGAAATGTCGTTCTTAAGTCGTTTCCGCCATAAGAAATATCCAGGAATAAGCGTTAAAAAACGGCATGAATTTGGTTGGCCGCGCGAAGCCTTTGCACATTAGGCAACTTGGATGGAATTTTCTTATAAGTCAACCTGCTCTTCGGCGCGCAAGTTCGTTAAGAATGCCTTTTCTCTCCAAATTCTCCAAACATCTACTTTATCTCCCTCTAATCTCATCAAGAAGTTTCCCTTCCATTCCCACCACTCCAAGCACTTATTAGTCTGTCTTCTTTTCTTCCCAGCGCACTTCCTCCGTCCTTCTCCACACCCGCATCTCTGTAGACCGCTTTACACGGTATGTACAATTGTACAAACGAATGTATAATATATTGTACAAGTAAATTAATGGAAATAGAGTGAGTTTTGTTTCCCGTTCAGTAATTCAGGCGATCACATAACATGCCGCTTTTCATGGGACAGTTTTCCTCAATGGGAGAGTTAACCCTTCCGTTCGTGCAATTGAATGTATCGCGTAAAGCAGTCTTAACGCCCGCAGCAAATTCCCGTCTGCTTTTCTCAGATTCGGTTAAACGTTAAGAAACAACCACCCGCGTAATACACCACGGACGTGAGGAAAAAAGCACTGAAGCATAATAAACAAGGGAAACGGTAGGAAAAATTGGAGAAATAGAAAATCGAACACACAAACAAATCGAAGCGGAAATTTACGGAACCGCCTGCATATTACGGGGTGGGGTAACGTTCCCATAGCCGCCTCAGTCATTTGGGGCCACTTTGAATGGGGTTATGCCACGCAACCGTGAAATAAAGACTGAATACATCAGGAGAATGGAAATGAGCACAACAGCCACACTGTCATCAAATAGCCAGCGACAGATGAAGATTTGTTTTCCCCATTGGAATGTCAGTTCGTAACCAAATCACCTTCAACATGAATTTTCATTTAAAAATCCAAATCATTCGTCAGCACTTTTTACAATATTTTCAAAGTGACCCATGTTTACTGAGGTACGGACATCTTAAAAACCTTCCAGCTAAAATAGTGGAAATTCACACGCAACTTCCTAACTTACCCCTCGGCACTACAGGCCTTGGCCTCTCCGACAATGTTTTCCCAGTCATCACTATCTCTTGCATGCATTTCCCATCTTCCTTTCCATTTTCTTATTCTCATCTTTCTCAGATCATCCTCTAAGTCATCCACTCACCTTTTCCGAGGCCTTCTATCTAAGTCACCTTTCACCTAGGAGTCCTAGGTATATCTTTTTGCCCCTCCTGTCTTCAGGCTTTCTCTCCACATGCCCTAACCGTCTTGAAATGGATTGGATATTCGGGGAGGTGAGCGACAGCTAAGGTCATTTGCGCATTAGGGGACAGGTAAGGAAGGAAGGGTGGATGGAAACCCGGCGTCGGCATTAGCCTGCTCTCAACGATAGGCGCCAAGGGGACCACGGCTTAACGTCTCATCCGACAGACAAAGTACTGTACTTGAAGTGCCCGCCACAAGACACTCAAGTAGGGATCGGTTATCCTCTGAAAAACATCCTCCTCTGCAGGGATTTGAACCCTTGCCGCCCGTATGGTTGGCCTGTACTCTAGCCACCAACCCGATCCCCCCCCCCCTTAACCGTCTTAGCCTATTACCATGAACTTCAGACACTGTCAGGATTTTTGAAAAGGTTCTCAAGTTCTATATTCTTCTGTATTTTCCACCGTCCGCCTTCCTCTGTTGCACCAAAATTCTTACTCAGTACTTAAACAAATGTACACGCTAAATTAACTGAAACAACGAACGTATCTAAAACGTTTTGTCATAAAAAATGAGATTTAAAGGGAATAAAGCAATCCATTGCATAATACTCTTACTTGTTTTTCCCATAGAAAATCCGTTTACAGACAAATCACCTTCCGCATGAATTTTCATTCAAAAATTCAAATCATCAGTCAGCATTTTTTACACCATTCTAAAAAAGATTCATGTTCACAGAGGTACGGTCATCATTCATAATGATGGGACTGGCGAAATCGAAATAATCTATGGAGGCAACAGTAAGACTATCATTGTGTATCCAAATAAAGATGTCGGCCTGTTTTTACAACGTGGTATTCAATTCTTTGAATGAATTGATTGGGAAAAATTGTTCGTCTCCATCTTCTAACTTCAATCTCCGAAAGCCCCGAGACCAGAAACGAACGGTCCGATTCCAAAATAGTTTTTATTGCAGCGTGGAAAGGTAAACGCTTGCTTCACTTGAACTTTTTCAACGTTTCCACCGTCGTAAACCAGCCTTGAGCGATTCTCTTCGAAGAAAAATAGTCTCCATTCTTCTCAAACTGTCGGGAATAAAAAAATTACATCGAATCAAATGCGACGGCGGAGAGGATCACGGAAACTTTCGGAGACGGAAGACGGAACGGGTAACTCCCGGAAGTTTGACGTCCATGCGCGGGCAAACGTAGTCGCAGGCGAAGATTTCCCAGAGCTCGGGCGCGCGAGGAGCGTATTCGGGGTCAAGTGCAGGCGGGCAGGGCATTGAGTCGAGGCCGCTGCGAAGGGGAGCTGAATATAAAATCGTGGGAGGAAAACCTCCGCCCTCCTTCGGCTCCCGCCTCACATACACACGGAGGCACACGTATGTGAAAGCACATACACGTATATTCATATATTTTCGGGGCCTCCATTGAGCCGAACCTCAGACAACATTTTTCACAAGGAGGAAAAAGAGGAAGCCGGCCGGCCCGCTTAAAATTACGGTGGTAACGAGCGATAATCGTGAGTTATTGAGTGCATATTTTTAACAACATTTCAGGTGAGTCAAAATAAATTCTTGGGTCATTCTTCCCTTAAGTTCATTTTTCTATAAGGAGGAAACACTCATACATGCAGAAGCGAAAATAACTCATGAATACGTATTTTTTATAATTATCGCATTTTAAGCATTCCACGACACGTTTAAGTAAAATTCTTAAATAAATACATATATCGGAGGCTAGGCTAGGGGCCGAGACATTGTTGTATCCAGCCCCTTTGGATCGACCCTCCTGACGCCTGCCAACCCACGAGACCGTCCCGGATAGAGACGGAGAATGTTACAAAAATAACAATAATTTAAAAAATAGGGACTGTAAAATAAAATTATGACAAAAATGAAGTACAGCTTAAAAAATTCAAACGAGTCAATGAATGAAGAATAAATAAGATGATGTTGAGAGCATAAAAAGCTGCTCATACTGTACCCTACAATTTACGTAAAAAATACAATCTTAAACTCGCCATGATAACTTAATATTTGTCGACAACCATTATAATGAAAATGAGACAGTATTTCTCGTTTGTGGGACAATCTGAGCACATAAAATCGGATTATTCTGAATGATACGATTGAGAAAAACTGTTCGTTCCCATCTACCAACTTCAATCTCCGAAGGCCCCGATATTAGAAACGCACGGGTCCGATCCCAAATAAGTTTTGATTGGAGCGTGAAAAGGTAAACGCTTGCTTCACCTGAACTTATTTTTGACGTTTCCACCATCGTAAACCAGCCTTGAGCGACTCTCTTTGAAGAAAAATACTCTCCAATCTTCTCGAACTGTCGGGAATAAAAAAATTACATCTGATTCTATGTCATGTTCCATAAGGCTACATGTTAACATATCATTAAATTGCCCAGAAACGATATCGGTGATGTACAATTTTCTGTTTTTTTATCTAAATGCATTATTATGGAAAGTTTTACGCAAATCTGAGTAAAAACTAAAATCCCCCCCGCCACATCAATGTAGTTCCAACGAGACCGTGTAAGTCCAAACAAACACTATCTCCACCCTTCCGTTTTTATTTAAAAAAATACTACTTTACCAGATGTCAAACCTTCTCTGAAAAAAATACTTATATTAAGTCTCAAAAGCAAGTCATTCGACATCTCTTTATTTATTCATCAATTTAATCTAATTACTCTAGTGGTAGAGTTATCAACGTTCCGCCACCATAATGACTGTTTTAGTTGTAGAGGAGATACGTAGATGACTCTGGATAGAAACCGACTGCAGCCTCATTTACGTTAAATGATTGCATTAAAAACAATCCTTGCAGCAATTTGCGAAGAACTATAAAAATAAGTTAGGAAGGCGCTAATATTTTGTTTTCAATCGAAAAAACTGGGAGTTTTTCGCGAAAATGGCCTTTAAATTAATGAGAAATTACTATTTCCCCCCAATATAACCCGCTCTCGGTGTTAACATCGAGAAGTTCCCAGTTTAATTCGAGAATGAAATACGCAAAAAACGTTTGAAGTTGTAATTCCTAACAGTTAGAAGTCAAGGATTTCTCTAAGTACACAGTATATGAGAATTTTATTTATTTTTCCGAGGAACTCCATAAAAAAATGGGACGTTGAAAGTGAAGATCTCTGCCCTTCGAATAAAAAGAAAGCCGGCAGACGCGCGATCGAGGCGTGAAGGGCTTAATGACCCCATGAGAGAAAACATTCACTTTCATCATTTATTAAAATAAAAAAAGAAAACAGCCCAAGCCAAGCAGGCCAACTTTTATTTTTTTTTAATTTTATAAATGTTTACTTTTTTCACACCATCTCGCCAAGTCGGCGACAAATTTTTTCCTTGGTTTCCCCGAAACTGGGGAATGCGGCCCCAAACATCTCCCGCCTTCCCCCCTCATCCCCAACCCTTTTGGCTGGTTAAGTGGGCTAAATGAGCTGTAGGGAGGGGGGGAGAGGGGTGCGAAGTAGAAGGGTGGGTCTTGGCGGTGGTTGTCGTACCTGCTTTCGGCGCGGGAGAAAAAGCGAGCACTCCGTTAAAAGGATAAAATTGTCGCCCTTCCCTCCCCCCCAACCCTGCTCTCCACTTTACCCGAGTCTCTAACTAGGCTTAATGCGAACGGTTTACATAAATTTCAGCCCGCTTAGTCGCACGGCCCGACGGGAAAAGAGTGGTCGCGAGTTTTGGGATTAGGCGGGCAAACGTAAACTGTTGGATTTTATCATTATTCAGCCCGAAACTGGAACGCGCGCGGAACCGGTGCTAAAAAAAAAGTTCCTTCCCACGATGAAATAGTGCTAATGGTTTCTTTTCTCTTACTTACTTTCCGGATACCAGACCGTGGGTAAAGGTGGGTGAAAGAAACAAAAGTTTTTTTAAAAAAGGGAACGCAAAAGTGCGAAAAAGGAGGATATTTCCAGGGGAGGAAAAGAAGGTGGAAATATCGTGGAAGAATGGTTCGCGCAGGGGACTCACTTTAACATCCGCACGGCCTCCATTGAGAGAGAGAAAACGGATTTTTTTTTTATTCTGGGTAGGGGTTTGCCGTTTCTCAACGGAGGAAACATTAGCGCGGTCACTTTTTGCGACCGGCTAGGAAATGTTGCCCCTACATCTTTCATTCATTAGCCATTATCATTTGAGTGCCTGGTTTGGACCCTAGGATTCTTTTTCCATCCGGGAAGCTTCACGTATTTCTTAAAAGCGTATTTAGCACGATGATGTGAGCTTTGTCGATAGTAAAATCATATCAATACATGCGCAGATCGATTAAATAGTTCTCGAAAACCTTCCATGCTCAACGTGCTGGTGTATCTCCCGAGTTCGGGTGCCTTATAACACTCAGTGTCGATACGTAGGCTTGTTACTGCAGGGGCTCACTTTAACATCCGCACGGCCTCCATTGAGAGGGAGAGAGAAAACGGAATTTTTTTATTCTGGGTAGGGGTTTGCCGTTTCTCAACGGAGGAAACAGTAGCGCGGTCACTTTTTGCGACCGGCTAGGAAATGTTGCCCCTACATCTTTCATTCATTAGCCATTATCATTTGAGTGCCTGGTTTGGACCCTAGGCTTCTTTTTCCATCCGGGAAGCTTCACATATTTCTTAAAAGCGTATTTAGCACGATGATGTGAGCTTTGTCGATAGTAAAATCATATCAATACATGCGCAGATCGATTAAATAGTTCTCGAAAACCTTCCACGCTCAAGGTGCTGGTGTATCTCCCGAGTTCGGGTGCCTTATAACACTCATCGCGTCGATACGTAGGCTCATACCAGTGTTGCTTTTCCCAAACTATGATTTTTGTTTATCTTGATTTTTGTCGGCCCCGGTGGCGGCGGGGTAAAGTCCTGGCCTGCTAACCAGAGTGTCGCGGGTTCAAATCCCGCCTGGATAGATGTCACTGCTCCGGACATGGATGATTATGTTCGTTAAATGAGTTTAATGAAATTGTAAGAGAGGACTGAGCAGTCCTGAAATTCCCTCAATAAAAATATTTAATTATTAACTTAAAAAATCAATTCAACGAAAAAACTACAAAAACGCTTCTCGGCGCAGTTGTTTAGAATATATATATATATTACATCGATTCTAAAAATCTGGTAACACTTTTAACATACTACTTGATACGGTAAACTCCATCAAAATTTTAAATTAGCAGCTGAAATTTGAAAAGATAGGCATAAACTTTTTGGAGAGTGAAAAAGCAAAATTCTAGGTGAGCTAATTTGGAGAGCATGATTCCCTCCCTCCTTCCCAAATAAACCCCAAAAGTGATTGCTAGATAACGTGAATATTGAGATAAAGGCCAAAATGGACTCAGAATAGATTCAATTTATGCTTCACATAACCTGACACAATGAACCTCTCGAGAGTGGCATCAAGTCAATTCCAGCAGCATGCTATCACTGCTATATTCGTTCGACGAGACTGCAATGGGCATTCTGCGCAGTGTAAGCGACGCTCAAATTTGTTTCAATGTGTCGGCTGATTTTTAACGGGCGATAGTCCTAATTTTTTCTCGTGAATATTTTCATCCCTTAGAATGCGAAAGTATCCGAGTGCTCAACTTCATCTTGGACCATTTCACAATTGAAAGCAGATTCACCCACCCGACTAAAAATCGAGAGAAAATTTGACCAGCTCACCACGAAAAAAACCCGCCCTTTATTAATGGAAGTGAATAGTTTTCCCTTGAAAATATTATCGTCTCACATTAAAGTGCCGCAGTTTGTCACCATGAGGCTTTGAATGACATAAGCGCATAAGGAGAAAGCGAATGAAAATAACTACAAAAGATTATTTAGTCCCGAACCGTATTTTTCATGTCGCTGCCACTAAAATGTACCCATGCAATAGATAAACTACGGAGTAGGGCGATGCAGATAGAAAGGCACAGGCTGCAGAGGCGAACGACTGTATGTTAAGTATGAGCGATATCAACCACATGCCATATATCACGTTCTCTGATTAGTATTCTCTTGGCAAGCCCTTCAAGAACTTTCACGAGAACGAGTTTCAAAAATACGATAAGACACGAAAGAACACTGGAGTGACAGCGTTGATTAATGCATTTACTGGGGAAAGTTCTAGACCGCGTTTCCGTTACCATCCCTTAGAAATTTCCGATAATGGCGCTGTAAGGTTAGTTAAGGCCATTATGGAAACTTGATCGGGAGCTCAAACTCAACGAATTCATTACGGCAATAACATTACTTGGCGTCTTCAACACGAAACGAAACATAGAAATTGGTATGGTGGTCTCATACTGAAATTCCCTAGACATTTTCAAGGAAACTGCTGCCTCAATAAAAATGCATGAAACCGAATAGGTGGAAAAAAGACGTGTGATTCTGACGCATAGGTTAAAACTTTGCTGACTAAAACAAAAGATTGAGAAAGATGAACAGGAAATCATCAAGTCGTTACCAGACGGAAATACACGAGATAACTCAGCAAGATAAACGCAGGAGACCGATGGATAAGAAAGTTACCCAAGGTTAGGGTAAAAATTGCCCAAACGTTTACGACAAAGTGAGAGTTTTGCAGCAGTCGGATATTCTTCAAATACTTATCTAAAAACTGGAAAAGCAGTAGGTACAGAAAATATTGAACACCACAAAAGATAATATAAAAAAATTATCCCCAAATGTAGTGAGAGCTAGCATTTTAGTGGGTCGAACTAACAACATAAACATTAATTTACAACCCTTATTACAGAAGGTAAATTGATGAAATGAGGAGAGGAAACGGTAAGGATTATGAATTTACGAAGAGAATAGGTGGAATCGTATGGCACAAAAGCACATGGGAATACCGAAACCAAAGATATGCGCAATTGAATGGCTATTAGTCTATAAATGGCTTGAGAACGAAACTCATGGTATCATTTACGGTCAATTGGATACTATCGCACCCAAAAGCTTTCTAGGGAAAAATGTTCAAAATACAAAAGACACTGTCTCCGGCGTCTGCATACGGAGATTTTTGATATTCTTCCTACTGAAATAAGTACTTATTTCTAGAGATATTGGCTTGGCTAGAGTTATAAACTGTGGAGTCCAGATTTCGGTATACTATTAAGTATGTCGGCCCCGGTGACGGCGGGGTAAAGTCCTCGCCTGCTACCCTGAGGGTCGCGGGTTCGAGTCCCGCCTGGGTAGAATATTATCTGCCCAGGACATGGGTGTTTGTGTCTCGCCCGTTGTTACTGTTATCCACCCGGCGTAAATTGGCACATTGTGCTGTATTCGGGATAGTGAAGATAAATAAATAAATAAATAAAAGTAATTTTCAAGGTTGTCCTGAAAATGACATTGCATGCCGAAACTAGGGTCGGTAATGGAAATTAAGTGTGGAATCATGCCGAGTTACTCAATTCAATATATTGAATGATGATACAAAATGGATCAATTTCACAGGTAAAACGCCGAAAACATGGGTATAAATAGCGGACTTACTATGTTACAGCATAGGTTTTATCTATGAAAAAGTAAGATGAATACAACAGTTAAAATAGGAATGCATTTTCCATAAAAACCTATGGACAAATCGCACATTGCAGTCATGTTAGTGGAAAATTCTTTGCAAAAATAAACAAATCTCACTCTCGTGCGTTAAGACGCCTCTTACAGCATAGACTATTAGACTATATTTGAAGCATTAATGCCGTAACGCAGCTCCCATCGTGGGAGCACGGCGGCGGGAGAGATTTTTGCCGTGCAAGGCACGTCAAGGATGGTGTTCAACAGACACGCCCACCTCCGTCGACAAACACCACGCGCACTCTCGAAATAGACCAAAAAAAAGTTGACATAAGCGTTCCGCCGTTCAGCGGATGGTTGAGCGTCCTCCTCGCGCCGCACCCGACCGCGTCCGTGGGAGCGATATGCTCCTCTTCGGAGGGACGGGCCCCGGTGAATCTAGGAGCGGCGACACGCCCGCGCGGTCGGCCGGGGAGACCGGATTGTGTTGTACTGTGTCGTTCAGGAGGAAGAAAACAGAGAGAGGAAAAGTGGAAAAAAGCGAAAAAAAAGAAGATAGGTTTTGGAGAGCGTGAAGAGCGAACACGCAAACGTTTCCGAGGAGTCGACTCTCAGCGCTACACAATTCGCCCACGCTCGTGTTTTTCCCCACCCCGTTGTGGACGCGGCACTCAAAAGCTCCACGACGAAACGGAAAAGCGAACGCTTCCTCGTAGAGTCATCAGCCCGTGCGCCGCCACTCCCACGCTCTCGCACACCCAGAGATAGAAATACTTGAAACGGAAAAAAAACACGAATAAAAATAGTGAAGCTACCAACCGTAGGTGTCCGACGGATTCGGTCCGAAAGTATGTTCGAACAATATTTATGCCAGTCACCCCCGAAAACTTTCGACTAATCGGAAAACTTGTCATGGTCAGAAACATAGACCTATGGAAAAGTAGACCATAAAAGGTTGAAAGCAATCAAAACATATTGTTGAAGGAGGAAGGAGGAAGAAGGAGAAGAATGCTGAAAAACAAATGGACGAGCGAAATGAAAAAATGATGAAGTATAGAGAAGGGTAAAATATGAAAGGACCATATTCATTTCAGCTGATGGGTAGGTTTTTGGACAGTAACTATTCTTAAAACCTAAGTTATGGCACATCGAACTGGTTTCCCTCACGTACATGATTCACCATTAGATACCCCTTAAAATCCTCATATCGACTTGCTCATTTTGCTTTACCTAGAATTTCTATTTTCTTTCCTCTTCTAACTTACCCAGTGTTCTCCCCTCTATTACTCTCTCTGACACTACCTCTCTTATCGATACGTCCTCCATCCTTGTCTTCTGCCACCTCCTAACCTCCGTCACCAGCTTCCTCTCCTCTCGAACCATATCCAATGTCTCCTCGTTCGTCCATCGCGCCACCCGGGCTCACCCTCTCCATTCATCTCCACACCCACATCTCAAGCGTCTCAAGTCTACGTACATAAATCCTCCCCTCGCAGTGACCAAGTCGAAGGAGCATATAGACCACTAAAATATAGAACCAAATGGATTGGACACAAATTTGGCGCCTCATATAGGATGCCCTCTATTTTTCCTTCTCAAATAATATTTGACGAAAAATAGAAGGAAAAAGCAAAGGAAGGCCACGGGATTATTACATATGATAAGTAAAGAAGGAATCACATATTAAGAAATACCAGGGAGTAAGGGAACCAACACTGAATTTGGAACAACGAAGGGCAGTGGTCACCCAAACCTTGGACTGAACGACTAACGATGAATCTGAAAATTTCAGGACGAAGAGCTGATTGCACAACAAACAATGACTTTCCACTCAGGGGGCGATTAATTGCGGTGACTATCGCACCAGGAGAAAAGCCTATTTTTAAATGAAATCGTAGCAATATAGCGCCTACGGTTCATAACCACTCGATACCCGCAGTGAATTATGTAGATGTAGATACTCTCGTTGAGTATTTTTTACTTATTCACTAAAGTGAATTATTTTTCCTAATCAAATTTGATGGCAATCGAACAATATTTTTTACGACGGACCAAAAAAGTATACAATTTATCCCCCGAATCTAGCATGAAATCTAAATCTGTGAAAATATTATCCAAAAATACACAGTCATGACTACTTACAAAGGAAGTGTAGATGATATGTTATTATGGCTGTATTTGATTTAACTTTATCAATTATCAATTTTTTTGCTCTCTATACGCGCATAGACAATGATAAATAATTGCGTCAGTCTAATTATATGATTTATATGCGTGTTTTAGAGTTTTATGACATACCATATAGCCATTTGATGGTAGCTACCTAAGAAGGCTACCTAAAATTACTCGCAACTTGTCACTTTGTACATGAACTTTGTTGATGATATAAAAATCATTATTATTATTGATATTTATCGCAATTAGATTGGATGTGTTGGAGTAATAAACCTTATAATTATTCATATTGATTGTATTTTAATTTTTACTTGATGGCTAGAAAAAGCAACACAAATCAATCCTTGCGGCAGAACTGATAGAGCCGCATGTGATTATGGTCACGACCTTTTGGGGATGGACCTGCAAGTTCCTCTCATATTCAAATAAAAAAAACCTTCCCTCACCACTCAACCAACCTAATCTCTATGGCGCGTATGACCTTAGCTACTGTTTGCCTTCTCCAACATCCAACATATCACACATACAATATTTCTCTCTTTCCGACTGGGATCAATCTCACGTGGTCTGCTGCCGGATAATTGACGCCTGAGCGTCGATCGCCGTGGCCGGAAATCCTCAGGAAATCTCGAACTCCTCTCTCTACAACCAGCATCAAATGGATGGCGTGCTTACCTGGAAAGGAGGAAAGAAGCAAGGGGTTAGGATTTGAAATTTTTAGAACGATTGAACATGAGAGTAATGAAATTTAAAAAAGAATGGAAAGTGTAAAAACAATGCGTAGTCATCAAAACATTTCTGTAAAAATCATTCATCAGGAGGACTCTTAAAAACCTTGCGTTACCTCATCTTCTCACCGTAAAATGAAGGCTTAATGCAAGGATGAATAAGTATTTTCTTCCACAACTTTCCTGTCTGTAGCAATTAAAAAAATATAGACAGCTCACCAGTCATCAATGTCCCCATACTGAGGATTTCATGCTATGGAGCTTGCTAAGAACATTCCAGGTTAATTTATCTAATTTTAAATCACATGGACTCATGATAATAGTTTGCCATTTTTAGTGTCGGATTACTGAAAGAACAAAGTTTATAATTCTTGCAAACGATTTTCATATACGCTTCGGTTTATTTTTACTAAAATTTGAGTAAGTACTTGGCTCCAAAACATTTGTAAAACATTTACACCACTTCGACGATTACATTTTTTATTCACTCGACAACCTTAGTCTTGGTAGGTTGTTATTCTTACTATGACGAAATTTCTCCACGTAATATCTGAAGCTGATAAACTTTTCAAATTACACAATACAACTCTGAGGATATTTACTGGGGAAATACGTAGATATTTTGATAGATATAATACGTAGATATAATAACTACTGATATTTTGAATCTGTAGTAGTAGTCTTTGTATCCCTTGCATGTTGGAACGATTGAAGATAGAATGTTTCTTGGGTATTAGATTTTTAATTGGCGCTTTGCATGTGTGGTACGCGGGTTTTAACGTAATGTCGGTGTTCTACCATATCATTCATGCAGGCCTGGTGCGAAAGCACCCCCTGCCACACACCCTTTGGGTGGCTTGCAGGGTATGACGTAGATGTAGATGTAGGCTTGGAATGGGAATTGATCAATACAACATAATACCAGCGAGAATTTCTCCGGGATTTTTTCAAACCAGACCTCTCCATGTGTGGTTAGTTTGCTACTTCACAGTTCATACGTTCCGAATCTCGCATTGGAAGGATTCATTTAACAAATCTTATTCCACTATTTTTATTTCTCTTTCTCCGATTGAAATTTAACAGAGGCCAACTATTACCAAAAAACAAGTATAAGGAGGATTCAATTTGGCCTTTTAGCTAATTTTGTTTTAGGTATTCTACCGGTAAATGTATGTTTTGTTGAATTTCAGAGAAGCTCCTCCAATTTTGTTGACTTTCAAGGACCTATCTTGCTCTAGTATATCATTTTTCGCCGCAGCATACGATCTACCCTACTTCATCCTGTTCATGAAATGTATTCTCTTTCTTCCTCTTTTCCGCTTGCCCAACATCCTTCTCTCTATCACATTCTTGAGCAATCTCTCGCCCCTTATTACATCCTCCAACCACCTTCATTCAAACGTTTCCTTCCCTCGCCCACCATCTCAAGCACTTCCTCGTCAGTCTTCCTTTCCGTGCACCTCACCTTCTCCATCCTTCTCCGCACCCACATCTCAAATGCCTTCAGCCTGCTCTGCAGTACTTCTTTCTGAGGGTCTACGTTTCTGCCCGATACAATGCTACGCTCCATTTCAAGCTCTTAACCAGCTCTCAGCTAATACATTGCGCTAAAAAAAACTGTAAGCAAACGGACGGCCTTAGTCGAAAGTTTGCCGGACTCCTGACCCGGGCGCGTCCGGTGCTCCCAAGGTTCTCAGTGTCCCTCGCCCGTCCCCCGACCTGACCCGCGGCGTTGCGGTTTGAGCGTGGGTGGCTGAGCGTGCCCGTCGGCCGTTTCCGCGCAGCGAGATTGATTTTGCCGTAAGGAATGGGAGGGGGAAGGGGGGTTGCAAGGAGGAAAGAGCGAGTGGGCAGGATGATGACGATCGGAAACCACTTGTGCAAGCAAAAGTTTCCCCGTGCCGAGGAATGGGAAACGGTTTTTGCGGACGGACGAAGCACGCACGCATGCAAGCTCGTCGAAAACTCCGTCCGTAGGAGCTCTCCACGCGGCCACACATCCGCACGTCGCTCTTCTCTTTTTTTTTCTCCCTCCCCCCATCCCCACGAAGAAGCAAACACGCTGAAATCGTCATTCCATTTTTATTTTTAAAATTTTACGTCTGAAAAATTGGCATCGCCAAAAAAACTCATAGGGAGGAAAAAATAAAATGAAATGCATAGAGGAAATTTGGACGTTTTTCCGTAAAAAAATTCCTTTTGAACACAATATTTCCCTCCCATTTCGCTTGAAACAGTGGGGAAAAAAAATCAGCGTCCTTGTCACACGCGAATCTCGAATGGCATGGAGAACACGGCCTCACAAATGTATCTACAACTCTGTAATATCAACTTGAAAAATCTCTGACTGAGCCACTCTGAAATCCATGTATTTCCTCATCGACGCAGCTGGAATAAAATGTTTTTCAAAGAAATACAGAAAATAATCGCGACGCCAAGGACCCGAAATTATCCTATAAAACAATTTAAAAATGATTACGCTGTTTGATTGCTCGGCACCCAGTTGATACGATCAACTATAAAATAAATGCCCAATTGTGCCAATGACAGGATTGGAAGAAACCTAAATTTTTTACTGAAAAAATATTCCCTTCCAAGAATTCAGGTGGGAGGAAAATCGACTCTAACAACCTATATTTTAAATTAACTTCAAAAGCCCCGGGGCAAGCTCATTATTCAAATTTATAATTCAATCTTTTATTCAAATGAAACCGGGAGTAAGGCCGTGCCTATATTTTTCCGTCGGAATAAAACAAAAGCGAGAAGAATTTTTAAATTTCATCGCGCAATTCAGTAATTTGGGCGCAGAATTTTTACGGAACACCTTTCATTCTCCTTTCGCCTCACCATCCAAAGGTTACACGCAATAGCTAACAATGAAATCCTCAAAATAATGATAGAGAAAATCTAATTAATCACTACCTCAGGCTAATTTCTTCAACAACGCTTGGAATTCTCAAAACACGTTAGACTAGCAGTGGATGATTCAAGCAAATTTCGACCTCCGGCAAGGATCTGGGTGACTTAAGTCTTATTTGAGGAAAGTCATGAAATTCGGATGAAATTACCTTTCCAATATTCCACATCATTTACACCAGGGTTAAGAAAAAAATGTAACGTTCAAATTAAGAAAAATAAATAATGCTTATGTATACAAGCTGATGACGTTGGACGCGTAACGAAACAGACCGAGCGGAAGAGAGAGAAAAAAATAATAAATGCTGTGAAAGTAAGAGCTGATTAAATGGCTGAGAGAGAATTTAAATAGAATATAATAGAAAATTGAATGTATTATTTCGAGACAAGTGTATCCCTTAGGAACATATATGATTGTACATTTCTTTAGAGTCAAACAAATATTATACTAGATATAATGCGAGATATACAAGATATATTAATACAACAGAATCCGACAAAATATTTAACAAAACGGTAAAATTATAAAGATTCATAAAACATACATAAGATTTCGTACAGTGTAGCACAATATTTAGTTCACATATGATACTTAGTTCACTTGAAGTAATATTTCGTGATATTTCTTTTAAAACTTATTTGCATTTTCAGATATTTTTTATGGAAATAGGTGGCTGCAGTCTTTATAAAGTAAATATTTTATGATAACCAGATAAGAGTCTCAGCATATCTCGGAGGTTACACGCTAGGATTAGGTTGCTTGAGAAATTCAGAACTAATGTTTTTCAGAGCGACACAGAGAATATTATCTTGACGCCTCACTACACCTCCAGGTCTGACAGAATCTATAAAATAAGAGAGATATACTGCCGAACAGATAGATACAAAAACTCGTTCTTTCCGCGCACAATAAGCGGCCACAATAAAAATGAGCTCCACTCAGTACACTCCCATAATACACGTCACCATTTCACCGGGGAGTTTTAAATTCAGTTCTTTTGTTAAGGTAGTTTGAGCGAAATATCATTTTAAGTAGAATTCGATGAATTTGGTCACATTTTGAAGAAAAGTATATCACCCTTCCATCGACACCAAAAATTTAACGCCTTACCACATTAATTTCCGAGATATTTGCCAAAAAATACCAGACGTTTTATATGAGAAAAGGTACGTGAATGCACTCCAGAGAGACCTTATATTAAAAATGAAGCATTTCCTACACTTAGACCTCGTCAAAAAAATCAACAGTGCCTAGTTAGTGTGTTTTCTCAACGATTTGTGAAAATTAATCGTATTGTCACCGCAGTAAATTCTTCGGTATCACAAAAAACTTTCCGTTTTGATGGAGTTTCAAACGAACCGCGTGAAAAAAATGAGTCAAGTTAAAGACTTAATTAGATATTTTGATTTGATTACTTACCATTTCTGTCTCGTAAAATTATATTATTGCACCACTGATAATGCAATAATTAATTCATGTGCTCTACAGCTGGAGAAATTAAAATGTATATATCGACTATGATCTCTATTAAGATCAGGGAACTATCTCGCTCGCACTACCTTAAGAGGACGCATCATGCCCTTCGGTAAGGAAAAGTTCTATCGAAAATCCACAAGATGGCGTCACTCGCACCCGATCGAGGCGTTTTGACGACATGAGTCTCCTACTCCAGGATAACTCTCGCACAAGGCAACAGTCGTCGTTAAATTGTATCCAAGTCTACGGCGCGTAAGTACAGGCAGCGCTAATATAAGATCTGTGAAAGAAGACTGAACTAATTGCATCACCGTCCGAGCACATCATGGCCAAAACCCATTCAGGTTGCTTGTATAAATATACCAATTACAGAGTCTATCTTACATCCGTGACGGCTGTTACTTAGCATTCCGATAGAGGAGGGATTGATACATCTCCATTAGTTTTAGATATGTCAATAATAATAATAGTTTTTATAAAAATACACCCTACATCTTGCCGTTTTCCCGATGGTTTAATTATGCTCCGGGATAAGATTTTCATGTTTCAGATACGAGCCTCCCTTGGAAAAGGTCTACTCTTTATACTATAAAAATTCCAAGTTGATGACGTAAGACTTTAACAAAAAATCTGGGGTCGGAAATCATCACAAATCCGATCTGTCGAGCGGGTGTGATGCGTCGCCTTAAGTTCAGAGTCTACCACACAGCAGTAGTCTATGTGTGGGAAAACTAGAGTAGCCACTAATTTTTGTCACCAAGAGAGAGAGAGAGAGGTTTGAACTTTGAAGCCCAGCCGTTCAAACTTAAAAGGGATTGTCTCTCCTTTCTCTCTCTATCCCTCCGACGGACTCGCTACAACAAGTTGTGCACTCTGACCTTCCCAACTCGGTGGCATTATCACGTGCGCAAAGGGCTGGGTGGGGACGAAGAGCAATCCCGGGCATATCGCAGAATAAACTGCAGGCATGCTGTAAAAGGAGACTTTAGTAGCTTCGTTAGTCCCTCCACCCCATACAAGGCCCCTAACCCCCTCCTCCACACTCCAATCAACCCTACCGCCCTCTTAATCCTCACCCCCTCCCGCTCCCGACCCCCCCAACGATGGCCTTACACCCCAATCTACAACCCTCCTCCCATTTTCCTCTCTCCCCCTTTACCCCCCCCCCACCACGGAACCAATCCCAAAGTCCAACCCCCACACCCTTCCACTCAAAACCCATCACGCTCTCTTCCCTTCACCCCTGTCCTCCCCACTCTAACAGCTTCTCATCAATAAATAAAGATCCGATGAAGAGAGAGAGGAAAAGGCGAGATGGCCTTTGTCTCACGGTGGATGCTTTGGAGGGTGAGGGAGAAGAACTGTTCTCGAAGCGGCTCAGGGATGTGGAGTCGTAGAAGGGGGGGGAGAGTAACTGACGGACGGAAAGCTAAGGGTACGGGGAATAGAATTTCTGGAAGAGGATGAGGAGGAATACAGACTTGGGGGAAGGGTTTCTCATATTAGGTGCGTGGGCTGCGACGAATCTTCACATGCACAGATCTAAATGTCACGGCCTAATTTGGTGGTCTGTTAACCCTTTGAGTGCGGCAAGACATGATATCACGTCATGGTTGTCTTTGCGCTGCTGCTGATGACGTGATATCACGTCATGGGTACCGTGAGTGTTCCAGCTTTTACTAGGGGGCCTATTAAAAGTTCCCTTTGAGTGCGGCATGACGTGACATGACGTCATGGTTGTCTTTACGCTGGTGCTGATGACGTGATATCACGTCATGGGTACCGTGAGTGTTCCAGCTTTTACTAGGGGGCCTAGTAGAAGTTCCCTAATGAAAGCTGGAACACTCACGGTACCATTGACGTAATATCACGTCATCAGCACCAGAGTAAAGACAACCATGACGTGGTATCACGTCATTCCGCACTCAAAGGGTTAAGTCGTAAAATTTTGTCACCCCTTCTGAATGGAGTAGAAAGTTGGGGCACTTAAAAAATAACTACACTGTGAAAGACTGAATTCTTTCGAAAAGCTGATTTGCTACGGAATTTCACAGATACCATACAGAAATACAGAAGGAACAACTTGCGAAGAAGTCACGACGAAAATTCACCGAAAAATATTCCTATAAACTGTGGTTGAGGGAACGTAAATGACATACTAGAGTCAAGGAAAGTACAAAATATCAACTTCCATAGATGATTACCGAAGGGCTCAGAGAGAGTTAATAAATTAGAGGGCAAATAAGGCCATAATGACTAAAGAATTAAAGAGACCGTGTGACAAAAGATAAGTCTTTTATATTAAAAAACCTTTTTAAGAACAGGCTAGAAGCCTTTGAAACCTGGTGCTGGAGGAGGATGCTGAAGATAAAATAGAGGGACGAAATAATAAATGATGAAATTTAAGGAAGAGAAGAGGAAAGCACCATATGGAGCACCATACAGGGAAGAAGAACCAGATGGATTGGACACACCCTGAGGGGTAATGGGTTTGTGAAGAACATAATTGGAGGCAAAATAGAAGAAAAAGTCCCCAGAGGAAGACCCAGGAATAAGTTCATGGAGCAAATAAAGAAGAAAGTACATAGGAAGAGATACCAGGAGGTAAGGGAATTAGAGTTAGATAGAGAAGGATGGACGGCTGCAGACAAGCAGTCTTAGGATTTAACAACCAATAAATGATCCTTTATAGCCAAGGTATGAAAAAAGTGGTCGGTGGCATTCATTGGCCATAAGCATTAGAGGAAGAATCGTTCAAGTATGAAAACTTATCCTTTTTAATCGGTATTGATGGCATAGCCTATGTATTGCATGAAGGCATGTTTATTAACGCGGCATTTAATATTCAATCCATGCATTGTTCTTCTGAAAGTTTTTTTGATACACCTAAGAGTTCGAGGTATCTGGCGTGGTTTGATCTTAATCTGAGGCGAGCTCTGCATGCCAGAAGTGGAATCACTCCGAACCAACTGCCCTGAAGTTGGCTTTTACGGCTGATGTAGAAGTAGAAAAAGTTGGCGGCATGTGGCAGGGGAAGAGAATGAGTAGGGTTGTACGAACCAGGGTCGAGATAAAGGCAAGCGGGGAAGAGGGTATGAGGGGGTGAAGTTAGCACTGGGGATTACGTGGGGGAGTTGCGAAGTATCGCCAGGGTTCCAGGGAACGCCGAGACGAGGTTCTGTTGGTGGGGCGGCATGGGTAAGACGAAAGGCAGTGCTGGGTATTGTTAAAGAGGGGATGGAGAGACTTCGTTTACTCCTACAACTACATTGAAACCGTTCGGCAGTCACCACAGCCAGGGTGGCACGTCGGGAAAGGGAGCGTTAAGGACAATATCCGCCCCGTCGCGGACGGCCAAAATAAAGCAGGTAACTCGGTCGGGATACGAGGGGGAGGGTTAGAAGAAATTAAAGGAAAACAGAATGAATGTTGACGCAGAAAAAAATAAACCAACCGACGCTGCCACTCTTTCAAAGGTTTACCTACCGGAGGGGGGCGGGGGAGGAAGATAGGCGGCAGGGGGGATAAAAATTATAGCCGGTATTATACGAGCCGCAGGAAATTTCCTCTCAACCCCGTTCATTACGGAGACCAATGGTATACAACGGGGCCGTCTGAATCAATTCCAACCCCCATACGAGACTCTCTCTAGCCCTCATCTAGTACTCCCTTTGGTGTGGTCAGCTACGATAAAAAAAGTCATGGCAACGGTTCGTACAGGGGATTGTCGATATCCACACTTATTTCGGATTTTAGTAAGAGAAACAGGGCAAAATTACTAAAAAAAGAGGTATAAATTGAAAAAAAAAATTAAAAAGCTACTAGAATATTTTAATCAGCCTGTCTCTCGGGCGATGCATTAATGTGAGATTTATTCATTTCATAAAAATATAAATATAGCATAAGGTAAAAATTATCCCAAAACGTTTATGGCTTAATATTTACATCGGAGTAAAAAATTAACAGTGGTGAATATTTTTTAGAAAATAATTTGAGCTCGAAAGTTTGAAAACGTCTAAAAATCACATAACGTCATTTGCTTTTCTTATAATATATCTAAGCCTTTGTAACTGGTTGCTTGGTTTACCGATTAATTTATAGCAGAATTATGGAAGCATTCTCTCAACTTTTCTACCTTACCATAACTAAAAACCTGTTAGCACTATGAATATCACATGGGTATTGAGGCACGATAGTAAGAAAGATATTTAAAGTAATAAGATCAGAGCATTCCGAATGCCATACAAATTATGAAGATGCGAAGAGCAAAGATATGCAGAGCAGAAGTAAGGGGAAAGAGCGAAAGTGTATTTCTGGAAGAAATAATATAAATATCCAAGGCCATACTCCCCTTCGACAGTTCTCTTTGATAGTCCTGTAACACTGACTCTGATCTCATTATATCCTCCACACTGCCATAACCTAGCATACCTTTCATGCTTCCATTACATGTATGCCCTAACTTATACACGCCGTCTTATTTTTTAAACTCCTTATATTTCTTCTATTAAAGAATACCTTCCACCACATTCACCCATTCCTTTCTCTGCCCATACTTTCCTCTCGCACAATTCACTAACCTGTCATAAATCTACAAATTTTGAGGTGCACAAAATAGGTAACCATGAAAGAATAAAGTGGTTAGCCTCAAAAATTCAATTGGGGGGGGGGGGGGGGGAAAGGCGGCTAACCAATCAACGGATTTATGACCGCTGATGGCGATGACTTTACTCAAAACTTTTATTCAGTTTAGGACTACTTTTTTATCAATTTTTTTATACGAGAGTGATAACTCACAATGCTCACGTGACGATGGTGTATTCACTTATCCATAGGCATCCAAATGGAGTAAATTCAATTCACCTTTGATTAATGAATGAATGAATGAATAATTTATTAATTGTCCTGGGGATATACCCCTTAAGAACAAAAGCAATTTACATTTTTTGAGCAACATAAAGAGCAAAATCAACAATTTGGACAGTAACATAATGAAAAAATTAAGTATAAATTAATACCATTTTACAATGCTGAATGCAAAGTTTTTTGGAAATCATATCATACAACAAATTCATCTGCATACATTTCTGGATTTACATTAATTACAACAATATGCAAAATTATAACAATATGCAAAATAATAACAACATTTAGTGGTCAGAAAGTAACATATTATAATATTTTATCTTAAAACTAGCAACGGAAGAACAATTTTTTATGTTTTTGGGCAGGGTGTTCCAGAGATGACACGCAGTGACCAAGAAAGAATTTTGGAACTTCGTTGTGCGGTGACTAGGAAAGTAAAGATACTCAGGATCACATCTAGTGCACATATCCATAGTGGAAGGTTTCACGGAAAACATGTCGAATAAATATTCAGGGGATTTTTCTTGAAATAAGCAATACAAGTTGAATCCGAGGAAATATTTCCTTCGGGTTTTAACATCGAGCCATCTAAGTTCATTGTAGTAGGGGGTCATGTGGACATCTCTGCGAAGTTTAAAAATAACCTTAATGCATGAATTTAGAGCACGGTGCAGTGTGGTGTTATCTTCTTCATTTAAGTCGTTGTAAACTAGACAACAGTAATCAATAACGGGAAAAACCATTACGATTGATTACGTCCGGAGAGCGAGGTTACATCATGATACTTTCCCGTAAGTTTATTCTCTCATACTGTGGATCGAACACAAAATAAAGAGGAAACCTCGACGGTTCGACGCCATAAGGACTTCCTCCCGAGACTTGCACGGCGCTCTCCTCCATTGTGCCTTGCGGAAGAGAGCGGAAGTCTCTTTGCCCTTTCTCGATTGGAGCCCGAGGCGAGCGCATCTCCCTTTTAAGGACACCATCGTCTCGAAGAGGCGAAAGGGGGCACCACACCTATTCCCACCCGAGTATGCACGACGGTCTACCTTCTCCATGAAGAAAAGGAAAAAAAATAATAAAACACGCTCGCATATTTACGGGAATGAATTATTTAAAAAGGCGACCCTCGATACAGACGCATGCGGAAACGCGAGGAAGAAAATTTCCGGCTGAGAAGGAACCTCGGGGTAAGGAAGAGGACTACTTAAAAAGAGACTGCACGCACTGGCCGCGGAGGAAAGAGGCAAAGATTCAGGAAGAAAGACGGATAGAGGGGGAGCGCTCTTAAAAGTTTTAATAAGAGCCGAGAGAGAGAGAGAGAAACTGCAATGGTAAGGACCCGAGCGCGATCTTCTCCTTCACGGTGCAATTCCCAAGCCGATTCCTTGGAGATGGCGCGAAGCTCTTCCATAAAATTTTTAAAGAAAAACAAACCTAGACGCCCTTGAAAAATAATATATATGAGTTTGGCAGGAGGTGCAGCGCGTGCGGTGGGGGTGGGAGAGGAGAGAAGGGGATTAGAGTCTTGGGACACGGACAAGGGGTGGAGAGACGGAGCTATGTATTAGTAAAGGGGGCGCATGGGAGAGACAACACGACGGGGCGAAGGGATGGGCGATTGGACCAGGGTTTTGACGGAAGGGTACGATCCTAGGGGACGTAAACCATTTACTTACGTATTTATTTATTCATTTACTTATTCAACATTGACTTTTATTAAAGCTCCGACGAGATTGAGCCTAGGAAGTCGCCTTCCTTCCCACCTAGTTCCAGTGACAGCTACGGCGAGCATAAATATTTCTGCTTTTTTTTATCCGTGCTTCCCCCCCACACAGTCTGCGCAGAAGGGCGGGTTTGCAAAGGGACGAGGGATGAAAAATATTTCCCCGCGACGGACCCACCCAACGAGGGAAAAACAAATGACGGCCATCAACTGCATTTGACAATCCGTAATGGCGCTCACTTTTCGCACTTTCTGGATGAATGACGCGTTCCCTAATGGATGTTACGATTCTCCCACGAGTGGGAAAACGGGAGTGACCAACACATGTAACGCGTCCGCGTTGTCCGGAGCGAAATTGAATTTTTATCGCGGGAATTGTGGTAACGACGTAAAAGAATTGCAATACACGCTTTATATACCGTTGTCGTGGGGCATGCGCACCATCTCTGTGCGCTTCGAGTAAGTTCATCTACATCAACACATTTCCCTCTGAGCCCTGAGGTTGTTTGGCAGGTCCAAATGGAACCAAATGGACAAAACACTTTCATCAACATGGGCTACACCATAGGTATGCTACCAAAGCTACAGAAACTATTCGTATTAATAACTATCGCAACTGCGTAAACGAGATACAATAGTAAAGCGGAGTCATGGAAAACGTGATTTAGTTTCAACGAGGCAGATGAATATACAAACATTAGGAAGCAAGTTAACTAATCAACTAAACTCTGAATACAATTGAGACACACTAGTCAAGGGAAGCTGTGTCCGGGGTAACCCCTTCGCGCGTGGCATCAAACAGTAAGTTATACGGCTGACAATGCCTCGAAAGATTGCTCCAAAGTAGCATATTAATTGTTAAAATAAATCCCGTCTTAGACGTTACTGCCTTCAATACGAAATTTTGAACTACATAAAACCAAGGCAGCAAAAACTAGTGTACGTGGAAGAACTTTCCCATCTTGGCAGAAGGATCACTAGGGATGAAAGAAGCAAGAAAGACACTGTAAGCAGGATAGCCCAAGTAGAGAAGGCATTTACCGGAAGAGGAGTCGGCTGACAGCTAGTAACACAAAGCTGGATTTGAGGGAGCACTTAGTCAAAAATATATATTCGAAATAAGCTCTCAAACGGCAGAAAAATCTGAACCATAATAGCAGCAGAGCAATGGAGACTTAGGGTTACCGAAGAATGATAAACGCTAAAATAGACGTAGAAAATCTCCAACGACAAGTCCTACAAAAAGCTAGAGAGAAAATTAGTGTCATGATTAAAAAACTGAATGTCAGAAGTGACAACTTTATTGGACATTTCTTGCGACAACAAAGATTATTGAAAAAGGTAATGGAATGAAAAATGTAAGGGAACAATCACAGAGGTAGAACAAGATATGAAGACATCAGGCAACTCAAGAAGGATGTCAAAGAGAAAAGTTACAAAGGATTGAAGGGGTTTTCTGACGGGAGAATGGAGTGGAGAGCTGCAGCAAAACAATCTTTGCAATAAAAGACTGCCAATGTAGACGAGGAAATGAATGCAACATTTCATTGAAAAGAATTACCGACGGTATAAATGCCATTAGTGATTAATTATGACTGATATCAACGGGAATAACCTGGATCAGAAATATTCGCAAGAGACCATCGTACTTTAAAACGAAATGGTTTGCCTTAAAAAAAGTCAAACGAGTTTGCCCTAGTTTGGCATATTGTTCAGTTTTTCCTCCGATTGGTGATCCTCATAACGTCTTCCTCTCCTTATTTCGTTCCTCTTCCACGCATTCCCAGGGTTCTCCCCTCTATTAATCTCTTCAACATTCCCTCTTCTTTCAATACGACCTCCATCCATCTCGTCTACCCCCTTAAAACCTTTGCCACCAGCTTCCTCTCCTTTTCAACCATATCCATTACCTCCTCGTTCATTCTTATCGCCATATGGCTCACCCTCTCCATCCTTCTCCACATCCACATCTCAAACGCCTTAACCTTTAGATAGTTAAAACAAGCTTGAGATGCAAACTAACAGAAAACGCAGTATCTGGGCCCAATAGTGTTAATTCCTCAATGGGTTACCATTTCTGACGTCTGATGTACCAGTCCGCTCTCTCCCCATCAACAATTCTTTGCAAGGGTTGTGCGCGAACCCATCTATAGTACACAAAATCGAAGCTTGCACGCTAAATAAAAACGAACATCATCCCGCGTGCGTCATTTACGGCTCCCGAAATTTCGAGCTGACCGATCGGGCACGGAATCGCCAGAACGATGAGGTCGGGTGAAATAAAGCTATCGTGACTTTCCCTTACTCACGACCACCATTGTCAAGGGCGTCCATAAAACTGTTCGGTCGTTAAAATAATTACCCTCCTGGAACGGAATGGGAAACTGACAAGACCGACTCACGGCCGAGCATTTGGGGCGTCCCCATGAGTCAAAGCTGTGATTGAGCGGCTCATTAAGCTGAAACAGCTCATTAGGGGCGGGAAACGCTTTGCTAGCGTTTTTGCGCCCCCACTCACTCCGCGATAACGCGCACATACAACATTTGTTTTTTTGCGCCGCCGATTGATAAACGTCAAGTTCCGTTCGCATTTTGCTTCATTTGTTGAAACAAAGTCACAACTAATGATAAAGGAGCATACTTATTACGTCAGAAGTAATCACAGTAGTAACGCGACAGAAACCTCCAGCCAAATATCCTGCCGACGCAGCAAAACTCGAAAGGCATACGAATACCAATCATTTGATGTCTAACAATGCCTATCTGTCTCGGCTTCCCACCGCTAATTCTTCCAAGACAAGTCTCCAGCGTTTTAGCATCTTCAATCACTCCCTGCATCTACTTTCTATGCTTCCTCATGATATCCTTAAGCAGATTTCTGCCCCTCCGCCCCTGATAGAAGCAATCTACAGTCAAGATCGGTTCAAATGGAAACTGTAACACGCATTCTGATCTTCCACGGCAGTTAGTTCTTGCCTCCGTGCAATATTTCGTTCTCCAGCAGGAGATAAGTCCTGCCCCTCTTCATCCCATGCGTTAAGCTTATTCCGTATCTTCCCCTTCTTCGCAACCCTAATATCCGCCCCTTAGTTACGACTTTCAGCATCCCTTTGCATCTAATTACCTGTTTCAAAACACCTACTTTACCTCTTCCTTATCTCCTTCAGATGTTTCCTCTCCTCGCCCGACGTTTCAAGCGCTTCCTCGTTTGCCATCTTCACCGCCCGCCGAATTTTATCCGTACTCTTTCTACCTATATTATGCCTAATACGGCGTTGCCTGGACCAGTTAAACAAGATGGTACTTTTCACAATAGTCTCATTTAATGACGACCAGTTCCATCAGTCAATGATGACTACAATTCGATGTCATCATTAAGATGATATCGATGATCAGCAGAGAAATCTATTACGAAAAATTACAAAGTCATTTTACTGGGTCGGTAATCATGAAGTTTTACCAAGCTAGGCCCGAGATTATGGAATTCATAAAACAAATTTGTTTGCTTTCCCTTCGCTCAATCGCACATTCTCATCCTTTTCCCTCGAATCGAATGAGCCGATAGGTAGGTATCAGCATTGGCAATCTCTTGGAGAAAATAAACCCTTGGATGAAGGTTAACGAATCAAGCAATATTTTGTGGAAATTGGTTTCAGATATCATGACCTCAGAAAAAAGAAGTTTTCATATTTCCAAACTATTTTTACGGCCACACGCAGGCCAAGGTTTCGACAATACTATGTTATTTTCAACAAATAAACAATACAGATAAAAACGGTAAAAACCATATTAGCAAAACAAAGGTATAAACCAAATTAGCTAGTGACATAAAAACTTACTGTTGTCAAAATCTAGGTCGAAATTGTGTAAATTACAATTTTTGTGGAAGTGTCACAGGGTTCTTTTTTTTGAGATCATGATACCCGAAACCCTTGCCTACTTGCCACCGATATGCGAAACAAGTCTCTTAATTAGAGGCGTGTATAAAAAAACACGGAAAACTCCACGTGCACCCCAATGCAGTGATAAAATCCCGCAAGCCATGGAGTCAGTCCTTCAAAAGTCCGAGACCCTGACACCCTTCCCTCACACCCTTCAAACCATCGATAAAAAAACTGACCCTCCACGGCCGCGAAAAACAGGGAGTACGTCACGTACTTTCCCATCATCGTCATCACCTCATCCACACACACACACGATGTCGACACGTGACGAACAAAGCGAAGGAAAAGAATGAAATTAAAATCACGTGGCGATGCCCTGAGGGTAGATAGATGGTCCGAACCCTTGGTTCTGTCTCTCTCTCTCTCTCTGGACCCACCTCTCCCGAGAGAAGAAGGACGCTCTCTCCTGTCCGACTGAGAGCGGGAGAGGGAGCGGTCGGCGGCGAGCAGAGAGGCGGCGGAAGAGGTCCATGGGTTTTATAATGGGGGGGGGGGGAGAAGGAGCGCGCACTTGAGATTGCAAAAGGGGAACGCGACTGAGGTGAAGGAAGACCGGGGATAGTTGAAGGAGAGGAGAGGGGGGGGCGTGGCGGATGAATGAAATGGGGGAGGATTGGCACGGCGGCTAGGGGATAAGGACGGGGGGGGGTGGCAAAGGGCTTCTGAGAGAGGGGGTGGGTTTTTTTTGTGAAGCATTGAGAGCGGAGAATGGGGATGGTCGCGCGCGGGGGTGGAATAAGAGCTCCTCTCCCGCCCCCTTCCCCACGCCCCCCCGCCCCCCAAGAGGTTGCTTGAGCGCGTGCGGTTTCGTGGATTGCAAGAGCAACGAAGGATGCGACGAGAGGAGAGACCCGAGGACGCAGGAGAGAGGAAAACCAGCCGGGGGAACTCGAGAAGGGGGAGTAGACTGGTGCTTTAATGTGGAGAAGAAGCGAGCAGATAGGGGGTGCGGATGCCCTTATGAGCCCCTGGGCTGGGCAGGACTGGGCAGTTTGAGGGGTCGGGGCTTAAGAGTGAGGACGCACATTGCTAGGATACGAAAGTGACGATATATACCCATAGGAGCACGCATACATGTACGACGCACTTGTACGTGTTTAGGCTTTTTTTAAAGTATTCTACCATTAAAGCTACGTTTTGTTGAATGCCACAGAATCTCCTCCCGGATTTCTATAATTTCAGGGGCGTACCTTCCTCTAGTATATCCTTTTTCGCCTCAGCATACGGTTTAACTAACTTCATTCCATTAAGGTATTCTTTACGTATTCTACCGGTAATGGCAGGTTTTGTTGAATGGCAGAGAATCTCCTCCCGGTTTTCTACACATTTAGGGGCCTATCTCCCTCTAGTATATCCTTTTTCGCCTCTGTATAAGATCTACCCTTCTTCATCCCTTCCATGAAACCTATTCTCTTTCTTCCTCTTCCCCGCTTGCCCTGCATCCTTCCCTCTATCACACTCTTCAGCAACCCATCACCCTTCATTACATCCTTCGGCCATATATCCTGTCTATCTCGGATTTCATTCAAAAGTTTCCTATCCTCGCCGACCATCTCAAGTACTTCCTCGTTAGTCTTCCTTTCTGTCCACGTCACCTTCTCCATCCTTCTCCACACCCACATCTCAAATGCCTGCAGCCTATTCTCATCTTCCATTCTCAGGGTCCACGTTTCTGCCCCATACAACGCTACGCTCCATATCAAGCTCTTCACCAGCCTCTTCTTCACGTCCTTACCCATTGTCCCCGTCATCAGCACCCTTCTATTATCTACTAAACGCCTACTTAGCTAGTGCTATTCTCTTCCGTATGTCTTTGCTACTATGCCCGTTTTCCTCTAGCGTGCTACGTAAGTAATTCGACTGTTCTACTTGCTCTAGTTTGTGTCCTCCAACTTTAATCACAATAACTATTAAGGTTGGGGTCTGACAAATGTTGGGAATAAAGAAATGAATTAAGACAAACTGCAACATAACTCAAGAGAACATTGAAGATCTATTAGTTTTACATTATCTCCGATCCATTATCTCTAAGCAAAGGTTTTCTTAGAATAAAACCAATTTTGACATGATTTTGAATCATATAAGCTTCAATAACTCTGACGTCAACTAATCCGACACTTCCAGCTAACATGACATTAAAGTTAAGACGATGGCTATATGCAAACAGGTATAAATATCTGCCTAATTGAGTCCTTTATGCAGTCACCCCGCCGGAAACTAGTTAATTACAATTTGCAGAACAGTCGCAGTAGCGTGAGGTGATTCATCTACAAAAACGCGAATCAAACTGATTTTGAAAAATAATACTTTTATACGGATAAACTGGAAAAAGTTTCACGCAGGATTCTGGTTGGGGGGGGGGGTTGGTTAGTCAACAGAAACTATCTGAAAAGAAATAATCAGTGGGTAGGAAAGTTAGTGATGCAGAAAACCAATCTTCAGGTTAATTACTCTAGACCAGTGGCTCCCAAAGTGGACGCTACCTTACCTGGGGGTGGTGCCCTAATCTATGGGGGCGAAAAGAGTCATAGGGTTTAAGTGGGGCGGAGGAGGCAGGGTTTTGTCCAATTGTATCACAAATATTCATGCTTTGAGATGAGAAAACTATCCATAAATTAGACATAAAACAGACATCATTGCACAAAATGGTATTTAAAAGTCACTTTTAGGACATTCTGGATTTGCCTATGTTGTCTATGATTTTAAAGCTTACATTTGGGGGGAGTTGGTTCCAGGTTTTTGGAACAAAGGGGGCGATTTCACGAAAAGTTTGGGAAAAAAAAGTAGGAAGTTTGGGTTTGCTCTAGCCCATAGTTTTATATTCACTGATGCATTGGGCCTTTCTCCAAACGAAATAAGAATCGCAATACGATATTGAAATAAGAATACAGCGATGGACCCAAGTCCGATATGCTGGTAATGGAGAGAGAGAGAGAGAGATTTAAGGGGACACAGGATGACTCATCAAAACAGGCTGTACTCGGGAGATGGCGTAAGGATCGCCGGAGTAGGAGTAGGAGGTGTAACGAGCAGATGCGTGCATGAAATATACAAGAAATCGGAATGGATGCCGGGGAAATAACGCCAGGCGTTGTGTGTACGAGTTTGGGGGGAGGGTTGGAATTCTCTGACGGGTGGAAAAGGAGGAGAAGGAGGCAGAGTTGGTAGTGTGGCGTCTGAGGAACAGGAGGAGGATTGCGCAGATGGACGAGGGAACGAGGCTCGTGAAAGAATTATTCACAAGGGGAAGGGACGAGGAAGGGGAGGGAGAGGGAGTTTGAAGGGTATAGGACCCTGTAAGGGGGAGAGGTACGAGCTAGCGAGGAGTCAGGAACGTGGGGGGGGGGGGGCAACGTTAAGCCAGGTGAGCTTGATCCAAGGGGTGGCGATGTAATGGGCAGGTGAGCGGCTGGAGCGTGAGAGGGAAGATTGTCTGAGCGAAGCGTGCCGAGAACTTGCAACGCGGAGTGAGGGAGAAATATAAAAGAATCGGGGAGAAGAGAAAATGCGGACGTAACGAAAGGGAAGGTGAGGAGCAGGATAACGCATGAAGTGAGAAAGCGGGGAAAAAGGGTGGAGGGAGAGAGAGAGAGAAAGGGAGGGAAGCAACGAAGGGGAAGAGTGGACGGGCGGAGGAGACGAACGGCACGCTCCCGCGACGCACGCGAAAGGAAGAGACGCGTGCAGAGGATGGAGGGAAAGAGAGACGGAAGACAAAGGAGGGATTCAGACGTGGAGCGAGAGGATGGAGGAGGCGCGTGAGATGACTGGTGGGGATAAACAGCGGGACGGAGGGATACGCGTGATTCGATCCATCGGAGGGAGAGGAGTGCGAGGCGAACAGGACACGAGGACGCGTATGGAGAGACAAGAGATGATGAGACCAAATGAAAGAGTCTGACGATGAGCGATAGAAGTATCTGAGGGCTGGTTATTTGGGGAGGCGGATGCGATAGGGCTAGAAGAAGAGCGGAGATTTCGGAAACCTTTGAGAAGTTTCCACTACGACTGTGTGAGTCGAAATAAACGCTTCATTCCACAATCTCCAGTATTTTTTTTAGTATTAAACTGGTAAATTGAGGTTTCAATGAAATTGAGAGAATCTTCTCCCGGTTTTCCACTCTTTCAGAGGCCTAACTAAGGCTGGGCGGTATTAGGACCCCTATATCAATAACCAATATCTTAAAATACTAAAAATGGAGCACTATCAATAACCTGGGTTGGACAATTGAACATTGTAAAATATTGGTCTATTGGAAAATTGGAAATATTTTGATAATGAAAATAATAAAAAAATGAAATATTGGTACACACATTGGAAAATATTTAATAAAGCAATATTAACAGGTAAAATTAACAGGTGAAAAATTAAAAAAAACTGTGGCAGAAGTGTATAGAACCAAGCGGGATTACTTCGAAAAATGGACTTTATTAACCATGCAAAAGTCTGTTAATAAAACAATAAAGCCAATGTGAGCCTCTTTTCCCCAGTTATCACTATGAATAATTCATCGCGCCGTCTATTTTCAAAGATTAGGGCGCTCTCCGACCACCCTCCTCGCCGGGTTCCAATATTTAATGCTTGAATTTTTAACAATGGTAATCCAATATTCAATATTCCAATTACAAATATTGGTTCTTCAATATACAATATTCCAATGACAAATATTGGGTTTTTCGAATACCAATATCCAATACAGGATATTGGCATTGGTCGTTCCAAAATTGTGATTTCGGAATCTCAATATAATAAAATATTTATATTGGACCCAATATATTGGAAACCCGCCCAGATCTAGGCCGAACAACCTCAAGTATTTACGTTCTTGCCACGGCATACGATCTACCCAAATTCATCCCGTCCATGAAACCTATTCTCGTTCTTCCCCTTCCCTACTAGCCCAACATCCTTACCTCTATTATACTCATGAGTAACCCAGCGTCCTTTATTTCTTCCTCCAGCCAATAAAAATACTGGTCGGAGCCGATTCTTCAACGAATGGCATCAAGAGGTCCACATTTCAGCCTCCTATCCAACGAAGGAACGCTTGAATGGCTCACCATTCTCTACACACAGCACCCAAACAGGTACCAAGATACCACCGGAAAAAAATAAACGCGAATCAAGCCTCACACCCAACGGATGTGAGTACTACACTTGAAAGGCTCTCCATTCTTACGCGGCATCCCCCAAGATGGGACCGAAATTTGAATGAAAAGTATCCGCTACAGTCTGGATTCGAACCCCAGCCCTCGCGGTGTGGGAAAAGACATTAGATGCGTGAGTGGAAGGTGCGATAAGCAGCAAGGAGGAAAACATAAACGTGAATCAAGCCTCACACCCAACGGATGTGAGTACTACACTTAAAAGGCTCTCCGTTCTTACGCGGCATCCCCCAAGTCGGGACCAAAATTTGAATGAAAAGTATCCGCTACAGCCTGGATTCGAACCCCAGCCCTCGCGGTGTGGGGAAAAACCTTATATGCGTGGGTGGAACGTGCGATAAGCAGCGAGGAGGAAGCGCGCTTGCATCATGGGAGTAGCGAGACGGAAAAGGAGACGAGATAAAGAGGTGGAGAGAGGGAGAGAGTGAGAGAGAGAATAATGGGAGAGAAAGAAGACAAAAGAAGGGAGTGAGACGTGAACGCGAGAGGAAAAAGACACGCGTGAGTTGAAGGGAGGAAAAACAGAAGGGAGGGAGGAGCGAGACAACAAGGTAACACACGAGCGTGCGGCCGGTGAAAAATGAACACGGGATCGTGTTCGACGGAGAGGAAAAGGCGGGCGTAGAAGGTGGCGCCCCGCCCGGAGAAGAAGAAGAAGAAGACGAAAAAAAATGAAGAACGGGCTCCGGTGGAGGAGGAGACGTGTCTGCCTGCTCGGCCACGGCGTATTTGGAAGTGACAATTCCATTTGGATCCCAAAGTCTCCACCACACCATCTCAATCGTCCCTCCCCCCCCATCTTTATCCCTTCCTTGACTTTCCCACCCTCTCCCAACTCCCGCCCTCCTTTCAGAAAAAACACAATAACATGAAAAAATATGCATACACATAAAAAAAGCACGAGATCTATGAAGGGGAGACTGTCTCGTGTCTTAAAAATTCGGCCCTTGTCCGGTACAATCCGATACATTCACTGATTTATGGTTGCGTCTCTGGAATGGAGGGGGGAAAACCTCCAGCTCGGCTTTGGTGCCGTGAGATAGTTTCGAGAATGGGACGACTGCGCTATATATATATATATATATATATATATATATATATATATATATATATGTATATATATATATATATATATATATATATATATAGTCTTCTTCGCTCTTGTGAACAATGTGCTAGTGGCACCGCAATATTAAGAAACTCAGTGTGTGTTCATTTTTTTCTGTTTTTCTGTGTTTAGCGTCTGCCTCTCTCTGGCAAACTGCTCATATATATATATATATATATATATATATATATATATATATATATATATATATATATATATATATATATATATATATATATATATATATATATATATATATACACGATGTGGATAGGATGGAGGAGATAGACACACAAAAAAAGAGACGATCACACTTACATAGCTAGCTTTCGGAACTAGTCCGTCTTCAAGGCGTATCACGGAACAAATGTCGTGTGCGCTGGTGAGGATAGGGGTAGGAGGGGCGGTAGGTTAGGGGAGTGGGGATGGGGGAAGGGGAAGGGGTTTTTCCCAGAGGTTGACGAACGGTTCTTGAAAAGGGGAAATTTTTACCAGCTCGTGTCTTGGCCGGAGAGAGCGGAAGGGGTCGCAGTGAGGGTGGGGGGGGAAGAAGGAAGGGAAGGGGGTAAATGGAAAACAACGGGGAGCGTGCGATTAATGTATTTTATTTAATCCGGGCGCGGCGTACGATTTTAGCAACCAGATTATGGCCAGCTCCTTCTGGCGCACTTCAATTAACGGGGCGTCCGGGGGAAGGGAGATCAATATTGCCACCTCAAAGCACTTGTCAAAGGACAAGCCATGCTTCCGCACATGAGTAGGGACGGGGAAAGTGGAAGATGGGTCTTTACAGGTGCACCGATGGTTATTCATTCTAATATTAAGGGGTGTAATACATTCGCCCACATAAAAACCGGGACATAGTTTACATTGTAACACATAAACTAAGTTGTGGGAGTCGCAAGAGCCGGAGGCTTTGATGTCGAACGGCGTCTCTGTGTTAGGACTCTGAAATGAGGATAGGGGGCGAAACATGTTGCACGTTTTGCACCGTGGTTTGTTGCATCTCTGTGTGGTGGGACGGGGAGTGTCATTCGATGTACCCTCTCGCGAAGAATTGGAGCGAAGAAGATTGGCTAAGTTAGGTGGACGTCTGAAACATACTGTGGGGCATTTGGGTAGGAGATTGGCTGTCGATCTGTTAGTATCTAAAATTGGGAATAAGTCTTTGAGGATGGTCTTGAGTTTTTGGACGCCAGGAAAATATGTGATGTGAAGATTTAGGGCGTCCAGGGGGGTGTCTTTTTTACGTGCCTTTTCAAGAACCGTTCGTCAACCGCTGGGAAAAACCCCTTCCCCTTCCCCCATCCCCACTCCCCTAACCTACCGCCCCTCCTACCCCTATCCTCACCAGCGCACACGACATTTGTTCCGTGATACGCCTTGAAGACGGACTAGTTCCGAAAGCTAGCTATGTAAGTGTGATCGTCTCTTTTTTTGTGTGTCTATCTCCTCCATCCTATCCACATCGTGTGTTCATCGCCGCATGGCTGACTCCAATCCATCAACGTATTTATATATATATATATATATATATATATATATATATATATATATATATATATATATATATATCTTCCGGTTAGTAGCGAAATAAGATGTGATAGACGCTTGGAGATGAAAGTTCAAAAATTCAAATGCCGAAACTCGTAGGACGGTCGCGGTACTGTCACCACTGCCATCCGTGGGCTTGATTTCAATTCTCGAATAGACCCAGAATTTTTCCCCCAGGACGGGAACGCTCCATATATTTTTCGTCGTCGTCAACTGATAAATTCAAATGTAAAAGGAAAATGACCGACTAGGAAGTCACCCGAAGAGCTGAAGAGGAAAAAAAATATTGTTTGTAATGGAATGGACAATAGAGAACACGCAGGAAGAGAGAAACTTACACGAGGGGCTGTTCCGACGTAACAACGATAATTGGCTACGATCATGCATTGCTCTCACATTCCATTGTTAAATCCTCATTTACAAAATTCCCCTAAGGTTTTTTTAGTTTCCGATGTAGCATATCCCAATGAAAATTTCGGCTCCTGCAGTGTTTCGTGTAAATTGAAACAGCTCCGGAAAAAGTGCTTTTGGATTCATAACTCTTATTCCTACAGGATGATAAGTATAGAAGTGTCGTAATTAACAAGAACACTGCAACAAACGCGGCGCTGTAGACATAATGTAGCAGGAAATATCTACTAATTACAGAGATCTTATAACTTCCATCAATTCAAATGGTTGAAGATAAACAAATGATCGGAGAAATCACCAACAAAGAAGGCAGGCAAAAAATTGAAGATCAAAAAACGTAATGAAGAAGAGATTATCTCATTGGGCTCATCTTCCAACTTAACAGTCCGCTGAATACAATAATGAAAGGAGAATTGAGTAGGAAAAATTACAGAGGAAGATCAGGAATGGTTGAGACCACGCAAGCTATGAAATATGTAAGTGTAAATAATTATGTAGAAATAAAGCGGTTAACAGAGAGGAGATTGGAATGGAAAAATACAGTAACCAATCCTCTGCCTGACGGCTGTTAATAATAATAATTATATATAATAATAATAATAGTAAAAATTTCTTTATATCTAACAGCCGAAGCCAATTACTAAATATGTAGTATATAGACGAACACAAACAAACATGCCCAGGGAGGTGTAAATATCCTACCCAGGCGGGACTCGAACCCGCGACCGTCGGTTTGGCAGGCAAGGACTTTACCCCGCCGCCACCGAGTGACTACCAATAAATACAGTTTTAGATGAAAGAAGGAAATCTTAAACTAAATTTTCCATCTGGAGGGTCTAGTCAAAATAAACTATTTCCATCTTCAGCTGGACATTACTTCTGCTCTCATCATTCCATCCGTTACGCTTATGCCAATATAACCAACAGACATGATCTACCGGTTAAGGTAGGTTTTGAAAGAAGTAGGAATTCCTCCGTCTTCCATTCTGGCCACCGCACTTTCTCACTTTCCTCCAAACGCACATATGAAATGCCTGCTGACTTATCTCTACCTATTTTCTCAGAGTCCAAGCTTCCACAACATAAGGCGCAACACTTCATGTTTTCAATCAAAAATATTTCCTTCACATTCTCATACGAGATACCAATCACTCAATCTCGTTTTTTTTAGAACATCCATGTTTTTTAAAAGTATTCTACCGGTAAAGTTAAGTTTCGATGAAAGTCAGAGAATCCTCTCAATCACTCAATCTCTTCTATTTGAGAACATCCATATTTTTTTAAAAGTATTCTACCGGTAAAGTTAAGTTTCGATGAAAGTCAAGAGAATCCTCTCCCCAGTTTTCTACACTTCCATGGCCCTATCCACCTCTACTATTCCCTTTATCCCCTCATTATACGATCTACCCTTCTTCATCCCGTCAATTAACCTATTCTCTTGCATTCCCTTCCCCGCTTGCCCAACATCCTTCCCCCTATCACCCTCTTCAGCAACCCATCACCCTTTATTACATCCTCGAGTCATCTACACGAACTTCCAGATTCCATTCAGAAGTTTCGTTTTCTCTCCCGCCATACTAAACACCTCCTTATTTGTCTTCTTTTCCATCCACCGCACCTTCTCCATTATTAGTTACCGCTATTCGTCTTCAAATGCCTCTGCTAGTAAGCTCATTTCCTTTGCTCAGATAGTTAAATAATTCCGCTTGCTCTCGTATATGCCCTCATACTTCAACCAACAGCCTCGATTTATTCCTCTCATGAATCTAATGACAAGGTGTTTCGAAAAAATAAAACGGTAGATAACATGAGCTTGCTATTAGAAAGCATCATAAAACGATTTAATCCGATGAGTCAAGATAAAGACCCTTGCTTGCGGAGGCCGTGGAAAGGGAGGAAAGAGGGGAAAAATGGCATGCCACACGATATGAGGGGGGGCGAACTCTCCACGACGAATGTCAATATTTGCTTTGAAAAAAAAACAACACACGAAAGTAATCCAAACAAAATAAAAACGAAACACCCAAATTGCTACTCTCTTTAGATATGTATCACCGCAGCCCGTTGTGGTTTTTGATTGAGGTTGCACGCGAGATTTCCCAAAAGAAAAACTGCGACCGAAACCAGAGTTAACTTCGGACAACTTTCGTGGTCTCAGCCCCAACCCTTGAGGAACTCACTTGAAAGTTGTCGATCGGACTTTTCCACAGTTTCATTCAGTTTAATGCATGCCAACAACGGTTTCAATGCACACACGCCTTTCTCGAGGTAATCCATGCTTCAATGTTTCCGCGCCTACTTTTAAATAGTAAACCAAAGAGATTGAGGAGAGGAGATATATTAATTTATTTGACAACTAAGGTCACATGCAGCATGAAGACATTTATTTTAAAGGGAACATAAGGTGAAAAAAATTAAGGCAAACGCAGAAACCTAGCAAGACGACGATACAAATAATAGTCCAATATGGGAAGATAGTAAAATAATAGTCCAATATGGGAAGATAGTAAAATTTACTATGCTTCGGAATGACGTATGGCTTGGTTAGCGAAAAGAGGAGAGGCAAAAAATAAGGCAGCGATTGGTGAGTGATAATCTGGGAGTTGGGATCAGGAGCAGTGAGCGGTGAATTGGGAAGGTATTCCGACATTTATGAAGTAAAACAGGTCATGTCAGTCAGAGGTTGAGTTCAGAGTTCCATTGGTGAGTTGAAGATCATTTAAAGGAACATAGTTTAGAGATTAGTAACGGAGAGTGAGGATTAGACAGCATCGGAGGATAGGTTGCGGAGAAGAAGCACTCTATTTTGTGAAGATGTTATTGATATGTTGAAGATATTTAACATTAGTTGTGACAGTCATCGACCATATAAAGGGAAGAGAGAGGAGAGAACAGGAAGGACAATAAATATGAAATAGGACTGTAGTGCTCTGGGATCTCTAACTTCTGTAAAACGACGTAGTAGGCCAAAACGGGACAAGGTTTAATTTTTGAAAGCATGTATGTGGTCGGCATAGAGAAGTTTCTGGGCCGTCAATACTCAAAGATCTTTTATTGACGAAATCCTGTTCTATCTATCAAAAAACCATCTATAACAAAATGTGAAATCAGGGTAAATATCATTTCAACAGAGGTGGGAAAGAAGGATGAATATTGACGTTGTAAATGGAACCTGTACAAATAAGACCATTAAAGGGAATCTAAATGCATTTATTGAGAAAAGAGGTTGAAGCAGAGACTGCCGAGAAACTTATTACACATCTGGTAGAATATCAAGGAATTGAATGCAAATCGAAGGTCAGAGAAGTCAATTAAGAAACGAAAATTGGTAGGAGAGGAATAAAAATACTGATGCGGGAGTACCTTCTCTTTGAAACTAGCGGCATCGATCAGCAAAGTCACTTTCGTGAAATTAGTTTTTTTTTATCAATCCAGCTTGACTGCTAGCTTTTTTTAAACAGTTATTCCACGAACATCTGAGGATACTTTTTCGATTAAAGGTATTTTCCCAGAAAGGGCAAACCGCTCACTCAGCGCCTATTCTTGTTTTGCAGCTCGCAAAAAGCAGTTCGCATCCCTCGACGTTGGGGCCCATCAAAGTGGCTATGGAGAATTAATCACCGCGTGTTTCTCTATACCGGTGTCTCTCGTCGATTCGACGTTCGACAAGCAATGCTTTGGGCGGACCGTAGACAGAGAGAGAGAGAGAGAGGGAGCTCGCGACCGCGTCCTCGTCATTTCCGAGAGCATTTGCATAATAGTGGGAGAGAGCCTTATATTCGGCGAACGCTCGACTTTGATGGTACTTTGAGGTACTTAGCCCTTGAAGGTAATCGGCATGCCCGCCCGCCCGCCCGCGCATGCGCATCCTGCCCAGTGCTCATTGCTCACAAAGCCTCAATCACGCCCGAACAAACTCCCGAGACTCAACATTTGAAGTGCTTACAACTTGTTAGACTCCGTGAAACACACAGATAGAAAGCCGTTGGAGAACCTCAATTACCGAACGATAATGAACGCTCGCGGTAAGTTCCCTCTAAACATTAGGGATCTAACGGGAAAATTCCTCCCCGGGTGCTTTAATTTCCATCACATTTTGCACTCAAATATAGGTTTTTAAAAGAATAATCTACCGGTTAAGGTAGGTTTTGCTGAATGCCAGAGAATCCCCTCTCGGTTTCCTGCTCTTTCCAAGGCCTACCTCGCTCTAGTATATCCTTTTTCGCCTCAGCATACAATCTAAACTTCTTCATTCCGTCCGCGAAACCTATTCTCTTTCTTCCTCTACCCCAGCTCCCCATCTTCCTTCTCTCTATCACATTCTTGAGCAACCGCTCGCCCCTTATTGCATCCTCCAGCCACCTACTCCGCCAATTTTAAATGTCATTCAAAAGTTTCCTTTCCTTGCTCGCCATCTCAAGCACTTCTTCGTAAGTCTTCCTCTTCGTCCACCTCACCTCACCTTTTTGATCACTCTCCACACCCACATCTCAGATGCCTTGCAGCCTATTCTCGTCCTCCTTTTCTGAGGGTCCACGTTTCTGCAACCACACAACGCCACGCTCCATACCAAGCTCTTCACCAGCCTCTTCTTCATATCCTTTCGCGATGTTTCCGTCATCGGCTCCCTTCCAAATGTAGGATAGTGCAATTAAAGTTCATTCACGTGATAGAAAGCGCAGTAAAGATATGTACATATCGCCTCGTTCATCAAAGTGAGAAAAAATGACGAACGTTATCGCGTAAAAAAGGTTAAAAGTGGCGAGGCTTCATTCCCATCTCTCGCTCATTTGGCGGGTTGTTTTGTAAATAGGGAACACAAGCGCAAAAAAAACTCAGTACGAATGCAAATATCGCCACAGATTCGCGATATTAGTAAATATAAATTTTGATATTTCATCTGATAAAAATTGCCGAGCGCGTCACATTTTGATGGTCTTCGCATTTTTCATTTCCAATTTAATGAAACACATCGCTCCATGAACATCAAATTCAAATACGTTTTTTACGACTCTGCAAACTTCAGTTACGGTCATCAAACAACTATTTCGAGTGTCAACTGTCAGACGAAACGACAGCTGAAATGAGAAGTGGGATACAATATAAGAGCATTACATTTTACATTTTTAACACTATTTTGGACATGCTTTTTGACTAAAGGTATATTTTTTTAGCTTCAAGAGGTACAGTCACTTCATAAAGTATTGCGACACAGTACGCTAGCGGTTTGTATAGGTTGGATGTCGAAGCTCGAAATAAGTTGGCTATCCTGAACTATCTCTCATGGCTATGCTCCTCTTGAATTCCAAAAAATATCATACTGCACCTAGAAATGCTCATAGTCAACAGAGATGGCTCAGGATAGCCAACGTACTTCCAGCTTCGAAAGCCGACCTATACAAACAGTTAAAAGCTAGCGTAGTGTGTCGCGATACTTTATGAAGTGACTGTACATGTGACGTACTTTATAAGTGATCACCAAAACAATTTAAACGGGTTTTAGGCAAGCATATCTAAATACCCGCCGAAGATATCACTCTCAGGAACGATAATTCTCTCGAAAAGCGACATGTGGTATCGGTAAAAAATATATAAAAAATTATTTGATGATTTTGGGTGAAGCATCCACCACAAAAACATTGGGCAGTGGCCTTTTGCTCGGCGGAGTGAACCATCCTTACCTGATTGTAAATGATTCCAGAACACATATAATTGGTTACAGAGCATAAAAGCGGTACGCGTTCGGAAATACCAATCGAAAAAAGGTATCCTCGTGCCAATTATGATGGCCACCACGAGGCTAAGTGCAGATTTCCAATCCAGAGACCAAGCGCGATAGGGTTATAACGCTTGCGCGCGTGATTGGGGTTTTTACGGCTCACGTCCGCACGCCGATCCGTCACTCAAACGCTGAATCTTCTCGGGCGAAATCGGAAAAATATTCAATTTGCTCCCGGATGCGGCGAACCGCTTTTCGGGGGAGATGCTCCGCAAAATTCGCTCGCGTCTGTGGCTTCGTGTGATTGTCACTCTGAATTCGCGTGGCTTTCGCAAAAGTTCCCTCACCCACCGATATCAACACGACCCACAGATTGCACGATCAAAAGTTATGGTCACAACTTGTCTACGACTTCATGCGACGCGATTTTTTTAGATTCAATTCAAAAGTTGATTTAATTCATCAAGCTGATAAAGTCGGGTAGGTTCGCTGACGACCAAAAGTTGGTTGGTAGATCGTAGAATGGAATCAAAAAAATTAATGAATGCATAAGAAATTCAGGGCGAGAAATACGGAATGACGATTAATCATAGGAAAAGAAATTTAATTAGGTTTTCTAGGACAAAGTAAAAAAGTCGGCCCCGGTAGCGGCGGGGTAAAGTCCTCGCCTGCTCTAATAAATTACTCTGAAGGCTTTAGACGTGGCCCAACAATGGGTAACCAGGGACGCGGAAGTAAAATAAATATTGAAAGAGAAGAGGAGAGAGAGGGAGACGGTCATGAGTGAGGGGACGAAAGACGTTTTCAGTGAGTGTTCCATAAAGTAGAAAAAGAAGGATAGAGAAGGAGCGGTGGACGGAAAGAAAGGAGCTTGTGGGGCCATAATGTAACATTCACTTTAATTGTCACATGATATTTCTAAATAACCCGAGGGTCGCGGGTTCGAGTCTCGCCTGGGTAGATTACTCACTGCCCAGGACATGGGTGTTTGTGTTCGTCAAAGATATATTAAAATATTTGCAATTGGGGAAACCTGTAAGTGTTAAAGACATTATAATTATTATTATTGTTACAAAGAAATTGAAGCTAGTCATAAAAGTAGGAGGGTACACATCGGAGCAAGTCGACTATATTAATTATTTTGGGTACGCTAGAGAAAAATAATCGGCATTGTTACAAAGATATAAGGAGGAGAATAATAGTGACAGAAGTGTTCAGCAGTAGAGAGGAGCTTGCGACTGGGACCAATGATATGGATATTAGGAAAAGGCTGGCGAAGAGCTTTATATAGGTTATGTGGCGTTATGCGGAGCAGAAACATGAACTTTGGGAAAAGAAGACGAGAATGGGCTATCCGCTCTCCAGATGTGGGTGTGGAGAAGGATAGAGAAGGTGCGATGAACGGAAAGAAAGGAGCTTGTGGGGCCATAATGTAACATTCACTTTATTTGTCACATAATATTTCTAAATAAATCACAACACTCGTTTTTACTTAACAGATCACTTCGCTTATTACACTTACAAAGAAAAACTCTATGAAACGCTCACTCAAAACGTCTCTCGTTCCCTTACTCATGACCGTCTCCCTCTCTCTCTCCTCTTCTCTTTCAATATTTATTTTACTTCCGCGTCCCTGGTTACCCATTGTTGGGCCACGACTCAAGCCATCAGAGTAATTTATTAGTTGTTTATTAGTGAATTGAAGGTGTGAGCCGTGGCCCAACAATGGGTAACCAGGGACGCGGAAGTAAAATAAATATTGAAAGAGAAGAGGAGAGAGGAGGAGGAGGCGGTCACGAGTGAGGGGAAGAAAGAAGTTTTGAGTGAGTGTTCCACAAAGATTTTCTTTGTAAGTGTAATAAGCGAAGTGATCTGCGAAGTAAAAACGAGTGTAGTGATTTATTTAGAAATATTATGTGACAAATAAAGTGAATGTACTATGGGCAGGCGGGGAAAAAGGAGAATAGTTTTTACTGACCGGAAGAGGAAGTGTATGACTTTTGCTACGACGAATTTTGCTAATGAAACATTATACGCTAATAGGGCCTTCCCTTTTGTAAAAATTCAGCAAGTTGTGACAAGCTTCCTCTTACGCCTACGCTTTCCGTAAGATTACTCAATTGCGATGCTTATTCGATGATTTTGATAATAAACCTGAGTATCATGGCTTCCTAAGATCTGAATATGTATACTTGATGTAATGATGTATCTCTTTCGCTGTATTACACTGAAGTCCGCACATTGCCAACTCGCCTAGCAAGATGCAGAATGCGAAACCGACAAAATAATAAAGAATAGGGAGCATGTAGGTACATTGAAAGTGGAGATAGAAAATAGGGCCGTTTGTATACATCCTGATATAACGAAACTTAAAACGTTGAGACACTGCGATGCTTTCTTTGATACTTTTGATAACGCTTATGAGTTCATTTGATGTACAGAGTCTTTTGACTCTTCTTTAGATTAGCATGAGCTAGTTTCTCAAGACAACTGTAGAGAAATTAACGTTGTTTTAAAAGCTTTAGTTATAATTAAATTTCGCCACGTTAATTCCAGATAACTTTCACTCATTTGAATCGACTTTAGCTTCATGAAAACCATCGTCCTCCGAGCACATCTTTCTTGACTAATTATGACTTATACATCAGATAAAATTATTATTTTCTTATCAAATGCCTGCGTCGGTTTCCCCCTTCTTAAATTATCACTATGATCTAACTATGTCTAAAATCTGTACATTGAAACTCGCCGAAAAAAAGGGGGGAAAAGCAGCCGAAGTGATACTTTTCGTGAGTTTGCTCATGCACGTCAGTCAGTGGCTTCGAGCGATATTATTCCCAATTTTTCGTTGTTTTTACAGTTTTCTCCACCACTGATATCTACGCGACCCACGCACTGCAAGATCAAACACAATGGTCGCCAAATCACCACAAAATGACAACAGAAACCAAGGAGAAGTGTTAACCAATCATCTACAGCTACATAATACCCTGCGAGCCACCACGAGGGTGTGTGGCAGGGGGTGAAGATCACCAAACATGCACTATTGACATACAACTAGGATATTTAATGAAGGCATGATAGATAATAGGGTCACATGGTTAGTATCTACATAATAAGAAAGGGATTATTGGTTGTTATTACATGCATCATGCACTACAGACTACTCTAACTATATTTCACCTACCTATCCCTTTGCTACGCTGCCTATTGTTCTCTCTTATAGTACGCGGGAAAAATGACATTTTAAATCTATCGTTACGACAATCTATCTCTCTAATCTTGTTAATATGATCAAACCTAGCATAATACGCAGGGGTTCTCAATATATATCTAACGTCATCTGTGAACAAATCGGTTTCGAATTTACTTAAAAGGTTTAAACTAAATTTTAACCTGGGTTCTGATAGTAATTCCCATCCTAGTTCTTCTACTAAATTCGTAACACTTATACAATTATCATAACGGCCTTTAACAAACCTATCGAATCTCCTTTGCACACGCTCTAATTCTTTCATCATATCTTCCTCGTACGGATCCCATATACTAGCGGCATATTCTAAATGAGGCCCGACAAGTGTAAAATAGCTTCTTTCTCGTACTCTCTCATCGCATTTGCCTAGAACCCTTTTTAGGAAACCTAATCTACGATTTGCTACACTAGTTATTTCCCTGATGTGTTTTCCCCATGATATGTCTTCAGTGATGGTAACGCCTAAGTATTTAATAGACTCTACGTTAGATATTTTATTTTCTTTGATGCAATAATCATTCCTGTACACATCATTTGCATCATGTTGCAAACGACATGCAAAAAATATATATCGCGTAAGTGATACTAAAATCGCTCCATATCCAATAAAAACTAATCACCAACTCTCAATTAATCGATAATACTGCTTTGAGCTACCGATCACTCATATGGAATCCACGAAGGACAGCTACGGAAATTTAAATCACCCTATAATTAGCAAAAATCCATGAATCTAGATCATAAGCTCGCACGAGATCGCATTCTTTTAAGCATTCCACTCTATTATTCCTACGCCAAGTTAGTCTAGTGCAGTTGGTACCACTGTAGGTATGATCACGGTCTAGAGAAAAGGAATGGCAAAACTTTATTTCCTTAAAAAAGTTTTTCTTTCAAATTGATATAAACATACGCTTTCCTATCAAGTTGTATAAATGTAGAAAAGATGAGTTAACTTATGAGTATAAGCTTTAAAATGAAGTCCTGAAGTGCAATAACGGCAAAGGGTTTTAGTAAGAAAGAGGATTAAATATTAGCCCAGACCTCGATGTGGAGCACACAATCGTATTTCTGCGAAAAAATAGGAAGATGCAATAAACATGACATGAAAGCCTTCAGAGAGCGCTTTTATAGGACTGGGGAAGCGTGTTTCAGAAGGCAGGAAAAAAGAATAAGACTCGAGATAGGAAAAAAAACAACGGCTATTTGGAGATATAAGCATTGGACAAGGCATTAAAAGATGAAATGGAATACCTTAACACTCAAAAGACTAAAGGCAGGGACACAATCAACGTGTACGTGTGACGCGAGACATTAACGGGACAACGGGAGACGGGGAACGCAAGTCAGCGGACACAATCGACGTTAACACGGCCCGGAGTAACAATTGACTAACGCAGGCGCAGCTAAGAGATCAGGTGTAAACAAGTGTGAAAGTAAATAAGTTGTCTTCGCCAAGAGCTATCTTCAGCAGTTGGATAAATCTCCCGACAGATGGTTCCCATTTCCGGATTCTCAGGACTATTCTGATTGGTTTCTCTTGTACGGGACACGGGAAGAGATGAAAGTTGCCCATCTCTCGCGTGCACGTACTCCCCACGTACACGTTGATTGTGTCCGTTCGCTATACTTTCCCGTCAGCCATCTTTTCGCGTATATTCCCGTTAACGGCTCACGTTACACGTACGCGTTGATTGTGTCCCAGCCTTTAGAGTCGATTGCATACAGCGCGATGACAGTCTTTTGAGAAAAGATAACAATGAGGGTATTGGAAGAAATGAGGCAAGTAAATCTCAGGGATGAGTGATTAGGTAATTAGTGGAGATGGGAAAATGAATGACAGCGCAAGAAATTAAAGTTTTTCATGCTTGAAGGTGATTTAATCCTTTCGCTGCTACGAACGTAGCAGTTACGTTGGCCCGGTTGATTGCTATGAACGTAGCTCCTACGTTCCTTTGGCAATTGGTCGTTCCTACTCACGCTACCGAACTTTCTTTTTCCGCGAATTCCATTCAACCAAGTTCATTGTTATGCATTGTACTAATCCCATCCCGGGAGCTAGAGTGACTATTGAGTTGCAGGAGCAACGTAGGGCATACTTTCTGAGCCAACGTAGGTTACTGTTCACTTTCTCGCCGCACAGGGGCTGGAACGTCTCTGCAGTTTTACCGCAGCGAAAGGGTTAATTCTTATCAGCTTCAAAACTATCCTTGACAACAGACTACCCATTTCTATACATACAGTCAACAAGCGTTGAACCGGGTATTTAACACACTCTTTGAAGCGTCAAAGTCAAAATGCCGCTTTACACGTCACATTTTTATCTCACCAACGAATGTATACGAATACATACATAGAATGTACGAGAAAATGAGTGGAATTAGAGCAGGCTCCGTTTCTTTTTCAGTCATTCAGACAATCTCACAATACGCCGCTTCTCAAGGTACAATTTTCCTCATAAAACAGTTCACGCATTCGTTTGCGCGATAAAATGCACCGCGTAAAGCGGCCTTGAGAATAAATCTGCATCGTAAAATTCGTTAGATTCCGAAGCATGAAATTTTGATTCATAACTAAATCATTAGAATGGCGTACTGTAGCTTTGGAAAACATTCACGGGTAAAAATTAAGATTGATGTATGCAGCAATAAGCCCCCTCTCGGGCAAATATCGCAGTCGTACGGTCTGGATTTCGACGGATGGGTATGCGAGTTAAACGCAGAATCAAAATGCTACTTGCAGGCACTATGGCAGACAGCCTTCATTGCGTTCTAGAGCAAACCGAAGTCGATTATTACCGATATCGACACCTACTGCTACATAAGTAAGAGTTTACACATCACAGTACCTCAGGGAATGGGACTTCTAAGGCTACTTCCATAGAAATGTAGCTTCAGTGTGCAAATCCTCCTTAACTCTCACGATTACGAGCTCAGAAGTCGATTCCATTAGAGGAACGTTGAGAGCTAGTAGTTTGGTTCGAGCCATCGAAACAAACTCTCCGTTTCCGGATGAATTGTTTATGCCCCAAACTTGCCAAGGCCCTTTCAATCCACACACAAAACTCTTGCGAGCCTGCCGTTTCCCTCCTCAACAGCCACCCTCCCTTTTTTTTACCGTCTTCCGCGGGATTTCGTCACCTCGACCGATAGAGGTCGCATTCCGCTTTTACGCCTCCGCGTGCGCCTCGCGAGCCTCGTATGTTTTCGCAGCGCAAACAACCCGAGTCTCGACGTGGTGGGGACGGACGGGGTCCCGCCGCTGCCGCAGCACAGTTTCTGCTCTGCTCCCGACTGCTCGGCGAGGGGCTGTAAAAGCCCTTTCGCGCCGGCATCCGAAATTTATCGAGCCATTCAAACGGAAAACACTGATGTAAACAGTCGCAGGGAGGAAGGAGGAGAAATGCACGCGCGCTAATGACGCGGGCGGTAAAACAAACAGTTAATGCTGAATTAATTGCGGGAATTGCGGTCGGAGAGGCGGATGGAGGCTTTGTGGAAGACGGAGAGCGGTTTCCCCACCGGAGACGGAGAGGGCTTGGGGGAGGAACAGTCTCAGCTCACTCCGCAACCAAGACGGCTGGCAAAGTGTGTTGTTTGCCGAGCGATTCTCTAGAGTCAGAATTGTCGCCAAGGAAAGGGAGCCTGACTTTGTCGCGTCTCGGCTTCGATCTAATTGCCGGTTCATGTTGAACCGGCGAGCATAACTTTAGAATAATTACTAAAGAACACTAAGGGTGCGCGAAGACTCAAGATTGCCCTTTCATTTTGATCGAATTCAAGCTAAGTAATCAAAAACGGGAGATAGGATATTTTACAAAAAAGAGAAAAAAATTACTGAAGAGTAGAACAGGATAAGACTGAACGGAACAATCTATAGAAAAGAACAAGATGGATTGGATACACCCTAGGAACAATGGGTTTGTGAAGGACATAACTGAAGGAAAAATAGAAGGAAAAGTACCTCAAAAATTCAAAGCGAGTAACCAGAACGTCAAAAAATTAATTTTGACCGCCTAATTTCCGGATCTGTGCCGCTGGGCGACGCGTCTTCGAAGGTCTGCTACAGGGGAGAAGACGAACCATGCGTGACCGTCTGGCAGAAAACAGAAATGAGCTCTACTCTTAGCGAATGTCTATAACATTGGAGAGAACATCCCTTATTTTTGTTTCAGTCTTCCAAGTCCAACTCAAAAGTGAGTTCAAGCGATTTAAAAGCAGCTTAAATAAATGGGCTCTGTTTCGTCCTTATCATCCAAAAATATTGCCAATTAAATTCTTTGGAACTGGGAGCTGATACGTAAGTACGCACTTTTTCTGCCATCCCGAAGATAAAGGTGGGGTACTTTGCATCAAAAATATTACAAAACGTCGTAAGAACACGCTTTGCTTTCCGGTGAATAACAGGTGATTTGACTAATTAAAAATCCCACATACTTTCCCATAAAAAGTCATCAAAACTATTCCAATGTAGCCACGCGAAACGCCATGCTTTAACATCAAAGTCGCCGCAAACAGGAACAAATATTATTTTCTTAAATTCGTTTCCTGCACCGAAAATTTAAGCTGCTTTTAAATAAAGTCAATTGGAAAATATTTGGAAGTATCCCATTCTTGTGTAGATGATTCTCTCCGTAATACTCGAGAGCAATGTTCCGCACACCAGTTTGACGTTATAAGTATCTAAAAAAAATGTTTATCAAAAGAAATTTCGCTCAGTCATGAAATTCCATACAGTTACGATTGCAGTCAATACAAGAGAGAATTTTATTTCATGGACTGTTTATATATTGTGTACAAAATTTCATTCAGTCATTAACGTACAACTACGTTAAATATTTTCATATCCATTACGGAATATTTATACACGCAGCATCGGATATTAAGAACGAAGTGTTCCGGTGAGAATATTCATCTTCGTTAAAATATGACGGCCCTAGAACGGAGAGAGAACATCATATACATTTTGGGTCAGATCCCAAGGGTAAGCGGCAGCTTTGACAGCTGCGCAGAGCGTAAAGGAAGCATCTTTGACTCTTTGATGTATGCCAGAGCACCTCGTATATAACAAATACAGCCATTAGATGATGGATCCGGATGGAAAAGAGGTCTGCTTATGCACTCGTCAGGCAAGTCCTTCCTTTTGAAGGCTAATTTTGGACCGAAAAACAATTTTTACTTTAAAGGACATTTTTCAAGCATACACCATTATTAAGAGAAAATGTGTAGGCACACAGGGGTTCTGTTTATCAACTGTAAGCCCCTAAAATATCTCACAGGGGCCAACACGAAGCCAAACAAACGATACCAACGAAGTAAACGATGGGAGGCACTATTGATAGGTACTAAGCACCTGATGAACAGCCACGAGAAGATTTCAAATCTTTAATAATATACATTCAAAGTAATGAAGACTTAAACGCTTGCTTTCAAAATTGCTAAGGTACATCCACCTAATAAAAACTCATGCTAAAAATGTGTCAGATGAAAGTTTATTAGGGAAAAATAACAAATCTTAAACCTGCAAAAATGATATTAAAATAAAAATTTTCATAGCGTAGGACCTCTTCCAATAATGCAAAATTACTGGTTCATTTGCACAATTTTACCACCTAACAGGGCTTGAGAACTTAAATTGAATGTGAATAAGTTATTGCCTTCGAGTAGACAGTGCAAGGCATCAAAATTGGCGTGAAATTCTTTTTGAGTGATAATTTTTTGGTGCATCAACGTTAAATATTTCAGATTATCTGGACTATGAGGGACGTATAGGTTCATATCCAAGCTGTTTGATTAACTGAAGTACTAACGTATTTCATTTCGTTGATATTCAATGACTCTCGTTGGATTCGCATTACCTACTCTTCTGATAGCTGAGTAGAACTGAAGATTTGAAAAAATAAATATTTTCGAAAGACTAGAATAGGCTGCTAGAGTCAGAGATGTGTGCGTGTGATTGCTAAGAGGAAGACAGACGAAGAAAAGCTGAATGCGGTGGGAGAGGAGGGGAATCTTCTGGAGGAGATTAGGAGGAAGCAAATGGGCGTAGGAGTATAAAAGGGAATAGTTTTTAATGACAGGATTTGGGGAGACGTAAGACATATGCTGATATAAATAAAGAAATTTAACAGGTAGATATAAGTCAGAAAATGTACGAATCAAGAGAAATTCAACTCTCGTCCATTCAAACCAACCTTATCAAATATAATCCTTGTATGCGGAAGAGAACAGCTGAATGAAGAAATTACGCTGAGAGGAGAGGAATTAGAGCAAGTGGATTCCTTCACCTATCTCGGAAGAGCCATTATATGGGACGGAAGAATTATAAAGGACATAAGCGAAGAATAGTCCAATGAAAGAAGGCCTTCATGGTTATAAGACTATTTCTGTAAACAAGATAGACAAACAAACTAGTAAACAGTATGTGAAAATATTCGCGTGGAGCGTAGCATTATATGGATCGGAAGAATGGAGGACTAGAAAAGTAGAAAGAAAGATAGGAAGTTTTCGAAACATGGTACAGTTAAACCTGTATTAAACGACCACCGACGGTTCCACTGAATAATGGTCGTTAAGAGGGGTGGTCGTTCGACAGGGGTTCAGTTTCTAGGAGTATTATGCAAATGAACGTGCGGTGGATTTGAAAAAAAAATATGGACAAAGTTTTGAAGCAACGACTTTGTTAAAACTTATACACATGGCGCTAATTTCCTCACAATTTAGTAGCTACTGGGAAATTGCAATGCATTTTAATTTGATGTACACAGTGAAACCTGAATTCAGGGACTACCGGCGGTTCCGCTGAGAAATGGTCGCTGAGAGGGGTGGTCGCTTGATAGGGGTGGTCGTTAAGAGGGGTTTCACTGTACTAGAGGAGAACACTGATGATCAAATGGACGGAAAAAATTTAGAAATTATAAAGTTTTTAGAAGAGGAAAGGACCATGTGGAACTCCATACAGAAAATAAAAACAAGATGGATTGGACCCACTCTGGGGCACAATGGGCTTGTGAAGAGCATAATTGAAGGTTAAATAGAGGAAAAAGTCCCCAAAGGAAGACCCAGGAATAAGTTCATGGACCAAATAAAGAGGAGAGTACACAAGAAGAGATACCAGGTGATAAGGGAACTAGCATTAGTTAGGGAAGGGTGGAGGGCTGCAGTCAACCCAATCTGAGGATTGAACGACCGACGTTTCGATGCCCAAGTCTCCGGGAAATCATCAGATGACCAGTAATGTTCAAACACGTCCTGGGGTAAGGATACATTAGGTAATGTTCTTCAATGGCAGGCGTATTTCCCCTTTGTCGAAAAAAAAAGGAGCGTGTTCTCGTTGTACTTATGATATCAGGCGTCAATATCGGGTTTTGCCGCTCCGGTACGCGATGGAACGGAGATGGGAATAAAGGAGGCGACAGCTCGAGTCCTGAAAATCCTTGTAATGGCGAGGTGGACACACAGGCACACAAGGGAGGTCGCTCGGGGAGATTTAAAATATGAGGAGGGAGACAGAGAGGAATGGATGATGGAGCACATATTGGGGAGGTATGAAGGTGGCGCGAAAGCAATTTCGGGAAAAGTGTGAGAAGGGAAAATCGGATGAGAAAGGCATGACGCCGCCTGGATATGTGTAGCGGAGCGTGAAGGATATTGGGCGAGAGCCACTGCCCCGCCCCCCTCCCTACGACCCCGTCTCCCCCCCTCAGGCTTCTCCCTTTCCCCGTGAGGAGAAGGAACAAATGGTCGGTAAAGGGGAGACGCCGAACCGATCGGAAGATTGACTGCGAAAGCGTCTGAGAGGGGGAGAAAAAAATCTATTCATCACGATACCTGATAATACCATCAGCTATAGGATTACCGAACTAAAACGAGCTCAATTAGGTCACACCAAAACATTCATTATTATTATTATTATTATTAAGAAATTGCTACAAGTAGACCATATGGTCCGGTGGTAACACAGATACCGAGCAAATACCAATATACATACATGTAAAAATTAAAACAAAGACATTGCCAAAATACAAAAAAAGCAAAGTTATTACACATAAAATATAGGGAGAAAACCCTCAAATTACAACTCCCCTCAATCTCGTCATTAACGTTAGTGTCTTATTTGGGAAGGGCTCTAATACTTCTTTGGGTAACTCATTCCAATCCCTTATCCCCCGGTGCAGGAAGGAATATTTCAATGTGTTTGAGAGCTGCCTTGGAGGCTCTATCTTATATTTGTGATCTCTTCTCGCCAGATAACTAGGTTTTTTTTAAAATTAAAATGACATCTTCAGCTCAAAGGATGGTGTAACGTTTGATATTTAATTATTGATGTTTATGTTGTTAGGGGGTTGTTGATGAGAGGAGAGGGGGGGATTGTTGAGAGGGAGAAAAAAAGGGAAGGTGGCTCGAAGTAGTGAGGCAAAAAGAAACTGTATCTTTAAGAAAATAAAGAGGATTTGGAACAAAACAAACATCTGACGTTACAAATGCTTTCATGTTTTCATAAAAAAGGCAAAATATAATTGACTCATTGACATAGAAATCCTAGCTCGGTGGAATTGACTCATGCTAAGTAACAGTCAAAATTTGAAAACAAAATCACGGAGCGCAACTGTTTCGACTGTTGAGGTATCATCAGGTACATACATTAACACTTGAATTTACACTAATGGGTAAAACCGGTTTTCCCAGAGATTTAACTTATTTTGAAATTTTACAAAGTTACTTTTACATTCTATCATCAAATTGTACATCCCAGACATTAGAACGAAAACATAAAAATGAATACAACTCGTATTAAAAAATCGACGCAAAAGTTGTTGCAGTTTTACAGAGGGAGTAAATTATGCGTCCACTGCCGTCTGCGGGTGTCCGATTATAGTCATGAGCCTACCTAGAAAAGCCGTGTATCCGAATCTCTGCACGAGTGTTGCGTTAGAAAAAAGTTATAAATTAGGGGGCGCGACAAGTAAGAGTTGGACAGGGTCTAGCAATATACGGCCGCGACACCCATTGTTAATTTCCCTATGCTAAATTGCAGCTGACGCTGTCAGCGCTCCTATCTGCCGGTAAGCAAAACTAACCCGCCCTAAGGGGTATGCTAATAAAATGAATTTGATTAAATACGATCTCTGTCAGAGAATATTCATTTTAGCTGATCAAAAACTACACTGCTTCATAACAACAATACTAAGGTACCAAAACTGTGAGTTGTTCTGCTCTGTATATAATTATACTTTGTCAAGATATCAAAATTTTCCTTCAGACGCACTCTGTACCGGATATGATTTTACATAGCGGCGCAATATCCACCTACAGGAACTCTCATCTCTTGCGAAACGGATGTAAAATGGTACGTCTAAGTGCTCTCGGAAAGACTTTTTAGCAGTAGTTTTTTTATGGTAACTATTATAAATAAGCATTCACTTGCTTGCCACCGCACGGCGCCACAGCTCCCAGTTTACTGCCATTGTTGCCGCTTCCGTATAATACTGGGAGTTGCTGTGAGTTGGGCATGATGAGTAGGGAGAGGAAATAAGGACTAGACCGATTACGTAGATGGAACCATGCCGCTATAGAGGGTAGAATGTTGGGTAGACGGGGAAGGGGCAGAAAGAGAATAGGCTTTATGGACGGGATGAATTGTAGTAGGATGCATGCCCAGATGAAGAATCAATGAGGACATGGATGTGAAGGACCTGAGTTCGCAAAAGATAAAACGAATATTCCCTCTTCCATCCTAATTTACCCGGACCGGCACATCTCTTTCAATAAAAGCAATGACACGGCCTTAGTAAATTGAGGATAGAAAACTAAAGATCACCACGGAGTGAGAGAGTCATCGATTGAAATGGCCAAATTTATATTTCGGGAAACATCCCGGGCATAAGATAAATGGGTATAAAAGAGCGTAGAGACACATTTCCTCTCGGTGAACCTAAGAGGTTTGAGAGGGGAAAACAGCACATCTGGGGGAAGAGTCAGTACCTCATCACTTTCAAGAGCCTCCGACATTTTGGTGAAGACTGCCCGCGGGTATTTTCTCATTAAATTGGGGAATTGAGCCCGGGACGTTTTTCGGTTACCAGGAGGCCATATACACGTCGCTCGATTAGATATTCAGGATCATCCTTCGGATGGTGGATATTGCTTGCCTCGACGAGAAACGGCCGAAATGTTGACGCGAGCTGGAACGCGCTGAAGACCAAGGATCCCATTAATTGCTACTCCAGGATAAACATACTAAATCGAAGGGTCTCCGAAATTTTGACCTGGAACGATTGAGAACCATAGCGATGGACTCTATAATATACTGCGCTGTTGCGTAGCAGTTGACAGGATGTAGGAACAGGGTACAGAATACGAAGAAGTTATAAACGTTATAAAAGGGAACAGAAACTAAAACTTTTGAAACGATATATAAACGTTATAAATACGAAAAAAGTGTTATCTCCTCAATTGAGGCGTTTGAGGTCTGGATGTGGAGGAGGATGGAGAAGGAAAGCTGGGTGGCGAGAAGAACAAACAAGGAGGTATTGAATATGGTTGGAGAGGAGATGGAGCTGATAGGGGAGATTCGGAGGAGGCAGAAGAGATGGATGGATGACGTTTTGCAAAGAGAGGAAGGTATATTGAGGAGAGTAAAAGAGGAGAGAACACTGGGGAAGCGTGGATGATTTAGGAAGAGGATTGGAATTCTCGACGAAATTAGAAGAGGAAGAGGATGTGAGATATTTAAGAGAAATCTAAAGATGGATCACGAATTGTAGGAAAAACATAATTATATTCCAGGAATTAGGATGTTATAATAAGTACTGCCCAAAAACCTCCCAATCATCTCGCAGAATACTCAAATGAACAGTCTTTTGGTGGAATAATTTTGATGCTATACACTCAGCAGTGAAGATTGACCTTTTGTATCCAAATGTACATAAATGCACCGTCAATCCCATTTATTTATCACTGAGGAAGGATTAGGATTCGAATTGTAGACAAAATTAGGAGAGGATGGGAGATATTAAGGAGAAATCTAAAGACGGATCACGAATTGGAGGAAAAACAGAATTATATTCCAGGAATTAGGACGTTAGAATAAGTACTGCCCATAAACTTACCAATCAGCTCGTAGAGTACTCAAATGAACAGTCATTTGGTAGAATAATTTTGATGTTATACATTCAGCAGTGAACGTTGACCTTCAGTATCCAAATCACATAAATACGCCGTCAAACCCATTTATTTATCACTTCATTAATCCGTGCAACTTAACAGTAGGACAAGTTACTTAATTTGTCACTTAGTTAGTCATAGAGGGAAGGCTACTGGAAATGCGTGGAAGAGGAAGGAAGAGGTGTCTAGAGGAGGAGCGTAATAAAGGTCTCCCCTCTATTGCGCTCTTCAACATTCCCTGTATTTTCTATACGTCCTCCATCCATCCCTTCATCCGAACATCCACTACTAGCTTTCTCTCCTCTCCAACCATATCTAATGCCTCATCGTTTGTTTTTCTCTCCACCCAGCTTATCATCTCCGTCCTTCTCCACACCCACATCTCTAACGCCTCAAGTCTACGTGCTGTGACCTGGATTGTTTGGTCATCAGTTCCCATATCTTCCAGATGGAGACAGTTGTTTTCCTCATTTCCTAAGCATGCATTCGCCTGATGTCTCTTTGTATGTCTGTACTGTTATTTAGCAGAGCCTAGAATATCCAATCAAAACTGTCTAGGAAGTTATCATGATCTCAAAAATGAAATGGTTTTTGTTCACTTTCCACAGAAATGTTTTATTTTCCGACCTGGATTCGACATTAGCTACGTCATTTTCAAGGAAACGTATCCCTTGAAAATGGCATAGCTACCTTGACAACATTACAAAATTTCCTTGAAAACATTGATATGACAACATTATCTTGAAAATGGCATAGCTAATGTCGAAACAAGGTCGGAAAATAAAATTATTCCTGTGAAAAGTGAACAAAAACCTTTTCATTTTTGAGATCATGATATCTGTAGTGCATATCCACAAAATATCGCCGAGTACTCTAAACTTAATGTCGAGGACGTGTGACCTTCCACTTTGCTTGACGCCAGTAGAATATTACCACGTCTCGGAAAGGAGAGAAGTTGCGGGTAAAGGCGCTGATGAATGGCGCTACCACTACTGGTGCACGGGCCCCATGGCCTGCGCCTCTATCGGCTGCAACACTCGCCGAATTATACCGGACTGACCGAAAAATGACCAAGAAACGAAATGACCCACCTGACCAGAAAGAGCCTTACTGACCATTTGCGCATCTCTCTGTGCCATGAGTGATAAGTCACACTTCCGAGACAGTTTCACTTGGCTATTCTGAGCTCAGCCAAATGACAGTGCAGACATATACAAAGAGAAATCAAGGGAATAGAGATTAACAACTGTTGCCATCTGGAAGAGATGGGAACCTGACCACAAATATCTCAGTCAAAACATGCGTACACCATCACCTTGCAAAGACCAAGTCTCCGACTCATGTAGCGCCACGCTCAATATTCGGGTTTTCACGAGCTTTTACTAGTATGCTCGCAAATAAAGATCAATCATGATGCATTGGATGCACATTCCACCACTGGATTTTTATAAATGTATTCTACCGGAAAAGTTAGGTTTTGTTGAATGTCAAAGAATCTCCTCTCGGTATTCTATACATTCAGGGGCTCCCTCTAGTATTTATTTTTTCGCCTCTGCACACGGTCTACCCTTTTTCATCCCGTTCATGAAACCTATTCTATTTCTTCCTCTTCCCCGCTTGTCCAACATCCTTCCCTCTATCACACTCTTCAGCAACCCATCGCCCTTTATTACATCCTTCAGACATCTATCCTGCCTATCCCAGATTCCATTCAGAAGCTTCCTTTCCTCACCCACCATCTCAAGCACTTCCTCGTTAGTCTTCCTTTCCGTCCGCCTAACCTTATCCATCCTTCTCCACGCCCACATCTCAAATGCCTGCAGTCTGTTCTCTTCCTCCTTTCTGAGGGTCCAAGGTTCTGCCCCATACAACGCTACGCTCCACATCAAGCTCTTCACCAGCCTTTTCACGTCCTTACCCAATGTCCCCGTCATCAGCTCCCTTCTTTTGCTAATGTCTCCTTAGCTAGCGCTATTCTCTTCCGAATTTCTTTGCTACTATGCCCGTTTTCCTCTAGCGTGCCTCCTAAGTAATTAAACTGTGTTGTACTTGCTCTAGTTTACGTCCTCTAACTTTAATCACAAAACTCGCTTTCTTTGTCCTAGAGAATTTCTCCGGTAATTCTTTCTGTTGATCAATTCACCCGATGCTCTTTATTCGGTGCCAATAAATAACAATTGCCTAAAAACGTGGATTATGTTCCGACTTCGATTCAATAAAATGTCCTACGACGTAGACAAAGCGGGGAACTTTTTTCTCACGGTTCGGATAGTCACGGTGCCTTTCGCACCGCGTCACACCCCGACGAAATATTATTCCAGTTCGCAATCTCGATAGCTTCTCGTTCGTGTCGGAGACGTAAATGGGAAGCTATGTGGTTATTTTCGGAATAGGGGAGGACGTCACGCGGAATAAATATATTTTTCCTCGAAAAGACCGCTTCGGAGGAATAGAGGATAGAGAAGGAGCGACGGGGAGAGAGAGAGAGAGAGAGAAAGGGAGAGATGTGACGTAGGGCAGGAACGTGGGGGGAGAAAAAAAAAGAGATCTCTCTATATCTCTACTGCCGGATTCGATCGTGTTATACGGAGCGGGCACGTCTCTAGGGCAGCACTTACGTGAACCTCCCCCTTCTCCCCACCATCCCCCTTCCCCTTTTTTTACGTACACGACCCAGATGTTTAGGGACGAATGGCGTGGCCCGCCCCGGTTGCGGCTTGAATAGGTACCAAATGGCCCGAATCCGTCCGAAAAGTAAACGGCTTTATTTTTCCCTACGACGCGCAGTTCTCCTTTCCCCCGGGCAGTATCTTTCCTCACGCCCTCAACCGTATTAGTCTCTCCACTAGATAAAAGAGCTCGTAAGAGAGTGAGTCGCTCATTGTGAACGATTCATCGGCACGAAAGGAAATGGGTTGAATCACTTTATCTGTCCAACTGGTTAAACAAAAAGAATGAAAAAGCGGAAAAAGTGATTAGGTGAAGAAAACGTGATTCATGGATCAATGAGAAAAGTGTCACTTTTAGGAGACACGAATGACTGTATTTATTTTTTCACGGCCTAAAAAATAGCAAAGTTATCCTTTTACATCGGATGAATCAACTACAAAACAACAAACTAATACAAACACCCGCGTCTTGAGAGCCACGTGACTCCATTCTACCCAGGCAACATTCGAACCAAGAACCATCGGATAGGCTAAGATTACCTCCATGACTAAAAAGAGAGAACTCTTTAGTATTTTCCACACTTAAAACTTTAATTCCCGACCCAGGTTTCGACTGCCTTGCAATCATTTTCAAGGTCTGAAAATTGAAAATGATTGTAAACCTTGAATTGCAAGCCTTGAAAATGATTGCAAAGGCAGTCGAAACCTGGGTCGGGAATTAAAGTTTTAAGTGTGGAAAATACTAAGAGTTCTCTCTTTTTAGTCATGTCGGTAGAGTCATTCCACAAAGTTACGCCTTCATCATTTAAGTTTATAAGATTACACCGGGGTTGAAATTCGCTATGAAAAATCATTTAACTTGACCGGGATTCGAACCCGGATCTCCCAATCGCCGGTCAGGTGTGTTAGCCAGTTACACCACCAAGCCATCTTCCTTAAAGGCGAATTTCGAGGGGGGTTTAAAAGATTACCTCGTCATCACCCGGGGCCGACCAAACATTTGTCACAACCTGGCATTATTATTATTAGGGTAATTATTGCACAAGTATTACTATACAAGATATGCAAGTATTATTATTAGGGCAATTGCAACTTTTTCCATGTACTACCATATTTTTTTATCCCAGCCTATGTCCTAGTTGCCTCACTCCACCGATAAAGCCTATTCCCTTTCCAAAAGGCCCAACGTAGTCGGGTAACCGGAAACGGAGACGAATGAAAATAGACTTTGTGAATGTAGGTAAGAGAGAGATCACGGCTGAAGAATGAAATGGTATAGAGAGACTAGGACTTCCCCCATGAAATATTGAAGAAGCAACCCCATTTTCCAAGTAAATTACATGGAAAATGGGGTTGCAACGATACATTCTAATATGGATTTTTCGATCATGATTCATTAAACCATTCAGTTCGTTCTAGTCATTTGAGTTCCATGTGGAAAAGTTTGGAAGATTAAGACATCGGCATTTATTAACATCGAAAATAAATGGGATAAACGAAACGGCTGGGAACTGCTGACTCAATCTTGCTGTCAGTCTGCAGTATTTATCATCACCTTATTGTAATACACAATTTGATTTTTAGGAATTTTATTCATCTAGTTCTTTTTTCTAGGGGTTTTATTTATCAAGTCTCAACAACCAACGATTTTATTTTTTGCGAAACCTATGCAGAAATGTATAGTAAAACAAAAGGTTTACAAACTGCCATGGTACCATTGATACAAGGTAGGTCGTTACGCATCGTTTGGGCCGAATGCTATGATGTAGTCTGGATCACATCAACAGCTAGCTAGGTACGGAGTCCATTAAGTACTTGATACACGTGTGATATTGAGATAAAATAGCAATACGAGTAAATATGTAAGGAAAGTGAAATATTGAAGACATGTTATTGATACATATTCATGGGCGAAGCCTGTCTAGGTTTGCCGGAAACGAGACAATCTTTATGTTAAAAATTGTATCAACTTTCATTTGCAAATAAATTGTTGCTAGGATTATTTCCGCTGAAAATAAGATTGTATCTACCACACCTTTATAAATTATAACCAATCATATTGCTATACATCGGAACTTATGAACGCAAATATCCACTTGATTCCATTTACGCGTGGCTAAAAATTAAATTATTGGAGCTTTCATCCAATATTCCTAAGCTGATTCTCAAATCGTCAGCTACTCGCATCGTCCATTAGGATGCTCAAAATGGATTAATTATGGTCACGGGAAGCTCTTATGTTGAATTCGAAGAACCATTTCCACGCAAATCACAAAATATAATAGTATCGCGTGTCTTTTGGCTTTTCGTAAGTATGAGTTATTGTTACTTCCAACTCTCTACTCATTGTATAGGTACACAGAAATCCATCCGCTTTAAGGGTTCCAGCCACACCATGGACCACACCGTTAAACGTCCCCCCGGACGGACAGACTGCTCTCGACGGTCAGCGTCTCCTCATTAGCGACGGCAACGACGTCCCGGAGGGAGGGGGGGAGGAGGTTGAGGGTCCCCACCGCCCCCTTCAACCAACGCTCCCTGGGGGGGACAAAGTTGTCCCTCTCGTCCGCCACCACCCCTCACTCAGCCGTTCGACAAATCGAACAGGAGACCCGGGACTTGAATGTACGCCGGCCGCCTCCTCCACCCACGGCCATCAAAACCGTAGCGCGGCAAAGCCCGACCCGGCGACAACCTCAACAAGCGCATCGCGCGACGACGAAGCACGCCCCTGAACGACCGCGCCAGGAGTCGCCGGGCTGACTCACCCACACACGCTGCTCAACCGCCCCTCACTGCACCCACTTGCCCGGGGAGAGTTACCTGACCCTGCTTCAACGGTGCCTACCCCCAGGCGCCCACCACAATGGAGCCAATGGATCAGGAGGCAAGGTAGACCGATAACAAGATTTTTAAAAAAATTCTACCGGTAAAAGTAGACTTTGATGAAAGTCAGAGAAACTCCTTCCGGCTTTCTACACCTCCGAGGGCCAAACTACCTCTATTATTTCCGATAACGAGATAGAACACCATTAATCGCTTTGGAATCCTAGACAATAGAGGTGAGTTTCGGCGCGCATTAATGGGAAATTTAATGAATACATCATAATCATAATGAAATCATTATGATTATATGAATACAATAATATGAATTAATGAGTGAAACTTAAGTTACTCTGCCTACCCCGGAAGGGAACGGCGTGATTGGTATTTATGTATGCATGTATAATGAATACATCAAGAGAAAACATACCTTAAATTTTGCTGACGGTTTATTCATAACTTTCCCCGTTCCTCTCATATGTACGATATCACCCCCGCTGTCCCCCTCCAAATTCTCTCTCCCATGGAAACATCCTTCGCTTGATGTACCTCAACCCTCCCACCAGTCGCTCTATCCTATTATCCGCCCGCTTGCTCACCCCCTCTCTCCCTCATCCCCCGGTGAGCCGCGGCCGAGCTTGCTCACCCCACACCTCTCCGTCGATTCGTCATGGGGCTGTGTTCATTCGATGATTCCGAGGCCCAGCCTCTAAGTAATGCGCTTTGCATGGTTCTATATCCCCATCGACGCTCCTCCACATTGTATCCACGTCCTCTCTTTCGAGCGGTTTGCGTCTGACTCCAAAAAGTTATACATTAAGGAGGTTGGAGCGCGGGTGAGCGTGAGTCTTTGAGTGCACATTTTTACAAAATTTCAAGTCGAAAAAAACCACAATTCCTTTTGGTACATTCATTTATGTGCTGGAAATAACCATACATGTAATATAAATGACGAGAGAATCATATCTTAACATGATCTCTCCATGTTTTCCGGGATTTCTTCCGCGTCAGTTGTTTCTGGGACAGCAGTTTCGCTGGCTATTCTGCCAAAGTTTTCAGGTCGAAATGTCGTGAAGCATATTTGCCGTGCCGTTATATGTCGTTGTTTTCCCGCGTTTTTCTTGGCGCTGCTCTGTGATTGGCTGAGGCGCGAATCACTCTTTTCCATGCGCTATGTAGGGGATATCCGTCCTCTCTGTTGAAATTATTTGGCTCCTTCACTGTTTCTATTGCCTCTCGTATTTGCCTACAGTTCAGCCGCTCCGTCATCTCCAAACACGCGTAGAGTGGACCAGGGCGCACTATTAGATTCGAGGACGCCAAGATTTTAGCCAAGGAGAGCAGATACTTCCCGAGACAATTACGAGAGGCAATATAAATAATCAGGGAGCCAAATAATTTCAACAGAGAGGACGGATATCCACTACTTAGCGCACCAAAAAGAGTAACTGGCCATTAAAGTTGAAGGACTCAAACTCGTGGAGAGAAAATTCAATGACTTAAGTGGTAATCTAGAAGAAAACTGACAGTGGCAAAGGCATACGGACGAGAATAGCGCTAGCTAAGCAGGAGTTTACTAAAAGGAGAGTTGATGACGGGGACAATGGGCAAGGATGTGAAGAAGAGGCTGGCGAAGAGTTTGATATGGAGCGTAGCGTTGTATGCAGCAGAAATCTGGACCCTGAAAAAGGAGGACGAGAATAGACTGCAGGCATTTGAGATGTGGGTGTGGAGAAGGATGGAGAAGGTTAGGTGGACAGAAAGGAAGACTAACGAGGAAGTGCGTCGGATGGTGGGCGAGGATAGGGAACCTCTGAATGAATTTCGAGATCGGCAGAGTAGGTGGCTGGAGGATGTAATAAAGGGTGATAGGTTGCTCAAGAATGCGACAGAGGGAAGGATACAAACGTTATTAGAATATGCCAAACTCCAGCAATGAATAGGTAGGTGCCATCACGAAAATAATCCACCATAATCATGAGTGGCTCTATTGAAAGAACGACACACTTTTTCCAACTAGAGACTCTCGCAGAAATGATGTGTTTCGGACTGGAGGGCTTCCAGGGTCCACTGCAAAGTTTCATCTTCTCGACTGAAATTGTTTTCCGTCCATTGGATGTCGTTTCTTCACATAAGAATCCGAATCCGACCCTTAACGTGGATTCCAGGCACATTTTGATTGAGGGGATGCTGAAGGTGACACCGGGTTTCTCTCAATCCTTCCTCCCCCAATCCCAAAGTGACCCCACCCTCTAACAACCAAGCCAACTATCCCTGAAGGCACAAATGACTTCAGCTGTCGGTCGCCTCTCCCTAATGACCAAGCCTGCAAGGGACTGGTGAGGAATTGCCGACCGATATGGGGAGGAGAGGAAGGCTATCAAAAGGAGGGGAGGAAAGGAGGGAAGAGGAGGAGGAGAGGAAGAGAGGACGAATGCGAGAGAGAGAGAGAGAACGAGTAGAAATATCTCGGAATCTCATGATCACAGGGAAAGTGTCTACATCTGCATCCTACCCTGCAATCCGCCGCATTGGCGTGGGGCAGGAGCTGTTAAGACACCAGTCGTGAAAAGTAGTACGCTTTAGGCAGGTGAAATGGTGACGTGTATTATGGGATTGTATTTATTGGAGCACAGTTTTTATTGTGGTCACTTTTTGTGCACGTTTTGAACCAGTATTCATACCTATCTTTTCGGCAATGTGTCTCTCTTATTTCATCGCCTCTGTTAGGCCTAGAGACGTAGTGAGGCGTCATGATAACATTCTCTGTGTCGCTCTGAAACACACCGGTTCTGCGTACATACACATCATATTTCTTTTATTTATAATGGAGATATATAAGTCATTATACTATCCTCATATTATTACTATCATTTAAAACTATTTTGAATTTTAAATTAAATTATTTGAACAATATATAACGGTGCGTGGAGAGAATAAATTTGCCCACCTATCATTTCGGTAGTGTAACATAATTTCGTCGCCCCTTTCAGTTCAAGAAATATACTGAGAGGTCAAAAGTGTATCCTGCCTGTCACGTCTTCTCTCAACTGCTCTGACTGAAATAATCAGAGAAAATACTGATATACCAAAAACATGGATTTGTGATAACACTAAGTGAAAATATGCTCGCAACATTTGATGTTTTTAAATTACTGAAGGTCAGATGTATAGGCAACTGTTAATTTGACTTCTGATCTCAATAAATATCCTATACTTCATTTGAATCCAGGGCACTATTTGATGATCTGACCACACCATCTACAGTGAACTCTTCTGATCTGATTTTTAAAAAAATTAATGAAGACTAGCTTGTATCGATTTCTAAAAGCATTTCCTACTCATCCTATTCTGTCGGCCGAAGCGAGCTTATCCGTTTTGAATGGCACACGTGCAGACCAGGCTACGGAAACGGTAAATTATTTTCCATGGTTACTTCCGAGCCATACAAGTATTTTTCAACGTAAAAAAAAATACTTCTTCACCATCTTCACTGCTTCTCTTCCAACGTTTTGAAGCTTGAAATGTTAATAAATTCTTGGCGGCGTTCCCAAGCGGAAAATATGTACATTTGTCGAATCATGAAAAAAAATCTTTTAAAAAAAATCCAGTGAATCCACGTCGCCCACGATAATTGGAAAAAAAGGGAGCAGTATCATTTTTTCCCTTCAAATTCTATGGATTTCGAGGTTTAAAAATCGCATTTCCACCGCGGTGATAGCGGAAGAACGAGGAAATAATTATTTTTTTTAACAAATACATTCGTATTTCGTTTCCCAATACACGTGTTTAAAGAAAAATCAAAAACGACGGGGAAAAATGTGTCACAGCCTGAATCAATTGATGTGGACGTTACTTTGCGCTCAAAACCAGGATAGAGAATACTTGATTATTTTCCAAGCCATTTTAATTTTGGTGCATACCTGTTTTGAAAATTTTTCGTCATTACCAAACGTAGCGTTAGTGAAAAATAACTGCTTTTGACGATGAGTTAAAACATGGAAACATTATAGAAAACTTGAGGTAGTGTGAGCGCGATAGAATTTCACCAGGAATCCAATGATTCCGCCTCTATTAAAAGAAAAATAAATGCATTATAATAATTCAAACGTATCAGAAACTTGGGATGTTTCTACACAAGATAGTTTTCAAAACTCTTGAACCGTTCTTCACAGGAAATTTGATCGTTTTACTTTCAAACGATATAATTAAAACACTGGGGAAACTTTGACACAAAGGTGTTGCAATTTCGCAAGCATTCTCAATTATTTCCATGAATAAGTTCATCACTCATCGTATTACCCTGTCAAAAACAGTAAAAGAATCCTTTAGCTGCACAGGCATCTGTAGGGTACGGAGCAAAAGAAAACTACTCAATTTAGGAACTAGAACTTTTTTTCCATTGAATATAACTTTTAATGACTGACTCGCGTCAGAATCATTAAAAATGATTGTAGCTTGGGATAACGTTTACCTGAGTGCTCCCGAAAGATTACCATAGCTATCGTTTAAGCCAAGTTGAAAATGACAATGGGTAAAACATTTCGAATGTTTAAACGCATAGGGCCCTATCTACCGTTAATATAACTCCTAAAAATCCTCAGCGTGCATTTGATATTATTTTCGCAGAGAAAATTTGCTCGGGTCTCGTGGTTATGTGGGAATCAAAATTTCATATTATTGTTCACCGTGTATTTTACCGACCGCGGCTTAAAAATTTCATTGAAAACTTAATACGGATTAATTGATCGAAACTCATGCATCGTGAAAGCGTGGTCGAAATTCTTATTTTGAAATATTCAGTAAAAGGCTTTTAATTTCTTTAAATTATGGATAAGCTCCAAAAAGTAAATTTTAAACACCGTAAGTAAAATTCACGAAATTTCATGGCATTGAATGATTTATTGCTCAGGAAAATGATCGATTGCTTGAAGGTTTTTGAAGGGGGTATAACAGACGAGGCAGGTGAATGCTCTACGCGCTGAAGAATTCTGAAAGTGGTGATAGTCAGAAAAAAGTGTCGCTGGTGGGGAAGGAGGAAAAAATAGAACGGGATTTGTGGACGGAATGAAGAAGGGTACATCTATAAAAAAACCCTGCGAGCCGCCAAACAGACGTGTGGCAGGGGGTGATAGGACACCAAAGGATAGGTGCAAAGATGTAAGGATTTTGGTGGTAAAATTATGACGTACATTATGGAAGTGTATTTATTGGAGCTCAGTTTGTATTGTGGTCACTTTTTGTGCACGGAAAGAACGATTGTTTGTACCCATCTGTTCGGAAATGTATCTCTCTTATTTTATCGCTTCTGTCATACCCGGAAATGTAGCGAGGCGTCATGATAATATTCTGTGAGTCGCTCTGAAATACACCAATTATGAATTTCTCAAGCAACCTAAGCGTGTAGCCTCCGATTTTTTAGGGGCTCCCACCTTAATCCCTCTTAAAGTTTTGAAACAGAACGTATTCGCTCATTTAGCAGTTTTAAGGAAGCGTGCAGCTTTTCTTTGTATTATATAAATATTTTTGGCTAAAGCTCTATGAACAGGGTCTCAAATGCTCATGGCGTATTCGACGTTTGGCCTAACCAGAGCGTAGCAGCATATCTCTTTGACTTTTTAATCTGAGGACGTTCCTATTATACCCTTAACAAAACCTAAGGGGTAGGGTCATTATAGTAGATGGAGATGGCATTACCTCATAAAACTGTAGCTTGACAACGTAAATAACTACCTTAATGGTAATGCCTTCTTTGTCCTTACTTTCCTTAATATAGCACGCCGGAATGAGCGAACGAGTGGTTGTAAAGCAGAATATCCACCATCTGTTTGAAATTTTAATTAAAAAGAAACGTTGACCCTCAGAAAGGAAAACAAAAATAGACTGCAGGCATTTGAGATGGGGGTGTGAAGAAGGATAAAGAAGGTGATGTAGACGGAGAGAAAGACTAACGAGGAAGTGCTTCAGATGGTGGGCGAGGAAAGGAAACCTCTGAATGAATTTCGAGATCGGCAGAGTAGGTGGTTGGAGGATGTAATAAAGGGTGATGGGTTGCTCAAGAATGTGACAGAGGGAAGGATGTTAGGCAAGCGGGGAAGGGGAAGGAAGAGAATAGGTTTCATGGACGGGGTGAAGACGGGTAGATCTCATGCAGTGGCGAAAAAGGATATACATGAGCGAGATAGGCCCCTGAAAGTGTAAAAAACTGGAAGTTTCTCCGACATTCAACGAAACCTACCTTAACCGGAAGAAAACTTTAAAAAAAAGCTCTTGAAACGCATTTTTTACTTGGTACTTAAGATTTACTAAGAATTCTATTCGATTTTACCATTTTTTTATCATTAGGGCGGATAAATATTAACATAAATAAATAAAAATATGTATTTCATGGTAATACATATCAATCAAGTGAATGCATGCAGGCTTCTTGTAAGTCATCGCTGTAAAACGACGGTAAATTGCAAAATTACCGCGTCAGCCCTTAGCAACTAAAGTGAAATCTGGGTTAACAAATAAGGCGGACAGCCCACGTCCACATCACAGCTTCTAGAACAGGCCGTCATTCCAAGCGCCCTCTCCATCTACCGCAATGCGTAGGACGCATGCTGTGACGAAGAAAAAAAAACTTGTATGGGGATAGGATAATGTGCATGTAATAACAGAAGATTTTTACTACCCTTCACTTAAACCTACCCTAACCTGAACATCATCCTGGTAATAAAAATAATTATAATGGCACCGAGTAATTCCAGCAATCTTAAGCATAAAATATTGGAGCAGGGATTATGTGCTCAGAGAAAAGAAAAAAGATTCAGTTTACTACCTTCAATATACGACTGATATTCCAAAATCTAATATACGATTGACATTTTTTCCCCGAACGACTAATTTAATTCCAATGAACGATGGGGCATTACGTCTTCTTTACAGACATAAATAACCGTATCGAGTAACGACTAAGCCAATCATAATACAATGATCCGCCGATCGAATTTTTCCAACAGGGAAACGGGACGAGGCTGGCGAGAACTGTCAGGTTAACCCTGAACTAGGAGACGGGGGGAGATTGGGGAATGCTTCACAGATCCACCCATTTGACGCACACCATACGGCCTGGTAAAGACAAGCAACCTGAGATTCATACGGAGGAGAGCACACGGGAGGAAAATGAATAAATGAGACTTAAGGGAGTTACCAAACTTCCGCATGACTCCCCAACCCACAGAGATACTTGGATTTCTTTTTTTTTTTTTTTTTAAAGAAACCGATTCGAGTCGGCGCAGCATTAAGGAGGGAGGAGGAGTTGAGACAAGTAGGGAAGGAAGGAAAGATAGGAATTTGAGGGGGGCGGGGTGTGGGGGAGGGAGGGAAATTCATCCGTAAGCGAAAATACAAATCGGACTCCGGAGAGGGAAACTCCGTCTTCCGCAGGTCTTAGTGAAATAAACCACGCGTAAAAAAATACCGGGGGAAAGAGTATAGTAGGGGTGCGGGGGAAGAAGAGAGAAAGGAAGGCAGGAGAGAATGAAAGAGAGGGGATGATGGTGGGTGGGGGGGGGGAGGAAGACTGAGGCCCAGACAAATTGACTGACAGACAAACGGCTTTTCCGTACGGGATTTATTCAGGGGAGGGGGGGGGGGGTGGAGGAAGAGGAGAGGGAAAGACGGAAGGCGGAAGGACTAAGAATGAAGGAGAAGGGGGAGAGGTGGCAGAGGAAAGGGAGATAAAGTGAGGAGAGAGGGATGCAAAACACGGAGGAAAGAGGGTTAGATAATGCGCCGGAGGAAGGGTGAGGCTTTGGAAGAAGATATGATGGAGAGGGTGGTGAAGTATTGCCGGGCAATGGAGACTGAGGGGGGGGGATAACGACTGCAGCTCCTCTCCCCGGGGAAAAAAGGCAAGTTTTTTAAGCAGCGACAGGGGGTAGGAGATCGGACGTGGATCTGTGAGAGGAGAGATGAAGAGAGAGAGAGAGAGAGAGAGAGAGGGAAAAGTAGTGAAGCGAGATTATTTTTTCAAAAAAGATCTCGGAGATATTATTCAAAGTCCCCCGTGTTATATGGGTGGGATAAAGAGGGAAAGATTATGGAAATAGATTAGGGGACTTAAAAAGATCTCTTTGAGAGGAAGAGAGAGCGAGAGAGAGTGAGTTGGGTCCCGGATTCTTCCTCCAGAGCGCGCCTTAGATACATTTACGTGAGCGGCAACGGGAATAACGCGAGTGAGTGATGAGAGAGATAGGGTTAACTCTTTCCACACTGCCTCCGGGAAGGGGTTTCTTTTATTTCTTTTAGGATTTCGGTCAACAATTACCACGTTGGTGTTCTGCATTACGACGGTGGGAACCGGGAAAGCGGGACGCAGGTTTGGAGGACTGCCGGCAGAATATCCACACGTCTGCTGGACTGTTCTGTTTTCGTTCCTTGATTGTTTGACGCTGCGACCAGCAACCGAGGTTGTGTGTGCGATATCACAGGGGATGAGGGTAGGTTGTAGATAAAATGTAGTTTTTTTATCACGAGTTAAAGTTTCAGGCTTCACTTTGTGGAAAAGCGTTACTTAACATGTTACTTTGTCATCTTCACTCAGTTTTATTCACACCGACCATGGTTTCGACTAATTTTGTCATTATTAAGGTGTTATTATTCTTTCTTTCGTTTTCCATACCTAAACACCAATGATTGGTGAGGAGGAGGCGAGGGAGAAAGTAACATTTCATTTCATGCAATTTTAATAGTAATTTTTCCGTATCAATTGACATTTTTCAAATGCTATGATACTACATACTATCAATATCATTACGGTACGTAGTCAACTGGCTAATGTAAGAGCTTATGCACTTAAAGCGTATTACAGGAAGATCCTCGGATGAAAAAATCAAAGAGAGATACGCACTACTTCGCTCTGGTTAAGTCACACCTAATGACGGCCGCGAGTATTTGGGACCCTGGTCATTAAGATTAAACCAAAAATATAATAAAATACAAAGAAAAGCTGCACGCTTCATTAAATACTGCTACTAGCGGACGTATAGTGTATCACCCCCTTTTTAGGGATTAAGAAGGGAGCCTCTAGAGACTCGGAAGCTACTCGCTACGCTATTGATATCACTACGTAACACGGATTCATGATTTCCTAAATTGTTACTTGTTTCGTATTGTTCTATTGTTAAATGCTAAAAGTCTATGTATGTATCTTTACGCTACATTGATCATACTTTTGTGTCAATAGCAATACTAGTAAATATATTTAGACGTTGTTAAATAGACTGCTGCTGAACACAGCGTAATTAATGGATGGCGACCCCAATAAAGGTCTCTTCCGGGATGCATAATCGCGCTAATATCCTTGTTTAATGGATTATATTGTTCAATTTGGTGTGTGAAAAAAACATTATTGTATAACAGTGGAATGTGGCTAATTCCAACTTCTTTAATTCGAAATCCTCTTTAATGCGAATTTTTTCTTCGGTCCCGAGACATTTGTATGTAAACAATGTAAAATAATCGTGGTTAATTCGAAATTTATCTTGGATAATTCGAACTTTTTCTAACATGATACAGGTACCATCGAACATTGTTAAAACTTATTTAAAGTCAATAACGTTACACTTTATATACGTAGTTTTATGGGATTTGATTATACTCTATTACACTATTGGTTAAGTACATTACTACAATAATCGTCTGTGTAATTTTCAAAATGGCACAATCAGTCCATATATTGTAGAACTTGTGTTTTTCAAAGAATTTTGTTGCAGTGTGGTTTAAATAAGTCGATATTGTGTAGAATTAAGTCTTTACTCCATTAAAGGTTTTTTAAAATTTATAACGGGTATTTTTTTAATATCCTTTCTGGAAAACTTTTGCGATTCGAATTTTTGGATAATTCGAACTTTGTCACTGGTCCCATAGGGTTCGAGTGATCCAAGATAAATTTCGAGTTCTACCGTATTATAATTATCGGTCAAAATTATTCACTCTCTCACCAAAATCTCGAACCGTTCGTTAATACACCAATCAGATCCTTAGTTACGAGATCGGAATCATCTCGAACGATTCAAAACGCACACAACCAGGGATGGTCGGCGCACAGAGGACGGATTTTTAAGTGCGTGGAGAAGAATGGAGAAGGGGTCGAGTGGCCCAAGAGGACGGAAGAAGAACGGTGGGGGAATTGAGGGCGAGAAAGGCAGGAGTGCATAAAAGGAGCGGGGGATGAATAAAGAGAATAAAGGGAAGGATAATTTGGAGTGTGGGAGGGAAGAGAATGAAAGAGGAGGGGAAGGCACAGCAAGAGGAGTTAAGACTGTGAGAGGTGAGATCCACCGAGGGGAGAGATGAGATCCCCATGACTCACACAAAGAATTGAGTGGGGAGGGAGGCCATTTTTTTATATGAATGAAAAATGAAGTGTTTTGACGCTCTCGTTAAATTCATATCACGATGTGAAAATGGGAAACGTGCGCATTGTTGGCGGAAATAATTTTCAAGTTAAAGCTTCCATTCGGTAGTCGTCACGGCCGTTTGCGTCGCAGTATATAGAAAATAAGAAATGTAGGGTAGAATGAAAAAAGAAATATCCCTAAAGCAGGTAACAAACAGCGTAGGAATGCCAAGGAAAAGTCATTGATATTATTATGGAAAGTTTAAATGCAATTGAGAAGTTAATGATATTGAACTTGATAGTCATTACGCCATTCGTAAAAGTAATCTCATGATTAATTATTATTATCATAATGTATTCTACCGGTAAAGGTAGGTTTTGTTGAATGTCAGACAATCTCCTCCCGGTCATTTACACATTTAGGGGTCCATCTCCCTCTAGTATATTCTTTTTCGCCTCTGCACAAGATCTACCCTTCTTCATCCCGTCCATGAAACCTATTCTCTTTCTTCCCCTTCAACGCTTCCCAACATCCTTCCCTCTATCACACTCTTCAGCCAACCCATCTCCCTTCATTACATCCTTCAGCCATCTACCCTGCCTATCCCGGATTTCATTCGAAAGTTTCCTTTCCTCGCCCACCATCTCAAGCACTTCCTCGTTAGTCTTCCTTTACGTCCACCTAACCTTCTCCATCCTTCTCCACACCCACATCTCAAATGCCTGCAGCCTATTCTCGTCCTCCTTTCTCATGGTCCACGTTTCTGCCCCATACAACGCTAAGCTCCATATCAAGCTCTTCACCAGCCTCTTCTTCACATCCTTACCCAATGTCCCCGTCATCAACTCTCTTCTATTCCTAAACGCCTCCCTAGCTAGCGCTATTCTCTTCCATATGTCTTTGCTTAATGATTAATAGGTAGGTTTAAGGAAAGCCTGAAAAATTTGTTCGGATTTGTACACATGCAGAGAACTTCCTCCCGTTCCGTGACATTTAAAAAACTGCAGAAGCCCAAAAATGGACACTGTTGTTTAATTTTCATCTTCATAGGCAGGTATCTTAAAAAAAACAGGATATAGGTATTGGTATGTTTTCTACCAGCGTTGCACCATATTTGCTGACGATCGTTTCGCCAGCATTTCATTCAGGTTCATCAGGTCCTAATGAACCGGATGAAGCCGACTGGAATTCCGGCAAAACGGTCGTCCACAAATATGGTGCAACGCTGGGAGAACCCGAAAAATATCAATAAACAAGAAGAAAACCGCGGAAGCCTTCGTAATGAAACAGGGTGTAATTTTTGATATTTTGACTGCAAAAAAGAAGGTAGGTAGACAGATCTAGGGATTGGTAATGTTGTTAACAGCCACGGTTATCTTCACCGAAGAAAATATAAATTGTTTCCTCAAGTTGTATTATTATTGTCAACAAAGCATTAATCGCTCAAAAATGAACTGCAACTCGTGGGACAGACAACTGTTGAGGCAAAAAGAATGAACAATGGGGTTTAAAAATAATTAATTCATTTATCACCACGAAATAACATCTAATGCACACAGCTTAATTCATTTCTCACACAGCGTATCGCTTTTCAAAAGACTAATGCGAAACACAAAAGAGCTAAAATTGTTTATAATCAATTGGAAATGACAAGATGACAGTTCATCCGCGACGCGAAAGAGAAAAAAATGGATATATAATTAATATAGATAAGTATATGAAGGGTAAATAAATACTTTAGGCACAGTTGATACACCACGACTGAATGGAATTTTGGCCGGCAAACACATTCGTCAAACAGTTATGTGAGCATCAAAATTTGAGGGCGAAAGTCAGAATGTTATTTTTCAATTTTTTTACGGAAACTGAACTTCATACATAATTTAAAAAATCAAGTGTTTATTCACAAATTAGCGAAAGACAGTTTCAGATCGTAAAGCGGTAAAGCCGCGTAATTTTTGGATGAATATTTGTCGGATGAATTTATCGAGATGAAATAAAAACAAGGGGAGAGGGAGGAGAAGGGAACGTGCAGGTTTTTGCTTAAAAAAAAAACATTTGCCGGATGAATATTTCACTTCCCGAAAGACGTGAAGGGAAATACAGCGCCACGCTAGAAAAAGAAAAAAATAAGTTATAATAAACAATCCTTTATGAGAGGGAAAACGACCTTGCAGCGACGCCGCGCAAGCGAAATAAAAAAGAAACAAGTGAATCCATCGGGTTAGGCGCCCACCTATCGGTTAAAAAAAAATATCATCGAAAATGTTGACCTTTGAACCCTCCAGCGAAAAATGAAAGCTTGGCAACGGACAGAGACGAGCTCGTTATCACGTGCTTTCAGAGTAGAATTGTCTCTTCAATGAGGCGAGGCCACGGACCGCGAATTTCACTCGGTTGGTTGGTCACTCAGAGAAGTGACCGTCCACTGCAGTGATGCGTGCCATTAAGGATAGACGGAACGGCTCCTCATCATCATTAGAACTCTACCAAATAAATACTTGGTGCATGGCTACAGGTACCCAAACCTCAAAGAATCTTTTATTTCCTACCCGGTGAGTTGTATTTGAATCTCTCGGGATGATCCCGGTCACGTAGCTAAGAAGTCATGAGGTACTACACCGAACGGTTCGGGATTCAGGTGAGTTGTAACCACAAAAGGCCTGTAGAGAGAACATTTAGCTATGGTATCAAACATTTATGAGATCCATAAAATTATAGACCTCATGAATATAAGGGTTGGAAGAACACAACTGATAGTTATTTAACTTATTTACCTATAGTCAGTAAATTCGAATATTTGATTTAATCTTTCACCGCCGGATACAATTTAAGGAAGCTTAGCGTATGATTAATTACTAATGCAGATAATAATTAGTCAGAAAGGGTAAAAAAAACTGGCCATTTGTCTCAAAACAACTATTTTATCAAGTAATTCGGTCTCCAAGCGGTTCAGTGCGCATCCGCCATCTTGGCTACTTATGGAAGTCATAACTCCATGGCATAAGTTATGAATCCAGCAAATTTGTCAAATGTTTATGCAACACTAATTGAATGGTTGTTATGACTCTTGGGTCCCATAACTTTATGGAATACATGTGTCGTTCCTGCAACTGGCCATAAGATAGATAATTTTGTGTCTGACATATTGCTCATAGCGTCTACAGCGCCTGTATGACACTTTATCTTCTTCAACAATAATCCCGCAATAATCACTCGATTAAGAAGGGTGCTATAGATTATTTCGAGTATTTTCAATGCACCAAAATCTTTGACCCTTCGCGATTGTACCTCGAGACTCCCTAGTAACGTAACCGAAATTACCTCGAGTGATTCAAACTCTAGGTTTCAGGGCTTCCTTTTTGTAGTGATGCACTGATGCGATTCAATCAACTTTTTATATCATTCGACATGTATTTTATTTCGGTTCTGGAACCATAAAGCAGCGAGTCTCCATCTTTATACCATGCGTAGCAACCACTTCAACATAAGACAATCACATTCAACGAACTAACGTGTTTACACACCTGAAATCGTCCGAGATGCATACACTGATATGTCGGCCCGTCGGACAGAGATGGTTAATGCCGTGATTGAGGGGAGGATCTTGGAAAAACGGTGAAGGGGAAGAAAACGGATAGTTTTTATAGATGGGGTGAAGAGAGTTAGGACTTATGCTGAGATGGAGAAAAAACATTTTTTTAATGTCTAATGAGGATCAGCTCCCGTAAAAAAAACACGGCATTTTTACCCTAATGCATTAAAATCTCCTTAAACCGTAATGTATTATCCCCAATAATGATTACAGAAGAGGAACGCGACTGGCAAAACGTTGTTCGGAGGCGGAAAAGACTGAAAATTATACGGTGATGACCTCATGGACGAACGCTGAAAAGAACGACAATTCATACGGTCTTTCCTCACAGCATCCCCAAAGCCGTCCTTAACACCGTAAGCCTAATGACAGAACATCTAATAAGCATTCAAAGGGAGAAAAACTGTTAAGCAAAGGAATGGGGGGGCAGGGAGAACAGGCGAAGGAAGGTAAGGACGGGAGGGTGAGGGTCGTCAGCAGGTTGAAATCAAACTAACTTCATTTTCATCACGAGAGGCGAGAGAGGAATGGGAGCGGTGAAGGACAGAAGAGATTAAGGACGGAAAAGGGTTAAAAAAAAGGAAGGAGGAAGAAAAAAATGGTCCCTTCGCGGAAGGGAATGGACGAAAAGAAATTGTGAGAGGAGAGACGGACACTGGAGGGTCAAGTAAAAGACGATGCCATAGCTAAAGTGGATGTATCCGAAGTAATTCTATAGAGCTACGTTGTTCCACGCCACTTCGAACCAGAGTTGACCCTTGATCTCTGACATTTTGACAAAAATTTGAGGAAACGTTTGCCTAGAAAAAAATAATGAATAGAATATCGAACGTTTTGCAAAAGTTGGAAATACAGCTGAATAACGGCTGTTTTTCAAAAAGGCGATTTTCACTGCCATTATATTTTCGTAATCACATGTCGCACGGTAGAATCTGAGAAAAAAGACGTCCAACGGCTTGTTTTGAAACTAAGGTTTTGCATAAACAAAATGTGAATTAATTATCAATTAAACTATTAATGACGTAATATTGTTGAAAATAAACATTCAAATTTTCGCTTCACATTTGCGTCACATTTTTAGAGCTCATTTTTTTTTACTTATACCTACTACCTTATTTTATCTCTAATCTTTTAAGTCCTTATGTTTATATTCCTGGTTAGAAACGGCAGCGGTCTAGGGTGGCCAAGCGGTAGCATTTTCGACTCTCGTTACGAGAGTGTACTAGATTTGATAGATTGAAAAGGAACAAAGGAGTGCCTTTATCGTATTTTACGACGGAGGATCCCATCGTTTAACACTCTCCCATTTTTCAGCTTGGAATACGTTCTAACAATTGATTAATAGAGAAAGTACATGGTGTATTGACGCACAAAGTTAATCAATTTTTTTAATAAGGAAGGAGAAAATTATTCTCCCAACTTGGTAAACGCGCGACCTGGGGCCTTTTAGGGCTCAAAATCCCAAGGACCTTTTAGGGCTCCAGCTCGCTACGCTCCCTCATAACGGATGAACTGATGTACAAATTGCCATGAAATATTGTGCGCAGATACATGATGGAGATAAGAAGATCATTTATCACATAAAAAAAGGTTCAAGGGCCTCAAGGACCGATAAGGGGGCCCTCCAAGTTAGTAGAAAACATTTAATTCAATTTTTTACTTTTACTTCAAGTTGACTACATTTTTACTTCAATTTTTTTATGCATTCCACCGGTAAAGGTAGGTTTTGTAGAATGTCAGAGAATCTCCTCCCGGTTTTCTACGCATTCAGGGGCCTATCTCCCTCCAGTATATACTTTTTCGCCTCTGCATACGTTCTACCCTTCTTCATCCCATCCATAAAACCTATTCTCTTTCTTCTCCCTAACCCGCTTGCCCAACATCCTTCCCTCTATCACACTCTTCAGCAACCCATCACCCTTTATTACATCCTTCAGCCATCTACACTGCCCATCTCGCATTTCATTCAAAAGTTGCCTTTCCTCGCTCACCATCTCAAGCACTTCTTCGTTAGTCTACCTCTCCGTCCACCTCACCTCCTCCAATCTTATCCACACCCGCATCTCAAATGCCTGCAGCCTATTCTCCTCCATCTTTCCGAGGGTCCACGTTTCCGTCCCATACAACGCTACGCTTCATATCAATTAACTTCAATAAGACAAGCATGTGAATCTGTATAGAGGTTTTATTTTTTGCTTTTTTAAATTGTTATCACATAAGATATAGGGTTAATAACGCTCATTGATGCGAAAAATTTTAAATGCTAACTTTAGACTAGTTCCTTCAAGCATGGATCAGTATAATTTGCAAAAGTACAAAGCGCGAATTTGGGTCCCTCTGCTAGTAGCTATTCAACGATCAAAGAATGAGGATTATCGACGTAGGCTCTTAATACATCAAGCGCCTATCCGCATAAAGGGAGCAAAGAGGGGAAGCGGAGGAGAGATGAGGAAGCAGAGACAGAGAGGGACGAAGAGGGAGAAAGGAAACAAGAGAGGTAGGGATATAATGAGGGTTGGGAGGGCCGGGAGCCTCCCCTCTTGATGGCCGTATCTGCGTTTTATTTTTTTTTGCCTGCGGTTCCATCGCCCACTCATCCACTCTTTATTTTCTTGCACCCTCGTTTCTGTATTATAAATATATGTAAAAAAAAAATATTTACGACTGAGCAGGTCGGTCGCCGCAAAGTACCGGCTGCGAAGGGTTGGGAGGGAAGGTGGGGGAGGGAAAGAAATCCCGTCGAATCGGAGGGACGTAAAAAAAATTTTCAACCGCGCGCGGGAGGGTGAAGTGGGGTTGAAAGGATTTTTATTTTTTGAAACTTCAATATTTATCGCAGCAGAATTTACTGACCCCGCAAAATGTTGGCAATTCGGCCGTTATTTATCAAGTGCATAAATGATATGCACCCAAAAGACACTACCCTCGGCCGAATCCCGAAAAAAATTAACGAATCTAGTCAACTAACTTTGAAAACAGTCATCGAACTTAGACGTTAAATAGCTCAAGCCAAAAAGCGATTTATTAAACGCGGTTAAGATTTTTTTTCGTGAGATGCGAACATCAAGGACAAATATTCAAAGCAAGTGCGCATTAAATAATAGCTTTGCGACGATATAACCACATTGTGGACAATTTGACAAGAACTAATGAACACTGGCCTAAAAAGCTTTCCAGCTGATGTAATGGGACTTAGAAAACTTGCTGAATTGCATGAACCTCTTCGGCTAAGAACTAGTCGCCATAGTAACAAAGGAACCAATGAAAAGAAAGAGATTTTTTCCCTTTTCTGAATATTTACTGCATGCCATCAAGTCTCTCCTACGTTTATTATACCCTCTTATACTCCTCATGTTGTCTTACATTCTTGTTCTCCTCGTCCCACTTCCATGTTTCCCCATTGGACCCTTACGTTAACATCCTCTTCAACATGTCCTAGCCTCTTCAAACATTCTCCATCCGCCATTTCTACCATATCCGAATCTTTTCTATCTTCTCCCACCATATTCAACTCTTACTTTTTACCATCCTCGGTATCCAGCTCACTCTTTCTTCATCCTTCTCCACACCCACACCTCAAATGTTTCAAACTAATGTAAACTCTTTCTCCCAAATGACCAGGTTTCCGGACAATACAGCGCGACAATTCAAATTGTAGTTTCACCAATCATTTCTCTGCGCCATCCTCTGATGATCATTAATTTTGGATCTTCAGGCAGTTGGCTTTCGTGTACACTACAAAAATATGAGGCGTTAATTTTATTTTCGCCCCCACTATCGATTTGCCTTGGTTAATAATCACTGATGCTAGTCTATGCGAAAGATACGAACAGCAGTCCACCATTGACCTACGACGCTTTGAAAACATCGAACTACCTACTAAGTGTCCTATTCTCATGTTAGCACCCACACTCCAATCTACTACGGTGTATCAGATCATGAGAAAAAAATAGGGACATAGACTGCAGAACAGACAGGTTTAACAGACAGGTTGCCGGCCTCAGTGGCGGCGGGGTAAAGTCCTCGCCTGCCACACCGAAGGTCGCGGGTTCGAGACCCGCCTGGGAAGGATATTTACACCTCCCTGGACATGGTTATTAGTGTTCGTCCATATATTACATATCTAGTACTTGGATTCGGCTGTTAGATATAAAGAAATTCCTATGATTATTATTGTTATTAAAATGTCATTTTGTCACGATCGATAAGAGTCTTAATTGGCTGCCAATGATATTTTGAAGTAGGTTAGTCGATATGTGTAGCAGATTAGTTTATTTGCTCCCTAATGCTCATTTTTATAACCTGCCACGTAGTGCTAACATCACGTTTTACATGACACCTGTGTGAATCTTATATCTCGTTTACGTAGTTGAATTTTACATTAATTCAACTGTTAATTTGGCATTGGTAGCATACCTATAGTGTACTGTATGTTGGTGAAAGTTACATGTATATTATAGTGGACGTTTGCAAAAACTCACCCACTGCCTACACTTCAACATGCTACGGTATATCATGGGAAACATGGGAACATGGGAAACAGAAAACTGCTCTGCTCAAAGAATATAGGTCTAAAAACCAGGAAACAATACCTATGTGAAAACATTCGTGTGGAGCGTAGCACTATATGGATCGGAAGAATGGACCATTAGAAAAGCTGACCAGAAAAGAATAGAAGCCTTCAAAACCTTGTGATGGAGGAGGATTCTGAAGATTAAATGGACGGCAAAAATAAGAAACGATGAAGTGTACAGAAGAGTAGAAGAGGAGAGGAACATATGGAACGCCACACAAAGAAGAAGAATGGATTGGACACACCCTGAGACACAAAGGGTTTGTGAAGAACATAATTGAAGGAAAAATAGAGGGAAAAGTCCCCAGAGGAAGACCCAGAAATAAGTTCATGGACCAAATAAAGAGGAAGGTACATTGGATGAGATAACACGAGGTCAGGGAACTTGTATCAGATAGGGAACGGTGGAGGGCTGCAGTCAATCAATCTTAGGATTGAACAACCAGTGATGCTTAGGACCCTTTGAGGTGACTCACAGGGTAATATGTAGAAGTAGATGAAAACTCCTCCACTGGGAAGTAACGTTACAACTGGAGTCGTAAATTGAGACAATTTGAAGGCGCATATGAGCGCCGGAATCCTCGCAACTGATAATCCGACAGGAGGACGGGGAGCAAATTGTATACTTGTTACGCGCCTTCATCATTCCTCCGTTTAAAATACCACCCCTACAGCGCCACAGATCAAACAACCCTTAAAAGCTGTCGCAATAAAAACGTCATCCCGCGCACAAAAAGTTGTTCCCGCGGCCCTCCCAGAGGATATGATTATCCGCCGGGGACGTGGAGTGAAGCCTTTGCTTTCGACGGAAGGAGTGGGGGGAGGAGAGGGATATGAACGATGAACACCAGCTTACATCCTCATTAAATCCTACTTTCACCCTCAAGCCCGCGCGATAAAACAGCAAACCACCTTCCCGGACAAGCCGAGACGAAATCGTGGAAATGGGGATAAGTTTCTCACCACACTCCCTCCCTCCCCCACGGAGGGATTACCGTCGGAAATGAAGCACTATTATTCTCTGCCCAGAAGGGCCGGAGAGATGGAGAGACCTTAAAGGCCGAGTCATTGAGTGACTGCAGAGGAGAGGTTCCGGTCCGTCCTGCTGCAGCTGCTAGGTATTCCGCCCAAGAGGCGTATTCCGCGCGCGATGAGCATAAGAATGCCTTTTTCGGCCAGGGGGGGGTGGCCAATTTAGCGAAAATAATAGCTCCCGGTCTTGATTAAAGGATGGGAGGAAACTCCCACTCCTCCCTCGAGGTCCTCCGGGCAAGAAGCGACCCAGAATGGTTTCTTTTTTTTTCCTCTTCTACCTCTTCCTCCTCCTCCGCGGAGGTCCCTGAGAAAATCCCAGGGATGCCGTTGAGGTACATAAGAGATGGGCAGGGCCCGCTCGTTCCCCCTCCCCTTGCCCCGAAATTGATCGTCTCCCGACGCTTTAACAAAGTTTTCGCGAGCACATAAATCTTGGTTAGAAAAAAAAAAGACTTGAGGACATCGTAACAATCTCGGCGATTATTGGGCCGAATTGAATTATAGTGGGGATGGGAAGAGCGGGGTGTGCGGACGTAAGGAGGCCATCGTTAATGGATCTCGGGTGGCGAGTGACCATAAAGAAAGGTCATAGTTAGACAAAAGTATTCGCCAAGTCTGGGAAGACGCAGTAGTTAGCCATTGACCGCAGCGCCCCCTCGAGAACAGAACCATGTCCTTATATCCATAACGACGTTTCGCATTAATTTATTACGTGAAATAAGGGCATAAAAAGACCCTAGACACCCAAAAGTGAATGAAAAATGTTAACGACCAAAGCTATTTTTTCTATCAAGTCCTCAAAATGGCTTCAAAAAAACTTATTCTATACAAGGTACTCTTCGTACGACTTAATTTCAAGAGTCGCCAATACTTGAAATTGTGTAGGATTTTGTGCTGCCAGCAAAAAGTACTAAATCGTGTAGCAAAAAAATTAAAATCGAGTTTCAAGAATGATTTTCAGTTTTACACAACGTGTCTTAACCTAACCTTATGGTCACTTTTCATGTTTTTATGTTTCACATTAATAGTTACTAACCCCAAAGGACACGTGACATTCAAGAGTGATACGCACATAACATAGGTTGACAATAACAGCATTAGAATAAATTTAATAGGGAATTCCGATTTTTTTCCGTCACTTTCGATCGACGGACGATGAATGAACAAGGATGACTTTTCATGTCGATAATCTTTTTTATCATTAAAAAAGTATAGCTACCATGAAGAGACCTCAATCAAGCATAAAATGCTTATATGTAGCTGTAAAAATTAATTCATTAAAAAATTCGCAAAAAATAAACCATTATATTCGCCGTTTCAAACGTGGTAACGATATATCCACGGGAAAAACAAGAATAATTACCACCACAATAAAAAATCGACTTACACACATTCAAAACTACCGCAGAATATTTTTAAAATAAAAAAGGCAAGTAATCACTCCTCGGCCCCGTTGGCGGCGTGAAGTGTTTGCGCCTATTCTCACGGTGATCCATCACGGACAACGTGACCGGCGCGGCAACTATGAATTCACGAGTAAAATAAGGATGTTGAAGTGGTGTTTGTCAATTTTCGTGTTTCGCGGAAAACGGAAGGATTTCATAATGACCTTGTTAAAGCTTGAGACCGGCGGTCGGGAAACCCTTTCGAGTGCCCGATGAGTAATGGATCGTGGTAAATCAACACCTATCCAGAACGCCCTCCTCCATACCCATTCAATACTTTGATGGATTGATCATTGAGCCCGAAGATTGAATGATCTCACCGCTAGGTCCACTTGTGCCTCTTGTCTGAACGGCTAAAGAAGACGAATTACAGGCGGGCGCACGTGAAAGGGTAAAAGACGAAAGAAGAAAAACGCTGATAAAACGATTTTTGAATTGCTAAAAATGTCCTCGAGGTAGGCCACTGGAGAGCTGAGGGATTTTTTTAGTTTCCCCTTCGTTGAGTAAAAATCGCCAGGCTGTGAGCTAGAACGAGTAGCCACTGGAGTATAAATCATTCAATGATGTTTACGCGAGTATGCACGTCGCAATACATTTCGATCGCACACAATGAGGCACGTCAGGTTGCTCAATTTAATTTAACGTATACAAATTTCTGTGGATCGACCTTCGCGCTCGAAAAGCACATGGGCAATGCCAAATATGACGAGTGCCATCTGTAAGATATTCAGAGCATGGATCTCAACTACGAGGAAGTAGGTACCTGCATAGCTTATTTTTTTCATTTTGATACTCTAACCGGCTGATTATTAGGTTTTGGGACAGTCCTTAACCTAGCGTCCCAAAATCTGGACAAATATCACAAACTTCCCCCAATGTAATAAGAAGTACGCAATCAGATCCCTCTTATTTTCCTTATTTCTTGTTCCTCGTCGTATTTCGTCCAGAATACCGGTCCTATTCCATCCTTTTCCACACGCCCCCAGTATTCTCCCCTTAATTACTCTCCTACTCTTGTCACTATTTTCAAAATATCCTCCCCATCCATCTCTTCTGCCTCCTCCGAACATCCACCTCTAGATTCCTCTCCTCTCTTACCAAGTACAACACGTAATCTTCTAAGTACCGGTATGATTTGTTCCTCAGTTTCTACAATGTCCACTAGCTCTCATCCCAATCCAGTGTATTTCCCAGGTCATCGCACTATTGTCTATGGTAAGTCATTTCTTGTAACAGCTTGCCACGTATGGAACAACATGCCCACTCAAATTAAAAGCTATGCATCTGTTAAAACATTTAAAATGAAATACTATGATTACTTGCTTTCCCGGGAATAACATAATTTACTTTCTTTTTTTTTTGTCAAACTTTGTTTTCATGTAATTATGGTTTCTTCATTATTGTATAATTTTGCTTTTTGCAAAGTATGGAGCACATAAGTTTTTGTGCTGAGATTGATATCATAAATTTTTTTGGAATAATTATTTCACCTGTAAACTGTATTCACTATAATTTTTTCTTCTTTCGGATTTTTTCCTGAACAATATATGTTTTTCTTTCTTTTCTTTCTAATCGTCCAACCTTCTTGCCATCCAACTCAACCTCTCCATCCATTTTGAGCCCACATCTGAAACGTTTCAAGTCACCGTACATCCTCCCTTCGCAATGACCAAGTTTCCCACATTTGAAAATAACAGTTCTGTGGCTTCACCTTTGACCATTAGTCAGTCCAATCAGTGCCGATTTACGGGGTGTGTCACGTCAAAACGGAATGAAAAGAAAATACCTCTCTTGTGTTCACTAACGCTCATTGAGGCGGACATGATTGAAACTACTCTGTGGGCGAATCCTCGCTCATATAGCTTCTACGGGTGTAATCAAAAGGAAAAGGCGCATCATTTATGCTGTCGCATCACGCATTTTCGCGCTTAAAACTATAGAAGCATTGAAAAAATTACATTTCGAGCGTAAAGGAGTATTCTTTTATAAGAAACACTCCTGTCTTCCGGCAACAGTATATGGCTTTCCCCGTAATAATTATTGCATCAAAGAAAATAAAATATCTAACGTAGAATCTATTAAATACTTAGGCGTCACTATCACTGAAGACATATCATGGGGGAAACAAATCAGGTAAATAACTCGTGTAGCAAACCGTAGATTAGGATTCATAAAAAGGGTTCTAGGCAAATTCGATGAGAGAGTACGAGAAAGAAGCTATTTTACACTTGTCACGCCTCATTTAGATTATGCCGATAGTATATGGGATCCGTACGAGGAAGGTATGATAAAAGAATTAGAGCGCGAGCAAAGGAGATCAGCTAGGTTTGTTAAAGGCCGTTATGATAATTGTACAAGTGTTACGAGTTTAATAGAAGTACTAGGATGGGAATTACTATCAGAACGCAGGTTAAAGTTTAGGTTAAACCTTTTAAGTAAATTCGAAACAGAGTTGTTCACAGATGACGTTAGATACGTATTGAGAACCCCTGCGTATTATGCTAGGTTTGATCAGATTAACAAGATTAGAGATATAGATTTTCGTACCGATAGATTTAAAAGGTCATTTTTCCCGCGTACCATAAGAGAGAACAATAGGCAGAGTAGCAAAGGGATAGATAGGTGAAATATAGTTAGAGTAGTCTGTAGAGCATGATGCATGTAATAACAACCAATAATCCCTTTCTTATTATGTAGATACTAACCATGTGACCCTATTATCTAGCATGTCTTCCTTAAATATCCTAGTTGCATGTTAATAGTGCATGTTTGGTGATCTTCACCCCCTGCCACACACCCTCGTGGTGGCTCGCAGGGTATTTCGTAGTTTTAGATGCAGATGTATATAAATTACAATAGTTACGCTGTTTATCGGCTTTATTTCATTAACCATTCAAATGATTCCTTGCTGACACTATTAACTTTGATTGGTTTCATTAGGGCTAAAAAATAACAAAAGCAACTAAACAGCGTCACTAAATATTCTAATTCACCCAAGAGAAGACCTACCAATCCTATAAAAACTTGGCATTAGTGCCATCGACGCAATTTGAATCAATAAAAAAGACTATTCTTCCATCTCGATCGAAGAAAGAAAGTGCCCTTCCCAATGACGCACCGGTACTGAACCTTTGATCTGCCCAGCGCAGAGCGTGGTCCATAGATGTATGTGATGTCAACATCGTCATGAAGATTGAAGAACATCCTCACTGTAGTTTTCCTGCGTAAGCGGGTGACACAAGTGACGGTGGGGAAATATGAGGTAACTGAAACAGGAATATCTCAATGTCTAACAATGGGAGTGTCAGATAGCCGGGTCTCAGATTTTATTCAAATTTAGTAGTTGCACGGACCGCTGTATGTGATTCATGAATCACCCCACATATAGGGTTATATGACCAATAGTTTAAAGAAAAAATGCCTTCAAAAATTTCAAAATTCCCTTTTACACGGGCCACCCACATTACTGACAAGCTGGACGGGTGGCTGACGTGCTCGTCTCTGGTCTAGAGACACGGGTTCGATTCCAATACGGGGTATGTTTCTTCCGCTGTTTTTTTAGTTTTTCTTTTACGGCATCCTACAATGCGCTCAAGATTTTTTTATTTTTACTCGAAATATTATTTTTGCGCGAGGCAAATTTTTCATTTGCATACACGACATCAGGCTTAGTCTCTTTTTTTCGGTCGAAGGCAGCCTTCTAATTATGACACTTCCTTATCTTTTCACGACGTATTTTCATCATTCCTTCATACACATGATTTCCATTTTCTATAATTATTTTATAATATTGTCTTCATATTTTTACTATTCAAGCATAATTCTTAATAATATTCAAATTGTTCGTAGCTTGTCAGTTATGTGGGTGGCCCATCTAAAGGGAATTTTTAAATTTTTAAAGGCCTTTTTCGTTTAAACTATTGGTTGTATAACCCTATATGTGGGGTGATTCATGAACCACATACAGCAGTCTGTACAACTACAAACCTTGAATAAAATCTGAGACCCGTCTATCTGACACTCCCCTTGTAAGCTAATGGCGATGATTGCTTGAAAAAAAATGAGTACTAATTAGGAGTTAGTCTTTCAAGAGATGAATTAGACCAGTCATTTTCATAAGACCTTCGACCGACTATTTACGAATAACACACCGACATACCAATAAGTTCGTACCAATCGTTGATTATAGTGTGCATTCATGAGTAAATTCTGCTAAAATGGCGCTCATCTGTGGAAGGTTATTGGAAAGCATCCAAAGATCCGATTTAATTTTCAATAAGTCTGAAAAAAAATTAGCGTAGATGCCAAACTTGTTTACAACATCGTGGGTGGTAACGACGGCAACGGCGATAAAAGCTAAGAGTAACTCGGTTCGACGTGGATAGGGATGATTCTGACGTCGGTAACTATGTATGCGAGAGGGGGAAAAAGGAAATCGATGCGGAAAGTTGAGAGAGCGGGGTCGGATGGTTCCGGAAAGCGGAGCCGCGCAACCCACTTCAATCCGCCCCCAACCTCGCGATATGCTCGGGGCAAGACCCTGGCACACTCATCACGGAGATAACGCCCATTCCCTCCGCATTCGCCGACGCATTGGCCGCCCCCAATGTCAAAAGTCGTCGGCTGAGAGAGTATCAAGAGGGGGAGGGGGGGGTGGAAGGGGGTAAGCGGATGGGGGTACGGAGAGGGAGGGAGAGAGAGGGAGGGAGAGAATTTAAGAGCAATGCTCCGCAGACGGTGCTCTCGTGCGATGCGGAGCGGGTGTCCCGAGGATGAGATTGCTTACTCACGGAGACAGAGTTCATTTCAAGAGTTGCGCGTTCCCAGAGTGGAGAAATTTTGGGGGATGAGGCCGACAAGAAAATAAATATATTTTGCAGCTGTAAGAAAAAATGTGTGAAAACATTCGTGTGGAGCGTAGCGCTCTATGGATCGGAAGCATGGGCCATTAGAAAACCAGACTAGCTGACCAGAACAGACTAGAAGCCTTCGAAACCTGGTGCTGGAGGAGGATGCTGACGATAAAATGGGCGGACAACATAAAAAAATGATGAAGTGTACAGAAGAGTAGAAGAGGGAAAGACCATATAGAACTCCATACAGAAAAGAAGAGCAAATGGAAGAGATACACCTGAGACACAATGGGTTTGTGAGGAACATAATTGAAGGTAAAATAGAAGGAGAAGTCACCATAGGAAGACTCAGGATAAAGTTCATGTGCCCAATAAAGAGGAAAGTACATAGGAAGAGATATCAGGAGTTATAGCATTTGATTGGGATGGGTGGGGAGCTGCAGTCAACCAATCTTAGGATTGAACGACCAATGATGATGAAGAAAGAATAAGTACTCCGCATTTACTGACAGCATTGATGTATGTTTATGATGATCAATTTTCAACGTTACCCAATTACTTTATTTCAGCAACCCTAAAAACGATTCTATTAGCCTTTTACATCAAAAAGTTCATTTCTTGAGCTGTGCGTTGCCAGATTAGCAATTTACAGTACATGAAATAAATAATGGAAAGAAATCGAATAAGGGGACAAAACACTAAACCGAACCAGCAAACATTTTTCAACAGCAAGATTGATTAAGTATCCCTTAATTATTTACATCATAGATGCATAGAACGTTTCTGCTTATCAACTTTAAACGTTATACAATTAACTTACTTCCACCATCTAAAAAGATGTCTCAGATATTTACATCAAGTGTTTTAACGAGAAAAAAAAGAGCGAACGCAAATATCCGTATCTTGAGTGATGAAATCTCAATCAGGCCGCACTCGAAACTGCAACCCTTGAATTAGAAGGCCAGATCGTCATCATTATGTATTATTTGACTGGTAAAACGTTGGCTCACATGAAAGTCAGATAAAAGTCCAAATTTTTATACCTGCAGGTCCCCAACCACCTGCAGTATTTCGCTCTTCGTCTTAGCATACGTCCTATCTCGTCACGTCCATAAAACCTATTCTCATTCTTCCTCTATATACCCGTCATCCTTCCCTCTACCACGGCTTTGAGCAACCCATCGCCCCTAATTACCTCTTCCAGCCACTTGCCCAGTCAACTACGAATCTCATCCAAGATTTAATTTTATATGGGAGGAAAAAGACTCTATTCGAAAGGGCATGGAGGATTTTTAAAAGAAATGTATTTTCCCGTGGAGTTGGCAGTCCTTGGCCGATGGGGCAGAAGGTGAGCGGACTCTCCGCGGTTTTGACCGGGAGGAAAAAAGGGCGATAAATTTAAAGCGGACGGACCGAGGAAGGGACGGAGAAGAAGAGAAACGGAGTGAAAAGGTGAACGCACGGACGATGGAAATGAAAATGGAAGAGCGGGCGGGTGGCGCGAATCGGGAAATGGAAGCTTTCAGGGGATATTCGCGGGTGCGCGCCGAGCGTCGTCGCATCCGCTATACTTTTTAAACGTGAGAGAAAATAAACTGTGGAGGCTTTCTCCGCTCCACGAAGTGTTCCTCTTTCAGTAAAGAAACGCAGACATTACGTCGATTCAAAGAGTAATCCTTCCAAGAATTAAAGCTCAGCGTACCGCATTGTTTCAGCCTCAAGTTAGAAATTCTTTCTGCGAGCCCGCGGAACAGTCGGCCTGATTACTTTTGCAATTCGGAAATAAAACAAATTGAACCCAAAGACATACGAATTGATTACACAGAATAAATCGTCTGCTTAGGATTTATAACCAACATTTCAGTTTGGAATCTCAGAAAGTAAGAATACAAAGCATACATATACAAACTAGCTATAATTTATCAAAGTTTACGTTTAACCTTCCCTTACGTAGTACTCATTCAACTTACTGCTGGAGACTACTGAAAGAAAAATGTTTAAGGATTGTAGCAATCAATTTTCCATGCGGGATAGAAGGAAATCTTCATCTCATCAAGGAGAAAATATAAAAATAAATATGAAAATGTATCGGAAATCAAAAACTTTTAAGTAATGGCCCACTAATATTTTTATTGTTTACGACCCGGGTTTCGTCACGTAATACAATACAATACAATTTTATTTGCCCAAAGATCAGGATACAATTAATGCACATGATATAAGGCACGTCATTTTAGGTACATACAATAAAAATACCAACAAATATCATATCACTTTATATGCACATCACAATTAACTCCATATTATAGAATCTTATTAAATTAAATATCTTATAACCAATAATAGATTTCCTTTAGTTCCCCAGTTTACTACATTAAATTACCCTTTATTCAAATACTCTTGCACAGAATAATACATTTTCTGTTGTAAGTACTCTTTTAATTTGGATTTGAAACAGCCCATACTTTTTATGAATTTTAACTCTATGGGCAAATTATTAAATAATTTAATACCCATTTCTTTAGGGCCAATTTTTAGCAACTTAGTTCTGACTGTTTGGTAGTGAATGTCATTTCCCCTTCTTGTATGGTGATCGTGAATGTCACAGTTACGGGAAAAACTATGTAGATTAGCTTTTACATAGATAATTAGGTTCATTATGTATATGCAAGGAAGAGGAAGTAGGTTCAGGTTTGTAAAAATTGGTCTTGATGGTGAAGAATGCGGTTTTCCAGCTATTATTCTTACTGCTCTCTTTTGGATCTTAAAGACATTTAGTGATAAATGTGAAGAGCCCCAAAATAAGATGCTATAGTTAATATGCGAATAAAATTCGCCATAATAAAGATTTAGCAAAACTTTTTTGCTTGTTGAGTACCATAGCTGTCTTAGAAGGTAGCACGTTGAGATAATTTATTACATAAGTGTTGGATATGTTCTTCCCATGAGATGTTTGAGCTTAGGTGGACACCTAAGAACTTCACTAAAGAGACCTGTTCTATGGATTTACCATTAACTTTTACTAACATACTTTCATCTTTCTTTTTATGTGAAAAATAGACCATTTGACTTATGTGCATATTAAGATTTAATAGATTATCACAGCACCATATACTAATTAATTAAGATGCTAATTTAGAACTTTTTACAAGGCAATCCTGTGAGCTTGATGATATTATTACATTAGTATCATCAGCATATATAATTGGCATCACTCCTGGAATCCCAGTTGATTTGGAAGATCATTAATGTGAACAAGAAATAGAAAGGGGCCCAGAATAGAGCCCTGAGGAATCCCTAAGGTGCTATAACATACATTTGATATAAACTTTATATCATATATATATATTTATGACATCTTCAGGTACAAATATTATCCCACATGGGTATATATACAAAATCAGGTTCAGAGGAAGGCGGGGAAGGTAAGGGGGAGGAGAAGGAAAAACCGTTGGGAGTATGGTGTAATGGGTAAGGGGCTGGTAGGGAGGGGTCGGCGAAGGGGGGGGGGGGAAAGCGTTGGGCTGATTGGAGAAAATACCGGGCGGCGGGAAGGGGGGAGGGGAAAGTAGGAGGGTTGTATGTACCCATGTGGGATAATATTTGTACCTGAAGATGTCATTACGTGACGAAACCCGGGTCGTAAACAATAAAAATATTAGTGGACCATTACTTAAAAGTTTTAGATTTCCGATATGGAGAGGTTCCACAAAGTGCAGCCTGAATTTATTAGCTATATTATGAAAATGTAATTAAAAAACTGTAGGAAAAAAACACGCTAAAGGCAATAATAACTTAGATAACAACATTGAGCAGTAATACAAGTGTTTAGCGTGTGCCAAATGTGCAGTTTAAAAAGTGTCAAATACAAACAGTTAACCATTTTCACAATTCAAAAGAATAATTCAACAATAATCTTTATAGCTGAGCACTGCAAGCGTTTGTGCGCGAGTTTATAAGGTCACTAGTCATGTGACACATTCAAAGGGAGAGGCAGTTATTCGGTGGCAAAAATATGCACTTATTAAGCCTTCTCAGATGCCTCATAGTTTAAAAGTATAAATAGAAACATGAAATCCGCCTCAAAATAAACGTGAATTTGAGATGCTTAAAAAGAATTCCAATCTCATGTCAGCGTAATGATAGGGGCTTTGTCTTTCACTCGTAAACCCTAAAGTTATAGCTAAGTATAGAAATAAGCACCTCGATAGACTTCCAGGTATCAAAAGAAGCCTCGGCTCCAACCCGCCCCACCCGGCCACATTCAGAAAATAAGGCAAATTCGAGGATAATATTCCTTCTGTCACACGAACGAAAGGACGAGAAAAATGTTCTTTGCGTGACATCAGCGTTATTAGAGGGTAGGCGCACAATCGCTGCTTATTTGTTTCAACTGCATTTCGATAGGTAAACGTACTATCGGTCCTCTTTCAGCCGCACGAAACCTTTTCATGAGACTCAGTTAAGATTACAAAATAGACACCAAAACTAACTCTCAGTGTTTTGAATTAGTATCGTTCCATTCAATAAAGCCTTCCCCTCATGTAGCAAAAATAAACCCCAGCAAACGATATACGGGGTGTGGCTTATCCCGACAAGCATGTGCTCACGGAATGCAACGTTTCTTCCATATGTGATGAGAAATAGATTTTGTATTCCCGAGAAGCAGAACAATGGGCTCGTGAACCATCAGTTTTTGATATAGCCACTGAATGTTCCGAGAGCAAAATGTTTTAACCACTATGAGTTTTAAAATAAAAAAATTTGACTACTTTGACATAGATGTTAAACCGATGCAACACAAGAAGCAAAACTAAAAAAAATTAGAAGTAAATGAGATTTGCTATCATTAAAGAATGATTAAGATGAAATGGATGGGTAGAATCACAAGGAACTAAGGATTTGGATAGGATAGAAATATAACGAAACCTTTGAAGAAAAACAGAAATTGAGATACATCGATTGGACAACATTTTTAAAATACTAATGAAAGATATAATCTATAGGTAAAATTGTCGAAGAACACCAAGGATAAAATGCATATGATAATTATGAAGGAGGTCAATGAGAAGACTTATTTAGGAACTGAACGCGGTTAAGCTGATGCAAGGTATGGAGGGCAGCAGCAAACCAGTCTTTAAGGACTGCCGGCGATAATGAACCATCCAATATTTTTTTACATGCATTCATGCCCCGTACAGTTAGCCGGATAGGCTAGAAAATATCTGCCGATTTACGTCGATGAAAGGCTGGTAAAAAAGCACTAATGCGGTGCGTGATGATGTATGGATCGGAGACTTGGTCATTGAGAAGAGAAGATGTACGTAGACTTTGAGGTGTTTGAGATGTGGTGTGGAGAAGGATGGAGAGGGTGAGCTGGGTGGCAAGAGGGCCGAACGAGGAGGTATTGGACATGGTTAGAAAGGAGAGGTAGCAGGTGGCGGAGGCTAGGTGAAGGCAGAGGAGATGGATGGAAGTATTGACGGTATATTGAAGTATTGAGTATGGACGTATTGAAATAGAGAGAGAATGCTGAAGAGTATAATAGACGGGAGAACACTGAGGAAGTATGGAAGAGGAAGAAAGACGATAGGAATTCTGGACGAAATAAAAAGCGCGTGACGCCATGACGAATTCAAAAGAGATCAAATGGTGGATCATTTACAGCAGGGAAAACAAAGATATGCCAGAAATTAGGACGTTATAATTAGAACAACCCAAAAACCAACCAATTAGCTGGTAAAACACTGGAGTTAATAACGCTGATCCTTCGTCAAACATCTTATTCACCAAAATTCCATTTACACAGCCAGGTTGGTACAATTCTGTAAAATTAATATAATCCATAAAATACTTGAAGTACATTTTTAAAAAAACTCGAGATTTCTTAGAGATATTTTTTCTGTCAATAGAGCCCAACCATCACGCCACGCCTACAAAAGCTTATTCCAGATCGCTCAGTGATCATGATATAAGGAGCATCCAAATACTCTTTCATCTCTTAAAAAAAAAATTATCATATCTATAAAGGCATACTCTTTCAACCAATACCTCGCTCACTTCGCGCTACCAATGCAAAAGGCTTATCCTCGATCGTTGTTAGATCAGGAAATCAAAGTTGAATTTTCCCAAAGTCAAACAGCATCCAGCAACCAAAAAACATTCATTTTAACGCGAAATTCAGAAAATTTGTGAGATTTTTTTTTACGTCGCTCAGCACGGATCCGAAAGTTTATTTTTTTTAAATTCACGAGCTGCTCCATTGGAGGTGCATCCGTCGCAAATCACGAGAGTAGAATCGTCAAAAGGAACCTCCCATCCCCCTCTCCTCGAAATCGATTACACGCAGCTCTGCCGCAAAGGGTATCACTTCCAGTCCCGTTAACTCAGGAGTCGACGCGTGCAAACGACGCGGGAGACGTGGCGATGCCATCTCCGAAACACGTCAGAGAGAGAGAGCGAGAGAGCGGGTCGCATCTCGACTCCCCACATAGCTGAGAGCGGCCCAAATCAACAGTACATGAGAGATGGCACGGACAAGGGATGAGCATCGAGAGGAGAAAGCTCCAAAACATCGATTGCTGAGGATGAGCATTTTCCACCGCGATGAGGAAGGGTGGGATGTTCGCGGAGATGAAGAAAGAAAAACTTGAGGTAGATAAAGCCTTGCTCTTATAAAAATCTGGAGGACTTTCTCTGAATTGAAATAATCTAAACAAAGCCTACCTCTAGTTGGTTGCATTATCTCTATAATGAATCTACTGGTTTTTGCGGCTGGCTTGAATGAGTGAGAGTGAATGCCACCTAGATTTTAATATCTATAGAGGGATAGGACATTCGCGGAGATGAAGAAAGAAAAACTTGAGGTCGATAAGGCCCTGCACCGGTAAAAACCTGAAGGATTTTCTCCGACTTTAAGTAATCTAACAAAAGCCAACCTCTAATCGGTAGAATTATTTCGAGAATGAATATATCTACTGGTTGTTACGGCTGGTTTGAATGGATGAGAGTGAATACTACCTAGGTTAAAACATCTCGAGGATTTTTTCTTACTTTAAATAAACCCTCCGTTTAATCGGTAGAATAATTTCATCTATGAACAAAAGTTAAGGTAGGTTTGAATGAATTTTAAGGCATGTTTGAACGGATGAGAGAGAATATCATCTACATTTTTACGTGAGCAGACCTCTACCTTCCGATTATATCTTTATGCATCCAAGCATGCATTCAATCTCTTTTTATCGAGTTAATGAAGCCTGTTGCCTTTCGTCACTTCCTTCAATTACATGTCTTCCCCTCAATCACAGCCTTCATCATCCATCGTATCTCATTACCTCTTCCAACCTTGCACAAAGCCTTCACCTTGGAGATGGAGATAATTTCCTCTCCTCACCCACCAATATACCGAGCACTTACTACTTATCTTCTACTCCTTCCATCACACTTTATTCATTCTCCTCCCTTTTCACAACCAAAACGCCCGCAGCCTATTATTGACCTTTATATCTTAAAGTCTACATTCCTGCATCATATAGCGCTGCACCCCTTAAAAAGCAACCATTTGTAAACATAAAGATTGCACTAAATTTCACCACTTTACTTGAAATTTTCACTTTCCATGCTAAAATTCGTGAATTTCAAATCGTACACTCTCATCTCATAATTAGTTGAGCTTATTTCGACGGTCTCTTGTGATGCTAACCCCTTAAGTGGTCTAAGCGCATATATGCGCTGATTTAAAACGACCGTCCGGTGGGGAGCGCGCACATATGCGCGCTTCATGAGAAATTCAATTTCTCAGTGCGTTTTGCTTATAGATGCGCGCTCTTTTTTCTATTGCCTTGTTGAAGTGTGCTGCTACCTAACGATTTTTTTAGAACTCCGTAATGCCAGTCTTACTTGCTGTACATGACTCCCAAAATAGTGAAAATTGTAGTGCGAAAAAAGTCCCGTTATTCCTATCTTGGGTTTTTATGGCTCCTTCAGTTTGAAAGAAGTGATTCGCTCAGTCTGGTATTCTTGCGGTGTTGAAACTTCCGGAAATATACAGTAGTTCTTGCAAGTCCAGTGGATCTTCCTGTAGTTCCAGAGTTTTAGGAACTTCTACCTTTGCTTAATAATTTAATTGCTTCGAAATCGAGTGGAATATAAAGTAAAGTTTTTTATTTCACTCAACACGATGGCAAAGAAGCGAACATTGCTGTCTGAGGAGACTATAATGCACGCACTTAGTGAGGATGAAGTTAGTTCAAGTGACGACTTCTCTGAAGAAGGAGATACCCACGTTTCTCTAGGTAACAGAGCGGGAACTAGTGGTATTTCGACGTGTGGTGTGCTTATCACACAAACAGCGCAGGGAAACATATTTGTGTTGCCATAAGTGTGATGTGCCGCTGTGCGCAGAGTCATGTTTCTACAAATATCATACAGATTCCCTATACTGAGGAAGGCAAAAAATAAATTTCAAAATCTCTATTCATAATCTATTGAACTCTGAAAATATATTTTGAAAAATATTTAAGGATTTCGGGAGAATGGATAAGAGATTGGATTTCGATGACAGGGGCAAATATGCAACTACGCAGTACAATGCCTATGACGTAATGATTTTCTACAAGCATCGCCAGTGAATTTACAACTTTCTTCTTCAAATGTGATCTATGTATGACCAAGAAGCCAAATAATCATTATTATGTAAAATACTGCTCCAAATTAATGAAATTTAGAAAAAAATGTAGAAATTTTACAATTAATTTGCAAAAATATGGCCAAAAAATTACCTTAATGAGTATATATTTTTTTAATATTTCATAATTATATTATATAAATAAATCACCAAAATTTCAAAATGGCACCTTTTAAATTCGCAAAGCCCCACCTAGTGATGCATTAGTGAAATTTTATCGCCCACTCAAGGGGCTAAGTGTGTAAAAGTCGCTTTTGACTTTCGGTTTAATCCGGGAGAACAAGTCGCATCACCTGATTTCGACCTGGTCGACACTTTCGAGACAGATAAAGCAGCTGGGACGGTATACCTACGTCGACTATCGATGTTTCACTATCGATCATTTTTTTCTCTCGATACTCGTCCCTGCGCATTGGACCCCTCACAAAAACCCATTGCCTTGACGTGAATATGATTGGAAAAGGAAATAAGTGTGAGAGAAAGATATATAGGGGAAGTAGTTGGGAAGCTGAGCCGCATAACAGGGACGAGAGGCGGAGACGGAGCACACGAGGAACTCCTTTTTTTATCTGAAATATGGGAAAGAGGAGAGAGAGAGAGAGAGAGAAGGGAAGAAACGAAACGATATCCTTTCCCACGGGAATATCTCTCGCTCTTATTTCAGATTCTTTACGAGAGTTCGTTTTCGAGGAAAGTTCGTGAAATAATGATAAAAAAACGCTGGTGTGCACGTATAGAGAAAAAAATTATATAAAGTGGCTGAATGAAAAAAAATCTGTGCTCGTATTATGAAAGAAGTTTCATTAAAGGCAAGACTGTCGGAGACCCTTTGCAAGGAAGAGGAGGAAGGAGAAGGAAGAGGAATGGTAAGAGAATCAATTTCTGTGTGATGCGAGAAGAGAAGAAGCTGAAAAAGAAAGACGTACGTATGCATATATGTGAGAGAAAAAAGACTGAGAAGCAAGGTAGGAGAGAGGAATTATCAATTCGGAAGGAATTTTTCAGAAGAGCGCCCCCATCCCTACGGAAGTCACAACTCTCCAAAGATTGCGATTTCATCGTCCGAAAACTCCACGGGAAAGGTTCTTTTTTTCTGTGCATACATATACCGAATTTCAGGGATCCAGAAATGTTTTGTCCAGATCCCATTTGTTCCCCGTGATGAGGGCCGGGTGAAGGAGGAGGTGTAAGTTTCCCTTACCCCGCACCCAACTTCATCCCTCCCCTCTGAATAAAATATTTTTGAAGCCATCCGCAGAGGAGGAAGGTGATTGGAGGGGGAATCCGTAGGGAAGAATTGGAAATTGGTCGATGGCAGGTGGGCGGGGCGGGGGGAATAGAACGTGTAGAAGGACAAGGCGGTCTAAGTTATCTACCACAGCGGATTGGAAATGTTTTATCATGACTCTAGATGGAATCCCGCCACTCCAATTGATTTCTCCTCATTTCATTTCAGAGTCGTTTGAGTAAAATTCTTCTCTAGCCATAAAATGAATTCGGAGTTTCCTTTTGAAATATCAGTAGTGGTAAGACGACTTACATTTGAGTATTCTACCAGTAGATTGGCAGGTTTTTGAACAGTTTTTATCCTATTGGCTTATCGTTACGTTTTGGCTCCTATGTATGACCCGCGATTAGATTAGACCCTCTTGGATTCCTCATATCGTCTTCTTCTTCTCATATCGTCTAGAATTTCTCTCCTCTTCCTTCCTCTTCCACGGTTACCCAGTGTTATCCCATCCATTACTCTATTCAATATTCCCTTTATCTTTTAAACGTTCAAAAGTTCTCTCAAAATCGATTTCCCCAATCCATGAACTCAGAACTCGGAGCCCTCTCTAAATTCTCAGCCCCAAAAAGACCCTCCCTATAATAAAACCGTTTCGAAATGTTTGAACTGACAGCGGTAGAGACTGAAATCGTATTTTAGAGGATTCTCGTTAACTCAAGTTCATTCATTCGTTTCAGTATTCTACTATCTGATTTGTAGATTATTGGACAGTGCTAATTCTAACGTCCTAACTTATGGCATATAATTCTGCTTTCTGTCCTACACGTGATCCGCCATTTTGCCATACCTCATGTAATCCTCATATCGTCTTCCTCTTCTTATTTCATCCAGAATCCTTATCCTCTTCCTTCCACTTCCACGCTTTCCCATTGTTCTCTCCTCTATTACCCTCTTCTATATTCCCTCTCCTTTCAGTACGTCCTCCATCCATCTCTTCTGCCTAATTTGAGCCTCCGTAACTAGTTTCCTCTCCTCTCGAACCGTATCCAATGCCTCCTCGTTCGTCCTTCTCTTCGCCCAAGTCACCCTCTCCATCCTTCTCCACACCCACATCTCAAACGCTTCAAGTCTACGTATATACATCCTCCCTTCGCAACGAACAAGTCTCCGATCCTTTACGTCATGAGTTTGTGATAAATTGTACCTCACTCTGTAATCAACCCGAAAATTGGCGTGACAAGGGAGGTTAGAGCTCTATTTGTAAAAAAAACTCGTCTGTTGGGTGAAATTCTCTCATTCAGTATAAGTGGGTTGAGGTTGGTAGGGGGTTCATATCGTCAGTATTTAATTAGAAAAATTCACAGCACGAATTGAAAGGTGAAGGTATGGAGTTAAGTCATGGATGACCCGCCATTAGGTCCCTCTTGTATTCCTCAAACATATCGTCTCTCTCTCCTTATTTCGTACAGAATACCTATCCTCTTCCTCTTATTTCCCACTATCCTCCCCTCTATTACTCTCTTCAGCATCATCCTCCTAGCGTACGCTACTAGCTTCCTCTCTCCTCCTACCATATCCGAAACCTCCTCTTTCGTCTCTCCCCCTACCCAGCTCACTCTCTCAATCCTTCTCCAAACTTCAAGCGAATCGATTTTACGTATGTTCTCCCTTCTCATTGACCAGATCTTAGCCCCGAACAGAGGGACTTAGAGTTTAGTGTATATAGAAATATTAATCACCCCAAAACTTCGTCATTTTAAGACAAAAATTCTCGGTATTTCAATAAAATCCACATATTTCGTAAAATTTATGTGACTCTTGCGGCGGAGGCTTCCGCAGTGGCTTAATATACTGGATCTGATATTTTCAGGTGCAGCTGTGTGTTTTGTCCCCTTTTTTTACAGGAGTTGCGTCATCTTTGCCAACCTACTTTTTCAGGCCGCACGTCTTCACGACGGGAGTTATTTGCATTATTATAAATAGTATCATGGCGGATAATGAATTCATTTTTTTTTAAACTACTAAGAAAATATAAAATTAGAAGCTGCTCTATGTAAGCCTAAAAAAAATGTTAAACCTGATTTACTTTATTGTCTCCCACCCTTGTATTTGGACCCGCATTCATACACCTAGCAAACTCCATTGCCCTCATCCTCTTCTGATATATCTTCAATAAATGGGTGATATTTTTTCACCTTTAGGAAATAACACATTTTCGTTTATGAATAGACCAAAATAATTTTTTTGTAAAATAATATCTCACCTGATGTAATAAAGGGTGATGGGTTGCTGAAGAGTGTGATAGAGGGTGAGGATGTTGTGCAACCGGTATAGAGGAAGAAAGAGAATAGGTTTTATGGATGAGATGGAGAAGGGTAGATATTATGCAGAGGCGAAAAAGGATATACTAGAGCGAGATAGGCCCCTGAATGTGTAAAAGACAGGGAGGAGATTCTCTGACATTCAACAAAACCTACCTTTATCGGTAGAATACATTATAAATAAAAATAAACAAACATCTCACTTAAACTGACTTTATTCACCCCAGAAGAGACTCAATTGGTCTTTTGGCTTGCCCTACAACAACTAGGGCCATGAAAAGGGAGAAAATGGGGCCGGTTTTTTTGTCTGGTGAAAAATGACCCATTCACCATGGCTACTTTGCGATTCCCCAAAGCAAGTCCTTTCCGGTCAATTAGATCCACGGTCAAGAATCTTTAATCTCCACCTCGATTTGGGAGCGAATTCTTGTAATGCGCAGTCCGCACTTCTCATTTGCATGGGAAATGGGGGAACCGCCTCGACTGGCGAAGGAGAAGGGAGGTAATACGGAGAAAATGATGATGACCAAAAGAGGCGAACCTGTTATTTTCCCCGTGTCTCGAGTTCATGAAATTTCTCAAGTCTTAGCGCCCTCCCCACAGATTAAAGGTCATAATTCTGTAGGCGAGAATTACTTTTTCGATCATTACATACGTCTGAATTGTAGTGAAAGTTTCCTTTTTTGTTTTTACACCATTAAAATAACGAACTTGATTTCAGACTGACCGTAAACCAGAATACACAATAAGGTCGACAGGACATTCCCCTTCGTTAATATTCAATCCCGCTCGTCAGATTTTTTTTTACACATCGGGAGGATTTACAAAAAAATTTTACCCTCTCACGTCGCAACATGTCGAAATGCATGCATCGGAAAATTCGTTGAGCACGAAAAACATGACGTATAACTCACAACAAACACACGCTTCAAAATGCGAGATTACACTTAATGTGTAACATGATGTTTCACTATGAATAAACAATTCCGGGTAAAACCGTAATTTGCGACCCGTCGCGACGAATTTAGGTCGAAAAAGAGATTATTCTTTCCCGCGGTGCCAAAACGGGCCAAATGTTATTATCCAAATGCGGTTGACAGTGTCCGTTTGCAAAATGTATGTTAAATGGACGCTAATTATCACGCTGAAAGCTAGTTAGCGAAGCCGCATTCATTTATGGTAATCCGTCGATAATTGGAAAAATTCTTTTCGGCGTACTCGTGATCTGATTTTCATAGGACGTCAGCACATTTAACAGGAAAAATGAGGGAAAATGTAGGAGAAAAAAGTGACTAAAAATATTCATTTAAAATCCCGTTTTCTAAGTTTTTCACTATTTACCAAGCAGTAAATAGAATTTCTCTACATTACGCATTACCTACCTAGATTTTAATATTTATAGAGGGATACGACATTCGCGGAGATGATGAAGGAAAAACTTGAGGTCGATAAGGCCCTGCACGGGTAAAAATCTGAAGGATTTTCTCTGACTTTAGGTAATCTAACATAAGCCAACCTCTAATCGGTAGAATCATTTCAAGAATGGAATGAATCTACTGGTTGTTATGGCATTACGCATTGATACAAAACATTTCATCATGGAATTAATATTTAGGAACAGCTATCTAATTTCGTTGATGCATAGGCACAAAAAACTAATAATTTCGAAACATATATAAAATCATAAAGCGGCATCATCACAATCCATTTCCTGATTAATTCTAGAGTAGTGATCTCGAGTTTTTTTCGTTATTTTGCTACGCATACAGCTTGAGAACCATATTTTTCCAGAAAAAAATAATTTTAACCACATTGACATGCATAAACATACAATTTAAAAATATATACATAAATTGAAGGAATTATTTAGCAGTAGTAAAATCCATTTAACTTTCGCCTTTATTGAAACGCTTCGGAAAAATTATTTGTCGATTCTCTCGACGAAACACGAAAGCTATCTTCATATGTGATAAATAAGACCAACCACCGAATCCCCCTCACGCATTACTCTCTCGCGAAAGAAAATAAAATGTAACGCAGAAGAGGAGAGAGGTACCATTTTCACAGTCTAAAATGGATGCCGCAATTATTGAAACAAAAAAATCACGAAACAGAAAGGAAACGACGCCCGCTTCGCGACGCTGGCGTAAAATATTCCTCTCCCATGATAATGCACATATAAAACCGCGGAGTAAAGCAATCGATAGGAACCCACGGAGGGTTGAAAGGTGTGTTTGTCAGAGAGGATGGGGAATAGCGACATTCATTTTTTGTACACCACTGGGAGTTTTTCAATCGGCGAAAAGGGAAAGGATAAAAAAGACAGAGAGAGAGAGAGAAAACTTCGGGCCCAAAAAATAATTATTATCAATAAAAACATACGCATGGGCGACTCGAAACCGCAAAATAATAAATTTTTCAAAACCGCGTATGGTGTTTAAAAAAAAACATCAAGCGCGGCTGAGTTTTCGGGATACGGCCGCGGGTTTTCACGAGAATATCCAATGTTATGCGTCACTCGGCGTTTCCACTGTGCAGCGTTTGGAGAGCATGGACCTTCGTCCAAAATTTTAAAAGTTAATTTTAACTATTGAAGTCATCTGCCGTTTGAGGTGCATTATGCGACAATGAAAGGAAATCCCAGTGATTTAAAAATATGCGATGGCCCTATCTAGCAATTGCATTTCTTTCTTCAACTCAGAATGCCACCTATCCTCCTTTATTCCTTCCACAAAACTTACTCTCTTCCTTCCTCTTCCCCGCTTACCCAAGACACTCCCCTCTATCAGTCTTGAGAAACCCATTGCCCGTCATTGTTTCCACCAACCGCCTACACTACTTCCTCTTGGTCTCACCCAGAAGCTCTCTCTCATCACCCACTATACCAAGTACTTCCATGTTTCTCTTCCTTTCCGTCCATCGAACTTTCCACGTCCTCATCTCTCTCTCCCCTATTCTCTCCTTCCCTCAGTACCTACGTTGTCTCACGAAATGATTAAGTAGTTTTTTTTTTAGAACTATGGCTGAAGTTTTTAATTTTAGCGCATAAATACAGTAGAAAAAACCCTAACAAAGTGGCGATGGATGTTGTACATAAAATGGACGGGTTATGACCAGAAACGAGGAAGTTTACAGATGATTACAAGGGGAGAAAATCGCAATTAGTACTATCACGAAGACATGATCCAAAAGAATTCACTACACAAAGATTTTGGGTATAACTGGACAGTGAAAAAGGAACTACAGTCGCATTTCTACGGCATAGAAATTTGCAGGGAATCTGTTTTCATTTCCGTAGCTATTCGGACTCGAACCTATGTGGTTATAATGTACTGAGATAAGATTTACATGGTATATATTCATTTTACAGTGAGCACTGCTTCCTTATTCATTCACTAAAATAATTATAATAATTTATTTATTTCCATCCTGATTAAATAGCTCTAATGACTCTACCGCAGTAAGTGTTAATGCTACACGGTCAGGAATCTAATTAATATGCAAAAAGTTTCATAGCTCTACAGATTTTTGGAAATATTTCCATGAAAACCGTTCCTATGTTTCTGAATTGTTTCTCGTAATCTGAGATTTATTAGTGGAGGAAAAGGTAAAAATTCTCAATTTCTTTTTTTTTTTCGCTTTGCTTTCCTTGGCAACCAAGTTGCCTTGGCAACATAAATAGTTATGGTATTTATTCAACTAAATGGGCACGGAACGCCTTTTTAATGAAGCTATAGCGATTTTGAGGAAAGTTAAGTTCTATACTTCAGAAGACAAAAAAATGGCTGAACAAAAATCTAGCTTACGAAGGAAAATTGTACGGTAACTCGGAACCGCAAAACAATATTTCTTGGAGCGATGAATATTTCTACCTACACAAACAATCAGATGAGGTACTTCTTGACGCGCGATGGAATCTATTTTCACATTCACTTTCTCTCTCGCATTCACACTAGTCGAAATGTTACTCAATTCCCATTTTAGATTTGGGATTTGCGGCGAGCATATAGTCAATACATTTTCATTTCTGAAAAAAAAATACATATATGATCCGCACGCACGCATGGCTGAGTGTCTGCCCGAGCGAGTTCAAGCGGTCTTCCGCCAGAATGGACGACAACCGACGATCGCTGCCCGTGTGGCCGGAAGTCCACAATACCTACTCTTTTTATCCGTCTCCAGATTCTCACTCCACGACCAGGATCGGCGGCAGAACTGGTAAATACCTGGAATAGAGAAAAAAAAGTAAGCGATTAGAATTTTCCAAAAAAAATGTACGTGTGAAATTATACGGATCAAAACCCTGACCCTTAGCAAGAGTCTGGGAGAATTTACCACGGAGAAATAATAATAATACATTTATTCTTCCATACATGCATCATTACAGTTCCTTTTTCTGTGTAAGGATGTAAATTAGCCTATAAGGCATTAAGCCTGCGTTTAGGTATATTTTCATAATCATAATGCGTGGAAAAGGCCATATTTACAATCAAAATTTACAAAACATGAAAATATACAAACAAAAATTAAGTGCGTAAAAAATTACCACTGGGTTGGCTTAAAAAAATGCGTAAAATAAAGTAGTTTAACAACAAATGTGATTGAAATTATAACACTTAATTCAATTTTTAAAATTCAAGTGTAAATATGCAAACTAAATTAGGTGAGTAAAAATATTTAAACATCCATCTGGAATGGGAAACGAACCATGGACCAAAAGACTTGCCGGGCCACCGTCTTAATAACTACGCTACCCAGGCATCCTAATTCCCAGGAAACCTTTTTAGGGCTGAAGGAATTCATTATTTTTTGAGCTTGGTAGAATAGTGGTTGGCTCATTTGCTTTTCAAGCCAGATATCATTTTAATGATAACACTTAACTTTGTTATTCCACATGTCTGTATTTTCTACGACCCGGATTTCGACGTTCGACGTCATCTTTGTTCGTGTCGGAGAAAATAAAGATACGTGGAATAACAAAGTTAAATGTTATCACTATAATGTTAACAGATTTCACAAAGTTACGCCTGATACTACCAACCAGATATCATCTGTTCTATTCCCGGTCCAGTTGGCTTATTTCCCAAGGTACATCATACGCATTTTTTTCCCGGAAACGAAATCATATTCCTTCATAGAGATTTGGGTAATATGTAATTGGGTAATAGAAAAATAAAATGGGTAAATTTATTCATAAATACAAAACGCATTGTCATTTATATTTAATCATGTCCGTAGGTCTAGGGGAATACGTGCGCATGCTTGAGGCGTTGGGATACGGGTATGGAAAAGGATGGAGAGGGTGAGCTGGGTAGCGTTGAGGGACGAACGAGGATGTGTTGGATATGGTTGGAGAGTAGAGGAAGCTGGTGGCGGAGGTTTGGAGGAGGCAGAAGAGGTGGATGGAGGACGATTTGAAAGGAGAGGGAATGTTAAAGAGAGTAATAGAGGGGAGAACACTGGGTAAGTAAGAAGAGGAAAGAAAATAGAAATTCTAGGTAAAGTAAAAAGAGCAAGTCGATATGAGGATTTTAAGGGGTATCTAATGGTGAATCACGTACGTGAGGGAAACCAGTTCGATGTGCCATAACTTAGGTCGTAAGAATAATTACTGTCCAAAAACCTACCCATCAGCTGAAATGAATATGGTCCTTTCATCTTTTACCCTTCTCTATACTTCATCATTTGAGATGGATGGAGGACGATTTGAAAGGAGAGGGAATGTTAAGGAGAGTAATAGAGGGGAGAACACTGGGAAAGCGTGGAAGAGGATAGGAATATTCAGCATACTAAAGGTGGATCACAAATAGGAGGGAAAACATCCCAATATTTCAGGAATTAGGACGTTAGAATAAGTGCTGCCCATGAACTTCCCCAATCGGCACGTAGAATACTCAAACGAACAGCCTTTTGGTGGAATGATTTTGGTGCTATAGATTCAGCAGTGATTGTTGACCTTCAATTTCCACATTAACATTCAGGCACCGTCGAAGCCATTTTTTTAAGCCCCGTTTACAACAACTCAACTTGGCTTAAGCTGTTCCCGAGAGCCAATCGGGGCCTGAAATTTTCAACCAATCACAGCACGCCACTTTCAAAGTCGATATTACAATCGATTGATGGGCCTTATCGATATCGCAATCCCCTTATTACTCCGATTGCTTTCGCACTATCGATAGTAAAGCAGGCCTTGCCATTGGCTAGAATTAAGAGAAAGCTGAGAAATTTACAACTCCAAGACCACGCCAAGTCGAGTTAAAGCCACTTTAAGTTGTTGTGAACCAGTGTGTTGCTTTCTCACGGACTCAACTCCTAAGACGCGCCAAGTTAAGCCAAGTTAAGTCAAGTTAAGTTGTTGTGAACGGGGCTTTAATCACTTCATTAATCCCTGCGAATTAACGTTAGGGCAAGTTTATAAAAAAATTACGATATTTTTACTTAAGTCTTCTAAAGTTACTTTCCAGGAATTCCAGGAATTAGGACGTTAGAATAAGTGCTGCCCATAAACTTCCCGATCAGCACGTATAATACTCAAATGAATGAATGAATGGTTTATTGATGCTCTGGGAAACCCATAAGAGCAAAAAAGAAAAACGTAAGTACAAAAAACATTCAGCTCAAAATACAATAATTATGAAATAAGTATAGCATAAACACAAGAGCAATTGAAAAAAAAGGTTCTAACAAAAATGAAATTAATCAGCCCAGAGATTCTTACATTTCAAAACAACAGTGCTACTGTTTTAAATATTGGTACAATTTCCTCTTAAAAGATTCCGGAATGGAGGAGAATTTTATTGAGGGGGGTAATGGATTCCAAAACTTGGATGCTATAATCGGGAAGGAATTTAGGTATTGGTTGGTACGGGCTTGGGGTATGTGGAGAAGGTATAGGCCTGCCCGAGTTCTTCTGACGGAAACAATAGTTCTGAGGGTAAATAGGTTGTAGAGGTATTCAGGCATATGAGTATGAAAGAGGGAGAACAGAAAACACCCAAGGAAGTAGTTCCTTCGGGAGCCAAAAGGCAGCCACTTCAAGGCAGCAAAGTAATCAGAAACATGGTCATCTCTGCGAAGATCGAATATAAATCTAAGGCAGCTGTTAATTAATCGCTGGATACGTATTTCGAGAACATTTGTTAAATCGATATACACTAGTATACAATAATCTATAATTGGAAAAATCAGTGAGGTTACAAGTGAAATTCTTGCGTGAACAGGTAAATTTTTCTTTTGAAGCTTCAGTAAATAGAGAATTTTATTTCCCTTGTTACACATTTCCAATACATGCTGATCCCATTTTAAGTTAGTGGATAGAGTGATGCCAAGGTATCGAACAGTTTCTTTTAATTTAACAATGCTCGTGTGAACACGTGAACGAGCGGAAGACTATCATGATTGATGCTATTCAAAAGTCTTGAATTTCCGAAAATGATTGCTTGAGTTTTTATGGGGTTTAGTTGTAAGCAGTTGATATTAGCCCAATGGCTGATGGATGAAATATCACTGTTAATTATTTCAATGAAAAATGGAAGTTCATCAGCAGAACAGTGAATATAAATTTGCAGATCATCTGCATAGAGCGTATAGTTGGCGTGACTAATGCTTTTAGCCAGATCCAGGGTGTACAAAGTAAAGAGGAGAGGTCGAAGGACGGATCCTTGCGGAACGCCGCATGAAACTGGGAGCCAAGGGGATAACTCACAAGAGCCCTTGACGGCTTGGGTTCTACCCGTCAAATAAGAATTAAACCAGTTCAGGGCGGAACTGGAAAAATTGAGGGATTTTAACTTGCGTAAGAGAACTGCGTGGTTAACTCGGTCAAATGCCTCGCTGAAATCGAATAGGACCATAATGGTTACCAATTTTTTATCGGAGGCGAGACGAATGAACAGCCTTTTGGTAGAACAATTTTGTTGCTATACCTTCAGCAGTGATTGTTGACCTTCAATATCCACATTAAAAATCAGACACAGTCGAACCCATTTTTTAAACGCTTCATTAATCCCTTCAAATTAACATTAGGGCAAGTTTATAAAAAAATTCCGACATTTTTACTTGAGTCTTTGGTAGTCACTTATTTTCTCCTATTTTAATCACATAATTGAAGCTATTTTCGGCGTCGAATATTGAGCTATTGTCATGGGAAAGCGTTGAAGCAATAATTTATCAACTGCAAGAGGGTTTACCTGAGCCGCGATATTGTGCTCATTTTCTGATAAATTTCGACATGGTAAGTTCTCGATTTCGAGTCCATTCAGCATACTAATGCCCTCATTATTCTCGCACGGGGGAGGAACACTCGAGGAGCGACACTCTGGAAACCCTGGAAAAGTTGAGGGGACGACGGACGTCAAGGGAGTGGTCCGAGGGTACTGTCAGGGTATTGTTGCAGGCTCGTCGTTACGGTTATGAAGTTTCCACCCCTCCACTCTCTCTCTCTCTCTCTCCACGCCCCCTCATACCCTCCCCGTCCTCCCCACCCTTTATACCCTCGCCGGGGCCATTATAGCTCTCCACCATGAGTCGGTCCGAAATGAGGCGCAATAACTCACAAGGGTACTAAGTTCGCTCTCGAGACGGGCATCAGCACGGAGAGCCAGGAGGTTAAGACGCGTGAAATATGCAACGATTCTCCCCACGACCTAGCACTCCAACCAGCGGTGCAGCGGGAGAGGTTTTGCCGAGCAAGCGAAACTCCAAAAACTTTCCAAAATATTTTCATAGGCAGCACCAACTAATTATAGAGGCCCTGATTGTTAAGTGCCTTCCATCACCATAAATGTACGAAGTCGGCGTAAAGAATTATTAACATTACCATCATATACTATACACGATTTTCCAGTTAAGGTGGGTTTCGATTAACAAACAATTACCTCCACGATTTGCCCTCTTTCCTATAGCGACTCCTTTATTTAGCTTGGTATGCGTGCTCCACAGCTGCAGTCTCGATCAATTAGGTGTCATTACCAAGCTTATCTGCTCAGATACAGCGAAAAAATCGGAAGAACAGCAATTTTGCTTTTCCATTTAGCTCTCACTTACGATACTGGTACCATTTTACTTAATTGCACCATCTTCCGCAAGTCAAGGGTGAATCGTTTGATTTTTTAATCGAAATCCGTCTTGGAAAATAATATGCTGTTATAAAGGAAGTTGATATACTTAAAATATGCAACATTCCTCCCATGTGATGTATTACACCATCCAGCAGAGCAATTATTTACGGAGTTATAGGTAACATGTTTCAACACGCCTTCACTGGGCATTATAAAATCATAACTTTATGAGTGCCATTCCTAATCCATAGCTCTCCTGAACCAGGGCCCGAAATTATACCCTCGAAACAAAGCAGCAATTTCTTATTCCCCTTAGCCCCTATTTAGAACAATGGTGTGCAACACTGGCCAGGAATAGACAGCTCTGTAATCATCACCAATTAACTAATATAGAGTCGACAGACAGTATTAAGGCAATTTTTTAGAGTACTCTTCCTATTTCGTTCGTGATTAACGTTGGAGCTCAGAATTATCTCCGGGGAAAAATAAAATATTTCCGGCAACTCCTTTCACCCGATTTAGGATTACAGCTTACTTTCACTCCCACTTTTCCTTTCAAAGGTCAAGGGCCTCGCGAGACTTCATCTCAAAATTCCCAGAAGCAAAAATTTGCTCATGCCGTTCTTACATTATTGCACATCCAAGAGGCTGGTGAGTTTCACCGAATCGTGCACCTAGCCTTTATTCAATTACGTTTGACCGAGCTCCTTGACTTTTAGTTACCTCATTGAACTTTTGAGTCACTCATTATATTAAAAACTTCGCAAATGGCTTCGCAGGAGCTTTTCCTCAAAAGAAATAAATATTCTCTTTCGCAATTCACAGCAAAACTTCCCTTACCGTAAACGACCAACTTATCTGCAACGATAACACGTGAGATTTTCATTCTATCCCTCGACAATTTGAAAAAGCGAGAATAGCTGCAGGTAACACATCAAGTTCTAAAAATAAATCAAACTATTCCACATCACCTCAGTCCACGCATACATTAATTCAACCTCACTCCGTTTCCATGTCGAATGCTGTCATAATTACGCTCCGTCAGTGATTATACGCAAAGAGAATCACCATTCTCAGATAGGGTGCTCCTCAATAAGGTGTTTGATATGCATCTGAATTCACGAATTCCGAAATGAAAAAAACACCGACGGGAGAAAATGAAAACTCATCCCAAGCTTCAATGATTCGGATGCCCCACATATAACCAAATGAAAAAAAAATGTTTAAATTATTTAAAAACATAGCTACCTTGACAGCTCCTTTGACGACTTTGGTTGTATGCCAACGACCATTTTCCATTCGCAAGTCAGAGGTGACGAAATCAAGATGTGCAGACATGCATATAATACATTAATATTAATATATCCACTTGGAATTGCTGACTATCGTGAACATTCAAATTGAAAATTCCGTATCGATATGAGCACGTTTCGTCACAGGCCTCCATCAGGTACATAAACCATGTATTTTAATGCATTCACTTGAAACTTCTCTCTACAGTACAATTAGAAACCGAGAACTTCAAAACGAGATAATCATAATTAGTCATAAGGCCTCTGGGCCAATGTATAATCTCGCAGCGAAAATTAGATACAAAGTTAAAAGCATTTAAGCATAGTACAGATGAGTGCCTATAAAAACCCATAGCATAACCCTTTTTTCCAATTATTGCATGATGTAAGGGCGTTAAGCAAAGAAACGCACAGACCGCATAAGAATCATAAATGAAAAACGAAAATGAGTAATTGATTATGGAAATTACGAGCCCATGACACGTTAATAAAGCACATTTTGTAGAAGTTTGGGAAAAGATTCTCTAGCACACAAATATGGAGCCCTGTGCATTGGAACACGGTGTGTTTGGAAGGAAGATGAGCATAGGCTGAAGGATTTTGAAAAACGAAAGGAGAAAAGAATGAAGAGAGCAGGATGGGTGGAGAGGAAAACAAACGAGACAGTATTGGACATGGAGGGCGAGGGAAGGAGGTAGATGGGAGAATTTCCAAGTGGTTGGAGGACATACTGAGAGGTAATGGACATGTTGAAGAGAGCGGAAAGATGTTGGATAAGCGCTAGAGAGAGAGAGGAAAAGTGCAGGAATATTGGACAAAATGAAGGAAGGAAAAAGATACGTAGTTTATTAAAGGGATGTTTGGAAATACTGATATTGTAGACAGGGATAAGGCAATGCGGTAGGGCAGGATTTTCAGATGATCAACTATTCCATCGGGTAAATACCACACAAGGACAAAGACAGCGAAGCTTGTGATTTAAGTTGGAGGACACAAAATCGAGCAAGCAGAACAGTTTAATTACTTAGGTAGCACGCTAGAGGAAAACGGGAATAGTAGCATAGACATAGCAAAGACACAAAGGAAGAGAATAGCGCTAGCCAAGGAGGCGTTTAGTAATAGAAGGGAGTTGTTGACGGGGAAATTGGGTAAGGATGTGCAGAAGAGGCTGGTGATGAGCTTTATATGGAGCGTAGCGTTGTACGGAGCAGAAACTGGGACCCTCAGGAAGGAGGACGAGAATAGGCTGCAGGCATTTGAGATGTGGGTGTGGAGAAGGATGGAGAAAGTTAGGTGGACAGAAAGGGAGACGAACGAGGAAGTGCTTGAGATGATGGGAGAAGAAATGACACTTTTGAATGAAATCTGGGATAGGCCGGGTAGATGGCTGAAGGATGTAATAAAGGGTGATGGGTAGCTGAAGAGTGTGATAGAGGGAAGGACCCTGGGCAAGCGAGAAAGGGGAAGAAAGAGAGTAGGTATCATGGACGGGATGAAGAAGAGTAGATCGTATACAGAGGCGAAAAAGGGAGATTGCCCCCTGAATGGGTAGAAAACTGGAAGGAGATTCTCTTGACATTCAACCATTCCTACCTTTACCGGTAGAAATATACCAATACCAATAAATACAGGGATTCTGAAAAGTTCCGCACCATAGACATTTCATTGATTTCATTCAGTAAATGTATTTTAAAAGAATGCGTATTTAAATTGTAAATTATATTGTAATCTGTAACACCTGTGGTTCAAGACCTTTCACACTCTCTGTGCATCTACATACGACCCGGCGTGACGCCACAATGGCAATCTTGCAAGGCATAAAAATGGTGGTGATTGGAAGGAGGAGTCGGATTAGGGGAAGAACGTGATGCATGAATATAGAAACCTAAATATTTCCATCCATTTTTAGCGTAGTTGCAAATAATACACGAAAGAAGATATTTATATGCACACTCATCACTTCAACTACATATCACTTTAATGTCATCACCTCTATAAGTTTAGGGGGTATGTTTCCGGGTTGACATATTATCATGCGTGTCGCCCTTCTGGAGATCCAGCTATAATATCACTAATGCGTATTCAAATGTTTCCGGCGATTTTATATATGTTGAAATAGCATCATCCAACGAAAATCAGTAGATCTTGAACCCTCCACTTTTTCTAAATACATTTCACGTGTGTAGGCTTATTGACATGTGCATGTATGTAAATGCAGACGTGTAAATATGCCGACACACGTAGTACTTTCAAAATAAAGTGGACAGCATAATATCATATGATTTTCATTAGAATATGAATCAAATAACAAAATTCGTTCAATATCGATTGTGTTCTTCCTTCGATATAGGTCTTCGCAACGCACAAGAATCCGCCATTAATGTGCTTATTTTTCTGTATTCTCCATTATTATAGTATAGGTTTTTCCACGTTATTCTAATTTGGCGGTGCATTTGAATCCGAAATGACGACTTATGCCGCATATTCGCAGATTTCCTTGGGGGTGTTATGGCAGTAAAATGCTAAATTAGCACATTAATGGCGGACATGCAGTGGAAATGATTTCGAAGACGTATATCGAAGGAAGATTTCAATCTATATCAATGTAATCCAAACTTTTTAGGGCCACCGCGCCCTTTTTTCCGTTACCCAGCGCCCCCAACCATAAGCTAAGCATAAGCAGAGTCATGGACTACGTGAAAAAGCAATATGTACATAAAAATTAATTTAAAACAATTGAGATTAAACTCTTGTTTATTTCAAATCCAACAGAGAGATAGTTTGCTCATCCCCGGACATATATATTCGGGTATGGACCCAGCATCCAACGCACCCTTGCAGCCCCCTAAGATGAAAGCACCGCCCTCCAGGGGGCGGTAGCGCCCACTTTGGGAACCACTGATCTATATTGATGGTCCTGGTCAAATGACTACTTAACTACGCCACCTAATGATAAACCATAGTTCGCGGGAAAAATAAATATAAATCCAGTCCGCTCCGTAGTCTGTTTCCCCAATTTTATGCACATGAGCTCCCATCATCAGCGTATCGTTCATCGTCCCTATAGAGAGCAGAGTCACTCCGCGAGAGGCAACGTTTGTCCGGCAGAACAGACAAGGTCTACCGGACAGGACGAATGACCGAGGGCGGAGAAAGGAAGAAGACTTTACACACAGAAGAGAGTGGAATCGACTGCTGCATCGCCCTCATCCACCCCTCCCCGCCTCCCCCACTTCACCTTTGAGTAGAAAGAGTGATCCAGTATCAGGTGGGAAGTTCTCGTCGCAGGCATATTGGTAGAGAGCTAGGTACAAGTGTCAATACCTAACGGCTACTTTCGTTTATCGGCTTACATCGACCGACGCGGAGGGGGGGAGGGTAGGGGTTAATCCTGTCCTTTTCGATTCTGTGAAGAGACGGCGCGAGGCCAATAGACGGCAGGCGGCGGGAGGATGAAGGGGCGGGGGGGAGGGGCTGGTGGGGATGGGGTGGTTAAGTGGACTGAGACGGTATCGTCGCAAGCCGATTGAAATGTTGAGGGGACCTTAACCCCAGGCACACGCATACAACCTGACGAGCGGAAAGGCGACTGACCTCCGCATCCGAACCGATCCCTCTCCAAAGATCTCCAGCGGCCGATAAAAACAGAAAAAAGTTGAAAAGTTTTCCGCTAAGGGCTAATAATACCTGTAGAAGCGTTCCCGAAAGTTTTGGAACTTTTCGGGAATCAAGTCCAGAGTAACTCACTAATCGAGAATAATCCAGAATTCCGCAAGGCTTATTGTTAGTAATACAGTCAAAGAGCGAATATTTACTCTGCATATTAACTAATGTCTATGCGCTACCCCATTGATAATAATAATAATAATACCTACAGTTTATTACTACCGTCTTTCCTCAGAATCGACAATTCTGTGCCGTGCAGCGCTGCATGCCATACATATCTCCTCGTCAATCATTTTTTCCCAGCATCAACTAACCTACTATCTGATGTTCTTCACAAAATCTAAAGAGACTAAAGTAATATCTTATTTACGAAAAGGTTACATCATTTTATGGGTAATGTGAACAAGAAGTTGTAAAAGTGGTCCGAAAGTGACTTTTTGCACAACATTCCTGGCATCACAAATGTTTACAAAAAAGGTGCCGATAAACGTATCTTGGAGGAAATTTTTATTTATTTTCATTTTTGTGTTGGTTCCTTCTATTCTCTTTTGTAAATGCTTGACCGTTTAAACTCCTGTTCTGTATTATTTTATTGTTACCACCTTGCAAATAGCCAACTAGTAACAGTTTAGGTTAATAATAATAATAGTAGTTTCCTAGTTTAATATTTCCCTGAGTAATTTGAAAAACATATCATGCGATTTCCTCAAACATATACATCTAGTTTAGACGTTAAAGTAATATACTACAAACCTTCCAAATAGAAAGTATAAAAATAGAATTGCTGGGGTATTAAGTTGAAGGAAAATGAGCACATAGTCAGGGGATTTAAAAGAGAAAGGTGCTAGCCAAAGAGTCTAAATGGGGCTGGTGATGTGAAGAATAGACTGACCATGGGATATGTATGGCTTGCAGCGTTGTACGGCACAGAATTGTTCATTCTGAGGAAAGACGATAGTAAACAAGTTTACAACTGTAGGTCTTTGAAGTGTGGGTTAGGAGGAAAGTGGGCAAAGCGTGGTGAACAGAAGGACAAACCATCGACCAAGTCCTTGGCATGGTTGAGGAGGAGAGGAAAACGCTTGTGGAAATCAGAAGGCAGAGTGCGTAATTAGAATCAGTAATGAGAGGTGAGGGAACGCTGAAGACCGTGAAAGAGGGAAGGATATAGGGTAAGTGGGGCTAGGAAAGAAATGGTATAGGCTTCATGAGTGGAATCAAGAGGATTGGACGAAGTAATGTTTGTATATAAGGACTTCCAAACGTGAAAGATCAGCAACGGTATTCCTACATCCATATTAATTATTATACCTGATCACATCATCTAGAACTGCGAGCATTTGGGACCCTGCATAGAGAGATTTAACCAAAATAATTAATAATATGCATCGGAAAGCTGCGCGCTTCGTTAAAAACTGCTACTGGCCAACATATAGCGTCCCTCAGCTTTTAAACGTACCTATTAGGTTGGGGGCCAATGGAGACTGCGAGGCCGCACGCCAGGCTTAGTTTGCTTGAGAAATTCAGAACAGGTGTGATTCGAAGCGACCCAGAGAATATCATTTTGACGCCAAACTACATTTCTAAATCGAACAGAAGCGATAAAATAAGTGAGATACATTGACGAACAAACAGATACAAAAAACTCGTTCTTTCTAGGCACAATAAGTGAAGATAAGAACATCGGAGCTCCACTCAAAACTCGTCCATAAAACACTTAACCATTTCACCTCCCAAAACCTCACTGTTAACTCCTTCACACGACTGACGTCCTAGCACCTCCTGCCACACGCCCATGCGGCGGCTCGTAGGGTCATACGTAAATGTACAATTAACAATAATTTCCAGCCATGACTAATGATGACTATAACAATAACCGCTGGTTCACCACAAAGTATTACATTGGGATGAGCAACCGAGTCACCAGGGCCCAGGGAGCGAGACGTAACCGCAGAGCGGAGGAGACGCTCCCTTGGTTAAGGGTTGACAGTTAATAGGTCGCCCGTAATTTCATAGCCGTTCGGGACCGACTCCGTGTTGATGCGATGTAATTCGTCACTCGAGGGGAGCTGGAGTTACCACCCTAGCCTCCGATCGTCACATGCCACGGGACAAATATTGGCGACCTCTATAGCCTCGATGGGACCCATCCCTGTCCCACTTTGTCCGCATGCGCAAATAAGCCTAATCGTCAGGCCGTTTAGTGCCCCTGCCACTTACTGTTAGCGCCTCTGTAGGTGGTGATTGAAGTTGGCGCCCCAAGGGACCTCGCTCAACTGCGACTGCAGTGCATCTCTTGCCCGAGGTAGCAAAACAGGTTAACTTCGGCCCTGATATACGTCATTCTCTTTGGACCAGGTTCCCGTTACACCAAAGGTTCATTGGTTGTTCCATCCTAAGACTGGTTGACTACAGACCTCCATCCTTCCCTATCTAATGCTAGTTCCCTTACCTCTTGGTTTCTCTTTCTATGTACTTTCCTCTTTATTTGGTCCATGAACTTATTCCTAGGTCTTCCTCTGGGGACTTATCCCTTTTTTTTACCCTCAATTATGCTCTTCACAAACTCTTTGTGTCCAATCCATATTGTTTTTCTTACCTGTATAGTGTTCCATATGACCCTTTCTTCCTCCACTCTTCTGTACACTTCATCACTTCTCACTTTGTCAATTCAATTTATCTTCAGCATCCTCCTCCAACACCAGGTTTCGAAGGCTTCTACTCTTTTCTGGTCAGCTTTTCCAATAGTCCATGAATTCGATCCATAGAGTGCTACGCTCCTCACGAATGTTTTCACCCTTGTTTGTCAAGCTGCGGATATTACCCGTGAGGAAAATGTATGTTTATAAGGTCTTACGGTCGTTTTACCTCCGTAGTGGGAATAGCCCAAAGGTATTGGAAAAACCTCACCCCTACGACCTACGGTCCAACCTTTTATATGTTTTGCCAAATCCAATGTCATCAATTGCCAAAGCCAATGTTATCATTGTACAAACGATGTTTTATCTATATTGGGCCCAAACTTTTCAACTGTTTGCCTCAAACAATCAAATCTATAAAGCATGTAAAATCTTTTCTGAAGCTGGTTAAACTTTGGCTGTTGACTACAACAAATTTGGCAAATGATAATTTCTAGGAATTGTTGTAACAGTCTTTTGGTAATCCCTGTGTTTATAAATAAAACTGGTAATAATTAAAATTTGTTATACCTCTAGTTTGTATCAATTCTTTGCCACTACAAATAAAACAGACCAATCATATTCAATCATTTATTAAGCTGGTTAAACACTGATTGTTGACTTTTTTCTGTATTAACTTTTATCGTGTCACTTCTGTAGTGATCATTGTGCTATGTGTATAGAGCACTATGCATCTGTCCTGAAGGTGCCCCCGACAACAGGCAATGCCTTAGGGGTCACCTAAAGCTCATGTCAACAATTTTCGCTAAGTGATTACGTAATCTTGGATCATGTTTAAAGAGGCAATAAAGTTATTATTATTATCATTACATATTGTTTCCTGGTTTGTAGTCCTATCTTCTTTGAGCACAGCAGATGTCTTTTTCTTATGAACGCCTTCTTAGCTTCAGCTATTCTCCGCTTGATGTCAGTTGTACCTATTCCGTCCCACGTGATGGTACTTCCGAGACATGTGAAGGAATCCACTTGCTCTAATTTCTCTCCTCTCTGTATGACTTCTGCATTCAGCTTCTCTCTTCCACTCCCCTGGATATTAGTCTTCGTCTTATTTATTATCATGATGTATCCTTGAAGAACTTGATCCATTACGTTTAGGGTCCTTAGAAGATCATCAGATCAACACGAAAGGCGTTCTTCAAATCTGAAGAAAATTTTTCACCAACTTTTTCTTTATATCCTCACATAAGGAGGGAGATGACAACGGGGACCTAATGCAATAATGTACAGAAAACGTTACAGAAGAACTTGATAAAAAGTGGATCGTTACTTGGCGAAGAGATGCGGCCTCTGATAAAAGATGATGAGAACAGACTGCGTCCCTTACTGCAGCCCTACATCCTTCCATCCAACACACTCTTGAGCAACCCATCTTCCCTTATTATATCCTCCAGCCACCTACTTAACCAATCTCAAATTTCATTCAGAACTTTCCTTTCCTCACCCACCATCTCAAGCAATTCCTCGTTAAAAGATTTAAGTTTCTCCTGGTGAATAGTATTCATAAACTCTTCTCGGGTTCTGCACCAGGTGATTGGCTTCATGTTTTCCGACGTTTCGGAAAACGACTTGTTTTCCATTTCCATTCAGAGTAACACGCCTAGTACCTGGTGCAGAGCCCAAGAATTAATTTCTCGTTAATCTTCCTCTCCGTCCACCTCACATTCTCCATCCTTCTCCACACCCACATCTCAAATGTCTGCACCCTATTCTCGTCCTCCTTTCTGAGGGTCCACGTTTCTGCACGATACATCGCTACGCTCCATGTCAAGCTCTTCTCCAGCCTCTTCTTCACATCCTTACCCAATGTACCCTTTATCAGCTCCCTTCTATTACAAAATGCCTCCTTAGCTAGCTCAATACGGCCCCGGTGGCGGCGGGGCAAAGTCCTCGCCTGCTAACCCGAGGGTCGCGGGTTCGAGCCCCGCCTGGGTAGAATATGGGCCCAGGGGTATTTGTGTATGTACTGGGTTGGGGGAAGAGATAACGGTTCCATCACATCCAACCCAGAATAAATAATAATAATAATAATATTCTCTTCCGTATGTCTTTGCCCTTATGTCCGTTTTCTTCTAGCGTGATAGTACGTTTAGCAAGAAAAATTGCCGCGATTTTCACGTGCTTCCGCTTAGACCTTCCTTGCCCAGTAGATTACTCTGACAATAATAATGATGAAAATTGAATTCCAAGAGGGATTTTACCCGTCAAGGATCTACCACTCGGAAACAGTGAACTGTAGAATGCTAAGCGTTCACGTTAGAGAGATCTCGGCCGCACAGGAGTGCTTTCGTCCCGGGGCTTTGACCCGCGCTCGGTAAATTAAGGGCAACGGACTAATACCACCACTAGGGCTAGTCGTAGAAGTCTGGTGCAAGTTAAACAAACCGCAAATACCTAGCCCACCGCGGGGAAGGGGGAGCGGTTGATGAATTGCCCGACTGCCACCCGCTGTGGCGCTAAATTCGCACTCCAATGTACTCGAAACGGTTCGGTGTTTTTATTGCATTTTTCCACTCACGCCGCTGACACACGGCTACCGCCATGTTACCGTTCGGAAAGGTCGCTCTCCCGCTGAAAAGGACTCAGTGTCTCTCCCAAACTCCTGCCTCGCGCCCAAAGCAGTAAAGTTTCTATCATAATAATTATAGAAAATTGAGTGCACTGGCTTCGAATCCCTAAGGACTGGGTTCTCCTCCCGCAATTTTAGGATCAGAAGTGCGCTGGTTGAAGTTAAGTTTCCATCCGGATTTTTCAAAAAGTTTTGACCGTCCCCTATTTAGACTCCCGCAAAATTTTATCGATTTTCTCAACTTCATTTCCACGTGATTACAAAGGGACAAGATTATATGATGCATTTTGGTGCCAAAGGATCTGAATAATTAATCCAGGAGAAGAACTATCGAAAAAAGATATTGCTACTGAAACAAGATGCGTAGAACCACAATGTCATTTCTACGGTTGTGAAAAATGAAGAATATATTATGTGAAAATTATGCAAGGCGTATGTTTCAACTCATCAAATATTGGACTGGAAAAAGTTCGTGCTATCAAAGGTTAATAATAGTTCATTTTTTAGTATTCTACCGGTAAAGGTAGGTTTTGCTGAATGCCAGAAAATCTTCTCCCGGGTTTCTACATTTTCAGGGCCCATCTCCTTCTGGCATATTCTTTTCCGCCTCAATATACGATCAACCCTTCTCCATCCTGTAGATGACACCTATTCTCTTTCTAACCCTATCCCAATTACCCAACATGCTTCCCTCTATCACGCTCTTGAGCAAAATAGAAGATTAACTTTAGTTGATTTAGCAGTACTGATTATTAATCGAAGAGTTTCTGGCGCGCTGCAAGAGAGGAGAATATCCAAATGCATCAACTATGGCTCTACTTCGAGTACTTCGATCGACATCGGCGTAATACCCTGCGAGCCACCACGAGGGTGTGTGGCAGGGGGTGAAGATCACCAAACATGCACTATTGCCATGCAAGTAGGATATTTAAGGGAGGCATGCTAGAGAACAGGGTCACATGCAGCTAGGTGGTTAGTATCTACATAATAAGAAAGGGATTAATGTTCTTATTACATGTATCATGCACTGCAGACTACTCTAACTATATTTCACCTACCTATCCCTTTGCTACGCTGCCTATTGTTCTCTCTCTTATAGTACGCGGGAAAAATGACATTTTAAATCTATCGGTACGACAATCTATCTCTCTAATCTTGTTAATACGATCAAACCTAGCATAATACGCAGGGGTTCTCAATATATATCTAACGTCACCTGTGAACAAATCGGTTTCGAATTTACTTTAAAGGTTTAAATTTCCAAACATTGCATTTAACAAATGATGTGGTACGAAGTCACTCGCACGGGTGCATGTCGGTCAAGTCAAATGATTTTTTCATAGCGAATTTCAACCCTGGTGTAAAAGGTTTAACCTAAATTTTAACCTAATTTTAAGAGTTTAAGACGCCGAGTCTCTATATTTCCTTCCTCCACCCCTAGAATTATTCTTCCCTCAACCAACCTACACGCCTGCCGCAAACGACCTCAGTTGTAGGTCAACTCCCCAAAATAACCAAGCCAAATGGCATTCATTCTATCCAACTGCTTCGACGACAACCCACAACATCCGGCCTGACGTGGCGTTCTCGCACCAATTACCCGTCTTTGGCACCAAAAACTGTAATTTCCGGCAGAGGGGTTGGAGGGCCATTTTTAAAAACGGGCGTTTCCGTATCGTGCAAGCAACCACAGGCTCTCGGCGCTAATGGGCAATAATTATTCAATTAAGCAACAATTAATTAAAAACACACGAATTTCATTTGAGTGTGAGAGGGTCTCGGTTTGTCCGTACTGCGCGCATTGACGAGGTATGGTTCAAACTTAAAGAGCCTCGGATGATTAAACGCCGTTGCAATGCGTTGAAGGGGAGCCAGCTTTCCGTGGCTCCATAATTAAAGTCCAAAGTAATATTTCAAACAGACGAAAGACGAAACTCCCCGCGTTAAGTGCAAAAATAAACGAGTGCGTTACCAAAATTACTTCTTGGTTCTCTCCGAGAGGAAAAACAAATCCGTCCCTCCACCATTCCGATTACGACGATGGACATCACAAGTTGGAGCAATTACGACTAATTTTTTTGGTTAATTGTTCCATTTCACGTTAGCTACGCTATTTTGTATCGAACGAATCGTAGTATGGATGCATTTAATGTACGCATTAATTTGAAGTTCTGTTCCTTTCATCACGTAAAAATATACGGCAATGATGGTAAAAAGTCCTTGAAAAGTAAATTGTCCTCAGATTTTATTTTATTTCTTTAAAGTTATTTATCTTCTCTATCCCGAATACAGCACAATGTGCCAATTTACGTCGGGTGGATAACAGTAACAACGGACGAGACACAAACACCCATGGGGTCCTGGGCAGATAAAATTCTACCCAGGCGGGACTCGAACCCGCGAACCTCGGGTTAGCAGGCGAGGACTTTACCCTCCGCCGTCGCCGAATCAACTCCAACTAGTTTTAAACAAGCAACAAGTTACCAAGGTTGCACATCATTTTAAAGCTAAGCTACACTAAATCTCTTGTAAATAATGAGAACTCGACAAAATGATTCATCTACATCTACATACTAACCTGCGAGCCGTCGCATGGGCGTGTGGCAGGGGATGTTAAGACACCAGCCATGTAAAGATGAAAGGGATAAGGTTTTGGGAGGAAAAATGGCGACGCGTATTATGGGAGTGTATTAAGAGGAGCTCAGTTTTTATTGTGATTGCATACTGTGCGCAGGAAGAAGGAATTTTTGTACCAATCTGCTCGGCAATGTATCCCTCTTATTTATCGCTTCTGTCAGACCTAGGATGTAGTGATGCGTCATGATGATATTCTCTGTGTCGCTCTGAAACACGCCAGTCCTGAGATTAGCTCACTAGTTCATTCATGAGATTAGAGTGGTGCAGTAGGAGAACCGCCACCTAATTGAATTAATTTTCGAAAAACCATTTCGCCATATCAGCCTGCATACCTACTCTATCCTCCATCTACAATAATGCTCGCGTAACAAAATTGCAGATTGAACTCTCATGGGAAACATACCTGAAAGTACTTACCAGCAGTCTGATAAGCGAAAACACATCTGTAAAGAGTTCAAGTACGCAGAAGGAGAGGAAATGACTAGAGCGCTCAGATCATGGAATGCGGCCCGAGGGAACAGCAATTATATCCAAGTAGTTAAACAATGCAATCCATCCCACCAGCAATGTAGGACAGCAACAGAATTCTTTCACCACCATCAACTACGCTCGAAATGAAGCTGACGAGCGAGGAAAGTTCATCGGATATGACTTTGCGGAACGCACTTGCTTGGATTCCCACAGTTGAAATCAATCCTTATGTGCATTCCATTCACTTTTCAAGGATTCATTCCTCATTTCCCCGAATCGCTCCGAAGACTCGACGGAAAGTTTTTGGCATTCCTCATTCTGTTGTAAAGGTATTTCATTCCCAACATCTTTTTAATCGGAGTTTCCTTCTCCCCTTTCTCGAGTGGATTCCTTGTGTACATCTCCCCGAATTACAAGCGATGCTGCTCCGAATCGCGGGGGTTGGATATCCCCCTCAAAATTCTCGGAAGAAGAGTGCTAGGCAATCCACCATATTAGCGGAAGTTTAAATCGAATGAACTCTGAGGATGGGGCGGCAAACTTGCGAGGATATATATATATATATATATAGGGAGAAGAAAGTTTTAGTAAATTAACTGATAAGAGAGAGATGGGCTCTCACTGATTTCGCCGATTGCTCGGCAAGTTCTTCTCAAGATGAGCGCAGTCCTTAGTGAGGAAGCCGGTGGGGAAACTCAGGAGGAGGGAAAGGGGTACAGCTTGATGGAATAGGTCTGATTGCAGGGGACACAAAATCACCCGGGATGATGAAAACGCGGGAATACACTTTGAAAAATGACTGATTTTTTTCCAGCGGAGTAATCCGTGTCATACTAAGGCTCCAGCGATCTGTTTTTTTTTCGCATAGTAATCACTACTGGATCTACATTTCTAGTAAACTAGGAAAAAGTCCCCGTAAACAAACTTTGTTCCGGATATGCTGATTTAACCTAAAAACTAGGACGAGCAATTCATAAATTTTCAACAGAGTTCCGGGGACGAATGAGGATAAAATAATTGCGGTCCTAGGTCGAGTTATGCCTCGCAGTATCGTGAAAGTGACGCAGTGGTGATTGGAGTCAGATTATGAATGACTTGCAAATCAAAGATTTTTTTAGCAATCTTACGTTGATGCTTAGTTAAATTCGAAGGCTTTTAAACTCACATTTTTTGCCGGGAAATATTTACGCCGCATAAAACGGTGTAAACAAATTAATTTTTTAAAACCTTCACACAAATAAACGATTGGGAGTAGTTCTTTGCTCACGATGTCCAATAATATATTTTACAACAGGATGATTATTCCCTTTATATGACCTACTAGATGAAAATTTGACAATTTTAATTCTTCTTCTTCCTATCAAGTTTTTTCTTCTCATAATAATAATAAAATATATAATAAAAAAATAAGAAAAAATAAATAATAACAAAAACAAAAAAAATATAAAAAAATAATAAAAAAAAATAATAATAATAAAAAACTTCCTATCAAGATTTTTCTTCTCATAATCACGTAAAAGGTATTTCACGATTTTGCGAGGAAGGACTGCGTTAAAGTAACAAGCAGGCATGTGCTCAATTTTTTATTTTATATTCAATGCCCCGAATAAGGCGCATTTTTGGCCAATTTATATCGAATGAATGACAAGAGCAACCTACGACGACAAACACTCAAGCCTGGAGTGGTGATAATTCCACCCAGACGGGATTTAAACCCACGAACCTCGGATTAGAAGGTGGGGACTTAACCCCGGCGCCACCGGGGCCGGCTAATAGTGACTTTAGATCTGGAATACGAAAAAATCATTTCAAAAGAAGGGTGATGTTCGTAATTTCCATATGAGTCCGTAAGAAAAAGTAGAACAGAGTAAGTACCATCTAGCGAACTCAATCTTGCATGCAATGGAAACGAACCTCCAAGCTTCACAGAGGATGTGGGCATGAGGGTAAAAATGCACCTCATTCTTAACGCGAAGACCTGTGAGATTAAAATGAGCTAGCCGAGATTTCATCAATACTCTCATGCCTGAATGAAAAAGATTGAGAAATTAGTGACCCGCGAACGGATGGGACATCCCCGCGGAAGAGCATTAGTTCGTCACACGCTGAAACAATGAATAATGGGCAAACGTACTGAGAAATACCGGGCGTTTTAAAATGAATATCGGGGCACAAATGAAAAAACGACTTCGTTTTCTTCCACTGATTTATTTTTTTGGTACGACATGTTTCGAGACATAGAGGTCATTTTCAAGTACAAAAAATTTTAAAATTCAAGCAAATATATACCTGGAAGGGATTTGGGGGAGGTTGGAGAGGGGTGGAAGAAGTGGGTGTTAGGAGGGGGGGGAACCCGGAGAGAGGTGAGGGGTGGCGGTTATGGTGAGAATTGGGGAAAACCCGTAGGAGGACCGCGTTGGTGAGAAAGGTGGGGGCGGGGGATGGAAGTTTGTACTTGAAAATGACCTCTATGTGTCGAAACATGTCGTACCAAAAAAATAAATCAGTGGAAGAAAACGAAGTCGTTTTTTCATTTGTGAATATCAACTTCCACATAGTTGAGCCTGATACCATTGAACGTATAAATGAATATCGGGGTTTTAAAGATTTGTAATATTTATAAAATTTGACTTACAAGTGTTAATGAAACATCAAATGAAAGAACAACTGAAAGAGTATTTGTTTTACCCACAAGTGTTCAATGTGAGCAGAATTCGTCACACGGCACAAATCCAGTCGATAGGCGAGTTCTATCCCATACCTTGATCAGCGTGTCTGGAGAAATTGACGCAACAACTGATTCAATCCTGTTTTTCTTAAGTCGGGTAGGCCAGCTGGTAGCGGTGGCGCACACACACACGATCCTTTATGAACCCCCAAAGATAAAAATCGCATGGCGTCAGATCGGGTGAACGTGGAGGCCATGCGATATCAATCAGTTACAACAACCAAGAGTGCGATATCCAATACAGAGATCGATATTCAACCAAGGGAATATTTATTTAATAAGTAAGCGTGGGAAATTTTCACAGACCATAGGAGTACTTTCATGTCCAAATTTGTAGCAAAAGAAGCAGGGAAAAATCACGACCATGCTTATGCTGTAATTATTCTCTATTATGCTGTAATTATTCAGTAATGAAGGAACTCAACTCCTTTGGGTTCATTTAGTGAACCCCCACAACAATTAAGCGTGTATAGATTTTTTTTATGATTTACTTATCTGTCATTTGTCTCCTGATCTTCGAAGACATCACGTCCTAGATCAATAAATCCATTTACATTAAAAAAACATTCTCGAGTCACGGGTCAAAATTTTCATGGTACGAAGTACCGGGTGTTTCCAAATGAATATCGGGGTTTTAAGGCTTTGTAGTATTTATACCATCTGACTTACAATTATAAATGATACATCAAATGAAAGAGCAATTCAAACAGTTTTTGTTTTATTTACAAGTGTTCAATGTGAGCACCATTCGTCACACGGTACGCATCCAGTCGATAGGCGAGATCTTCCCATACGCTAATCAGTGTGTCTGGAGTTATTGATGCAACAACTGACAATGAAAGAATTAAAGGCTGTGCGAAGGCACTCGGAAAACATTAAATTTTCAAACTATGGAAGAGAAAGATGCCGAAAAAGTAGGTAGTAATAAATTTCTCATAAATTGGCGTATGAGGGCTACGTCCATCAATTACATTTATTCGATATATAAAAATAGAGGTGTGCAGTAATGGGAGCAGTTTATCGTACCGAGGTTGCTAAGCAACGGGAGATTTTAAAAAATAGAGCCAACTAAAATCGACGGACGAGAGAAAATGCTCATGAAAAAAGAACAAAAAAAACGCTAAAAATCTGTCAAATTGACAGCCAATTATTAGTATTTTCAAAAAGAGCCATAAAAGATGCACATTTTTCAAAAAACGCAAACATATTTTTACAAGGAAAAAAAACTAATATCGCAGTTCGCTCGTTCTCGGAAAAATTTTTTGCGGACGCCTCGGGACTGGTATCTGTTGCTCGAATGCGGATGTGGCTTCGTGAACGATTAATGATTTTACGAGCATTGTTCCCAGCTATCAAAGCCGATAATAATTCATGTATGTATAAGATACAACTGGATTAACATGAGGAATACGGCTCCGCATCTCCCACCTGTTCACGTCGTGTGGAATAAAAAATATAGCCGTCGCGTTCAGCCCTTCGCAATTAAATCTCATAAAAATTTCCAAAGCATAATTGCATTTTCTCAACTGATGCATTTCCGTATTGGGTCGTGGGGTGATTGTTTCGATCCACTGGATGTGTTTAATATATTTTTTTTTAAATTTGCCTCGTCAGGCCGACTATAGTGCTCGCAGAGTTTCTGTGCACTGGAGAGTTCCTCCTAGCCTAGCTGCCCATGGTAGATGAGCAGCGATTGGCTGCCGCCGTCCAATCCCGTAAACCGGTTCTTAGCTCAGTGAGAGGTTCTTAGCTCAGCGAGGTCGTACGAATAATGTAAGTGGAGACCCAAAAGAATCGGCGAAATCGAACGCTATGCCTCGCCGACGCGAGGGCCTTAAGAATATAAATACTCCGGACGAGAAACTACTATAGATATCGAGTCAAAACTTGCAGTGATTGCAATAGTCAACGCAGTGAGGTAAGAAAGTAATCCCCTTCGGCGCAGGTCACCGTGGTTACACGATAAATAAACAAAACTTAAATCCTCTTCGCCAACATTTTGAAAAATACAAATACGAAAATTGCGACTAATTATCATAACAACCAAAATTTTTATCGCTGGGAAAGATATCAGAATTTATCCAATCATATTTAATTGAGTTAAGAAAGCCTGGCACCCGTTAAATAAACTTTTAAAGTGAGCTAAGACTAGACTCCTTTGGGTCGCCACTTACGGTATCCGTACGCGGCGCGCACTGAGCTAAGAACCGGTTTACGGGATTGGACGCCGGCAGCCAATCGCTGCTCATCTACCATGGGCAGTTAGGTTTGGAGAAATTCTCCAGTGCACAGAAACTCTGCGAGCACTACAGTTCATTCAAGTCCATAAATTTTCATAATTCCCAAGCGCAAGCGAAGCTATAAATCTGAAGACTCATGCAAGTTCAACTAAAGGCCTCGAGCACAAAGAAAATCTACGGCGGAATGTGCATGACTCCTTATTGTTTCGAATACACTTCATCTATAGTAGCCCCGACATAGCCAGATGTATCGTTCAGAACCTAGAGAAATGCAATCATTAAGCAGTCAAACAATTACAACCTTTTTGATCCAGGGTGAAAGGTTTGATGGTAATTGCGTTCTAAACGAACGCGGAAAAATGAGCACGATAACACATCTATCATTCAAACGGCCGTCTATAAAGGTAAAATTATTGAAAAATTAACATTTTCTCTTCCAAGTGGGAGCTCAGTTGAAAATATTTTGTTCACTGAGCGTTAGATGGTAAGCTAATAACAAGTCAAAATCTTATATCGAGGACGCCTGGGTAGCTTAATTTGTTAGAGCACTCGACGCGGAATTGAGGGATCTGGGTTCGACTCCCAGTTATTTTGCGATTGATATTTCCACTTTGAATTTCACTCAATTTTGATAGACAGTGCATCGCTGGAAATATTTAACAGAAAGCCTATATAGGCATTTACTTTCCAGTGATTCTTGATGAGTGATCATGTTATTTTATCTATTCGCTTATTGATGCGGCTTTTTTCCAACGACTGTATTATTTACTGGAGGATCGAAGGGAATGAAGATCATGGTATTCTCCAAAAAGACATTGATTATCTTTCTGAGTGGACTAAAACTAACAACATGGGCATAAATATTAGCAAAATCAGGCAACTTATCTTTTCACGTAAGAAACACACCCAATGTAGGCAGTACTCATTTTCGGGAACTAAAATAATTAATGCCAATACATAGGAGTTCACTTAACGAGCGATCTAGGATGGGGGCAACAATTAGAACACGTGACACGCAAAGCTTTCAAAGTTTTACATTGGACAATGAGAAATCTAAAGGGCTGCAGGACAACCGCAAAGGAAATGGCGTATAAAGTGTTTGCTCGGCCAATCCTAGAGTACTCGGCGATGGTATGGGACTCATTTGAGGAAGGTCACTTCAAAAAGCTGGAAAAAGTTTAAAAGAAGGCCGCGAGGTATGTTCTGAATGGGCATAGGAGGACTGAAAGCGTGACAGAGATGATGAGAGTCTTAGGATGGGAGAGTCAACAGAGCAGGGGGAAAAGAAGTAGAATTTGCGGGTTGTATAGAATTATTGAGAACGAAACAGCATGGGGAGAGCTTCGAACAGAACTCGAAGAGCCATCCTTCATCAGCAAGAATGATCATACGTTCAAAGTAAAACAGAGATCCCAAAAAAGACAAGGTTAAAAAATTCTCATTACTCAATAGGACAATTATTGAATGGAACCAGTTGCCTGGAGAGTTGTTTGAACCCTTACCTTCTAACATACAGGCATTTAAAAAGAAATATAATGAATGCATGCAAAGACTTTGATGTGCACCATTCATGCAAGTTGATCGGTGATATTAATATCAATGTTTATGTTTCTCGATATTTTTCATTATCGATGATTTTGGTTACATTCCGCCTCACATGGTATATTTTGACGTAACCTTACAGTACCACCTGACCTTAGTCTATTCGTACTGATCTGTGTAAAAAAATAATAATAATCATGAAATAATAGCGAGAAAATCTCCAAACTAACTTGCATCTTCTGACGCGAAAAAGAACAGCAAAGGTATATTTTTACTATGATTATTATTGGAAAGCCATCACGAAGATGGGGTGAGCTGCTTACGGCTAGAAAATGAAATAATAGCGAGAAAATCTCCAAAAGCCGTAAACAATTGGCACCCTTCGTCAACAAAAACAAAATTTACTGTGTTGGATTGCTGGGAAAACCACAGCAGGGACCAACCAAAGCCTCTCAACCAAGAATACCACCCCCCTGTGTTGGTTTACGGGAATGTACTTCCTCGCCAGGGACCAAACACAGACGCACACACACAACAAAATAGGATCCTTTGCAAGGGCTAATGAGACCCCGCTAAGGATGCCCGGTTATTTACGCAAACACACTCACAAGCACACAAAATCACTCACTCACACACACAAATGAGCCCGACTTCTGGGAGAATCAGCTCAAAAAGAACGTGGTCAAATCAACACAACAGGACGAGGGTGGGGGTTGAATACGCGTATTTCGGCTACAAAGTAGCCCTCTTCAGCGAACCGAAGGTAACGCGTCACTTCAACGCAGGGTTGAAGTGAGGAAGGGTCAAGACATCCGAGTTGTAAATAAAGGTAAACTGAGGAGGAGGGGGGAAAGAGACAACCATTGTCATTGTTCATTGTCTAGCCGTAAGAAGCTCACCCCATCTTCGTGATGGCTTTCCAATAATAATCATAGTAAAAATATACCTTTGCTGTTCTTTTTCGCGTCAGACGATGCGAGTTAGTTTTTTTCATATTAGTTGTTGTGTGATTTCGTTGTTAATTTTACATGTCTGCTAGCTATATTCACATCAGAAAGAATCAATTCAGCCATTTCATTTTGCAATTACCCCAATACGCAATCAGCATTATTCTTATGAGTTTTCCTTGAATATTGTCCCAACAGTTTTTTGGTTCCTGGTTGAGGAAATACCGTATATTTCTTTTTCTTACTGTAGTTGTTCAATATAGTGTAAATAAACATTTGCCCTACAGGAGCAATATCCCCAGAATAATAAATAATTTTTTATCATTATTTATGCCACTAAACCCATTCTCCTCCTGAATACTACCCAGATACGTTAACCGCTCGACATGCTCTATTTTGTGACCTCCCACCCTATTACCGAAATAAAATTAGGTATGAATGAACACTGAACGTTTAGAGTGTAACCCGAGAAACCGGAAATATCAGCACCTGAGAATACGTACAGGTTTCAGAGGAACAGGAAGACTTTCAACCGGGGCCGTCTATTTTCCCCTTAATTTTATTTCAAACCGCCAAATTTTCTACGCCCATGGCACCCCTATAATGACCCCCTGAACGAGTAGATGTGACAGCGAGGAGGGAAAATTGCGCGGGGATGAAATCCGAGAGAGGTTGGGATTGTCTGTAAAAGGAGGGAGTGGAAGGAAGGGGGATCGACTAAGCAATATTGCTTTGAGGAACGAAAGCAGGGGAGTGACGGGAGAACGAAATCAGTTTAATTATAAAATAGTTTGGGGGAAGTGACTGCGGAGAATTACTTGGAGAAAAGAAAAGAGAGGGAATATATGAGAAAGTATGAGAAAGTATGAGAAAGCTGGAGAAAGGAGGAGAGAGAGAGAGAGAGAGAGAGAGAGAGAGAGGTGGTAGAGCTATAAGGAGAGTCTCAGACACTGAAAAGAGGGTCGCGAAGGAAACTTCAAAGGCCGGTGGATCGTTAGTTGCGCCTTTCTCGAGTATCGAATTTCGCCCGCTCAGCAGGGAGCCATGAAAAGCGGAGTTTAAAGAGGAAAGAGTAACGTCCCACTCTTCGAAGGTGAAAAATGCAAAGAAAGCGACTTGAAACTTTAAAGCGCGCATGTTCAGGAGTGCATATGAGTGGAGCAATTAAATTACTAGGGTTGGAAGAAAATGGGTATTGCAGTAAAGACATAAGAATAAGAATTAATTTATTTATTTATAATGTATTCTACCGGTAAAGGTAGGTTTTGTTGAATGCCAGAGAATCTCCTCCCTGTCTTTTAAACATTCAGGGGCCTATCACCCTCTAGTATATCATTTTCCGCCTCTGTATAAGATCTACCCTTCTTCATCCCGTCCATGAAACCTATTCTCTTTCTTACCTTCCCCGCTTGCCCAAAATCCTTCCCTCTATCACACTCGTCAGCAAACCATCACCCTTTATTACATCCTTCAGCCATCTACCCTGCCTATCCCGGATTTCATTCAAGAGTTTCCTTTCCTCGCCCACCATCTCAAGCACCTCCTCGTTAGTCTTCCTTTCCGACCACCTAACCTTCTCCACCCTTCTCCACACTCACATCTCAAACGCCTGCAGCCTATTCTCCTCCTCCTTCCTCAGGGTTCACGTTTCTGCCCCAAACAACGCAACGCTCCATATCAAGCTCTTCACCAGCCTCTTCTTCACATCCTTACCCAATGTCCCCGTCAATGACTCTCTTCTATTATAAGAATAGTGCTTGCGAAAGAAACGTTCAGAAATAAGAGGGAACTGATAACAACGAACTTGGGCATGGATATAAAAAATAGCATAGTAAAAATGTTGATAGGTAGTGTAGTGATGTGTAGTGCAAAAACGTGGACTCAAGAGGGAGAAGGACGATAGTGATATGGCTTGCTAAACTTCCACTGTTAGCTGCGCAATACTTCTCGCCACAAAATAAACCACATCACAAAGTTGCAGTGCGAGTTACTAGGTGCAGTTAAATAGCATAGGTACGGATGCTGTTCGCCGGTTATGGAAGAAATTCGTAAAATTTTATTCTCATTCATTACAATACACAGTTTACAGAGAAGAGTATGGAAAATGCACCCTGATTTTTTTTAATTAAAAGAGGATCAGAATTGGTTATCTATTCACCTACTGGCTGAGATAAATGGGACTCCCTCTGAATTAAAAATGAATGACACCGGGTGCGGTTTATGTTTCACGGGAATGGCATCTTCTACTACACAACACTACGCCAGCTAACTCGAGGCGTGTGGCCGCGAGTAACTCATCACCAACATATTCTACACTGCACTTCAGTTAAGTTACATGAGCCACCATTAATCTACCCTGCTAAGCTACAAGACGGAAACTGCATCTACGTTGGTTCTGAGTTATCACATGCCAAAGTTTTACAAGATTACAATTTTGTTGATTCTTAGATTACCTAAGAAATTAAACTGTCCTACTTGCTCCAGTTGGTGTGCTCCAACTTCGGGCTAGATAACTGAAATTTAAACTGTAGATACGGTGAAAGCTGGACGTGATATAGTATTGCAAACTGCTACAGATACGGCTTTCTGATTAGCTTTTAGCAATCCTCAAGGCTGTAAATAACAACATGAACTCTAATCTCAAAATGCGTGATTTCGTCAGTAACTCTCTTTTGACTTATCAGGGCAAATAATAGTGTAATACAAAGAAAAACGTTTAAATATTTAAATGATTTAACATTTTCCCGGTGTATTATATTTAAATATCTTTCTCGGGCTTCGCACCGGGTAATGTTTTCATAATCCGCCGACGTTTCGGAAAACGACTTGTTTTCCATTTTCAAGGCACGTGTTATTTCCGCCGGCACCACTAAAACACAACTATAAGTATATAGTGTATAGTGCTTCCGATCCACAGAGTGCCACGCTCCACACGAATATTTGCGCATAACGTTTCCAGGTTTGTAGTCTTATCTTCTTTGACTGCAGCTGCTGTCTTTTTATCATGAACGCTTTCTTCACTCATGCATTTTATTCAGCTAATTAATGAAAATTAAGATTAATTGCAACAAAAAATTTGCGATATTAATCTCCTCCACGATCTGCAAATACAACCGCGAACTCCATTGGAAAAAGAGAACTTTTTTACTTTATTACTTTGGGTAAATCAAAGGGACGTTGCGACTGATTTCCGCGTGATCCACATGTCCGAGTACATCCATGTTCAGTTGCGTTCTTAAAAACTTCACCGTGGTAGGTTTCACGCAGTTGGAGGACTGAACGTTCATATTCATATTATGTACAGTTATTATTATGATCTCTTTATCACAGAATACCAGTTAAGTGTGAGTAAAACAAGAATGTCATCTCTATTATAGTGTCCAACTGTTTTGCCTAGCGACTGTTGGAAAAAGCAATTACTCAAATTATTAGATGTTATTAATAGATTTTATTATTTGTCATTTATTATTTGTTGTAATTAATATTTATTAATATTATTTATTTATCATATATTGTTGACATTTAAATATCTTTCTCGGGCTTCGCACCGGGTAATGTTTGTTTTAATGTTGTAAAAACGACGTTTTCCATTTTCACGGCACGTGCCTTGAAAATGGAAAACAAGTCGTTTTCCGAAACGTCGGCGGATTATGAAAACATTACCCGGTGCGAAGCCCGAGAAAGACATTTAAGTTTAAATATTTCTTTGTAAACTTGACGACACGAGGCGTCACCTCGTGGAAGAACTAAACATTAAAATCCACACAGAAAAGAATACTTGGTACTTATAAAATTGCTTAATTTGTACCCGAGGATGTGCAGTAAAGCTGTGAAACGCGTCGTACAAATTGAATAATTGCGTAAAACTAAATAGTATTCATTACAATATGAGTACTAATATATGCCAATAGGTGACAAATCCCCAGCAGCACGCATTCAATAAAGACACGTCACCAAAGTTAGAGAAACATTTTGTAAACCGTATTGCATTTTGCAGCTAAATATAAGTACATGGACACAAGATTTATACCAGAAACATGCACCACGTTCTTTAACTACCAGGTAGGAGAAAATGGATGGTGGCAATATTAAGAAATTCCATTAACTACATCTACATCTATATAATACCCTGCGAGCCACCGCATGGGCAGGGGGTGTTAGGTCACCAGCCGTGTTGAGATGTAAGTTTTTGGGAGATGAAATGGTGACATGTATTACACGAGTGTATTTAGAGGAGATAAATTTTCATTGTGGTCACTTATTGTGCGCGGAAAGAATGAGTTTTTGTACCTATACGTTCGGCAGTGTATCTCTCTTATTTCGTCTCTTCTGTCAGACCTAGAGACGTAGTGAGGCGTCATGATAATATTCTCTGTGTCGCTCTGAAACACACCTGTTCTGAATATCTCAAGCAGCTTAAGCCTAGCGTGTAGCCTCCGAGTCTCTAGGGGCTCCCACCTTAATCCCTCTAAAAGTTGTGAGACACTACATGTACGCTCGTAGCAGGTTTTAACGAAGCACGCTGCTTTCCTTTGTATTTTACTAATGTTTTTGGATAAATCTTTATCGCCTGGATCCCAAATGCGCGCGGAGTATTCGAAGTGTGCCCTAACCAGAGCGAAGTAGCATTTCTCTTTGACTTTTTCATCCGACGGCCTTCCTATTATACGTTAAAAAAAACCTAGTTTCTTTAATGCTGTGCCACATATGTTTTGTGTGTGTAATAGATGCAATACGTATCGACAAAGCTATTAAAATAGTAGGCATTGAGGAACTCCAAAACAAAATGGGTAGAAAGACGCATAAAACGTCTGTAATCGACAGGAGGGCAGATAGTAAGTGAAGAGACAGGCAGTCGGTATCTCTCCGAACGGTAAAGGGGTGCGTGCGAATGCAATTGAGTAGCGGCGAAAGACCTCTACGTGTCCCTAATTCGAAACGAGGGAGAGTGGAGATATCGAGCATTATGTTCGTCCGAGCTCCATAGAACGCGGCCCTTCAGACGCAATCACAAGCTATGCCTTTCGCTGTCCCCCCCCCCCCGCCCCACACACCCACACTTACCCCCCATGCGCTCGGCGGGCAAACATACGAACTAATTACGAGACTCCGGGACTCCGTATTTTCCACCGCATGCACGGCGGGGAGCATTTTAACCCATCGCGCTCGGCCGCCGCGCGATGCGTTAAGATTAAATTTTCCCCTTTACCGGCCGCGGCGTCGCGAGTCCGAAGTCGGACAAGCACAAACAGTTTATGTGAGCATTAAAAACAGAGCATTACGCATGCACAGTGGCGATGACAATTTTCCGTGCGCCGAGCGCTCGAATGATGCAGCAAAAGACAAAAATTCAAAGTTCCCTCTAGACCGTAAATTTTCAGTAATCTTCTTTGGAAAGAAAAAAGATCATAAACAAATCCGAATTATGCCTGAGAATAATATTCAAACGACAATATATATGTGTGCATGAATCGCTGGCAAATAGAGGGAGAATTGCGCTAACATTGGATTGGATATTTGGGGAGGCGTCCGACAGCTGAGGTCATTTGTGCCAAAGGGGATTGGTAAGGGAGGAAGGGTGGAAAGAAACCCGGCGTCGGCATTAGCCTGCTCTTAACGAAAAGCGCCAAGGGAACCACGGTTTAACATCTCATCCAACAGACGGAGTACTGTACTTGAAGTGCCCTCCACGAGACACTCAAGTAGGGATCGGGTCTCCCCTGAAAAACATCCTCCTCTGCAGGGATTTGAACCCTGGCCGCCCGTGTGGAAGGCGAGTACTCTAGCCACCACACCAACCCGATCCCCAATTGCGCTAACAAAGGAGGCGTTCAGCAATGGGGGGCTCTAATTCCTTGAACCTTAAAATGTAAATACGAGAGTACCGAAGATTTCTATAACTACATACCACCCTGCCAGCCACCACATTGGCGTATAGCAGGTGATGATATGGTGGTTATACATAGTGCTCTACCGGCCTTGTACAGGTAGTTATTTTTTTAGTATTCTACCAACATCTAGAGGCCTTTGAGATGTGATACTATTAGAGAAAGTGTAACGTGAGCGGGATAGAGCGAGAAACGAAACGTGAGGTACTGAAAAAAGTTGAGGAATGACGAAGCTTGCGGAGAATAATAATAAGAGGACGGTACGAATGGATTGGTCAAATAATGCGGCATGAGAGATTGGTGATGGTGATTTTAGATGCAATGATACAAGGAAATAGGTATAAAGGAAGACCTAGACTAGAGAGTATTGAAGCAGATAACGGTGGACAAGGTCTGCGGACGGAATTCAGAAATGAGGAGGATGGCAGAGGACAGAGAGAGGTGGGGCGGGTGTCACAAACGAACCCTGATGGATTGACAACGAGGGAAGAAGATATTCTACCAGATGATTGGTTGGTTTAGGGACGGTTTTCATCCCACAGGTACATCCTTTCGTAATAGCTCCTATGAATGACCCGCCATTAGAGCCCTCTTTAATCCTTCATATCGTCTCCCTCTTCCTATTTCGTCTAGGATTCCTATCCTGTTCCTTCCTCAACCCATCGTTCTCCCCTCTAATAATCTCTTCAACATTCCCGCCACTTTCAACACGTTCTCCATCCATACCTTTTGCTTCCTCCTAATCTCCACCTTCTCTCCTCCCAGACCAAATCCAAATCCTACACGTATTCGGAGGTGTAATGTTGGAGTGTGTTTTGGAAGTGTTTGGAGAGCAGCTATGTTTTTATAATGGTCACTCATTGTGCTTTGGAGGGAAATATTTTTGCATACATGTTTGGCAAAGAATCTCTATTATTTGGTTGCTTCTATTGGACCTAGAAATGAAGTGTGGCTTCAACATGATATCATGTGCCACAGTGAAACACATTTGTCCTGAATTTCTGAAGCAGTCTTAGTCTCTCTCATTAATCTGTCGGCAATGTATCTCCCTTAATTTATCATTTCCAACGGTTACACATGGAGTTTAGCGTTGAACAGCGCAGAAATCATGAAAATCTGGGAATAGTGCACGAGAATAGCCGGTATATTTTAGCCGGCATAGTTTTTGTTACCTAGAATACAGAGGACGGAAAAGATGACGATGGACGAAGTGCTTGGTATGGCGAGGGAGGAGAGGGAGTTTTAGGAAGAGATTCAGAGGAGACAAGAGTAGGTAGCTGATAAAGCTAACGATAGGCGACGAACTGTTGAAGACCATAAAAGAGAGGAGGACTTTGGTTGAGCGGGAAGGGGAAGATTTATTCATTATGGGCAGTATGAAAAATCAATATTTAAATAAAATAAAAAAATACTTTTTTAAAAAGGACTAAAAAGTATAAAACAATTTCTCCTTTAAAATTGATATTCATAATCCCATATAAAAATTGCCCTTAGACTTGGTGTTGGTGAATTTTAAAAGAAATCAGACTGCTTGTAAAATTCACAACAAAATACGTGGGGCGCATACAATAGATAAATATTCACCAGTAATTATACTACAATGCAACTGATTTGAACTATCATATGAGTTTTCGCTTCCAGAAGTACTAGCAAATGTCCTTACTGATGCATCCACGCAACAATTAACTATATAATTGCATGCGCCCCACGTTTTTTTTATTTTACAAGCATTTTGATTTCTTTTAAAATTCACCAACACCAAGTTTAAGGGCAATTAGTATATGGGATTATGAATATTAATTTTTAAAGGAGAAATTTTTTTATACTTTTTAGTCCATTTTACAATCGTGTTTTTTTTTTAAATTTTATTTATATATTTTATTTTATTTATATATTTATGTTTTTAATTTTGGTTTTCTGAGATGGATTTATTTTCAATTTTGAACATTGAAATAGAAAATTTGTATACATATCTATAAATATCATATTAATTTAATGACAATTTTTATTTTCCAAAAATCAAAAGATATCAAACAAAATATATTATATATTATTCATTATTGCATATTATTACATTTTCATCCGGTTCTGAGTTTTGTTCACAATTTCAAGTCTCTAGACCATCAGGAAGTTAGTTTAAAATCGATTACAACATTTGTGAACCCGCCAACGCGAGCTAATAAAAATGTGTTAAAATAGGACGCACGCTAAGTTGAATAAAAGAAATTGTACAGGCATATAGGGATTGGCGCTCATGATCATCTGGAGTATGATTCCGTAAGTGTTATGCTTTGCGATGCGTAAATTCATTTTTTAAGTGAGAGGGAAACTATAGTCGTATCTTTCCAATGAATTAAAATAACAGCAGTTGCAAGGCACGCGTAGTTTCGACGCAAAAAAAGTCACCTTCAGGTTCAACGAAATGCGAGCCCAGCGAAATGAGGCCAGTTTAGCTACTCAGGCATCCTCTTGCTCTGTAAATCTCACAGTTCTAGTTATAAGATCATTCATGGGCTGTACAAGTAATACCATTTCAATGCGATTGATGGAAAGGAAAACACATGCGTGAAATTTTAAAAACAAATCCAGGAATTTCCAATCAACCATGAGTTCGCGGTACTCCTGTCAGAGAAGTACTCCTCTTGCTCTGTAAATCTCAAAATTCTAGTTATAAGATCGTCCACAGGCTGTACAAGTAATACCATTCCAATGGGATTGATGGAAAGGAAAACACATGCGTGAAATTTTAAAAACAAATCCTGGAATTGCCAATCAACCATGAGTTCGCGGTACTCCTGTCAGAGAAGTACTCCTCTTGCTCTGTAAATCTCAAAATTCTAGTTATAAGATCATTCATAGGCTGTACAAGTAATACCATTCCAATGCGATTGATGGAAAATAAAACACATTCGTGAAATTTTAAAAACTAATCCTGGCATTGCCGATCAACCATGAGTTCGCGGTACTCCTGTCAGAGAAGTACTCCTCTTGCTCTGTAAATCTCAAAATTCTAGTTATAAGATCATTCATAGGCTGTACAAGTAATACCATTCCAACGCGATTGAGGGAGAAGAAAACATATTCGTGAAATTTTAAAAACCAATCCCGGAATTGCCAATCAACCATGAGTTCGCGGTACTCCTGTTAGAGAAGCAAAGGCATTAAGCGCCAGAAATATCCCACGTACGATCGCTAAGCATCCGAAATTGAGTGAAAGACTGACGTTTACTGACCCGCATTTAAAAAAAAAGCGGGGTCTCCTCCTTCCACTCGCAACTTAAACCATTCACTTAACCCTGATGGGTTGAACCAACAAAACTAAAATAAGCCTCGGAGGACGGATTCAAGAAACGAGCCAGGGTTAAAAGGGAGGAGGTCAGGAGACGTTTGGGAGAAGAAGTAGAAGGCATTATTCAGCCTCATTATTTGGGTAGACTAGATCACATGGGAGAGATTGAGGAAATAAACTGCAAGGGCACACGGGTTCCGATGTTCATTTTTTTCCGACGCACCTACGTGACCGGAATGGGGGACCTCTAAAACGGCAAGAAAAGGAAGGAAGTTCACAAGATAAAGTAGCTAAATAGCGATGGGGATTCCTTTTTTCTTCCCTTCCTTCTTTCCCGTTTACTTCTTCTGCTCTCTCTTACGAGTTTTTCCTCGAACCTACGATACGTTTCCCTCCTAAATCAGGCGACCACTTTCATTCCACAAGGTAGCAAAGCTTTCGTAGGAAGAGCGGAGGTTTAGTGGAAAATTTTCGTGGTGATCCGGATAACTAGAACAGCTGACTAGTAAACTGTGCCCTCTTTCAATGTTCACCGGTCAATGGTGGGCGATTACTTCTTCCTAACGACATTTATTCATGCCGCATATATGTATTTATTTTCTCCTTTTCGATTAATTCAATAACAACTGAGAGATAAATTTTGACCCCTCCTATAATATCTTACAACATGACTAAAAAGGGCTGATGAATAAAATGAAAGCATCGGTATTACACACATTACATGAAAAATAGGAACTAACTTTTTTGGTCCACGCTCTCTTTTGATTAGCATTATCGTACAAATGAGCAATAATTCATTGCAAAAAAGGTATCAGTTAGAAATTTACATTACTCAAAAAGTGCTATCGTTAATGTTTACTTCAGCACACACTCAACTATCACATGACTCAATAAGTAGAGAGAGACAACCTAAAACTATGTATACCAAAGAAATATCTTATCTCCATCTGTAGCTGCAAACGACCGAGGCGCTTTGAACAGCACAGCTGCCACAAATTGAAGTTTTGAAGGGACAGCTTTGACCCCAATGCTGTTTGAGAAGGGTGTTTTACCATACGTCTCGGTTTGACAAGGAAAATTCGGTTACTCGGACAAAAAAATCTGTTTTCGTTATATTTTGCTCTCGGTTTGAATGGTGTGTCCCGGGTACCCGTACGGTTGACTGATTTGACATGTTTCACACGGAACTTCCCAGGCAAGTCTCTGTTTATCTACTAAGGTTCGCTAGCCACTGCACGGAGAAATACACGGCGACGAATATATGGCGAGAAATGTGGACGAAGAAAACCTGTACCAAAATTTATTACGTATCCTCGAAGGCACTAGATCGCATCTTAAGTATTTATCACTCAGTGGAATAGGGCAACCCTTACGATAGAAATCGAACAAAGTAACGTTCCTTTAAATTTTTCTTGGTTGGGGGTTGGGGTTGAGAAATTACCCGACAGGGGCCAAAAGGGTTCAGCTGCCCCACTAAAAATGAGATTCGAATTCGGCACTCCATATTTCAGCTAGAACAACACGCTGTGTCTGGAAATAATTTTTAATTGGGTTACTGCAATCACAAAATAAAACTTCACACCATCAGTTTAGCTCTTATTTAATCACAGAACTTCTAAAATTTTTCTCGACTTTAGTTTCCTCAAAACTGCATACTTCCGAGTTTTAGGAAATCAAAATACAGTAACCCTTCTTTGGTATTCCCCAAGGATCAGTTTGTGGACTCCTTTTATTCTTGGTGTTCATTAATCATCTATCCGAGTATTTATCAGGAACAAACTATGAATTGTAGTGGGTGCATGAGATTACAACATTGCAAGTCGATACAGAAAATTGCAATACACAGAATACAAAATGAATAGCATTAGCTCAATTTAAACAATATTCCCACTTTTGTTTCAATTTCAGTCTCTTCGAAGGTAAATCGCGGTTATTATAGAAAACGAGAATAATTGGCGGTTCTAAAGTCAACGTACGAGACATAAATCTGAGTCGACAAACGAGGGGGCGGAGTGTGGATTCCCGCAAGAAGAAATGGGAATTGCGGTAGCGAGACTCGTGTTTCGCCAATTTACCTCGTTGTGGGCATACACGAAAGCGAGTGGCGTCCGTAACGAAACACTCAACTCGCCGAGGTCCTCTCCCTGTATCCGTACGCAGGCAGGTACTAGTAATTCGTGCATTGCCGCAGTTTAACAACGTTCGCGCGCCTAGAGCGGTTGTAATTTTCCGCACACACCGAGAGGGCAGCATAATGGATACTCCGTGTTGGCGGAGTCATGGGAATGAGGCAGACACGCCACACTCTCTCTACATCTCTTGACCCCAAACGAAGGTTTACCGCGATAAGGCAACGAAACTTTCCCGATGGGGTCAGAGCAATGTCAATAACCGGCCAAAGTTGAGAAATTTCCGGAAGATACATTAATTGAGGTAGGGTCACGAAAAAAACGTCAATTTTCGAAATGGCTTGAAAAAATTTTTAAAAACTTTTTTTTCTCAGGCGCAACTTTAAATAATTGCTTGGCAAAAAATTTCACGATTACCCACAATACTGTCACACTAATGTCAAAGAAATGTCAATAACCGGCCAAAGTCGAGAAATTTACAGGAGACATAAACCAAGGGAAGGTCAAGAAAAATAGGTCAATTTTTTAAATGACTTGAATAATGAAAAAAGTTAAATATTCGTTTTCTCAGGCGAAACTTTAAAGAGTCGCTTGGCAAAAAATATCACGATTATACACACTTCTATCCCAACAGTTCATTTCACCATTCTTTCAACTGCTGGGTAAGTTTGTGGACATCACATATTGAATAGGTTTGTCTCACATTTTTGTACTCTCTTTGTGGTTCTCAATGCTTGTTTTATTTTATATTGTTTCCAGAGCCAAAATATCTCATTACCTGCTTGCGAAGTAGTTCCGAACTTGTTACTTTGGATTTCTTACTGTTAATATCGAATAAGTTTGTCTCACATTTTTGTACTCTCTTTGTGGTTCTTAATGCTTGTTTTATTGTATATTGTTTTTGATAGTCTTTATAATGCTCTTAGGGGTGATGTACCCAGAGCAAAATAAAGTATTTTTATTCTTAAAAAAATATTTTAACGTCCTAATTTCTGGCAAACCGTCCTGCTTTCCTCCTCCACGTGATCCTCCATTAGGTTTTCCTTAAAATCCTCACAGGCTTCCTCTTCTTATTTCGCCTAGTGTTCCTGTTCTCTTTCTTTCTCTTCCACGCATCCCCAGTTTTCTCCCCTCTATCACTTTCTTCGTAGAATGCTCGTCACATCAGTGGAGTCGTGAAAAAAAACAAAATTTGTAATTACGTGACCTAGATTTTGCTGTGAAACGTAATCCGAGTGTTCGTCAAACCCGAGTATAAAAAGTTCCCGCGTATTCAGGAAATATATGGCGCTTTAACGGTTGGTGAATCATTTGGTGGGGTCGGAATAACGAAATTTCGTGTGTACTTACCACGCGGAAACTCCAAAAAAATAAAACTATGCAATAATTCAATCGCAGACCAGTACACGTTCTATTATGTTAGCAATTAACCCAATTCACTTTCAATGCACGTCAGGTGATAATGAATTATTCGTTCAAACAAGTTTAAAACACAAAACGAAAGCAAAACTTCTACCCATAGACTACATAATTCCAGCACTTTTCCATTTTTAACTGAAATTGGAAAATCCCGCTTTTCCCGTTTTTTTTTTGAGAGCATCCTGGTAATCGTACGGATTGGTGTCGTTTCACGCAGTTAACTCAAAGAGTCTCTAGTTATGAATTTAAGACACATTATAAGCAAGGAATGTAAGACAGGAAAGGGGAAAAAAGGGAATACGTATAGGAGGATCGGTGAAGGCAGTTATGCCGAATGAAAGACCAAAAGAAGTTACCCACAGCAAAGGGTACATAAAAGAATGTGACTAGAGGTGAATGCTCAGGGTTTGTGGAGAGGAAAGAAGAGGACAGGTATTGTCAACGACAAACATATTTGGAAGAGGGGTTGAGTAGCTTAAGAGAATCTTTCGAGGGGGAAATCAGGTACTAATGCATTAGAAATTTTTAATTTGAATTCAAATAGGGGAATTACATTAAAAAAGAATAATCCATCAAAAAATTTCACAGAAAAACAAACAAATGGTGGCAATGTGCCTCAAAGGTAGTTCTATAGGTGTACAGTACAGTTTTTTTTGTATGTTCAAGAATCGATGGATAAACGGAAAGAGAGGAACATGATTTATGGAAAAACAAACAAGTGCCTGCTTCATCATAATAGCCATAGTGCAAAAGAAACAAAGCTACATGTTCATGGCCGATTAAATGCGTCCATTGCATTAAGCTAGGATTTCACAACGATTTACTTTGCACTAAAACGATTTCAACCTAGCGACCAAAACGACCGCAGAGCAAATTACACGAGACCGCTATGCGTGCACGACAATTTCATTGAAATGCCTCACAATGAAGGCGAATTTACACCGTAGCCTCGACCGTCATGGTGGTTCTATAATGCGCCGAGTCGTAAATCAACGTCACATGTCACGTTACCACGCGAGTAAAATACGATAACACTCACAGACACACACAGTCAAGAGCCGAACGAATGCTATCTGGAACATGAGAACAAAGAGTAATGGCGAAGGTCGGTGTTCCATTCCCATTTTCTTGAGTCAATAACGGGAATAATTCAAAACGCGAAGGATTTGCGATCTCCCTCCCCACTCCACGTCTAACGACATCTCATTTCGCCTCTGGAGCACGGCAATTTTCGACCGAACTGTCCCGAAATTGTCGAGAATGAACGAGGGGCGCAATTGCGGAATCGACCTTAAGAATCCCGGGGAGATTTTTCCAGAGAGACCGCCGCTCCGCAATGGATATCATCGCTGCCTTCGTGCCACGGAAAACTCGCCTTATTTTCTCGACTTATTATTGAGTTATACGTTGGGGAGGGGAGAGAGAAGCGAATCAATTCCTCCGACGAAGATAAGAAGGCTATTAAAATGCAGATCGGGTGAATCGTCCGCGATAAGGAGACGGGTTTTCATAAATTAACGTCCTTCCCTCCTCTTCTTCGTCATCTCTCTTCGAGTAGAACTTTCGTCAGGAGGCGACGACGGAAGCGGACGGGACTCGGATGCGCCTTTCACTAAACAGGGGGGGTGGGGTGGGGAAGGTTGCCTGGATGGGGAGGAAAGGGTAAGAAAAGGGTGGAAGGGCTTTGTCATTTCGGACGCCACCTCCCCATCCCTCCCTACAATCTACTCCCCCGGCAGCCCCTGAGAACAGGGGGGAGGGAAAGCCTTTCCTAGTGTCGACCCATTATTCTACATTAGAGCGAGTCGGGAAATAAACTTGGCCATCCCCGAGTGCCTACCTATCCACTCTCCAAGTAATGAATACCAGGCCCATGGGAACAAACAAATGCGGAAGGCAGGAGGTAATTATCGCGGAGCAAATAAAACTAAGTGCACTCGGGAAAATTAATAAACAGGTAGAGCAAGGTATGAAAATTCGAAGGGGAAAACGAATGACAGCGCCTCAATTCTGGCTGGAATGCTTTAGGAAAGGACTGCAATCTTGCAAAGGATCTTAGCCTTTCCACGGGCCAGAGTTCGACCCTCAGATAGTGTAGCTGAGAGTGGAAATTGGTCGATAGAAAAAAATGACTACGTTTCAATTAAGTATTACTGGAATTCAAGAGGAAAGGAAGACGGCGGATACAGAACACCAGCCCCCAACACGGACCTGGTGTCATTTCTCTGTAGGATGCTTAGCGTCCTCATTAACATCACATTTCTTTTATTTCAGAAAAATCAAGCTCAACAATTTCGCACGAAATTGGATCCAAATAAGTTAAGTGATTTCTTAAGAACTCATCCACAGAATGCGAAGCGGCTATTATCGTCTCTTGATTCAGTATTAGATTTTTTTTAAATCCATTAGGTACTGAGAAAATTACATCCGCATTTATGAACGGTTTATGAAAATACGCCTCATTTGAAATGCAAAGCTGAAGCAAAAATAAAGTCGCGCATGAAACACGACCAAGCCAGTTATAGCAAGATGAAAATATTCAATCTTAAGAATAATTGAATCCAACCGAAAAATACCGGTTTTATGACCTCTGGTTAAACATTTTCTATGGTTTAATCTCAACCAAAGTAAGTTTTTCTTATGCATAACGTCCACCACATCAGCTGACTGACATTCTAATAGAATATTCGAAACTCTTACCCTCGACCCACCAAAAATTAACAAAAGGGCTTTAAAACTTTGAGGTCCAAGTTTATCGAACATGATACAACCGGATCAAAGGGACTTTTTCCCATCAAAAGCAGTGTAAGGAGAAAAAATATTAACTTACGGAAACACACAAACCAGCTATAGGCGCGGTATGAACAGTCAACATCTCCTGATGTTATTTTTTTATAGAGACAAGCATGACAAAATGAGCCAAGCCACGATTTTTTCACCGGTTACATCCTAAAAGATCTTCCTCAACATTCCAGGATAGTTGCCAAACATTTCCTTAAAATAATAGCACCATACGAGGGAGTAATCCTCATGCAGTGATAATGCAGCAGCTACCGTGAAACGTGCTTGCGCTTAGAAAAATAAAAACTGAGGAAAATGAGTTGAGCTTATTTACATGAGCCGACTTTTTTCGCAGAGAATACATAAAAGCCCAACCGAGATCAAGTACAGAGGGCAATGTATTCGGTATAAAAAAGTAGCGAACAAGTAAATCCGAGGGAACAGCTCGTGCTGAAACCGGCATAAAACGGGAGCCTCGCGACACGGTCATAATTACGCCAGTCAATATTTTTTTCCCTCGGAGGATACTTGAAAAGGGGCACTTGGCAAGGCGGAGACTGAAAACCCGTCGTTATCTCAAAACTCCCGGGAACGTGGCGATACGGCGAATGAAAAAGGGGGAGGAGGAACTAAGGAAGGGGCGGGGGTGATCTGCCGTGCGCTTTAGCGGAATCCTGGGCCCGACCGCCTGCCACACAAGAAATCCTTTTCTGAGCCCTCCCTACCGCAAGATCGCGACCACGGGCTTGACACGAAGTGACACTCTGAGCGAGAGAGAGTGAGAGAGAGGGGATCTGAAAAAGAAGAGTCCCGGGAACAGAATGAGTAGAGATATTGAGAGTGACGCCCCGTTTCCATTACCGTCGTAGAGCTGGTGCGAAAGCTCATGGCCCCAGTGGAGAAACATGTTTTTTGTCAGGGTTAGTCTATTTAGAAGAACTGACTACGCATAGGGGTGTAAGAGAATATCTTTTTAGTCTCTTGGGTCTAAAGATTGTTTCCTCACCAATGTTTCTTGCACCAAACCATCCTCCCCTTTTACTCGCTTCAAAACCGTTAGCACTCGCAAAAGCTATTCGCACCGACGTAATAAATCTGCAGTAATAAATGGTTCCTGTTACCTAAGGTGGCCCTGGCTTGACTACATGAGTCGAGACAAACACTAGGTAATAGTCGTTATGCCTACCGTTGAAGGTAGGTTATGATGAAAGTCAGAGAATCTCCTCCCGGTTTTCTACACTTTTAGGGGCCTAACTACCTCTAGTATTTCATTTTTCGCCTCGGCACACGATCTACCCTTTTTCATCCTGTCCATGAAACCTATTCTCTTTCTTCACCTATCCCGCTTGCCCAACATCCTTCCCTCTATCACACTCTTGAGCAATCCATTTTCCCCATATTACATCCTCCAGCCACCTACACAGCCTATTGCGGATGACCCGCGTTGCGTACCACCGGCAAATGCGAAATTGCGCCTTGAGAATGCGAACGGAGCTGAAGCCGGAAGGTTAACACGTTTCTGTGTTTATCTCTCTCTCTCTCGAATAAAAGTCAAATAACACTCCCACAATTTTAAAATTGTCGCATAAATATCTTCCCATCGTAGCTCAAACAATACAAGGGCAACACTACGCATTCCTCCAAAAAATGCTGAAAATATTAATCTCTCTGAGGAATATCAAACGCATGACGGAGCTATAAAATACCGTAAATTCTTGCAAAATTGAGTGGAATCTGCACTCATTTAAGAAATACAACGTGTCCATATGGTAAATTAGTTTTGTACTTTTCCACAGTTATTTATTGTAATCACACGACGCGTTTCGCAGATTGTTGCATCTGCAGGTATTTATATTCAGTATGGATTGGAATATAAAATACCTCCACGTAGTGACGCCTGAAGGTGTAAATTTTAAATTAAACGTGCATTTTTTTTACAAAGATATAGTTTTTTCGTAGATTCTCGCAGTTCATTTTAATTTTGATAACAGTGTCTTTTGGATTTGCTGCGTAATAACTACTATTTCAACAACAATTTCGCCTGGCTGTGGTCTTAAAAAATGTATTCATGTAATCCGCATATTGGATAACTTAATGTTGGTTCTAAATAGGTAGACCATTTCAATAGAGAAAGCAGAATCTTATAAATTGAATTCATTCAAATGGGTGACTTAGTATTTCTGGCAAAGAATTTTATATGGAGCGTAGTGTTGTTTGGGACAGAAACGTGGACCCTTAGGAAGAAGGACGACAATAGACTGCAGGCATTTAAGAAGTGGGTGTGGAGAAGGATGGAGAAGGTGAGGTGGACAGAGAGGAAGAGTAACGACGTAGTGCCTGAGATAGTGGGCGAGGAAAGGAAATTTTTGAATGAAATCCGAGATAGGCAGGGTAGATGGCTGAAGGATGTAATAAAGGGTGATCGGTTGCTGAAGAGTGTGATAGAGGGAAGGATGTTGGGCAAGCGGGGAAGGAGAAGAAAGAGAATAGGTTTCATGGACAGGAAGAAATAGGGTAGATCTTGTGCCGAGGCGAAAAATGAAATACTAGAGGGAAAGGGACTTCAAATGCGTAGAAAACCGGAATGAGATTCTCTGACTTTCATCATAACCTACCTTCAACGGTAGAAGGCATAACGAATATTAGCTAGTGTTTGTCTCTTTACTCATGTAGTCAAGCCAGGGCCACCTTAGGTAACGGGAACCATCTATTACTGCAAATTTATTACTTCGTAGCGAATAGCTTTCGCAAATGCGTACGGCCTTTGAAGCGAGTAATTTGATCGGAAGCGAGCATAAGGGGAGGATAGTTTTTGGGGAAGAAACGTTGGAGAGGACAATCTTTAGACCCAAGAGACTAAAAAGACATTCTCTTACACCCCTATGCGTAGTCAGTTCTTCTAAATAGACAAACCCTGACAAAAAACATGTTTCTCCACCGGGGCCATGAGCTTTCGCATGGGGGTGTTTCAGAGTGTAATCGGATTGGCGGCATCGGAACCGGATTCAATCCGAGTCGATCGGATGTCTATCCTACGCTCGTCTTCCTTGCGCTTCACACTTCCGATCGGAAAGCGTTACGCTTTTGGTATGACGTCGCTCGTCATCCCAGCAGAGCTACGATGAATCTTCATAGTTTTGAAGAGACAAGTGAGCAGCGAAAAACAACCTCCCGCCAATTTCACAACTTTCACGATAACGGGAAAAGGTACGTATGGCATATATATGTGCTAATTGATACAGCGTAATGTAATTGAAGTAACTGTGGGTTAAATTATTTTAGAATTGTCCCTTTGTTATTTTTGTAATATAATCTCTTAACGTTTTATGTGTAAATGACGGGAATAAGGGGAAAATTTTTGGGAAGTTATGAAATGAGGGCAAGATTTTGTTCGTTCGTTCTCGTGAGTACATAGAGTTATTGTTAAGGTCACATGGATAAGACTTATAATAGATACAGTCACGAAACGCATCCTTTCTTGCAATAACAGATACAGGGCATCATTTACTCAATGATTAATCCAAAACCTTTCATGTCTTATTTTCATTGTTTACCTCATTTTAATGCGAATGCTTATCCTTCTGTTTTGGTTTGCGAAGTGTATGTAATAGCCTTTATGATATGCCATTTATATTATACAGTTTACGTCCTTAAAAATGGAAGTACATCTTTACACCTACACCTTTGTTATTCTTGCAGAACATTCACATAAATGTGAATTCATGAAATAAAGTGGTATTATCTTACTAAAGCCAAATGATTAATATTGACAACATCATAAGGGTATTCAAGGTACATCTACATACTACCCCGCAAGCCACCTCAAAAGGCGTGTGGCGGGGGGTGTTAGGACACCAGCCGTTAAAAAAAAATAAAAAATTTAAATTAAAATAAAAAAAAAAAAATTCCGCCTAGCATTTATTAAAGTCCTTAATTGTTCGGGGGAAAAACGAATTCCCAAACCTATCCGTTCGGCAAAATATCTCTCTTAATTTATCGATTCTGTCGGACCTGGAAATATAATGTGGTTCTAATATGATGTTCTCCGTGTCGCTCTGAAAGATATCCATTCTCAATTGCTCAAGCAATCTAAGCCTAGCGCGTAGCCTCCGAGTCTCTAGCGGCTCCCACCCTAAATCGTTCAAAATCTGTGTAACGCTTTCTGTACGGCCGTAGCAGTTTTTGACGAATCGCGCAGCTTTCCTTTGTATTTTATTAAGTTCATGGACTAGGTCTTTCTCCGCCGGATCCCATATGCTCGCTGCATATTCAAGGTGTGGCCGGACGAGTGCGAAATAGCACCTTTCTTTCACTTTCTCATCCGAAAATCTTCCCACAACACGCTTGACAAATCGTAGCTTCTTCAGGGCTCTGCCACAAATATTTCTTATATGTGTCCCCCACGATAGGTTCGAAATTATCGTAACTCCCAGGTATTTAACTTCATCTGTCGCATTTATGCTAACGCCATCCACAACATATACATGGGGATAGTTGGACGACCTACGCAAGAAATGAACCGCGGTGCATTTGCTCAGATTAAGTTCTAGTCCCCACTCTTTGCTCCACGCTTGAACGTTGTTTAAGTCCAATGACAGAATTTCAAAGTCAGAATGATTACTAATTTCGCGGTATATGACAGCGTCGTCGGCAAATAAACGTATTTTACTGCTAATTAGGGAGCATAGGTCGTTTATATATAAAGTAGGAAGGTAGGAAGGTAAGGTTTATATATAAGGCTAAGGTAGGAAGCGGTCTGAAACGCACGGATAGTCTTTTCGATAGTAAGTGACGTAGAGTTTGATCAAAAGCTGTGTCCCAATTCGCCATTTAGGCAGCTAAATCGGCAGATTTAGGGAGGACGCCATCATGAAGTGTGTCTCAATTCGTTAGGCATCATGGGGGAGCGGATTTAGGTGCCTTTCTCGGGGGTGAAATTTAGGGTAGATGGGGTTTATCCAAAATCCGCCTCCCTATTGAATTTCCCATCGTGTAAAGCGCTGCATGCGTCGTACAAGGAAACTCGTACACAAGGAAGTAGTTGAAAAGTGGCAAACATGGCCGGCAAGTATTTTGTCTGTAATTGAAAGAATTCTCTAATATTTCGCAACCCAACACCCGACTACAAAAGAAAAATTCTACTTAGTACACTTAAACGAATTTAAATCCCAGAACACCTACACAAACTTATATACCCCGAAAACTAAAAACTAGCGAATCTCCAAACAACGGAATTGATGAAAAAATGTTATTTCCCTTTCCAAATCTCACAACGCATACGAAGGTAGCCACAGGCGCCAAAAATGTCTTAATTTCAGTTTTCAGTTCTTTCCTTCAGTCCTTTAATTACCCATATGTTTTTCATTCGTTTCCATCTCGGTAGACGGCAACACTATCGAAGGATGTCCCAAATCAAGCTCCCTTAGCGAAAGGCCTCTAAATATTTAGGTAGCTAACCGCATCCTCCCTAACGCCTAACGAATTGGGACACGGCTAAAGTCTTCCGATCCGAACGGAACGGATGACTCTGAAACACCCCCCCTCTACGAAGGTGCTACGCAACGCGGGTCGTTACGTTGCCGGTGGATTGCGGGGCATGAGAGACCACCGACGAGACGGACTCTTGTGACTCCTCCCTCGCCGAATATCCCTTTGCCCCTCCCCGCCCCCCAACCCCCACTCCTCCTTCTGTCCTCCGCCACCCAATTACTCCCGCCAGAGGGCGCGCACTCGAGCACGCGCCGCCTCCTCCTGCCTCCGAAGACACCCCTTTCCTCTTTTTAAGCCTCCAATTCTTCCTTCCCTTCCTCCCCCCCCCCCGCACGAAAAAAACCCCTTCCTCCACCCTCCCTCATTTTCTCGCAACGAGGACGTGAGAGAGTACAAAGAGAGAGAGAGAAGAGAAAGGAGAAAACGAAGCAAAAGATGAGAAGGAGAGGAAGCAGAGAAAGGAGAAATAAGGCAATGAACGCGCGCTTGAATACATACCACAGAAGTTGAACACAGATAAAAATTCTAAGTTCAACGGATTCAGGCGGAGAATGGTGGAAGTTCGTCGTTGGGAAAACATCATAATCGATTATCTTGAATTGCATCTATACTTGCCTATCTTTGAATTCAATTGCAACACACGTGCGTAATAATTAAGACAATGGATAAATTAGTTGAAACTTTTGCCATAGCCACAGAGTTTAAAATCACAAGCTATTCCTTCTCCTTAACTTCGTGTTTTACAACTTGTGTTTTTAAACTCTGTGGTTTTAGTAAATGTTATAACTAATTTATCCATTGTCTTATTTATTAAAATTGATTAATTCAAAGTCACCAAAGACAACATGTTATTTATTTAACACATGTACAGTTATTGTCTTTGTCTTTTTCTTTGTTATTAAGCTCCATTTATTTTCTGATTTGAACACAATCGTTTGTTAATTTGTTGACAAATTTTAGCTATCCGGGACTAGCCACGGAGTTCCGCTTTTACGGAGTCACCCGCAATGCACAAATGTGCGAATTTCCACAGAGAAAAAAATCATCCGCCTTGACCAGGATCCCGGTCAAGGCGGATGATTTTTTCTCTGTGAAAATTCGCACATATGTTAATTTGTTAATTATCTCGCAGCAATTTCATTGCATCTTACAATTAGTGTTGCTCTAGGGGACCTCTCCCAGAGTATTATAAAGGTTTAATCTATTCTATGGCGGTATTCCAATCTATGGTGGTGGCTTGCACGGTATTTCGTAGATGGAGATATATTACATTCTATTACCTTTTTCGATTTGATAGTTTGGAATCCTAGAGATTGCAGAATTCCTATCATCCAAATATTTTAATGCAGTAATATATTAATGAAGAGTGGTATTATACGCAAGATATCAAAACGTAACTATTACTATCAAATATCCAAGCGAATAACTAGGGGAGAAAACCAATGGGCGAAATACCGAATGAAGATTCATCATTTGGTGTAGAAATGAATGTAATTTTTTGGACGAAGAAATGGAAGCTAGTCATTAAAGCATAAGTCCACAAAGTGGAGGAAGTAGGACAATTTCCTTACTTTGGTCGTATTTTAACTGTAATTCTTATCTTTCTCATTGCTTGACCTGTGTTATTATGTTTTTGAGTTTTCAAATGCCATGTAACATTACTCATCCTTCAAAAACTACTCTACTATGCTCTTAGTAACGTAAATTATTATTCTTTGGCCAATTAAACTTACTTATTGTGCCAGGATCAAAGTGTACCAATCTTGTAATTCGTAAACGCGTTTGCTGCCGATTATATTATTCTTGTGGTTTAATTAAAAAAATGGTTGCAATTCCTGTAGTTTGGATTCATTCCTTAATGAAAATTCATTCTCATCGCTTCTAGTCCACATTTTTTTCGATAGATTATACGAAAAATATCACATGCCTAAGCATAGACATTCATACCTGTCAGTGGCTTACAAAGACGCTTGATCAGTGATTCTGACACCAATTCTCTCTCACAACTTCAAAGAACTTCGCACCTGGCCGCACAGTAACATTTACGGTGACACCCACTGGGGGTCAACAATTACGTGACCAAATCCTTCAGGGGGCTGTATTCCGAGGCCAAAAGTGCCCTTTTAGTTCTGGCTTCTACCGCTTCCTAGGAGAGATCCTCGCCTTCCCCTCCATTACCCCGGGCAACAGCGCCACTGATGGAACGGTTGAATATGCGTCGCATCGCTTCTCGAGGATGCTCATTGTGACGTTAAAATGAGCAATTTGCAACATTTTAATGAACGTACGTGGGGATGAAGGATTCCCACTTAACCGTGATTGTAGATATATTTTTTTAAATATACCTACGTCGTGCGAGTCAAGGTGGTCATCTGATTTTCCACAAATGTAAGTTTCTTCCACGGTCGAAATGGTTATGCAGAATGCAAAAGGTCGAAAAGTTACAACACTTTATAAATAAACCTTCCATTCAGAGGCCTACGCAAACAGATTTACTTTAAGTAGCAAATCAGTGCCGTGCAACAAAAGCGCGTAGACGTCTGCGGAAGGGTTTTCGTCCGCGGTATGCGACCCCTTTAAAGCTACAATGAGATTCACTGTGGTAGAGAACACCAGGATAGGTTAAATTAGTTAGAGAACTAGGAACAAAAATCGAGGGATCTGGGTTCGAATCCCAGTCCAGTCGAATGATTTTTACTCTGTGAATATCGCTCAATTGTGTTTAAGGTAGTCCGAGCGAGATAGTTCCCTAGTCATAATAGAGACCATATTCGAATTATACGTTTTAATTTCGCCAGCTGTAGGACACATCAATAAAATACCGCATTATTAATGGTGCAGTAATAAAGTATTACATGACAGAAATTGTACGTATTAAATGGAAATATTTAAATTAGTCTTCAACCTGACTAATTTTTTTTCGCGCGGTGCGTTTGAAACTCCTTCAAAACGGAAGGTTCTTTGTGATATCCAAAAACCTACTGCGGTGATAATACGATTAATTTTCAAATATAGTTAATAAAGCATACAAACTTCACGCTTTTAGTTTTTTTATGACATCTTAGTGTTGGAAATTCCTCATTTTGTAAATAATGTCTCTCTGGAGTGCATACACGTACCATTTCCCATGTAAAAGGGCTGGTATTTTTTTGGCAAATATCTCCGAAATGTGGTAAGGGGTTGAATTTTTGTTGTCATTAGAAGGGTGAGATGTTTTTCTTCAAAATGAGACAAAATTCATTGATTTCTAAGTAAAATGATATTTCGCTCCAACTACATTAATCTGAATTTTTTCCTGGGGGTCTATTCTGTATATCCTCGGAATTTCCGAGCCTCGACAGATACGAAATTTTGACGTCAGAGCCACGTAAAAGGGGAGCATTCGAAAGTTGAGATTTGTGGGGTAAATTCGACGTCACATCCACGGATTTACCGAGGTTCCACCGCGTAGATTCCTTACTGAATAAGGCCCCTGGTTTTCTTTCAAGCAACCAAGTGCCGATGGCCGCCCTGGAGAGGAGAGGAATACCTAGAGAACGAAGGTTCCCCTTCCCTGATTACCCTCTCCTCGACGCGACGCCCTTGACTCTTTTTTCCCTAAAACTCTCTCTCCACCTCTTCTCCTCATCCCACTCTTCACCACTCCCTCGTCTCCCGAAGTGAACGATGCCGGGCGATAAAGCGAGATTACGACAAGAGTTCTCCCTTCCCACTCGACCAGACGAGACGCCGATGTGAGGAAGGAGGGAAAGGTTTTGTGTGGGGGGGGAGGAACGAGAGAGAGAGAGAGAGGGAAGGAAAATGCTGGGGAAAAGGATGGAGAGGCCGAAAAAAAGGAGAAAAGGCGCCAAACCCACCCACCACACGCTCACAAACTGTGCACACATACTGCCTTCCTCTCCCTCCCTCTCTCCCTCTGGCGATTGCACAAAACGACCACCATCCGGAGCTCTTTGTGTGTGGCCGTGTATGTTTTATGTATCGAAGCCAAGGGGGGAGGGGCGGCGATATGAGGAAGAGAGACAGGGCGGGAGAATCTTTTGTTGTTTTGGCTGGCGTCGCCAGAGTCATATTCCCACAAGCGCCGTCGCCAATCGTGGAGAGAGGAAAAGGCATTTTTTTTGGTCGTTCGATGAACTTTGGGCGGCATGCTTGGGACTCGTCCACTGGTTTTACGGCAATATTTACACTCGGCTTCCGTGAATGCTCAAGCGAGAAATTGAGGGAGGTAACGAGGAACACAACACTCTCATAGCTCCGAAGATTGGGCTCATGGTAAAGCAGACCATACGTATAAATAAACCTACGAAAGACTGCGTTAGAGAAGAAGTGCGTCAAAACCTTGTGATGTATGACAGTCCCACAGCTCAGATACATGGACTGCTGGAAAAGCTGACCGCAAAAGATTAAAAACCTTTAATACGCTGTTTTAGAGAAGCATTTCATCGAAAACTTCATGAGAAGCGTGACACTACCATGGCTCAGATACCTGGACTTCTGGAAAGTCTGACCAGAAATAAGGGAAACCTTCGAAACTTTGGAGTTAAAAAGGTATGCTGAAGATCAATTATAGAGATAAAAATAAGAATCATAGAGAGGAGCCAGCGTCTGAGATGTGAGGGATGCAAAGGCTGAAAAGCATAAGGAAGGTGGAGATAAAGCTGATCTAGGAAGTAAAACACATGATGGGAGAGGAAATAAAAATATGTTGCAGAGATAAGTAGAGGAAAGAATAAATAAGAAACTTAAAGCAAGTATGAAGAGATATTAAGAGACGGTAGAAGAAGTATAAAGGTAAGAGAAGAACGTATCGAGAATTGAAGGCGATGATAGAAACGGGGGAAAGCAGGGAACAGGAAGAAGGAAGTTATGAATCTTATAGGCGTTAGGAAAAGCAGAAGGCTACGATAAACTTTAGATAGACCTTGAGGCGGGAAAATACAGTCATTGGTAGTTGTTTTCAGAAGTCCACGATGGCTCCGAAAATAAAAAGTCAACCAGGGGCGGTCCAGGCCCATACTAATCAGCTAATGGAATACGCTAAAATAAAGATGCATGAGAGGAGAAAAGGAAAGGTCAATTCTGAATACAACGAGACAGAAAAAACAAGTTGGCTGTACACTTCTGAAGATAAAATATATTTGCTAATGTATAGCTGAATACAAAAGGAAGGATCCCAAGAGAAAGTTCAAGGAATAGCTGCATTTTATTATTAAGGGTGATCATATCACAAAGGCAGATTTAGATAGTAACAGTACACCATTTGCATAATTATACTTTAAATGGCACCGACAACGTACCTCTCCTATTTTTTCTCATCTATAGGACCAAGAGATGTAAAGCGCCTAATGTTAGCATGAAATTCAAGCAATCTAAGCCAAGCACACAGCCTCCAGCGGCTTCCTGCCTTTTTCCTCGTCTTTTTCATAGGCTATATCAGCAATTAACAACGGAAGAACACACACATATACCCATATCATGAGCGGTGTAACTTCACTTCAGGCAGGACCCGATCCAGCGACCCTCAGAACTGCAAGAGAGGGCTTTACGTCTTCGCCACCAGGGCCAGTAAAAAATTAGAAGCAGGTGAGAAAAAAATGTAATAGAGACGTGACGGATCCAGCTATTAGCAGGGGAAAATGTTGACAAATGAATGCTTAATATGCTCTCCGTTTGAACGTACAAAAATTACAGATAATGCATAAATATTTCTGCTTTCGATAAAAACAAAGAGAAAAAGTCAACAAAAAACTAAATGAGAGCAACAACAAATAAATGAAAACCCAGATGCCAATGTGGAATAAGTAGTTAAAGATTAGAGTAAAAGAAATAAATCTAAATAAAAGATCAATATGTAAGTTCAGAAAATGTCATTCAATGAGATACACATTTATTAGAACAAAAATCAAAGGGAAGGGGTAAGTTGAAAGTTAATCAGTAGCAGGCGACATTATGGCTTCTGGGCACACATCCTTAAAAAGAGAGGGTACAGACATATGGGCTCTTTATTATAATAATCTAATAGTTTCTCCTTCAAAAATGGCAGAAAGGCAGAATTTTTTATAGTGACAACGGCAGCGAATTCCAAACGTTTGAGCCAGAGATAAGACAGGATTGAAGATAAGAACTGACCCGAGGTATATGGCGCATGAGTTAAGAGAGATCGTTCCCCGAGGGTCATAAAATAGAGGATGATCTGGGCTTCAAAATGGAATATAAGTAAGTAGCTGAGTTCGTATTGTTAAAAAAAGGGTAAAGAGATATGAGCCAAAGAAATATAACCCCAGAAAAAAACGTGAAGGGGCGGTAGAAATAGTTGAGACTACCGACCGAGAGATAGACATCTCCCACCATACCCCTCTTCTTTTCCGGGGCGTGAACGACTGCCGTCGCCCGGACGAGATGGGCGCCCACTCCGGAGTGGGAATGTGTTGTTGGCTGGATGGAGAAGAGAGAGATATAAATTTTTCAGGCAGCCACTCACCATCCGCCCACACTTCTCCCGCTTCGCTCCTTCGTCCTATTCTCCACCGGCGCCCCAGAGCCCAATATTTTGGGGGTGAAAGACTACTTGATTGACCGTAAAGCGTAGCCGGGCACCTTTCTAGGGGGTAAAAGGCCGCTTGATTGACCGTAAGTGAGGGCCGTAAGAGGACAACGTTGACGCTTCCAGGTTTATTGTCGTGACTGGGCGAAAGAGGTCGACGGAAAATAAATCTGCTTTGAATACGGAAAATGAGCACGGGGTGAGGAAAAACTACTCCATATTTAGGTCAAATGAACCATAAACAGACGATTCAAAGCATTATGAAGAGAGGGCCATATGAATTCATACGGAATAAAGATGAAAGCATTGAAAGTGAGTCATGTGACGAAGATTATCACCACTCTTGAGGTTAATCTTCCAGTTCAGTACAGCTATAAACAAATATTCCACCGCAAGTAAAGAGAGGACCTTATGAATGAGTACATAAAAAAAGATGAAATCCTAGAAAATAAACCATATGACTGAAATTGTTATCACTATAAGGTTTATCTACTAAAGTAATGAAACATGTCCTTCAAGAACACAACATGAAAATAAATGAGACGAAGAATAAAATCCTAGTATGCGGAAGAGAGAAACTGAATGTTACCCTGAGAGGAGAGAAATTATAAATTCCTTAACCCATCTCGGAAGCATCATCTCGTGGGAAGGAATAAGTACAACGGAAATCAAGTGGAGAATAGTCCAAGCTAAGACGGTTAAGTTCATGTGAATAAGACAATTGCTGTACTCAGAGGAGATAGAACTACAAACCAGGGTACAGTGTATGAAAAAATTCGTGTGGAGCGTGGCACTCTATGGATCGGAAGCATGGACCATTGGAAAAGCTGATCAGAAAAGAAAAGAAGCCTTGGAAACCTTGTGTTGGAGGAGGATTCTGAAGATAAAATGGACGGACAAAATAACACACGATGAAATTTCTTTGAAGGCTTCCGCGACTCATATACTTGTTAATACATATTGCTGTTTTCAGGTATTCTCGTCGCGTGTTTAGTTTTTTTGATTACAGTTTCTCCCCTCTTCCTGGGGGCGTCTTCAGGTCCGTTGGACATTTTGTAATTACAAGGATGGATTACAAAATGTCCAACGAACCTGAAGACGCCCCCAGGAAGAGGGGAGAAACTGTAGTCAAAAAACTAAACACGCGACGAGAATACCTGAAAACAGCAATATTAATACACGATGAAGTTTACAGATGAGTGAAAAAGGAAAGGACCATATGGAACACCATAGAGAAAAGAGGAAAAAGATGGATTGGACGCAGTCTGAGGCACAATGGGTGTGTGATGAATATAATTGAAGGAAAAAAAGAGGGAAATTTCCCCAGAGGAAGACCCAAAAATAAGTTCATGGACCAAATAAAGAGCTAAGGACACTGGAAAAACTACCAGGAAGTAAGAGAACTAGCCATAGATAGGGAAGATTGGAGGGCTACAGTCAATCACTCTTAGGATTGAACAACTAATGATGAAGGTTAATCTTCCATTTAGAGTAGGTTTGAATGGAAGAGAGGAAAAAAACTTCATAATTTCTACTGGTGAAGGTTCCAATTTCCTAACACTTGCGTCTACCATCTCTCCAAACGTTTGCTCGACATTTTCTTCCCCCCAATTCCCGGCTAAACACTATTCCCGAATCCATATTAAAACAATCCTTGTATTTTTCCATTAATATTAGTGAAAATTAAATATAAATGAAAGTATTAATACAATCCTTGTACTTTTCCACTAATGTTAGTCCTTGTACTTTTCCTCTATCATTAGTGGAAAAGTACAAGGATTGTTTAAATATGGACCAAGTATAAAATGCTTCCACGAGGTGACGCCTGAGGGTGTAAAGTTTAAACATTATCCCCTCAATCACGGTCTTCAGCAACCTTTCACCCCACATTGCACGTGACAACCAACTGATCTGCCTCCACAAATTCTCCTCCCAAGTTTCGTCTCCTCACCCACGAACTCTTATACTTCCTCCTTCGTTTCATTTCTCGTTATCTTTCATCTGAGTCTACATGTTACACCTTAAAATGCTATACTCCACATAGATCTCTTCGCCATCCTATTTTTATAATGGCTACGCCAGTCGTCAGCTTCCTCCACGTTACTGAAACGGGAATATTTATTCGGGGATGGAGCCGAGAACCGAGATCATTGACTCAACGAATGATACCACGATCTAACTCAAACAAAAAATGCCTTAAAAACCAGGATATGTGTGGGAGCACTGAGATGATTTTGCTTTCATACGAGTTAATTGTGGGATCGAGCAACTACTAAGACCATTTAAACTATGAGTAGTTACTTTGCTAAGACTTCATATGCAGAAAAAGAATGGTAGAGAGAAACCAGATGTCGGCACACGCCAACTAAGAGCAAAAAGACCTAAATGATGCTGAACTGAACGCCTCGACCGGGGGTCACTGTGCTCATTTGAAGTACTCTATCAGGAACCAAGAGGGGATTGGGATTCCAATGAAAAGTACCTACTGCCTCTAGGCTTTCAAGCCAAGACCCTTGGTTCACAAAACCAAAAATATAACCTCATTTCCCGTCGGTAAAATTACAAACCAAATTTGCAAACAGCACCTAAATTAAGCCGTAAGATGGAATTACTATCAGCTCTGGCAGAAAATGCGGTCGTGGCTACAAAAAATGTGAAAGTGCGAGCAAAAGAGAATATGATATAGTCATGAAAGATGTTTGTCTTTGTTACTAATTTGAGAAAAAAGCTTTAAGTTCGAAAGCGTTAGCCAGCTCAGAGATTTATGGCACACATTACTCGACTACAGTCCATAAACAAATAAAGAACAGGAAAAAGTCCAACAGTTGCCAGCTGGCGACACGACAGTCGTTTCTCGATAAAAGAGTGAGAACGTTTTATAAACGTTATTTATGTCTCAAAAGTTTCGCGGGAAATATCTGTTTTAGATCTGAGGTATTTATGAATGCACTGTCACAGATATTTCAAAGTCATTATTTTTAGTCTTACCTCGTTGACATGAAATCGCAAACTTTTACCGCTCGTAGGTTGCACGATCACTTTCATCACTATTGAGATGACAGCTTTATGGAAAGATTATTGCCAAGCAATGTCTTACTTGTGCACGTCCTAGACGTAGAGCCAGTCACAGCAATGCATGCCTGGAAACATTAACCAACTACTTTTTCTACATTATTCAAAGGCTTCATTTAGTCACAGTACTGATACTTTATGCAGCCATTTTGGAAATCTACCGGTTAGGGCAGATTTTAATGGAAGTCAGTAAAATCCTATATAATATTTTTTAATAATATTTTTTTATTTATCCCTTAGAATCAACATTACAATCATATTTACATTTCAATTAAATAAGGATCAATTAAATTCTACATGTTTTGGCCCATATCTAATCTTAAATTTTTTTCTCCAGATTAGCGTATATCATACGTTTCTTCATCCTGTTCATAAAACCTATTATTTCATCCCCTTCCCCGCTTGCCCAATATCATAACCTCCATCATGGTCTTAAACAAACCCAAACCCTTCAGTGACCCTTTCGACATTCTACTCATCCTCCTATTGTCACCCACAAGTTCCACGTTTGCATATCTTTCTATCACCCTCACCTTCTCCATCATCTTTCTTCTGAGTCCACGTTTCTGCCTATACCCTATACTCAGAATGAAACTCTAAAGTTTCCTCCACAAAAAGTAATGGCACCTCAGCGCACAACGTTATACTGCACAACATCTAAGTCCTCACCATCCGCTTATCCGTATTCTTACCTAAGGTCCCCATTTAAACTCCCTCTTATTGGTGAAGATCTTTTTCGCTAGCTTAATTCTCCTTCACTGGAGTAAAAAGTCCCCAGAGGAAGACCCAGGAATAAGTTCATGGACCAAATAAAGAGGAAAAAGCATAGGAAGAGATACCAGGAAGTAAAGGAACTACCACTAGGTAGGGAAGGGTGGGCAGCTGCAGTCTAAAAATCTTGTGATTGAACAAACACTGATAAATTCTCCTCCAAAAGCCTTTGCTACCATGATCATTTTCTCCTATCTTAAAGCAAAATTATTGAAAATTTCTCTTCTTGTCCCAGTTTTTGCCCTCCAACTGTCATGAACAATATCACTTTTTTGTCCAAGAAAACGTAATATTTTTTTTGTGATTAGTCTTTATTCCGTATTTCTCGCGCTGAATTTCTATCGTATCAACTCAAGCTTGCAATCGCCTCAGAGATCAGCTAACCAACGCCTTTTCGTCCACGAATCTATTTTTATTTCGTCCACGAATTCGTGGACTTTATTGGCTGGTCTACTTCTGTGCTTCCCGCATCCAGCAACTCAAGCCTCTCTTACCATGGAAGAGTTTTATATTGGTCTTTAATCTTTTTTCTTATTTCTTTTTTCTTATAAACTTTTCTCTTATTTCCCCAAAGATCTGCATTAGTTTTTCCCAAATACATCTAAATTAAAGACGTTTTATTCTTTCACCTGAACTATGAAACTGGGATGCATTTGTCTACATTTAAATCAACCGAATTCTGCTTCATAACGCGAGATAGGCGATAAAAATGTGCAGTACTGGGACGAACGCGAAATCAGGGACTTCAAACCAATATTACGCGAAGGCTTTTGCGGCTTGAATTTCATGCATTTATGCTCTCGTCTGTTAGGATAATTCCTCGAATCATGGCAAGTCCCACGTTACTTTGAATTCAATAAGAGGAAGATTTCTGCTAGCGAACGATCTCGACGACCCTTAATAAATATTCACCCGTAAATTTTGAAAATAAAATAAGCGCAGTTTCATACGACCGGAATATTCGAAATGCGCCTATATGAAAGTTTCGCAATCACCGTCACCAACACGCAAATCCATCGAGGAGGAATGGGCACTGACGCAATCGGTCGCGCAAATGCCTCGCGGGGAATGCCGAAAAAGGCACGCGGTGGGGCCAAAGCGAAAGATCGCCCGAGGCTTCCTCGTCGCGGATCACGGGAAATTGGACGACGGGCTGGCGCATGGATATCTTCACGGGCGTTAAAATCGGGAGCGCAGGACTCCACCTACCCCTCCCTAATACTACACAACCCCACCCCAAGGCCAAGGGAATCCGGTCGAGGATTCATATCGAATGAGGAATGTTACTGCCGCCGGCGGTGGTGTATGCATACGTGTGTGTGTGTGAGCCCAGAAATCGATGAGCATCGCCGCAATACAGTTCAGCGGGCCCGCGGGAGAATACATACGGCGAAATGGTTTGCCGTGCCGGATGCTCGGGAGGGGGTTACATATCCCCCGAATTTAGTCCCTGAGAATAAAATTATCGTCCACTCTCTCCTGGAAAACTTTTCACATACCTAAGCAGAAAATCCTCTCGTGGAAGCAGTATCGGCGATACAATTTCGCGTCAATAAAATTCGTCCATTACAAACTCTCTCATTTTACAAAATGAAGAAAGTATTTGCGCATGCAGGTATATCACGAACTAAAATTCAGCATCGCAGTGCAGCATTCAGTGCGCACCATAAAATTCATGTTTATAGTTCACACAAAATTTTCGGCATGCTATTGGATAAACGGCATATTATTACTTTAGTATTAAAACAATACGATATTTGATTGGTAGTATTAAAATCAATGACAACATAGAAAATCCAAATGAACGTGTCAAATTATTCGACCAGTGAGTGCATAAGTCGTTGGCATAAACATTCTTCCGTTACCTATACACATACAAAAAATTGCCTTATTCATTGCTTAATCGAACCAAAGCGAGTATTTTATTTTAAATATTAATTAGTCTTCATTTAAATCGTAGTGTAAACTTTTAAATGGTTCAGCGATAAAACAAAAAATATATCAATCTTATCCAAAAGGATTTAGTTTTTAATGGGTAGATAACATTGGTAAATTCACCAAAAGCTAACGAATATTTCTAATTTATCTAACACCACGACATTATAAAGGTAAGACCATTTTCTGGACCACGAAATCAAGATACACTTACACTGCAGAATTTTGGAGAAATTTCTCGATTTACAAGGGCCGTTTTAGCTTTCGCCATTTATGAAATTCAGATAAACGAAAGGCCAATGGACGATCACTATACAACGATTAAAGTTGCCAGAAATGAACTTGAACGTCAATCGCTAAAATAAAATCTCAGTAAGAATGAGACAAGCAAGGAATGTGCATGTGTCTCGTTCGCGATTACGGGGGAGATTGAAGAAACTTACGGGATGAACAGGTAAACAAGATAGAACGCCGTTTCCGTAAAATACGTATCTCAGGGAGTGCGGTGCTTTGGCAAATTGGAACTCAGGATAATCGATACCCCGCAGCACTTGTCTAGCTACAATAGACTACCATGGTGGCCGTGCAGGGACAGCCGGAGAGAAATCTCTCAAGGAATCCGAATCAAAACGGCTAGATTAAATCCAGTTTAACGTGCACCGCGGCAAGGGAAATTTCCCGACGCAAAAGGATAGGTTTTCTATTTCTATGGAGTATGGAGCCGGCCATTTTTCCCGCTACGCTACGGCTGGAAAGATTTGGTGCGCTTTTCAGAGGAAGGGGAACTAGAAAAAAATTCGCGGCGCCACTTGATTAAATTTTATGCGACGCGACAGGAAATGAGGTAGATACTTCTTAGCCTACTATTCATACCATAAATTAGATCAAATATTAAAAACTAAAAAATTATTCATATTTATAAATTATTAATAAATTCGTTAATTTTCGGAGCGTGGTACATACTGAAAATTAATGCAATATCTCGATTTATAAAAACTTTGAAGATAGTTTTTCGATTGGTCCATGCTGTACAGCCGTACTTGAAAATTTTCAACGTATTCTTACACTAATGTATAATTTTATATTCATTCATTCAAAGCAATTATGTGCTCAATTGCCAAGAAATTGTCTGATTCGCTTTGATTACGTCTTATGTATTTTTTAAGGGCAGTGGAACCCCTCTTAACGACCACTCCTATCCAGCGACAACCCCTCTCAACGACCATTTTTAGCGGAACCGTCGGTGATCGCTTAATTCAGGCTTCACTGCCTCTGTACAACAAATTAATATGCATTGAAATTTCCCAGGAGCAACTGAAACATGAGGAAATAAACGCCATCTATAAAAGTTTTAACAATACCGTCGCTTCAAGTATTTTTCCAATATTTTTTTCAAATCAGCCGCCCGTTCATTTGCATAATTTGTACTCCTAGAAACCGAACCCCTGTCGAACGACAATTTTTCAGAAGAACCGTCGGAGGTCACTTTATACCGGTTTCACCGTAGTTTTAGGGATATTCGGAATATAACTCCTCAGCTATGAGAAATTTAGCATTAGTACTTAATTGTTTTCTCAATGAAGTTCTGTAAAAAAAGTCGATTTTAAAGAGCAATAATACCTCTCTAATCTTGGGGTAAATCGATCCCAAATTTGACTCGGAGATTTCTGATAATTTAAAATAATTTTGCCTTAAATTTTCATTAGCTTCTTGAATAGTTTGAGGCGACAAAGAAGCAGCTCAATATATTATCATCATTGTTCAAAGAAAGGTAAATAAGTGCGGAAAATTAAAGATTTGTATCGTAGGCAGCGCGGAATGAAGAGACGTAGTTTCTGCTTACAGTATAAACGTTTACTGCGTTCCTCGTACAGAATGCCGTCAGAATGAATCCAAGAGGCAGGAGACGCGGTTTTTATATAGGTGGGGAAGCGCATAGATTGACACTCCTGAACAGAAGAGAATATTCTAGAAGTTACCGAGAAAACCAAAAAAATAACGTGAAAATATATTCGCCGGCACTGAAGCTCGAACACGGGCCGCCCGCTTGCGAGGCGAGCGCGGATCCGCTGGGCCAATGCTGCAGGTGTGGTGACGTATCGCCACAGATTTCTATTCGTTAACTATGCCACCACTTTGCAGAGAGACATCTCCTACCACCCAATTTTTAGTTAAATGGAAAAGCAAGCAGAAATGGGGAGTCAGAATAAATTGCAGAAAGCTCCTGCGATGCATTCTAAATGAGCAGTCTTAATAAAAAGCCCCCGAAACAATGCGCGTCGCTCTGAATTGGAAAGCGATTTAAACACTTCGTTGTGAAGTACTCTGGAGCGTCCTCCTACTCGTTTAAAGGAGTCGCGTAAAGCCATTATCTCACGTCGCCATTAGACCCATTTTAAATTTAATAGCTTCAGCACTCTCATAGGAGACTAGTGTTGGCGAATCCGACGATTAACATTTCAAAGCGCACGCGACTAGCCGAAACTTACAGGTTCCGCGAGCGGACTTGCAGAGTCCTCTAACGTCTTTAATTTACGCAGAAAGTCGCTTGCTGGAAAAAAAATCTTACGCCATAAACTTTCCAGTGAAAAGCCCACCTGAATAAAGACAAAGACATCGAAAACAATAACAGAGGAAATTTTACTTTTCCAATCGTTTACTAGTAAATCAGGGCATGCGACGCGAATGTATGTGAATATTAGTTGCTGTTATTTCTTTCGGTAACGATGACTTAGCTCAATAATAATAACAATAAGAAATAAACATGGCAATGAATCTGCCGGAATGCAAACTAAATTAGAGAAAAAGTCACCGATTCACAAATGAAATAATAACTTAGTTTTCTTCCGCTGATTAATTTCTTGGTGCAACGCGTTTCGACCCAACGGTGTCCTCATCAGGCACGCCAGGTGATGATGCCAAGGCACCTGATGATGATTGTAAAAAGTAATGTAGATCAATAATACAATTACTTCAATAGAAATAATGGTCAAGAACAAGCAATTGTTCCACCAAAAGTAAGCTTGGGTTCAAATAACCCACAGCCTTCCTCTTAGAAACAACTTATTGAAAACTGTCACAGTAAAATTACTTAAATTTAATCTCTTCCGGCCATGATTTCAATGCTGTGAATCATCATAAGGAGGTGTTTATGAACAGAATCGATACCAATATCGGAAGAGAAAATATGAACATTTACGGAATTTAAGGGTTAACTTCACCTTCATCGACACATGCATAGTAAAATCGAATACATGTCGCCGCGTCACAACTCCGTACGCGATAAACCAAATGTCGCCACGGTGATGTTGTTAGCAGAGGAGGACATGGCCGGAGCCGAGCTGGCCGGAGGGGGTTTAAAAATGCTAAGAGATATCGGCATAATGCCCCCCACGGAGCCAAAATGAAATTAGCCCTCGGCCCCGAGTTTCCGCTGAGACAATGCTCCTCGAGGAGGCAATTTTAGAGCCAAGTCGACGACAGTGATCAACGTGGTATAGAGAGAGGCTCCAGCCGAGGAAATCGATAGTGGACTAAAGCAGAACGCTTCCAACGGGTCGCGTAAGAGCGAGAGAGGACGGAGAAACGTGAATACCTCAGCGGAGTGAAGGGGTAGGTAATCGCCGCGCTCAAGGACTTCAGAAATAAAGAAGTTGTACCGTTTTCCTATATTTTACCATTTGCACGTGAAGCTCAGTTTGTTGAATCGACTGATTAAGGACGAAGGTTAAGCAAAAGTTGAAAACAGAGAACTATTTCACCGTGTAGAGGTGCAAAATGACCATGTTGTCGACGCACCCTATAAACTAAATACTACTACTAACTATTTCACCGAAGTGTCCCTCATGAACTTGACATTTTCAATAAGTTCCATTTACAAATAAAAACTCAGTACTGTTCCACTATTAATAGTAATACTAAGCCGAGAAAGTTGTGGTTGAGGTAATTCTTAGTAGGAGGATTATTAGGAGTCTTAAAAACAGGAGGGCTTGTGTGAAGCAGTGTATGGGCAGTAAGCGAGGCAAAAGAGGTTTGCAAGGATAGGTCAGTATGGAGGAAATTATTGAAGCACAGTTAGGTGTACAAATATGTATTTATGAGTGTATTTAGTGACTCTGCCTACCTCAGAAGGGAACGGCGTGATTGGTAAGTATGTATGTATGTACTTGTAATTAGTAATAATTTTAGAAGTCATAATTATTATAATTATATATTATGCAATTATTGGTAATGCTTGTAGAAAAACATTATGCATTCTTTTGAATATGGATACTTATATAGGATTCTTCTACGCCTAAGATTCTAAGACACGTCTGATGACGTCAAGTTTATACAAAATTTTCATATTAACAGAGTTTCCACCTTGACTACATGAGTCAAAACAATTAATCAATCTTGATGTTAAAAATCTGCTTTCGCTGGTGACAGGCGCGAGCTATCGTTAAAAAATAGAAGCAATAGGGTACAAAAAGCGCAGTTTGTTTCAGGAATACGTGCTTAATGAGCACTCTTACAAAGCCGTAGTTGCCGACTGTAGCGCCATTTCTTTTGAATTAAAGCATTTTGCGTTCAATAATCGCAGTTATTTGCTGATAACTCAAACGAAAAGATGGAGAAAAATATAGCTTTTTTTCTTTCGTTCGATTTCCCGCCAGTTAACGCTTCTAACAAAGAGTTTTCCACAAAAATGGCACTAAATTACTTAAAAAATACAAATTGCCTAGAAATGCTCCATTTTACATCCACGTTAACATGAGGAAAACAATGCTATTTTCATAAAAATCGACGCTTCGACAACTTTCCTCCATTTTTTCCAACTCCTTCCTTACCCAACGCCATCCATTCGATCGCGACCATCAAATTTAATTTATTGCATTCAACCAGCTGATTGGTATGTTTAGATAGTTTAGAATTCCTATACTCATCTTCCCTCTTTCGAGCCTCTCAAGTGTTCTCCTCTTTGGTTGAGAATTCTACGGGTAAAGGTAGGTTTAAATGATAGTTAGAGTATCTCCACCCAATTTTCAGGGGCCTAACTACTTCTAGTATTTCCCTTTTCACTTCAGTAAACGATCTTCTTTTCTTCTTCCCGTAGGTGAAGCCTATACTCTTTCATTTCAACAGATTCAGGCGAGATATTGTGGAAGTTCGTCATATTAAAAGAGCAATAATTGTTTCTGTTATAACCTATTCTCTTTCTTCCCCTTCCACGCTTGCCCAATACCCTTTTCTCCATCACACTCTTGAGCAGCCCATCGTACCTTATTACTTCCTTCAGCGACCAACCCTCCCTATCCCGCATTTTGCTCAGAAGTTTCCTTTCTTCGCCCACCGTCTCAAACACTTACTCGCTCGTCTTCCTTTCTGTCCACCGTACTTTCGCCATTTTTCTCCAAACCAAAATCTCAAATGTATGCAGCCTATTCCTCTTTTTAAATCCCTCTTTCCTGAGGGTCCACGTTTCTGCTCCACACAACGCTATGCTCCGTACCAAGTTCTTCACCAGCCTCTTCTTCACATCCTTAACCAAGGTCCCTATCATCAGCTCCCTTCAATTACTGAACACATCCTCAGCTAACGCCATTCTCCTCCTCATGTCTTAGCTACCATTCCAATATTCTTCTGGCATGCTAGCATAAGCAATTATAATGCTCTGCTTCCTCGAGCTTAAGCCCATCAATTTTAACGACCAGTCTAGCTTTCTTCAAATTGTCTCTCTCTTCTTGTTTGGTCCACAAATCCTATCCTCATTCTCTCTCTTCAGCGCTCCTCAGTGTGCTCCGAAAAGGATTGAAAGTGCTCACATTTTATAAAAAAATTATTAATCAGGAGTATTTACATTCAGTGAACCTGCCGAGATTTTAATGACTACCAATCAATTTCCAATTCAATGAAATCAAGTCAGGCGAGAGAGAAGTGAAATAAATGGGCGTGGCAAAAAGTTATATGTCAATCAGTCATTTGGAAATGGCGCTATTTCAGATTCAGGGCACATCCGACCATTTATTTTCCGCGTAGATTCTCGCGCGAGGGAGACGAAGACAGGGCTTAAGAAATCTTTCAAGGAAAATTAGATTGCAGCACTAAAAGTTGTCGCCAAATGTTCAAGAGCAGCTATTCGAGACGATAGGTCAATGCTCTTCCGCCAGATTATTTTTCCCACCGACGAAAAATGAGAGTATTTCATCCGAATTTATAAAATAAAATAAATTTATCTCCCAAATGAAAAAACGACTTCGTTTTCTTCCACTGATTTATTTTTTTGGTACGACATGTTTCGACACATAGAGGTCATTTTCAAGTACTTGAAAGTAGGTACTTGAAAATGACCTCTATGTGTCGAAACATGTCGTACCAAAAAAATAAATCAGTGGAAGAAAACGAAGTCATTTTTGCATTTGTGAATATCAACTTCCACATAGTTGAGCCTGATACCATTGAACGTATAAATTTATCTCATCATAACGTATGAGAGTATGAATTCAAAGAAAGAGGGCGGGTCTCAATTTAAGGTTGGGAGGGCAAAAAATAGAGCAAGCCAAGCAGTTAACTTATCTGGGAAGTACTCTGGAGGAGAATTGGCTTAGGGGGGTAGGGATGTAAGATGTAGAATCCAATTTTAAGGAAGCATTTTAAAAAAGAAGGGAACTAATGAGGGGGGATAGGAGCAGGCATGTAAAGAAAAGGCTGGTGAAAAGCCATGTATGGAGCGTGGCGCTGTATGGGTCAAAGACTTGGTCACTGCGAAGAAAGAATGTATATACGTAGAGTTTAGGTGTTTGAGATGTGGATTTGGAGAAGGATGGAGAGGGTGAGCTGGATGGCGAGGACAAACGAGGAGGTATTAGATTTGGTCGAAGACGAGGGACAACTAGTGGTAGATGTTCGGAGGAGGCGGAAGGGATGGATGGAGAACGAATTGAAAAGGAAGGGAATGTTAAAGAGGGTAATAGAGGGGAGGAAAATTGAGAAGGGAGAAGAGAAAGTAAGCGGATAGGCATCCTGGATGAATTGAGAAGAGGAAGACGATATGAGGGATTTAAGAGAGATTTGAAGATTTAATGGCGGGTCATCCATAGGAGCCATAACGAAACGATTAGTCAGTAAGATAAATACTGTCCTAAAACCTACCAATCAGCTGGTAGAATACTCAAATTATAATAATTAAGTTTTAATCGCGCTCTTTAAATGATGACCAACCCAACCCTCAAGTGTCACTCTACTGGGTTGAAATGAAAAGTATTTAAGCGAAAAGACAACCTCCTGTTTCCAGAAAACACTAATTCCCGCTAAATTAACGATCGTTCGGCTCGTATTGAGTTCGGGGGGGGGTGATCCCTCCAAATCCTCCCAGGGCTTTTGCCCCAGTCTACAAGAGGCCTTTTGCCCCAGTCTAATGGATGCGAAAAATGATTGGCTGCCGGAATCATAATGACCAACCTAAATGCGCTTGATCAAAAAAATTATTCACAAAAGATAGGGCGTTCTATACAACCCAAATGGATCAGCTGCCTTTATTTTGTAGCAACCTGTCACGAGATAACAATACTGAATGGATCATTTTTCACAAAGGAACGGGTTTAATTATCTACAAAAGACGACTTCTATTTTCTCACTTTATCTACGTTATCTATGGAAATAACTCACAATAGACTCAGTTTATCGCTCATTACGAATCTCATATCCGTAATTAGATCGTTAAATGAAACTCAAACACCGTTCGTAAAATCTAGGTCGGCATCGAGGACGATGACGCTATTGGACGCGTCGCGAACGAACGATGAATCAAGGGTGCCAATTGCGGTGGCTGATCGACGCGACAAGAACATTATAACTAGGGCGTCACGCGGAAAAATTGTCCAATTTATATCCAAACGGCCCCAATATGGGTTACTAGCTTTCAGTGCAGCTTTATGCATCACTATTGCAAGAACGTGAGACCGTAGAGATGACAAAATTGGTTTTCCAATTTTCTCTGTACATACATTGATGCTTTAGTAATTAATTTCGCAAAATTATCTCTTATGAAGCTATCAAACATTCCAGCCATTACACAAAACAACATACCAAAATTCTCAAGTGTGCGAATCAAAGGTAATGAGCCATTTATTTGCCATAAAGTCGACTGTTAATGATCCGGAATGAATTTAAAAAAGTTACACATGTCACAATACCCCTCCAATTCTATACCTCAGGAACCGATTTTGCTCAAACATGTGCAGTAATAATTATGTTATTGACTCAAGGTGTAGCGTCAATATCCACTGAATAAAAACATATCTTTCGGAACTGTCCTCAAGTCAACGTTTAAAAAAATTTAAAGGGTGGAAATTTTTGACGAAACAGTCATTTGATTTGAGAGATATTACAATCCAGATGCATAAACTTTCAGTATTTCACCGCCAAGCCATTTGAAAAAACTGGTGAATTTACGAGGGCGTTTAAATGGACTTCACGTCCAAGAACTCAGCATCATATAATGTGCCACGTCAGGAGCAGTAGACAAAAGATTCGACCGCAGTTATTAAGAACCTGCAGAATACTACCTCTAACGGTAGGTTACCGAACGTTTCGCCCGCGCGCGCCGCTACAATAATCGCCGGTCGCAAGTGCTGAAGTACGCTGATGCGTACCGATCCATGCTAATCTTAACAGTTTGAATGAAATTCTTCCAATCATTGAAAAATCATCACGCAAATTCCAAAAAATCTGTGTTTCTCCTTCGATTACGAGCATTTTTAAAGTAACTTCTAAACGCTAGAAAGGAAACATTGCTCCTTACTTCCTACTACGCTCATCTAACGTCGCAGCGTAAGATAAGCGCAGTAGGTAGGAACGTAGTGGGCGCGCCGGTTCAGTTTTTCAGTGGCGCCAACTGAGGTAAGATTTCTAACCGCGATCGGCTGACACTGATAGGGAGGTTGCGCCAACCAAAAGTCGCAGTGGAAGCCTCCAGAACGTAAGATCTTATCCAGTTATCTCCGGTTCTTTCTTCACCTATTTTTTTGTTCCCAGGCGGCCTGACGACGGAGCAGCCAATAAAATTACTTATCTCTCAAGCCTTTCCATCAATAAATTTCTTCGCCATTTCTCTGTAGGCCAAACATGGTTTCCTGAAGTTTTTTTATAATGTGCTGTAGAAAGTTCCATATGGGATGCCGGTTTGTAACCCACGGTTTTCTAACCCACGTAAGATGAACCTAAGGGAAACAAGGCATCAAACATTGGCGCGGAATCAGTAATAATTATATAAGCAAAAGTTTACTATAAGAATTCGCTTTTGATATAATATAAATTTTAATTTTTTTCATAATATTTTGTTAAAAATTGAATTTCAACTTATTCTTTTTTCAAAAATTTCAAAGCCCTAAGTTGTTGATAGGTGGGTGAAAATGAGAGTCACCTAAATCCATAGATATTTCGGTAAAGTTGAATGAATACGTTCAAAAAAATGAATTTTTCGTAAGATATCATTGACTCCAAATGCTATGGGATCGTTTATCTACTCTCAAATTCGTCCAGAAGATTCCACGATTGATGTAAGTAGAAAGTCCTTCACCCCATGCCTCTTCTCCAGCGGCCGATGACAAAATCAAAAATTAGAAGGATAATTTTTAAATTTCCACCCGGAGTTTATTTCAACGATCGAAATTTCGGCAGCAATTTCCATTCCCTAGGTCATACCTTAAAAGGTAGGCACAAGACTAAAGTTCTAGTTGCTGACAGAGCAGGAGATAAGGATGTGAAGATTATGTTTGATGGAGAACAACAAGAGAGAGATTTAGATTACTTAGCAAGCAAAATAACTTCTGATGGAAGGAGCTCAAAAGAAATACGGTGCAGAATTCTTCGAGCAAAGTTCGCTTTCAACAAAGTAAGTAAAAGAAAACTTTCCACTTCCAACTCAAAATCAAAATCTCCCTAAAGAAAAAGCTGATAAAAGACCTTTGTGTGGAGTGTTTTGCTGTATGGCAGCGAGACATGGACTCTGGGACAAGAGGAGAGAAAAAGTTTTGAGGCTTTTGTGATGTGATACTATAGAGGGATGTGTAAAATAAGCTAGAAAGAGCGAGTAACGAATGAAGAGGTATTAAGAAAAGTGAAAGAAAAGAGGAAACTAGAGAAAACATTAAAAAGAAGACGGGACAAATTTATAGGTCATGTACTGAGAAATGAGGGTTTGGAAAGATAATTTTAGAAGGGATGATAGAGGGCATACGGTATAGAGGAAAACCAAGATTGGAGTATTGAAGGCAGATAATGGAGGACATAGGCTTCGGACGATTTTCCTTAACGAAGAGGTTGGCAGAGGATAGAGAGAGGTGGAGTTTTCCGAAATGAAGAGGATGGCAACCTATGGCAATAAAGAAATTTACAAGTTATCGTTCTTTATTGTAATAATGTTATCTATCGTTAATTTCCACAAGGTTTCGTCTGAAACTTTGAACTCGTACTCTTGAGCGAGCTTGCATAGGAAACCGCGGACGCAGACGCTGAAATGAACAATGATGCGGTGGTCGCCTTCTGCTAATCGATTTTCGCGAAAATTCCTTCACCGACGGAATCGGACCATCTATGAGGGGGTATAAGGGGAACAAACGGGTCCTCCGAGGTGGGGAGACGAGGCAGTGGCGAGAGGAAGTAGGATGGGGGGGGGGGATGGGGAAGACGGTCGCCCATATCCGCGGCGGCCGGAAGTCGTGGCCGGCCAGGGGGTTTCGGATGTCCCCGGGACACTGCTCGTGTTCGGTTCGCCGCATCGCAGCCGAAGCCTCGATAACGGTGTCATTATTCCCATGGGGACGTGAAATGTTCCCTCCTCACGTTATACATTACTCGAACCGATAACAAAAATACACACGGCGCCGAATCTGGCAACAAAATTCTTTCTAACCTTCAACGCTACCCTTTTTTATTTCAACAGATTCAGGCGACATATCGTAGAAATTCCTCATATTATAACAGAAACAACAATTGAACTTTTCCACAGAATATTTTAAAGAGTACGACGCGTTTAAGCTCACAGAGCCATCATAAGGTGTCTTGTACCTGATGATGGCTTTGTGCACTGAAACACGTCGAACTTAAAATATCCTGTGGAAAAGTGCAAATGTTGTTTCTGTTATGCTACCCATTTTAGCAATATGCATTTAAAATTACATGGTGCTACATTCTAGAACTGATTTTACATGGTTGAACTTGTTACATCTCTATCCAATAACGAAAACGTATTTTGGCCAAACAAAAACTAGTAATACGGAAAATACAATACAGGAACGAAATATAGCCACTAATTTTTATCATGGACATATATGAAAGGAGTGTGCTTCGTTGGTTGTTGAGAAAATGGATGAGACTCGAATAACGAAACAGATATATAAGAGTGAAATGAATGGTGCAAGAGGTACTGGTAGGCCGAGAAAGATGTGGTTGAATGTGGTTGAGTGTGGAAATTCTTAGGAGGAATATTAGGAGTCTTCAAAACAGGAGGGCGTGTTTGAAGCAGTGTATGGGGGTAAATGAGGCAAAAGAGATTCGCAAGGATAGGTCAATATGGAGGAAATTATTGAAGCAGAGTAAGGTGTACAAATATGTATTTATGAGTTATACTTTATGACTGTGCCCACCCCGGAAGGGAACGGCGTGATTGGTATGAACGTATGTATTTTTATCACATTGTTATAATACTGGCTGACTTATGGGTTGATTGGATAGTACTTATACGAACGCCCATATATCTTGGTAATCAAATCACTTGCAAATTCTTTAATAATTATTAAAGCGGTCTTATAATTAGACTGATTAATTTCATCGCTGATTAATGTTAATCATTTAATTACTATTATTTTTAATTATACAAGTAGGCTAATAAAAAATTCATGGCGTAGGATCTGGAAAAAGAATTTCCCCAACTTTTCACGATGCATTTTATGAAATTTAATTTCAAATAAAATTATTAAAATGTTAAAGGAATGAGATACAGGTGTACAATGCGAGAGAGTTAGCTCAAAAGTGTTAAATGCGAGTATGGAAATGAAACATATAAATACATAATTTTTTTATCAAATGTAATAAAAATTATGCGATAAACAGTAAAATTTGAAACTAACAGTTTCAGAAAATTGAATGATAACGCAATGTAGACGCAAATATATAACAGGATTAAATTTATATGTAACTCCACGTATCGACGTCTGAATGCGTCAATTCAAATAATGAGCACTGCAATCACCTCATGTGACGAAAAAAAAATCATTATTATTATTACCATATTTTGCCCCATAACTTGCTTATTTTTTCACTAAAACTTCGTTTTTAGTATCAAACTGTCACAGCAGAATACTGGGATCATAATTTGAAGTGTTTCAAATGAAACCACGGGATTTCGGAATAATAAATGATGGAGAATTTGAACAGCTTGGGAAACGTTGTATTATGACGGAAACTTGTGAATGGCACTGTCATTGTGAAATCATGGGGCACAAGAATTTACAAGGTAGTTTAATTTTTGACATAAATAGGAGGTTTGGTCGATGAAAAAATCGTTGTATATAGACTGATTGGCTTTTACGTGACAGGTTGAAGAAATATAGAGTTTGGGATATAAATGAGGAGTTGGTACGTCCTTATCGGAAGCTCGTGGTTTGAATTTTTACACTTGCCAGGCCTCATTTAGAATATGCCGCTAGTATATGGGATCCCTTCGAGGAAGGTATGATAAAAGAATTAGAGCGCGTGCAAAGGAGATCTGCTAGGTTTGTTAAAGGCCGTTATGATAATTGTATAAGTGTTACGAGGTTAATAGAAGAACTAGGATGGGAATTACTATCAGAACGCAGGTTAAAATTTAGGTTAAACCTTTTAAGTAAATTCGAAACAGAGTTGTTCAGAGATGACGTTAGATATATATTGAGAACCCCTGCGTATTATGCTAGGTTTGATCATATTAACAAGATTAGAGAGATAGATTGTCGTACCGATAGATTTAAAATGTCATTTTTCCCTCGTACTATAAGAGAGAACAATAGGCAGCGTAGCAAAGGGATAGGTAGGTGAAATATAGTTAGAGTAGTCTGTAGTGCATGCTGCATGTAATAACAACCAATAATCCATTTCATATTATGTAGATACTAACCATATAGCTGCATGTGACCATATTATCTAGCATGTCTCCATTAAATATCCTAGTTGCATGCCAACAGTTCATGTTTGGTGATCTTCACCCCCTGCCACACACCCTCGTGGTGGCTCACAGGGTATCACCTAGATGTAGATGAATTGTTATTGGGGTAATCCAGGTAGGCTTGCATGAAACAGAGTAGACTAGATCATTATTGGTGCGGACCTATATTTCCCCACAATTTCGTTCTTCGTCTAAGCATACATCCTACCTCTATCCATTCCGTCCATAAAGCCTATTCTCCATGCCCGCTCTCCAAATATCCTTTCCTCTCTATCACGGTCTTCAGCATTCCTTCGCCCATCATTACCACTACAAAACACTGCTCTCCCTTCGCCTAATCTCATCCAAGTTTCTTCTCCTCTTCCACCCACATCATGTAATTTTTTGTCCATTTTCCTATGCGTTTACCAAAATTTCTCCATTCTACTCCACACCCAAATTTAAACGCCTGCGATATTCGTCATTATTATATAGATTCGACGGGAGGAAAACGATGCCGTAACTCCACACACCGTTAATGTGGCTTGCAGGGTTCTCAGGGTGCGATCCAGGGCGCATGCTAATGTCCCTTGAATTTGTGAATTCTTAGGCGAAAGAGACAGAGACCCTTCAAGTTTGATACTACTGAAAACCCAGAAATGTAATTGATTCAGAATATCACTTGGAATTAGACAAAGCGGGCCTCCCGTGGAGGCTCCGCCCACCTCATGTATAGAGGCTAATGTCCAACTTGGTGGACTGACAATACCGCCGAAGGATATTAATACGTTAAAAAAATACTTTACCACTCACCCTTTCTGCAAGCCAACACCAGGCACAAGTGCACCCTTGGTAATAACGTTGCAGTGTGAATAATTACCTGCAACAGAGAGGAGATAGAGGTTAGCATGGTGGAAATTTAGCATTTGTAATAGGATGCATAACTACAAGTGATAATGCGATAAATAATGGCATATAAATAGAAAATATAGCATAAAAATATTATTTATCGAAATTATTTTGACATGATATGTTACAGCATCAATTATTCGAAATTATTTGGACCATATATGATATGGCGTATGTTATTTGTTGAGAGATACAAGAACTGAGGAACATAAAACTTCATCCCACGCAAAGTTAATATTATAACCTGTGAAGGCATCGTCTCAAGAGTAAATTCCCACACATATGAGGAAATGTCCAAGCTAATACTGGAGATAAATGTTCACGCATCGCCCTCATAAAAAATTTTGTAGTTGAATATTTCTTTTAAAAAAACACAGAAACTCCAAACACTCACCCTCAAAACGTACTCAAATTTACCAACCTTAAATTTCAGTTAATTTAAATTTTAAACGTTGATGCTCACTTTAACATTCTGATTATTAATGTAAGAGTAATCTATCAGCTATATAAGAGCTTAAAAAAAAGGACTAGATTTTTACAAGGGTTGACATTTGGTTTATAATTCAATATCTTGATGTAGAAAAAGAGGAATGCATAGGGATTTGGAGGTGACTAGATGATAGTGGGAGGGATAAGAAAGCAGGGGAAGCGCAGGAGAAGGGAAGATAATATGGATTTTGGACAACAAAAAGAGGGGAAGAAAGCTTGAAGAACACCAGGGATCGAATAACCAGCACAATATTTATTGTAAACGTCCCATTCGCCTGCCGAAACACGATACTTGGAGTGCAATTCACATGGCACCCGAAGAGCAGTCAAGATTCTGCAGAAAATCAGTCACTTTCAGGATTCAAACCAAGGCCATCGAGGTTGGAAGCCAGATCTCCCTTCATCACAACAACCACGTAAGGGTAAGTACTTACTAAAAAGTCTAACGATCAATTGACGATGATGAATGTTATTTCTCGACCCGAAAACAACACGTTGCAAAGAGTCGGCGGGGGAGGGGTATTCCCGAAGAACATCACGTCTCGAACACAGTTGCACGGTTTCAAATGTCCTCCTAAGCGACCTGAGCCTGCGACGAAGACAAACGCGGCGTCACGGGCTAAAAAACAACCGCGAGCCGTTTGCATTGCGTCTGCCCGTAGCACACAAGTCAGAAACTTCGCCGTAAATACCCTTGAACACGCCCCCCCACGGGAGAAACGGGTATTTATCGCATCGGAAGTTACAATGGAAACGTCTTTTTTTTAGCATCCGCACTCTTAAAAGACGAAATAAAAAGAGGACGATAGGAGTAATTTAAGGGGATTCTAATGGCGGATCAGGTATAAGATGGAAAGCAGAACGATATGCCAGAAATTAGGACATTAGAATAAGTATTAAAACCTATAAATCAGCTGGAAGAAAATTAAAATGAATGAAAACTTCACTCTTGAAAAGGGGATATATCTCTTATTGTATGTATGCATGTATTCTACCGGTAAAGGTTGGTTTTGTCGAATGTCAGAGAACCTCCTCCCAGTTTTCTACACATTCAGGGTCTATCTACCTTTAGTATATCCTTTTTCGCCTCTGTATAAGATCTACCCATCTTCACCCCGTCCATCAAACCTATTCTCTTTTTTCTCCTTCTGCGCTTTCCCAGCATTCTTCCCTCTATCACACTCTTCCGCAACCCATCTCCCTTTATTATATCCTTCAGCCATCTACCCTGCCTATCCCGGATTTCATTCAAAAGTTTCCTTTCCTCGCCCACCATCCCAAGCACTTGCTCGTTAGTCTTCCTTTCCTTCCACCTCACCTACTCCATCCTCCTCCACATCCACATCTCAAATGCCTGCAGCCTATTCTCGTCCTCCTTTCTCAGGGTCCAAGTTTCTGCCCCAAACGACGCTACGCTCCATATCAAGCTCTTCACCAGCCTCTTCTTTACATCCTTACCCATTTTCCCCGTCATCAACTCTCTTCTATTACTAAACGCCTCCTTAGCTAGCGCTATTCTCCTCCGAATGTATTTGCTACTATTCCCGTTTTTAATCTAGCGTGCAACCTAAGTAATTAAACTGTTGTACTTGCTCTAGTTTGTGTCCTCCAACTTTAATCACAAGCTTCGCTTTCTTTGTCCTAGAGATCCTCATTACTTTTGTTTTCTAAAAATCTCCTATTATTCACGTTTTAAACTCGCGGCATTCCGTCGCAAATATCCGAGACGCAGTGATGCCACTTTCCTCTCAGGCTAAAAGAAAACCCGAGAGAAAACAATTGAACGCAAGAAATTCGCATCGAGAGAGTGAAATTTCTTCGTTTAACACAGGGGAAGAAAGCGGAATGATTAAATTGAACCTGCATTTCATTTGACACCTCTGGTTTGTATTCTACCGACGCTTCCATGGCATCAGGGTACAAGCTCACTCGGGCGTTGTGCAACGGAGCTAGCGGCTGGGGATGTGGAAATAAAAGGGCGCATCCATGAAATCCACGCCCGGCTGCAGCGACACCGTTTTCTGTTTGCAGCTGTGACTATACGATTTACGGGTGGAGAGTGCAGCGACACTATTATTCTCTCACACTGAAACTCACCCCTCTTGACGTGCGCCGTTTAAGCTAGGATCTATCGTCAAGAAAACTTTATATCTAAACATGCGCTTGATTAACGAAAAGAAAGCCGTTATTCCACGACGCAGAAAGTAAAGGAATCACGACAGGAAGACGTTTAAACAATGGAGAGAAAACAGAAGGGAACAATCTTATATCTTCAGCGTTAAATTACAATTCATATAATATAATAATATAATAATATAATAATTTAATAATATAATAATATACTAATATAATAATAATAATATAATAATAATTCATATAATAAATACAATTCATATAATATTACAATTCATAATATTCATAGAATATAATATACATTCATTAATGTAATAAAATTACAATTTATGTAATAATAATACTTTAAGAAATCGGCTGAGGGGCACTGCTAAGAAATCATCTACAGTTCAATTTTCAATCGCTGAATGTCAGACGCTATGCCAATTCCTTTACTCAACCAAGTAACTCCTTTTTCAAAAATGTATCTATTCAAGTATTCATAATGTTTTACTACGTTACATCCCTAAATGTTTTTCGCCACTTCATCATGATTGGTCGTTCAATCGTATGATTGGTTGACAGAAGCTCTCCACCCTTCCCTTACCTCATACTATGTCTCTTACTTCCTGGTACTCCCAATGTACACACTGTCCCCTTCACTTGGCCCATGAACTTATTCGTGGATCTTCCTCTGGAAATGTTTCCCTCCATTTTATCCTCAACTATGTTCACTAATGTTTTACCTTCAATATATCACTTATGCTAATGAAAAAAACGGGTAGGCGGAGCGGAATGAGCCTTCTGGCGCGTGCAAAAATAGCCTCTCTCAATTTGGTAATCAGCTGTGGAATAAGGATGAAAAAAACGGGTATAATCGCGATATTGTTGCGGTAACGTACGTGTTCTGCATACAGAATGATCAAAAAATGAAAATAATTTTATAAATTACGGTATACCAAGTATTTCTCGGTTTTTTTCTACATTCTTTAAATATTGATATAATACTAAAAAATAAAAATAAATGTCCACCAATAATAAAGGAACGGTGACGGAATGAAAAGGAACGGGTCCCAAAAAAGGACCGGTCCAGAGTGAACGAGCTCCCGAAATGGAACGGATTCGTCCATCTCTGATAAATAAACAAGACAAAAGATGGTTCTGGTAAACTAGAGAGAGAGATGATGCTCTGTGCGTGGATAGCGCAAAATATCAGCATCGGCCCACAACGATAAACACGTGGGGTTGAGGGATTGCCTCGAGTGACGCCGGCGATGTAGGTAAGATTGCTGGAAGCGTGTCATGTGAGTTGATTGGGTGGACAGAAGGTAAACAACCGCGCGGTTTATTCATGCATGAGTGATCATCAATCCCATTGTACGTGACTCCAACCGCCATCCAATACCGGCTTCTCGACCGCTGAACTAACAATCTATGCTCATGGAATGATGCAGGATACACACACACATATACAAGCAAGCATTAAAAACACATGGTGAACATAGTAAACTCTCGTTTATGGGGCATTTTCTTCAGAGAAGACTGAAACGTTATCGTATACAATGTTGGTCAAAGCTCAATATGCACCAGAGTTGAAATCGAAATATTGGCTCTAGTGACTATTTTAAATGAAACTGTCTCCCTCAGCAGTTTATCGCATTTCTACCGCTTGGCGCTCAGTGAAATATAATTTTTCACGTTTTGTTCGTTTGTTTAGGTCCTTTGTGGTGCTTAAACGCATTTTACTAAGTCTGTACAGATGAACACATATGTAACACTAACACTGCCCTATATTTACTCCGCCATATAGTCAATCCGTCTGATTAGACAAAGAGATATCAAAAAGGCACACTTACCGGACACATTCTCCTTGAAACGTCATCTGAAATTTGATTGCCATTGTTTCAAATTGTATCCTCTGAGGAGAGTATTTTTTCATCATATTACACCAGGATATTTATTGAAGAAAATGACAGAGCGATGTGAATATGAGCCGTGATTCCTCCATTGTTTCACGCTGACTGCACTCCAGGTGTAACTCAGTCCAGCAAACTAGGCTGAGGGCGATGCGAATCTCAATGCACATGCCTGTTCAACCACTCTTTGCACAGGAACATAACAAACTCATACGTATACCATCATATGCCTGACCCACTTGGTGAAATAAAACGTTTCCATATTGGCTTGTAAACTTCATCATCAAGAGATGATGACGCGTCCCTTTGAAAAATAAATCTTAAGAGGAATTACTAATGACTTATCTCATTTCATTGACTTTAATGTAAAGCTAAAGAAAAAGTGGAAGATAATATGAGAATTTTAAGAGGCTAGAGAGGGGTAAGAGGATTAAGAATCTCAATACACTGAATTGCGACCCGAAGACGATACTACCACACCTCCAATCTCTACGTTAGAACACGAAACTATCAAAAACCATACGGACACAAAGAATCCAGGAGATTAAGCAGATGAATTCCGAGCGGCAAAGATCGTGGAAAACATGAAGGAGGACGACGCAAAGTCTTGGCGCGCGTCGGGGCAAAAGGCATATCTCCTCCCTCTCGCCTACCACCCGGAGGCCCGGCCCGCAGGCAGGCGGACCCCAGCGGGCGACCCTTTCTTTCTCCCGGGGGCGCAGCAGCCGGGAGTGCGGGACCGGGCGGGGCCGCGGGAGGGGGGGGGGCGAGCTCTCCTCATGCCTCCTCTTCAAGAGAGAGAGAGAGAATGAAATGAAATGAAAGGAAGAAAAGAGGGGGACTTTGGGGAGGGAGGAGGAGCAGGGTGCAGAATCTCCCTCTCGGCCATGGCTGAAGCCCGTTTCCGCGCCTCTCCATTCAAACGGGGCGCAGAATGCGATTGTTCGGCTTGATGAGCGAGTCTCCCGGCATCCTCTCTCCCTCAGAGGCCTGAAGAGTCGCGTTCGTTATAGAGAGGAGGGAGGGAGGGGGGGCATGGCTCGTGAGGAAGGAATGCGGAGAGGACGGGGAGTATGGAAAAGAGGTCGACGAGAGGCTAAAAAAAGTGGAAGGGGAAAGACGAAGGAGCGAGTAAGGGAGGGAGGGAGAGAGAGAGACAGAGAGAAGAGAGAAAACAAGTGTCACTCCCTCCCTTTTACACTGTCTTCTCCGCCTCTTAATTTCACGACCCATCTCTCCCTCGCTGGAAGAGAGGGATCCACGCTAATTTCCAAAGCTTTAACTCTCCCCGCCAGACAGCCATGCCTCATTTGGCTCACTACAATGACGAAGACGTCTCCCAGAGCGGCGAGTGAGGAGAAAAAGCAACACCAGTCTGCGGCTGTGCGAAATTCAAATTTCAATACTGCCTCTGCGATGTAAATGTGGCATAGGATTGACGCAAAATATTTTGCTCATGTCAAGAAAGAGTACATCCCATTATAACGCGTGCAAATCAAATGTTTTCCGAGCTAAGAAGGCGCCATTATGGATAAATGTAAGAGAGCCTATGCGGCAGTAGGCAGTTTAATCACTGCTTATGCAGCATACCAGAGAAATTAGCTAACTCACTCTGCTTAAACAGTAAATAAAATGACGAAAAACTTCAAACGTAGTCAATCGATTAAAATGGCAAATATTTATCCTGTTCAAATACCTATGCTTAACCATAAAAAGGTATATTTTAAGATAGTTTGAGCAAATTTTTTCCCTAGTAGTCATAATAGACACAATATCCGAATGATAGGTTTTCACTTCAGCAGCTGTTAGAAGCTTGCATTAATTATTGCATTATCAATGGGGCAGTAAAACACTTTTGCATGACTGTAATTCTAAGCAATTAAATAAAAATATCAATATGCATTAAATTTGAATCATTTTTACACGCGGAATATGTAAAACGTCTTCACAACGGAAAGGTTTTTGTGGTCCTGAAAACAATTACTGCGTTGATAATATGATTTATTTCCAAAAATAGATGAGAAAACACACAAACTTCACACTGTCAATTTTTAAACGAGATCTAGGAGTTAGAGAATCCTCATTATTTGAATAAGGTCTACATTGAGTGCATAGTACACCATTTTCCATGCAAAAGGGTGGAATTTTTGCTAACCATATAATTTAAAGAAGTCGTTGCCTTTTTTTTCTAGAAGAAGTACCCGTATGACACGATGGCTGTACTTACGCAGGTATGAAAAATCCTGCTTTAAACGGTCGGACTAGCTCCAAAGTACGTAATACGCCGTTATGATAGTCTCGCCAGTGAAATAGACCTTTCGCCACAACTGCGATAGGAATCGCTTTCAGGCCGTAGATAAAAAAATTAGAATTAATCTTTTATGCAGATTCAAACCAATTAATTCTCAGACAATGTTATTTAAGTCATTCGAACAACGATATACCACGGAAGATCAGATAATGAGTATAAAATCAGGACTGCAGAACAGACAGGCTTAAAATTCCGCTTTTCTCGCGTTTGTTAACTGACCATAATACTACCTATGCCTACCATAACGGCTACCAATGAGACTTTGAAGCATATTTGTCGACAAGTAGCGCAGCTGATTAATTGATACGATTCCTTATGCTTGATTCTTAATACGACACGTAGTAATAACATCACGTTTCGCATGATCCCTGCATGGCTCTTGTTCTCGTTCATGTAGCTGATGTATACATTAATACAAATAGTATCTTTAGCTCATTGGTAGAATAACTATGGTGTGGTGCATGTTGGTGAAAGTTACCGGGACGTTAGAGCCCATGATGATGGTAACTCACCAACTGCCAAACACTCATGAGGTGGCTTGCGGAGTAATGTGAAGATTTAAATGAAAAAATGACGGGATTGCATTGCAGTTCACTGGATATTGCCTCACGATGATCTCGCATGATATGATATCGCGGTGGAAAACGTCACACGGCTTGGCGCTTAGCACAGCAACGCGATAACAGCCGAATATCGCGGTCGATGCGTCGCAATATCGCTCGTTGCCCCCGGGAGGTGAATACCCGCGCCTCGGCGCAGGAAGAATCCGAACGCGGGGGGCGTCTTAAGGAGGATGAGGGAAGAGGACGGAAAGACGGTCCTTTTCAGAAGAGAGGCCTGCATCGGACAGACAAAAGGAATCTTTAACGGGAGACCGACTCCCACCGAGGCGACGCTCGACGCTCTTGTCGGAGGGCGTCGACGGGTGACCCACTTGCGCCATCGCTAATGAATCGTGCACTCCGAGAGCTCCACTGAACTCCAATAATTCCCACTGAGCACCACCAAATATAGGAAAAAAAAGACATTATTACATCCATGTGGGATTCCACGAGACAGTACGAGGAAGTGAGGTAGGGAGTGTGTGTGTTTAAGGAAACAGGCCAGTTTTTTGCCATAGTAAATTAAGAGAAAAGTTCGTGGCTTGCATTCCTTTGTTTTGCTTTCAGATTTTACAATTGTTTAAATTACGGGGTATTTTTATTGTGGCTATGATGCAGTAGCGGGGAAGAAGAAAAAAGAAGAAGTGAAAAAAGAAGAAGTGAAAAAAGAAGATCTTTCCATTAGGAGTCTCAACTAAGTAGAATAAAATAACAATTATGAATTCCTTCCTTCTTAAATAGAAAGTACATTCCAATTTAACTAAAAATTGGGGATCTTTAGGTTATCTCAAAGATTATACACCATTGAGATGTATGGAGAGGACGCTTGCTATACTGGCCAATGAAAGAAGTTGAAGCCAGTCCGACATCTTCGTTGACCCTCATTTTCCAATAGCGCTTTTGGGCTAACGCATTAATTATGCAATTTTACTGAGTTTTCCGTCAATAACTTCACTTCAAGTTGCACTTACTCCTTCACCGTACACTCTTTTGTTTATTTATTTAAATTAGTAATCATCCGCATTCCCGATGAAAAACTGTTATAAAGTCGAGATCCATCATAGAATTCATAAAAATAATCAGCCTAATTATGTTTCAAGAGTTACTCGCCTTATATGTCAAACAGATAGCGGATATTCTTGCTTTAAATCCACTTATTCATCCATTCCATTGCGCTATCCACAGGAGAAAAAGGAAATAGCAGCGATAACCAATATTGCTGTTATTTCCGTTGTCAGGCTTCACATTGATGACGTAGTGCCTTCTCCACACACCTCAGTGGTGAATACTAATAAATATATCAAGGATTTATTTATTTATTTATTTATTTTACACGATAGTCGACACTCAAGTCTCATTGTTGATCTCATCTCAAAATTGGAAAGCGATCGCGCACGCGATGGAAAAAAAGTTGAATGCACACAAAAAGTCAAGAATATTCGTATTCAATCCAAAACTTGGGCACTGATACAATGACGCGACATTAAAAACTTGAAGTATCCGAGGACAATCGCTCATTGAATTTAGTCATTAGGGTTAAAAACGAAGTGAAATTCACCGAAAAATGAATAAGTTCATACAACAAGTTATTTCCAGACAGTGAACTTACTGGCAACTCAAAGTCGTCTTTTTGAAAAATTATCAAGCGAGTAACAGGATTGGGGGTCGACAAACCTGGAGATCTGAGTAATATTCACCGCACTTGAGTGTTCTACCAGCTAATTGGTAGATTTGTGGACTGTCCTTATTCTTACGTCCAAATTTCTGGCACATCGTTCTTTTCTCCTTCCTGTACGTGATCCTCCATTATATCAGCTAAACACCACAAATTATACCTAAATGAAATTCATTATATTGTCTTCTTCTTCAAACTTCCTCCAGAATCTCTATCCTCTTTCTTCCACTTTCACGCTTCTCCTTTGTTCTCCCGTATCAATTATTATTATTATTATGTATTCTACCGGTAAAGGCAGGTTTTGTTGAATGTCAGGGGATCTCCTCCCGGTTTTCTACACATTCAGGGACCTATCTCCCTCTAGTATACCCTTTTTCGCCTCTGCTTAAGATCTACCCTTCTTCATCCCGTCCATGAAACCTATTCTCTTTCTTACGATTTCCCGCTTGCCCAACATCCTTCCCTCTATCACACTCTTCAGCAACCCATCAACCTTCATTACCTCCTTCAGCCATCTACCTTACCTATACCGAATTCCATTCAAAAGTTTCCTTTCCTCGCCCACCATCTCAAGAACTTACTCGTTAGTCTTCCTTTCCTTTCACCTCACCTTCTCCATCCTCCTCCACATCCACATCTCAAATGCCTGCAGCCTATTCTCGTCCTCCTTTCTCAGGGTCCACGTTTCTGCCCCATACAACGCTACGCTCCATATAAAGTTCTTCACCAGCCTCTTCTTCACATCCTTACCCAATGTCCCCGTCATCAACTCCCTTCTATTACTAAACGCCTCCTTTGCTAGCACTATTCTCTTCCGTATGTCTTTCCTACTATGCCCGTTTTCCTCTAGCGTGCTAACTAAGTAATTAAACTGTTCTACTTGCTCTAGTTTATGTCCTCCCAACTTTAATCACAAGCTTCGCTTTCTTTGTCCTAAAGAATCTCATTACTTTAGACAAATGAAAATCATTTTTCTGAGTACATCAAATTCAAAGTAGGAATTGATAAAGATAAACAATATTTGCGACGTACGTATAAATGAAGAATTCCGCTCTTCTGTGAATTCAATTATAGACCTTATGAGTCTAGGGTATTTGATTCCTGAATCTGAGTTAGTTGATTAATTAAAAGATTGCGCCGGCGATGTTCAGGGAAATTTTGGCTTTGAACTTGGCTGGGGAGGAGGATTTCAAGGAGACATTTGTTTGAAATGTAATATTCCCGAAAATAAGACTCCATTTTCTCAGAAATAATGACGCAATTAAAGTTATTGCGGCTGCCACTTTGTGGAACTCGCAACTCAAGAGGTGCCAAAGGAGTGAAAGCTTCGCGAAATTCCGCCAAAACTTTTTAATATCCCACTCCTTCCCTTCCTTCCCCAGGAAGACATTCAACCTTACCACATTCGTGCGTCATTACGACGCCGACAATTTAAACTCCAAGGCGAGAGGAACCGGTGAAATTTTGCGTGACTCGAAACGAAAGGAAGCACTGTGTACATTAAGAGAAACGATGATAACATTAAGCCATCACCATCTCTGGAGCTTCGCACGAAACGATTTCGGCGTCGACTGCGATAGCAACGTCGGCAAGGCGACGGCCATGCAACCGGCTGTGGGTTCAGATCTCACTTTTGCATTCACAAGTGACCCTGAAAGCCGCCCAAAGAGCGAGTGGCAGAGGAAGTATTGACACTGGCCATGAAATGCAAAGGGGATAGGAAAAGAAGAAATCTGCATAGGAAAATGACGAAAGTGAATCAATGTCAATGAAGAACCTTCAAACCACGGTCTACTTTAATTAATATCACTAATGGTGCCGTAAAAGAAGGAATTATTGTATACCTATCTGTTTGTCATTTAACCAACTCGAATAATTTTTTCAAATCACAAAGTTCTAGAAATATGATGAACAGTGTAACATCCTCAGCCTCTCCTAGAAACTCATCTGACTTGAAATTTTCGAGTAATATCAGCATAGCGTTAACTCTCGAAGTATGTGACGGCTCCAAACCAACTAGAACTTCCATCAGCCACGTTACGCTTTATGCTCGTTCATCGCAGGTTTTAATGAAGCGTGCGGCTTTCCTTTGTGCTTCGTTTATTTTACAAATTTTATCCCTCTGATTTGAGCACAAAATACTTGGGGGATACTCAAGATGGGGGGAGAATAGTGAGAGAGATGAAAACTCTTTAAAATTTCCATTCGTCACAACAGCTACTGGATAAATTTCGAAATTAATGAACTTAGTATACTTTCAATGTTAATACTTTACCTGGACGTAAAAAAAACATGAAATCATCCATGATTGAAAGCTGACAAGGGGAGTGTCAGATAGCCGGGTCTCAGATTTTATACAAACTTAGTAGTTGTACAGACCGCTGTATGTGGTTCATGAATCACCCCACATATAGGGTTATATAACCAACAGTTTAAACGAAAATGGCCTTTAACATTTTCAAAATTCCCTTCAGACGGGCCACCCACATAGCTGACAAGCTGGACGGGTGGCTGACGTGCTCGTCTCCGGTCTAGAGACACGGGTTCGATTCCAATACGGGGTATGTTTCTTCCGCTGTTTATTTAGTTTTTCTTTTACGGCATCCCACAGTGCGCTCAAGATTTTTTAATTTTTACTCGAGATATTATTTTTGCGCGAGGCAAATTTTTCATTTGCATACACGACGTCAGGCTTAGTCTCTTTTTTTCGGTCGAAGGCAGCCTTATAATTATGTCACTTCCTTATCTTTTCAGGACGTAATTCCATTATTCCTTCATGCACATGATTTCCATTTTCTATAATTATTTTACAATATTGTCTTCATATTTTTACAATTCAAGCATATTTCTGAATAATATTCAAATTTTTCGTTGCTTGTCAGTTATGTGGGTGGCCCGTATAAAAAGGAATTTTGAAATCTTTAAAGGCCATTTTCGTTTTAACTGTTGGTTATATAACCCTATACGTGGAGTGATTCATGAACCACATACAGCAGTCTGTACAACTACTAAGTTCGAATAAAATCTGAGACCCGGCTATCTTACACTCCCCTTGTGAGCTTTCACAATATTCTCGACAAGCTACATCAAGAATCTGCGAAGTCTGTAACAGCTAAATCTGGGACTCAACAAAACAACAGTTGAGGACGTGATTCAAGTCCTCCAAGTAATCCTTCTCATCCTTATCTAATCGGTGTTATGGATGTTTACACAACACCTGGGTCGGCTCTGAAATCATTATCGAAATCAACGTTGAATCTCTGACCCAAATTCGAGATTATAATTAATTTTGATACCTTGGCTAAAACGATGCTAATTTCGGAGCGCAGGGGCGCTGTCCGAGCATTTGATGGAATTCGCAGCCTTAATGAACATAATGCTACGGCGTAGTCACTACATTGTTAACAAATCTTTCTAAACAACCTTCAGTAAGCCTGCTCTGCACATCTTAAGAGTACATATTCTCGATTCGAGTGTCCACAATTCTTCCAAAGATAATTTTGGTCGAATCCAATTCCACCACCGGTATTCTCTCGACATACTGAACTGATATGCTATCCTGTGGTCGGTCGTTGGATCAAATAATCCGATTGAAAACAATCACCAAGCTTTTTCCTGTTTCTAGAACTGATATTTAAATTCAATCATTTCATTGGAAACGATGCCACTCTTTAAAATTACTAGGTGATCTACTGTTATAGGTAATAAAATTAAGAGAGTAATTAGAAGTGAGTATAAAAATTCTCTTGATTTCTAGAAGTACGGGGCCCCACCAACCATTAATATTTATTTTTACATCTCAGCAGATGTCCTGTACTTTGTCTCCTCCTAAACTCATCCTTGGCCTTCATTACTAGTTCCATCCACCTGCTCTACTTCCTCCTGATCACAAACAGAAGTTTCTTTTTCCCTCACACCATACCATGCACTTCATCGTTTGCCAATCTTTCCGTCCGCCTCACTTTCTCGAAGGCAGGCACTTGCTGAGAAGGACAAGCGAGGAGGTATTGAACATGGTTAGAGAGGAGAGGAAGCTTATGGCGGAGAGAAGGAGGAGATAGAAGAGATGTATGGAGGACGTATTGACAGGAGAGAGAATGCTGAAGGGAGTAATAGAGGGGAGAACAATGGGAAAGGAAATGAGGATAAGAATTCAAGACGGAATAAGAAGAGTTAGACTATATGAGACTTTTAAGAGGGATTTAATGTCGGGTCATCAATAGGAGCCATAACGAAACGATGTGTCAGTAGGATAAAAACTGCAAAAATCTACCAATCAGCTGGTAGAATACTCAAATTATAATAATTAAGTTTTAATCGCGCTCTATAAATGGTGGCTAACCACACCCTTAAGTGTCACTCTACTGAGTTGAGATGAAAAGTATTTAAGCGAAAAGACAACCGCCTGTTTCCAGAGAATAACTAATTCCCGCTAAATTAACGATCGTTTGGCTCGTATGAGTTCGGAGGGGTGATCCCTCCAAATCCTCCCAGGGCTTTTGCCCCAGTCTACAAGAGGCCTTTTGCCCCAGTCTAATGGATGCGCAAAATGATTGGCTGCCGGAATCATAATGACCAACCTAAATGCGCTTGATCAAAAAAATTATTCACAAAAGATAAAGCGCTCTATACAACCCAAATGGATGAGCTGCATTTATTTTGTAGCAACCTCTCACGAGATAACAATACTGAATGGATCATTTTTCACAAAGGAACGAGTTTAATTATCTACAAAAGACGACATCGCTTTCCTAAAATATCTTTCTCGGGCTTCGCACCGGATAATGTTTTAATGTCGGCGGATTTTGAAAACATTACCCGATGCGAAGCCCGAGAAAGATATTTACACATAATACACCGGGAAAATCTTAAACCATTTATCTATTTCCTTACTTTATCTGCGTTATCTATGGAAATAATTAATTAAATGGCAATCTAATGGCGCATTACGAACAGGAGGGAAAGTAATACGATTTCCCAGAAATTATGTCGTTAGAATGAGTACTCTCAAATAACCTACCAATTCAATAGAATACTCAAGTAAATGAATGAAATCGCCTACATTAGTCAGGGATTGAGCTATGTATCTGTACAGAGTTTTGATACATGTGAAAGAAAACCTTGACTTCTTCTATACAAGGTGTGCAACTCACAACTACAGCGCACGAGATAATAATCTGCTATCCCTTAACCAATGCAGATTAACTTAAACCCCACATTCTCTGCCTAATTTAGGTATCAGGCTATTTAATCATCTACCCATATCAGCCAGAATGACTAGCTTGACTTAAATTCAAGAGCGTGATTCACTCCTGGCTAGCCCTACATGCATTCTGTTGAAGAGTTGTTTTTACGTATAACACTTGTGATATGTATTCTAACACGCAGATGATAAACTGTAAATATGTGTACTTTTTCTTGTATATTTATGTACACTTGAACTTTTTCTTGACGAGGTCTGTGTATTTTCTGAATACTTTTGAACAATAATACTTATTTCTTTGAAGGCTTCCGCGACTCTTATAATTATTAATATTGCTCTTTTCAGGTATTTCCGTCGCGTGTTTGGTTTTTTTGACAACAGTTTCTCCCCTCTTCCTGGGGGCGTCTTCAGGTCCGTTGGACATTTTTGTAATTGTTATTATTTTTTTCCCGTTGTTATGCATTCCGTTGCTAGTACATCTAGGACCATAGGGTGTCTCGATTGCCCGCTCCTCGCTGTGGTTTCACCACTCTCTCCCAGGTTGAGGCAAGTGGGTATCCATCCTCCCGATTGAAATTTGATGGATATTTAACCAGCTCTACCGCTTCTCTGATCAGCCTGGGAAAATAACGATTTTCCCTTTAGAGTACTCTCACTTGGTCAAAGGCAATCTGATGTCCTGGCTCGAACCACGCATGCTCTGCAACTGCGAAGGGGCTGAATTTCCTCTTTTCGGTGGCCCTCTGGTGCTCTTTAATTCTGCATTGAATTGCTCTCCCCGTTTGGCCGATGTAGGATTTACCACATATACATTTGATTTCATAGACTCCCTCATACATTGCAGCGGGAATTTTGTCCTTGGGTTTTGGGATGATATCTCCAATTAATAATACTTATTATTAATATGCGTTTCATCGTTCACCATATCAAGCTCCATTAACATGGGATGGTTCCCTCGAGGTAAGGTCGTGAATATAGTAAAAACAGCAATTCTTCACCAACGTTTCGGAATTATAATTGTTCCATTTTCAGGGCTATAAATGTATGTAAACTAAAGGTAAAATCCAACACACTTCAGCACAACCCAATAAATAAAGTTTAAAAAAAATTGGTATATCAAAACAAATCACGAAACGACAAACATGAAGATGAATAATTATAATCCCGAAACGTTGGTGAAGAATTGCTGTTTTTACTATATTTAAGACCTTACCTCGAGAGAACCATCACAATATGCGTTTCCTATGTGAGACCGCAGGGCTGAAACAGTGTTTTGGGAAGAGGAGACCTTGGGTTGATATAAACGGCAGCACTGGAGTTGACCGTGACCCTCATTGCATCACTCTTCGCTCGTCTGAGCTCCTCAGTGGCGCTGACCCGACGAATGTCACCTTTCTTCGCCCGGCATCCCTTCGGGGCAGTTAGTTCTCCCTCCCAAACTGTCTCCCCAGCAACGCCGCCCTCCCCAGAGTTTCATCCTCGATGAGGCCGTCACCAACGCGACGAGGCATGTTACTCAATGGCAGAAGCAGAACATACAAAACAGAACACACCAGCTCTGCCGCCATTCGGCGGGCACCTCTTCATTTCCATTAAACCTCTCATCTACGGACCCCGAGGTTGAAACACAATTCCACTTCCACACTCGTTCAGCATCACGCCACCGTCCAGCCACGGAGCGAGTGGCCTTTGACGCTGGCATCCACTTGGGCTAAGCCGTATTGCAGCGATCCGAATACCGACACGCGAAGTGATAAGTGCGATAGTCTTTTGTCCGCGATAGGCATGATATTGATCCGCCGAGGGCATCGATTGAAATGCGATGGTGAGATTTAGACGTGAGCTGCGCGTAAAATCGTTCAGAGCGAAGTGTCAAGGACTCTAGTACGTCATCAGAACAAGACCTCTTTTCCAATGTTAACAAAAGAAAACCGTTGTCATAGAAATGTCGAGTAATCTCCACGCGTCGAGCGTGACGGAATTTGACGAACTGTGGGTGTAGAAAAATACCTATCGTCTCCTCATAGATGTATATTATAATTCGTCTGGTTTCGTCATTTTCGATTTTTAGACGTTAATTTTTAAGCATGGAAAAATATAATATTCTCTAGCAGAGAAACCGTTTATACAGCATTCGAATCTTCAGTTTGGAAACGAATCTATAAATCGAATTTTATTCAACTTATATGTATCTACAACTATATATATATATATATATATATGATACCCTGCGAGCCGTCGTATGGGCATGTGGCAGAGGGTGTTAGGACACCAACCGTGTAAAGATGTAAGGGATAAGATTTTGAAATGTGATATTGTGACGTGTATTATGGGAGTGAATTTTGTTGAGCTCAGTTTTTATTGTGGTAACTTTCTGTGCGCGGAAAGAGCGAGTTTTTGTACTTATATGTTTGGTAATGTATATCTCTTATTTTATCGCTTCTGTCAGACCTAGAGATGTAGTTGGGCGTCATGAATTTATTCTCTGTGTCGCTCTGAAATTTTTAATATTTGAAAATTTCTCTTATTCAAAGGTTGTAGGAACGAAATAGTTGTATGTCTCAATATCAACACAACACTCACCTTTTCACAACGTACTTCCCTAAAATAAAATTTATCGTCCTCGGGCTTGATTTGTGGAATTTTTCCATGGTTTGGAATGAAATAACTGTGAATTTTAATCTCTCCAATTATGTCAGACCTGGAGATGTAGTGATGTATATCGAAAACCTGATGACATGAATTTCCTATGACTTAGCAGGTTCGGTTTTTTAATTTCAAGTCAACGATGTATATACAATCCATAGTCGTCGGTTATCCCATATAAGATACTCGAACCTACTTAATACCTCCGTCTAACTTCTTGTTTGATAATGTTGTATTCAACTAAATGCAATGACTGTATCTTAGAAGCGAGCTATCGTAGAGAATGCTACCCTCGTGACAGAGGCTACTATACATTCCCAATTGATATGGAATGTGCTTTTATTTTCCCTATACACTCACACTGGAGCCGATGCTTCAACAAGACGGTCGTCATGGGGACGGATCATCAAAAACGCGTAATAATTTAGCAAATTTACGAATATCTTTTTTCCAAAATTCCACGAATTCGAGAGGAAAAGATGTGAACGGTTTCCTTAATAGGCTACCGATTATCGGATAAAAAAGACCATTTCAATTCAATGCTACTCCCGTTTGTCAGTATATCGCAATTAATTCTTTAATTTCTCAGACCACTTCCACTTATACTCAACATTCTCCCACCTATCAACCCCTTCATTACGGCAACAGAAGTATCGCATCCAAAATTCTCCCAAATAAAATATGGACAGAACCATTTGCACTGAAACATTTATGATACATAAACAATGCAACTCAACATTTAGTAAGAAACACGACGCAAACGACGAATATTAGAGTTGAAATCTGGTTTGTTAAGCAGACCAGGCAAGGCAATGACAATATACATTGTAATTTGGAAAATATCCAGTATTTTGAGTTCATTAGTGAGTTGAACGTGGCTCGACAAATAATTATTCTAATTTAATGCATAGTAGGAACTGAATAATGATTGTGATAGTCGTTACTTCCTTCATTGTAATTTGAAATTCAAAGGCTTGTTTGTTATAGGGCACGCATTTTATTACGCAGTAATAATCTTTCTGTATTTTCATAAGCGCGGTCCTAGCCACAGGAATGAGAAGTTTAACGGTAAAAAAATACAGCGTTATCATTGAAATTTGTTACAAGAAGGTACACGCCGAATAATCAACCTACGAGTCTCGACGAAGGAGCAAATGTGGCCGAAATATTAGAAAGGAGAAGAATCAAAGCGCCCGGTAACAATTTAGAGGGTGAATTTTATAAGTATCTTAATATAGTAACAAGTATTTGTCGGCCCCGGTGGCTGCGGGGTTAAGTCCTCGCTTGTCAGTCTGAGGGTCAGGGGTTCGAGTCCCACCTGGGTGGTTTTTCACCACTCAGGACCCGGGTGTTGGTGTTCGTCTATTGTTAATTATTAATCACCCGATGTAATAATCCTTTGTTGTGCTGTTTTAGGGAGTGTGAGAATAAATAAATATATATTCTGACCACTGCCGCTCCACCTCAACATTCTTCCACCTATCAGCTCGTTCATTACAGGAAACGCGACAGAAAAACTGCAATAAATATTTATCCAAATAGTATGTAAAATATTTGAACTGAAAAATGTCATTCATTGGTCTTTCTATTCTAAGATTGGTTGATTGCAGCCCTCCACCCTTCCCTATCTAATGCTAGTTCCCTTACCTCCTGGGTATCTCTTCCTGTGTACTGTCTTCTTCATTTGGTCAATGAACTTATTCCTCGGTCCTACTGTGGCAACTTTTCCCTCTATTTTACCTTCAATTATGTACTTCACAAACCGACTGTGTCTCACAGTGTGTCCAGTCTGTCTGGTTCATCTTTTCTATATGGAGTTCCATATGGTCCTTTCTTATTCCACTCTTCTGTACAATTTATAATTTCTTATTTTGTAGATCCATTTTATCTTCAGGATCCTCCTCCAAAACCAGGTTTCGAAGGCTTCTATTTTTCTCTGGTCAGCTATTCCAATGGTCCATGCTTCCTATCCATTGAGTGCCACGCTCCACACGAAAAATGTATGATACACAGACAACACAACATTAAAGAGAGTAAGGAAAGGGTTGTAATATTTCCTTGACACTCATTACAATTCAGCGAGTTTTTTACGTTCATCTAAAATGAAGAAATGTCTGATTACCATAATCATCTTGATATGCACTGGAACGCATGCACGTATGGGAGTCTCCTACTTTGCCCAGATACTTTTCCTCCATTACTTAAGGCTCCAAACTGTCCAACTCACGGCAAAAATGGCAGGACTAGGGCCTAATATAAAACTATCCCTTAGGAACATTAGTCCAATGGAGATCCATGTCGCCATATATAAGGCCGCCGTACACCTTTCGTCCCCGTCTGCCCTTGGAAGTTTTGAAATGCAGCATGCGCTGGTGTAAATAAGCCTTATGTTTGCATACCAGACGGACTCATGTTTCCCAATGAGAAATTCCACGGCGAGGGAACCTGGAATCCCACACTGAAGGCATACTTAATGAGATCCGGGGAAAAACAACAAATGCCGCTATGTCACTCAGCTTTAACTCGACATTTGTCGCATTTAGTTTTCGAAGCAAGTTATTTGTTTTCCCAGCATGTTCCCTAGGTATTCATTACGATTCAACAGTTTTTCACGTTCCAAAATGAAGAACTACTTGATTTCTCTTGTCCTCTCGACCTGTGCCTAAACATTAACAAATATTTCACCTATAAAAGTCTTAAAATTATATATTTAGAGAATTATACTTATTTTGAGCTCAGATCCGATTTTTGCGTAATAACAAATGACAGATTCAGTGAATCAAAACGACAAAAAATGGACAAAAGGCGCACACTACTAACACCAAATTATAAATTCCAGTAAAGCTAAACTTTCTGTTCCTAGAGTTTAAAAATCGTACATTTTCGCGTATTCCCAGGTGATGGCTACTTCTGAGAGACGGTTGGGAACACCAAGGTCCACTTTAATGCATTATCACATCGCGACCTTTGCAAGAAGAAGGTAATCGAGGTTGGCTTAAACAATTGATAAATACATAAATAAACTATCTCGCATGCGTTATATTCATTAGACAAATAAAACTGAAAATAAGCAGGGAATACTACGCAACATCTTTAAAAGTGCCGTAGCACTTACGAAAGAAAACGTCATGAGCTTATCCTCTTTGGCTTAAAGAAATATTTCTGCAAAAGTATACGCTAACACCATGTGATTCAGTAAATTTTACAGGTTTTAATAATGGAAAACCACATTTATTCCAGAGGAAAAGCAGCATAAAGAATCGTTAAATCCATAGGTTCACGTAAGTAAACAGCTAATAATTAAGTTTTGAAATACAGCATTAGGAAAATCGCCGGACATTTTTTTTTGCTTGATAATCCCAAAGCGAACGCATAGGCTGGATCAAGTGTTGGCTCGGCTGCGCGCATCCAAAATGTACAAGAGTTTATTCCCTTTGCTCCGACAAAAAAATCATTTCCTAAGCGGATGGAGGAGAAGATTAACCCAGATATCTCTAGCACAAGGCTCGAGGAAACGTTATTCCTACGTTTATAATTATATGAATACCGTAAACGACGAAAAACATACTGCGCATTTCTCCGAATTTTAATCAGACGCTTGAGGGTATCAAATCCCAATACATTTAGAGCAAGAGATCCGGGGGCCATGTTATTTTGTTTGCACAGTTGCATCGTCAAAACTCCATAAGCAACAACTGAGAAAGAAATTCATTCTTCATACAGCTAGGAATATCATATATATAATTTCTCAAAGGTGTTTTTTTGTCGCAACGCCATAACTCACATAATTCTTCATCTAAATTAATGATTCAAGCATCGTTTTAAAGCTTATGTTTCCCGCTATTGTAAAAAAATAGACAAATGGTTTAAAATTAAAGTTTTTGTCAAAACATTTAAAATTAAAGTTTTTGTCAAAACATTTAAAATTAAAGTTTTTGTTAAAAAATGATCCAAAATTAACAGTGCCACCTGATGACAATATAATCAACTAATATTTTGGCTACGGTTACGTGCCTAAAAGACTGTAGGTTACGCCATCTATAAAACACATCGTTTAGTTAGATTGTTTACATTCTACATGCAATCAGTGTGATCGTTTACTGTTTACGTCATGTATCTTTAACACAAACATAAATAACATATAATTGTCCATGGGAAGAAACAGGTAGAAAAACAGGGAGAAAGAAGGAAGAAACAGGAAGAAGCTGCATACTGTGCGAAATATTCGACACGTAGAAGAACAGGAAGAAAGAAGGAAGAAACATGAAGAAGCTACATACTGGGCGAAATATTCGACAGGTAGAAGAACAGGAAGAAAGAAGGAAGAAACAGGAAGAAGCTGCATACTGCGCGAAATATTCGCACGGGTCAGCTAGTCAGTTTTAAATTTTATCGAAATTAACGATTTCTCCCACATTCATTCATTATTTCCACCGAGGTTTTGTCCTAAATTCGTCTAAAACTGTCCCAAGATTTTAGGTCGCTAGCATTCTAGGAACATGCGGTTTTGATTAAGTTTTAAGGGCCATAAAAATCACTCCCCTATCGCTTCACCTATCTTTCTTTTTTGACGATCAAAAACTATTCGATAAAATTCTGAGCGGACATGAAGAAAAGAATCAAGGTAAACTAAAGGTCAAATGTCAGGGGACATCCTCGCCACGTCATAAAATAACGGCCGGTAGCGATTCGAGAGATAAGGCGGTTATCAAAACCGCTCCTCGAAGCTCCCTGCGGGGTAGATTCGCGGATAGAGCACGCTTAAACGACACAGAGAGGGTTCGACGATGCGCCGCCCGATCTCCCATTGCTTGGGTTCGGAGGATCGGGGCGAAATTACATCCGCGTTTTCTCGCGCTACAACTAGGTCGGTCGGTTCTAAAAATATGGCGGGGTCATGAGCAATTCCTTTCGCAAAGCCCCCATGAAAAAATAAAAACCCCACCGATGACGACGTCGAAGGGAGAATAAAGACTGCCTCTGACAGCCACGTCGCCATTGTACCAACGTACACTGCCCCGCGGTGCAAAGTTCCCTTCATAAAACTTCAAATCTTCTTTTTTTATTTTCAACTGCCAAATATATCCCTTTGAGTCTTTAGCTTTGACGGATGAGAACAAGGAAAATTGGATGGCCAATAAGGAGAGACTACCTACTTGAAAATATTCGCGTGGAAGATTGCGCCAATGTATCCATTATACATGGATCATTGGATAGCTGGAACAGAAGAGGACATACGCAAGGAAAAGGAGGATTATTACGTAAAAATGGATGGTCAGGATGGACGACAGGTATCAGAAATGAGGAACTGTGCAGAAAAATAGAATTTGAGAAAACCGTGTGGAGTATAATATGGAGAGACAAGTGGAGCAGATGGACAGGTCACACTTCTATGCATACCGAATTTGTGAGGAATACAACAGAAGGAATACCGAAGGAAAAGGTCCATTGAGACAGTTCGAGCGAGATGTCTCCCTATTCCTCATGGAGACCATATTAGAATTTTACGTTTCAGTTTCAGTAGTTGTAATAATATTGAAATAAGTATTGTAATGTCTATCTGCTCCGTAACAAATGTCCATTAGAAAATTTGAAATTATATTACAATGCATTAATAAACTCTAAATTAACTTATGGCTTGATTGCATGGGGAGGAGCTTATTTTAACTCTATTAAGCCAGCTATTATCTTGCAAAAGAGGCATATCAGGATAATGCTCAATAAGAATCGTCATGAGCCATCCTTTCCACTATTTCAACATTTGAAATTCCTCCCACTTAGGCATTTGTACGTGTACAAAGTACTTAGATTGTTTTTTCTGAGGAGTGGTGCTAAAATTCCTGTCTCAAATAGGCCAGGTTTATGAAATTTTCGCTGTATATTGACACCTTTGCCGAGGCCCAAATTGTCTCTGTACAGGCGAAGTTTTTTATATATTGGGCCTAAAATGTATAACATACTACCTTCTGAGTACAAATGTGCACCTAATCTTGCTTCTTTTTTAAAAGATGTTAAAAACTGGCTATTTACTTTTGAAAAAATCGAAGACATATTTTGTTAAATACAATTATTTTGCTAAATAAAATTATTATTTTTGTAAACATACTGTCAAAAGGAATTCATTTGAAATGCTGGTATTTATAATTTTTTTTTTCTTGTACTAAATGTAACAATGTATGGTCGTAGTTCTAATTGATGGTAACCTCAACACAGGTTCGCCTTATAGGTTACCTAAAGCTCAAAATATCTAATTATGTATTCTTTGTATTTTTTCTGTAATTATTCTTTTGGAGCAATAAACATTATTATTATTATTATTAAATGTTGATGGTGCAATGAAATACATTATTACGACGGAAATTTTTACTATTTAAATAAAAATACTGCACAAGTCTTTATCTTGACTAATCGTTTTCATAAGCTACCTGGAGTATCCATATTAAAGGTTTCACCAACCTTTTCTTTACATCTCTACTCAGACCCCAACGTTTCCGTAATCAGCACCATTGGATTGATAAACGCCTTTTTAGATTGCTTAATTTTCTTTATAATGTCTTTACTACACGACAGACGAATAAAATGAACGGTGCATGACAAATTCATTCAGCCTCGTTTAGCGCGGACTTAGGGAATTACCCATGCTGAGCCCTGCCAGTGACGTAATCCCCTTTCTTACTAGAGAAGCAAAAGGTTCCAAGTGTTTCATCTCCATTACCGTCAATAGTAAATGCAGCAAGTGAGCTTCCATATGGAGGTGTGAGAGTACACAACACAAAGAAAAGTAGCACGCTTCGTTAAAAGCTACTACAATGGAACATATAGTGTCTCACAACTTTCAGAGGGATTAAGGTGGGAGCCCCTAGAGACTCGGAGGCTACTCTCTAGGCTTGGCTTGCAGGAGAAATTCAGAACTCGTGCGTTTCAGAGCACCACAGAGAATATTATCATAATGCCACACGACATCTCTACGTCTGACAGAAGCGGTAAAATAAGAGCCTTGCCGTTAAGAGAGATACCTTGCCGAACAGATAGGTACAAAAACTCGTTCTTTCCGCGCACAATTAGCGACCATAATAAAAAGTGATCTCCACTAAATACACTCCCATAATACACGTCAACATTTCACCTCCCAAAACCTTACCTCTTTAATTGGCTAGTGACCTATCCACACGCCCATGCGGCGGATCGCAGGGTAGTATGTAGATGTAGAGGTGAGATAAGTGAAAGAAAGGAAACAAACGTCACCAGAGGCCATTTTACCACACCACAAATCTTTACCTGTATAAGTATGCAGATCGTCAAGGCTGCTTATATGATGTTTCAATGAAAAACGATTACAGGGCACGGCTCTTTCATCCCCGTGATAGCACTAAAAAAAATTATTCCTCTGATGCGCTTATTTTCTGATGGAGTTTATCCCACGAATTTTTTTTCCTCTTTTTCGTTTCTTTCACTCTTTGGTCTAAATTGAAAGGATTTTAGATAAAGCGCATTTGTACTTACCGGATGAAAAAAAAACCTCCCCTTTGATCAAAACACCGCTACAAGCGAGATTCTGCAGACTTGATGTGGCAGCAAATTGCTGCACATTGCCATGATTTTAATATTTAAACCAACACATGCCGCGTATTGATTTAAATCTTTGCCATAAGATTGGATTTCAGACTGAAAATTTGGTCATGTTTGTTGTGGTTCAAGAGCTGAGCAGGGCTTTCTCACAAACTGATTGCGTCCGAAACGGACCTTTGCAAGACTAATTACAATTGATGAAGTCGAGCGCCAAATGCCGCACACATTCCGATCGCAGCTTTTCATTTGTTTGAGCGCGAGCTCCGGACCATTCGCCGGTCGAATGACACCATTCCTGCTTCGCCTGTGGCATTAGCGTGATCAACGGGAACTTGACGGCGAGAGCGATCCCCGTTTAATTCGAGTACATTACCCCGACCGTCTGAATTAACTCCTTAAACACGCAAAATAGGACACGACCGCCGATAGCGACGGTATTCTTTTCTAGAAAAAGTTACTTTCGGGAACAAATGAACTGAGACCGAAATTCGACTTCAACCGCTTTGGCACTCGCTAAAAGGGAGAGAGAGAAGAAGAGTGGCCTTTAAAAAAAAAAATACGAGACTCGTGTGGACCCTTATGGGAACGGAAGATATAGCTCGGCGCGCGCACGAAATGAAAAAAAATGACGAACGAAAACCCGGTCTAGCGCCATTCATCAGCATCATCCATTCGACCTCGGTGTCGACCGCTGGGAGCAGCCGAGGGAGTGAGATACAGAAAGGGAGAGAAAGGCCAACTGTCTGCTATCAGCCGACGCGGGTGAAGGCAGGCGGGCTGTATGTATCCCCAAAGACCGTTCCGTATTGAACGCAAGAAGATAACTTATGGACGTAAAGTAACTTCGGCTCGCACGGCAATCAAACTCTCGATTTTTAACCATCCATCCCAAGTACGGTGGCCTCCCATTTGAGTACGCACCCGTTTATGTACTCATCTGAAATAAGTACGCAAAATTCGATTACAATATCAATAGATTATTCAGCGACTATATTTTTTATGAGAACTTTTTCCAGCCAAAGCGGCCAATCGTATCTCTATTATTGTAGCATTACCGATTCATGAACTTCCGTCATCGCAGTTGTTGGCTAATGGCTCGCAATATTATGTGGTAACATGTCTATAATTTTATTTTTATCCTAAACATCGAGATTTTATTCCCTTCTCACGGGCTGTTTTTTTTCTAAAATGGAATCAACGTTAGTGGGTCTCGCTGTTGGGTTCCTGTGGTCCACCCGCTTAACTCCAAGAAATTTAAAAGTACTATTTTAGAGGAAAATAGGGTGGAAAGGAAAAATTTTGATGTTCGCATAAATTAGGGGACATGCTTTTCATTTCAAGTAGATAGCATACGAACAAAATCGAATTTAAGGCTGTTGGAGCGAGACATCATATTTCACACACACCTAAATGAATTTGACCTCATTAAAGAAATCTTACCTTTCCAAAGATACCAATGTATGCTGACTACCGCGCACATTTTCGAAATGTTTTTTTTTCAGAAAAATACGGCATTTTCTATGGGAAATGTGACGCTTACACATTACATCGATACTTTAAATGAGGAATCTTTAATAAATTTAAAAAAATAAGGAATCTTTAACAAGATCTCGCCACAAGTTTTACAGAGCGCACTTTGCATATTTTACAAACAATTTTTAAAACAAATCAATATCTCACCGCAGGCGTTTTTAACGGAATTGAAAACACACCTACAGCTATGAGGGTGATTTGCCCGTGAGGCGTGAAAAATGGGTCATGATATAGACTTGTATTGATATATTTCTGTTATTAGGTACAATTTCCACCCAATAAAAACATATTTTGCGCCATCAATGCTACAATATTCACTTCATGCTTCTTATGGCTGATGAATAAATACTAAAGCGATAAAATATGAGAGAGAGAGATACTTTCCCGAATAGATAGGTACAAAACTCGTTCTTTCCGCGCGCAATAAGTAACCGTAATGAAAACAGAGCTCCACTCAATACACTCCCATGATACACGTCACCAGGGTTGAAATTCGCTATGAAAAAAATCATTCGACTTGACCGGGATTCGAACCCGGATCTCCCAATTGCCGGTCAGATGTGTTGTTCCAATGATTTTATTTTATAACAATATCATATTACAGTACATTCATTAGCAATACAGGGCAAAAAAAGATCCGCTCCAAAGACACATACATTTATAATACATTTTTGTTTAAAGTATTTTTTAGACACATACATGAATATATTTTACATATTTTAGTTTTTTAAATCTCTTTTTCACATAAAATACTATTAAAAAAAGGTTGAGCAGCCATGCCTTTTCATGCTCTGAGGAGGGAAACTGTTTATTTAATATTTTAATTTTATCGATTAAAGCCGATCTTATATTTTTCTGCCCTGTTTGACTTTCCACGAAAGTTGCTATTAGTTCTGTTAGGATTATACTTTTCTTGGCAGGAAGCAATTTAAAATTTAGTGTTAACAGATTCTTTTCTCCAATATCTCCATCTCCGAATGTGTCAAAGTCTCTAGAAACGTTTTTAATTATTTCCCATTCCCTGTTTGGCCCTTTACAACCTAGTATTTTGTGAACTACATTGTCTATCCTTCTGCATTTAGGACATACTGGGCTATCGCAAAGTCCAAGTCTGTATTTCATTTCTCCCGTTACCATACAATCACTGCAAATTTCGTACATTATACTTTAGCCAGTTACACCACCAAGCCATCTTCCTTCAAGGCGAATTTCGAGGAGGGTTTATGCGAACACGTCACCATTTCACCTCCCAAAACCTTATCCCTTACATCTTCACACGGCCGGTATCCTAAAACCCCCTGCCACACGCCCGTGCGGCAGCTCGCAGGGTAGTATGTAGACGTAGATGAAATAAAAAATATATATTGAATATGGTCTAAAATATATCTTGAGAAAAAAACTCTCTAAGGCAACCTCATTAGATTCAACAGATTGAAGCATATTACAGTGGAAGTTCGTCGTAATGAAAACAACGATCGCTTTTTTTCACAAGTTTTAATGACAATACGACGCGTTTCAACGCACAGATCATCATCAGGTACAAGAACCTGATGTTTAGTAACTGATGATGATCTGTGACTTGAAAAAAATTGAAGTTCAGTTGAAAGTAGTTTAGTATTGAGTCAAAGTGTGATTGCTGTTTTCATTATTACCTCATTAGAGTTAAACGAGAAACATCTTCGGCTTTAAGTTCTTAAGGCGAGCAGATGAGGCCAAATATCCGAATCACATGCTCAATTTAAACAATTTAAACTTGAGTCCTTCAAAGTTATGCTCTTCCGCTCAATTTTTAGCCATCTCAACTCCCTGTACGAGCGCTGGTAAAGGAGGGAGACAAATTTAGACACCATGCCCCCTCGCACGGAGCGGAACCGGACTAAAAGAAACAAGAATCACCCTTCAGTTGCATAAACGAGGCTCGTTATAGAGTCTCTCATTGGTGGGAGGTGGGGGTAGTTAGGCTGTGGGGGCAGGAGAAGGGACAACAACAATGATCAAACAATGTTCGGACATTAACAAGGCCATCCTTTCCTGGTGGGTGGCCGGGGTTGCTTAGAGTTTTGCGTCACCGGGGCAGTATCCCCGAATGCGATCAATCGTTCCCTCGGCCAAACGAACCAAACCGCCGACAGCTCTTTGCCACCCTATTCCTCCACCCACCCAAACGCCCACACAACATCGGTCGAAAATTTCCATTTGACATTACTCTCCCTCTCTCATTTGGCTCCCGAACGCGACAGCCTCGTGACACGGTTTTGTCCGGGCTCGCCTGATACGCGTTCGTTTAATGCAGCATTCATTCGTTGTGAGCGACGTCGGATAGGTGCGGTGTGACTGTGATGGATAGGCCTTCTGCAATTCTCTAGGGGGATTTACGGGTTGGTTCGGGGCGGGGGGGGGGGGGGGAGGCAGGAGAAACCCGGCGCGGACACATGTGTCCTTATAATTGAAAATTTCCGGCCCGGAGCTTTTTGTTGGATGATTTTTCCCATTGTCGTCGAAAGGGGACGAACCCAGTAATTTTCCACAATTGCATCGTCAACACACACTGGTCACTGGGGCGACTCCAAAATTTTAACGAGTCATTTTCGAGCTCGGGCTTAAAAAAAAAAAATAATTCTTTGTTATCAAAATATGATTCTTCCCATTTCCCATCATGCATGCCCTCATTCAACACCGCCGGAGAAGAGGCGAGAAAAAATTCACACATCATGACAGTCAAGAGCATAAAATTTCATTGTTCCACGACACGTAACTGCGTGTTCTACCGGTCTAGGTGTATTATTTTGTGACTTTTTGAAGCAGGACGGAAAATTTTTACGGTGAGCGGATTTGACTTCGAAGATTCAGAGTGTAAAAATTTGAATCTTTATCGGCAGATTGAAACAAAATAAAGAGGTATGGACATTCTATTGGGTTATGAGGTAGGTGTGAATTTTTTTCCAAAAAGTTCGGCATGAAAGTCACTAAGTAACACCCTTCCTTCTTCCACAACCCTTGGGGTAAGATGTGACCGATTATTGCGGCATACCCAACCCCGTGCGGGGTTCGGACTACTTACAGCGAACTAAGTTCAGAGGAGTCTCGTTTTATGAAATAAATCCGTTCCAAAGGACCCTTCGTGTACTGGATTTCGGTATAAAGTGAAAAGATGAGAATAAGCACAGAATAATGACTGTATTACATGAGAAAAGACATATACATTCGATTTTATGTCTAAGGTTGATTTGTAACGAAATGCTCCACGTAATACATGATAAATGATATTAAAGCTTTATGTTTATAGTAATGTGAACCTGAAAAATATGGTACAGATTCAAGGCGAGTTTCCGTCCGTTAAGCGGTAGTCAACTGTTTATTAGCTTCAAAAAACCAGAATGTTGATTAAACAGGAAAAAAGACAATGCCTGTCGCCAACAAAAGCAAATAACAGACTTATAAAGTAATCATATCCCAGCTAAAATTTAGTAGATTTTTACGATTGCAAAGCCCGATTCAACAATAATATTTCCATCTTCATCTCAGTGTATATGTGTCCCATCCTTCTTCATCCTGCCCATAAAACCTCCCTCTTCTTCCCCCACTTGCTCAACTTTCTTTCCTCGACTTTGGGCCACAGCATCCATCAGCCTCTCATTACTTGCCCCAGCTACCGAATTTGCCTCATCCACCATCATTTGCCTCATCCTCTAGGTTCGACTTCCTCGCCGTCCGCTGTACTTGCTCCATCCTCCCATACCCTCACATCTCGAACGACTGCCTATTCTCCTTCCTCAGATTCCACGTTTCTTCCCCATGCTCTCCTCCCCGCAGCAAGCTCTTGCCAGCCTCTCCCTCATATCTTTATCCACGATCTACTAATATTTGGCCAGTTAATATAATAGCGTGTCCTTTCCAAGAGTCCTCGTGGTTAGCCTTCGTAAGAATATTCGGGTAATATATCGTACATGAAACATGTAAGTATGCATAAAATTGAATCGCACAACTCAAATATCTGTCAGAAAACGTTCCGCCCCCAGGGCGATGGACCGCATGCATTTACCCAACAGCTGGAAAAGTCAGACGAAATTCCATGACGTCAACGCAAACGCAAGAGTAAACCACAGTGGGAGACGAATCCATCTCCACGACGGCAATCATCGACCTCGTCAGCTCCACAGCTGCCAACTTGCGCCGAACTAATTGCGAGCGTAATAAGAGCTGTCCCCTATCCGTCACCACGGAGACTCATTTGTGGGGACTGCTGACAGGAGTGAGGGGGGGAGGAGTCCAGGGGAACCCCAGCACTCTCTTCCGGCATCTCCCTCAAGTTTCTTCACGGAGTATGAACACTCAACGACGCAGATGACGGACCAGGGTCCCCGAGTCTCCTTACCCCCCCATCCCTCGACGCTCGCATCAAACCCGAGACATTTTGAATGCAACGGGAGGGTGTGTTTGTGCAGCTTTGACTTGTATGTTTTAGGCTGTCCCTGAGAAGGCCTTGGACGCGTCTGGTCGCCATGCTAGAGGGTGACAGAACAGAACAAATGTCTTCCACCGTTGCTTTGGCAGATCTTTTGGCGAGCGAGCGATAGCTTAGTTCATTTGCACAGTTGAAGATAGGAGGGTAGATAGGTAATCGAAAACTTTTCAAATGCAGCGGCCATGCCAACTTAAAGTGGTACTCAGAAGGAGGGAAAAACATGAGACATATTCATACAAACATCAAAAAAACAGCTCTCCATAAATTTGCTCATAGTGGAAAAAGAGACGGAGAAGTTCGAGGAAATGTTTTGGAGAGATGGGTGAAGATGATGCATGACAGAGCGAAATAGTCGATGTACCTAGGAAGGGAATTCAGAAAAGAGGAAATGTGAAATAAGAAAAAAACACTTAGCGAAAGATGATCCAGGAAACTACTAAACAAAAGGTAACAAGCACGTATGTATGAATCAGTAGCAAGGCGTAGTCATTCAGATGTTCACCTATAGATGGCAAGAGAGCCCCTATGTACGTCCTCCAAAAACTGACACATGGCGAGGACATATGCATTTCTAAACATACACGCATCACATGGGAAGCTGCTTTGTAACAGCCCCGCCTGCTTCACAAAAAATGTTTTTTTACTGAAAAATTATTGGCATTTTACCATTATATGTAGTTTATATTAGATACCTACACATATTGTTTTCAATAAAAATAAAAAGAAACGCATGAATTTATGTTTCAATACTTAGTTTTTTCCTTACTTTTTGGCTAATTAACAGAAAGTTTGCCCGTTTTTCAATGATTTTCAGCTGGTCGACGTGTTAAGCAATGATTGTGTACGGTTACGTCGGTCATAAACGGCAACGAATAAAGATTTGAAATTGAATTCCGCCATTGCGGAGACTCGAACTCGAGTCATAGAGAATGGAAAGAGACCTACCAGCACCAGTACACCAACCCAGATCCCTCCCATTGAGCATGGGAGGTAGCTTGGCTTTCTCCGTCTGATTGCGACTGTCCCTGAATACGGATTCGCGGTGCACACGCCTGACCGCGCAACTCCAGTGCGACAGAACTAGAACATACAAATGTATCTCGCGCGACCAGAGCACGAGTGCCCGTCATCAAGAGAATTAATGAACGAGAAACACACGACGGCCAAGAGCACGGGAGGAATGAATTTTAAAAAATAACACGCGCTCGCGCGCGCCCGGGAAGAGGGACGCTTACAAAAAAAAAGTGGGGTGGGAGGGAAGGAATTAATTGGCCGGCGACAGCAACAATTGCCCGGCAGTCCCAGTCGCCACCACCACCACCACCGCAACAATAACGGCCTGCGCCCCGTTCGGGAACGTCCCACGTACAGTCGTGGAATCTCCAGGGAAAGCGTCGTTTTTTCGCGTCAGTGCAACGTCCAAAAATAAAGAGTGACCTCCACGCTGCGTTGGTGGGATCTTAATATGCGACGATTTCCCCCCGCCAAACCCTCCCATCTTCCCCCACTGACCGGTCACGCAATTACGCTCTCTCGCACATTCTAGAACGGCCGTTATTAAGCGGACACACACACTGCCCAGAGCGGAGATGACGGAGTGACAAGGGTGGATGGTGGAGGGGGAGGAAGAAGGAAGAGAGGCAAGCTTCGTAGGAGGGGAAAGAGGATAATGGAAAGAAATGAGAAGGAAATGACACGTAAGAATACCAACTAAAAAGGTTGCAACGTAGATGGTATAAGCACGTCCCTTGAGGCATACTCGGATTGGATGGATACTTGGGGAGGCGACCGACGCGACGGCTAAGGTCATTTGAGCCATAGGGGATGGATAAGGGAGGAAGGGTGGATAGAAACCTCTGCGTCGGCATTAGCTTGCTCTTAACTAAAGGCGCCAAGAGGACCACGGTTTAACGTCTCATCCGACAGACGGAGTACTGTACTTGAAGTGCCCACCACAAGACACTCAAGTAGGGATCGGGTTTCCTCTGAAAAACATCCACCTCTGCAGGGATTTGAACCCTGGCCGTCCGTATGGTTAGCCAGTACTCTACATCTACGTGATACCCTGCGAGCCACCACGAGGGTGTGTGGCAGGGGGTGAAGATCACCAAACATGCACTATTGACATGCAAGTAGGATATTTAAGGGAGATATGCTAGATAATAGGGTCACATTGAGCTAGATGGTTAGTATCTACATAATAAGGAAGGGATTATTGGTTGTTATGCTCTAGCCACCACATCAACCCGATCTCTCGTGAGGCATACTCTCATATATGGGAGACCACAGGGTAAGCATAGAAGAGGATAATAATTCTGGACGAAATAAGAAGAGGAGGAGGCCATGAGGATTGGTGGCCTGGAGGTGTTGGATAAGTCGTAAGGGCGGATGACCCATAGGAAGGAAAACGGAGCAATATGCCAGAAATTTGAACGGTGGACAAGATCTCTCCAAAAACCTACCTATCCGGTGATGGGATACTCATATGAAATAGTAAACGTGAAGAAAATGTTGTGATACTAATAGCGCACCATAATTGTTTTCCATTTCTGAAATTTTTAAGGTATTGAAAAATACCTTTAATCTGACTCATTATTGTCACTCAGCATGATAAAAACTCCTGCACATCTGAATGCTGAATTGCGATTCTGTAAAAATTACAGCGGTGAGTTATTGATTTATTTTTTATTGAAATCGGATAAAAATTGGTAGAACAACATATTATAGAACTCTGACGAGATCTGTGCGTTAAAAATACCCATTTTTTTTTATAAAAATTAAGTTTCTCTCTGGAGTAACACCCATACCATATCAAGTGGATACGGCTTCTATCTTTTTTTAATAATATTTCAAAAAGTCCTTCACCTGTCTCGGAAGTACCATCACGCGGATCGGAAGAAGTACTACGGACATCAAGCGAAGAATAGCCCAAGCTTAGAAGGCGTTCATGGGAAAAAGACAACTGCCGTGCAAAATAAAGGGAGGGCTACAAACTAGAAAACAGCATGTGAAAATATTTGTGTAGGGAGTAGCTCTCTATGGATCGGAATCATGGACCATTATAAGCCGACCAGAAAAGTCTTCCGAACCTGGTGCTGGAGGAGTGTGCTGAAGATAACAGGGACTGACACAATGCGATTTGATGAGTGTACAGAAGAGTACAAAAGGTAACGACTATAGGAATCACCATACAGAAAAATGAAGAGCCAGATGGCGTGGATTGGACCATTTTGAGACACTATGGGTTTGTGAAGAACATAATTGAATAAAAACAGACCTTTCAGGCGTAATCCGGAGGAATGACATAATTAATGAAAGCTGGCAATTTTCCACGATATAAACTTTAATACGACCCGTTTCGATGTACTACGTCATAATCAGGTTTGGTTAGGTTCAGGTTTGATGATGACGTAGTACATCGAAATCGGTCGTATTAAAGTTTATATTGTGGAAAATTGCCAACTTTCATTAATTAAACATAATTGAAGGTAAATAAAAAGGGTTCGTAAAAAGGGTTCTAGGCGAGAGTACGAGAAAGAAGCTATTTTACACTTGTCAGACCTCATTTAGAATATGCCGCTAGTATATGGGATCCGTACGAGGAAGGTATGATTAAAGAATTAGAGCGCGTGCAAAGGAGATCTTCTAGGGTTGTAGGGCCGTTATGATAATTGTATAAGTGTTACGAGCTTAATAGAAGAACTAGGATGGGAATTACTATCAGAACGCAGGTTAAAATTTAGGTTAAACCTTTTAAGTAAATTCGAAACCGATTTGTTCACAGATGACGTTAGATATATATTGAGAACCCCTGCGTATTATGCTAGGTTTGATCTGATTAACAAGATGAGAGAGATAGATTTACGTACCGATAGATTTAAAATGTCATTTTTCCCTCGTACTATAAGAGAGAACACTAGGCAGCGTAGCAAAGGGATAGGTAGGTGAAATATAGTTAGAGTAGTCTGTAGTACATGATGCATGTAATAACAACCAATAATCCCTTTCTTATTATGTAGATACTAACCATGTGACCCTATTACCTAGCATACCTTCATTAAATATCCTCGTTGCATGTCAATAGTGCATGTTTGGTGATCTTAACCCCCTGCCACACACCCTCGTGGTGGCTCGCAGGGTATCACGTAGACGTAAAATAGAGGGAAAAGTTGCCCGAGGAAGACCCTGGAATAACGCCCGTTCATGGACCAAAATAACGAGGATAGTACATAGGAAGATATACCAGAGGCAAGGGAACTAGCATTAGATGGGGAAGGGTGGAGGGCTGCAGTCAACCAATCCTAGGATTGAATGACCAATGATGATTTCTAATAGTAGAGCGATCGAGATGTTAAGATTTTCGTACCTTTGGAAAGATAAAATATATTTATTTAAAATAACGCCTAATTCATTGAGTTATGTGCGAAATGATATGTCGCTCAGAGCACGGCATCACTAACGCCGTCCAGAAATTCCGAAATAAACCCTGCGGGAAGCCACTCAGCTTCACGAACTCGACAAAAGGAAAAAAAAATTGCGAGGGAACTAGGAAATGCCAAGGAGAGATGGTCCCTGTTGTGGTAGTAGTAATAATCCCAGGGAAGAGAAGGGAAAGAGTCGTTCGCCCAGGCGGCATGAAAGGCACCCAACGACATCACGTCACTTCCTCCCACCGCCTCCTTTTACGTTTTTCCTTTACAACACTCGCCCACTCGTTCGCGGAACATTGCGGAGGAAAAAAAATTACCACGTCGCAAAGGAAAGAGGTATCATAAAAGGAGACGGGGAGCGGAAGACGGTGAGATAAAGAGAAAGGCAAAGAGAAGAAATGTGGATGGAGAAAACTATATGAAAAACAACAGTTCTTGGGACAGACTTGCGAAGGAAGCCATTGAAATCCGGCAGAAAAGGTAAAAATCTTAAATCGCGACGCTGGTATTAATTTCAGTGATTCATGAATGCCCCTTTGAATATAATTAGGGATACGAGAACAAAGACTCATCATTTCTTAAGTTTAGAGTATCAGGAGATATTTTGTGGAAATGGAGTACAGATGACATGATCTAACAATAAAAGTCATTGCTCACTTTCCACAAAATTACATTTACCGACCAAGGATTCGATATGAGCAATGACATTATCAAATGTTGTGGAAAGTTAACAAAAACTTTTATAATGATATCATGGGATATCATCCTTTCTGTTATGATTTTTAAATTACGCCTTCCGACGAATCAGGCATCAACTGATTGTTGGGCCCGGAATATAAGCCAGCCGTATTTAGACGCTACGAATACAATTAATTATTATTATTATTATGCATTCTACCGGTAAATGTAGGTTTTGTTGACTGCCACAGAATCTCCTCCCGGTCTTTTACGCATTCAGGGACCTATCTCCCTCTAGTATATCCTTTGTCGCCTCTGCATAAAAATTACCATTCTTCATCCCGTCCATGAAACCTATTCTCTTTCTTCCCCTATCCCGCTAGCCCAGTATCCTTATCTCTATCACACTCTTCAGCGACCCATCACCCATTATTACATCCTTCAGCCATCTACCCTGCCTATCCCGAATTTCACTCAAAAGTTTCCCTTCTTCTAATCGTCCGTCAAAATTTTGGTACATTTCACCGATTTAAAAAAAAAGTATTCTACCGTTAAAAGTTGATTTTGATGAAAGCTGGAGAATTTACTCCCGGTTTGCTACACTTTCAGGCGCCTATTTCCCTCTAGTATTTCCATTTTCGCCTCGACATACATTCTACCCTTCTTCATCCCGTCCATAAAACCTATTCTCTTTCTTCCCCTTATTAGCTTGCCCAACATCATTTCTTATGCCATAGTCGAAAGCAGCCCATCACCCCTTATTACATCCTTCAGCCATCTACCCTGTCTATCCCGGATTTCATTCATAAGTTTACTTTCCTCGCCCACCATCTCAAGACTTTCCTCCTTAGTCTTCCTTTCCGTCCGCCTCACCTTCTCCATCGTTCTCTACATCCAAATCTCAGATGCCTGCAGCTAATTCTCGACCTCCTTTCTCAGGGTCCACGTTTTTCCTCCATACACTATTCCGCTAAAATTCCCGAGGATATTTCACGCTAAGCATTCGACGGGAAAAAATTAAGGTGGCCGTAGAGGTAATCGTGAGCGCACATCTCATTAAATCTTTAAGCAAATGGAAAAAAAAATTCTAAAACCAAATTTCTCTTAATCGAACGTGTTAGAATGGAGAAAATAACCATAAATGTAGAGATATTAACTATGCTATAACCATGTATATTATAATTTAGTCCTAGGTAAATCATTCTAATGACGTGTACCTGACGAAAATCTAATGTTAATATGTGTTTTTAACTCTGTGCGATGCCTTGATATTTGTTAGCCACCATTTTAAGACTATAAAACGTATCATTTCTCATTTAGGAGAAAATATATACTTATGAAAATGACTTATTTCGAAATATATATTTATCAATTTACAATACGCTACAAGTGAAAATAGCTCTGAATTTCCAAGAAATAAATTTTATTTTTTAAAAGTATTCTACCGGTCAAACGATGCTTTGTTGAAAGTTTTCGAAGAAAGAAAGCCTTCAACAGGTCTTCAACAATTTCGAAGTCCAATCTATCTCTAGTAATTAAATATCGATGAAGACTTCCGAGGAGTGGTCGTAGAAAATTTTCTGGCATATCCCCACGCCCATCTCAAGTATTACCGACAAGTAAAGGAATGCAAAGATTCACGCAATTCATAAAATAAATGGAAATCGCTCAAACCACATAAAATCTACTTGTAAAATTTTCTCGGGGATTCCACCGGGTGAAACTTGTAAACAGCACCGACGTTATAATGCAAAGTGGGATAGCGCCAAACTAATCTGCCGTTCTAACAACTAATGGCATAGGCTTGCTAAGGAAGCCGTTGAGATACGGCTATAAAAAAGAACAATTTCAACCGAGATACGGGTTTTAACCTTAGCAAGATTTTAAAGAAAATTAAGAGCGATAGAACTCCTCCTTCCTGTCGCAAATTTTGAAGGTCCTTCCGGCCAATCAGGAGTCACCTGAATGTTGTAACTGAATAAGGCTAACGTTGTTTATACTCAACGACATTTACTCACCCTAATGACGACTGACGAGTCGTGGGTTGAAACGTCGGTGCTCTTCAAAAACTTAACCCGGTGGCATTCCCGAGAATATTTTTCAAGCATCATTCGCCGGAAAAAAACAATTTAATTACTTAGGTAGAACGCTGGAGGAAAATGGGCATCGTAGCAAAGACATACGGGAGAGAATAGCGCTAGCTAAGGAGGCGTTGAGTTAAAGAAGGGAGCTGATGACGGGGACATTGGGTAAGGATGTGAAGGAGAGACTGGTGAAGAGCTTGATACGGAGCGTGGCGTTGTATGGGTCAGAAACGTGGACCCTCAGAAAGGAGGATGAGAATAGGTTGCAGGCATTTGAGATGTGGGTGTGGAGAAGGATGGAGAAGGTGAGGTGGACGGAGAGGAAGACAAACGAGGAAGTGCTTGAGTTGGTGGGCGAGGAAAGGAAGCTTCTGAATGAAATCCGGGATAGGAAGGGTAGATGACTAAAGGATGTAATAAAGGGTGATGAGTTGCTGAAGAGTGTGATAGAGAGAAGGATCTTGGGCAAGCGGGGAAGGGGAAAAAAGAGAATAGGTTTCATGAGCGGGATGAAGAAGGGTAGATCTTATGCAGAGGCGAAGACAGATATAATAGAGGGAAACAGGCCCCCTGAATTTGTAGAAAACCGGGAGGATATTCTCTGACATTTGGCAAAAACCTACCCTTTGCCGATAGAATACATTTTTTTTAATTCGCCGGGAAAGAATAAAATCCTATTTAGCATAAAATCTATTTTATTTCCAGGCAAGACTCTTCTTACCGTTCCCGCTTTTCGAGAAGATGGGGGAAAGAATAGGGAGATTGGGGATGAAACCAGACGCGGCTGTCCTTGTGTGTACGTACGTACGGAACACACCAATACACGGCCACCACCCTTTCTCCTTCTCGCCACCCGCACGTGCCATAAGAGAGGAAGCTCAAAAGGAGGACGGAGAAGGAGATAGGTGGAGGGGGGAAGGGATGGGCCGGGGAAGGGAAGAGAAGAGAGGAGAGAGGGAGGGGGCGCGGGATAAACCTGCGAAAACCGCGGATATAGAGAGATAGAGGGAGAGAGAGAGGGAAGAGAGAACACAAAAGGACAATGGGGGAGAGAAAGGATTAGAGCGAGTGTGCCGAAGGGAAGGCTGGCAGCCAATTGCGTGGGTTTTGGTGTGAGCCGGGTTAGCGAGGCGAAAAGATAGCCTGAAAGGGGATGAGGGGGAAGGGCATTTGGAAGAGGGAGTTGAAGGATTCAGGGATAGGGTTTAAAGGGATCAAAACTCGGCTTGCATGGAATGCGAAAACTTAACACAAGTACGTAATTGCGTAATTACGCGAGATTTGAAAGTGAAAATTGAAAAAAATGTCAATGTTTTTCTTGTTTATGCACCTATTTAGGGCCTTGAACAGCTCTCCTAGGGTTTAAATAATCTTTTTAGATTTGTATCATTGAACATCATTCAGAAATTAGCCACTGACAGATGACAAGCACACTTAGACATATGTTATAACTGGGTTTTTACCGAAAAACTTTCAATGAAAATTCTTCCAGAAAGACCTAATCCAGGATGTCAACCAATAAGAAATCAAATTACACACAATTAACATTACAAATGTCCTGAGAGGTTGTAACCATATCCTGGCGGAATCCCAGCTCAGGGGAAAGAGATAAGGACTGTACCCCGCTACCACCGAGCACAGGAGGTAGGGCAATTAAGTAGATTTTAGAGACCTCTTGAAAATGACACCATTGCGTTGAAACCGATTGAGGATAATAAACCGTTTGGAAAAGTAAAAAGTTATTTCATTCCAAACCATGGAAAAATTCTACAAAGTAAGCCCGTGGACGATAAATTTTATTTTAGGGCAAGTACGTTGTGAAAAGGTGAGTGTTGCGTTGATATTAAGACATACAACTATTTCGTTCCTACAACCTTTGAACAAGAGAAATTTTCAAATATTAAATATTTCAGAATAATATCATGACGCTCCACTACTCTCTAGGTCTGACAGAAGCGATAAAATAAGAGATATATATTGCCTAACAGATAGGTACAAAAACTCGTTCTTTCCGCGCACAATAAGCGACCACAATAAAAACTGAGCTCCACTAAATACACTCCCATAATACACGTCACCATTTCACCTCCCAAAAACTTATCCCTTACATCTTTACACGGCTCGTTCCTAACACTCCCCGCCACACACTCACGGAGTGGCTCGCAGGGCATATGTAGAAAATAAATACAGCTTTGTCCCTCTGTCAAATACAAGTAAAACCTTGAAACAAAATTATACTATATTTATCTGCGTCAAAGTCGAAGAGTAAATTCCATGAAAAATTTTTAACTGCTATAAATTGAAATTTTGCCCCAACTAACGTTGAACGGTTGCAATTAATATCATATTGGTTTGGTAGTAGAAAACATGCAGCGACAGAAGAGGAGATTTTGGAAGGAATTAAAAGCGATTCGATGCATGTGGGGAGAGAACTGTGGCAGGGCCGGCGAGGCGAGTGGCACACGGGAAGGGGAGGGTTAAAGGAGAGATGAGGAGGATGATGAAAAGATGTGATTTGCGGAGAAGCGGCGTCAGGATCAACTCCCAGACTCTATTTTTACGAGGACCGGGGTGAATCCTCGCACATCGCCGGTCGGTTGGGTCTTCTGGTGGCGCACGTTTCCCCCGGGCGTATGCCGTTTTGGCGCGAGAGCGAAGCCCCGAGGAGAGTGCTGATCCCACAAAGACAGGCAGAACGGTTTTCTCTCAAATACCAACACAACCACAACAGCAACACAGCGCCCTCGCTTTCCCTTCTGCCGTTTGCAAGCGCTCTGGAAGACCTCGTAAATGAAGCGCTTCCCCGAAAATGACGACAAAGAAACCCGATTCCTTAAGTTGGGATAAGTAGGGGCATAATCCAAATTGAAGACACTACGAGGCCACGATCGTCGTCGTGTCAAGAACGTCCCCGGCTTCCTTGCCTCGTAAAAAACTTCCCCACTCACACGGTGGTTGGTAAGAATGGATGTTTTAATTTGTAAGAGGAAGCAAGGGTTGGCAGGGGAAAAATATCGGTTGGTATAGAATGAGGTAGATAAAAAATCACTTATGCTATTGATTGGAGTTCGATCCACAACACGATACAGTTGGACGGTGATACAGAATCCAAGAGCATTCATTAATATGCATACAATCATAATTTCTATCAATTTAACCATCTATGGGCACAATCATGAAACATCAGCATGAAAAAAATACTGCTACTATATTAGTTTTTCAGTAAAAGTATTTTTTTAATCGCATTTCATTTGATAATAACATTTATTTTGAAATGTGAGTGACTGAATACTCGAAAATTACCTTAATAACCTATCTTTTTTTAAACTTTCCCAATTTTCTTAATACGACAGCTGTATCTATTTCAGAGTTCCACCAGGCAGGCCATCGTCAGTGAATAGCGTCACATATTCATCTATTCAAATTGCTTGACAAACCGCCGAAAAAGACGCAACTTTCCAAACATAATTAATCCAAAGCGTTATAATTTGATCTAACTGCTTAATGGAAAAGCCTCTTAGAAAGGGGGCATTGCAAATGCGGAAGTGTCGAAGAATTTTTGATTGTGTTTATGATCAGAAACATTGTCTATTGCCATTGCATTTATGCCTTCGTAAATTCAGATATACCGCATGAATAGTCAAGGTTTGTCGGTTTGTCGCTCACACCAGCAATACAGCATTTCCGTGGCCGCGACCGCTTAGGTGTGCGCACAGCGCCGGCCGCGCGACCTACGTCGCAACCGCGCGGGAATGGCCGCCACCGCGGCCGCTCAGGTGTGTGCCGCGCGGCCGCCGCTGTGCAGCGGCCTAAGCGGTCGCGGCCACGAAAATGCTGTATTGTTGGTGTGAGCGACAAACCGACAAACCTTGCCTATTCATGCGGTATATCTGAATTTACAAAGGCATAAGTGCAGTGGAAATAGATAATGTCTCTGATCAAGTATCACAATTAAAAATATTTCGACACTTTCGCATTCGCAATACCCAGTTTCGTCGGCGCAACCCCTTGAGGAAGTTGAAAATTGGTTGGAGTAAGCAGCTGCGGCCTGCGAGCAAACTCGACCGGTCGCACTCGGCCGCCACCGCGGCTCAGGCAGGGGCCGTGGCCGCCTGGCCGCTCTGGTGTGTGTGCACGCACTGAACGTTCCGTTGTTGTTTGGCCGCGTATCGCGCCCGCCACCGCGGCCGCTCAGGTGTGTGGAGGCCTTAATAGATAACATATATGTGTATCAGGAAAAACACACACACACACACAAGTAACGCCGGACCTTTGTTTATTCAATGGATTCTTAATTTTCCAATGATACAGTCTTTTTAACGCAATTTCCTATGAAGCGATCGTCTTTACACCTCCGACCTTCCTTCTCAAATTCTCAACAATCCCCCTAACACTTCCAGTCAACAACCCCTAAATCCCAAACAGAAAATAAACGTTCAACAATCAATTCAAATAGTAACAAAATTTTAAATTACAAATATCAACGACCACCATATCATATCATATCGTTAATTGAAACAAAATAAAAAATCAAACATGAATGTATTATATTTAAATATAATTCTCGGGCTTCGCACCGGGTAATGTTTTAATAATCCGCCGACGTTTCGGAAAACGACTTGTTTTCCATTTTCAAGGCACGTGTTATTTCCGCCGTGACCACTATAACACTCTATACCAATATACACTCTATAGTCGTGACCACTATAGAGTGTTATAGTGGTCACGGTGGAAATAACACGTGCCTTGAAAATGGAAAACAAGTCGTTTTCCGAAACGTCGGCGGATTATGAAAACATTACCCGGTGCGAAGCCCGAGAAAGATATTTAAATATAACACACCGGGAAAATGTTAAATAATTCATGAATGTATTAAACGAAATATGTTTGATGAAGGAAAAATATCAAACGTTAAAAAAGGCACATTTTAAGAACATAAAATCTGGTTTAACGTCACCCCACTGCTCTCCCGGTATATACATACACGTTTGTAGACATCGGAAAACAAGAAAAATACGAAATGACTGTAACATGAAGAGAATTAATTCACGCAAGGGAGATGACGGGTGAGGCTGAAGAAAAAGTAATGACTTTTTTTCGAAACACAAAAGGAATCAACGTCGTTAAAGCGACAATGAGAAAGAAAACACCGAGGAATCAGACGGTGGCGTATTACAGGGGAAGGGGTTCCCCAGGGCCCATGGACCCCAATCTCCTCCACTGCGCAGGATTTTTTAATCAAATCGCCACCCCAAAACGGAGGCCTACCCCATTACGCTCCCCAGACTTCCCCCAAACAATAGCCAGGAAGCCCTCTGACAGCTCTCGACTCCCCGAACCAAAACCTACTCCGCTGTTGGTTGTGCCACTGGGAATAATTTCGTCCGCTTCATTCGAGATGAATCGACCGAATAGCGGCACCATTTGGCACCACAACAACTCTGTCCATAGCTTTTCGTCCCGACCACCAAGATCGTGTACACAGCCCGGCATGGACAAGAGATACGTGGGGCACAGAACCTGATATATGAAGAAGCAACACTGACTTTTTCGCAACCATCATTTTTTTCTTAGAGGGGGGTGTGGTCCAATCCATCATGAAAGTCTGCTGGATAATGCCTTCTTCTCGATGAATGAATAAGGAGATGAGTTGAAGATATATGAGAACCTTTCCTCACTAAAACACCCATCGATTTTTTAAACCACTATTTATGAAAACATATGATGTTTCTCAATGGAGGATTTCTTCGGCGCCAATTGCTTGAAACGCTTTGCGCCCAACATGTTAAGGTAGACCGAGGGTGATAGTTCCCTGGTCATAATGAAGACCATATAGGAATTATACATTACTTTTGATTACACTTATTCTCCTCCAAAATAATAACCAGACGTATGAACAAGAAATAACTTACAAGCGTGGAAATAACCTAATTATGTCTTATTTTATGCGTTAGAAGCTTCTCAAAGGATGAAGATACGTTTACATTTTGTTGATTGGAAGCTTTCTCACATGTCTAAGGCATGTACATCCAATTCCCACTTTCTAGTAGTACTTTATGGAGAAGAACAATGCATTTCCAAACGGAGATGCATATACCTTGAGGAGTACGTGATTAAGGGTTCAAAGGTACGCAAAAAAAGTAAAATAGCGGTAGAAGTAGGTTCAAAGAAGATTGATTTGATTGATACATGGTAAAATATTTCTGATATTACGAGAGAATACAAGGCAGAGTGTGAACAGCAGATAAGCAAATCAAAAACCGCCGGAAACCGATTGTTGTCAAGTAGTCTAATGGCTAATTTAGGTAAAAAAAGGAAGTCAGGAAAAAAAACTTAGGGTCCTAGGGCCATGATAAATTTTAACTCATAATTAATTTTTATATCTTCATCCCAACGTATCCTATCCTACTTCATCCATTCCATTATACCTATTCTATTCCTACCTCGCTTCCCCTTCATGACTGGTCTGCCCCGGTGGCGGGGGGGTAAAGTCCTCGCCTGCTAACCTGAGGGTCGCGGGTTCGAGTCCCGCCTGGGTTGAATATTATCTGCCTAGGACATCGGTGTCTGTCTCGTCCTTTGTTACTGTTGTTCACCCGACGTAAAATGGCCTAATGTGCTGTATTCGGGGCAGTGAAACTAAATAAAATTAAATAAATAAATAAATGACCTTAATGAAAAATAAACGGGATTCACCTCCGCGTTAGACGATTAGCACGTTTTCTTCATCCAATGAATAATGCTTTCTTATTGACGCAGGCTAAATGACTCATGAAAATAATGTTTTATAATTGGCGAATGAATAAAGAAGGGTAATGGATGGGGAGAAATTACGCTGGGAAAATAGCTTAAGACCACCTCTAGTTGTAATCTCCTGAAACTTAACAGAATCTTCGGGAATCACCCGGTCAGTAAGTACCTGTGAAGGAGGTTGACCGCCCACCTAAGGGTTGAATCGTCCCGCAGATTTGACCCTCAGAGCACCGCCACCTCCCTTGGGACAGGGAAAGACCGGGGTGGAAGGAAGGAAGAATGGGCCAGTAAATGGGAGAAGTTATACGAGTTTGGGAGAAAGATGGGGTCGCAGTGAGAAGGAAAGAGCGATGACAACAGCAAGGTGGGGAGATGGAAGAGCCTACGAGGGGCAGGGATTGGTGGATGGGCGCGTCTGAGAGAAGAGGTTACCATCTCAGTTCGACGGAGCAAAAGGGTGGTGGGGAGAAAACTTGGAGCAGTAGATGGGTTGCAGAGAGATAGGCGCACCGGGAAGAAGACAAACGGCTTTGTTTGCTCCGAATCAAGGTTATATATGTGTGTAGGCGACCTCCCGCCTAAACTAACCCGGTTATAGTGACTGCATTCGCCGGCTAGGCCAGAACTTGAGTAAGCCACGAGCATCTGAGGTCAAATACGGACAGGTTTAAAGCACAAGGCAATGAAAATACCAACTCTTAGTTAAAAAGTACTAAAATACTTTAATATAACAAAGCTAACATAGAATGTATTGCAGTTGATGAAAGAAGAAGGTTGGTAGTACCTAGGGACTCGGGCGGTTACACGCTAAGCTTATATTATTTACTCAATTCAGGTCAGGCGAGATTCATTACGACACGTATATTATTCTGATCCCTCTCTCTACCTCTACAACTAATAAATGTATGTATAATAAATTCTACCGGTAAAGGTAGGTTTTTTTGAATGTCAGAGAATCTCCTCCCAGTCTTTTACACATTCAAGGGTCTATCTACCTCTAGTATATCCTTTTCCGCCTCTGCATAAGATCTAACCTTCTTCATCCCGTCCATGAAACATATTCTCTTTCTTCCCCTTCCCCGCTTGCCCAACAGCCTTCCCTCTATCACACTCTTCAGCAACCCATCACCCTTTATTACATCCTTCAGCCATCTACCCTGCCTATCCCGACTTTCATTCAAAATGAAACTAATAAAAGAGATAGAATAATATACAAACACTGACGACCAGGAAGGTATAAAAAATGTCTTCTTCACACTTAAAAATCCAAACAAAACAAAAAAAACAAAGCGCGATATAAACATAAGACATTTCGTTTACATGTACTTCATCTTTACCCTTACAACCTTCCTTTTCCCAATTCCTCCTCCTTCACATGAACGGTGTCTTTAACATCCTTTAACATTCAAGATGCACCCGCAGCGTCTCAAACAGTGAAACGCAGATGTAGACTCGTCCTCATTCATCGAGAGACAAACTCCGTTTGTTCGTACCGTAGACCGGTAGGGATATCAAAGGACGACGTGAATTATTAACGCTTTATTATTAATTAGTGACAGCGAAATTAAAAGCTATACCTCGAGGAAGCACAGCGGGGCGGGACGTGGAATGGGGGTGGGGCAAGCCGGAGTCGAAAATTGGAGGACTCTGGAAGAAAAAAAAACTTACGATAGGGGAAAGAAGGGGTTTTTTAAGAAGGAAGCAGAAAGAAGGGTGCAGAAAAAAGGAGGGAGATTAGATTAGCGACAAAGATAAGGATAAGTAAGGAAAGGGAAGAAAAAGGCGGAGGGGGATGGGCAGGGGGATGAGTTCGTTAAGGGAGGGGAAATAAGAAGGAAGAGATGGGTCAGAGGGGGGGAGAGAAAGGCTGGAGAGTCACATTTGGGACATTTTTCCAGGGGGGGCGAGAGAGAAGAGTTTTGACGTACGGTGGGTGGACGGGTAGACGGGGGCAGCGAACGAGCTCGTGAGTGTGGGGCAGAGGGGGGTGTGGGCCTCTCTTGGTTGGGGGAGGGAGAAGGGCGAAGGGAGGCCGTGAAGTGGCGAGGAATGGGGAGCGGGGGCGGGGGGAGGATGGCAGAGAGGGGTGGGGGCGGAGACGGGGGGGGGGGGGGGTGCATGAAATCCCGCGCTGGCCAATGAGAGGGCAGTGCGAGGATCATCACTTGGGATCCAGGATATCCTCATTAAAGCGGACGGACCGAGGGTGGGGGCAGGGGGCTGGGGGCAGAGAGGAGTGGAGTCGCGGGGGCGGAGGGGGTGGCAGAGACAGTCCGTGGACTGGTGTGGTCCTCCCGCCCCCATCCAAGGGCCCCCCGTCGCGATGGAAAAAAATTGCGCCACACACGTCACGCGAGCGGAGCGACGACAGATGCGTTCGCATAAGGCGAAAGCACATCTAAATAGGCTTGTGCGATGAGTCGATTCATCGAATTCATCGACGATGATTTTAGTCATCGCGTTGCGATGAACCCTGTCGATGACAATGAATGTCAACGATCACTGACGTCGATGAGTCGATGAATTAACCGACGTCGATGAGTTGATAAATAAACTCACGTCAATGAGTCGATGAATTCACCGATGTAGATGAGTCAATGAATCCATCACCATTAGATGATAATTATTTGTGTTGCGTCGCCCGCCCGTGCCTATCCCTACCTTTCCGTCGGCCATGAATGAATTCATCGAATGGTCGAGGTCGGTGAGTTCATCGACTCATCGACGACGATGAATTCATCGACTCATCGTCGTCGATGACAATCATCGAAACCGAATCATCTCGATGATTTTTCTTCATCGACACTCGATGGGCAAATTCGTTCATTGCACAAGCCTACATCTAAACACTACTGTCCTCGCGAGTCACCCGTGCGACGAAGTTGGGCGGCGAATAAAAGCTGGGATGGGATTGAAATACAGGAGAAATGGCATAGTGGAACGAGGAAAGGGACGGAAGTGATCAGATGTTCCCCGGCGAATGATGTGAAGGAACGTCTCCGTGAAGACTCTTAAGACTCAACTCATACCTCCCGTTTCCATCTGCCTGCTGCCATCCATTAAGGCTAAATTGATCACATCATCGCAACAATTGCTGGAAGACTTTCATTCCAGTATTCCACATGCTGATTGGTAGGTTTTTGGACAATCCTCATCCTAACATCTCAAGTTGTGTTACACGAGCCTTTCCTCCTGTAGTTGTCTCGCCATTCTCTCGTATCGTCTACCTTGTCTTGTTTCGTCCAAAATTGCTATCCCCAGCCTCCCTCTTCAATGCTTCTCCAGTTTCTCCCATCCATTACCCCGTTCAACACGCCCTCTCCTTTTAAATTGCCATCCATTCATCACTTCCCCATTCTCCAACATACCCCACAAGTTTCCTCTCCTCTCCAACCATATCCAAAACCTCCTTGTTCGTCCTCCTCGCCACCCAGTTCACCCTCTCCATCCGCCTCCAAACACACGTATCAAACGCCTCTAAGTCTACGCACGCCGTCCCTTTGCAGGTGCCAAGTTTCCGAGCCAATCAGCGCCACGCTCCATGCTCCACGCACATCCATACATTTTAGTGTTCTGCCAGCTGATTTGTAGGTTTTTTGGACAGTATTAATTCTATGGAATGAACCACGGCACGGCAAGACGCAAAGAGTGAATCGGGGCACACCACAAAATTCGTAGACGGCAAAATGATAGCCAAGGAAAGTAGGTAGTTCCCGAGAATAATAAGAGAAGCTACAGACATCATCAAAACGCCAATGATTTTCAACAGAGAAGATAGATACCCCTTACACAGTGCATGGAAATTAATAATAAGACTCCCGCGCTATCACGATGCTGCTCCGTGATTGGACGAAGTAGTAGTCGTTTTTTGGCGCCAAATCTTGCCTATATAAGAATGAACCAAAAACCTTCTCACTATCCTTCACCCGAGAACGCCAGCAGGATAGCTGGCGAAACTTTTGTGATACCCAAAAGCATACGCGAACGCAACCCGGAAAAATATTGACATCAGTATTTATTCTATTCTGTTTTCACTCCTATGGATGGTCCCTGCCATTATATCCCTCTTGAATTCCTCATATCGTCTCCTGCTTTTTATTTCGCTCAGGATTCCTATTCTATTACTTCCTCAAACGCACATCCACAGGGTCCTCCCCTCTTCAGCATTTCCTCTCCTTTCAATACGTCCCCCGTCCATCTCTTCTGTCTCCTCCGAGCCTCCGCCACCAGCTTCCTCTCCTCTCCAACCATTTCCAATGCCTCCTCGTCCATCCTTCTCGCCACCCAGCTCACTCTCTTCATCCTTGACTGACATTGGCATCTCGCACAACTCTCCATCCTTTCCCACACACACAAATCTCAAACGCCTCAAGTCTACGTACATTCTCCCTTCACAATGACCAAGTTTCCGACCCATAGAGCGCCCCGCTTGAAAATGAAACAACTTATGGGTTTCCGATCGGGAAAAGAGATACTGCTTTCGATATAAGATTTCATCATTAGATACCCTGTATCGAAACCGGTCGCACCAATAAACCTCTGTGAAACATTGCGAGAACATTTTATTTCCGATCAATCATGAGGAAATTTCATCATGTTTCTCCTGATACCATTGAAAATAGATACAAACATTTAAGATAGTAAATGAGTTCACTTTGTAAAATTCCACAAGGTATTTATTACACCGACCTAGGTTTCGACTAATTTTAAGTCATTATTAAGGTTGTCTTTTCTATTAGTTGTCTGCTTAAGTCATTATCAACCTTGATAATGACTTAAAATAAGTCGAAACTTAGGTCGGTGTAATAAATACCTTGTGGAATTTTAGAAAGTGAATTCATTTAATATCTTAAAAATATTGTTCCACCAAGTTAAGCCATAAAATTTATTATACAAATTATTATTCAAAATATTATACAAAAAAAAGATACAAACACAATGAGACGGCGTGCGCGCTGAGGCATATACGCACGATAAGTTCAGAAAACTCAAGCGGACACGCGTGAGTGTGCCAGGGAAGGGAAGCTAAAAATATGGGTCGACGGGCGGCGGGGACCTCTTCGACTGCTCTTCCTTCGCACCAGTGACACCCTCAAACCCCCGACTCCACCTTCCACCGAGGCACGGCCCCACCCACTGCCATGCGTTTCGGGGGGGGGGGGGCATGATGGGAAAGGGGGAACGGGAAGGACAGTGGGGGGGAGACGGGAGTGACGCAGAGCGCTGTGAAGGGTTCGCCGACGGGGGGTCGGCCCAGCGCGCAGAACGTGTTCACTCGCTGATTAATCACTCAGCGCACGCGTGCCGCCTCTCGCGCGCGGCAATCGTCCAATTCTCCTCCGATGGATTGCGGCAATTTGCCGCGCGCGGCGTCCGATTAAATTCTGCGTTTTCGCTGGCGTTGAACCGGAGGAGCAGGAGTGAGGAAGGGGGTAGGGGACGGGGGAGGGTCGGAGAAACAGAAATACGACGCTTAAGACGCTCTCTTCAGCAGAGAGTAGTACATATTTCGGGAATTCATTGAATACAGGGAGCGGCTGAGCGATATTAATACAAAAAAACGCTTACGAATTGCATAGCGATTTTTGCATGGATAAACACTTGCTAGGACTGTTTTTAAAAATATTTGGGGCATATACCATGGGATGAGTTTCAATCGTTCGAGATAATTCCGACCTCGTAACCTCGTAAGGAGTCACGTAACAGAATGAGCGGTTCGAGATTTTGGTGGTTCCGAGCCACTGGAATCGATAATTTATGCCCCCAATATGCAGTTTATTGCATTTTTCATTAGAATATTCAACTCAACCAAAATTTTCCCGAGGGGCAAAAAAAACAACTGGAAGACTGGGCGAGATTCATTTCATTCATTGATCGTGCAATCCTAATATTGGTTGACTACAGCCCTCTACCCTTCCCTATACAATGCTAGATCTCTTACTCCCTGGTAGCTCCTCCTATTTACTTTATTCTTTATCTGGTCATTGAAGTCAATCCTGAGTCTTCCTCTGGGGACCTTTCCCACAATTTTACTTCAATTACTCTCTTCACCAACTCGCTGTTTCTCAGGGTGTATCCCATCCATCTTGTTTTTCTTTTCTGTATCGCGTTCCGTATGTTCCTCTTCTCTCCTACTCTTCTGTGCACTTCATCATTTCTTATTTCATCCATCCATTTTATCTCCAGCATCCCCCTTTAGCACCAGCACCAGGTGCGCGATATTAATGAGAGTTAAACACGCCAAAATCTTGTTCACTTACTGACTAAATCACGCAACTCCTAAGTAATGGAATCGAATTTATGTCAAGAGGTTCACATGCGGCCCACCAGGTGTTTTTTAATGGGTCATTGCGGAGTAGTCATTTCATTTCAGATTTCTACCAGCTGATTGGTAGGTTTTTTGGACAGTACTTATTCTTACGTCCAAATATCGAGAAGATCGTTCAGCTTTCCTCCTCTACGTAGAGAATATTATTGTAACTCCACACTACATTTCTAGGTCCGACAGACGCGATGAAAAGATACATTTTCAGAAAGATTTGAAAAAAATTCGTTCTTTCCACGAACAATACCCGACCATAATAAATCCGGAGCTCCACTTAAAACACACCCATAATACACTTCACCATTTCACCTCCCAAAATCTCAACCTTTATGCCTATACATGTCTGGTAAAAATAACACCCCCAGCCACACGTCCATGCGGTGGCTCGCACAGCAGTGTGTACATGTATAGCAAACTTCCATTAGCCGGTAATAATTATGGGCAAGCACAGCTTCGGAAAACATACATACATTCCAATCACGCCGTTTCCTTCCGGGATAGGCACAGCCACAAAGTTTCACTCATAATTACATATTTGTACACCTAACTCTGAAAAATCTCTCGTAAAAATAATTTCATACTGACCAATCCTTGCAAACCTCTTTTGCCTCATTTACCCCTATACAATGCTACATACACGCCCTCCTGTTTTTAAGACTCCTAAAATTCCTCCACCTAAGAATTTAATTAACTACAACTTTCTCGGCCTACCTCTACCTCTCGTACCATTCATTTCTCTCCTATATATATATATATATATATATATATATATATATATATATATATATATATATATATATAGGTCTATATTCTAACATTCTGACGAAGGCGGTTGTGTCCGCCGAAATATATCAAAATTTCTGTGAGTTTTACCTTTTTTTTGTGCTCTATATGTAACTGCTAGTCACGCCTGTGACCTTTTTTTATATCTGTGCACTACAAGTGTTTTTCGCCAAGTGGATATATATATATATATATATATATATATATATATATATATATATATATATATATATATATATATGTTTCGTCCGTCATTCGACACTTGTCCATTCTCTCAACATGGCCAAACCAACGAAGCACATCGGAATACATCTTTGACATATTTGTTTAATCTTGGAGGAAAAAATTATTAAGTCCCTACTACCAGAATTTTTTTCTCGGTACGTTCAGCTTCCACACAATCTCTCTAAACAAAGGCCTGTGTCTTGAAACTTGGATTAGGTTGGACTGCTATCTTCCTCCCCTTCTGCTCTAAAGTTCGCAGGTCCGAAACCTGTACAGCTGATGGCTTTTCAGCAAGGCTTATTAAGTGAGCAAATCACCAAGGATTCCCTAAGTCGAACATTCCCTTCAAGGTTTCTCAAGTATTTAGATGCGGAACTTCTGTTAAGTAGCACGACTCCCGACTCTCATGCCTAACAACGCAACCACTGGATATAAATATATAGACAAAAATACTTAGATACTCACTTTTTTTGTAGATATAGACCAGAGACGCGAACATTCCTAACAATAAATTCCAGCGTAAATGATTACCTGGAACAAACAGAAACAAGGGATTAGAAAGGCGAAGTTCTTAAACAAAATTTTAAACAATTTTAAGACAATAAGGAAGCAAAAATGTTGCTAAATTACACTTTTATTACGAAATTATTTTAAGATTCAGTGTCATAACATGGATTCAAAGTACTGACCTACAAGGGAAATACGATGCGAGAAAAGAGAGGATCAGGAAACTTTATCCCGCTTCAAAGTCAACTTAAATAGATATAATTTCATGCAAATATAAAATATGATTTCCTAGAAGCACGAGGCATCCTTCGCATCATCCTTATAAAAACCGTCTTTTCCTTCTGAATGCATCTTCAAAACGCTCTTCCATAAACTCGTGCTCCCCTGTACTGAGTCTAATAATCCAACCTTACGGTTCTGAGAATGCAGCTTTAAAAAACTTGATGCCTTCTCTCAACTCAGGAAGCGAGAAATCTTGCATTTTTATTTCTCTCAGGAAACGCTCCCAAGGAAAAACGTAACATTTAATAATTTATTTTCCATATATTTGATACACATTAAAAGTACACACGGCACAGGGAAACAAACAAATCCCAAGCGCCTCAGTGGAAAACAAGCTCTCTACGTTACTCTTGTAAACTAAACATTTTCATTAATATGTACGGAGACTCGGCCAAAGAATCGTCACCATCAGAAGACAACAAATTAATAATTCGTTTAAATCTCATCGGTTTTTTTTTACAGGCTACGGGGAATGACTTGGATGGGAAGCTGATCAGTCGGGATGAGGGCTCCACGAACTCCCCGTCACATTTTTGTTGGACTTCTTAAATCATTAAAAAAAGGAACGATTGAAGCTCATTCTTTGTCATTCTTTCATACATTGAACTTTGATTAATGACTGTTGACAGCCGACTGATCAAGGCTGCACAAGATTTTTTTGGGGGAATTTATCTACTGGAGGCCATTCACGTACACATGGAGCCATCGCTCACATCCAGTTTCGGCTGAGAAATTGGTCCCCGCTAAGAAAAATAGCTGGAAAGCCGTGACATAGAGCCAAAATACCAGGTCGCCTAAGGGGGACAAGCTTGCGAATAGCCAGGATGGATAGAGGCGTGAAAAGAGTGAAAATCTATGGCGTCACCAGGGTGGCCCCGATCTTGGGCGCTGCTCGCAGTGCCACACAAAATGGAAAAAATATTAGTGCAACCGTTTCATGGTTTTATTTTCAAACCCTAGATAACGATACGGTGGGAAAATATTCACTAAACTGAGAGGAAAAAAACCCTAGGTTTTAACGGTGGGAGGATAGTAATTTTTGCAGTAACAGTTCGCGCGTGCCTAACTTTAAAAAAAAAACTCAGAAAGGCAAACAGCCGTGCAGATAAAATGCTGCCCTCTCAACGATATGCAAACTTATCTTCCTGCAGCAATGACTACGCCACTTGCTGACTAAATTAACTGTATCATCCATCCAATTGTGAGCCTTGGACAAATAAATAGAAAATAAAATTGGCCAAAGTGACCTCACGCATAGAAAAATAGAGAAAAAATCATCACCAAAGGAAACTTTACACTTCCTCAACATCTTGACGCTTATACAGGCATTCACTTAAAAAACGAGTCGATGCGGCCGATGTCATAACATATAAATTCATCTTAAGTGGTTGTGGCTGTATCACATGACGGTACATGGGGAGGGGGACGAAAAAGAATAAATTTTCCGGACGGATGGTAAGAGGTAAGGAAAACGCACAGACGAACAAGGATATTCTTAAGGAATACGGGGGCCTTAGCCAGCAACAATCATGAGGACGTTTTACTCCATTCCATTTCAACCTAATTACTTGATTTGGTCAGAGAGGTGAGAAAACTAAGGGCGGAGGTTTGGTGGAGGCAGAAGATATGGATGGAGGACGTAAGGAGATGGAATGCTGAAGAGAAAAATAAAGGGGAAAACAGTAGGGAAGAGGGGAAGAGGAAGGAAGAGGATAGGAATCCTGGACAAAATAAGAAGATGGAAATGATAGGAAGAATTTAAGAGGAATACAATGGTGGGTCATCCTTAGGAGTCATATTGAAACAATGTACATAACAGTAGGATAAAAACTGTCCAAAAACCTACGAATTAGCAGGTAGATAACTCAAACGAGTGCATGAATGTGGTAGATTACCCTAGCATAACGACCCTACCCAATGAAAGTGTGAGAAGTACTTTTCGATTTTTTTTTAAATTTAAGTATTTTAAGTTTTTCATTTTGATTACTTATTGTTTATTTTTATTTATATTGTTTTTTATTTAAGTAAATCTTTTTTAATTTAAGTATTTTACCAATTAAGGAAGGTTTTGTTAAATGCCAAGAGAATCTCCTCCCGGTTTTCTACGCTCTTAGGGACCTATCTCACTCTAGTATATCGTTATTCGCCTCAGCATACGATCTACCAGTCTTCATCTTATTCATATAACCAATTCAAGTTCCTCCCCTTCCCCGCTTGCCCAACATCCTTCATTCTATCACATTCTTGAGCTACCCATCGCCCCTCATTATATCCTCAAACCACCTACACATCCGATCTCGAATTTCATTAAGAGTTTACAAAATTTAGAATATTCTGTTTGGTGATTCAAATAATTAAGATTCTTGATCATCATTAATTATGGAGACTAGATCAAAGAATCAAAATGGCTATTATTTGCGAGATGTTTAATTTCAGATTCAATAATTTTCATCTTCAAGGGTTTAGATTGTTCTTTTTAAGCTACAATTACAAAATATATGACATCTTTCAGGTATATATACTTGAATATGGTGTAGTTAAATTGAAACAATTTAAATTTATCCTTTCATTTCCGGAAAACTGCAACTGTTTTGCCTTTTTCATCTTCGAACAAGATGGTGTCCTACGTGAGAATCTCACTCTTTAGCCCGAGGTTCGACGCACGAGGTCGACATTCTCTCGCTGTCGCGTCAATACGACAACACTCTGAGAACACCTATGGAACAATAAATTACCCATGGGGGTGAAGTCGGGGAGTCGCAGGGATCGGTGGGGGCGTTTAAATGTGAGCACCCAACGTTTCCCCGTCACTCTTGTCATTGCAATTGTTCGCGCTTTTCATGCCGATTCAGAATGGAGAAAATGATTTCAGTCGTCGGGGGAGGGGCAGGCGGTAGGAGGAGGTCGCACAAATAAAAAACAGTGGCAAACAAAAATAAAACGAAAAGCAGCCTGTCGAACGCGTGTAATGGCACGTGAAAGAGGAGGGCGTATTGAACTCAGAACAATGCCGTCGCGATTTCTTTTCCCTGCGTCACCAGCGAGTAATGGAACGGGTGTTTTTTTTAATCCACGTCCCGCCCACAAAAAAGGACACATTCGCAAACTAATTGTTCCTAGGGCAGAAGGACAAAGGTCTCCGCATTGATTTGCGAAAAGGAGGATATTAAAGCTTTACTGGTTCAGGGAAATATTCTTTCATTCATTTTTTTTGTAGCCCCCACGCTTCGTCCAATAACAAGTTCCTCGGCAGAGAGGTAAAAGAATATTTCTTTGACGCAATAATCGGCTTCCTCCCCGCTTAAAAAAGTTTCTTTTCGGAGGAATGCATCAAAATTCAAGGACCTCCAGGAGAAAAGTAATGAAAATCAGTTGGGATGAGCAACCATTTTCACGCTAAATTTAAAAAAGTTAAAAAACTCTACTTTTTTTAATCATCGACGTTGCTCCAGAATTCATCGTGATAGTTATTGCTTGTGTATCTCCACCTTCCATCGCGTAAGCGCGCGAAAATTTTATTTTACAAAGTCCCACGCGCTTTAGAGCGGCCCATGCAAACAAGAAGGTAATTACATGAGAGGAAAGAGAAGAACTGGGTCTCATGAATCCGAGGATCCTCCATAAAATGCGTCCCCGAAAGGAGTGATATCGCGTAGCCGCACTCGAATCCCTACCTATGAAGTAAAGCAATTGTCGCTTTTGTACGCTTGGTGAAGACGAAGAGAAAACAGAACTCCAGGAATATTTTAAAAACACCTTATGAAACGAATACATTTTTTTAAAGCAGGAAGCGTGGAACACGTTAATCCCCTATCCTATCATAAAAAAAGGAAAGAAGTGAGAATAGGTGCACGCGGACAAAGGACTCCTCCGAACAAAGAGAAAGACGCTGGTGAACGAAAGATGGAGAATCGGGACAAAAGACGCAAGAGTCAGGCTGATGGAAAATTCACATCACGAGAGCGCCAGACCTGAAAAGAAGTCGAATAATGAATTTCTTCTACTACATGTTTCTATCGCGGATCCAGCCCCTTCATGGCGAAAGGTCTATGTAAGAGATGACGCAAATTCATACTCCTTAAAGCAGCTACTCAAGACTTGTCACCGCGACAAAATACAGCTAGCTTGAAAAGGAGATATTCCATCAACTCACATATATAATTCCTTTTACAGACTCACTCTGAATTATAGATTTATAGATTGAGATATTGAGGGGTCTCAATTACTTTTAATCAGTTTGCGGTCCATCAAAGATGAGAACGAAAGGGAGAATAGACTTCTAGGAAGCTGCAATTAAGGGAATGTATCTCATACCAGCATATGAGCTGCACTTTGTTATGCATGCCAATCCGACGTCGGTACTAAGGTACAGGGCAGAAGTCGTTTTAAGAGAGGTGTCCGTGGTTCGATTCCCGGTAAAGGCCAATTATTTCTTATGGTAATTACAACGTATTCCACCATCGAATTCGCGGGAGGCTCGATTACCGGTATAATGGCAACTGATGAAAAATATAAATTCCAAGTACTTGCAAGAAATTAAGTCTGAGAACGTCCGGGGGGGAGGGTGGAGGAGTATTTTACAATTAACGGTTGGCCCTGAATAATTGGTTATACTTTACTTCATCTTCCTTCGCGACATTTCTCCACCCCCATATATGTAATACCGTTGCTGTCAAAGAACTCAAAAAGCCAATCCTACTTAACTTACTCCATACCTTCACCTTTCAATTCGTGCTGTGAATTTTTCTAATTAAATACTGACGATATGAACCCCCTACCAAAGTCAACCCATTTATACTGAATGAGAGAATTTCACCCAACAGACGAGTTTTTTTACAAATAGAGCTCTATCCTCCCTTGTCACGCCAATTTTCGGGTTGATTACAGAGTGAGGTACAATTTATCACAAACTCATGACGTAAAGGATCGGAGACTTGTTCGTTGCGAAGGGAGGATGTATATACGTAGACTTGAAGCGTTTGAGATGCGGGTGTGGAGAAGGATGGAGGGGGTGACTTGGGCGAAGAGAAGGACGAATGAGGAGGTATTGGATACGGTTCGAGAGGAGAGAAAGCTAGTTACGGAGGCTCAAATTAGGCAGAAGAGATGGATAGAGGGCGTTTAAAAGATAAAGGGAATATTGAATAGAGCAATGGAGGGGATAACACTGGGTAACCGTGGGAGAGGATGGAAGAGGAGAGAAACTCTAGACGATATGAGAAGAAGAAAACGATATGAGGAATCCAAGAGGCTCTAATCTAATCGCGGGTCATACATAGGAGCCAAAACGGAACGATAAGCGAGTAGGATAAAAACTGTCCAAAAACCTACCAATCAACTGGTAGAATACTCAAGTGAATGAACCTGAACTAGCTCTCGTATTTTTGTCATGGGAAATAGATGAACTTTCAGCTAACTAAATTCAGAGAAATTTCCAAACATTGCATGTAACAAATGATATGGTACGAAGTCACTCGCACGGGTGCATATACACCAGGGTTGAAATTCGCTATGAAAAAATCATTTGACTTGACCGGGATTCGAACCCGGATCTCCCAATTGCCGTTTAGGTGTGTTGTTCCAATGATTTTATTTTATAACAATATCATATTACAGTACATTCATTAGCATGCAGGAGAAAAAAAGATCCGCTCCAAAGACATACATTTATAATACATTTTTGTTTAAAGTATTTTTACACACATACATGAATATATTTTACATATTTTAGTTTTTTTATCTCTTTTTAATATAAAATACTATTAAAAGACGTTGAGCAGCCATGACTTTTCATGCTCTGAGGAGGGTAACTGTTTATTTACTATTTTAATTTTAACGATTAAAGCCCATCTTATATTTTTCTGACCTGTTTGACTTTCCACGAAAGTTGCTATTAGTTCTGTTAAGATTATACTTTTCTTGGCAGGAAATAATTTAAAATTTAGTGTTAACAGATTCTTTTCTCCAATATTTCATTAATTATCTTCTAAATTTGTTAAACTAATATTTGAACTGATTGATACTGTAATTGAAATCACATTTTGAAATAAATGCAATTGAACCTAACTGTCTAACACACCTGGCCGGCAATTGGGAGATCCGGGTTCGAATCCCGGTCAAGTCAAATGATTTTTTTCATAGCGAATTTCAACCCTGGTGTAAAATTCAGAGATTTTTATAAATCAGAGCAACAACATTTGGGTAGGCAATCAGCAGTTTATATCTTGCTTGCCTACGATTCAGCTAAGAAGCTGAAAACGCTTCCCGAAGAAGCCCAACATCCTCTTTAGTAGCCTTGTAGTTCCTCAGTACCCACAAAAAGAAATCGCAGCCTCTGACAGCGCCGCACAGCATAAATAGAATGTACAACAAGGAAATTTTCAGGCAAGAACGAACAAAGATTAAAAAAAAATAATTCTCGATCAACTAAATTCATAAAAAGTTCAACGACCGTAAAAATTTGAATTAGCACACTTCGAGCGAACACACCACGTTTTCTTCTTTTGAGGTTAGACCAGGCGTAAAACGCGGCTTGACACTTAAACGTGCCGAGGAAGAGAGAGAATAATACTTAGGGATGCAGCAAAGCCCGCGCAAAGTCGAGAAAAGAGTGAAAAAAAATTGAAAATACGAATATGGAAATGACATTGCGTAGGATGCATCCTCGTGTAGGACACATGACGGGCTTTAGGGCCGGAGCACTATGAAAGCTTAATGCAACTGTCGACTCGAATGTAGGACGCGTGTATATATTCGGGGGGAAGCCACGTAACGCCGCAGGCAGAGATGGATTTACTCAACGGGAACACCTAGGGCGCCTGGCGAATGGTAAATCTTGTACTTCGCTCTTATTTGATACCTTTTTTTTCCTACTGGTGGTTCAGACCGGGAAGCTGGCCGTTTCTTTGCGTTAAAAAAGTGCCTCTCAGGAACATTCGTCTACCTCGCCTTTCTTCCGCTCTCACCAGAAATCTTGCCCCAAATCTTCCTCGAATTCGGGAGACGCACGAGAGAATATATTGGGCAAGGACGTTGTGGGGACGCTCCCAGCCGGGGGCGCTCCCAGCGATACCATGAGATGGAGATTCTATCATGACGCCTTGAGTATAAACAACGAAAAAATTATGAAACTTCCTCGGTGTCAAACAAAAGACATTAATTTAACTGATAAAATTTGATTCATGGGCTTCATGGGCTAGGAGTAAGATGATAACTTTAGAGTACATCTATACAGGAAGGAGTTCCGATATTTCCTCGATATTATCTAATTAATCGATTCGAGTTTTCCAAAGGCTTCAAATATTTATGCGCCACATCGCGGAGAAACGCGTTAGAAACAAACTTTTCTGTCATTATTATTACAATACATACTTCATGCACGCTACAATGACTGAAATTGAAGAATTAAATTCAAATATGGTTTCCATTTTAACTAGGAATAAATTTCGCTCAAGATTCTCAAAGGGGAGAATATCCCATTTTTTCTACTATTGTTAAAGCCTTAGACAACATCAAAACCAGTTTAACGGTACGATCTTTTTTTAAGCGTCTCCTAGCACTTCTGGAACTCGTCTGAGATGGAGCGCACAAATAAAGACATCACGTCGCCTTAATTCCCGTCCACTCGAGATTTAAAGGAAACGAAATTTCTTGAGCGATAAGTACCGACGTCACACACGTCACTGACAGGGAAATCTTTGATAGACGCAAAGGAGAGATTGAATCTCTCCCGTGGAATAGAAAACCCTCGCTCGTGTCCGTCACAGTAGGTAGCTGCAGATCCAAGCAAATAGAAAGGGCTGGGAGTGCACTATAATTTTCAACGGGCGTGAGACATGAGCGTCAGCTGCAGAAATGGGGAAAGAGAAGAAACAAAGGGAAAAGGAACCGGCAGCACGAGATGGATAGAGATCAAGCGGGTTTGTCGGGCGGTCGATGGAAAAAGTCGAAAGAAAATCAAAAGGTGACGAAAGGAGTCTGGTGAAGAAGCCAAATTGAATGCGGCTTATTCCGTCAAGGACAGAAGGGTGGAGCAAGTTCCCAGGACGGAGATGGAACGGTACTTGGGAGAGAAAACTGACCTATTGTCAGATCTTAACACATGTATGTACTTCCGAAATATAATGTGAGAATAAGTACCTCATAGCGGAAATAGTTCTTAGTGTGTATTTCTACGTATTAGTACGAGAGGAATTATTTTGACCCCAGGCTTTATTTCCCCTCTTCTATTCCAGTTGTGTAATCATAGATTTGAGTTTGATCGTTTATCGTAATAAGATGCGGACTTCAAGCAAATTACCATGGACTACGATAGTATTTACTCTTCAATTAAGAGTTCAGTTTGACAATTATGCTACTTAAACGTCGTTCCGACCCCTTGTAACCATGTCGCAATTGATGATGGCGCGAGACTCAATAGTTTGTTCCGATCGCGAAATCTATAACCGCGTCTTTCCGAAAAGAAATATCGCGTCCCGTAAATTTGGTTACACTACGCGGAACCGCGTCTCAAATCGCATCTTGTGATACCACGCTATTTAAGGTAGTTTTAAAGAAATATCATTTCGCGTAGAAATCAATGAATTTGGACTCGTTTTAAAGAAAAATATCTCACTCCCACAGAGTTACCTAAATATCAGCCCCTTACCGAACTAATTTTCGAGATTTCTGACAAATAATACCAGCCCTTTAGCATGGGAAATGGTAGGTTACGCTCTCCAGAGAGAGACCTTATTGAAAAAAATGAGGCATTTCTAACACCTACATCTCGTCCTTAAAAAAATAACAGGGTGTGGTTTTTATGCTTTCTTGACTGTTTCTGAATCTAAACCATATTGTCACCGCACTAATTTTCTTCAGAATCGCAAAAAAGCCCGTTGTTAAGGAGTTATGAACATACCGCGTGAAAAATATGAGTCAAATAAAAGACTTATGTGAATAATTTTAATTGATTACCAAGAATTTCAGTCATCTACAAGTATACTATTGCACTTTTAATTTGTAGCATTTAACTCATGATCCCTACTTAATTGCTGCAGCTAAAAGTATAACGTATAATTCGAATATGTCTCCATTATGACTGGAGAACTATGTCGCTCAAACTGCCTTAAGCGTTTGTGGGGCTTGAAAAATTCAGATCAGACGAGTTTCAAAACGTCAAGGGATGATATTATTTGGACACCGCGCGGGAACTCTAAAACAGATAGAAACGAAAAAAATAAGAGAGATGCTATTTCCAACTGATGGGTACAAAACTTTCTTTTTTTAAACCCGCCACTGGCGATTTTAACAAAGCGTGACCCCAGCACAAGTGAAATCGTCCACGTAAAATTAACCTTCGGCGTCTCTACAGTCCTTTTCTCCATCCTCTCCCCTTAACATGGCTGGTCACCTAAACACCTCCAGCCACACCCCTTCTATGGCCACATGCTGAGCAGTGTGTGTGGATGAAGACACAGAGGCCCAGCAAAAGGAGGCGATGACTGAGCTTGCGAGAGGAAACCTGTTCAAACACAAGAACTGGGGCATCCAAATCAAAGAGAGATTGTTCCGACAAAGGCGACTCAGGGTTGCTTACCGCTTAATGATGCCTTTCAATCACACCAACGGAGAGGGGGTGGATGGGATTGTTAATCATAGACCCGTCAAAAAAGAAAGCCATTACAATCAGAAAAGAAACGCGTGTGGCTTCGAAAGGCAATTAAGTGCAGTGGCAAACGTTAATTGGCCTCTTCGGTGATGCGGCTTAGCAACAGCGGCCGTCGTGAAGGTAAACAAGAGGTCATTAATTTGAACAGCCGTACGCACCTCGAGAAGCAATACTGTCCAGAGGTATATAAAGTGCAAGATCTGCCCACGGGATGCGAGCGAAGGGAAAATTAGTCGAAAACATAATTAGCGTCATGGAAGCGAACAATATTGCACGGATTGTTTGCTGGAGAAAGAGAACGAAGCAATTTCGGCGAATGTGAATCTTTGCACCCTTACCAAGCATATCAGAGAGAGGTGAACTGTTTCTGGTGAATTGGAAGATTCATACGTGTGTGCTGTGACCGACTTGATTAAAATAAACAGTCATTTTCCTTTCAAAACCTCTGTGTGATTATTCGATCCTCGACACCAGGGGCAAGAACCCACTCATTTGAACTGTACCGCGTGTCCGCGTGAGTCATCGCCTTCCAACGGGCGTCGTCTCGCGGCGCGCACAACACGTGAAATATTTTGTTTCGATAAGCTATTACAGAAAATTGGACAGTATTTCGATAAACTATAACAGAAAATTTTATAGTATTTCGATAAACTATTGCAGTAAAGTGGACGGAATCGAATTCCCATTCCCTTTCTAGAGATCACATGTTTCATGCATCATAAAAGTCTCAGCGCCATTTAAAATTATTTTACCAGTCTTTTTTACGATCTTTCCCGATGTTTTTCATCGAATAACTCCTACTCGAGCACGCATCTTTTCTTAACACTATATTAATCCTGATATCTTCATGGTTATTCTATCATTTTCCTCAAACGAGCAATTTTACCTACTCAAGTATACTAATGTAATATGGATGGTAAACTCCAGCTAAAGTATTAAGGAAGAAAATTAATCCAGGGCCCACGCAGAAAAGAATTGCATTCGACGACTACAAGGTTTTCTTTGGTAGTCATATCCTTTGGAGCTATCAGATTTTTAAATTCGATGCGGTGCTCAAAAAATCCTACCAAGGACTCAAATGATGATTCATCAAAATTGATTCCGATCAAACCTGACAATAAAGTTTCCAAATCGTATGGCTTACACACTATTACAGCAATGGTACATTGTGTACGTTTTTGCGATTCAGAAAACTTGATTGAACACTTCCAATTCCTGTAAATTCCATCCAGAAAGTCTACATTTTGAAAATAAGGGCACAAGGCGAGACATTTTGGAGCGATTTGAAATTATCCAATCAAATGTAAACGTCCTCTTAAATGCACACATTTTAGTAAACCACTCTCCTCCCCTCAACATACCCTTCTCGAAAGCAAAGGGTCCCCTTCACACTTTGTATCTGTTATTTCCCTATTCATATATATCCACCTTACCCTGCGACCTAGAGTTGCCTCCCTGATTCACCATCAGCCACTCTCACCTGTGCCCTTTGCGTGATGTATAAGTTTCGAATTATTCTCCTGTCTCGCCAATCTATTTCCATTAGTTCATTCCAATTTACTCTGTCGAAAGCCTTTTATAAAATCAATAAAGTAATGCAAAACGTCCTGATTATACTCTCTGTTTCTTTCAATAAGAGTGATGATGATGAATGAACATAGAAACCCGGGTCGTTGTAAATTTTATCTTTGTGGAAAGTTGCTCATTTTATTTCTGCGCCAGGCAAAAAATCCACTCAATTTTGCAAGAATCTTTGGATTTGATTTGTAAATAAGTTAGCTCGTTCATTATCATTGTTTAATGTTGATTTTGTTAATACGAATGGGGTTAAGGAAGAGACTCACTGTTTTTATTATATCAGAAGTGGAAGTAACATAAGTGCAGAGTGTTGTAAAACGTTTTGATTTAATCTCTTAGGCACATCAACTGATATGTCTTTTTTCTGGCTAAATAAAAGATTAATTATGTCAAGATACGTGGAAATTAAGGCTTTTGAGTGAAAGTACTAAAGTCAAAGAAGGGAAGGTAGTTACGCCCATCCGACTCCACCCTCCACGGTTTTTCCCCACCCCTTCCCTCCACCCTTAGTCTTATGTTGACCACCTTCCGCCAGTAATCCCTTCCTCGAGCCCCTACCCATCCTATGATTACTCCGTTCCGAGTTAACCCTTCCGGGGGCTTCCCTCTCATCCCCACCCTCCTCTCCTTGGTGCCGACTACCTCCCACCTTTCCCTTTCTAATGACCATGCTCTTCTTATTCATTCCCCCTTTTTGCCTTTCCGTTTCCTCGGTCTTCCCCGTTCCTTTATTCTCCCAGGATTCACTGGATTCCCCCTCCTATCCCTTGGTTTTTCCGTTTACCGGTCACTTCCCCACCTTATTTCTGTTCCTCACCCCCCCTCTTCTCAAACTTGTAAAATGTATAAATGTCATGTGCCCTCTACTAAATATGCTTTGTACCTGATGATGGCTCTGTGAGCTGAAACGCGTCGTACTCATCACAATATCCTGTGGAAAAGTGCAATTGTTGTTTCTGTTTCAATAAGACGAACTTCCACGATACCTCGCCTGAATCTGTTAAAATTACTAGTTATAATCGATGGAAATTATCGTAAAATATCAAAATAACTGAGTCGGCCCGCAAGCGCTAATAGTAAATCGAGGTGATCAAAGATGGCGAGCAGACCACGCCCACATTACAGCTTCTAGCTTTGGCCACATAAGAAAGCGCGTTCTCCATCTATCTCAATGGTTCTGCTCAACAATTCTGGGGCCAACCAACGACCTCAATACGTCAGGAACTAACCGATGATGATGAGCTCTTTAAGTTCACTGCAACATAAATCATATCCACGGCATAACTCGACGATTCCGAACACGATCCCGCGAGACACATACGACACGCGATCGTCCCAGGTTGGATTCATCTTTAAACCGAACGTCAAGTAATGCGGACCGCAGCACTCGAAATCCCCCCCGGAAGAGCAAGGGGGTAGCAAAACGACTGCGACCCGCGGAGCTAAACCCCTTTTGCTCCTCGCTTCTGGTAAGGGGTTTTGCGCGTCTCAGAGAGCGGCTAATGGCATATGGAGGTGGTCACTGCTTAAATGCATGGACAGTCGCCGAGGGTATAATGAAGAGATATGCCCTTCCTCCCGACTCGTTGGAGCTGGAAGCTCACGGTTGTACCCTCGCCATTAATCCTTCCACCTGCGGGGCATTTCACAGAAGACCCCTAACTTACCCTGCGGCCTCGTTTGACCGAGGGATTTGAGGTCGAGGCAGGGATCCGTGTCGGAAGGCGGGGAAAGGGAAGCAGCAGAACTACTAGGTTTTCAATTCTTCTCCAATTATAAACACCCTAAAATTCTCGCACAAAAGAGTAGAATTTTTAAATGATAAAGAATTAAAACAGTCAATTTTCCACAATTATAAAATTTAATTCTGATGACCTTCACTCCGGCCTGGAAACACGGGTGGGAAGTACATTTTTTATTGTGGATAAATTAAACATTTCGTCTCTCCATTTTTTTCCAATTGATCTCACCGACATTCTGTCCTTCCTCCTTCGTTCAAGCTCCATGAATTGATCTTATATCATTGATTCAATACAAGACTTAGCTTTGCATACTCTTATCAATCATCACGTATTTTGCATCATGTATTCACCACAACGAATGATTTATTATTTTTCAGAAAAAACGGTGCCTAAAGAGTAAGTAGAGCATCATTTAGTTTCAATATTCCTCCGACTATTTCCATGAATATATGCGCTTTGTAGCTTGTCATATCTTTACCGCTTCAAAACAAGCAGGCTTCACCGAGGCAGACCAGCGGCTTCACTTTGAAAGAAATAATAACACTGGATAGGCGTCATATCCGAGAAAAATTGATATCATGCAGAAAAAAGTGACTGAATTCCCATTAGAAATACGTAGACGGCTGCTGCTGTGACTTCCGTTCAGCTCTGCAGACACGCACTTTGTACCGTGCATATATTAACATACTAAAACATACTATTAAAACATACTATTAACCCCTTCGTACTACGGCAGATTAGATCGCGCCAATAAAATTAGAGAGAGAACTGTAGAACCGATAGGTACAAAATGTCATTTTTTCCGCGTACCATTCGGGACCATAATAGCTGTGATCGTCGTCATGAATAGTGCGATTAGTAGATATATATTACAAAACCCCTGCGTATTATGTTAGGTTTGATCAGATTAACAAGATTAGAGAGATAGATTGTCGTACCGATGGATTTAAAATGTCATTTTTCCCGCGTACCAAAAGAGAGAACAATAGGCAGCGTGGCAAAGGGTATCGCAGGGTATCACGTAGACGTAGACGTAAAATAGAGGGAAAAGTTGCCCGAGCAAGACCCAGGAATAACGCCCGTTCATGGACCAAAATAAAGAGGAAAGTACATAGGAAGAGATACCAGAGGCAAGGGAACTAGCATTAGATGGGGAAGGGTGGAGGGCTGCAGTCAACCAATCCTAGGATTGAATGACCAATGATGATTTCTAATAGTAGAGCGATCGAGATGTTAAAATTTTGGTACCTTTGGAAAGATAAAATATATTATTTAGCAGTTGTGACCCTATTATCTAGCATGTCTCCATTAAATATCCTCGTTGCATGTCAATGGTGCATGTTTGGTGATCTTCACCCCCTGCCACACACCCTCGTGGTGGCTGGCATGGTATTACATAGATGTAGATGTATCGTCTTTCTCTTCTTATTTCGTCCAGAATTCCTGCCATCTTCCTTCCTCTTCAAAGTTTCCCAAGTGATCTCTCCATTCTAATATTCCCTTCAGCATTCCAAATCCTTTCAAAACGTCTTCCACCCATATCTTCTGTCTCCTCCGAACATCAGCCAGTAGCTTCCTCTCCTCTCCAACCATGTCCAATGCCTCCTCGTTCGTCCATCTCACCACCCAACTCACCCTCTCTATCCTTCTTCAAATTCACGTCTCAAACGCCTCGAGTCTGCGCACATCCTCCCTCCGCAATGACCAAGTCTCCGACCCATGCAACGCAACACTCCATATCAGAGCCTTCACCAACCTTTTCTTTACGTCTCTACTCAGAACCCCCTTCATCAGTTCCCTCCTCTTTGAAAATGCTTCCTTAGCTAGTCCCTAAATAAAAGTGAAATTGTTACCGTACGGAATATTTACCCTTAATTCATAGAAATTTGCATCTATTTAGACGAGAAATCAAATAAACTCCAACGCTAAAATTTTTTCAAATCGTTTTTATTTGTATGCATCTACCTCCTTTGCCCGGGATTCCCTTTGCTTGGCAGGAGCTTAAACATTCCGGCATGAGCCAGTTTTCGAGATTTTGAAACTTATTCAATTCACCCCTGCTAAGAATCTCCTCTCTAAAATTAAAAAAAAGAGATAGTGACTCCATCTGGTGGCAGAAGTTTTTAAAGTTAATTTAACCCTTTCGCGTTACCCGGGGGGGGGGGGGGAATTTTGCAACTGGCATTGCCATACTTTCTACAAATGTATTTTGACCTTATTTCCGAACAGTTTTGCACATTTTCCACAGTTCTCAGGCCCGAGTCCCGGGCATTTTCATAAATTTGGTGTCTCTTCGCAAAAAAGTGATTCCTTTTCCGTATTTTCTTCCGGCCTCGCGTAATTTATTCACCTACTCTCCCCCATAAACTCGGTAGTTCCATTCTTTGCCGGCCGGATCGGGTCGTCTGCATATTTTAGACCCCTCCTTTAAGCTATTCGCAACCCTGAACTTCAAAGTTGCCCTCCTTCCCCCCCCCCCTCCCCTCTCCAAGAAGTCAGACCTTTCCCCGTGCATAATGAAGTGAAGATCTGATGGAATGCATGAGTCACTTCACTCTCTCTCTTACTCTCTCCCTTCATCCCATGTTGTGATTCCAGCCTCCGAGAGCCAACAAGAGCTCCACCCAAAACTTGAGCCATTACTTACCGAGGCAAATTTCTCGCATGATTTTGCCACTTGGATCCAACTCTTTCTCTCTTTTCATTTTTTGAAAAACTGCTTCCCTCCATTCATGCGCATTTTATCACGATTTTGTTATTATTTTTTCCGGTAAAATTGCAAATCGACAGTTTTGCGAGTCCGAGCTCCAAGTTTTTCACTTTCTGTTTTCTTAGCGCAGCGACCAATCAGCCCCGGCCAGAGGCGTAGCCAGCATTTCGTTTCCTGGTAAAGGGTCCGCGTTTATTATCGGCGGCACGGGAGTAGAAAGATTTGGTAAAGTTGGAGGCGAATTTGTGTGCTTAGGTCATTTTTGTGCGCAATTTCGCATTCGGCGTGAGAACTAGCATTCAAAGGTTTTAGCTGGGAAAACTTTTGAAATAATTGGAAACCTTGAGTTTTAAACACTTGAAAAGTACAAATGCAATTATTAAAAATGTAAGTCAAACTGAAAAACAAATGGATTCAATAGCCTTAGAAAAAATGTTGATTTTTTTTCCCTTCAGTGCCACTTTAAAAAAATAAAGTTAAAATTATCAGGAGGGGTGGGAGTGGGTGGGTTTCGGCCCTGTGGTTACGTCACTGGTCACGGCACCCAAATACATGATTGGGCTATTAAGTACATTTCCAGGAAAACTCCAATCACCACCGACAGTAAATGCCTGCAAATATCATCTCACATATTTTCTATTAATCAACGATATGAGGAATCATCTTAATCCACTCAAAAAGCTTGAAGTATAAACTCATTCCGGAAGACAGTTGGTAATATTGTATCGTAGGTATTTTGAAATACTGCAAAATTCATAATCCCAATTGTAGACAACATTTGGCACTTACAGGAGTACCAGATTACGCGAAATATGACATTCTAAAAAATTATACAGATTCTATCGATAATTTCCAACCTATCAAAGTTAGTTTAACAACTGATGGAGATTCATGATGGTTTGAAACTTCAAAAATGAAGATCAAATGCATTTAGCTAATCGATTTGGATTCCTTAAAAAAAAGATCTCAAATTTCTTATTAAACCACAATACAAACCGCTATTCGCATTTCTTTCCTAGACGTCGCCAAAATAAAAATAAACAGAAGGCTCTTCCCATGATATATGGTACAGCTTTGAGTTCCAAAGAGACATTATTTAACACTAGAAGGACCGGGGTTGGACACCCCGGGTCTCTAACTGTAGGAAAATGCGATGAGAGAGTACGAGAAAGAAGCTATTTTACACTTGTCAGGCCTCATTTAGAATATGCCGCTAGTATATGGGATCCGTACGAAGAAGGTATGATAAAAGAATTAGAGCGTGTGCAAAGGATATCCGCTAGGTTTGTTAAAGGCCGTTATGATAATTGTATAAGTGTTACGAGTTTAATAGAAGAACTAGGATGGGAATTACTATCAGAAAGCAGGTTAAAATTTAGGTTAAACCTTTTAAGTTAATTCGAAACCGATTTGTTTACAGATGACGTTAGATATATATTAAGAACCCCTGCGTATTATGCTAGGTTTGATCATATTAACAAGATTAGAGAGATAGATTGTCGTACCGATAGATTTAAAATGTCATTTTTCCCGCGTACTATAAGAGAGAACAATAGGCAGCGTATCAAAGGGATAGGTAGGTGAAATATAGTAAGAGTAGTCTGTAGTGCATGATGCATGTAATAACAACCAATAATCCCTTTCATATTATGTAGATACTAACCATCTAGCTGCATGTGACCCTGTTCTCTAGCATGTCTCCCTTAAATATCCCACTTGCATGGCAATAGTGCAAGTTTGGTGATCTTCACCCCCTGCCACACGCCCTCGTGGTGGCTCGCAGGGTGTTACGTAGACGTAGACCTACCTAGATAGACCAATTCCCTCCATTGAGACGGGTTTGAAATATTTTTAATGTTACCTCTTTTTTGGTCAAATTTACCGATAAAATCATTAAATATTGCACTTTTATTTATTTATAAACACAATAGAGTAACACTACAATAAGTAATTAAGCAGAAAAAAGTGTGCCTTTTTTCAAATCACATCCCATGAAATGTGATACATTTCACGGTCAGTATGGCAGATTCTTTTCAATCAAAATACTTTGAGAAGTATAAAATCCTTTCTTACACAAACTAAAACATTTAAATGCCCAGAAGTGACGATGAATAGTGATGTCATGAAGGAATAAGCACGAGGAACCACAAAAATAAAGGAAAACATCCATCCCGTCATTTTGACGGGTAGTGGTCCTTTAAGGTAAAAATTATTCTAATTTAATTTCTATCGGAAAAAAATAATTTTTTTCCGGCAGGATATGTATCATAAAATATCATTGAAAGTCCGAAAAAATTGAGGTGATACAAAAATAAATATAGGAAATATGATCTAGTAAGTAGAGGTGAACCGTCAAAATGACGGGTTCGGTCCTTCTAGTGTTAGAAAAGGAAAGTTTTGACGAATTGGTCACGTCAAACACTTATGGAAGAAGAGCTTATTATCTGTTCCCTCAAGTTTTTTCATCGCAAAAGTTAACTATTAAAAAAATCAGACGCACATATTGTTTCTCTACTATTTTTGCCAGTAAAAACAACTTCTAGTGCAATAATCTATCCGTCGGTTGGATCAAAAGAAACTGAGGGCACCAATTTGCTTATCATCCAGAACAGACAAATGCCAACGCTGGGTTTCCCCCCCCCCCCTCCGCCCTTCCCGAAATCGGTGGCGGTGGCTTAGTGACCTCATTTGAAAACTTTAAAGATCAAGTTCTAGCATTGGAAGTAAAATTGTTGTGTAATCGTTGATGCAGGAGGGGACAATTTAATACCAATTACTCTTTACAACAGATGCCGTTATTAGAACAAAGGTCAGGGTAAAATATTTTAATTTTGTGCTGTTAAATTTAACATTTTATAGGCGAAAATTGAAAGTGGAGGTGTGCTAAAAATAAAATGGAGAATGGAATAAAATTATGAAATGATGAAGTGTACCGAAGAGCAGAAGAGGAGAGGACCATATGGAATACCATAGAAAAAAAAATAAGATGGATTTGACACACCCTGAGACACAATGGGTTCGTGAAGAGCAACATCAGAGGCAATTTAGAGGGAAAAGTCCCCAGAGGAAAACCAAGGAATAAGTTCATGGACCAAATAAAGAGGAAAGTACAGAAGAAGAGACACCAGGAAGTGATGGAACTAGCATTAGATAGGGAAGGATGGAGGGCTGCAGTCGACCAATCTTAGGATTGAACAACCAATGACGAAATGAAAATTACTTCAAGTGCAGTGTGTAGTATGTCGTTTGGGACATAAAACCGCAGGCACCACAGTGCCTTTCATCTAGAGCAAACAAGACCTTCCCAACCAACACACCTATCGTTCATGTTGTAAAACTTCTTAACGTTTGTCCTTTGTGGTCGGCACTCAATCTTAAATTGGTGGTCATTCTTCCCCACAAAATTGGGCTTTAATATTTCCTTCCCTAGATCTTCCCATGCTCTTTCCCCGGTAACTATTCTATACATCCCACATAACCTACTCCTTTTCCTCCTTTGTTTTAAGCTATCCCATCCTAGTTCGTGGATCATTTTTTTAAAACTTTCCTCTTTCTTATGTCTTCCTAACACATACCTGGCTGCTTTCCTTTGCACTTTCTCCAATTTAATATCTTGACCTATCTTATGTGGATCCCATACTAGAGAGGCGTACTCTAAGATAGATTATTTTTATGAAATTAAAATTATTATGTAATATAAATGTAAAAATAAGCAATAAACCAGTAGGGTAATTTTTATTTAGACTATTAAATGTTATGCTTGTAATATACCACCATGTAATATAATAATGGAACCTTCTGACAAGCCTTATGGCTTAGAAGGACCAAGTTTTTTTAATGCAAATAAAGGCATTCATATACTCAAAAAAAATCACCTCAAGACGTCGGTGACTCAACCAAATGGGCAACCTAGAGCCATTATGGAACACTATCTTGTGCGTACCTACGTACATGCTAAACCAACACACTTGCATTAAATTCCCTCCCCCCCCCCATTACGGCATACTCAAACAGTCAGTCAGGCCGCAGTGCAACAGGAGACCCGCTCAAGGAACGAACTTCAAAACCACGTCCATTGGCGGTGGTGTCGTCCGCGAAGACGCTTTGCCATCCCTGAATCCCATCCCTGCTTGAGACGGTGGACGTGTGTCTGTGTGGCACGTAGGGAGATTTGTTGGAAGGAAATTACGTTGAGAGAGGGGGGGAGGAGGAGGAATGAAAAGAGAGAGAGAGAGGGGGGAACGTTGGGATGGAGAGCATTAAATACCGGAAGATGTGAAAATGGGAACTTCAAAATGGGGAAGTGCCCGGAGCACGAGAAATTCACCGTGGATACAGTGCAGAGACGTGGGCGTCGGTTTCAGACTTGGCCCATAAAACCTGTCCACGGGCGCAAGATGGATGGCGATGTTTTCCCTTGATCTCCTTCTCCGCCCTCATTCCATCCCTCCCCCCCTCTCTCCCTTCCCTCTCCAAGCGTTCCAATTTACTGGGGCAGGGTTACAGGACGCATGGGACCCCTCTCCACAAGTTATGGCTCGCGGTGAATTCCATACGGCTTTAAACATCTTGTCCCGAAAACTTATCAAACTCTTGGGGAAATTATAAAAATTTACCCAACGTTATTACGTGCTCATATAAATCTTCACTCGCAATCAGGTTAGCGGGAAAGGGCAAAGATGTAACATGAAAAAAAGCACTTATTTTGGCGAAAAAGGCGATACAAAATTTGACCACAATTACGGGTCTACGAAATTTTATGTGAACACGATTTATCAATGATTAATTATTACAGTGAAAGTCAACCAATTTTCATTGCCAGCTCCAAAAGCTAAGAATAATAACAGTTATGTACCGTTCTTCTATCAAAGGTAAAAAAAATAGTTTCGACTCATAAAGGTGAGAGGTCTCACCTTTCCCTCGCAAAAATTGAACGCCATTATATATTGAGATTGAAAGCCCAGCAAAGAGGAAGAAAATGATGTTTTGATGGATTAAACAGCTGAAAGCATAAATTGCGGGCGACTCCAAAAAAGCAAATGTCATGACTAGACCTGGTATCCTTAAATTCGTACCTGATGGTAAAGAAAATAGCCCACAGTACTCCTAATCTGTACAGCATCGAAGGTGCAATATCGTAGAAATCGTTAAAAACTAGAGTACAAATAAATTTCTTCTTCACGAATGGGAAAAATATATAAAGTCCTGATGTGAAGGGGAGAAATATTTAATCATTACTAACATATTTTACGGAGAAATCAACAAAACAGATGATAGGTAAAGTTTCCAAAATCACACGCGACAAATACCTTCTCAGGCTTAAACGAGGCAGTATGGACAGACATGGAATACCAGAGGACAGATTTCGGTGAACACTGAAAATTTGATGATTTGGCGATGAAAGACGAGGGTCGTGAGAGAATGCGGACAGGATATTCTGGTAAATCACGGCTGCAGAACGGAGGAGTGTCGTTCGGTTTTTGTAAAGTTGTCATAACGGATGAGGTTCGATTCGCGAAATGGGCAAAAATTTGAGAGCAGAGAGATGACATGGATAGATAGGGTTGATTGAGAGATATGACGAATGAATGCGATTCAGTAGACTCACAATACTTTGAGTTCATGGATTCATGGCGCGTAAAAAAATGCAGGAATGTAGAAGAAACATAATAATATCTTAGGAAAGAGGAGCGCGGAAAAATTTATTCACAATAATAGTGTTTCCTGTTACGAGAAATTATAGTTAGGCGGTATGGGGAGAGAATTTCACGACATTACTGTCGGAGCAGAAATCATGTGCACCCGAGTTTGAGTACGAATAAGAAAATAACGAGCAGACCTAGAGAAAAACAAATAACACCATAATTTTTCGCTTTTAATTCTGCGTTATCTAATAATAAACTCAAAATTTATTAAACGTATTTCAATATTTTTACCATACATGTTAAGTAAAAAGTACCGGGTTTCGTCAGTGAGTGAGTAAAACTGCACCGCTTTGTCGAGGCGGTTCGCTAAATGGGTCCACTCGCTTCGATCAGTATAACTACCACTCGATATTAATTAAACACACTATTTGAAATATTGAACAGCTCGAACATAATCGAAACGTTCAAGACATGAGGATTACAACGCGACCAAGAACGAAATTTTTCAACCCCCCGGATTTAAAATACATGCATTTTACAAAATTAATACCAACATTTTTCCTGAATTTGACACTAAGCTGAAACTGACTGCAAGTGTAGAAACCATATCTATCCACAATTTACTTAAATAAGGTTGTAATAGCGGTAATTATGTTTGAGTTACGAATTGTCAAAATCGGCGCGCTGCTCGTACATAGTCAAAACCAAGAAAACGTGACTAAGAACGAAATTGTTCAACCCCCCGGATTTAAAATACATGCATTTTACAAAATTAATACCAAAATTCTTCCTGAATTTGACACTAAGCTGAAACTGACTGCAAGTGTAGAAACCATATCTATCCACAATTTACTTAAATAAGGTTGTAATAGCGGTAATTATGTTTGAGTTACGAATTGTCAAAATCGGCGCACTGCTCGTACATAGTCAAAACCCGGTACTTTTTACGTTACCATCATGGTAAAAAATATTAAAATGCGTTTAAAAAATTTAAGTTTATCATAAATCAACGAAAAATCAAAAGATGAAAATTGTGGTGTGATTAGTTGTCCTGTAGGTCTTCTCGTACTTTTTTTTTCATTCGAACCCAAACTCGAGTGACATTATTTCTTCGCCGACAGTAAGACTTAAATTCCTCTCCAATCGACTACTTCCTGGGAGACGTTTTCAGCTATGAATAAGACAAAATTCAATTTTGAGGGGCATTTTCAACATTAGGGCTATTTCTACACATTCATGGTTGAATGCAATTATTAAAAGTTCCATTTCCACAAAGTGAGCCTTGTTAAACGTTCTATAAAAAAGTGGGCTATATTATTTTTTTTAAAGTTCACATCCCCAATGGGAACGTATACGTATACGTGAAAGGCAAACATTATTCATGTACGTGGTACCGACAGGTACCCAACATTTTTTGTTTATTTATCTTTTCCCGCGACGGCTTCCATGCATGCAAGTTTGCGGTTACTGCCGACTGGAGTGCCAAGTGGGTACTGCAATCCATCAGTCTTTTACCACAGCAACGCAAAATAAGCACTCGGGTCGGTCGCGGGACGTTTGGGTAAAGGATTTAGGTACATGCAAACCCTGCTCTCCGGTACTTCCACTTATTTTATTTATTATCATTCCACTGGCCCATCTGCTATGCATCCGAGAGAAGGACCGCTGTCAGCCACTGCACGTTCCCCGCGCGCGGAAAGCGTTCATCTTCCCGGAAACTGCGGGCGAGTCTTCCGTGTAGTAGGGCCTCCTCGCTCTTCTCTCCCTCTCTTCGTACATACATCCCTTGGGGGGGGAGGGGGGTCCTCCTCGTTTTTCAGGCCTTCGCCGAACGGGGGCGCGATGGCCGGCGAAAGAGAAGAGCAATAAGCGGAGAGTTTTCGCAGCGTCTACTGCGAATGCAAAACGATCGATCCGGGAGGAGGAATCCCCTCCCCCATGCCAAACCGACCGCCGACTGTTCCGGCTCTCTCCCTCGTGTTCCGCGCATAACATGCACTGCCTCTGTTTAAGAGAATGTTTTATATCGCTGATGACCAAATGCAAATTAAAATTTTTATAAAATATTGTCCAAGAAAGTTTCTGTCAAATGAAAATGTCGAATGTGTTTTCAAATGTTCAATCGTTTATTGTTTTTTTTATTCCCCTGAATCAAAAGTGAACTGTTTTGTCGCAAAGGTTCTGTTTTAATGAAGATGTTCAATGTTATGTCCTGATTTCGTGTAACTGAAATAAGAAGTACGTTTTTTCACTGCTGACCGAATGTGAAGGGAACATGTCAAACATTGATGGTCGACCTAAAAGCTTCCGTTGATATGTTTAATTATTTTTGGATGTAATTTTCTGCGAATGATAGTAAATAAAATTCTACTATAAAAATTATGACTCTACGCTACACGTATTAGAGCGGGATTACGATCGACGATTCTTGACGTGACGGAAAAGGGACGGTGGTCTTCTGTTTTCCGTAGCCTCTCCGTCTAGAAGTGCATCAGCAGCATCACGAGTGACGAAGGTTTCAACCACGACTGTTGACGGTTTTCGCATACGGCGTTCAAAACACCGATTGCGAAGCACCTGTTTATTTTTTTACTTATATAAAAAGCTAAGATTCTCCGTCAGGCTCCGCCTGTTCGTAACACATCATGTCTCACGAGGTCTCCCTCAGCTTCATCTCCCTGTACTCTCATTTCATGTGGGCAAGAGAAACTTCTTTCAGCACATTCGGTCAACAGTTGTCTTTAAGTTTACAGCTTATTTCTCTCCGTTAAATTCATAACCTAAAAGGATATGATTTTTTTGTTTTTAAATATTCTACCGGTTAAGGTAGGTTTTACTGTATTTCAGAATGTCTCCTCCCGGTCTTCTACACTTTCAGCGGCCCATTTCGCTCTACTATGTCATTTTTCGCCTAAGCTTACTATCTACCCTTCTCCATCCCGCCCATGAAACCTATTCTCTTTCTTCCCCTTCCTAGCTTGCCCAACATCCTCCCCTCTATCACACTCTTCAGCAACCCATCGGGCCTCATTACTTCCTCCAGCTTTGCCGGTCTCGAATTTCATTAGACGTTTCCTTTCCTCGCCCACCATTTAAAGCACTTCCTCGTTAGTCTTCCTCCCTGATTTCCTAATCTTCTCCACCCTTCTCCACACCCACATCTCAAATGCCTGCAGCCTATTCTCGTCCTATTTTCTGAGGCTCCACGCTTCTGCCATATACAACATTACGCTCCAAATCAAGGTCTTCACCAGCTTCTTCTTCACATCCTTACCCATTGTCCCAGTCATCAACTCTCTTCTATCACTAAACGCCTCCTTAGTTAGCGCTATTCTCCTCCCTATGTGGTTATCCATGATAATTCGCTCCCATATTGGTAGTATTTACAGCAATACACCGGCAGAATTTATACCGGATCTGTGTACATATTTATTCATTTCATAAATACTACTTGCCATATTATTTGTTTATTTCATTACTAATTATTGGATTTATTTCTTCTCTTGCTCCATAAATAGCTATTAGACACAGTATTAACGAAAATAATGATGTTATTAATCTTTAATTATACACGTCGTTGTTGTCTCTTTGACTGATCGTTTTTTCTCCGGTAACTAATCAACAACTCTTAACCCTTGACAACCCTTTTGCTTTTTCTTTTAATTTAAATTAGCAATTGATTAATTCATAAACGTCAACACTAATCACGCAACAACACAAATTTATTTTACTTTTCCTCTAAAATGAGTCCTTTTTTGTAACCTCCGCTTTTCCCTATGAAGTATCATTAGAAAGGAGGTAAAAATATTTGTACACAGGTTTCAACTCGATTTATGCGGAGTGGGCTAGAAATTCCACGGGTAATTCCATCTACTTTTCAGTTACTTACTTTCCTCATTGCGTGAGCGAAACTCTCCTCCAGCACGCACTCTGATTTTTCCCAATGAACCAGTCTGAAGATTGTCTGAGTGGAGCTCTGGCGAGAGAGGACCACTCACGTATTTTTAATGGCATCCGTGAGGAATTTTTTAGCAAAAAGTAAACGAGAGGAAGAGGAAAAAAGTAATGCGCTTGCACGTATACATATTTTATCTCGCGGGTAGAGATACATATTAAAAAGCGAAATGAATCCCCTTAACAAGTCTGCTCATCTTCCCAGGCGCAAAGTACCCATTAAGGGACGAACGAAGCATTACCCGGCCGAACGAAAGGACGTCATGCCACTTCGGTGCACCTCACGCAAATGATCGTTCAGGATTGGATGATAACGACGGGTAATGAAGAACGAGAAATACTGTGCGCGTGGAGGATGGCTTCCCTGTTGATTAAGCCGCATGTCCGAATCCTTGAGGGTACTTGTCTGTCTGCTGAGTGGCACGCTGGAAAACGTGATCTGTCAGTCTGTGGTGTATTAACCCCTCGACGAGAATCTACCTGTAACTATTACCTAAGGCCGAAGTTCCCATCCTTTTTTCATCGATAAAACTCATAATCAAATTCCAACAATTACACGCCGCAAACGAGAATGACTTTCTATCTTTACTTTCTGCAAATTCTTTCTTGGTCACTGCGTGTCATCTCTGGAACACCCTGCCCAAAAACATAAAAAATTGTTCTTCTGTTGCTAGTTTTAAGATGAAATATTATAATATGTTACTTTCTGACCACTAAATGTTGTTATTATTTTGCATACTGTTGTAATTTTGCATATTGTTGTAATTAATGTAAATCCAGAAATGTATGCAGATGAATTTGTTATATGATATGATTTCCAAAAAAACTTTGCATTCAGTTTTGTAAAATGATATTAATTCATACTTAATTTTTTCATTATGTTACTGTCCAAATTGTTGATTTTGCTCTTTATGTTGCCCAAAAAAATGTAAATTGCTTTTGTTCTTAAGGGGTATATCCCCAGGACAATTAATAAATTATTCATTCATTCATTCATTCATTCAAGTGAATCGCAAAAAAATATTTTTAATTCAATCAGTTTTCACGTTCTTTTATTCTTATCGACCATGGTCACAACGTTATTTACCAATTGGAATCCAGAAATAAATGCTACATTCTCTCGGATGTGGGCCATGACAAGAAGGATAAAGGAACTAGACTTTGACAATAATTATTGTCCTGCATACTTAAGAGAGAAAAATCATGAACAGAACGACGGAAAACCCGAACTGCATAGGGAGGAAAGATCACGAATAACAAGGTGATAACAACGTAGAAATATACGATATGTCAGAAATTAGAACGTTAGGATAAGTACTGTCTAAAACCATACCAATCAGCTGGTAAAATATTCAAATGAACGAAAAAATTGAAGATTGGATGAGTCCGTCGACAGAACTAAAGAAGCCCTTTCCAAAAAATTGTCAATTATTTTAAGGAAATGTGTCTAGGAGAATATTTATTTCATACAAAATTTTGTTTATTGATACCTCCTTGGTTGCTCCGGCTTCGTGATGTGAGAGGCGAATCTTTAAATGATATAAATTGAATTTTGTCGATAATCTATGTGTATGTTACCACATGGGATATAGCCAACGTGAAACATTTCTAAACTAATAGTGATAATTTCACGCATTAACAATGACAATAACAACGATATATCAGTAGAAAATACCAACTATGTGGTCGTAGTAGTGTTGAAATTTGTAGTACTAATAAAAAACTCTGAGGATTGAAACATAGTTGGTCATTAGTAATTCAATAGTGGGCTTCCACAAGGTGATGCCTGAATGGATTTAATTCGCGATAGTTTCACCAACATAATAACCCTAAGTGATACATCATTTCACGTACCACTCGCCAAAGAAAACAGAAAATCGTTTATATTTTTTCGGCACTTGTAGCTGCACACCCACCTTAATTCAATATTTTTCGCGTACCTCTGAACCAATTAATTCCAATCTAAGATTGCTCGTTTAGCCAAGGACACGGGAGGGGAAAATAATGGGCTCGCTAGGCTGTGATGAGTAAGCAACATGAGCACCCCTTAATATGCACTAAAATGCGACAGAGAACGTGATACGCTGAATGTTATTTTAAACAATACGGTAAAACAGCGTAGCTGAAAATATTTCTTTAGGTCCGGATGTAAGATTCTTCGAGAATTTCACTAGAAAAATGCAAAACTTCCTTTCAATCTTGGTTATGACGAGCTATCATAGAAAGGAAGCGTAAATGCCAGGCGCTAATGGCACAAACTACGTACTCCGGCTGAAGGCGCAGTCGTTTTTCGGCGGACTTGGACGTGCGTTCCCGTAAAAGTGAAAGGTCGGCCCCTCGCATCGCTGGAGCACTCTCGCCCCCGCGAAGCACTCATTTCGTGCACGGATAGTGACTTTATCGAAGTGGCCCTTCCCAGTTTCGCCTTGCCTTTCACCCGCCATAGCCTTCTCCCTCCTCTCGTCGGCATCGTTAGCTTTCAGGTATTAGCAAGAGTCGGGAGAGTTTGAATTCAGGGTTAAGCAGCGGTTAAGGATACGTATCCAGGGACGAGGACGCGAACAAAAATGCGACGACCTCTTGAAGGCCTGTTCACGAAAACGTAAAGGCAAAAGACTCGGATACAGAGGGGTAGCCACGTCCACACACGGCGGCACATTATCAGGGCAGATTTGGCGTTCTAAATAATTAAGAACGTTTTTTTTTAACAATGCCGACAGTGAGAGACATTGTTAAAACCATCCAGTCAGCAATCACAATCAAAGGCAGATAGTGTATGAAAAACCATTTCATATCATCTGTGCACAAACAATGAAATAGATTTAGGTGGTGACATAAAGGGTACTCGGTATGAAAAAGCAAGAAAGTACATCTTCAATGGTGCTTTTTGATCTCTGAATAAAAAAACTTAAATATTTCTCCAATAGCCATGAGAAAAAAATCGGCCTGAACCGGGAAACGAACCACGGACCTTCATTTTGCCGGACCGATGCGCAGACCACTAAAGCTATCCAGGCTTCCTAATTCCCATGGCAATTTTGGTGGACACAAAGCAACTAGATCTTAGGCCCTTGCGGTCCATCAAAGATGGCAACGCAAAGGAGAAGATGGCTTCAAAGAAGCCAAAACCAAGATACAGTATCCTTCACCAGCACTTATGCCGTGCTTAGCTATTTGAAAACATTCAAACATAGCAGGTGAATGGTTCGTTTCCCGGTCCAGGCCGAATTTTTCTCATTGCAATTTCTTCAAAAAATTCACCTGCTATATTTCATTAATTTCTCCAATACTTGAGGGCGAAATGAAAACTAAAAAGGTCTGATATTTATAACGTATTTTCAAAAGGATTGATGGTAAATGACAGACCTTCACGGGAGACTCATTAACTTGGATACTATACCTAGCTCTGAAGTCCATTCTCAATACTTCAAACCTACATTAATCTTTAAACATAGATAAAATCTTTAAAAACATAACCATGATTCACGATACGGTACGAAGAGGGAGGCAGGGCAGATAAAGAAAGAGAATGTGTATTATGAATCCGGGTAGAACGTACGCCGAGGCGAAGAATGAAATAGCATAGGCAGATAGGGTCCTGCAAAAATTTACATTCTAGAGGATTTTTACTCATTTCCATTTTAATTAGGCATAACCAATGTAATACTCTAATGAATGAATTCAACTCGAGAATCAACTCAACCCGAGAAAAAAATACTTCTATGAGCATTTATCACACCACCAAGCGGTTTCTGGTCGCTGGGTGTTTTTCCTCCAGCGTTCACGACGAAGCATCGATTGAGTATCCAGTTCCATGGTGACTGCCAAGATGTGCGCCCAAGGTTAAAGGATAAAAATGAAGCATCCTCTACGTGAGAAATCATCCTCGACCGGTTTTCATTCATTCACAAGTATTCTACCGGTTCAAGGGGATTTTGTTTGATAGCCATTCATCCTCTATCCGATTTTCCACATTTCAGAACCAAGTCTTAACTGTAATATATCCTTTTTCCGCCTCCGTAAACGATCAACCCTTTTTCGCCCCGTCCATAAAATTTATCTACTTCCTTCCCCGCAAGCTCAAAATTTTCCCCTCTATCAAACTCTGGAGTAATCCACCACCCCTTATCACTTTCTCCAGCCACCAACCCTGTCTACCCCTGATTTTATTCAGAATTTTCCCCTTTTCCTCAAATCGGCAGATATCCATAGTAATAGTAATGACTCAGCGCCATACAAGTTATAGAGTCCCAGTAAAGGCATATTATTTTTCTCTAGAAGTAATTTGGGAGGCCGGAAAATGATTTTACCAGTGGAAATCACAAACGTGGAGAAGAAGAAGAAGAATCGAGAAAAATTTCACCGATCGATTCCGAGATTTCGATTGGATTGGATATTTGGGGAGGCGACCGAAGGCTAAGGTCATTTGCGCCAAAGGGGATAGGGAATGGAGGAAGGGTGGATAGAAACCCGGCGTCGGCATTAGCCTGCTCTTAACGAAGGGCGCCAAGGGGACCTCGGCTTAGCGTCTCATCCGACAGATGGAGTACTCTACTTTAACCCTTTGCGTGCGGCATGACGTCACGTCACGTCATGGTTGTCTTTACGCTGGTACTGACGACGTGATATCACGTCATGGGTACCGTTAGTGTTCCAGCTGTTACAAGGGGGCCTATTGGAAGCTCCCTAGAGAAATCTCGAACACTCACGGTACCCATGACGTGATATAACGTCATCAGTACCTGCATAAAGACAACCATGACGTGATATCACGTCATGTAGCACTCAAAGGGTTAAGTGTCATCCACGAGACACTCAAGTAGGGATCGGGTTTCCTCTGAAAAACATCCGTCTCTGCAGGGATTTGAACCCTGGCCGCCCGTTTGGTAGGCGGGTACTCTATCCACCACACCAACCCGATCCCCCTCCGAGATTTCGACCGAGCAAATTCGATCCGCGAAGCACTTGAGAGAGAGAGAGAGATATAGCGGAAAGAGAGGAAGAAACAATGAAAAAAAACCAAACAACCCGGCTCTCTCTTCCTCTCTCTTCTCCCTCGAGAGCCTCATATTGCCCCAGCACGCACATGCATGTTCCAGACCGTCTCGAGACCAGTACACAGACGCGAGATGGCACCACAGTATACCCCATATGGAGAAGGGGAGAGGGGAGGTGTGCACGGACAAGCGTGTGTAAGAGAGGGTAACCCAGGGTTACGGGGAGGAGGGGGTGAGGAGAGAAGGGAAGAAGTGGGAGGGAGAAAAGCAGGCAGTTTCGAATCCGAAGACCGCCCGCTCTCTCCGAATAAGGGGAGCGGGAACGACTTACGAGGAAGACGGGTAGGGCGAAGGAGTGCAGGGTGTTGCCCGCGGTACAGCCGCTCGTCTGGGGAGAGAAGGGAGAAGAGATATTCGGACTTCATAAAAAAGTTCAAATGAAAAATCTGAGGGAATGCGGTCGGCCAAGACTGGCAGGCTGGCGGCGGTGGTGTATGGACCCAAGAGTGGGAGGGGTGGGGGGGGGGGGCGGAGAGCTTGTGAGAGTAGAATGAAGAATAGGTCCGAAACGAGGAGCATAGCAGGGGGTGAGGAGAGTAAAGGGAAGGGAAGAAGTTGAGCAGGGGTTGAAAAGGGGAGAAAGAGAAATTCCTACTGGGGGAGTGAAGACGGGTCGGAGTAAGGGGGGGGGGAGGAAGAAGGAAACCGTATTACGGGAAGGGGGTTAAGAAATAAAAAAAGAGGACATTACAATTCGTTCGGCAGGCGGGCAATGGAGGGAAAAAGGATAGGAAAGAAGATGGGTTGGGGTTGAAGGAGGAGATCATTGAGAGGGAATGATGCAAGACGGTTGAGGGGGAGTCGGCTTTAACTACACCCCGAAAGCGTACCCTTGGAAGCGCTCATCCCCACCCCTCCCACCCTTGCCTCACTCTTCGTGAAATATGGACATCGCGCCGGTCGACAAAGAGCTTGAAGGTGATGGTGCATGCACCCGCGTCGATAAACGGTGGGGGATCGGCGGCCGGAGAGAAGAAAAGGGGCGAAAATGGGACCGGATGAAGAGTAAAACTTCCCTTCAAGTGTCGAAGCGACGGTAGACGGTAGGCTTGTGCGATGAACGAATTTGCCCATCGAGGGCCGATGAAAAAAAGTCATCGAGATGATTCGGTTTCGATGATTGTCATTCGACGACGATGAGTCAACGAATTCATCGCCGTCGATGAGTCGATAAATTCATCGCCGTCGTGAGCTAATGAACTCACCGACCTCGATAAGTCGATGAATTGATTCATCGCCGGCGGAAAGATAGGGATAGACATGGGCGGGCGACGAAACACAAATAACTATCATCAAACGGGGATGGATTCATTGACTCATCTACATCGGTGAATTCATCGACTCATTGACGTCAGTTTATTTATCAACTCATCGACGTCAGTTAATGCATCGACTCATCGACGACAGTTAATTCATCGACTTATCGACGTCGGTGAGTCCGTGGACTCATTGGCGTCGATGATCGATGACATTCATCGTCATCGACGCGGTACATCGCAACGCGTTGACTAAAATCATCGTCGATGAATTCGATGATTCGACTCAGCGCACAAGCCTAGTAGACGGGGCGAGGAGTTGAAAATTGCATCGCGACGCAGGTCGAATATTGCTAGACATGGTACGCATCGGATTCGGGAATCGAAAGATCATCACTTAGGCCGTCTTTCAATATATTTACGGGGAATAATTAAGTTCATCTTTTCCTTTGAAATGTTAAGCACATTCCAATAAGTCACATCTGAGACAAGGGAGTTTTTCAGATAATAATTCCAAAACTAGAAAGAGTACAAAGTACAATTAAACACGCGAAATACAAAGGAAACAGCACAGTAAAAAGAAAAAATCAAAACGTCTAACATTTGAACTGAAAAGGACTCGTCGGTATATTTAAAAGTCGCAGAAATAAAATCAAAAGAACAGACGGACTACATCAACTACCATTATTTTAATCAGTTTACTGCGCAATGCATATTAGTGATAACTTACCCTGTGCCACACACCCTTGAGGTAGACCGCAGGGTATTTTGCAGATGTGGAATTGAACGAGTTTTGTGGTCGGCGGACCTCAACCTTTATTAAGCTCCCCACCGCTATCCTCGAGTGCTTACCTGGAAAGAGGAAAAGGAAAAATTATAATTTATAGTTTTACTTTTAGAATTAAATTTAGACGTCTGAGAGAGGGAAATAAGTAAAAAAATAGTTGCATTTCATATATTTTTATCAGAAAATATGCCTATAAATGGTGCACAGAAGTCGTGATGCACAGCATGTTTAATAAAATGCATGCAACATATCGTGTGCTATCCCATAGTGGGAGGTATAACATATTGGATGACGTCATATGAAATTAAAATCGTATAGCGTCGAGAACTACATCACACAGCAATGTATGGCTTGGTCAAGCGGCTGAACATCGATTTTCGAATAAACACGACATAATCAGGCGTAACTTTAAGGATTTTTTTAGCCTTAACCATTTTTAGTGAGGCAATATACCGGTCATGGTAGATTTAAACGAAATAGAGGAAATGGAATGTTGTTACTTTCAAAAGCAGACCCCTCTCTCCTCAAACAATTGCTTTCTTCATGTCAGTGTATGTCCTACCTGTTTCCACACCGTCCATTTAAGTTTTTCTCTGTCTTCCTCATATGTAATGACGAATAATAAACTCCCGCCTTTTTCACAAATTATCTAATAGAGTAATACAGCTTAAAGGTGACGCCCGCGCTGTAGCCATCAAAATTGATTACTTAATTAAATTTACTCAATGTAAACTTCCAGTTACAGTCAAATCGTATTAAAACTCGTGGAAAAACCTTCAGATTTTCACAGTTTACGGCCTCTATCTCCCTCTATTTCTGTCTTAATCTCCGCGTACGTCCAAACCTTCTTCTAACCGTCCATAAAACCTATTCTCTCTTTTCCTCTTCTTCGCTTGCCCATCATAAGTGCAATGTATGTTAATATCCTCATGATGGTTAATTGCCTTATGGAAAAAGAAACAAATGAATGAAGCGTGTCGAAAATTATACACCGCAATTTAACACTGCTCTTTACAGATAATGAGAGGGAGAAGAGAGTAGGTACGCGATGATAAAGCGCAGAAGATGCAACCACGAAATTACCGAAGCGCGGAAAAAGACCGTGAAAGTTTTTTTTATGAAGATTATGATCCCTTCGAGTGAAAAAAAAATGAAGCGTTTTCGGGATCGGGTATAAGGACGCAATATGCAGCCTCCCGAGTGCTCCACGCGCGACCGTGAAACACGGGCGCGAGAGGTGTTTTTTCAAAAAACGCGTTTGGGTTCATTTTTTTACGACTACCACGCCCATTATGAACACCGAGAGCCGTGAATCGGTTGCTTTTGCGAATCCGAATTTGCTTGATGTCATCGGGGAGGGCGAGGAATGGGCGCGGGAAAGATAGATACCCAAAACGACATTCCCATCCCCACGACGCCCCGACGGGTTCCGACTGGGAAGGGCGAGAGTCGATCTCGATCGAGAATTTGCCCACCCAGCCGCCTGATCTACTACACCCACAAATCACACTCCGCGCCGATTCAGGGACGTGCGGCAGGGGGTCGAGAGTCAGGAAATGGAGAAATGTGAATTATAAGAAGGAAAGGATTAGAAGAGAATAATCGTTTATTTAACTCTGGGACAGGTCCTTTAGAGCAAGAATACAAAAATAATATAATAATATTGCAGCGAGGTTATGAACAAATTAACATACTATTTAATTCAAATAAAAAAATGAATGGAGCTTAAAATATGCAATGCATAAAAAAAGACAAAAACTGCCATTCTCATTGAAAAACAATAATTTTACATGTTAATCAGCTGAACTCGGAGACAGGTAAAAATACAATCAATATATAAATATATGGTACGAGATAAAAAAACATAAACAGACCATGAGAAAAAAAACATTTTTTGTTTAATAAAAAAATATGAAATAATAATAATAATAAAAGAAAATTGGCAATGCGAACTGAGTCCTGACCAGGCTAAACTATTCTGGAAAACGTTCATTTAATATAATTTCACACAATTTAGATTTAAAAATTTCCATCGAGCGAGATCTCCTCGTATCAATTGGAATGGAATTCCATAGTTGTGAGGCGGCCACGACAAACGACTTATGAAATGTATTAGTTCGGTGAGTCGGAAGTTGAAGGTAACTTGGTTCTGTTATAGTAACCGTAGTATGATAGGAAGTTCTTTTAGAAAACATATCAATTAGGTAATACGGTTAGGATGAGAGTGAACTTCATGTTGACGAAGAGTCATAGCGTCCCGCTGTTTTGTTATTGCTACTAATTACGTATGGAATCATGGGCGTAGCCATGGGGAGGCAGAGAGAAGCTGCCTCCCCTATCCCTCCTGGGAAAGACGTTTCTATCCAAATCTGATGCACGGAGTCAGAAGGGATCATGTCTGCCCCCCCCCCCCCTTACATAAATCAACAGCTATGGATGGGTGCCCTGCACCCCGCCTGACATAAACCATGCCTACGCCCAAGCATGAAATCTAGGAGCTTTTAAACCTATCAGTTGGGAGGCGAAAGATACTGATTTTGAACTCTTTTGAACCACTGAACCATTTCAAATCTCACAGCAAGTATTTAAAACCTTGTAATGGGTATCATAACCATCACTCTTGGGTTGGCAGCCCTTGTAGTATTAACAATGCCATGGCAACGAGGAGTTTGTTCAAAAAGGGAAAGAACGCGAGGGGGAGAGTGTCGAGCCAGGAGGTAAAAAGTGAGTGTTAGTGAAATTTTGCGGAAGGAAGTGTGGGACGGTGTTGAGTGAGTGAGTTGAATGTAAGACGGTGCTAAAGAAAGTGTGTATTACTAAATATTAAAAAAAAGGGAGAAAAACGGGTGTTACATCATAAATAAAACGAATGTTACAACCTGCATGAACTTGCCTCAGGGTAACGTTGTGCTTTCCTAACCAATTAAAGAAAAACAATGCACATAACCACTTGAGTAAACATTTGGTACTCTTAAAAATGACATCTTTCGACGGGAGACGTAAAGAAAAATACAATCCAAATTTAGGCAGGGTCTCGTTGCCGTTGTTTGTATAGCAAGGCATCCATTAAACCAATCAGGGACTCGGTCAGGAACGTGATCTCCACTTACTTGGAGGGATTAAAAAAATATCTCTCACTTAAACTGGCGACGACTTTTCTTCCCTGCTTTAACGATGGCAAACAAAAATAAAAAACAAAGACGAAACTCGGATATCAATTAGGAAGAAAATTTTAACTTGAATTCCACGAGAAAGTTAAAGCTACGAGTCAAAAAAAACGAATAGAAAAGGAACCGTGACACGTCTATGTACTTCGTAGTTTGGCTGAGATACAAGCGGAGATTCTCTCCAAAACTGAGGTGTTTTGCTGATTTTTGGACAAGGTCGTTATGTATTAAGGTAATTACCTTATTATGCTGGTTAAAATGTAGATGGGAAACCAATATTCTCAAGGTTTACACTGGATCAGGTTACTCTATAGTACAAACGATTTCTACACTGGTTTCAGCCAGAAAAAGCTACTTCTATTCATCCCATCCAAAAAAATCTATCCTCTTTCTCCCCCTTCCCTGCTTCACAATATCCGCTGGATTAAATCAATTAAAATTTATCCAAAAGTAAAGAAATACAAAAAAATACGATGACACGTCAAGGATGAACAGAGCAAAGACGGCATTCTACAAGAAGGAGAATCTGCTGACAGCTGGTGTCACAAGCGTTGAAGTTAAAAAGCACCTAGCCAAAATATTTTCAAAGAAATACGGATTTTGGCGCGCAGTAACTTGAACTTAACCAACCGCTAATGCCCACACAATTGTGCAAAATTACTGCGGTAAAACATACCGTTCGCCTGGACAGAGATTCCTAGTTTCCACACCCTTGCAGACGGAATAAGCAAATGTAACACCAACAAAAAATCAATGCATGAAATACACACGAAATGATAATGACAACAAAAGGTTAATTTATATATAGCTGCAAAGTTAAAAAATAAATAAACAATAAGAAAATACAAATAAATATATAATAAAAAGGTAAAAATAAAAAAAATAAATGAATAAAATAAAAAATTATTTAAAATAATAACACTAGATTAATCATAAAAAGTAAATCAATGATTAAAACGTGAGTCTTAATAAACGAAGTTATATAAAGAAAATTTACATGCAATTACCAAAAGTAAGTTTAAGCGGCATTGAAAGTGTATTAGAAAAATAAATAGATCAACAAAACAAACTGATTTTAAGAAAGTACACATTCTTAATAGAAAATGAAGGAAGCCAAGCCAAGTAAATGTTGCCGAAGTAAAAACTAAGTCGGAAAGAAGCCGCCGGCAAAAAGATAACTATAGGACGTAGAGGGGGCAAAACGTTAGGCTCACATTACGCAAAAAAACTGCTCATTGAAAAGCAATAACGGAAGGAATGAATGGAAGGAATTTCAGGAAAAGTCCAAGAGTGTTATGCATTGGAAAAATAGTAAAGGATGTCAAAGTAAAGAACTGTGGACGAATTACGCTGACGGCAGGGAGGAGACTTGAGTGGATAGCTGCTGCAAACCAATCCTCGGATTGATGGCATAAAGGTACTTCGTTCCCACATTCCCGTTTCCCTCCAGCGTGCTACGTAAGTAATTAAACAGTTCCACTTGCTCTAGTTCGCGTCCTCCAAATTTAATCACAAACTTCGTACAGAATCTCAATACTTTCGTTTTCTCATGATTTATCTTCATTCCGAATGTCCCGCACTACATTTCTAAAGCATCTACCAAAGCTTGTAGTCTCTTCGAGGATCCACTAACCAATGCCTGATCGTCCGCGAATCTAACCGATTTTATAAGATGTCCTCCCACTTTCACTCCAACCTCAAGTTCTTTTAATGCCTGTCTTACCATTTCCTCAGCATAAATGTTGAAAAGCAATGGCGACAACGGACATCCTTGCCTTAACCCGCGGCCTAGAGTTGCCCACCCTGATTCACCATCAGCCACCCTCACTTGCGCCCTTTGCGTCATATATAAGTTTCGAATTAGTCTCCTGTCACGGCAATCTATTCCCATTTTCCTTAGTTCCTCCGTTGGCAATGTATTCCTATTAGCTCTGTGGAAAGCCTTTTCAAAAATCAATGAAGCATGCGAAAACGTCCTGATTATACTCCACGTTTCTACGAATTGGAAAAATAGTAAAGGATGTCAAAGTAAAGAACTGCGGATGGATGACGCTGTCGGTAGAGAGGAGACTAGAGAGGAGAATCTGCAGAAAACCAATCCTCGGATTGATGACATGAAGGCACTTCGTTCCCATATGCATTGCTCTCCAGGATTCATCGTTCATCTTTTTCACGGTCGTCGCAGAAGATTCGCGTTCACCCATCCATCCTCCTCCGAACCCTTGAGCCGCTCTCCCGAAATCAATCTTTCACGACTTCTGGACACGCCGTGCCCGGCACGGTCCCACAATTTCCTATCCCCTCCATAGGACCCCTCCCCTTCCTTCCTCCTCCCGCCTCCCCGCATCGTTCATCCTCTTCCTCCGCCTCCACGGCGAGGGATAGAAAAGCGAAAGGGATGCTCTGCCGCGCGGGCCAAACATGATTTCAGGAACGACCGAATTCGATTTTCACAGAGAGAGAGCGAGAGAGGAGCACTCACAGAAATATTTTCGCCTCCCCGCGCCCGGCGGATTGCAGGGAGGAGAGCGCGGTCATTTTTTTCCCACATCCGTCACGGTGATCATTTAGAGCCACGTCTCCTCGCATTTCCACGGCTAAGGAGAAAGATGGCTCCTCCTCCTCGTTTCAAGATGCTTCATTTTTCTCCTACTACTTTATTCTCAAAACCTCAGCGGTCGCCATGAACCTGAATACTCGCTACATCGTGAGCGCGAAAAGAAACAGATCCAACAAGACACCGCTTCATGGTGAAAAATTTCCCAAAAATAAAAGGGAATTTTCTTCCAGGGTGGGTGAGTACTTCAGATGAATTGATTTATCAGGGTATGAAAAGAGTCTACTTCATTGGTTTGGCCATGTTGAGAGAATGAATGGGAGTCGAATAACGAAACAGATATATAAGAGTAGAATGAATGGTGCGAGAGGTAGTGGTAGGCCGAGAAAGTTGTGGTTGAATGTGGTTGAGGAAATTCTTAGGAGGAGGAATATTAAGAGTCTTAAAAACAGGAGGGCGTGCATGAAGCAGTGTATGGGGGTAAATGAGGCAAAAGAGGTTTGCAAGGATAGGTCAGCATGGAGGAAATTATTGAAGCAGAGTTAGGTGTACAAATATGTATTTATCCGTGAAACTTAGTGACTGTGCCTACTCCGGAAGGGAACGGCGTGATTGGTTTGTATGTATGTATACATCGGTTGTTTGGCTTACATGAGAAAAAGGCCTTTGGCTCACAAAGAGAAAAAGGCCTCTAGATTTCTTCTACTCTAATATGGTGGGTGGTGCTGAGTGGGTTGGAGACTTGGTCATTGCGAAGGAAGGATGTTCGTAAATTTGAGGCGTTAGGGATGTGGATGAGGAGCAGGATGGAGAGGATGAGTTGTGTGGTGAGAAAGACAAACGAGGAGGAATTGGATACGGTTGGAGAGGTGAGGAAGCTAATGGCGGAAATGCGGACGAGGCTGAAAAGATGGATGGGGAATGCTCTGAAAAGAGAAGGAATACTGAAAAGGATATCAGAGGGGAGACCAATATGGAAGGGTGGAAGAGGAATGAAAGAAATAAGGATTCTGGACGAAATAAGAAACGGGAGACGACATGAGGATTTTAAGAGGGATCTAACGGCGGATCACGCATGGGAGGGAAAGCAGAACGATATACCAGAAATTAGGTCGTAAGAATAAGTACTGTCCAAAAACTACCAATCAGCTGGTAGAATACTGAATACATGGTGTGGGTGTGGAGTAGGATGAAGAAGGTTATATGGACGGAAAGGTAGACTAACGAGGGAGTGTTTAAAATGGTGGGCGAAGAAAGGAAACTTCTTGAGGAAATTCCAGATTGGCAGAGTAGGTGGCTGGAGAATGCAATAATGTAATGATGGGTTACTTAAGAGTGTGACAGAGGGAAAGATGCTGAACAAGCGGGGAAGAGGAAGAAAGAGAATATGTTTCATTGACAGGATAAAAAAGGGTAGATCGCATCCTGAAGCGAAAAAGGATATATTAGAGCAAGATAGGCCCCTTAAAGTGTAGAGAACCGGGAGAAGATTCTCTGGCATTCAACAAAACCTACATTACCTGTAGAATACTTAGGAAAAAACAGAATTTTTCTCGCGCAGGGCTCTATCTACCCACAAAATATCTCTCTTTATTTCTGCAAACGTCCTATTTCCTCACTCTATCCCGCCCCCAAAACCTATTCTCTATCCACCCCACCCGCCCTGACCCAACATTTTCCCCTCTATCTCAGCCCTTACCATGCCTAACCTCATTCTTGCCTCATTCAATTATTTACTCCACCTCCTAACTTTCTCCTGAAGCTATCATTTCTCACACCCCATACCATTCATGTCCTAGTTCTTCCTGCATTCCATTAACCGCACTTGCAGCATTCTCCTATGTAATTGTAAAATAAGCTTACTCCTATTGTGAGTGACAAGTGATGCTCAAGTGTAAATATTATCGTATTTGAATTTTTACAAAGTTTTAAAACCCTTTTACTTATGAAGTGGATAAACTGCAGGCTAACTTCCAAAGAGTTATTTCTTTAACTAACGCGGAAAAAAATTAATTACTGTTACCCAAGTCTAATACGACGATATTTCAAAGGTGTATTCTCTTATTATGGATAAAATAATCAATTTTCCCCGAAGATATCAAAAACGCAAAAAAGTTTTGCATGAGGTAAAAAAAATTGTTATTGGGCATCAATGACATTGATTTTTTATTCATTAATCTGCATGTAATTTGTCTCGAGTAAAACAGAAATTGATTCATATGTATTTATATTAGATCCAATCTATGCAGGTTATTTGGTACACGTGATATAAAACTTTTCTTTAGTACCTTGAATGTAATTTGTCTTAGACTATACAGAAATTGATTTATGTGCATTCCAATCGGTCAAAGATTAGATGCTTACCATGTATGTAATCAGTTAAGTATTTATATGTACTCGGCAGTCTACATATTATCACTGTGTGTCATTATTGCATGGTTAAACAGACGATAGATTCACAACACGTGCGCTTTAGGGGCTACTTCTTAATGCTTCATATTCTGTAACCATTATTCCTATTTCGTAAAAAATACTTTTTGGAAGCAATTACATTCGTTTATTTTTTTAATTAATTACATTCCTATTAATTACTCAGAGGAATCCAAGATAATGGATTATACTATTTTCAAATTACAGCGACGACTGAATCTTCTTTGTTACTTTATTTTACTTCGACATGTTTTCCTTGCTCTCAGTTGGATAGATGTTCTCTCTTGGAGACACACGCGTAAAACGTACGTGAGGAGTGTAAATGCCACTGGAACGCCAAGAGTATACACAAGCATGTCTTGGCGGCTTGATATGTGGATTCGCTACTCTGCAGGAAGCCACACACGCCCCTATGAATCAGCCGTAGCGGCGAGACGAGGTGAATAATTTAAGGGCCGCCGACAAGGGAGCGAATACATCAGTAAAGGTCACCAGGGAACAGTGGATGCCGGGAGCGTTAGCTCTAGGCTTATCTCACTCTCCTCGCAAACTTAAGCAATTATAAACTGCTAAATGTTACCAAACTTTTTTATTAAAGTTCATTCGAGTCTCCTACACCAGCTGATTGTCATTTTTTTCGACAGTCCTTATTCTAGTGTCATAATTTCAGACGATTCGTCCCGTTTTCCCTCCAATGCGTGATCATCAATTCCACCCTCTTTTAGAAATGCAGTGTGGGATATTCGGAATGATGATAAATCATAAGAAAACAAAAGCAATGAGATTCCCTTGGACAAAGAAAGCGAGGCTTGTGATTAAAGTTTGGAGGACAGCAACTCGAGCAAGTAGAACAGTTTAATTACTTAGGTAGCACGCTAGAGTAAAACGGGCATAGTAGCAAAGACATACGGAAGAGAATAGTGCTAACTAAGGAGGCGATTAGTAATAGAAGTAGGAGTAGATTTAGGAATAGGAGTAGATGATAGGGACATTGGGTAAGGATCTAAAGAAGAGGCTGGTGAAGAGTTTGATATGGAGTGTAGCGTTGTATGGGCAGAAACGTGGACCCTGAGAAAGGAGGACGGAAATTGGCTGCAGGCATTTGAGATATGGGTGTGGAAAAGGATGGAGAAGGTTAGGTGGGCGGAAAGGAAGACTAGCGAGGAAGTGCTTGAAATGGTGGACGAAGAAAAGAAACATCGAAAATAAATTCGAGATAGGCAGAGTAGGTGGCTGGAGGATGTGATAATGTAATGATGCAATGTAATGATGGGTTGCTTTCGTGTGTGATAGAGGGAAGGATGTTGGGCAAGCGGGGAAGGAGAAGAATGAAAGCAGGTTTCACGGACAGGATAAAGAAGGGTAGATCGCATTCTGAGGTGAAAAAGGATATACTAAAGGGGAGATAGGCCCCTGAATGTATGGAAAACCGGGAGGAGGTTCTTTGACATTAAACAAAACCTATCTTTACCGGTAGAGTTCATTTAAAAAAAAACAGAAGTCCTCATATCATCTTCCACTTTCTTATTTCTTCCAGGTTCCCTAACCTCTTACTTCCTTTTCCTCTTTTTCCCAGTTTTCTCCCCTATATTACCCTTATAAACGTTCCCTCTCATGCCGTTATAACTCGAGGGTAACCTCTTCCCCGCTAATTCAATCAACCACGTCACTATTCTTTGAATGCAAAACGAAAATTGTGAAAAGAAAAAATCTAGTATGACACGTATGGATAAAATCAGTTTTCTTTAGCAAAAGCCTTCTTAAAGTTTTCTTCTAACTGATCGGTAGGCTTTAGAACAGTGCTTATTCTAACATCCTAACCATATCGTTCCGCAGACCATCTTAAACGTGATCCGCCATTGGATCCCTCTTAAATTCCCCACGTCGTTTTCCTCTTCTTATTTCATCCAAAATATCTAATTTCTTTCTCTTTCACGCTCCCCCTAGGTCACCACTCGATTGCCCTGTTCAATATTTCCTCTCATTTCATAATCTCCGCAATCCATCTCTTCCGCCTCCTTCGAATCTCTGCTACTGGCTTCCTCCCCTCTCTAACCATATCCAATACCTCCTCGTTTGTCCTTCTCCATCCTCTCCATCCTTCTCCACAACCCACACCTCAAACGCCTCAAGCCTACGTGCATCCTTCCATCGCAATGACAAGGTCTCCGAATTATACATCTCTAAGTTCTATACTAGAGTTATCACCAGGCTTTTCTTGACGTCTCTACTCAGAGCCCCCCCATCATCAATTCCCTCCTCTTTGAAAATGCTTTTATAGTCAAGGCAATTTGAAAATGTATGCGCCACTCCTGAGCAAATAACTCTCGTTAAAAAAATACAAAAAGACTTGGGATCCGGAATCCTTCGGGAACATGGGTGAAGGTAACACGCGCCAGCGCGCAATTTTTCCGTGGACTTTTTAAAAAAATTCCGCGTCATCGATTATCTTTAATGCAGCCGGCTGGATTTAAACCGCTGCGGAAAAATAAAAGAATTTCCCCCAAAGATACCCTAGAGGGCAAAAGAGGAGCATCCTTTCATTTGAGAGGAGGTATGGATCGATAATGAAACACACACTACGCTGGCGGAGGGAGGTTACAACAATGGTACGTACTTTCAACGGCCCTGGCACTGCTAATTTGGAGGTCAGAAGGGATGAAAGGCCACGATCATGTTCCTTCGGGAAGATGATGCTCGTGAAAATTTTCCCCATTTCAATTTTTTTTTAAATAACTAATGGAACCCACAAAGCTTTAGCGAAAAAAAAACTCGCACGTGTCGAATGGTCCAGCGTCGGGATTTCCGTGATAGGAGACCACTCAAGGGAATGTATCCCTTGAGGGATGCTGTAACGACGCTCCGCCCTTTAACAATGGGACTAGCGGAGAATTATTGGGCTCCTTCCACATAATGGGCTGAAGTTAGAGCAGATTGTAACAGATGAGTGCACACGAACGGCGATGAACATGTGAGAGGGGAGTGGGCCGTGATTTTGTTCGCATGTTCGCCTCAAATACAATGGCATTCTAGTCTAATTGAATTTCAACGCACACAAGAGCATGATTTTCAAATTGTTTACGACTACGGGCTGGGAGTGAATGGCAGATCTAAATAACTCCCAACAAGGTCGCGAGCGATGAAATTCCAGCGCACTCCATATAAATAATAATGCGCGATTAAAAAAAACAGTTCCTAGTTACGATACTAGGGATTTGTTCCAGCGCACTTGAGAACGCAAAAATCTCGCATTCCGATCGGTTCATCTTGAACGCTTAAAACCTCGCATTCGAGATAAAAAGCTAGAGGAGTGTTGGCGCGAGAAATATGAATGAATGGTTTCAAGTTGACGGTACTGCAACTCTACCTTAATCCCAATGTTTTGAAATCCAATCGTGAAATTGGCACTTGATGGAAGATGAATGGCATAGGAAAAGAGGCATTCATGCTGTTTTGAACCTGCTGAGTGCATCTCAACGCTGGAAAACGGCTGTGATAAAAGTCCTGCAAATGATGCCAAATTATTGAGAATCGCAACTCGGAGTGTCAAGTTTCTACAGACCCGCAGAACTAATGCAATTCACGATCAGCAAAGTTGCTTAAAAACCTCTGGATGAAAAAGGAACAGAAGCACATGAATAAAAGACTATAGGAGCTATATACACTATCTGCGTCGACTATGTGAACAAGAACTGGGGGGCTATTTCGTAAATTCGAAAACAGTTTCGTTCACGGATTTGGCAACGAATTCGAATTCGAACGCCTATCCGAAGTCGTGCCGAAAGTGCGCTTATGTGCGACCGCGTAAGCACTTTCGACTCGCCCGAATTCGATTCGAAAGACTTCCCGAAGTGACGCAGTAACTTGCCGAAGAGAGCCGAAGCAAATGATGACGTAACTGTTTTCAGCCAATGAAATTTCAGAGCCAGCGTGCGTCACCGCCTCTTTTGACATGGATCATAAATCACAGAAAGGTAAGCTACCTGTTCATTTATTTGTATTATGTGTCACTCCCGTTGTTGTTATTTGCCGTTAATTCTTTGGTTCGTGTCTTTGACTTTCATTGAATACTCTAGCGGGAAATTAATTGTTAATAAAGGGATCTATAGGCAAAGGTGGATTGAGAAGGAAGTGAGAATACCTTTTTAAGCAAAGTTAATACCCTACCAAAGAGTATACCTTTTTAAGTAAATATACTGCCGCGAAAAGCATTTTCTCATTAAGGTCATCTACCGGCAAAGATATATATTTTTTTTGCTTGCCGGACGATTCTGTTGGCCCCCGTATGTCCCCGGAATCCCGATAGGCTGCTGAGCCTGTCATCAGGTTTTCCAGGGACTGGACCAACAGAACTTGACACACATCCATGCCCTGGGTGGTGAAAAACCCACCCAGGCGGGACTCGAACCCGCGACCCTCGGATTAGCAGGCGAGGACTTTACCCCGCCGCCACCGGGGCCGCTTTTATTTATATTTAATTAATTATTAGTTTTATTTTTTATTTATATTTTTTTCCGTAGTATTATAAATAAATTATGTTATAAAAATTTAATTAATAATTTAATTAATTATATTTAACTAATATAATTAATATATTTAGATGAAAGTGATAATTCGTTATTTCTTCAATTTAGCATAGTCCTAATATCTCTTTATCCTATCCATTAAACGTGAGATTTCTTTCCCATCATCCAATACCTTTCCCCATATTGCTGAAAAATAATATTCCAGGACCCAGAGTTCCAGCATCCCTTGTGGAAAGGGTTGGATTGTGAAAGGAACAGGAAAATGCGAGTCCTAAAATCCCAAAAGAGCGAAAAGTATTAAAGGATCGTGTATAAATCACTGGATTGATATAACATGATGGCAAAGGAAGAGTTATATACGATGTTTGGGTAGAAACAAAAGAATTACGACATTCAAACCCTGGTGCCAAAAGCGGACTATGAAAATTTAATGGACGGACATGATAAGAAACGAAGAAGCGTAGAGTAGAACTGAAGAAGAAAACCGAACGCAGCAATATTTGAAATAAAAGTGTCAGATATTATTTGGGGCCATAAGGTGCGATAGACCACTTTTTGAGACACGACGTGAACATAACTGAAGGGAAAATGGTCGCGAAAACCCTTAAAACGGGCGGCTTTCGCCTCAATTTCACCGTTCGGACGAAGGAAAAACGGGGAGATTATGCACTGGCCAATTAAATTGGGATGTGAAACGGAAGAGATACTGGGGCATAAAGGAATTAGAATTAGGTAGAGTGGTGATATGAAGTCAAACAGTCTCAGGAATTAAGTACGGCATAAATCCGTTTGCTGGGGCCGCGGAAAATTTTTCCTGCTATCGATGCCCCGTGGAAGGGTCGAACCTCATTTAGCTTGACCCGAACTCAGAATCCGAGCGTCGGCGTCGAACCCTCAATGCGGGTTCTGACTGTGAAATAGTGCATACTGACCAGCCGCACTATATTTATAACTTTCGAAAGTTATAAATATAGTGCGGCAAAAATAAAACCAAAAATTATTATCTTATTTGTTTTGCACTAGTCACGCTGGCGAAAATTGTTTTTTAACTGCTGTTATACGATAAATATTAACCGTTTTACGTGCTTTACAAAACCAAGATGCATAAACGTACGTAACCACGTTACTCAACGAGAATTCCAGCAGTTCTTCGGGCAAAAACAAACGGCTATAACTTCTACTAGTTATCTTCTAAGTTTTTCGGCATTCAGCGACATATATAAGACATTTCCCGCGTCAGTTACGCGTAGAGGACATATGTTAAATTTAGGTTGAACCTTTTAAGTAAATTCGAAACCGATTTGTTCACAGATGACGTTAGATATATATTGAGAACCCCTGCGTATTATGCTAGGTTTGATCATATTAACAAAATTAGAGAGATAGATTGTCGTACCGATAGATTTAAAATGTCATTTTTCCCGCGTATCATAAGAGAGAACAATAGGCAGCGTAGCAAAGGGATAGGTAGGTGAAATATAGAGTAGTCTGTAGTGAATGATGCATGTAATAACAACCATTAATCCCTTTCTTATTATGTAGATACTAACCATGTGACCCTATTATCTTGCATGCCTTCATTAAATATCCTAGTTGCATGTCAATAGTGCATGTTTGGTGATCTTCACCCCCTGCCACACCCTCGTGGTGGCTCGCAGGGTATTACGTAGATGTAGATGTAGATGTATGCTAGACACTGTCCGTGTTTTTACGCGTACATCAAGATACGGATTTAAGCCTAAAATACTAATAAAGATCATTACAATAATCTACCGCTTTAAGGTAGTTTCCATTAACAGTTAAAGAAATACGAACAAATATCTACCCATGCTGTGCCCTATCCAAATATCCAGTATTTTTTACTTCATCTCAGCATATGTACTACCCTTCTTCATCCCATTAGTAAAACCTATTCCTTTTCCCCTCTTCCCTGCTAGTCCAGAGTCATTCCTTTCATCACGACCTGGGGCATCCAATCGCCCCTCATCATCCCTACATGTCACACACGCTGACTCAACGTCACGTTTGCTTTCCTAAAACGCCTTACCAATCACTTCCTCGTTTGTCATCCTTTCCAAACCTACAACTTGAACGCCTGCGGCCTATTTCTGTCCTGAGTCCTGAATGCAGAGCGAAAAAATTGTAAATACAAAAGGGAGAAATCATTTTTAAGAATTTTTGAAAAATCAGACTGGCACGAAAGGAGGTAGATGATTGTGGATATTCAAATGACCTTAACTGTGCTTCCACAAACAGATACATCGACTACTGTCGGTGCAAAAACTATGTAGACTTGAGTTAGAACACCGATTAGAATTGAGTTTGAGTGCATATTTTTGAAAAAGTATTCTACCGGTAAAGGTAGGTTTTGTTGAATTTCAAAGAATCTTCTCCTGGTTTTCTACACATTCAGGGGGCCTATCTCTCTCAAGCTCTCATAAGTCGCTTGTCTTTATTGTTATACCGGTTAAGGTGGGTTTTTTTGAATGTCAGAGAATCTCCTCCCAGTTTTCTACACATTCAGGGGCCTATCTCCCTCTAGTATATCCTTTTTCGCCTCGACATACGATCTACCCTTCTTCATCCCGCCCATGAAACCTATTCTCTTTCTTCCCCTACCCCGCTTGCCCAGCATCCTTCCCTCTATCACACCCTTCTACGATATATTATCACCATGACAACCAAAAAAGTACCCGCATTTCAGCGTTTTCTAACGGACCTCTCTCTTCATTACTTCATAACCCTTTGAGTGCAGCATGACGTGTTATCACGTCATGGTTGTCTTTCCGCTGGTGCTGAAGACGTCATATCACGTGATGGGTACTGTGAGTGTTCCAGCATTCATTGTGAGGCCTATTTAAAGCTTCTTAGCGATAGCTGGAACACTCACGTTACCCTTGACGTGATATGACGTCATCAGCACCAGCCCAAAGAAAACCATGACGTGATATCACGTCATGCCACACTCAAAGGGATAAAGAAGATACTTGACAGTCGATCGCCATTGAAGTTTCAAAGTGTTGGCTCATCATTTTCGATTGTAATTCTCCAATTATTACCCTTGAAAATAATTCAAAAAAAGTTTCTGTAAATTTCTTCACATAAATTTTTCTTTGTAATCGACCAAATAAACTAAACAGCTTGGTCTTGTTTAAAAGCTCCTTCCCGCAGCATTTCGAAAATATAGCCGACATTAGCCTACGTCAAGAAGTGAATTCTTAACCATCAAAGTATTTCAGCAGGCTCAGCGCCGAGTTACGGAGGTCATCATTGCCAGTCACGTGGAGAAACTCGCTGCGATGTTGCCGTTTGAGGGTTAAGGGATGAGTAAGTTTCCTGGGACCATAGAAGAGAATGAGTTTGTGGGCCAAGAGCATACTAACTGAGAGGAAAAATTGATTTAAGACGTTGGCCTTAAGGAACGGTAGAGGCATCAAGAGGAGAGTTTGGAGCGGAACGTGACTGCCGGGAGGTGCGACACAAACCACGATTGATTATCCGCGTAAAAACGACGCTGACAGACGTCTCGGCGCTTTAACAAACGCATCGCCTCGCTCACTCCGAACCTGCCACGCCCCTTTCTCCCTCCCTTTCTCTCCGCATCTCTCCATAATATCGACGCTCGCGATATTCCGACTTTATTTCACTCTCTCTCTCTCTCTCCCGCCCTCACAATCAATCCGCTACCATATCCTTCCCCCTCCCCGCTGGGGTTTCCCTCGAGAGATGAAGAAGGGAAAAAACGCACGCACTCACAAAACGATAGATCGGAGTTTCGCTGCATCGTCGTTGGACGTTTTCTCAGTCCCCACTCACAGAAATGGGGAGGAGGAGGAGAGAGAGGAGGAACAAAAGGAAAACTCCGGGCCCGGAAGAGAGAAAGCGGCAAAGCTGTTTCCGGAGGGAGGAGAGAGAAAGAGAGAGGGAGAGAGAGCAAGACGAGAGAAAAAGCGAAGCGATTAGATTTTCATTTTGTTTCCCGGACCCTCCGAAACTTCCCCTTGAGGGAACGCTCGCACTTGTGAACATTATAAAAAAAAGTAGTACCTACAGAAACACATTTGCAAATGTCCCTGCCACCCACACCCAAAGGCCGTTCGTTCCCTATCACCTTCTCCTCCCCTCCCTCCCTTCTTCTCTCCCTTCGCCAATCGCTTCTTGTATTTACACTTCAATATTTCATCTCCCGTTTTCGGGTGGAAATTGGGAGAAACTCCTTCCTACCCCTCCCCCCTCCCATCACTCCTTAACCCCCCCCCCCACTACCCCCCACCTCACACCCTCACCGCAATATGGCTCCGAAATTAATGCTCCCACGGATTCCAATCCGCGAGATTTCTCCGCCTCACTGCCTCTCTCCGCCTCCTCCGAACGTCCGGGCGACATTTCCCGGAGCCCGCCCCTGCCGCCGAACTCATCCCACCCCTTATAAAAGCTTGGCAACCCCCTCCGCTCACCCTCTCGACTCTCCTCCCTATCCCACTCCTCAGTGCGTCTCCTCACAACTTCCCCATCCCCTTCTATTCTCCTTCTATGCTCACCCCTCTATTTATAACCCTCGCAATACCTATTTATTTTGTATTTATAATCTATTTATTACCTATCTACACCTACTTATTGATTATTTATTCATATTTATTACCTATCTATCACCTATTTATTGATTATTAATTCATATTTATTACCTATTTATTTTCCATCCTAGACCACATTAATTTTATCTCACTACCTAGTTATTATCTATCCTATTTTTACCCTGTACATTTCTATTTTTAATGTCATTTATTCTCTGATTTTCTATTTTTGGACATGTAAATTTTTCATATCAATTGCATTTTAGCTCATTCTTTTAAAGGATCATACCCTCTTTAATACCTTTAAGCATATCTTGAACAAATGTTATTCATTTTTATAATGCTATCTTCAATGTTTTACCCTTAAACTGAATGGTTTGAGGAATCATCTTAAAATTTCATTTTAAGATAACAATCAATTTTAAGATTCTCAAATTTTGGCTACCAAACTGGCTCATCGATACCAAGGACCATGCCATCTTATACCGTCTTACTTCTATTATTTGTTTTAACAATTTATTTAACATAACCTGATTTTAAAAACTGCATTTAATATTTTAACTGCAGTTGTTTACCGGATTTTATGTCGTGCGGAGACTAACTGCGAAGAAAGGGCCCGGTGAAACAACGATCAAGTAAACCTGGATTCGAAGAAAGCAATCCTCCACAATCACCAGATTTATAGCCACCTGGTGTAACGTTTAAATGCTGGCGCTCCAGTACGCCCACTGCTTTTCTTTTATCTTTTACGTTTACCTAAACAGCCGCGGAGACCGCTGTTGGCATAGAGGAGAGGCATGAGCTACGGCTCGGGTTGAAGGAGGCAGTTCGTCCGAGAGCTCCGTCACGAGCGGTTTCGCTGTGAGTCTCGTTCTCTTCTTGACTTTCGTTAGGTTTGGACTCCCCTTCGGATTAGTAGTCAGGGTTTTCTGTTCTGTAGAAGTTTTTCCTTTTCCTTTTCTTTACCTTTCCCCTTATTCCTACCCAACCCCATTCTCGATGATGAACAGGTGTTCGATTCAACGAGTGGTTGACCGACACTGCCTATACTAATAGAATTCCTAATTTTTTTTATTGAATCTATTTCATCCCACAACCTTTCCCTCTTCCGAGTGCGGGCGGAATCCATTTCCCGTACTGGCGCCCATAGTGTCCGATCTCAGCTGAGCCCCCCCTGGAGGAAGGTCACACTGGGAACCCTAAGGCCTGCGTGCCATCATGAATTTTTTGTTATTACCATTTTTGTTTTGACTCTAAACATACATTATTAGATAATTTGATTAAAACTCTGTAAAAGAGCCCTGGGCAGGGGGAAGAGGGGGCTGGATGATGGCCTCATCCTGCCCAGTTTAAATAAATGAAAGGCGAGTCCTTCACTCTATCCCTCTCTCCCATCCCTCCCCCCCCCCCGGCCTTTCTCCTCCCCTCAGTCGATCCTGCGACGTATCGCCAGCGATTTGCCGCGTTCTCGTTAAGGCGGCTTTAAAATACGGAAGTTACTCCAACGGCAGAGGCATTAGAAGACGTTTCCAAGGGGTACTTGGATGTGTAAGCACGTATTTCTATCGCTGAAAGGGGTCGACAGCGTGGTAAAGGGTCGTGCATAAACTACGTTACCAACTTGAGGGGGGAGGGGATCGCCTAAAAACCTACGGCGGGTAACGAGGTGGAGGGAGGAGGGTTCACTCAGTGAGTTCACTCACTCTTTGCAGCCCTCTCAATCAAATAACTATAATTCACGATATTGGCTCATGGAGGGATAAGGGAGCATTGATTATAGAGGATCGTAAGAAATTCTAGTCTTTTTTAAACTTCATGTGATTCACGGCTGATTGGCAGAATTTTTAAATATATATTACTTGTTCCAATTGAGATGAGATGGTTCTATTATATCTAGTTCCGCTACTTTATTCGCCTTATTTCGACCTATCCCAAAAAATAAACTCACTCAATAATAGAGAAAATATTTTTGGATTGAAAGTTTTATAATTAGAGACAATGTCACATGTCGGGGGGGGGGGAGGGGGAGGGATGGGAAAAATACTAAGGTTGTCAACCAAAAGGGGGGGGGGGTTAAAAAAAAATCACCGAAAACGGTAGTTTAGTCACAACCCCAAATCGGCCGCAGTTTGAACTCGCAAGGAAACTAGACTGGCGCCGATTTTCCCTACGAGCAGTATTTCAATTAAGCGATTGGAACGCGTTGTACTCCCGTGAAATCCTGATCGCATGACCGCAAAATGGTATCGCAACAGCTAACAACGAATGAATTTGACCGAGGAGAACTTATTTTTGTACATATTTACCTGTAGGCAACATGTATGAACGGTATCAGCCTATGTGGCATTCCTCCATCAAATAGGTGACGAAAAAAGAACTACGTAATATTTACTTTAGAATTCCTCAATTTCTTCCTTAATAACAGACTGCGTGCTACGTCTCCTCTAACCATCCATATATCCCTTTGCCCTTCGCATTTCTCACTTAGCCAACATCCTCCACCGTTTTCCCGTTCATTTCTGTGCCTTTTTTTCTGCTCATTGTAATTTCACAAGTCTACGTCGTGTGACAATCGACATAATTGTAGTATCATACAGCACACCGCCAAGTGCAGATTATTTTCAGGCGAGCTATACAAAATAGCTTTGTTTTCCTAATTTATTCAATTCGAGCTTTCCAATCCTAAGTCAATTTGAGAGTACCTGAGATTTTCCGTATTCTCTCTCCAATAAGTTCCATCCATCGCTTGTTTCCATCGGGCTATTAAAAGTAATATTAGAAATCGCTTCTTGCGACGACTTTATCTCTGATGATTTCATTCACACGCTCTCTACTTGTGAAACCAACGCTTGCTTGCCATGCTTGTAAATCACCGAAACATTTGCATAGCATCCTCTAAAATCCACCCTCAACTCTCGAATGTCCACTATAGGGATCTCCAACTTCACTCACTTCCCCCTTCTCCACTGATATTAAAGCTGATACTCGCATATGCCGACACAATAGTTTCACCTGTGTATATTAGGTGGGAGGATAACTAATATCACATAATCAGATGTTGCTGAGTCGTAAAAAGTCGATGAATCGATTTGGATCTGCATTCTGATAGCTGAATTTATACATTAAAGAAGAAGACATTAGAAATACAGTTTTTCAGAACCTACGTTATATTATCTCTATTTACTAACTTTGTTAAGATCATCCATAATATCCCAATGGCATACAGAATACATTATAAATACAGTTTTTCAGAACCTAAATTATATTATCTCTATTTACTAACTTTGTTAAGATCATCCATAATATCCCAATGGCATACAGAATACATTATAAATACAGTTTTTCAGAACCTAAATTATATTATCTCTATTTACTAACTTTGTTAAGATCATCCATAATATCCCAATGGCATACAGAATACATTATAAATACAGTTTTTCAGAACCTACGTTATATTATCTCTATTTACTAACTTTGTTAAGATCATCCATAATATCCTAATGACATACAGAATACATTATAAATACAGTTTTTCAGAACCTAAATTATATTATCTCTATTTACTAACTTTGTTAAGATCATCCATAATATCCCAATGGCATACAGAATACATTATAAATACAGTTTTTCAGAACCTAAATTATATTATCTCTATTTACTAACTTTGTTAAGATCATCCATAATATCCCAATGGCATACAGAATACATAATAAATACAGTTTTTCAGAACCTACGTTATATTATCTCTATTTACTAACTTTGTTAAGATCATCCATAATATCCTAATGGCATACAGAATACATTATAAATACAGTTTTTCAGAACCTAAATTATATTATCTCTATTTACTAACTTTGTTAAGATCATCCATAATATCCCAATGGCATACAGAATACATTATAAATACAGTTTTTCAGAACCTACGTTATATTATCTCTATTTACTAACTTTGTTAAGATCATCCATAATATCCCAATGGCATACAGAATACATTATAAATACAGTTTTTCAGAACCTAAATTATATTATCTCTATTTACTAACTTTGTTAAGATCATCCATAATATCCCAATGGCATACAGAATACATTATAAATACAGTTTTTCAGAACCTAAATTATATTATCTCTATTTACTAACTTTGTTAAGATCATCCATAATATGCCAATGGCATACAGAATACATTATAAATACAGTTTTTCAGAACCTAAATTATATTATCTCTATTTACTAACTTTGTTAAGATCATCCATAATATCCCAATGGCATACAGAATACATTATAAATACAGTTTTTCAGAACCTACGTTATATTATCTCTATTTACTAACTTTGTTAAGATCATCCATAATATCCCAATGGCATACAGAATACATTATAAATACAGTTTTTCAGAACCTAAATTATATTATCTCTATTTACTAACTTTGTTAAGATCATCCATAATATCCCAATGGCATACAGAATACATTATAAATACAGTTTTTCAGAACCTAAATTATATTATCTCTATTTACTAACTTTGTTAAGATCATCCATAATATCCCAATGGCATACAGAATACATTATAAATACAGTTTTTCAGAACCTACGTTATATTATCTCTATTTACTAACTTTGTTAAGATCATCCATAACATCCCAATGGCATACAGAATACATTATAAATACAGTTTTTCAGAACCTAAATTATATTATCTCTATTTACTAACTTTGTTAGGATCATCCATAATATCCCAATGGCATACAGAATACATTATAAATACAGTTTTTCAGAACCTAAATTATATTATCTCTATTTACTAACTTTGTTAGGATCATCCATAATATCCCAATGGCATACAGAATACATTATAAATACAGTTTTTCAGAACCTAAATTATATTATCTCTATTTACTAACTTTGTTAAGATCATCCATAATATCCCAATGGCATACAGAATACATTATAAATACAGTTTTTCAGAACCTAAATTATATTATCTCTATTTACTAACTTTGTTAAGATCATCCATAATATCCCAATGGCATACAGAATACATTATAAATACAGTTTTTCAGAACCTACGTTATATTATCTCTATTTACTAACTTTGTTAAGATCATCCATAATATCCCAATGGCATACAGAATACATTATAAATACAGTTTTTCAGAACCTACGTTATATTATCTCTATTTACTAACTTTGTTAAGATCATCCATAACATCCTAATGGCATACAGAATACATTATAAATACAGTTTTTCAGAACCTAAATTATATTATCTCTATTTACTAACTTTGTTAAGATCATCCATAATATCCCAATGGCATACAGAATACATTATAAATACAGTTTTTCAGAACCTAAATTATATTATCTCTATTTACTAACTTTGTTAAGATCATCCATAATATCCCAATGGCATACAGAATACATTATAAATACAGTTTTTCAGAACCTAAATTATATTATCTCTATTTACTAACTTTGTTAAGATCATCCATAATATCCCAATGGCATACAGAATACATTATAAATACAGTTTTTCAGAACCTACGTTATATTATCTCTATTTACTAACTTTGTTAAGATCATCCATAATATCCCAATGGCATACAGAATACATTATAAATACAGTTTTTCAGAACCTAAATTATATTATCTCTATTTACTAACTTTGTTAAGATCATCCATAATATCCCAATGGCATACAGAATACATTATAAATACAGTTTTTCAGAACCTACGTTATATTATCTCTATTTACTAACTTTGTTAAGATCATCCATAATATCCCAATGGCATACAGAATACATTATAAATACAGTTTTTCAGAACCTAAATTATATTATCTCTATTTACTAACTTTGTTAAGATCATCCATAATATCCCAATGGCATACAGAATACATTATAAATACAGTTTTTCAGAACCTAAATTATATTATCTCTATTTACTAACTTTGTTAAGATCATCCATAATATCCCAATGGCATACAGAATACATTATAAATACAGTTTTTCAGAACCTACGTTATATTATCTCTATTTACTAACTTTGTTAAGATCATCCATAATATCCCAATGACATACAGAATACATTATAAATACAGTTTTTCAGAACCTACGTTATATTATCTCTATTTACTAACTTTGTTAAGATCATCCATAATATCCTAATGGCATACAGAATACATTATAAATACAGTTTTTCAGAACCTACGTTATATTATCTCTATTTACTAAATTTGTTAAGATTATCCATAATATCCCAATGGCATACAGAATACATTATAAATACAGTTTTTCAGAACCTAAATTATATTACCTCTATTTACTAACTTTGTTAAGATCATCCATAATATCCCAATGGCATACAGAATACATTATAAATACAGTTTTTCAGAACCTACGTTATATTATCTCTATTTACTAACTTTGTTAAGATCATCCATAATATCCCAATGGCATACAGAATACATTATAAATACAGTTTTTCAGAACCTAAATTATATTATCTCTATTTACTAACTTTGTTAAGATCATCCATAATATCCCAATGGCATACAGAATACATTATAAATACAGTTTTTCAGAACCTACGTTATATTATCTCTATTTACTAACTTTGTTAAGATCATCCATAATATCCCAATGGCATACAGAATACATTATAAATACAGTTTTTCAGAACCTACGTTATATTATCTCTATTTACTAACTTTGTTAAGATCATCCATAATATCCCAATGGCATACAGAATACATTATAAATACAGTTTTTCAGAACCTACGTTATATTATCTCTATTTACTAACTTTGTTAAGATCATCCATAATATCCCAATGGCATACAGAATACATTATAAATACAGTTTTTCAGAACCTACGTTATATTATCTCTATTTACTAACTTTGTTAAGATCATCCATAATATCCCAATGGCATACAGAATACATTATAAATACAGTTTTTCAGAACCTACGTTATATTATCTCTATTTACTAACTTTGTTAAGATCATCCATAATATCCCAATGGCATACAGAATACATTATAAATACAGTTTTTCAGAACCTACGTTATATTATCTCTATTTACTAACTTTGTTAAGATCATCCATAACATCCTAATGGCATACAGAATACATTATAAATACAGTTTTTCAGAACCTAAATTATATTATCTCTATTTACTAACTTTGTTAAGATCATCCATAATATCCCAATGGCATACAGAATACATTATAAATACAGTTTTTCAGAACCTAAATTATATTATCTCTATTTACTAACTTTGTTAAGATCATCCATAATATCCCAATGGCATACAGAATACATTATAAATACAGTTTTTCAGAACCTACGTTATATTATCTCTATTTACTAACTTTGTTAAGATCATCCATAATATCCCAATGGCATACAGAATACATTATAAATACAGTTTTTCAGAACCTACGTTATATTATCTCTATTTACTAACTTTGTTAAGATCATCCATAATATCCCAATGGCATACAGAATACATTATAAATACAGTTTTTCAGAACCTAAATTATATTATCTCTATTTACTAACTTTGTTAAGATCATCCATAATATCCCAATGGCATACAGAATACATTATAAATACAGTTTTTCAGAACCTACGTTATATTATCTCTATTTACTAACTTTGTTAAGATCATCCATAATATCCCAATGGCATACAGAATACATTATAAATACAGTTTTTCAGAACCTAAATTATATTATCTCTATTTACTAACTTTGTTAAGATCATCCATAATATCCCAATGGCATACAGAATACATTATAAATACAGTTTTTCAGAACCTAAATTATATTATCTCTATTTACTAACTTTGTTAAGATCATCCATAATATCCCAATGGCATACAGAATACATTATAAATACAGTTTTTCAGAACCTACGTTATATTATCTCTATTTACTAACTTTGTTAAGATCATCCATAATATCCCAATGGCATACAGAATACATTATAAATACAGTTTTTCAGAACCTAAATTATATTATCTCTATTTACTAACTTTGTTAAGATCATCCATAATATCCCAATGGCATACAGAATACATTATAAATACAGTTTTTCAGAACCTACGTTATATTATCTCTATTTACTAACTTTGTTAAGATCATCCATAATATCCCAATGACATACAGAATACATTATAAATACAGTTTTTCAGAACCTACGTTATATTATCTCTATTTACTAACTTTGTTAAGATCATCCATAATATCCCAATGGCATACAGAATACATTATAAATACAGTTTTTCAGAACCTACGTTATATTATCTCTATTTACTAACTTTGTTAAGATCATCCATAATATCCCAATGGCATACAGAATACATTATAAATACAGTTTTTCAGAACCTAAATTATATTATCTCTATTTACTAACTTTGTTAAGATCATCCATAATATCCCAATGGCATACAGAATACATTATAAATACAGTTTTTCAGAACCTACGTTATATTATCTCTATTTACTAACTTTGTTAAGATCATCCATAATATCCCAATGGCATACAGAATACATTATAAATACAGTTTTTCAGAACCTAAATTATATTATCTCTATTTACTAACTTTGTTAAGATCATCCATAATATCCCAATGGCATACAGAATACATTATAAATACAGTTTTTCAGAACCTACGTTATATTATCTCTATTTACTAACTTTGTTAAGATCATCCATAATATCCCAATGGCATACAGAATACATTATAAATACAGTTTTTCAGAACCTACGTTATATTATCTCTATTTACTAACTTTGTTAAGATCATCCATAATATCCCAATGGCATACAGAATACATTATAAATACAGTTTTTCAGAACCTACGTTATATTATCTCTATTTACTAACTTTGTTAAGATCATCCATAATATCCCAATGGCATACAGAATACATTATAAATACAGTTTTTCAGAACCTACGTTATATTATCTCTATTTACTAACTTTGTTAAGATCATCCATAACATCCCAATGGCATACAGAATACATTATAAATACAGTTTTTCAGAACCTAAATTATATTATCTCTATTTACTAACTTTGTTAGGATCATCCATAATATCCCAATGGCATACAGAATACATTATAAATACAGTTTTTCAGAAACTAAATTATATTATCTCTATTTACTAACTTTGTTAGGATCATCCATAATATCCCAATGGCATACAGAATACATTATAAATACAGTTTTTCAGAACCTAAATTATATTATCTCTATTTACTAACTTTGTTAAGATCATCCATAATATCCCAATGGCATACAGAATACATTATAAATACAGTTTTTCAGAACCTAAATTATATTATCTCTATTTACTAACTTTGTTAAGATCATCCATAATATCCCAATGGCATACAGAATACATTATAAATACAGTTTTTCAGAACCTACGTTATATTATCTCTATTTACTAACTTTGTTAAGATCATCCATAATATCCCAATGGCATACAGAATACATTATAAATACAGTTTTTCAGAACCTACGTTATATTATCTCTATTTACTAACTATGTTTAGATCATCCATAACATCCTAATGGCATACAGAATACATTATAAATACAGTTTTTCAGAACCTAAATTATATTATCTCTATTTACTAACTTTGTTAAGATCATCCATAATATCCCAATGGCATACAGAATACATTATAAATACAGTTTTTCAGAACCTAAATTATATTATCTCTATTTACTAACTTTGTTAAGATCATCCATAATATCCCAATGGCATACAGAATACATTATAAATACAGTTTTTCAGAACCTAAATTATATTATCTCTATTTACTAACTTTGTTAAGATCATCCATAATATCCCAATGGCATACAGAATACATTATAAATACAGTTTTTCAAAACCTACGTTATATTATCTCTATTTACTAACTTTGTTAAGATCATCCATAATATCCCAATGGCATACAGAATACATTATAAATACAGTTTTTCAGAACCTAAATTATATTATCTCTATTTACTAACTTTGTTAAGATCATCCATAATATCCCAATGGCATACAGAATACATTATAAATACAGTTTTTCAGAACCTACGTTATATTATCTCTATTTACTAACTTTGTTAAGATCATCCATAATATCCCAATGGCATACAGAATACATTATAAATACAGTTTTTCAGAACCTAAATTATATTATCTCTATTTACTAACTTTGTTAAGATCATCCATAATATCCCAATGGCATACAGAATACATTATAAATACAGTTTTTCAGAACCTAAATTATATTATCTCTATTTACTAACTTTGTTAAGATCATCCATAATATCCCAATGGCATACAGAATACATTATAAATACAGTTTTTCAGAACCTACGTTATATTATCTCTATTTACTAACTTTGTTAAGATCATCCATAATATCCCAATGGCATACAGAATACATTATAAATACAGTTTTTCAGAACCTACGTTATATTATCTCTATTTACTAACTTTGTTAAGATCATCCATAATATCCCAATGGCATACAGAATACATTATAAATACAGTTTTTCAGAACCTACGTTATATTATCTCTATTTACTAACTTTGTTAAGATCATCCATAATATCCCAATGGCATACAGAATACATTATAAATACAGTTTTTCAGAACCTACGTTATATTATCTCTATTTACTAACTTTGTTAAGATCATCCATAATATCCCAATGGCATACAGAATACATTATAAATACAGTTTTTCAGAACCTACGTTATATTATCTCTATTTACTAACTTTGTTAAGATCATCCATAATATCCCAATGGCATACAGAATACATTATAAATACAGTTTTTCAGAACCTAAATTATATTATCTCTATTTACTAACTTTGTTAAGATCATCCATAATATCCCAATGGCATACAGAATACATTATAAATACAGTTTTTCAGAACCTAAATTATATTATCTCTATTTACTAACTTTGTTAAGATCATCCATAATATCCCAATGGCATACAGAATACATTATAAATACAGTTTTTCAGAACCTACGTTATATTATCTCTATTTACTAACTTTGTTAAGATCATCCATAATATCCCAATGGCATACAGAATACATTATAAATACAGTTTTTCAGAACCTACGTTATATTATCTCTATTTACTAACTTTGTTAAGATCATCCATAATATCCCAATGGCATACAGAATACATTATAAATACAGTTTTTCAGAACCTAAATTATATTATCTCTATTTACTAACTTTGTTAAGATCATCCATAATATCCCAATGACATACAGAATACATTATAAATACAGTTTTTCAGAACCTACGTTATATTATCTCTATTTACTAACTTTGTTAAGATCATCCATAATATCCCAATGGCATACAGAATACATTATAAATACAGTTTTTCAGAACCTAAATTATATTATCTCTATTTACTAACTTTGTTAAGATCATCCATAATATCCCAATGGCATACAGAATACATTATAAATACAGTTTTTCAGAACCTACGTTATATTATCTCTATTTACTAACTTTGTTAAGATCATCCATAATATCCCAATGGCATACAGAATACATTATAAATACAGTTGTTCAGAATCTACACTATTTTATTTCTGTTTACTAACTTTGTTAAGATCATCCATAATATCCCAATGGCATACAGATGTTTTACATTGAATTTAGTTGTGTCTATATGATGTATGCATCCGCGCGAGTAGAATCGTGAGCGCATTCGACATTAAAATTGCATCGTGTGGACATCGTGTGCAAAATTGCGGAAAAGATTGATCGCATGGCCATAAAATAGCTCCTGTTCTAATTTGAAGCAATTTCTCACGCATCTATCCAGCCACATTCTTGTGCGAGCACATGCACCGTTTAAACAAGTACGTCATTGACTGACTGTATGTCAATGCCTAAGCAATATCCTCTGAACTTGGTATCTCACAATATTCGTACGTGTGCTGGTCGACTGCTGATTTTTTAATGAGATCGCTATACTGACGATTGGTTGACATTGCCATGACAACACATATAGGGTGTGGCAGCATAAGTTGCAGATTTGAATTGTAATGCTGTACTGAGTGCTATATGTATGTATGTACTGTATGCTGTATGTTATGTATGTACTGTATAATATATGTTTGGGAAACCAAACTAATACAAGCACTTCGGGGAGGCGGAGGCCCAATTGAGGTCCTTTTGACCTCAATCCGCCTCATTGGTGTCGGCCTCGAAGGGGCTGCGGTTTCGCTATCCTTCCCTTCCCATCCCTTCCTTTCACCTCTTCCAAGTCCCCGGGTATAAGCGAGAGCTTGCAAACCGGGGACGGAAGTTGTAGTCCTGCGGCGAGAGCCAAAACGCCTGTATAATATATGTATTGCTGTACTAATATGTTGTAGAATATGGAGAAAAAATAATTACAACAATATGTATAACATCTTTAGTTTTATTGATCCTTCAAATCATCAAATGAAGATGCCGCACCTAGTACATATTAAAGCGATATTTTCGATATGCCGAGATATTAAAGCAACGATATTGCACAATCACCATTTCTTTTGACGTCACCTTGTGCTCCTCCCGACCTTAACCCCATCCCTTCAAACCCAACTACACACTTTTCCCACGATTCCCCACCTTCCTCTCCCGCTTACCCCTTTCCTGTGACCCACCCACCAACCCCCACTCCTCCCATTGCCACCCTTTCCCCTTTGTCCCTGAAGTACAAAAAAAGAAACTTCTCCAAAGTTTTGACACTGCGGCATTTTAAAAACGAATGCCGCACACACGACGACAATTTATCGAGTGCCCCGGTCTGGTTAGCTAGTTACCCCATTCAGTCCGCTCCGCCTATACATATTTTATATATATATATATATATATATATATATATATATATATATATATATATATATATATATACACACACACACACACACACACACACACACGAGACTTCGTCGAGAGCGGACGTGTTTTTGCGGAGCTCCTCGTCGCTGCCGACCTGTGCTTTTGTCCGGAGGGTTACATCGATTCCTGCGGTGAGACCTATCCATACTTCTCATTACCTTGTTTTACCTACCCATTTTTCATTTGAGCTACCCTATCTTTGGTTTATCCCTCGTTTTCTGCTATTATCCTAATTTTTTTAACAATTGAATACCGCCTGCCTTGATTGTACATAAGTCCGTGGCACCCCCCTTCCCCCCTCCCCCGGGCCGTCGCCAGCGTCCGCGGCGATGGCCTTGGAGGCGGGCCGGGGAGGCCTTTCCCCTCCACGTAGCCCCTCTCCCCCCTCCTCCCCTTCCCGTAAGGCTACGGAGTCCGGCGATTTATCAAAAATCCGTTCGTCATTCTCTACCGACCGGTCTAATAAGTTTGACCCAACCCCCGAACCGACTCCCGAACTGACGTCCTCACCAACCATCCTGCGAAGGGTGGCCGGCACTCTTACCTTGACGCCTGGTAATCATCAGCCCATCGATACCGCGCGAGATAACGCAGCTGACTACCGCCCCGCTCCCGCGACGACGTACTCTGCTGTCGTCAACGGGAAGGCCGCCACCGCCGCCGCGGCAACCGCCCCTCCCAATGAACATTCATTTTTCAATCGTCATCGCCCCGGATTTCCACAATTGAGTTATGCCCTGCCACCTAAAAAGATCACACCCTTGGCCAATGCCTCATCAAAGAAAACCGGCATAATTCTATCTTGCATAGAAAATACCTCCATTCTGGAGTATGTGTACGCCGTGGGAGACGCGATTGGGGGCGGAATGCATATTACGCACGCTTCCAAAATATCTAACGATCGAGTTGCCATTTATTTCAAGAGTGAAGAATTCGTTAATAGGTTTATGGACGAATTTGGGGGCATCACCCTTAAAGATCGGTTCATCGAAGCCCGAACAATGGCCACTAGAGTAGAAAGACTCATTATATCCAATGTTCCACCTGAAGTGCCAGACTCGGATTTGATTGACATCATCCAGCAAGCCGTCATTGTGAGTGGTCCCATTAAGCACTTTACAATCGGGGCTAGGAAAGAAGGGTATGATCATATCCTATCCTTCCGACGAGCAATACCAGTTATGAAAAGACCTAACACTGTCTTGCCGGACTCCTTTCTGCTTGATATACACGGTTCCCTGCAGAGGATCTACCTATCCTTTGAGGAACCGCGATGTTATAAGTGCAAGATGGAAGGTCATGTTGCGAGGTTTTGTCACTACAGACCACCTGATAATGATCCCACTGGAACTGCATCCGACTCTAGACCGCAAGCCTCAGGCAATCTCTCAAATCGCCTAGAGACTCTTCCCGCCGATAAAGTCATTATCCCATCAGAGTCAACCGGTGAAATACCACTGCCAGAACCTTCCCTACCTTCCAACGTTGGAGAAAATACGGAGTCACGTCAAACCTTTGAAAATAAGGAGGATGATTCACAAACCTTCGACCTGATTCCAAATACCCCTGCTCCCCCTTTCCCCCCTCCCCTCCAAGTTACCCCACAGATTCCATCTGAAATAATCCAACCCTCCATTACTGCCACCACGCCACCCTCCCCAAGAGCTGTCTCAGGTACTCCTCAGAGCCCTTGTTCAGCAACTGCAATCGACGCGAGTGCCTCAACGATGCAGAGGAGCGACGATATGGAGTCGACATCGAGTGCCATTTATCAATTCGACACGGAATCGTTCTTCGTCGACGACCAATTCGACGACCAAGCACCTTACCGCCCACCAAAAAGGCCTCAATCTGACGACATTTCTCCAGCAACAACCCCTGCCCAGAAGAAGAAAGCCACCAAGGAAGGAGGAGGTGAAAAATTAAGTAGCCACCGCCTTGATGATTTAGACAAAGCCACAATTGAAATCGCCGTTCGTGATAACGCTTCCCACTGTGTACTCGGGGCAAATACACTCATTTCCCTTCTCGAAGAGACTCACAATCGAAATGTGCCAAAGCAGGTCACAATAGCAAAAAGATACACAAAGGACATAGAAGGTCTGTGTGAAACACTCGCGCACATAAAACCGCATGTGTCCGAAAAGCTGCGCGCTCGAATACACCGCTTGATTACGCATCTTGAAAAGTAGAGGTTTCATTTATCATTTACCTGTCCTCACTTTTTTTACAATGGATAAATTAACGGTTATATCTCTCAATGTAAAATCCGTACGAAGCCTCCCCAAATGGGCGCGACTAATGGCATATGTTTCTGAGTGGAAACCAGATATCATCCTTCTCCAAGAGACAAACATCGCATCGATTCCTGCAGCGGGGCTTCCAGGTTATCATATTTACCTCTGCCCACCATCAACACCGCAAACAGGAACGGCTATCGCTGTCAGGAACTTCTTGTCGGACTACGTAATAGAACATGATATTGTCTTCCAAGGGCACGTAAATGCTATAAAACTCTGTCTCAATAATGCTGCTACTGCCAATATAATATTAATATGCTTTTATGGACCAAGAAACGCAAATGTTGCCCTCCAAGCGACAGATTCACTACACGACTACTTGAAGAGCCTGCCATCTGCCACTTCTCCTGTTATTATCTTGGGCGGTGATTTTAACACCACTCTGCACCCCGAAGAGGACAGATCGGGTCAAGTGGAGAGGCACCCACACTACGCGCGTGCCCTAGGCAAGGTAGTGGATGGAAGCGCTCTCGTAGATACATGGCGCCTATTGAACCCTAGCAACCGTGGATATACCTTTTCCACGCCTCGTTCATCGGCTCGTCTGGACCGGTTCTACATATCAGCCGATCAGGCTTCCGCCGTCAATTACGTGGCTCTCCACGATAGCTTTTCAGATCACAAAGGCGTTATGTTACAGATTCAAGTGCTGGGGAAAGTTCCGACCTCTCCATACTGGCGGTTCAACAATTCATTGCTGGAAGATGAAACATATGTATCATCCATGAAAGCGCTAATAATGACTATATCTTCGGAAAACTACAACGCCACTGCTAAATGGGAGGCATTAAAAAGGGAAGCCAAAGATTTTTCAATAAGATACAATCAATGGCTGAGAGAAATTAATAAAGCGCCCGCTTTCACCCAAAAAACAACCTTCTTGGCGGAAAAAATAATGGCAACACTAGGATGGGACACGTTAACCGACCCCGACGGCAGTACCACAAATCACCTGGGGAGATGGGCGATAAAGTGTCGACCCAAAACACTGACTAAACTTAATGTTGACGGCGTGGAACTAACAGACACAGCAGCCCTCAGTAGTTTTCTTAAAACACATTTTTCCGTCATTCATCAAGACAACCAAAGCATTTCGCCAGAGAGGGGACTGCCGGAAGATCTAAGAACACTAAACGATGAAGAGATCGACTATCTGAACATCCCACTTAACGCCAACGACTTCTCAACTGCACTTAAAAGCCTAAGCAGGAGGAAAGCACCGGGCCCGGACGGTTTAACAACTGAGTTCTACGCAAAATTCTGGACCGAGCTGAAACGACCCTTCTATGAAATGGCTGTTAAGGCCTTTACTGATGGTCATTTACCAAGGACTACCGCTACGTCAGTTATTTCCCTCATAAGTAAAGGAGGAGATGCCTTGAATATTAAAAACTGGCGGCCTATCTCTATATTAAATGTTGACTACAAAATCATAGCTAAAACTCTATCCATGAAGTTATCATGTGTACTGGCATCCGTCATTTCTCCTGAGCAGACCTACTGCGTTCCCGGACGTTCCATTTTCGACTCCTTTTCCCTCCTGCGAGATGTAATTCGATGGAAAAACCACGAAAATGCCGAACTAGCAATCCTAACGCTAGACCAGAATAAAGCGTTTGATCGTGTTAATCACACATACCTCTTCAGCCTGATGGAGAAAATGAGATTCAGCAGCGTCTTTATAGGATACATAAGAACACTATACAATAGCGCCAAGTGCATGGTGAGGGTTAAACAATCGCTAACCGCCCCCTTCCCTTTCCAGAAAGGCATCAGACAAGGTTGCCCTCTCTCTGGGCAGCTTTATTCTATATCCTTAGAGCCTTTTCTCATCCTATTGATGAATACTCTAAAAGGCATACCCATGCCCGGAATCCGTGAAAAAAGGTTAGTCGTGAGCGCATATGCCGACGACGTTAATATCTTCATTACGGAAGACGAAGACTTCGACAAAGTACACACATGCTTCAACGTTTACTCGAGAGCATCAGGTGCTATACTGAACTCTGATAAGAGTAATGGATTGTGGGCCGGCAGATGGAAAGGCAGAACCGACCAACCCCTGAACTTTCAATGGACCAGCGAAGGGAGAAAATTCCTGGGCATCTGGCTTGGCAATGACGAAAATTCTGAGTCCCAACATGTCTCCCAACAGTTACTAATGAGAACAGAAGATGCTATTCGCAACTGGCGGCCGAGGGTCGCCCCACTACACCTAAGGAGTCGCGTTCTGGCCATCAATAAGTTCATCGCTCCCAAATTGTGGCACATACTACAATGCCATTCACCTTGTCCATCTCTCATAAGAAGACTACAGAGTTTACTAGTAGATTTCGTTTGGGGCGAAGGAAGGCACTGGGTGAAAGGTGACATTCTAACAGCCCCAATTACAGAGGGTGGCCTTGGGCTCGTCAACTTATCGGCGAAAATTTTATCATTCAGAATGCTGTTCTTACAGCGACTACTACAAGGACCAACTGATTCCCCATGGCGAGTAATTGCACAGGAAAGATTGAAAATCTACAGAACCAAGAGTCAAACCTTCGAACTGTTCACAACAGTACAAGAATTCAAGAGGTGCCCCCTCCTCGACAGTTATTACAATAGCCTGATAAAAACCGCTACAACCTTCAAACTGCAGTCTGTTCCGTCTAGCACTCAATCATCCGCTCCACATACAGCCACCGCCCTCTGTTTTCTGAGCATAAAAAGGAATCGTCAAATACAACTCCCCATAGTTAAAAGGCAAATGTACGTCGAAACTAACTACCTTCTAAATGGCAAGGGTTGGCCACTTAAAGGGCACTATCACGATAAGGTGAACTGGTCAGCTATTCGCGTCTCACCAAGTCTTGGTAGAGATGTTGACAACTCTTGGCGTCTAGCCCATGACAGGTGGGCCGATTCCCGGTTCTTATTTGCCACCGGCTCTCGCCCAAGTAAAAATTGCCCCTGGTGCGACGATACAGAAGGAAACGCATTGCATCTTGCAATAACGTGCAAAAGAGTAAGAAGCACATGGAAGACAATTACAAAAGCCGTTAAAATGTTACTAGGGAGAGACAAACTGTATCTGTATCAGTTATACAGCGGCCTACCCCTCAACCGTTTTGATGACATTGGTCTCCGATTATCAAACTTTCTCCTTACTACTACGAAAAGTGCAATTTATGAAGAGCTAACACTCTTCTTCAAAGGTAAAAAGAGAGACGTCCAGTATACTAATAAAGTACAAAATAAAATACAATCTATTGTAATGAATTCGAGGAGATACCACATCATTCATAACACCGCTGAAAAATTCAAGACTTTCTGGTGCTACAAAAATGTTATCTGTAATAGTCAGGACGGCAATTTGGCTTTAACATTTGAATGACCTCTCACTTACTTCTAGGCCTTTCCAACCCCGCCACTACTCATGTACAATCCGTCTTTCCCATCCTTTTTTTATGACTATTTTATTTTATTTATTTACCTACCTTTCATTTTTCCTATTCATTATCCTTTCATCTCCTTTGCCCCCATTTTTCACCCAACATTCACTTTCCGTATCTTACCATTGCTTTTAGATACAAACAGATCTACAACGCTATGCCGGAGATGGTGCTAGGAGTACTCGGACTGCTGGTCCTAGGATTCAACACGACCACCCAAGGAATACTGAGAAGGTGCGGCATCAGGGACTCTAAGGCAGGGAGAGAAGATCGCGAGCAGGAGGTCTCAATCCCCTGGGAGCGAACTATCCCTGTCCAACCGCTCCGGACAATAGCCACCGATAATGTAGATCAATTTTTGTAAATTTATAATTTGTTTATTACCGAAAAATAAAATAATAATAATAATAATAATAATAATAATAATAATAATAATAATAATAATAATAATAATAATAATAATAATAATAATAATAATAATAATAATAATAATAATAATAATAATAATAATAATAATAATAATAATAATAATAATAACACACACACATACACACATCTACATCTACGTCATACCATATACATATCTATATTTATACTCCTATGTATACATGAAGACATACAAATATACATTTCTCTCTCTCACTCTGTGGCTCTGCTAACGCACACACCGAACGATTTTTCCGAGATTCGTACGGATGCCGGTCGTATCCGTTTTATTTCTTATTTTTCTCTCAATTTTTTTTCATTCTTTCTTTACACATCTCGCGTATTTGCTACGACGAGAGGGACCGCTATCGATCGTGCGTCCCAACGCAGGCGATTGGATGAACAAATGATACGCTCTGCATGCGGAGGGAAGGGGGGGGGAGGGGGCTTGGAAAACGGAACGGAAAATGCCTACACAAAATTAATTTGCCGTGCCGCACTGCCAACGTTTTTCGTTTCGCATGTTTTTATTTTGTTTTTTTTTTATTTTTATTAACACCGCCGCCGCATTAACGACTGCTAACCATTTTTGCCGCATCACCGCGCGCCCTCTCTTTCTGAGCTAGTGATTTCGGTAAAATGTTTTTCGACGGAACACTTTTCGGAGCGAGAGTCGGTTTCATCGCGATATTTTCTGATACACGAGTACATTTCTCGCTCTATCTCTCTCTTCCTCGCATGGGTTACGCACACATGTCCCTCACCCGTATGCGTGCGTGAAAATTGGATCGGACATAATTAATAACATCCCACTTTTGGCTCAATGTCACACGCGTCATTAAACACACCCAAAGCTGCAAATTAATTTATTGGCCGTGAGGCGGTTTCCTGACGTGCGGCGTAATGACATGCTGTGACCGTTCCGCCTCGCGTTGCATACACGTTTCTAAAAAGATAATGATGAATACAAAATATTTAAAACGCTCAATTAAAAATAATATTCGGCAAACCAACCTCCTAAACAGGTTCTTCCTCTAGGGTTTCCATATTCCACAAACGTAATGCCATATTTATAATGTATATTTATGTGTTGGTACTAATTTTAAAGGAGGAATATTTCTGTTTCTGTTTCCAGTATTTGTATTATTTCTGTTTCCAGTATTTGTTCTGTGAACTACGAGAAACAACTGGTTTGCTTGGTTGTATTTTATAAAGTTTAACAAACCAGGCGATATCTTGTGGAAATTGGTCACTGATATCATGATTTCTAAATGACAGTACTTCATTATATTTCCACACAATGTTTCTTATCATACTCCAAACAGGGTAGGGACAGTAATAAAGACTACTAGTACCTTGAAAATGATACAGTATTGACGAAACCGTGGTAGGTACATGATTATAAATATTGCCGGATATATTACAATTTTAACTAACTGGGTAATACGCTAGAAGAAAACGGGTATAGTAGCAAAGACACACGGAAGAGAATAGGGCTAGCTAAGGTGGCGTTTAGTAATAGATGGGACCTGATGACGGAGACCTTGTGTAAGGATGTGAAGAAGAGGCTGATGAAGACCTAGATATGGACCGTGGCGTTGCATGGAGCAGAAACGTGGAACGTCAGAATGAGGACAATAATGGGCTGCAGGCATTTGAGATGTGGGTGTGGAGAAGGATGGAGAAGGTGAAGTGGACGGAGAGGAAGACTAACGAGGAAGTGCTTCAAATGGTGGGCGAGGAAAGGAAACGTCAGAATGAAATTCTAGATCGGAAGTGTATGTCGCAGGAGGAAGTAATAAGATGGCTGCTAAAGAGTGTGATAGAGGGAAGGAATGTTGGGCAAGCGGGGAAGAGGAAGAAAGGGAATAGGTTTCAAGGACGGGATGAAGAAGAGTACATCATATGCAGAGACAAAAAAGGATATACCAGAGCGAGATAGTCCCCTGAAAGTGTAGATAACCGGGAGGAGATTCTCTGACATTCAAAATACCTGCCTTAACCGGTAGATTACTTTTTTAAAAATATTTCAAAGTTCTGTCATTTTGAGATCATGATATTTCCTTGTATTTCCTTTCTGCTCCACAAATTTCTCATTTTGCTACGGCTCCTCCTGCTTTCTTCTGACCGGGATTTTTTGACCTTCGCGAGCTGTTTTATACGTATCCTTTTAAATCCGTCAATCCAACTTTCTTCGAAAAAATTGTTTAATCCACATATCTTTCAGATGGATTCCAATTATTTTAATTAATTTCTTTTCTACTCCCTCTTTTCGGTCTTTAAGTTGGAGATATATCGCTAAAGATCTTCTTAGTCAGCCTTCCATCACTTGATTGGGAAATTTGGTCCATGAAACTTGAATCTTCTCCTACGCATTGAATCTCTGATCTCCTCCAACTTTTTTTGTGAAAAACTTCAGTTTTTCCCCTTTCTCTAAATGTCATCCTCCCTTTTTCTTGAACCGTGGATATCAACAATATTTCCCTTCTCTAATTCATCGACCTTCCTTTCCCTGTTCAGGATCAGGAGTTCTGAACTACCAATTCTCTCTGACTTAAGAGTTGTGCAATATTTTCTCACGCTTTTATTTAAGGAGGATCTTCTCTTGTTGTGTCTAAAACTTGTCATCGCCTTTATTTCCTTTTCAAAAAATCATTACGCCGGTTACACAGCTCTGCCCTCCCGTTCTCCATCTCCAGCATTCATCTTGAAAGGGGTCGGCTATGTTTGAGAAACGTGAGAACCACCTATGCGTAAGTAGGACACAAGTCTCTCGGTTACCTGGCGCGGTGAGGCAATCACTTCACACACAAGAGTCTTCTCTCATATCTCAGAGTGAGAGAGATGCCTGCCGCCGGCATCTTTCGACATCGACATGAAAGCAATATCTCAATGCCTCCCCTTCGGCGGTGAATATTGCGAATTAATATTCTGCGTCGCCCATCAAAATGAATACCCTCACTTCCTCAAGCACCACCGTAAATAGCAAAAAAATAGTATCTAAAGCAGCATCGCTCTGGACGATAAAGACGATTCCCACCCATTCGCGTATAATTTTTCACGATATTTAACGATATTTTTTATTGTTTGGACGAGAAATATGGCAGAAAACAAAAAACAATTTAGAAAAAAATGCATTCAAGTGTATAAATATAGCATCATTGATTACTATCGCGCATTGTACACCCGAAAAAACTACCCCGTAACACATATATCGCGCAAACCAAGCGACTTATTTTTCACCCTTTTACTACAGCGATGAAATAAAGTTGGTGATCATTTAAATATTTTTGCGCTACCTATAGCATTCAATGCACAGAGAAAATTAGCGGGAATCTCTTCCTTCCAAATTTTTGTGCTCGTAAATTATAGAAATATAACATTTGTAAGTTTTTTTGCCACTTTTAACCGAAGAGTTAACCCTAGATATGGGGCGTAGCGTTGTAAAGGGCAGGAACGTGGACCCTCAGAAAGAAGGACGAGAACTGACAGCAGGCATTTGAGATGTAGGTATGGAGAAGGATGGAGAAAGTGAGATGTACGGAGAGGAAGACTAACGAGTAAGTGCTTGAGTTGGTGGGCGAGGAATGGAGACTGCTTAACGAATTAGGTAGAGTAGGTGGCTGGAGGATGTAATAAGAAGTGATGGGTTGTCATAAATATGATAGAGGGAATGATGTTGGGCAAACAGGGAAGAAATAGAATAGTTTTCATGGATAGGATGAAGAAGGGTAGATGGCATTCTGAGGCGAAAAGGGATACTCTAGAGCTAGATAGGCCCCCTAAAAGGTTAAAAAACCGGGAGGAGATTCTCTGACGTTCAACATAACCTACCTTAACCGGAAGAATACTTTAAAAAAATTAGGTGGCAGACAAGTTGGAAAAGGGTCGAACAGGCAACGTCTCAGATTCAAATTCTCCGAATACTATGGATGTTCTTCCTGCTTTCTGGATAAAATTGTGCCTACAGTACGAGAGCTCAAAGTAATCCTAACGATCGTATCAGCCGAAATAATAATAATGAAATTATTCCACGTAGGGTTATTTCATAGGTTATTATGTACATAGAAAATAAACAACCTTTAGATTTTTATCAGGAATATAGGTACCCCTTTCGGAATGCCCACTTTTGGGTTATGGACTTGATCATCTTTTGAACAGTCGTCATGTCTGCGACAGCTTGTTGACACATTTTAAAATAATTATTATGTATATTGACTCCCCAGCTGGTATTACTACATAAATACACATATGTTTTAAAGTAAAAGAAAACTTAAATTTTGACAAACAAATTTCCAAATTTATGTTCAAAAGCTATAAGTATCATTATTACATATTCACACTCGTTTCAATAATAAATGAGAAACATCCTCAGTATGAAACAACCGTTTAATCGGCATTTTACAAAATTTAGTCTCACTCGTTAATGTGAAAATATGTTTTGTCAATTCGGATAAACTTTTGGGCCCCAGGAAAAGATAACTTTATCTAAAAATTTCGTTTCTTGGTCTTGGCATTGCAACATTTATGTGACTACGGAGCTCATGTGCTCGTTGCGCCTTCATTTCACCACAACGATTGAAATAAATCATTAGGATTTTGTACGCAAATAAATGCCTTACAGGTAAAATATTTAATTCTTTAAAAAGAGGTAAGGTATGTGTGGTATTTGGTGCCCGCAACATACGTGGTATATGTGGTATTTAGTGTCCTTACCATACGTTTCTGAGCTACCAACAGAGTATTCAAATTAGTTTTACATGCTCCTACCCCGTTTCCCCCCCAGCATTCAATACCATATTATAGTCTTGAATTAACTAGTGCAAAGTAGACCATTCTATTAACAGCCGCTAGACAGATGAATCTTAACAGATAAAATTTTTAAAGTATAGAAATCAACTCTGATTTACGTTGGTTAATATGCTGTTTCCAGTTACATCGTTCATCTATATGGACACCTAAAAATTAAATTTGACAAACTCTATCAACTGTAATACATTTATTACAGAACAAGACATTGTCATTCATACAATTCATGTATTTATAATGTAATTGATGAAATTAAATTACATGAAATCCAAGACTAAGGAAAAACACATTTAAATACAACTTGTAGGTTATTTCGACCCATTGACGAAGTAAACAACGGAGAGGAATGACAGTCAACAATGTCTACATTGCCGCAACAGGCTACATGCAGGGCCAGAGTGGTAAACTAGCATGCCACAGGGGGTCGACGCAAAAAAATCCTGCCACGTGATCGCCCTCCAGCAGACACGTCCGTCTCGATAAACACGGCCCCGGCGCCATCTTATTGGAATATTGACCACGGAGATAAAAAACAATAATAACGAGATTAGCTCGCACGCGGCTCTCTCTCCCCACCACTTCGCACGAAGCGGGATGAGAAAGATTTGTCGACGTTGCCAACCATTGAGGTGGATGGATAGGGTGTTACCAAATCAAACTGTAGCCCCACACCCGAATTGATTATTCCCGCTCCTTCTTTACTTCGTTTTGGATAGCACGAGGGAATATACGAATCAACGGATGTGAAACAATAATACACATTATCATTATAAAATTTTAGGCAGCTAACTCCACAAACGTGGACCCAGAGAAAGGAGGACGAGAAGACGAGAATAGGCTGCAGGCATTTGAGATGTGGGTGTGGAGAAGGGTGGAGAAGGTGAAGTGGACGGAAAGGAAGACTAACGAGGAAGTGCTTAGGATGGTGGGAGAGGAAAGGAAACTTTTGAATGAAATCAGAGATGGGCAAGGTAGATAGCTGAAGGATGTAATAAAGGGTGATGTGTTGCGGAAGAGGGTGATAGAGGGAAGGATGTTGGACAAGCGGGGAAGAGGAAGAAAGTGAATAGGCTTCATGTACGGTATGAAGAAGGGTAGATCTTATGCAGAGGCGAAAAATGATATACAAGAGGGAGATAGGCCACTGAATGAGAAAAAGACCGGCAGGAGATTCTCTGACATTCAACAAAACCTATCTTTACCGTTAGAATAAATTATTAAAAAAATAAACTATACAAAAAATGGATACTCGCTGCTATGGATGCCACTCCATCATAACGTAGTTTTTCCGGGAAATTTTCCTATTGTTATAAATTTAAATACAAAATCATATCTGTAAGGATAATGCGTATCAAATAAGTAAATTTATGCTCATTTATATAAAGTTAACGATGGGAAAATTCCTGATATCGTTTCACTCTTCATATTTCGTTCAGGATTAATTTCCTCTTCCTTCTCTTCCCCGCCGTTCTCCCCTCTATATTTCTCTTCAAGCATAGGGAAATTTAAAAAAAAAACTTTAAATTATACATTTCTGAAGCCTTGAAAAAACGCCTACGCAAAAATACATTTTTTTTACGTGAATTGAATTCATCCCTAACACTTAAGGTGCCATGAATTGATATTATAATCGTTAAATTAGATTGTATTTTTCGTTTAACGTTCATGTTTTGCAAATTACAACTATCTCGGCAACGTATGTGCTGGCCTGTTCATCGATAAACAGGTTCGGAAGCTCTGGGCCTGCCCAGTGAGCCGTGGTATATCGACCGAGACCGCACGAAGTATTACAGAACGAATGGAATGGGAGGCGACCATTATTGTGTTCAATGTGACTCCTTCCTAAGTGCCGCCTTGCAGTGTCATCCATGCTCGGCAACTTAATATATTTTTTTATCTCTCTCCCGGTGATGACTAATATCGGGTCCAGAGATGAGGGAGTATGGTTGTTGGAGGAGGAGCCAGTTGATGGCGCCACGTTCGCCAGCCTCGTCAAAATTTTCCGCCGCGCGGAGATGGATAAGAGGGAGAAGCCAGGGAGAGACCGGGGCGCCGTGCACACTAACCCTCCCCGTCGTCAAAGGATTAATAATTACGACACGAGCAATGAATTTTTCCTCCGGGGTACTACGCGGGGGAATGGAATGGTAAAGGGCGGGGGGGGGGTAGGAGGATATAAGGGGTGTTTTTTTTTTTACTTTTTAAAGGCGTACGTTAAGCCGTGAGAATCCCCACCTTCTCTCACGCTCTCCCCGTCGTTGCAGAGAGCACGCCTTATCATGCTCGGTAGAGTGCTATCGGTCCAATGGACATGTACCTGCGTGTGTCGCCCGAAACGTTGGAGTGTTTTAAGGAGACCGTTTCAAAGAAGAATGAAATGGGACCGCTGAAAGAAAAACAGAGCATGACACTAGTGTCAGCAATCAAGAGTCTTTGGGGAACAATTTAAGAAAAGTACAAGGCCGGCTGATTTTTAGTATTACACCGGTGAAAGTAAGTTGCGCAGAAAGTCAGAGATTTCCTCCCGGTTTTCTACACTTTCAGGGGCCTATCTACCTCTAGCATTTCCCTTTTCGCCTCAGCATACGGTCTACCCTTCTTCATTCAGTACATGGAACCTATTCTCTTTCTTCCCCTACCCCGCTTGCCCAACATCCTTCCCTCTATCACACTCTTCAGCAACCAATCGCCCCTCATTACTTCCTTCAGCCACCTACACTGCCAATCCCGGATTTCGTTCAGAAGTTTCCTTTCCTCGCCCACCATTTCAAGCACTTCCTCGTTAGTCTTTTCATTCCGTCCACCTCGCCTACTCCATCCTTCTTCACACCCACATCTGAAATGCCTACGGCCTATTCTAGCCCTCACTCTTAAGGGTCCATATCTGCTCCACAAAACGCTACGTTTCATATCAAACTCTTCACCAGCCTTTTCTTTACAACCTTGCCCAATGTCCCCGTCATTAGCTTCCTTCTGTTAATTAACTCCTCCTTAGCTAACGCGGCTTGGTGGGCTCCGTAAACAACGTGGATGATTGATATGGCCCATAATTAGAGACACTGCATTAATTTTGAGGAGGTATATAATAATTAACACTATGAAATCCACCATTTCTGTTACATTTACATAAATTATTTTAGCAGCCAAATCAATATTCAGAAAAGAGTAAAGATAAGAATAAGTCGCATTCCTATTTCTTCTAATTCTCTTAAAGAAATATTTCATTTGTCTGGTGAGTCTTCTACGTCCAAAGACAAACTCCTTGATATACTTATCCTTCAACTGATCTATTTCTGAGGATGCGACTGTGTTTTCACTGAAGACGATAAAATATCTTTAAATTTTACCAATCCGTTTACTTGTCAATCATTTTTAAAGCCACCTACGTGCATTGGATTCACTTGAGAACGTAAATATTCCGCTGAAAATATGCACTTGAAACCAAACATGGTAACTATGCTACAGCAATACGCGACTAACGCCGGTAGATGTTGAAAATAAACAAAATTGTTGTTCAAAGCGCACAGCTAGAGCTCGATTCAGCCTCCTTCATAAGCATAAGGGTTAGCATTAAAACCCAGCTACAGAATAACGCATGGTGCTCGAAAAGGAAAAAAATAACTGTAGCAGAGCAATTGACTGCTAAGGTTTATCAATAGCGATGCGGGCAATAAAGCGAAAAGTCTGAGTAAGCCTTTAATCACTCGAGCGCAGGCAATCCCACTTTATGAAAAGCGAAACAGGGATTTGAAGTAAATAAAACGAGTAATAAAAGTTTATTAGTGTAGCTGCAGAGAAAATAACGGCAGAGCGCAGACACCCAGACATTCCGAAGGTAGGTATTTATTCACTGCATTGCGATGGCAGTGAATACCTTCATTTTGATCGAAAAGGCAGGAAAAACATTATCTTAGGGCTGATCCATTAAAAATAAACCAAGTAAAATAAATGAGGCGATTGAATTAAAAATCGATTTTGAGTTTGTTCTCTTAATCACGAGGGACGCTTTACATGGAGTTAATTATAAGTACGAACAATTACAATTTAAATGAGAATAAGATTAATTTTATTACGTATAACTTAATTAGTTTTAAATTATAAAAACGACTTTTTTTTCAATCCTCTCAAGCAGAGCTGTTGCATTGAAATAAACGTATCCGCGGTGATTAAAACAAAATTCCCCGTGGAACTAAAAATTTGCCTCGCAGCAATGTGATAATGAAAAACCGCACTTCGCTTATGAAAGAGCACAAAAATTTTACAGAGACAACTAAAAACCCGATAAAATATAATTAAATCTATTGCCGAAGGAAAATTTTAAATTGGCTACCTGAGGAACGCAGGTATAAACTAGTCTACATAATTTGTTCAGTATTTTTTTAAATTAATGAGTGAAAGTAACTATTTCCTCTGACTCTGAGTCTTCGTAATTGAGCGTTTAGTGAGTAGCAATTTTGCACGGGAGATCTAACTCTGGAGGGGAAAGGAAAGAACCAGAGAAACGATGGCGGCTAAAATTTATATTCCTTTAAAACATAAAATTTTCGATAAGACATCATCTTAAGCAAAATTTCTACATGAAGTCTAATCAGATACACTTTCGACGTGGACTATAAGCGGATCTCCATTGTAAATAACATGAAAAAATAAAATCGTGTGAGCGCTAATATGAAATCCAACCTTCAATTTTTACATTGACACAATAAGGGATATATAATTTTCCTCTCGTAGCAATACGAGCTAATGGCAGTACAAAAATATCTTTTATGTGCGGTTATTAAGCTTAAAAAGAAAGCCTTTCTGCGAAGAATTTTATCTTATCTCACTAGTGACGAATAATTGGAGATAATATTAGTTTATTAGGGGTGGTTTGCCGATGAGGGTTGCGAAGTAAATTAAGGCTACCCATATCGCTTACTTAGAAACTAGTTGAACTGCCAATGTATAATAATTACTGTGCTCGGTTGCCAAAATCTTAGTAATTTTTGTCAAATTCAAATATCCAAACAAATCACGAGTCAGTTAGCCATTGCCCCACTGATATGGCATTCCCCGTTTGTGGGAACTCTAATTAGAACAGCATCGTTCTCAGCTAATATGTATGTAATCTTGTGTATGGGATCCATACAAAATGGGGTTGATATCAGAGTTAGATCGCGTACAGCGAAGAGGAGCTAGGTTTGTGAAACGATGCTACGATAAGTTGGCTAGTGTGTCTGGACTGTTAGAAGAATTAGGATGGGAATCGCTATCACAGCTTAGATTAAATTATAGGCTTAACCTCCTAACTAAATTTCAGGAAAATCATTTCTCTGACGACGTAAAAAACATACTATTAACCCCCTCGTACTACGGCAGATTAGATCGCGCCAATAAAATTAGAGAGCTAGATTGTAGAACCGATAGGTATAAAATGTCATTTTTTCCGCGTACCATTCGGGACCATAACAGCTGTGATCGTCGCCATGAATAGTTCGAATTGTGACAATAGGCAGACAGTAAATCTTTCTCATTATATTCTCTACTTTCTTATTTATGCATGATGTAAATATTGATGTTCTTATTTATGCATGATATTTTGAATCTGTAGTAGTAGTCTTTGTATCCCTTGCATGTTGGAACGATTGACGATAGAATGTTTCTTGGGTGTTAGATTTTTTATTGGCGCTTTGCATGTGTGGTACGCGGGTTTCAATGTAATTTCGGTGTTCTACCGTATCATTCATGCATGCCTGGTGTGGAAGCACCCCCTGCCACACACCCTTTGGGTGGATTGCAGGGTATGACGTAGATGTAGATGTAATATAAAGCAGACAATTGGAATAAATAGATGGCTCCGTTAGTATAAATCATCCCATTCATCGCACACAGCTATGTACATCATCCTTATTTCCTGCAATCTCCATCCTCTGAACCCATTCCACATTTTCGAGGCAAGGCATGAAGATGTAATTTCCAACACGATTCACTACCGAATCTCACACATCGCCGGTCATGACATGCCAAATTAGCCCCAATATCCACCCATCAACCCTCATCCACAGCGAAGGTCCAAAAACCAACCGATCCCGGCGAATTTCCAAAACGCCCTCCTGTTTACAAGGCCCCGGGAGCCAAGCGAATCGAGTTTGAAAAAGCCCCGCGCGCATCACACGCCCCGCCAAGGTTTGAAAGCAAGGAAAGCACCTTAATTAAAAGCTGTCCGGAACTGGAGAGAAATGAATGACGCTCCCGCGAGGTGGCGCGGAACCCAAGGCCGACCCTAAAAAAAAAAAAAAACCGCACCGCTTCAAACGGTCATATTTTCGGGAAATCCTCGGCAATGATAGCAAGCGACGGGTCGCGGAGGACGGGGTGGGGGGGTAACTAACAAACAAGCACGCAAGCAGATGATAAAAGGAGCAGAGGCTCTTTCCACACTCGTGATCCGCGCCTGAGACAGGCGCTGACGTAGCCCCGACGAAAGAAAAGGCCTATTAAAACTACAAATACCAAGGAACAAGCGAGCGAATCAAGCCGACACCTTACTTCAGCACTTTTTGTCTTCTTCCATCTCTCTCCGCCTCAATTACGACTTGTTTGTCCCGAGATTTTTTCCTCAAAGCTTCTCGCTTCCTTATCTACTAAGGGACCTAACTACTAAGGGTGTTCCCCAGAGGGCACTCAATGAAATCCAAGAGGGAGTCTTGAGGTAGGAATATTGTCGCACCCACGTCGCCCCACTACCGTGGTCCCAACCGAATTTGCCCCGCGGGAATAAGGCCCACATACGAACACGGAAAATGCGGATCATGCTGAATATGAGGACAGAAGGTGGAGTAAATTCGGACAGTAAATGCACCGTCTCTCCAGACCATTGAGGTCGATGGAGAGGGCGTTTGCTATAGTGGCCGATGCTATAAGCTGTACCATAGGCGAGGACTGTCGCAATCTTCGTTAACCCCGATTTTCCTTAAGCGCTTACGTACTGACGCGCTATTTGTGAAATTTTACCATGTTTTCCATCGATAACTTAAGGAAAACCATCGTGTATTTACTTATGTAAGGTGAATTTTTATTCATGAAATGTGGAATCTATCTTTATCCTCTATTTCAGTTAACCAAGACAGGATAATTAAATACAGACATACATTTGAAGGCGTGCTTTATTCTTTCCGGCCTTCGGCCAGTTCCTCTATTCAACAGTTTATTCTCCTCACATGCATGCTTTCTGGGTCATCCAGCATATTTTTCCTTCGCGGCAATGATCTCCCGAAGTCTTCCCTATCCTGCTGTCTTCCACTCTGTTTATTTGATCAGTCCACATTTTTCTTTTCCCTTTGACCCGCGTGTTTCATGGTGTTATTTCACATTCCTCCCATATTCGTTATTCCTTATTCGATCCTCCTCCTTTTTATTCATTTAAAGTAATAACTAACCGCTTTCCCGGTGGAAAGTAAGGGAAAATCTAGTAGTATCTAATGCTCTAAGTAACCAGTGCATACTTCGAGAGTTCCTTACCAATATTTCAAACAGATGGTGAATATTCGTACCATGCATCTGCTATTTCGTCCATTCCGTCGTGGTATACAAATAGCAGTAGGCAAAGAGCAGCGATTACCAATATGGTTGTTATTTTGGTTGCCAGGCTAGCGTTTGACTTTTCCACCTACCTCAATGCTAAAGACAAACAAACGAACGTGTTTCTCTACATCCTTCACTTGACATATATGTGATTTATGTCTTCTATAAAGACTCAAGCCTATGAACTCACTGTTAATAGAAATAATCGCGCGGCAGAAAGGAAATGGAATCAATTTCAGAAAAACGAACTATAACAAAGATTGGTTTAATTTTCATTCCACTCATGGGCTCTCATTTTTAGCGTTTTTAAACAGCGAAATTCTGTTCGCTCGGACACTTCCACCTTCTCTTGGCTGGTGACGCAAGTCTTACCTGTTAGATTAGCTTCTGATTGATGAAACTTAAGAAAATACTCTCCTCATACTTAGATTATACTTAGTGACTGGTTAACTCGACAAATATAGCATGAAAGATAAACAACTGTCGACTTCTTCGTTGTGGAATTTGTGGTATCTACCCATTTATTATAATTTATTAGTGTCTTGAATTTATTTAGTATACTAAAAGAATTTGGTTTCTTTTGTCGAATGTGGGCCAGCCTTGCGGCTTCACTCGGAGGGGAAGTGGAGGTCGGACAAGTGAGGAGCGCGGGGCCCTCGCTGCTCCTGACGTCCGAACTAGAATCTTTGATTGATCGCAAATGGAAGAGCAACGCGGCCGTTTCAGCAACGACCCTAACACAGTGAATGAGTAGTAACAGAGAGAACGACCAACTAATATGCCTGGGAGTTACGGTGTTGCGAAACCGCAGGACACTTCACCTCAGGGCGAAATTAACGGACACATCAGTCGCGCCCCGAGAGGTAATTCTGTCCATGCCCTAGGCGGCGCACTTTATGATTGTCCCGCGTAATGAGGGCAAGAGTAGATTCATGACCCGAATACTTGGCGCGTTTCCGAATAAAAAATATAATGCTCTCTTAAAAAATGTGATCCTATCATCTAAGAGATTCACTTCGGGAATCCACTGTTGTGATATACTAATTTAATGTTTTGCTACGGTGGAGCATCTTCAGGGGTGCCTTAACATGCTACAGACAAGGAAACCCAACAGCCATTGATATTATATCACAAAAAGGATTTATAAATTTTGTTTTTAACTCCATGGGGGATCGGGTTGGAGTGGTGGCTAGAGTATTGGATAACCATACGGACGGCCAGGGTTCAAATTCCTGCAGAGGAGGATATTTCAGAGGAAACTCGAACCCTACTTGAGCGTCTTGTGGAGGGCACTTCAAGTTTACTACCCCGTCTGTCGGATTGGAGGTTAAAATGTGGTCCCCTTGGCGCATTTCGTTAAGATCAGACTATTGCCGACGCCGGGTTTCTCTCCACCCTTCCTCCCTACCCATCCTCCACGACGCAAAGGACCATAGCTGTCGGCTGCCCCCATAAATACCCAATCCAGTCCATCTTTTTGCAATCTTGCAAAATGGAACCCAAAAGGAATCGGTCGTAAACATGAACTAATTCAAACAAGGTTTGCATTCTGAATATAAAAACGACATGTACACAACATGAAACAAATTGTTTTAGTATCAACTATTAATCTATCGCAATCCTTTTATTCATTATTTTTTTTTAAATCTTAATACCCTTCAATATTAGAAATATTTATGTCTTTGAGCGTTTTTTTAATTCTCAGTGAAACATTTACATATATTGTTGTGTGCAAAATAACGAACGCCAAAGCGCTAAGATATTGAAATATATCATATCTACTTCCAATATATATAGCTCGTGACCACTATATAATCGATAACTTAAGTAATTCCATTCCAAAATAGTAGTCACTACTTAGATTTCAGACTTGAAATCGAAGACAAAGATTACACTATATACTTAGGGAACCTATTCCAGGAAACATCACCCTAGGTAAATGAAAATTAGATTCCCCACTTCCCAATTTTTTTAGATGCGAATCACTTTGACCCCGTCTCATGTTCTTGGATCGCGAACTTTATACACCTTGTGCTGTCAACATGGGTAAACTCTGCAGTAAGGTGCAGGTGAATTTTTTAAATCACGTCCTACAAGAGGAGTGTCAGGCGTGATGTGGTGGAATTTCATCATAAAGAATAACAGAGGTGGGAATTTTTCATTAAAATAAAATTTAATTCGGCCATGTTTTCGATGTATATACTATATCATCATCGGGTACAAAATACAAGACAACAGGAGTACATGATACACAAGCTACAAGGTGAGGCAGGTGAGGTTAGCAAGTTATTAGCCTTCTCCCTCCAAATCTCCCCCATCCCCACTCCTCCTAACCACTCCTCCCTCACCTTGTATCTTGTGTATATATATACTAAACTTATCTTGCATTTTGTAGCTGCTGATGCAGTAGTACATAAAAAAAACACTTCTGGCCTGAGTCCTCCCCCATCCTTTCATAAGTCAAAATTTTGCCTCCGTGCGTCATCTCCCTCGCCTTTGCCTTTGGAAGGAAGGCCTTTGCTCCGATCCGTTTGTTTATTGTTTTCCCGCGTAGGGGGCGTGGTTTGACCGTGTTGACACATTGACACCAACTCGGGACTTAGAAATTTTTCGGCTCCGAGGTGGTAAGTTTTATTTGGATAGGAAAATACACCGGAACCATGGTCGAATTACATTTTTTCTAAGTGGAAATTTTCCATTTCTGGTGTTGTGTACCACGTCCAATGTTCAGTCGCGCGCGTGTTGGCATGTATATACAAACATCAAGGAAATAACGCAAGAGATGTCATCCAAATGACAGGCTGGACCCGATCTTAAAACCATCGTCATCACCGTCGGCAGAAATCCGAGTATTATCCGCCTTAAATTATACAGCGTGTCATCCTTCATCAACCTGGGAGGTCGCTTCGAAGGGGCGCCAATTCCTGCGGGGAGCCTTGAGGCTCCGCGTTGGATTGCCACGCGAATAAGGTTGCTGTGGATAACTATCTTACCCCAATCCCCCAATTCGGAAATGCCCAATATTGCCCGAGCCGGCAATTCGCAGAAAAAAAACAGATCAAGGAGCAATTGAATTACTCGTCAGTCTACTTCTCACTAATCCTCACCCGGTCGTGAAGATAAAAAAGCAGGTAGCTAGAAAAAGAAGACAATTTTTTTTAAACTCGAGATGAAATTTGTCCAACCTTCTACCCCAGCCACCAGCAAACGATCCTCTTATTCCCCTCAAATGTTTTCCTGGGTCTGCATTATAAACTAACGTCTTACCTCATAAAAGTTAAACAGAAAAAAATAAAAAAATAAGGTTGAGCCTATAACGCTTTTTATATCCCAAGTCTCTCTCTCACAGGAAGAAAATAAAACACAGGAAAAATACAAGTCGTTCGCAAGGGCAATACCAGTCGGCGCACTTGAATCAAGTGCGTGGATAAAAAGTGAGTGAGCAGCGAATCGAAAAAAATTGAATAAAAAAATAACGGAAATGTTCCCCTGATAAAAAAATAAAAAAACATATTCTCGTATCAGGGAAATATTCTGCCTCTGGCCTCGGGAATGTTTTCTGGTCCATTGCGTGCATCGGGTCCTTTTAACGCTCCACGATTCAATGCTGTAATGCACTAAAAATATACCTCCCGGAGAGAGGGAACACAGTCATCTTTTTCTTCCACGCGATCCCGACCGCTTAGTACTTCCATTTACGAGAGAGAGGAGGAGAGAGGGAGGGAGAGGGAACTTGCACGCCATGAGCAAAAGACGCGCTTCTGGGTTTCTGGCGAAAATATTTGCGGTTCCTTTTGCTCCCGAGGAGCGGTACCCCTCCCCCGACTGGCTGGCTTCCTCACCATCAGACACAGGGGCAGGCGATGCAAAAAACCGCAGCTTCGCGTGGAGTCTGGATCGACTTAAAGGGTATGGCCTCCTCCGAGGAAAATAAAAATCACGACGGCTGATTTTTTCCACGCTCGCTGCCGGTCGTTAGAATTCCTCGGCCGATTTTAGTCCGCCCCTCATTTGAAGACCTGAAAGGCCCCCTATTCCACCCTTTAGCTACTCTTGGGAGGGTTTCTTCCATTGCTTTTTTAAGAGATACGTAATGTTTGATTGAAGTTTTTTGCGTGTCTTAAGTCTGATTGGTAACCCTTCACGGAAGAATCCATTGCTAAAGATAGGTAAATTACACCTATGAGCGTTCCAAATTCCACTGCAGTGGGAGATTAGACTTTTTTAAAGTATTCTACTGGTAAAGGTAGGTTTTGATGAAAGTCAGAGAATTTCCTCCGGGTTTTCTACACTTTCAGGGCCCTATCTACCTCTAGTATTTCCTTTTTAGCTTCAAAATACCATCTACCCTTCTTCATTCCGTCCATGAAACCTATTCTCATACTTCTCCTTCCCTGCTTGCCCAACATTCTCCTTCCCTCTATCACACTCATGAGCAACCCCTCGCCCATTATTACATCCGCCAGCCACCTGCACGGACTATCCCGGATTTCATTTCAAAGTTTCCTTTCCTTGCCCACCATCTCAAGGACTACCTCGTTAGTCTTTCTTTCCGTCCACCTCAACTTCTCCATCCTCCGCCACATCCATATCTCAAATGCCTGCGGCCTATTCTCGACCTCCTTTTTTAGGATCCACGTTTCTGCCCCATACAACGCTTCGCTCCATATCAAGTTGTTAACCAGCCTCCTCTTCACATCCTTGTCTAGAGTCTCCGTCAGCAGCTAGGCTATTCTTCTTCTTATATCTTGGCTTCTATGCCCATTTTCTTCAAGTGTACTGCCTAAGTAAATATAATGTTGTACTAAGCAGAAAATGTGGGTCCTGTAATAAGCGTTGTTACCGAACTATTTTTCGCAAACAAACTATATTTCGCCCTATGCCCTCACTTCTACATCTAATATTGCCAGCAATGCGAAAAATATAAGTAAGTACTTTAGGGACTATGTTTTTCATGATGTATAGCAAGAATATTGAGTAGCACCTTTTCAACTTTTCCTATTGGCAACGTCATACTTCCGCCCTACGCAAGATTTGAATTAATGCTTTGCGTTTATTCATCTGGATCAGTAACCTATCTTGGAAAAGTTCATTGAGAAAAATATATTCATATCATTTAGGAGAGTTGCCTATTTAGTTGACAATACGGGCCTTGTGTAGCGTGTTGTACTCGAGCTTAGGCTCTGTGCATTTAATTATATGCCACATAGTACACCATTCCCAACACTGCGAAAAATTTAAGTTACCTAAGAGGATAATACCTGCATACTAGAAGAATTGTAGATGGGCCGGTATAATATTGTGTAGTACAGAGCTAATTTTGCAGCTTCTATTGGTAACGTTACACCTGCGACCTTAGTGTTTTGTTATCATCACATACATGACTTTTTCTCCATTTCATGAGAATTTTCGTACAATCCCACACTGTCAACTAAATTTGGAACGTAGTTTGGATATGGAAATTATAGTGAAAACAAGGAAACCATTTTTTGAATCACCTTTTCGTGAAACATTTTATGATCTCCTGATAAATTTTAAAGGTAAACTCATCTTGGACTTCACAACGGATTAGACTCTTCATTCTAGTCGACGTTTCAAACGGCTATTTTCCCATCATCGTCAGAGCTTTTTGATGTTAAGCCCTGATGACGACAGGAAAGCCTTATTTCCAAAAGCCGGCCAAAAAGGGCTCATTGGCCCCGATAGAGAGCGCTCAAATGACTCAAGCAAACCCTTCCTTAAAAGGATTGCCCTAAAGCTTCCATTTCCTTTTACGCAATTATATATTCACCATTTGACATTGTTATGTTGCTGAACATGGTTTCCATAAGCAAGAACAGTGGGCGGGGAGTAATAACTTTGATGAATTCGTTCAGTAAAGGTTATAGATTGAGAAATGATCAGTTCTTTTCATCCCACTAATATGTTTAAGCTCAACTGAGTCCTACTTAGGTGCTCACAACTGCAGGGGCGAGATGGAATCACCTGATATAGGCTTACACTCATGGTCAGCATTGTATCCATACTACAGACGGGATTTAAAAACATACAAACTTTGAGTTTTCAGAATTCTCTAGCGCGTCACATGCGTGACAACCAATTCCGCACATTCCAGTTCATTTGCACAATATGTTGTTCCGAGTAAAACGGTCTTTGTACAATAAACGCCGGCGTCATTGAGTTGGAAAAGGTTTAAACAAAAGTGACAGTTTTCGGATACTAAAATGATGACTGCAAATCAAGAAGAAGCTTCAATTTTTTATTCATGTATACCTTACTCACATGACAGATCCCTTTATAAAGACACAACTTTCTATGTAAACTCACTATACATGCATATACATAGAGGACAAATATACATATGTGACCATATCGAATTTCCATTTCGTGATCGGCATTATCAAATTACTTCGTTATTTATACTAGGCCTGGGTTACTTACTCCCTTTACATACTTTCCTTAGCAATGCCCTATCCCCTCAAAATTGTTTTTTCACTTACGCCCGTAAAATGCTTCATACGGGCTGGGCTATTCATCAAGATGTACCACCTTGCTGCGTGGTAGCGCTATTTATTATTAAGATAGTACACTTTTTTCTTTATATAATTTATCTTTTCAGACGGAGGAGAAGAACGCTTAGAAAATTATACATATCCCTCGAAAATTTCTATCAGCCTCTCCTTATTTTCTATTTCTAGAGACCCTCTAAGTGACGAATGACTCTTGAAAGGTATCGAGCCTGTTTCCGAAATATTTTTTTGTAATATACAGCTGTGTTATCGTCGCAAACATGAATTTTTCCTCCTACCACGAGGAAACACGTTACACCACGACAATCGAGGAGGAAAATTGATAAAACCGCTCCTGGCTGAATCACGAGGGCCCTCCTCCAACACGATCTTCTCTTTGAGTCACGCTACACTAGTCTACCGAGGAAATTACTGCGGGAAAATTGTTTTCCTATACATCGATTTGTCATTGGAGCTCCCTATCGATGCAAAAACGAGTCGCTAGGTGTACATTGCGACAGATGCAGATAGAAATCACGATTGGCTATTCTAGTCGGGCGAGTCGATTGTTTAGATAACAGAGGAGGGCACGAATATTTGTTTTAAATAACCGTGTGCACACCTGTCGTCTCATGTGAGGGAGTGTGAAGGAGAAAGAAAATTATACTCGAACATCATTGCTGCTTGGCGAAAACATTTCTCACAAAAAAACTTACGGCGCACTCAGGGGCGTCAATTCCGTACGTTATTGAGAATGCACTACATTTAACCTCAGTTATGCTTAGAATCTCACTGATTTTGAGTCATCCAGGACTAGCCACGCCTTGACCTGGATCCCGGTCTAGGCGGATGATTTTTCCCGAGTGGATTTTCGTACAACTTAGAATCTCATTTAAAGCTAATTATGTATACAAGAACGAATACACAGCCTTCCCGTTTTAATTTTTAAATTTCATCTCCAAATCAGGGATCACCCGATTGGTGAATTTGAAATATTAGCCTGCTGCACACTTTAACTTATCAATATCTCGATATCGACGAGACTCGGAGGCTGCACGCTAATCTTAGGTTGATGGAGAAATCAAGAACTGGTGTGTTTCAGAGCGATACAAAGAATATAATGACGATGCCACACAACATCTCTAGGTCTGATACAAGCGATAATGTAAGCAAGATACATAACCGAACAGATAGGTACAAAAACTCGTTCTTTTCGCGCACAAAGTGACTATAGTAAAAACTGAGATCCACTAAATACACTCCCGTAATCCACGTCACCATTTCACCTCCCAAAACCTTATCCCTCACATCTTTACACGGCAGGTGTCCTAACACCCCCTGCCACACGCCCATTTGGCGCCTCGCTCGGTAGATGTGGACATTTATCCCTGCGCCCGTTGTAACGTCGATACTTATAACCAACTTAACCCGGTGGAATCCCAGTGAAAAATTAATACTCAGTTTTGTTATATTCAAAGCATGGATTTAATATGCTTTAAAGTAAAATGAATTACATTATTTTATTTGAAATTTTTTCTTCCGATTAGGGGACGAAATTTAAAAAAATACCCTCTCTCTCTCTCTCCCGTACCCTTCCGAGGAAAAATGGCGCAAAATAACAGGGTTCGCAAACGTCACGGAACGAAGGCCGCCCGTGAAATTCACTGCCGCACTTGAGAAAGATTTTTTTCCCTGGACCCCTCCCCTCAGTCCCTTTCCCAATCCCGAGAACAACATAACGACCCCAGGAAAAGGTAACGCATTTACTTACCCGGGGAATCGAAAGGATGGGGGAGTTTTTCTCTCCCGCTCTCTCTCTCTCCCACTCTGGTTTACCCCGTCTTTTAAACTCCCTTTTTTTTGGGTCCCCTAGCCAGCGCCAACGGGTTTACCTTTTACCCACGACACAAACTGCTCCCCCTCCTCTCCCCCCCAATACGACCCCGCCCCCACCTCCTCACCCCTCCTTACCACCCCCTCGACCCTCCTTCCCTTAGTAATTCGAGCCCCCGAGACTCATTTGGCTCCGGCTCATTTAGCTCTGCACCGTTTGCACGAGTCCCCACGACCAATTATTCACGAACGCTAATGAAACGTCTGCGCGGTCTGTGGAGCCGCGAGAGGAAAACGGGAGAAGAAAAGGACAAGGAGTCGGAGGGAGATAAATAGAACGAATGGGAGAGGTAGTAAGGAGGAGGAGAACTTGAGAGAGTGAGGGAGAAAGTGAGAGAGGAAGGAAGAGAAGGAAGCGATAAAAGGGGCAAGAAGACGATGAGAAGGGGAGGGACTCGGAGAGGCAGCGGCACTCCTGAGGGAAGCTGTGTGTCTGCCAATGTACCCGGAAAAATATTTCCTCTCCCTTTCCTCTTCAAATCTAGTTAAGGTTTACCCGGAAGTGACGGCTTAACCTGAAGCGATTGGGTATTCATAGGAGCGTTCTAAGAGCTGATCGGTAGGTTTTTTTGGAAAAATTTTATCCTACTGGCAAATCGTTCCGTTTTGGCCCCGATGGATGACACGCATTTAAATTCCACTTGAAATCCTCACATAAAACTGTAAAAAAAATATGAAGCCATTCTCACTAAGGGAACTGTTGTAGGCTTGACTTTGTGGAAGTTTTCCAATACGGAAGAATAAAATAACTTGGTTAACTCCACTCATGAGTATTTTTTGTTACGACCAGGGTTTCGACAATTTGCGTCATCTTCAGGTGACATGACCTGAATATTGCCCTATCTAACCTCCTCAGTCCCGAGACATATCCAGCAGTAATTTTGGAAAATTCTTCATACTTAGGTTTTGCGTTGTAAGCCATGTTTGCAGAGTGAATATCTCTGTGAATCAAGGTTCTTAATGATGCTGCCACTTATCAGCATGCGCTGAACTAGTGGCGTTGCCAATATTTTGCGTTTCTGAGCGGGAAAAAAAATCAAAAATCTGTGTATTGTATACAATACGTTAGGACTGAGGAGACTAGGAGTCGAAACCTGGGTCTTTAAATTCTCACAAGTGGAGATGACAAAGTTTTTTATTCTCCAAAAGTCATTCACATCAATCTTCGTGAATCCGATGACTGGTTTTTTATTCCACTCCTTTTCTCGGCTATTCAATTTATTCGTATATATAAGTATTTTTTTTAAAATTTCATGATCCATCATCTACATATTATTATTGGTGGAATCGTCTTCCGTCAGGTTTCAGTATGACATACTCCATCGCACATGACTCTGAGCATCTTCGAGAGACACGCATGCGAGGTCTGAGCCGCGTAAAACTGTAGAGAAAGGGCAAGACGAAGAAGAGACAAATAAAGAGACAAGAAGGAGAATCTGTTGAGACACAGAGGTAAGGAGAAAGAAGAGGAAAATGGGTAAAGGGAAAGGGAAATGAGACCGTGATAAGAAGAGAGAAAATGAGGAGAGAGCGGCTTAACGAAGGCAGGCTTGTGCCTTCCACTGAACCACGGATAATATGTTCTTTCTTCTCTTCTAACCCAGGCAAGGTTCATCAAGAAGTGACAGACTTCCTCGTAACAAATTTAATTTTTTCTTAACCATTCTCATTTGCTGTCGAGAGCCAATGACAATAATTATCCGAGAGATTTCATCATTACCGAGACCCATCCTTTCACTACAGAGTACCTACTGCTCAGCCGCGCACAGACTTTTCATTACTTTCATACCCTACGTACTAGGCAGCGCAATTAAATTTAATAAATATTGAGAGTTGAGTAAATCTGCGCTGGACAATAAAACAACTTTGATAAACGCATCCGCGAGTCTTCTTCTTACGTCAATTATCAGTCAAGGAATCGAATAAGAATGACGTAAATCTTTTAATAACCATAAAGTAAAAAGCTTACGATTTGAAATACATATTGTGAACGAACTCTATGATTATGCCCAAAATATTTGGACGTGACAATGATGATGCTAAGGAATGCCACCTGCCGGGATGCAACCGAACTCTACACCAAAACACGTATCATTCTGTTCATCATCGTTCTTGTTCACTAACGTAGGCTGATGTGTTCCAGCCCTGCTGATTTATCGAAAATTACAATGATACGAAGAAAATAATTTATTTATTCATTTACCATAAGTATATAGAATATCGATTGTGTTCCGGAAGAGGCATAATGGATAGACTATGAGGAAAAAAATGCTTCAAAAAAGTTCAAACAGCCTGAAAAGAACGAATAAAGACAGTTTAGCTTCACATTTTTTAAAATAAATTCGTTCAAATGATGTATCAAGGTGCTTTTACGAACGTTTCAATTTAATTAAGTATCGTCATCAGGGCTAGATAGGGGAAACTAACATACCATAACCAACTGATCAATCAAAACGAATATTTACTTGAACAGTGCCCACTTTGACAATTTACTGGGATTGACAAACTACTTAGGTATTATTTTCATGCAAGAACGAACATTTATAACACAAAGAAATTATACACCAGGCAATATCATTTTTTAGGCAAACGTTTACCAAAATTTATAAACATCACAATGTGTACGGACAACCCGAGATCACAAATAATGCATCGAGTTGGTAAAGACTAACTTGATTCATTATGTGGATCGAAATCCTCACAGAAAGAAAATATTTTGCAACGGAATCGAACGTGGTCGAGGACAAAGAGTGATTGAAGATCGTACTCGCATTTCTTGGGTTTTAAATGGAGCGCGGAGGAGAGGACATAGAGTCGTCGCCCAATCGATCACACTCGTCGGCTGGGAGAGAAAGAGAGATTGGAAGAGATCTACGCGGCCCGCTCGAGTTCTCTCCTTTCTCGACTCATCCCTGCATCTCAATCCGTCTCGCTCTCTTGGGATCGACGGATGCGAACGGAGAAAAGAGCGAGCAACCAACGCGAGGCCACCCCACTGGGCTCCGCGACGAGAAGATAAAAATATATTTTTTTTCTAATTTATAAAAAAAAAATTGAAAAAAATGTAATGAAAAAAAAGAGACGACGAGAGGGAAGGGCAAGAGGCGGAAAGAGAGCGCGAAAGGGAGTGACGCTGAAAATCGAACACGAGAATCTCTCGCGGAATCCGCATTGGAGCGAGAGAATGGAGGGGAGAGAAGAGGGTGGGAAATGGGGGTGGTGAGGGAGGGGGATGGAAGGCAGTCAGGGGAACGATGGGAGGGAAGGGATTAATGAAAGTGGAGGGGGACACTTGAAATTGTTTTGCCGGGAAGCTGAGCTCTCCCTCCCTATATCCTAAAAGACGATGACCCTACCGTAATTTTTTTTTCATAAAGAATTTGATCAAACGAGTTTTGAGTATTGTGTGCCCTGGCACGGAATTCGTGAGGTCCAGGGTCCCGCAGGCATTTATCCGAGTCAAGCTTCCTCCAACTCTTTTTTGAATTTTACAGAAAAAAACACGATCTTTATTATTTATTTAACGCACTCTGAAGAGGTTAACGGAAACAATCCAATAACCATAGAATGTTTAATGACTTATCGAAAACGGTTTCGATGCTGCGTATCATTATCGAGTGAGTAAGAAGACTTTTATATCGAAAGAATGATCGTCGTCAAGGAATTCCTCCAATTGAACCCCGGTACTGCCTCCTACAAACCTTTTGAAAAGAATTCGAACAACGGGTTTGAGAATTGTCTGACAGGGCCCGAACTTTGTGAGGCTCAGGGGCCCCATACGCATTTATCCGAATCGCGCCTCCCCCGCATTTTTTATAATTTTTCAGAAAATACGCGATCTTCATTATTTATTTTACGCACTCTGAAGAGGTTAATGGAAACAATCCAATAACCATAGAATGTTTACTGAATTATCGAACACGGTTTCGATGCTGCGTATCACCATCAAGTGAATAAGAAGGCTTTTATATCGAAACAATGTTCGTCATCATGGAATTCCTCCAATTTAACCCCGGTACTGTCCCCTAAAAAAACTTTTGAAAAGAATTCGAACAAATGGGTTTGAGAATTGTGTGACCAGGCCCGAATTTTGTGAGGCCCAGGGCCCCATAGGCATTTATCCGAATCGGGATTCCTCCAGTTTCTTTTTTAATTTTACAGAAAAAGCACGATCTTTATCATTTATTAAACGCACTCTGATAAGGTTAATGGATACAATCCAAGTCCAATAGAATGTTTTACGACTTAGCAAACACGGTTTCGATGCTGCGTATAATCATCAGGTGAATAAGAAGACTTTAACATCCAAATAAATGTCATCATCAAGGAATTACTCCGATATAAGCCCGGAACTGTCTCCTTAATACTCTCGAAAAATATTCCATAAAAAGGGTTTGAGTATTGTGTGACCAGGCCCTGACTTTGTTAGACCTAGGACTCCTTAACCATTAATCAGAATCGGACTTCTCCGTTTTCGATAATTACTTATAAAAAAACTATTTTTGTGCATGCTACTCACTTTAATTCGGGTAAAGGAAACACTGCAACTACATTACAATATTTTAACACATAAAACAATGGTTTTGATGCTGCGTATCACCTTTCGGTAAGAATTAAAATATTTCAATTTTAATTTCATATTGAAAATTTTCCGGCTCATTAAGCCCGCTACTGTCGCCTTTCCAGCTTTTGCCAAAGGATTTGATTTGTTTGATTTTCATCAATTCGATCAATCGGGCATGAGCATTGAATGACCACGCCCAAACTTGGAGACTCAGGGTCCCTCAGGCATTCATGTGAGTTGGGCCTTCCCTATTTTTGTAATTTCACGGAAAAAGGCACTTCATTTTTTATTAAACGTTCTTTGATAGGGGAAAAGAAATGACTGCAGTTTCAAAGAATATTTAATCGAATAAGGACCATAGTTCCGATGATGTGTATTAACATTAGCCGACTACAAAAACTGTGTCAATTACACACTTTTCGTCATGAAGGAACTACACCTATTTCAGCTCAGTACTGCCACCTTCACGTCGTACTTTGACTTCATAAAGTTTGATAGCACACTTGCAAATGAATTAAACAAGTACCAGCTATGCTCTGCTCTATCTCTTATAGCACTGCAGCCAAAAGTTGGGTCTTGGCTTACTTTAACTTCCACATCCGTGCTTGCTTGTCTGTTGCTGCTCTCAGTTGTTGCTGCCTCCAGAGTCGTAATCCTGAAAGATCACGAGTGTCAACCTGAAATTCATCTTCCCAGGGCTTACGTAAGTGTCCTTGTGGGTCTTCTACCTTGCATTACACTGTCTAAAGTTTACTTTGGTAGTCTCTAACCATCCATTCTAGCCACATGCCTGGCCCACCGTAGTGGGATGAAATTTCTCTAAAAAAACTCAAATACTTTTGACAAAATTGATATTATTTGCCTTCTGTGTGTACAACTTCGTCGCTCAGCAGGGTTTCCCAGTAATTTTGGGGCCTTAGGCAGCTTTATCCTGTCAAGTTTTCCCTGAACGAAGCTCACATCGGCGTTCGATATGAAAGTTTGAGGAAAACGTAACAATACTTCGGCTGATTGACGACTTGGAATCACTTTCTCAGATGTTGCACATCCCCAAGAGCCTAAAACCCTATTTTGTCTAATTCTTCACCAAAAAATGTCACTAGGTTTCTTTAGATAAACTAAATTACCCCAAATGACGTAAGAAGGCTCCAAAGTTAGTGAATTTCACTTTATTTTAATTTTCTATCCGTAGAATCATTTTTCAAGGAAACGTGTCATATATTGGAGACCATAGTTTCCCTGAATACAAATTCTGATATCAAAATATCATTTAAATTTACCTATTTGAAGATTTTATCCCAGCCGTAAATGTGTATAGTGATGAAATATACACAATATTTTTCTCAGCGAAATTTTTAGCTGTTTCATGGTGCGATTCTCCACAAACATTGCTCTAAACTCAGCGTAAAAGCTGATACAGGATTCCACCTAACGTATTGAGGCATTCTTTGGAATATTGTGAGGGCTAAGCATAAAAATGATTCAGAAATTGTCGCTAGGCTTCAATTTTTAAGAAACATAGGTATCGCAATAGACATCGGCTTTAAATACGACAAAATAGGATATAAAATGGACTCGGATGTCTAGATGTATGATTAAAAGTTTCACACTTCCACAGCTCAGTGCTGGCAACATCAGTAAAATTTATGATGAAAAATAAAGTGCATAAGGGTCATCCCTCACGGCGATTTAGATCCATTTACTGATACTTATTAATTCGCTACGGAAATCTACTGGGTAAAGTAGATTCAAGGAAAAAGCTGCGGTTCCTTCATAAAGAAAGGGGGTAAAAATCTCTAGGTTTACACAGGATAAGGACCGTGGCTCTTTGAACAATTTTGTTCTCCACCTTAGAACAGGTCTTACCGCTCTTTAACCCGTCCACTAAATCCATTATTTCTTCTCCTTCCCCGCTTACACAAGATCCTACCTTCCATCTCGGTCTTCAGCCTCCCTTCGTCCCTCATTAATTCTCCCAACCTCCTAATCTACCTTATACCAATATACAGTAGAATGCACTCCCCATTCACCACATCAAAGCCAAAATACGTTCGCCTCCCTTTTCGTCCACCTCATATATTCTCTATTCTCCCACAAAAACAGGAAAGTTTTCCTAACAAAGTCCACGATCAATCCCAAAGGATTAGAGAGAATTTACATATTGCTAGCGACAGTGGGTGTGTAGAGAAAAGTAGGAGGACATAGAGAAAGGAATGGAAATGGAGCGGTAAATGAGAGTATGTGAACTGGGAGGCTTAAAAATTTTTCGTCTCTCCCCACACAACTCTCCAACAATCTCAAATTCTCCACATTTTTCGTTATCTCATCCCGGTAGTATCCAGGCATCCCCCAAAGGTGATGGGGGAGAGGGGTTTATGTAGCGATTTGCATGTGAATACAAATGAAAATTAAATTTACGCGGATAGAGAGCGCTCTGCACGCATGACGGTAAAATACCAAAAGCCTCCTCCATGATTTTCTCGCATTCAATTTCCAAGATATGGATGGTCACCGTCGAAACAGCCCATGAAATCGGCCTCTATCTTTTTTTCAGGCAGAATTTTCCTCTTGTTTCACGGCGTTTCCCGTGGTTGGCTTCATTCACTATTACCTGAACGTGCACTGACTTCATGCAAACCCGGGTAACAATTGACAATCGCTAAACTGTATGCGAGATGCGAATTACTAACCTTTTTTAGTATGCATGCATGACCTAGAGAGACCTATTTAGAGAGGACCTAGGCATATACAATGCTTACAATAAGGTATTTCATGAAGATTCACAGGTAAGGGCGGCTAGGGATCCAATCTCCTATATAAAAGCTACACCATTTAATGCCTTCACTTAATGCTTCAAGCAAAATGGGCAGAGGTTTTTAAATTTCCTTTTCATTTATGATTCACACATGTTAACCGACAGAATATGCCATGCTGTATTCGCTTAGCAATTGTCAATTCATTGTCAGGTACTTTTCTTGCAAATGCTGTTTCTCCAAAATAAATCTGGCTTAGACCCTTTCCATAGGGAGCCCACTTCGGAAATGCAACTATTGTTACCCGTATTCGTGAGTGGAGACCAACGAATTGGCCTTAAACAAGTCTAGCGCTGCACGGAGGAGATCCTTGACTCAGAGAAAGAAAGTAAAGAAAAGCCTGCAGGTGTTTGGGGTTCGAGGAGGTGAGTTGGTGGTTTCGAGTGCAACACGGATGGTACAACAGTCGGAAAGGAAGACCAAAGCGCAAGTGCTGGGTACAGTGGGTGAGGAAAGAAACCTTCAGGATGAGATAGGAAGAGGCAGAATGGGTGGCTTGAAGAGGTAATTAGAGGGAGCAGATAACGGGAACCTGGAGTAAGAATAAAATTGAGGAAGAATGAAACAGGAACTGTATACATTAGAAAAAATATTGAAAATATATTTATTACTATTCAACAATTAGAACGGGATATTCGGAATGAAGACAAATCATGAGAAAACAAAAGTAATGAGATTCTCTACGACAAAGAAAGCGAATCTTGTGATTTAAAGTTGGGAGGACATAAACTTTAGCAAGTAGAACAGTTTAATTATTAAGGTAGCACGCTAGAGGAAAACGGGCACTATAGCAAAGACATACGGAAGAGAATAACGCTAGCTAAGGAGGCTTTTAGTAATAGAAGAGAGTTGATGACGGGGAAAATGGGTAAGGATATGAAGAAGGGGTTAGTGAAGAGCTTGATAAGGAGCGTAGCGTTGTATGGGGCAGAAACATGGACCCTGAGAAAGGAGGACGAAAATAGGCTGTAGGCATTTGAGATAAGGGGGGTGTAGAAGGATGGAGAAGATTAGGTGGACGGAAAGGAAGACTAACGAGAAAGTACTTGAGATGGTGGGCGAGGAAAGGAAGCTTTTTAACGAAATCCGGGATAGGCAGGGTAGATGGCTGAAGGATGTAATAAAGGGTGATGGGTTGCTGAACAGTGTGATAGAGGGAAGGATGTTGGGAAAGCGGGAAAGGGGAAGAGGAAGAGAGTAGGTTTCATGGACGGGATGTAGAAGGGTAGAACATATGCAGAGGAGAAAAAGGATGTACTAGAGGGTGATAGGCCCCTGAATGTGTAAAAGACCGGGAGGAGATTCTCTGACATTCAACAAAACCTACGTTTACCGGTATAGTACATTATAAAAAAACAGTATTAATGTAGAACAATTGCGGAAAAGTATGAAACTTATTTTCAAAGCGGATTCTAAGATATAATACTTCCACGAAGTGACGCCTGAAGGTGCAAAGAGAACTGTATATTTTATTGTCCACAAACGTAGGCTCTGAGGAGAAGAAAACAGGCGACAGAGGCCTGAGATAATCGAGCGGTGATAGAGCACAGAGTCCATCTTCTGGAAAGAAAGAGACGATACCTTAACTGCTCTCGTTGAGGATTGATAGGGATAATCCACGTGGCATATCTTGATAGAAACCCACCTGCAACAGAACAGAAAGAGATTGTTAAAGGAAAATGGCACACAGAATGAAATATTGTAAATTTACCTCAGGGAAGAGGGTTACAATGGGCTATAAGCACATGAGATGTGGGTCTGGAGGAGAGTGGAGAAGGTGAAATGGACGGAAGGGAATTGGAATAAAGAAGCGCTTGGCATGACGGATGAGGAGAGGAGAATGACTGATGGAATAAGAAGAAGTAGGTAGCTGAAGCAGGTAGTGGTGGCATGCTGAAGGCCGTGATAGAGGGAAGAATGTTGGTTGAGCGTGGAAGCCGAAGGAATATAGCAATTCTTTAGTAACGAAACATGAACGCCTTCAGTGTTTAAAAAAAATGAACAGATTTTTTAGTTTGAGGCCCAAAAAGTGAATGGCAGCTTGACTGTAATTTTCCCTGTGCTATACTGAATACGGAATGAATAGTTTTGATTTAAGAAGTCTGTTGGTCGCCATACTAAAGGCATCTTCTCAGAAAACTATGGAATCTTAACTAATATTTTCTGACTCTGATCCATAAAATAACCCACCCAAAAACAAGAGATATCTCTACATTCCTATACCAACAGTTTCTGGTTTGAGTTCTTGGTTGAAAGTTCATGAAACGCTTTTTCCATTGGACCAAGAGCCTAAATAAAGAGATTTAGACATAGTTTTTTGAAAGAGTTCTTCCTTTAGTTTTGGGATAAGATTTTAATGGTAGATCAGCTGTAACATTAATGACTACGCGTTTACTTTTTCCACCCACCCAGACACTGGCTCCCAACTACCCACCCTTCCCAGTGGCTGAGCAGAGGGAGGATGGACCGGAAAAACAATAAACGGCCAGGGAGACCGAACCAGACGCGTGGCGGGAAAGGGGCAGGTGGGGGCACGGGTGGGGGGATAAATACGGAATAAGCGAAAGCTGCCGTCTCCCTCTCTCTCGCGGGGGTGGCGGGTGGAGCTGGGATGGAAAGGGGAGAGAGGATGGGGAGGCGGGGGAAGGAACGCAGCATGGCCTAGGAGGAGTCGGGATCTGAAGGGGAACAGAAGGCTCGGATGTTTGGGCGCTCTCGGATGCTGGGCGGCGCACAGTGGTCCTCGGCCCATGTATTTCTGGGGCATGAAAAGATTTTCTCAGACCAAGATGAAATTTGGTGTATATAGGTTTTCACGGTCGCTGAATACGAATATGATTCCAAAACAGATGAATTTTTCCATTAAAATCTGAAAACTTGCGGATTTCATTTTTGGCTGTATTTGTGCGAATAGATTTTATTTAGTGCAAATGGGACCAAATTAACAAATAAAATTAATATAGGCAAATGTCGGCAGACACTTAGGAGTTTTTTGTAAACTTAGTGATGTTAGTTACACTTTCAAATAGATTTTTTAATGGAATCCCATGGAATGAGCGAACTTTTCACTAATTATAATTATATTTCGCGGATTAAAGTTCTCTAATTTTCATGATTTTCAATTTGAAATCGCATATAAGGACAACTTAACAATAAATTTTTACTTAAATATATAAATAGAACATACTTTCCGGAGATGAATCCAGTTCATTGAATTACAATCGATTGCAACAGTCTTCTAAGTAAGCGACTCCGAAGTTAACGCGCATTTGACCTTCGATTATTAATAGAATGCATACCTTACCTGAGCGTTCTCATATATTTCCTCTAACAGTAAAGGTGTGTTTTACCGGTTCAGGATCTTCGAATTCGGATGCGTCATCAATATCTCTATCCAAACGTACTGCACAAAAGATTTACCCGAATAATTTATTTTTCTTACCGTGTCCCATTTTTCCATATACTGGGAGAATTGTGCGGCCGTGGGGCGCGAGTATGGTTTTCGGGCTTGCTGTTTGTCGCGCGGGAAGGGCAGGGGTAGGGGATAGGGATTTTGGGGAGGGGAGGGGAGAGTGAGGGAGAAGCAGGAGGAGGAGGAGGACAGGGAGTGTCTGTAAACGGTAGGGGTGGTAGGAACGGCTGCGTGTGTGAAGTGGGAGGAGGTAGGGACATTAGGGGGATGGGTTGGTGGAGAGACAGTGGGGGAGGGAGGAGCAGAGGGAGGGATTTGCAATTTGGAGGACGGCGAGGGCAAATAGAGGTCGCGTGGGCTGGAGAGAGAGAGGCGAGTGTTTGGCGATGCACCAAAGTGGGCCAAAAGGAGGCTGCCGGAGCCGATCAATGCAGAAAGGGTTGGTGAGGGTCGCCGTGGGAGGGGGGGGGGGCGGTTAAGAGGGAGGGGTAGGTTTGGGAAGGAGTAAGGTGTTTGTATGTGTGTTGTGTGTGCGTTTGTGTGAGTGAAAGACAAGAGTAGTGGCGGAGAAAGGAAAGGAAAGGGCGAAGTAGTGAAGGGAAGAAGGGAGACAGCGTGGAAAGGACTAAAGCCCTCGCGGCAGAAGACAAGAAGGTAAATGGAACTTCCGAATCGGATAATTATGCGAGACGTTCGAGAGGAAGGACGCAGTATGCACGGGTCAGTGGTGTAACTATGGTGGGGGGGAATGAGGGGGATAGAACCCCCCCAGAACCCTAAAAATAAAAAAAAATATTTGTATCACGGCAATCTTACTTGTTTGAAATACAGTAATTAAATGTTCTAATTTTAATTTGGCCTATATAATTTATTAAAATTAGTCATGGCAAGTTTTTCTAAAATACGTTCATGTTATAAATCAAAATTTAGTGCATTATTACCCGGTGTGGTGTGCTAATCAATCTGATCCATTCCCCCCCCCCACCAAAGCCAAGTCCTAGTTACGCCACTGGCACAGGTGAATGTAACCTCTGAGCAACGCTCCACACGGTACATTTTATCGTGTTAACGAATGTATCATAGATTGTATAATATAATTAATAGGGATATATCAGGTTAGGTTTCTCATGCACGCCTCGTTCAAGTTCTCAATCATGTTTATTTCAAACGAATGTATAGTAGATTGCATAATAAAATCAATAGTATTCTATCAGGCTGTATTTCTCCTTCAGTCATCCAGGCAATCATACAATTTGCCACTTCACACGGTAAAATTTTCCTCGCGCAGGAGTTCCTACATTCGTTTGTACAATAAAATGTACTAAGTAAAGCGACCTGCAGGAGGATTTTTTTACGTTAAATTGGACGGCCAGGAAGGACAGCAGGGAGCAGAAAAGAGGAATTTTGCATATGAATAGAAGATGAGAAAACCATATGGAGTACTATCGGGAAGATAAGTTCCAGATGGAATACCAAGGGACAAGTTCATTTGCCAATTAAGAAAGTCTGAGCGAGATGTCTCCCTAGTCATAGTGGAGACCATATTCGACATTTACTCTCATGAAAGAGTTCGTACGTTCGTTTGTGCTATAAAACGCACCTTGTAAAGAGGCCTTAAGACGTATGATAATGAGGAATATTGATTTGGTGCGTCGTCTCGAGTGACAGCTTCCCATTCAGAGAGTCCGGGTTTGACTTCCGAAGGTAGCGGAGATTTTCACTGGAATGCCTATCTTATGCTTGGGTGTTACGAGCCTCAAGTGCAGACCTCGTTCCGTCGCATGCATGCCTTCGAGGCAATGAGCAAGATTTTTCTCCTATCATAATTATATACTTATATTAATATACAACATAAGAATTTTAATTTTCAAGCTCAAGCAGTTGAAAGGGGCATTTCGATATTGTTATATTGCGGACGCAAAAACTTTGTCATAAAAGACTGAAATTCTCATCAATTACCTAAATACAAAAAATTATATTTGGCTATAACTTGATTAATTTTTTTCTGTCGCAAAAGAGAAAACTCCTCATTACCGATGTTTTACTGTGTTCATTTGAAACGTACTACGGTGAATAATAAATTTATTTTATTAATAGTTGAAAGAGTACACTAATTATGGAACGTTAACTTTCTAACGCGTCACAACTTCCTCATGTTTTATATTAAGCATAGTCTGTTAAGAGCCCATACCCGTACCACATTCAATCCAAAATGGTTTGCATTATTTTTCCCACTTAATTTCTCGAAATGTTCCATTCCTAAGCAACCAACCCGTTCTCCCATTACGACAACAATGATTTCAGTTGTCGGTCGCCCATTGAAATGACCATATTCACTAACAAAAAAAACGAAATAGAGCGCGCGAGGCGTAAGGGCACAGGCACAGGAGGAGGAAGATGTGGAGGAAAGAGAACCTCTGAAAGGAGGAGGATGAGGCGAGATGGGAAGGAGGAAATGGAAGGGTGAGGTAAAGGAGAAGGAAGAGGTGTAACGACGTGTAGTTACGCCCCCTGGGGAGACGGTGAAAGGAGGAGGAAGAGAAAGCGTGCCCTAAAGGCGAAGACGCTCGCAAAGCAAGACGAGGAACAGGGGGAACCTCTAAGAGAAGCGTGAAGTTGGATGGGAACGAGATAGAGGACGTGAGAAGCAAGAGGGGACCAAATGGGAGTAAATAAGGGTAGTTACCCACCTGGACGAAAACGTGAGAAGGAAGTAGGGGTGAAGAGAGGAAAAGGTGGAACAATTTTGGACGAAAGAGGACTCGGAATAAGATGGAGAGGTAAGGGGCCCTCCAGGCGGTTGTGCGAGACTACTTGATACAGAGAATAGATCAATTGAGGCATGCGCTGATTGAGGTGGCTTAACGAAAGGTAAATGCTATTAGATCAAACAGACCAAATTGCCACAAAGACCTTAAGTTAAAAAATTATACTATAACATGCACTATATTCAGTTGAGCGTTTGATTTCGGCAAAAAAAATTATCATGTCAAGTCAGAAATTTCTTTTTGAAATTTGACTTTTATGCACATGAAGATGTTGCCTATGCAACGAAACCGGTCGTATAAATAAAAAACATTTGTAATATTTATTTTGTATTTGTAAAACTATTTGTAAAAAGTTACAAAGTCAATTTCATTATCGATTTCATAATGAATTTTCACGAAGTTACGCCCGAAACCATCGAATTTATCATTTCATACGTTTCGTGACGTTCTGGGGTGATTCTAGTAATTAAATAAAGAAAAGCGTAGATAAGGAGTTAAAAACTTATGGGAACAACAAGATACGAACATCAGTTGTTGTCGTTTTATCCAAAATGCTGAATTTTTTCGAACACCCAAATCATCAGTAATTAGATAAAATTAACTACTCTTCACAACAGAACGGCGTAATCAACAGAGGACGCGCAGAATCTTTCACTGGTTCTCCATTAAGCAACACTTATACTGCTTAAAACCTAGAATCATTGGCTAATTTTTCACTTCATTTCAACATGACGAGTACTTTTATATATGATAAAATATTTTCTAACCAAATGGAGAAGATAAAATGACAAAAGACACAATTTCTTGAGTAATTTCTGTAGCTTAACTAATAGTGTACATCGCCCACATACTCTTCACCAACCTTATCTAGACGTCCCTACGTAGCACTGCTGTAACCTGCTATCTCCAATTAGTGAAAGCTTCTTTCGCTAACGCATTTCTCCACTTGATATCATTAGCACGATATCCATTTTTCTCCTAGATACAACCCAAGTAATCAGATTGTTCCAATTATCCTTCAAGCTGAGAGGGTCGAAATTATACCGTGAGATAAATCGCACGATGAACGTAATTAGACCAGCAGTCAGAACGAGTTATTCTCATGGTCTGAGAGAACAAAAGTCATTTTGAAAACTTTTTTGTTTTTGGAAATTGTCAAAGCGCTCTTACTCCCGGAAGAATCGAAAGTGCCCTTTGAATTGGCGGCCTCAACTCAATTTCACGTTTTTGAGCTGAGGGAGAATTACTTTGGAACTAACTGACTGCATATTTCTTCCAATCCCTCCAAATCTCCTCGAAATTGAATCCTTTGCTTCCCTTTTCCTTGTCTCTCTTCCCTCCCGTTTACATTCGCCGGCGCACGCTCTACCTTACTTCCATTTAACCTACCCTCAACCAGAAGAATACCCAGATAACTAGACAACGCCAGCGTCTAAAATTTAAACATAAATTGTACAATACTAAAACTAATTTTTCTCTCATCAAATAACGCTTGATGAGAAATAACCACGCACATCCATACTTCCCAATTCTATAAAGAATTATCAGAAATCTTTCACTAACCAATCAGTTGGTTTAGATTAATTTTCGATTAGTTCTGATACTCGAGGTCTGAACTGGAATTCTCAGCAGTTCTGCTTAGAGCACACGCTTACTTTGTTTATTGGTTCAATTTTATTAATTTAAATGCCCTGAAGAAGCCAAAAAAATTGGCGAAGCGTCGCCATTCAGAAATATACTAATTGACCGCAACTCAAGAATCTTGCTGTTATAAATGGTCGAATGACTCAACATTGATTGCTAAATTTTATTTTTTGTAAACGATGGATGGAGACTGGGGCTTCGTAGAATTTTATGGTGAACTTAACAAAACTGTAAATGATAACTTTGCTATTCCCTAACAGATAATCGAACATTTCACTCCCACAACTAGTTGTTTATAACTGTAGCATTGTAAGGAAATAACCCAAAATTGTTCCTTGAAGCTTCTACAGCATGCCAAAGATATTTGTAGCAAGTTAATTACCAAAGGAATCGTGAAAATGACATTTGAAGTTTCCTTACATTTAAGTTTGAACGTACTTCAACAATAAGATTCATTTCATCCACCACCATCCAGAATATAGAAACATTTTCCATGCCATTATACTCAATGAAGATATAGAAGGAGATGGTGAAATTGCGGTGGACATAGAGGAAGACAAACGAGGAAGTGCTTGCTATGTCTAGTGAGGAAAGTAAACTTCTAGATGAGATTAAGAGGAGGCAGAGTAGACGGCTGGAGGAGTTAATGAGACGCAAAGGGGTTGCACGAGGACGAGATTGAAGGATGTTAGGAAAGCGTGGAAGGAGAAGAAAGACAATAGGTTTTATGGACGAATGAAGGTGGGTAGGACCTACGCTGAAATGAAAAAAATATTAGACATTAATTGGGGTTTCCATTTGTAAGAACACAGAGATTTTTTTAATGATTTCCAATAATACGTACGCTAATCGGTGGATTACTGAATAGTAATAATAATATGTTAATTTTTTCTGGAGCTAAAGGTTTATTCATCAATGAATAATTGTATTTCTTCGAAAACGATGTTTCGCATAATTATTATGGTTCCTCATGGCTACATAAGCATTGATTTTGTATTTATAACAGCAAATTAACCAGTCTCAAAAGATGTGTAAGAGAAAGACAAAAAATCATTAATGACTGGGCCTATATCTTCATTTAAAAATTATTTTTAACTAATTTTTTTGTATTCTACCGGTGTGGGTAGATATTGATGACACTAATAGAACCTCATCCCTTTTTCTTACACTTTCTGGGGCCTAACTACCCCTAGTAATTCCTTTTTGTCTCAGCATACGATATACCCTTCTTCATCCCTTTCATAGAACCAATTCTCATTCTTCCTCTTCCCCACTCGCCCAACATCCTTTCCTCTATCACATTCTTATCCACCAGGCACCCACCCTGCCTATTCCCTATTTCATTCAGAAGTTCCCTTTCCTCACCCTATATAATAAATGATAAATATTTTATAAAAAAAATAATCATTACCATTGTAATTAAAATATGAATCCAGCAAGGAATCAAATAGGAATCCAATTCAGTAGAACGTATGGCTTCACCCCTGGTCCGTATCTGGGAGTGTGCTGGTTAGGAAGAGAATTGTTATTATTACATATTAAAGTATTCTACCGATTTAGGTAGGTTTTGTTATATGTCAGAGAATCTCCTTCCGGTTTTCTACACATTCAGGGGCCTATCTCGTTCTAGTATATTCTTTTTCACCTCAGCATAAGATCTTCCCTTCTTCATCCCGTCCATGAAACCTACTCTTTTCCTTCCCCTTCCTCGCTTGCCTAACATCCTTCCCTCTATCACACTATTCAGCAACCCATCAGCCACCTACCCTGCCCTGTTTCATTCAGAAGTTCCCATTCCTCGCCCACCATAATAAATTTAAATAATTTTTATCAAAAAAAATCACTGTCGTTATCACTGAAATATGAATTTAGCTAGGAACCAAATGGGAACCCAACTTAGTGGGACGCATTGCCTCCTAGGCTTCACCCCTGGACCGTTCGTGGGAGTGTGATGGTTGGGAAGGGAAGCGAAAGGAAATAAATGGGGTGCTCTGTCTGGAGACGGTGCGAGGGCAGATGAGCAAGAAGAGAGGATCGCAGGGGAAAGGAGCGATTGGGAGGCAAGGTAAGGGCATAGGAGAGGAGGAGGAGGAGGAGGTGGAGAGAGGAAGGGAGGGAGGGAGGGAGTCCGGAAAACGTAGACGGACAAAAGGGTCTCTTCTCTATTTGGGCGTAATTGAGAGCATAAGGCCTCCATCTCACTCTCTCTTTCTCTCTCCATTTCTTCTCCCTCTAGCTCCTCGCACTCGAGGAGACGGCAGGAGAAAATGGCGCGAGAGGGCGCCAGGCAGCTAAGGGGAAAGAGAGAATAAAAGGAGGAGGATATTGGGAAAACGTGGAGAGGAGAGCAACCAGCGCCAACCTCAAAACCAACGAGCAAATCGAGCGAGAAAATGCCCCACCCATGAAAGTGAGGCGTTCGTGCAGGAATAAAGAGTACGGACTCCTTTAAGGCGTTACTTCGCGAAATCGACCCATTAAATTACTTTGTGAAATTCCACGCTGGTTTGTGAAGCAATCGATCTTGGTACTTGGTGATGAATGATGTGGCCAGAATCGGGAGCTTCCGCGACCATCCACGTTATCACGTTTAATAGCCGCCAGTTATGTCAATGGCAGCGAATGACGATCAATATAAAAAGGAATGCAAACAGTATTCTTTAGCGAAAACATACATCCCAGTGACTTAAAGATTTGATATACATAATAGCTAAAATATTCGCGAAAGATATGACGAATATCTAGATTAGTAATCAATGAATGTTAACCATTTAACGCCTAGCGTGTTCATATGATCACAGCAAACATTTCTTGCTCTGCATAGCCCTCCTTTCCGCATTTCGCAAATTTTCGTAATGCAGTTTTGGTAACTATATCTTGATATATTTATAGTCCAAAAGACGAAATGATAAGTCCATTCAACTGAATGTTTTTGATACACATAAGTGCGAAATTTCACAACAAAGAGCATTCGCCAGTACCGGGATTTGAGCCCAAATCCCTCGACATCACACAAGGAACGTCAGTCAGTTAAGCTACCGGAATTATTTAATTAAAGAGCACAACAGGCAAAAATAAAATTTGTTTTTTTTTCTCAAAGTTGGCTTCAATAATTCCAATAATGTGTTACCTGCAAATATGTAAATAGCTGGCATCTGTATTCTTTAGGAAATTTGCAAATCAAAAAATCTTTAAAACCTGCCTTCACTCCACAGTCACAATTGCAATCATAGCAGCCTAAGCACACCATTTTGCTCCTGATTTTAAAAACTTTTCAAAATTCCCCCATTTACAGATTTACTTGACATTAACCCCCGCCCGAAACGGAATCCTGGCTACGCCACTGTCTGGGATGGCTTCTCAGGTTGATGTAGATACATGAAGTGGGCACACTTAATATCCATTCTCCGAATTCAACATTTACGGCTGATTAAAAGGCTATCTGTAATGGAGAAAAATATATTGCAGCTGTTTAGACGAGACATGGCGCTTAGAGGTCAAAATTATAGAGTTTCATTGACTTCGCCGCACCGCCAGGACATGGCATGCGCAGAAATCCAGGGGAATATCGTTACGTATGACGCGGTACGAAAACAAGTGCACAATCAAGGATTAAAAGGGGCTTTTTGGAATTTGTGACTGAATAGTCATTGAATTCGGTGCTTTGAGTAAGAATTATGTTTTCCGGTAACAGAATGAAGATATCAAGTGTATAACACCAAACGCCTAAAACGTCCCAAGCCAGCTTACTTACAGAAGTGCCTCGATGATGGAATGAGGGGGGTGATATAAAATTAATGGTTGAAGGCATAACTTTGTGGAAGGTTACCGCAGAATTGACGAAAAATAAAAATAAAAAGCTCTTATTAAATTCCATACTTAAAATTTTTATTACCGACCACCGTTTCGATTGCCTAGCAATCATTTTCAAAGGTCACCTCAAAATAATATTATAATAAATAATAAATAAATTAAAAATTTTAAGCGTGGAATTTACTAATATATTTTTCTTTTTCGTAATGTCTAAACTTTGTAGTTTGGCTATTTTTTATTGTTCAGGGCGCCAGGTAATTTTGAAAAAGAAAATACCACCAAAGTCCACCGGACACTAAGGATGATAAAAAGACAATCAAACTCAACGTGAAGATCACACAACAACCTTGTAATTCTCCAAAATTCTCTCATATTCAAAATAAGTCTCATCAGAACAAAACGTAAAATTAAAACCTAACATTAATCGTTACAAGTGTCTCATACTGAACATAACTGCGCCTAAACTGATCTAGCTACTGTCTGTAAAAAAGAAAGATACCCGATATTGAGATGCTCCATCGTCCAAACGATGAAACCGATTTCAATGCTGTAAAATTAATAAGAGAGTTTGTTCATTTATACGTTAGATAATGTACTTTTAAAAATCCACCGCTCAGTGGTATTACCTGTGCTTACTTTTTTCTCAAAAACGTACCCGTTTTTCGCGCGTAAAATCCAGTTGTACGTCTTAGAGCGCTTGGGATAACCATACATTTCGTTCAAATAACTTGCGATTTAGAATTAAAAATCCAGATATATTCTTAATTGTTTGCAGAAAACAAATTGTTTGTATCTCTAAAATTGAACAAGTAATTGTAGACAACACAAACCTCTCCTAACTTAGAAACTAATAGCTCAATTGAAAATTGCTTGAGACTGTTGTGCGCTCTAAAATGTAAGTAATACGGGTACTTATAACACGTATAGTCAGTATCATTGGTATAGCCTCTTTTGTCTGTTATTTATCGGCATGTTTCGCATAGCGTACGGGTAGCTTTGCTGCGGTGGAGTGGGGGGGGGGAATAGCCGCGTGGTTGCCACTCACTCGCCAGTAGCGCGGTTCATTTAAATGTCCATTCACGTACGGTAAAAGTGGGTGTCTATGGCCGTGTTCCAATCCGATATTATGCACACTTCGTACCCTTATGTGCTCTTTTCGATTGTCATTTTCCGGATGTGACGTCGTATAGTGCGGTTCCAATCCGTTAGAGCGCATCATGGCTAGGGCGCTAGTGCACATAAAAGGTAAGTGTATGACGATGCGCCCTTTTGCGCCCTAAGAATTTCCCATTCGTGAATATTGCGAATTTCCAATGCGATGTCTTACGATAAATTACAATTCTGAGTGACTAATGGATGTTCTTCTGATATCCTAGAGACAGACGAAAGGATAATACAATTCATCGGCCTGCGGAAGAAATACACAGACCAACTTACGGGTCGAGGCGGTTCTGATATAGTTCCGAAATTGGACACTGGGAGACATTGGCGCTGGCTACATTAAGAGCAGAAAAGTGCGTGAAGTGCAGGATAGGGCATAAGGGCGTAAGTGCATAGGGTGCACCCTACGGATTGGAACATGGCCTATACTAATCGTGTGTCCCTTCAAGACATCTCGGGGTGAGTTAATGCCAATATATTTTTCCAAGAATAGTAAATGAATTAACATGATACGTACGTCTTCATGATCGATTGACTAGAAAGTAGTGTTTATTGAACTTACCATCTGTTTTCAAAATCTCGATGCAAAATGATTCAGTCGCAGAGCACCCCCGCTCGTCCAAATATCCGTTTTGAGTTGCGCGCGCAAGAAGCGGCAACGCAGCAACCGTTAACTCCTGCATATATTCAGAATTCTCTAATATAGATTATACTACGCATAAATTATTTATTTTCGGATCATAGGAAATTTTCAAATAAATTGAAAAGGTTTACCGTGGCTTAAGTTTTTTGATACTGTGCAAATTGTGGGACGAGAGATTGTTTAAACATTTTCGTTCATTAACAACAAAATATGTGTTTTAAAAATTTTCGCTTGCCATTTAATGTATCTCTAACAATTCCCGCAACTTTCCTTAGAAAGTCAATGCTGTAGATCACGTAGTTTTCCCTAGGCCGAGTTACAAAGTTCGTGAAGTTGACAAAACTACTAAATTTAGGGTGCGCGGTGTCGATTGTTGCAATAATGTATCTCCGTTTTTGGTTTAATCATATTATAAATAAATTGCAGACATTGCAATTAAATTATCTTAAAATTGATGTATAAAGTATTGTTCTAGCATTTACTGGGACCAATATATAAATTTTCAAAGTACAGAGGCATATCATTTTGACGCCGACAATAAGCGTGTGTCCCTTCAAGACATCTCGGGGTTAGTTATTACCAATATGCCTTCACCTGTGCGCTTCACTGTCATGAAAACTATAACTGAAACACATGCACATATATGCGTCTGGTGTGAGCTGCGCATCATTTGTATACGATGAGGACGGAGGGCTGAGAGGCGCATTAAAGGATACCGATGAGGGAACAATGGGGAACGGGGATGAACCAAACCTCGCCTACATCCGAGTATCACGTCGGGATCCTCTCTCACTCTCCCTCTCTCCCTGCGGTGAGGGGGAGAGGAATGGGACAGGGAGGGAGTGTTGGGAGGGGATATCCAGCGGCTTACGTCACCGCGATCCGTGGATTCCATTCAGCTTCCTAGTCGTGTGACGTTTCGAAACAATTTGCATGCCAATGCGACAACCTTTGTGCCGTTTTTGAGGACACGCTATCCACGGCGCTGCTGCTGCCACCCCGCCGCCGTCGAGCTAACACGGTCAACGCCGACTTCGTTGGTCGCTTGCGTAACACTTCCAAAGACTTCATTGACTCGAGAGGCTAACCAGGGTGTCCACTAAAGTCGAAATATTATTTTACTTATTCATTTATTTTTGAAAAAAATGTCCACATACAGTACTATTGTCAATTTGCTGTGGCCCAAGTAACAGAACAAATAATAATTCAATTTAATAATGTATTCATTTATTCCTTCCAAAAAACAAATGGATTCATACATTTCATTTACATAAAAGGAAGTTAGGTGCCCTACTAGGCATTAGGCCTGTTTTAAGGGTACCGTCAGCATTTGTTCAAATGCATTGCCCAGATAAGCATAAAAATATGAGATACTCATTATAAATCATGGCATAGGTGTATATAATAAAAATTACTTTTTTTACCACAAAAGCAAACTTTCTTTAACAAACAACTTGACCCTGGTAGCAAAAATAACATCAATCTTAACGAAGCACACTTTCAATGTTATTTCAAGACATTAACCATTCTTTTACTAATCTAAGAAATATTTTTCAATTTGTTTTCTCTTTTATTTCATTTGACAGTTGATTGTATAATTTCGGTCCCAGGTATAAAAAACATCTTTTCAATAGCGTTAAATATACTTTAGGCAAAGGGACCCTGTAGCCTCTGCGCTTATTAAACATTTTGTGACAGTCAATAACTTTAGGCACACTGTCGCTTCTTACATAAAATATTTTCAGTACCTTGTAACAGTACATATTTCTTAAGGGAAGCGTTCTTAGACTATAGAAAAGGGGTAGGGTATGCTCCCATGGATTCTTCAAGAGCATCAATCTGATTATCTTCTTTTGTAATATTATAGCAGCCCTTATCGCATTGTAATAGGCTCCTCCCCAAAAAATAATATAAGAAACGAATACTCAAAACATAACAAATAAAATGACAAAATATCTTATAGAAACTGAATAAAGAGGTAGTGTTAACTATTTATAGAGAGATGAGAGAGAGCCAGGTTTTCAAATGCACTAGGAGATAGAGAAAACGGATTTACGCTCCCAGGAATGGAATATAGCATACAGGGGAGGTGGAAAAAAAGTGAGTGTTGAGAGAGCGATAATCTGGGAACTGGTAAATGGAATAGAGAGTGGGTGCGCGTAGGCCGGGAAGGGTACTCGGAAATTTATAAAAGAAAGGAGTTCAGGGAAGTCTGTGATGGAGTTAAGGATGTTGTAAATAAATTTTGGGTCAGTTTTAAGGCGGAGACATGGAAGATTGTAACTGGAGAGGGAAGAGAGGATGGCATTGTTGGACATGTCGCGCGTACGGGGGACTCTGTACTTCACTATTCTTGCGAAGAAATGAGTCACAGTACTAAGGGTTGCAAGATTAGATGGAGAAGACATCGCCCAAATAGGAGAGCAATACGTGACCAATGGAAGAACGAAAAGAAATATTTATATAATTCAAGCATAATTCCAGGTTTCCAAGGCTAAATTTATGCAAAATTCCAGTATATAATATCGCGGTCTTCATATGAGCCAAAGTGATGCTTTTTCAAGTTTTTTTGTGGAATATGGATTTTTCTATCTATACCCAGAAGTAAAAATAAATAAACACAACCCAAGAATAAAGTAATTAAATAATTATAAATGATAAAATAAGAGAAAAGTGTTAAAACAAAGTTAACAAATGTGTATGTATTTTTATTGGTAGTAAGTCATATATTGGTTTTAAAAAAGGCTAAACCAGAAGTAGGCTTTTACACATCGTGTTTTGTTGGGAATATAGCGACTGAATCCTAGAGAAGAAATAGACAGGCAAAATATTAAGGACGAATTATTTCCTGAGACCGAAAGTAAGTGTATTAATTCATATACAATGTGATCTTTTGCATATAAACCAAGAGGTGTTGCTACCTTTTGGAACATTTTCCCCTTTCCGTTTTTTTTTATCCATTGTGCCGTGGTTGCGCGCCAAAAATTAAAGTTTATGCTCTTAAAGTACATCCCCGTGTCTTTGCTGTTCGAAGAAAAAAGTTTGAACAAATCTTTGTATTTATTTAGGAGATATTAAGCCCTAAAAATGGATCAAAATTTAAAAAAAATAGGAAAAATTGAAGTCATCTAGGAACTCAAAGTAAAGGTCTAGGAAGCCAAACGTTGATAGAAAACACAGATTAATGCCTTTTAATCACAGAGGTGTCATTATATTAAAAAAATAACCGGTAAATCTTCATTTATTGGAGATGAATTTCGGAGCTGCGGCGCGCCAATTTGCGCTAATTTGTGGTATTTGAAGTGTCATAACATTAACAGTTATAATTACAAGAGACTAATATTTGGCAAGTCATCATTCCTCATTGTATTCTTCCTGTGTGCCAAAAAATCGTGAAAATCGGAAATGTTCGAGCCACAGCCTTGGTTGAGTTTGCGTGGAATCGCCCTACAGCCTCTTCCTTACAATGCTTTGAAATATGGGTGTGCAGGAGGATAAGGAAGGTGCGGTGAACGGACAAGAAGGCAAGCGTGGAAGTGCTTCGTACAGCCGTTGCGAAGGGGAAACTTCAGCAAGAGTTTAGGAGGAGGAAGAGTATGTGGCTGGAAGAGGCAATGGGAGACGATGGGACGCTTAACGCCTTAATAGAGGAAAGGATGCTGGGATAAGCCGGCAAAAGGAAGGAAGAGAAAAGACTCCCTTGAAAGGACGAGGAAAAGCAGGACATATCCCGAGATGAAGAAAAAATTGCGAAAGAAGATAGGGAATTGCGCCTATATAATCCTAGAATACATAATACTCTCTTTCAGAAAAACCTACCCTAAACGGAAAATCATCCAAGCACCGATGATAATCACATCCAAGCACTGGGACTGATTTTAGCCTCGTCCGCATTTACGTCTTGAATCATGCATACCTCCTCGACTCAAAGACACATCATACTCTTCTCACCTCGATTGGTTAATGACCATCTTGACACAATTTTATGGTCGACATTAAAATATATTCACCCATTGAGGGTGTGCAGGGGCGAGGGTGCAAGACCCTCAATCGCTCCAGACTCTCCATCGACGGGGGAAAAGGGGGGGTTTAAGCCTCGAGCTGCTCCTTTGGCTCAGCGGGATGCGAGCTCGATGCCCTCCAACTTGGGGGCCGTCCGTGAAGTGCACTTGTAATCGAGCCAACCTCACCCCGGTGCAGGGGGGGGGCGTGATCCGCAAAAGGGGGGGATTTGGAGGGAGGGGTTTGGTGGCAAGAAGGGAAGGGGGAGGACATTAGTGATCGTGGTTGGGGAAGGGAGGAGGAGGGGAATGAGTGTGTTGGGGGTAAGGCAGGCACACACTGGGATATCAAGGAGGAGGAGGTAGAAGAGGAGGTGGTCGTTGGGTGGGGGGGGAGAGAATGATTCGAGCGGAGAGATCTGGGATGTCGAAGAAGAAGAGGGGTCGCACACTGGGGAGAAGTGGGTGTGAGTCGGCGAATATTCTGCTAACTGCCGCCGCAAACCGGAGATGGGGGAGATCAACCCCGTCATCACTTCCCACCGCGAACCCCTTCCCCCGCCCCTCCCCCTGGTAAGATCACCTTCGAAACCACTACAGCCTCCCACGCCCCGGGCCCCCGAAGAGGGAGGCGTTTCCTCTCTCCCGTCCTCAAGCCACAACCAAACACCCATAACCGATCCCCCCCTCCCCTTGGCATCAAATCGGGACACACCGCATAAATATAAGACAAGAACTTATGCTCAGGTGGTGGGTATAATATAGGTATATGTACGCCAAGACGATTTCAAACTCCCCGGTGGAAGAGTATTCCAAGAACTTTTTTAAAAGTATTCTACCGGTTAAGCTAGGTTTTGTTGAACGTCAGAGAATATCCTCCGGATTTTCAACACTTTCAGGGGCCTATTTCGCTCTAGTATATCCTTTTTCGCCTCTACATGCAAACTACTCTTCTTCATCCAGTCCATGAAACCTTTACTCTTTCCTCCTCTTCCCCGCTAACCAACATTCTTTCCTCTATCACATTCTTGGGCATGCCATCATTACATCCTCCAGCCACCTACTCTGTCGATCTCGAATTACGTTAAGAAGTTTCCTTTCCTCGCCCACCATCTCAAGCACTTCCTCCTTAGTCTTCTTCTCCGTCCATCTCACCTCCTTTTTCCTTTTAGTCAAATTTTATTTGGATGCTCTTTTTATACATGAGTTTTCTAAACCGTCATTCTGATAGATGACAATACAGTCCAACCAAGGAATACTCCGAAGCGTGCAGTTTTTCTCCCATGTTTCCATCATAAAACTGCCCTATTTATTACGTAAAATCGCTAACAACCTTTTGTGTTTGATCTCTTCTTCCGGTGCAGCCGCGTATGCCAGTCCAGTAGTGAGAACAATATCTCATCCGTAATAGTCAGTGGGTAAATACTGTCTATGGTTTGCAGAAGTCGTTAGGGAGAATTCAGGAGAGATGGAAGTAAAAATAAAGGCAAGAGGGGATCTGATAATATCACTGAAATTTTTAGATGATCAAACATTGGTTCGTGTGTCTGCAAAGGGGATACAGCCAATGATACACGCGTAAGAGGTGCAGTGTGAGAAGTAGGGGACGAAGATATACCAAGAAAATGTGAAAAAATTAGATTCTCTAGAAGCTAAAGGTGGGTCTGAACATTGGATAGTGGTGCTAATTTTATTTCGTCCAGAATTACTATCCTCTTACTTCCTCTTCCCCATTCTTCTCCTCTCTATTATTCTCTTCAACCCTCTCATTTCAGTACGTCTTCCATCCACCCCTTCTGCCTCCCCCGACCTCCGCCACTAATTTGCTCTCCTACCCGACCAAACTCAATACCTTCTCGTTCATCTGTCTATTCTCACTCACCCAGCTCTCACACCCAGCTCACCCTCTCCATCCTTCTTCAAACCCACATCCCAAACGCCTCGAGTCTACATACATCCACCCTCCGTAATGACCAAGTCCCCAACCCATACAACGTCACATTACGTATAAGAGTTAAGCTCATCATTCAGTGTTCACTTCAGTATTCTATCAGCGATTGTAAATTTCTAGACCGTACTTTTTCTCAAGTCCTCAGTTTTGGTACATGGTTTTTTCCCTCCTACACGTGATCCTCAAGGACAAATAAAGCGAGGCTTGTGATTAAAGTTGGAGGACACAAACTAGAGTAAGTAGAACAGTTTAATTACTTAGGTGGAGGAAAACGGGTATTGTAGCAATGACATTCGGAAGAGAATAGCGCTAGTTAAGGAGGCGTTTAGTAAAAGAAGAGAGTTTATGACGGGGACAATGGGTAAGGATGTGAAGGAGAGGCTGGTGAAGAGCTTGATTTGGAGCGTAGCGTTGCATGGGGCAGAAACGTGGACCCACAGAAAGGAGGAAGAGAAATGGCTGCAGGCATTTGAAATGTGGGTGTGGAGGAGGATAAAGAAGGTTAGGTGGACGGAAAGGAAGACCTACGAGGAAGTACATGAGATGGAGTGGGAGGAAAGGAAACTTTTGAATGAAGTCCGAGATAGGTAGGGTAGACGGCTGAAGATGGGTTGCTGAAGAGTGTGATAGAGGGAAGGATGTTGGGCAAGTAGGGCAGGGGAAGAAAGAGAATAGGTCGGGACGAAGAAGGGTAGATCGTACGCAGAGGCGAAAAAGGATATACTAGAGGGAGATAGGCCCCTGAATGTGTAAAAGACCGGGAGGAGATTCTCTGACATTCAACAAAACCTACCTTTACCGGTAGAATGCATTATCATAACACGTGACCCGCCTTTAGATTCCTTCTAAATTCCTCACATCGTCTACTTCTCCCTATTTCGTCCAGAATTCCAATTCTCTTCCCATGATATTTAGTAAAAGCGGTGGGCAAATTTCATTAATGTCTTCATAAGTGGTTAACCGGCCCTTTTAATCTGGTACGCGTCATCAACCTCCATTTCACCCTTCACAACCATCTCCTGACGTAGGTATATACATCCCTGCCTCTCCCCTCGATTTACACAGTGACTCGGCGCTAGGGCTGGGTGTGTCGGTGAGGAGGGTGGGGAAGGGGAACGGGGAGGGGAGTTGCAAGAGAGGGAAGGAGGGGGGGGGGGGGGGGAGATAGCACTTTCGAGAGTGTCCTTTCCCGACCCACCCCACCCCAGGGCCCTGCCGCCCTCTTTAAAAAGCCTCCCCACCCACCCCTTCCCACCCTCCCCCTCCTCGGACACAAACGTGACGTCTTAAAGATGGAGGACGTGGTGGCGAAGAAAAATGAAGGGAGAGGCATTGGAAATCGATCCTTTACAGTGGGTTACGTTCTGGAGTGGGGACGGAGGAAGGAAGGCCTTCAGGAACAGCATCCCACGTTGCGAAAGTAAGGAAGATACGCGATGGGGTGAAAATATACATGGAGACGGAGACTGGAGATCGAAAGAGAGTTTGCCTGATTCATTCCTGCGCTAGTTACTCTTTACTCCGAGTAATCAGAATAGAGGCTGCTGCCGATAAATGACTGACAGATTTAACCCCTATTCCATTTAAACCTACCTCAATTAATAGGTCACCCACAACAGAAGTGAAGATAGTTCTCAAGTATGCGTGCACATTTAAAATCACAAACACTTTGCTCTCTTTTCATCGAAAAGGAAGATAATCATTACCGGAAGATTACCCCTAACAATAAATACAATAATCGCTCTCGTAGGATTAAGACCTCACTTTGTGGAATCTTTCCCTAGTTGAAATAAGAACAGTTCTTTGTTTTCCACTCATATTATACTGGATACTACCGATGTTGACTGTTATGCCATCATCGGGTGTAGAGTATTAATTACTAGGACACAGCATACTCTAGGGTAGTGTTCACTGTGAAAAATAAGAGTAAAGTACAAAGTTGTGTTTTTATTTCCACCTTAATTATTCTCCACATAACTGAAGACAAAATAGAGGCAAAATAGAGGGAAGAGTCCCCAAGAGAAGACCCAGGAATAAGTTCATGAACCAAATAAAGAGAAAAGTACATAGGAAGAGATACCAGGAGGTAAGGGAACTAGCATTAAATAGGGAAGGGTGGAGGGCTGCAGTCAACCAATCTTAGGTTTGAACGACCAATGATGAATTGACCTCCAATGCTTCTTCGTTTTTACCTCTAAGCATCATTCGCTCATTTGAATATTCAACCAATTGCCCGGTAGGTTTTTGGACAGTCCTCATCCTAGTATCCAGAAGTTAGGTAAAGTTTCTTGTTTTTCATCCTGTAGATGGCCCGTCAATAGATCCCTCTTAAATTACTCATATCGTCTATCTCTTCTCGTTTCGTCCCTATTCCCCATCCTCTTCCTTCATCTTCCTCGGTTACCAAGAGTTACTCTGTTGCCCTCTTCAACAAGCCCTCTCCTTTTAAATACCCACCAATTTTTCAAGGTCGTTTCACAAAAACGTTTAACCAATGATTCAACTCTTCAAAAAGAACACGTAGCTGAACCGCCGAACATTAATTTCCATGTTATGAATGTCCTACTGATCATTTGTTGACGAACTTACTTAAGAATTATCTTTCATCTATCCTATTCTTTTTTCCATCTAAGTATTTTCTTTATTGGCCCGGGGAAATGTTATCCTTCAGTCATGAAGAGATGGAAAGAGATATAAATAAATAGTGACTACTTGTATTCCCATGTCATAAATGTTTTACTGATCATTTATCAACGAATTTTCTAAAGAATTATCTATCATCTACCCTATTTTCATCAAATAAAGCATTTTTTTTGGCTCGGGGAGATGTTTTCCTCGATTCCATGAAGAGATGCGAATAGATGCGATAAAACAGTTGACTAGTTGAATTTCCATGCCATTCATGGTTTACTCCTCATTTATTCACAAATTATCTAAAGAATTAACTTTCATCAATTCTATTATTTTCCAGCAAAGCGTTTGGTTTTTAGGTCCGTGGAAATGTTCTCTTCAAGTCATAGAGAGATGGGAGGAGATGGAATAAAACAGTGATTTTTAAATACTTATTCTAGCACTGTTTCCGTTTTGAAAAAAAAGAGTGAAAGGCAGATAAGGAGAGAGGGGAGAAAAAATAGATTGCCTCTATTTTATTTTACTCGATGAACAACCTCTCCATCCTAACTTTTTCCACACGTTTCTTCATTTTTTTTAGAGGAGGGTAGTGGTGAAAGCACGACAGATGACAAGAGAGGGTTAGAGGAGCAAGGGGAGAGGGTGGATAGAAATAGTTTGCCAACTTTTCTCCTCTATTTATTGACCTGTCTATCCTCATTTTTCTGGCACTTCTCCCTTATTTTTTTACCCTACCAGCCATTTGGGTCCATCATTGAAACCCATGCCTCGAAAACCACCAATGTTCGCAGATCAACTTCGATGAGAGCACAAGTTTCTGTACTATATATAGCACAAGTTTCTGTACTATGTATAATATGGAGAAGGGAATAGGGATCCTTGAAAACGTCACAATTCCTGAAAATAACCGAGTCACACAATCGAAATTTGTGCCGTCATCGCAGCTTTCCCCGTACTATTCTGTGAAAAAAGACGACGTGAAACAGGTTTTAATCCCAGGCTAAAATCTTTTCTCTGCGTCTTTACTCAGATGAGAGTTCCTAGAATCAATTCAGTTTTTTTCAAATATGGACCTCTTCCACGAATTTACGGCTAACTCCGTATTGTTTGCTTCGAACTGAAATGAATAGATCTATCATCTATTCTATTTCCAGGCGCTTTGTTTGCCAGTTTATTTCTTTTTTTTTAATTCTTGCTCAAAAGTCATTTCCGTGTATTTTTCTCACACTAACCAGACACCCCTTCCGTTTCTCTTAACTTAATATTGTGATTTAACATCCCAATGTTTAGCCTTACCAGGCAAAATTATTTGGCTCCGAAACATTTTAGAAGTCTTTTAATTCATGACATAGACTTCAATATTTTACCATTCCTGCGGATTATCCTGCAGCATAATGAAAACTCTTTCACAAAATGAAAGTGTATGTCTCTTGTACAGGAATAATTGCAACAGATTATATTTATCCGAATACATAGGGTCGCAAGGTTTTTCATACGGTTATATGAAAGTCTCGGGACGAATTACGTTATATCAAAAATGCAAAGTATGAAGAGGATAATTTCATTCACATATTGTTCTCCCTCGAGGGTAAGCACAATGCCAAATTTTTAGTAGTAGCCTTGATATACAAGTGTTCTCTCTTCGCTAAAAGGTTCTCCTTAACTTTTATCGTAGGGATTAAAATTCCATGTGCGAGCGCCGTCGGAGAATTTAATTTTGGACATAAAACTTAAAACAGGTAAAGAGAATCCAGCATACATTATTCTTCAAGCACTGACAGTGGAACATTCACACCAGTGTAGGTAGTACGCTAGTCTATCAAAGCTTAAACATAGTGGCCATCAATAGAAATGGAAAGTTTGTAATACACACATAATTTTTGTGTGTATTCTAGCGGCTAAGATAGGTTTTGACGAAAGTCAGAGAACCTATTCTCTTTCTTCCCCTACCCCGCTTGCCCAACATCCTTCCCTCTATCACACTCTTCAGCAACCCATCACCCTTTATTACATCCTTCAGCCCTCTACCCTGCCTATCCCGGATTTCTTTCCTCGCCCACCATTTCAAGCACTTCTTCGTCAGTCTTCCTTTCCATCCGCCTCACCTTGCTCATCCTCCCCCACACCCACATTTAAATGCCTGAAGCCAAAATACATACAAATACTTCCCCAGACAAATGCACGGCAAAAATTCTCCCTCCTCCCGACACAGAGGTGAGAAAGATATCAGAACCTTGACGCACAAATCTGAATAAAAATGGCCGATGGACACATTCAATACGCAATCGATGGAGGAAATTAGTATGCAGAGATATTTTTAGAACGCTGAAAAGAGAGAGAGAGAGGGCGGGAGGGAAGGAGACGGAAGGGTGTGGGCTGATGTCGTGAGATTTCCGTTGAGGATGAAAAGAAAGGCACACGAGGCAGAAGGAGCGTAAAAAAAGAGGGTGAGGCGAAGAGGAGGGCTTGAGAGAGAGGAGGGTTAGGGTCGTGTGAAGAGATAGAGGCACGAGGATGAGGTGGAGGAGGGATGAGGGAGTGAGATTTTTGGGAGGGAGGGAGGGGCGCCCTGGGATCAGATGGCGGGGATGAGGGTCCATGGGTTGTAGAGGGAGGGGCGGGGAAGGAAAAACATTTTTACCCGAGAGCTGAGAGGGAAAGTGCCGGCGGATTTGCACAGGAGAGGAGAGAAGATGGTGGAGCTGGAGCAGGAGCATTGGGAAAGGCGATGGGGGGGAAAGGGTCTCCTGCCGGGATTTATGGACGGGTTTCATCGTTTATGCAATGAGGTCCCGATCTTCGACCCCGAAAATCCCCGCCTCTGAGCTTCCTCCCCTCCTTCCTTCCTGGCGAGGATGCTTTGAAATTTCTCCCTTCTCTTTCTCTCTCTCTCTCACTCTCTCCCCCTCTCTCTCTCCGCAGCCCGCCGTGCAAACTCGCTGCGGGACATTATTTGCTAATTACGTGAAGTCGGCCCGCTAACCGGAGCGCGCTACCGACTTGGCACGTCCTCGCTCCTTCTATGGCCTGGCTCTGGCCGCGACACGTCGCATTCGATCCACGACGTCGGATTCGAGCGCGTAGTGAGAGAACAAACGTACTCTGAAAGGGGGCGTGTCTTATTTAGAGGTGACGGACGTGATTTAAGTCCATGAAATTTGCGTGAACCGCATTCCAAAATGCGATTTCATTATAGATAAAATTATTGCATGCATTGCAATGCATTAAAGTGAAAAAAATCGACAAGTTTGTTTTTCCTTAGCAATTAAAAATATATGAGGATTTCAAGAAGGATCTACAGGCGGTTTATCTCTAGGAGGCAAAACGGAACGATGTGCCAGAATTAGGGAGGGAATTTTGAGAGATTAGGAATATAACTGTACAAAAACCTATCAACTAGGAGAACACTGGAATGAAAATGATATTTTAACATGTGACAAACTGCCACACGTCATATATACCGTGAAACTCCAATACATAGTGGTAGAGTTTCTTCTAAAATCATTACTCAGAAAAACATCGTTTAAATGCCATTAATTTTGACAAATTTTGTCACAGCTTCACAGTTGACAGTATATCAATGAAATCTTGTATGCTGCGGCATGCAGTATGCAAATGACATAACGTGCGCAACAGCTAAAATACATAATGAGAACAGATTCTTCAATTAATATTACTATTATCTCACAATGTGCATACTGACTTCAACAAATGGATTATTTCAGTATTAAGAAATTTACAAATAGTTATTACGACCAGGGAAATTAAAAATGCTAAAATTAAGAACATTAAATAAGATGAAAATTAAGAGCATGGCTTAAAAATATCCAAATGAGGATCCAATTCCTACCAGCTTTCACTGTGATCATGAGAGCTTGGAATAGCATTCCTTATAGCATTGTGGATTCACAAAAATATTTACAAGCACAAAATACTTATTTCGTCATACTTATCCGAAAATTTATGACATAAAAACAAATGGTTTGCACAGGAAATTCTGTGCTAAAATTAATATATTGCGGATTAGTCGAGAGTTTACTAACGTATGGTCTTACAATATGGGGTAATGCAAATAGTGTATACTATAGATTATTAATAAAAAAGCAAAATATGCTTATTAAAGCCCTTTATGGAAAAATAGATAAAAAAGATTTAAGCAAGGAAGATATGTATAAATATTTAGGTGTATTAAAACTAGATAAACTACACAGATTTATTATCATTCAAGATAATTATGTTTGCAATACATATAAAAACATCCATCCCATACAGAACTCTGAAAGGTTAAGAACTTATAGAAAGTATATGATACCACTGAAAAATACTAGATCGGGTAATGATATTATGTATTAAGACTAGATAAACTACACAGATTTATTATCATTCAAGATAATTATTTTTGCAATACATATAAAAACATCCGTCCCATACAGTACTCTGAAAGGTTAAGAACTTATAGAAAGTATATGGTACCACTGAAAAATACTAGATCGGGTAATGATACCTTTGCGGTAATTGTGCCTAAACTTTTTAATAAAATACCAGAAGAGTTAAAAACATTAAGAAAAAAAAGAAGTAAAAATAAGGATAAAGGATTGGTTGGAAAATGAATAACTATGTCTCTTTGTAACATTAAAACACATATTTGAAATATCCGATCACTATAACGATGGCACCTGCTGACAAGCCTTTGGCTTAGCAGGACCAAGATTTGAAAATAAAATTGCATTAAAAATTTAAAAAAAAACACATTGTAACTTTTTTACATGTATTTTTTTCTGTTATCATTGCGAACATTGCCAATTGTTATTATTTGTCGCAAGTAGCAATTTTGTTATTTTTTTGTACTTTTAATATTTCAAATCCAATAAACATTATTTAATTTAAAAAAAAATGAAAATCACGTAACAGACACCTGCATAATTTGATAAATTCAGTTTGGTTTTTCTTATTTCTAATATAAACAGTCTATTTTCGTATGAAAGACTTCTTGTAGTTTAAATGAAATGGGAAATGTGCAATTTTATCGATAATACAATGCAGTATGATGTTACCAAGGATATATTGAAACAAATATAATATTTGTTATGATTAAGAATTAAGATTCCAAAGGTAACAGTTCCTAAATAAAACATCACCGTGGTTACGGGCTCATTCACATTCATTGAGCCTATGCGGAGAAGGAACGGAGTTAATGATAGCAAAGTGGGCCACATGAGCGGGGGAGCGAATTGGAAATATGGTTAAAGCATTAACCAGGTATCTAAATTTTCGGAGAGGGCCACTAATGCAGTCATAGCCATGGATTCCTCGATTAACGCATTGGTCCAATTTCCATCACTGGCTGGCGGGGATCGCTCGAGGGAGGAAGCAGCTGGAATGAATGAGTTTATTAAACGTATCGGCCGCGGAGTTTAATTCTCTTATCTCGCGCAAAGAGTCAGGCGTGCGCCCTTGTCATGCGGAAAGAGGCGATATAATGGAATCAGCATGCGAAACGAATTCGGATGACTAGAAATAGCGAATCGAGCGAGCCATGGGGTTTTATAATGATCCATCGGAGCGATGTCGGAGGAGATGAACGCGTTCGGAGGCGTAATGTAATACATCTAGTATTACGTACACAACACAGGCGAGCCACCAAAATTGGACGTGTTGAAGGATTTGGCTAAAAATAAAATGGGAGACAGGGTAGGGAATTGGAAGAGAATAAAAAGGGTGGGGTATATTTTTGCTCAATGCCTTTATGATGATTACTAGTGTCTTAAAAAAAAATACAATGGCATAACAAAGTTATCCGGAGAGGGAGTCTGACGAGGAAGTGCGTGACATGGTGTGCGAGGAAAGGAAACTTCTGAATGATATTCGAGATCGGCAGTGTAAATGGCTGGAAGATGTAATAAGGGGTGATGGATTGCTCGAGAATATGATAGAGGAAAGGATGTCGGGCAAGCGGGGAAGGGGAAGAAAGAGAATAGGTTTCATGGACAGGATGAAGAAGGGTAGATCGTATGCCGAGGCAAATAAGGAAATACTGGGGGTAGTTAAGCCCCTGAAAGTTTAGAAAGAAAGAAGGAGATTCTCTGACATACGACAAAATCTATCTTCACCGGTTGAATACTTCAAATTAAATTCTTACGCCAAGTTCCAATCATCTGCTTCTTCCGTTTCTTATTACCTCTTCCAAACAATAGAATAGGTTCCGTGGACAGGATGAAGAAGGGTAGATCGTATGCTAAGGTATAAAAGGATATACAGGAGGTAGATAGGCCCCTGAAAGTACAGAAAACCGAGAGGAGATTCTCTGGCATTCAACTAAATCTACCTCAACTGGTAGAATACTTAAAAAAAAAACAAAGTTATCAATCATCATCACGTTAACGAATTCCATAAAGTTACGCCTGAAACCACCAATTATGCATTCATGTTTCCCGCTTTCAGTTGTAGAAAGTTGTAGTTGCAGTTCATTTGGAGCGAGGCGCTGGGTCTCAAACTTGGGCATTGCGAAACGAGGGGGATCGGGTTGATGTGGTGGCTAGGATACTGGCTGACCGTACGGACGGCCAGGATTTAAATTCCTGCAGAGGAAAATGATTTTCAGAGGAAACTCGACCCCTACACGAGTGTCTTGTGGAGGGCTGTACCCCATCTTTTGGTTGAGACGTTAAACCGTGGTCCCCTTGGCGCCTTTCGTTTAGTGCAGGCTAATGCCGACGCCGGGTTTCTATCAACCCTCATCCCTTCCCTATTCCCTAGGGCGCAAATGACCTTAGCTGCCGATTACCTCCCCAAATGTTTAATCAAATTCAAGTTAAAGGAGGATGTGCGAAGACTTGAAGCGAGAGGAAGCTAGTGGCGGAGGTTTGGAGGAGGCAGAAGGGATGGATGGAGGACGTCATGAAAAGAGATGGCACGCTGAAGAGGGTTCAAAAAGGTAAAACACTGGGCAAAGAAGGGAAGAGGAAAGGAATTCCTAGCAAAGTAAGAATAGGAAGACGAGGAAATGAGATGTGATCTAATGATTGGACATCCATAGGAAGGAAATAGAAACGACGTGCCAAAAATTGGGAAATAAGATAAGGATAAGGAAAGTTCAAAAACCTACATATCAGCAGGTATAATACTTGAATAAAAAATTGTTGTAGTCAGTATTAGCGTGCGAGTATGACTTATTGAGCCGATCTGTGCACTGCATTCATTAACACATAGGTTTAGTCGGTTCATTGATGATGTAGGCAAGGGAGGAAGGTTTAATAGTGAGTAGTAAAAAAAAAAACAGACAAACACGGCCTGCACTGCACTATTCGCATAATAGCATTCTGACGCCAGGCTGCCACTTCGGGATGTATGAGATCAGGAAAATGTGCGAGAAAAGTCCGTTTCCTTCCTCAGCAGATGTCTTCGTAGAAGCGTTGAGGCTTTCTTTACGTCATTTTATGCCTGTCTTCGAGGCACCTTGGTGCCGATGTGACGCTCTCCAAGGGGCCGCAAAATTGAACATGTCAATGCATCGAATGTCACGTCTTAAAAACAAAAAACCCAGGAACGAAAGAACAAGCGCACTTTTCCTCAGGCTTATGTTTAAAGTAAACCGCACATTAGTGAGTAGAAACAATTTATAAAATATTCTGACGATTCTTTTCATGACCTCTATTTGATTAATAATATTATAATTTTGATTCTTCTGGAGTTCATGGCGAAGCTATTAATTAATGATTATTTTATTTCTCATTTGTCCACATTTCAAATTTTAATAATGCATCATCAGGGTTCCAGGCTTTTGGGCATTTTTTATTCCTCTGGTACATCGTTTTGTTATGGCTCCTACGGATGACCTGCCAATAGATCCCTGTTAAATTCCTCATGTCGGCTCCCTCTTCTCATTTCGTCCAGAATGCCTATCCTCTTCCCTCCTATTCCCCTTTTCCCAATTGTACTCCCCCCTATTACCCTCTTCAACATTCCCTCTCTTTTCAATACGTCTTCTTCTTCATTAAATCCCTCTTGAATTCCTCATATAATTTCCTCCTTATTTTCTCCAAGTTAACTATCCTCTTCCTTCCCCTTCCCGTCTTCCCCATTGGTTTCCCCTCTATTATTCTCTTCAACATTCCCTCTTCTTTCAGCACGTCCTCTTATCCACCACTTCTGCCTCCTCCGAATCTCCACCACTAGTTTCCTCTCCTCTCCGACCATATCCAACGCCTCCTCGTTCGTCCTTCTCGCCACCCCGCTCACCCTCTCCATCCTTCTCCACATCCACATCTCATATGCTTCGAGTCTAAGCACATCCTCTCTTCGAAATGACGATGTCTCCGCCCTATATACAACGCAACGCGCCATATAAGAGCTATCACCAAGCCTTTTTCACGTCTCTACTCTGACCACCCCCTCATAAATTCTCTCCTCTTCGAAAATGTTTCCTAAGCCATTAGAATTCTACATCTTTTATCCATACCACTAAACCGCTCCTTCTCTAAATTACTACCCTACTTCTCGACTTGCTCCATTTTGTCCTCTCCAACCCTTACATTCAGCCCCGCCTTCTTAATTCTAGAGAAACTAATCACGATTATGCATTATTTGCATGCGAAATGTTGACAAATGAGAGAGATGTAAAATAAATAATTATCATTTCAACTTTAATTCTAGATGAAAATATTTAGGATGGAATGTGTCAGGAAAGAGTAGGTAATAAATGAATGTGGGTTAGATGTTCCAGTAATGGACATATATGAAAGGAGTGTTCTTCGTCGGTTCGGCCATGTTGAGAGAGTGGATGAGAGTCGAATAACGAAACAGATATTATAAGAGTGAAATGAATGGTGGTAGAGGTGGGCCGAGAAAGTTGTGGTTGAATGTGGTTGAGGAAATTCTTAGGAGGAGGAACATTAGGAGTCTTAAAAACAGGAGGGCGCGTATGAAGCAGTGTATGGGGGTAAAATGAGGCAGAAGAGGTTTGCATGGATAGATCAGTATGGAGGAAATTATTGAAGCAGAGTTAGGTGCACAAATATGTATTTATGAGTGAAACTTTGTGACTGTGCCTACCCCGGAAGGGAACGGCGTGATCGGTATGTATGTACTAATAGCGATTTCAAAACTAGTAAGCCACCAGTTACATTCCTAGACTTCCAAAAATTATAATTCGTGGTTTAAGTATAAATACTGCTAAAAAGTAATTCTAAAATTTGTGAATAAGGTCATAAGGTCAAACTAGTAACTGCTGGATAATGTTATCTGGAATTTACTCTTCTCTGACCTAGGAAAAAGTAGTACGGACAAAAAAGAACTGCGGACGTAGAGCAAAAAATGACAATTGAATCGAAACAAAGAACCCACAAAAATGGAGAACCAGTAGAAAGAACAGTTTAAGCTAAGCTGGCACTTGATTTTATCCAAAATAAGCAAAGGCGTTCAATCCAAACGGTCTACCGTCCACTAACGAACTCAAAGGTCTGCCTTGCATTCACTAGTGATGCCAAGCCCTCATGGAAGTGCGGCCGCGGAAACTGCAAGTGGAAAATTGTTGTTACTCCACCAGATTTGTTAAATATCCCGCGCACTGCAATATTTATACTCATTGGCATCTAGTAACCCGCACGGTTCGGTGGCTTGCAAAACCGTTTTTCACTTACCAGCCTTCTATGTCCCGAGTATTTCAATTACTTAAGGCGGCCGTTCGAGGCAATCCAGGAGGAGCAGGAGGTTTGCCACAGCGGAGAAGGGCCAGCCCCATTTTACTGGACGCCATGAAATTGCGCGGCCTTTGAAATTTGAGGAATTTTAAATGGCTCCCCGTGTTTTGAACGCCCCTCCGGCCTGAAGTAAATTAAAAAAAGGGCCACGCTAATCATGATTTATGGTACACGAATAATGGTGAGCAGCGAGGGTAAAAGACCTTTGCCCTTTCTGCCCTCATCTGCGAAAGCGGCAGGAACATGTTACGATCCAAACGCATTACGGTTACTACATATTTTGTTTCTCATGGTTTAGAAACACTGTTCAAAGATAGGAAAGAGAGTTGTTCAACGCACCACATCACATCCAAAATCACTTGCGCAGTAGAAGTTGTAGTAATCCGAAATAAAAACGGCCACAGTAAACTCATTATAAATGAGGCTATGCGTTATAACAAGTTTTATATGGACACATGGGATGACGGCAATGCTTCACAAAAATAACCAGTGTTTTTCTTGAGTTTCGACTATCTATAGTTTCATTTCAGTACTGTAGAGAATAAAACTGATTAAAACTTTGCAATATTCACTGGATTTTTTATTGGTACGACGCTCAGCCACCTGATGATGGCACATAAGCGTCGAAACGCGTCGTACCAATAAAAATATCCAGTGGACATTGCAAAGTTTTAATCAGTTTTATTCTCTTTAACATAAATGTCCCACAGCATCTCGCCGGACTTAGTCGAGTTTATTCAGTACTTTGCCAAAGATAATGTTTATTTGTATGCTAAAACAAGTTGCAAATATAGAATAAGTTGAGGATAAAAATTTATAAAATATTATATCGTCTTTAAAGAAACTTCGCCTAGTTCTTTCACCTCGTTTTTCCAGCGTCCACACACAATCCTCCATAAATATCAATCGTTTTACACGTCTTTCTCCAGGAACTATATCAAAATAGCATGGCATAGTACAAATTCCTTTGAATCCTAAATTTCTACCACGTTCTAACGTTTTGGACGCTTTCAAAATAAAGTTTCAAAGCACTTAATGGAAACAAAATGCGTCAATGTGGCGTCAGGAACATTTTTACGCACTCTCTTTCAGAATACATAAATATCATTATGTGCTACAATGTGATAAACGCATTATGCCGTATAATCCAATATTAACAGTGATTTACGGAGACTTTCAAAGCTTTATGCTCACTCCGAAATTCTCTAATGCTAAAACTTCGTTTCCCGGATTCCTAAAAAATTTATGTGCCGCCGATCGAAAATCCTCTTAAGTCCTACTCTTGCCACCGTGCTCACCCTCCTGAGCGAGAAAATGAGTTAGTAGCCTTGAATGCTTCTCTCATCCAAGCTCAAAAGAGAGACAGCTTTTATGAAAAAAATATCCAATCGCTAAATGTTTCCACACTCGCAAACAAAGCTGAGAGACTAATTTTTGACGCGTAGCGGAGTGCGACGTTATAGAGACGGACGTCGCAAATCCTTTTTTTTTTTAATCGTCAATTTTTCCGCGTACGACACACAAACACACAAGCGCGCATATTGTCGCCGCAAGCGGTGAAAACATCGGGAGAGACCGACCGAGGGAGTGAAAAATAAGCCGACATTTCTCGCGCCGTGACTCCTCCAGTACAAAAATACGGATTGGATCAGTCTCTTCGATTTATTCATTATTTTTGTACCTCGAGAACTTTCATTCGTGCGTTCCCTTTGTCCACAAACACGACCTTTAGCGATCCTTACTGCTTTATTCATTCCCCAGGTCACAACTACGGTTTTTCTTTAAATTTCAGTCTTTTTAAGGACCTAGTGGACTGTATATTATTTCAATTTACTCGAAAATAACCAATAAGTCCTCGTATACTGAGTACTATGGCATAAGGCAAAGGGAAAAACACATAGAAACATTTCCACGTGTGATAAAAAAATTCATCCAGGAGGGTAATTCGAACCCCTTTGTGGTAGGTGGGTAGAGCAGAATATTACTCATTGAGGTAGATGGAGAGGGCTTTGCGTCAACTGTAGCCTGGCAACCAAAATAACAAACATATAGGTTAACAACCTGCTCTATCCTTACTATCCTTTGAATTGCTTGACGGAATGGACGAATTAGCGGATGTAAAGCAAGAATATTCATCATCTGATCGAAATTAAGGCAAGAAACTATAAAAACACGCATAAGTTACTTCGCGCCGAGAAATATATTCGATTTAACCATAGTTTTCATCTTGCATGAGGACTGTAATTAATTTTAATAAATAAAAATGACATTTTAGGAAAATCCATAATAAAAAAGTATATTCTGCCAGATTTCTAGTAGATTAATGATGGAATACATAGTAAAATTAGTAAATTAGAGCGTCAACCAGACCGCTTAAGGTGAATCGGGGTTAACAAAGAAGGCCAAGCCCACATTACAGCTTTCATCATCGGCCATCATAGCAAGCGCCCTCTTCATACACCTAAATGACATTACTCTTTACGTACCAGGATCCACAATCGAGACAGGAATGTCGTAGTTTTTTAGTGTAATCAGCCTTTTACATTTTTAAACATAAAAATAAATATGAATAGGGGAATGGGACACATATGACCAATTAAGGATACAAATGGACAGCAATAACGTCAAAAATTATTTAAAACAGAGGTCGGGCCATACACAAAGATTAATATAAATTAATAAGAAGGGAATATTTGGAAGAGGAGGCGAGAAATATTTTATCGGACAGAGAAAGGAACGAAAATACAAGAAAAGTAAAAAGTCCCCTCAGCAAAGGAAAAGTGAAAGAAAATTCTACCGAATAAAATTTACCTGGGCATATAAAATGATAAGATTATTATCGTGAATTTGGGTGCAATATCCCCGATTTCATGACCGAAATTTTTTGTGACTCGGGAGCAAAAAAGCAGCATAAATATTCAGTTTAAAAGACGGCAAAAAATTCCCACGGAGGAACACAGCCCACTGAGCCTCTGCCAGTCTTATCACGTCTATGAACGCAATTTATGGCTCTCTATGCGATAATCTGGCTAAAAGAATACTTTCGTGACCTGAACGGAACGAAGCCGAAGGGACACAATTTTTTTTCTTTCCTTTTACCGTCATTTTGTCGCACTTTTGTCTGAGTTGTGAGTAGTGACACCTAGCGAGAGAGAGAGAGAGAGTGAGAGGCGGAAAGGGTATAAAAAAAGGGTTCGGGACTTCAGCCAACGGGGTAACAAGGATAGGGAACCAGAAACGGGATTGAGAACTGTGCAGAGGAGGATAAAGAGTTGAATTTGGAGGTGAAATAAAAATAGGAACACGTCGCAATTTTCGGACCAAGTGTTTCAATTTTCCCAATTTCGAACGCCGGCTACCACATCACTCACCCCTTCGCAGTTTCACGGGGGTAGAAAAAGCGTGGTCGAAGGGGAAGTCGGCGGAGAGGTCAGTCAACCCTTTACGTCCCGTTCACGGGCAAAATGAAATCCCTCATCTCACGGAGAAAGTGGAAAAGGGGTGGTTCGAGCATCACTGTTTTGATTTCATTTCGTCGTCCGTCCAAAACCGACCCTTTTCACCCCTCTCCTCCGCACGCATCGCTAGTCTCCTTTAAATCCATCGCTTTATCATTCTTTCTCTCTCTCTCTCTCCAGGGGTGTTTATTTTTGAGTCGCTCGAGATGATCCCGATCACGTAACTAAGGTGTCACGTGGTACAACAACGAACGGTTCGAGTATCTGATGAGTTTTAAACTCTCAAATGGATAACTAAATTGTGTGATGCATTTTTTATTGCATCTCTTGTTTCGAAGTTCATCTTCATCATATACATCATTTCTCAAAGGTGTTTTTTTGTCGCAACACCATTACTCCCATAATTCTCCATCAAAATTAATGATTTAAACATCGTTTTAAAGCTTATGTTCCCCGCTATTGACAAAAAATAGACAAATGGTTTAAAATTAAAGTTTTTGTTAAAAATGATATAGTGTTGACAATATAATCAACTAATATGTAGGCTATGGTTAAGTGCTTATAAGACTGTTGGAGGTGCCATCTATTAACACATCGTTTAGTTAGATTGTTTACATTCTACATGCTATAAATGTGACCGTTTACGTTATGTATCTTTAACACAAACATAAATAACATATAATTGTTCATGGTAAGAAACATGTAGAAGAACAGGAAGAAAGAATGAAGAAACAGGAAGAAGCTGCATACTGTGCGAAATATTCGATTGGTAGAAGAACAGGAAGAAAGATGGAAGAAACGGGAAGAAGCTGCATACTGTGCGAAATATTCACACGGGTCAGCTAGTCAATTATAATCCCCAGAAAAGAACTCACAACGGGGCCCACTTGCACAGTTATTTACTCTATTTGTTATCATCTTATTTTGTTTTTCTATTATCTTTTTGTTACTCTTCATTCCTATGTATTCTTCAGCTGACAAGAAAAGACTAGAAGCCTTTGAAACCTGGTGCTGGAGGAGGATGCTGAAGATAAAATGGGCGGATAAAATAAGAAATGTTGAAGTGTACAGAAGAATAGAAGAGGAGAGGACCATATGGAAACCCTGAGACACAATGGGTTCGTGAAGAACATAATTGAAGGTAAAATAGAGGGAAAAGTCCCCAGAGGAATACCCAGGAATAAGTTCGTGGACCAAATAAAGAGGAAAGTGTATACAATGAGATACAAGGATGTAAGGAAACTAGCATTAGATAGGGAAGATTGGAGGGATGCAGTCAACCAATCTTAAGAATAAACGCCCAAATATTTTGTCTTATTTTGATCGAAGCTTCTTATTTTAAAACTGAATGTCATGCCTTTTCCTTAACTAACTTAAGATAGCACTCTTTTACCTGATATTGGATGCTGAAGATATTCAAAGTAGTCATCAGCACTCCCTCTATAAGTTTACCTGAACTACATAGATTAAAGTCTACCCAATTTTAACTGCAATTTATCAAATCGACAGTTCTAGGCATGTCCTTACTATATCTGATCCACTTTATGCCGAAAGACGGTCCTGGGAATGGGCGGCTGTCAACAAAACCCATAACATCGTATCCGTGATATTATAATGCGTCACGACGTGTTCCCCAGCCAACCGAACATCGTCGTAAAGCAACATCGCACTCCACTCATGCGACTAGCGACGCAATGACGCAATAATAACGCCACCTCGAGGCAAAGATTGCTCCTCAAGAAGATGAGACCCTCTTAACAGCGTGGCAACGTGGCTGAATTAAAGAGGGAGATAACGTTACGAGGCAGGGAGAGGTATATATATATATACATGTTGAAGGAGACGGATCTTTGGTAGGACAGGAGAGGTTTTATACCGAGTGGGGAGGGAGGAAAGGGGGATGGGGTGCAGGTAAGGAGAGGTTAAGGGATGTTTTCTCATGGGGTTCGTCTCACTTCCCATGAGCTGCCGTGCAGAACAGCCGACGTGGGATGAAGAACAGGTTTACGTCGCAGCTTGTTTATTTGCATAGCGTTTGTCTCCTTCACTCTTTAAGTCAGATAAGTGGAGAAATGTATTCTTCCGTACCCCGCTCCGAGGCTACCATGCAAATTAGTACGTATCTCCAAACTCCCTCCCGCTTGCAATGTGCCTCCAAAACGTCGAGAAATCTTCTTCTCTCTAAATGGATTCCCCGAAGGGTCCCTTAACGAATTTTCGCGAATTCTTCGGATTGCCTTATCTCAAGGGGGAACGGCTGCGATTGCACCGATAATAATTAGCTCAAGTCGCCAGGAGAAGAGAATTATGAAAGCAAGATTACATGGGTTAACCTTCAAGAGATGCATTCAGGGCGTAAATAACCGAATCAGTAATTTACAACAACATTTGCATAAGGATGTAGCGATAATATTATATGTCACAGAAAGCTGACCCAAGGCCTTAAATTATTTTCAAGATAGGATCGCTGGTTCAGGCACAGCCTGTAATAAAATTTACTTAGGCTGTGCCTAACCTTTTTAAGTGTAATTTCTAGGGAGATTATTTTTTTCGAAAAAGGATAAAAATTTGCAACCCACGTCTCGATGTGATATCCTATTAGGATAACCCATATACAGGAGTGATGGAAAGAAGAACTACTTGGTTGGATGGGGTGAGCTTCTTACGGCTACTTGGTTGGACACACCTTTTCTTGTAATATACCTGCATCAGAATAGCTGATAGCCAATAAGACCAATGGGCCAATGTCAGACCAACTATTGTTTTGTAGCCTAAGTGCAAAACATCGTCTGTCGACAACTTCCACCTTGAGTCATTCTGTCACCACTATCTACCACTGATATGTAATTTTTCTCATATATTTCCATATTGAAATAGTCACTCAAAATCGTCTTGATAGCTGCTTCAGTTTCCCACTGGCAATTTTGATATCTGTTAATATACTGAGAGAAAGATAATAAATATACGATTTCGGTCTTCATCTGTTGAGGAGCCGTCATGTTACATGCAGGCAGGCTTGATCATAAAATAAATTCCAGAATTTATGTAGCACTGCAGACTGACCTCAAAACGTGAGAGTTCCACTGTTCAACACAATTAACGCGAGCATTACTAACGTGGCATTGCAAGCCACATCCCATTATAAAGTCGCTTAATTTCTCAGTTGGCGAAAAATGGAAGCAGAGTAGCGTGATAATTTTCTTATCTGAATATCAACCTCATTTGTATCACGACTATGATTGCCTAGAGGGTAGTACGGATGTTAGTAGACTTAATTAATCTCGGCCAACGGTGTTAATTTTTTAAAAACTCTTAATGATTAGGTATAAAATTATAACTCCGCTTATATTTTGGCCCTAAATATAGTGTAAACATAACCTGATTTTCTGATATTGTTAAAGTAGGCTCGCTTATTTTCTGTTATTTTGTAGTTTAATTCCACAACTTGTTTCCTGAAGCTAAAAAGACATCACATTCAAAGACCAAATTACCACATTCGAAGTTCAAATAATATTGCTGCTGAAGTAAGAAAAATTTGTACCTAGTTTGTTTCGATTGGAACATAGCATTTAATTGGAGCATGTACGATATTCCACGGAAATATTTCCCTAATAATAAAACACCATCTTTATATAAGGCTATCTAATGCTTGGAAATTGGAAACTCCATCTTTTGGGCTATTTCAACAACATAATACAGCATTAGATACACACAACAATATTCTCACTTATTATTACCTCATTAAGGTTAAGTGATTGTCATCAATGGCAATACATATGTAAAATTGTAATGCTAAAACAACTTGATTTGACGGTGGATTAAAGAGTGCCCGAGTGTTTAATTTTCAACTACCGACCCACCCTTAAGGCCAAAATATATCTTGGTGATTTTCACAAGTGTGCCAAAATGGGCAAAAAATCTTACAAGCCGACCAAGCATATGGAAAGGACGACGAAAAACATTCATAAACAGTTTCGGTCATATATCTTTTGGAAAACTCCGCCCTCTCCTCTTACGAAATATGTTAACATTTTACTTCCACTTCCACCAATTTCCGAAAAAAAAAATGTTTTTATCTTCTAAAGTGGTTTCTGGAGGAATGCCACGAAAATGACTCCCGAAAACACAATAATTTTAATCCCCCCCCCCCGAGTTAAGTCGCGCTCAAGTCCTCAATTTTTTTTAAATATACACGAGGATGCGATAGAGCTTCTAGGGTTTATTTATTTCGTTCATTATAAGGGGAGTCGGCTTTTAAATTATATCACAAGCGCGGATTAAAGTCTCATTTTTTGGCTCTTCCTGAGCGAAAGGCACATTCCGCATGCGGTCAGAAACCTACGTGATATACATCAAGGGCTAATGCAGCCGGGAAACCAAAACGGTTTCTTTTTCTCGATCCTTTTATTCCCATCGACCCCGTCGGAATGGACTACGCGACTCGAAAATTTACTCCGTCTCTCCCCGCGGTCCGTGAACTACTCCAACTGAGAGCGAATGACCTCGGAGATTTAAAGGAAAACTTTTGATTGCTTTGTGACGCTCGTATCAAACCACACTCCAAAAGCGAGCACGTACACCTCGTATACTCATTCCCCACCAAGAAGTACCAATTCGGTTGGAATTTACACGTTCCCTTACAAGCTATACGACGCTTTAGCAAGCCATATGACCGTAGCGGCCTGTAAAAGCAAAAAAAAATATCAGACTCACACGACGAACGAGAAAAAAACTTTGACGACACAAACAGAGAATTCAACACTGTTTGATAGCGAGTGAATCAAATGGTTAATTACGTTACCTCACGTGGGGTTTACGCTGACAAATTGATTCCGAAAGTTTCTTCTGCCAGACTATGAAGGGGATTTTACACTGATGAATAATTTTATCACCAGTTACTGCACAGCCACATCTGATGCTACTTACAATGGCAACAATGCGATTCTAAAAGCATACTGCCGAAACCTATGCTATCTGTAATGTGTACTTTCATAACTCCATTTATTCCCGCAATCTACGTCGAGAGTCTCTTGCTGAATGTAACTTGTGCAATAAACTTGCCAATTCAAATCCAACATCAGGACTGATGGGGAGGCACTTGCACATTTGGGAAGAAAAACTCTTTGCAGTTCTGTTAACGATAAACGTTCAATGATAATATAGTTTATTTCCATCCATAAGACGTTATACGCAACAAACTAGACGATTGAAACCGGAAAAAGAAAAAAATATCGGTTCATTGGATTAAATAAACACAAATAGAATGACGTGTGCAATGCTGACCCTACGAGGCAGTCATTGACCACACACGAAGAGCTCAGAGTGAAAAGTATGCCAAACGCCATAATAATTCCAATATAATTAATCTGAACCGAAACTACCTCGGGAAAAAGCTCCAATTTCAAGTCTACTCTGCATTAATCAGGCGAATAAAAATTGCGTGTCGTTAAAAGGGGGGAAAATGTACGATTTTTTAGGAAAAAATTCAGGTATTAAGAAAAAAAAAGCCAATTAGAAAATCGAATGCAGTAAATTAGAGCCTTAACTTTTTCCGTCATCCAATACTGAAAATCTGCCGCGTAAACCTTGAGTGCCAGTTACTGAGAAATATATAATCCTGAGAAATATATAAATATGTTAAAAAATAAATTTAAAATGAGAAGTTACTGAGAAATATATAAATTGATAAGAAATAAATAAATATATATGGAATCTTATGATTTTTCTCAAGGAAGTAAAATTTCGTTGAAAAATTTTCCACGTAATAGGCTATGGGGCCTCTCATATACTAATACTGATCATAATATTAACCCTTATTTTAAAACTTTCTTTGAAACCCTTTATTTTAAATAATTATGGTAATTTTATAATCATTTGATTAATTTCATCAAATTAATCCTATTTATTCTTCTAGATCCCAATGAAGAGGAGTGTAAAATTTTGGTCGAAACTCTAAAAGGATAATAGGAGTGTAAAGCGTTCTAACAAACGGAAATTCAATTTTTTTTAAATGCATATCAGGGTTCGACAATGATGAATATCATCGAAACCGATCACATAAAACATTTATCAGCGAAATACTGGAAAGAGCCCTTTCTTTTCGCGAATCAAGGGATGTTCGCACTATTGTGGACATCCAATTATTCCCGACAATTCACCGTGACGATTTCGACGTGTCTATCCCGCAAAATTGTATGCAATAAACGCGCACTATTTAGCGAAGGGACGCGAAAGTTAAATTTCTTCATTTACGATGAATTCAAACCGCATAAAACGGGAACCAGATGGGCAAACAGGTTTTCCCCAATCACTATCACCGCCCGCGGACGCTAATTTAAAAAGTTCGCATCAATTATTTCGATGAATGCGTTTGACTGAATGCGCCGCCACAGCTAAGCACCGGAAATACTAAGCGCTGCTGGGAACACAAGCAATGATTTCGTCATAACGCCTTCCGCTAGGTGTAATTTCAACGGCATCATTTGCGGTCTTCCTCCTACTCTGCCACATTTTCGTTTCATTGCTCGCACATCGCTCTAAAATTAGCCCCATTACGGTATTTTGTTTAGTACCCACCTTCCCAAAATGGCCTCAATGTGTGAGCTAAAGGTATTTCTGAATTCCCCGAACGTTGATGTAATAAGCTTAAAGCACACCATTTTGAGATATTACTTCATTCAAATTCAATTCGATTGCTTGCACCATCAATAAAGCATGAAAGTTTGGTTTTCGGTGCTTTCCAGTGATTGCTAATTGATTGCGACAGGATTACGTTCACATGAGTGAGAATGACACAGATCTATCCACAACTGCAAGCGGCACAAGAATATGCATGGATTAATCCACCATGCAATTATTCATGATATTTATCTGAAACTTTGATTGTTGACAAGGTTTCAATGTTATTAGATCACCATTAAATGGAAAAAAAGAGTCTTTTCTACCCGCAGCGCCCGAGTATCAATATCACGGAATGATAGGCTTTCGGTGTTAAGTGTAAAGGGTACCTGAAGATGTCGCCGCTGCGACGAAACTAGTTGTACCATAAAATAAATTGGTGGAATATTACAAAGTTTTTCATTTTCATATGTAAAGGGCATATTTTTCTTTGGTCGGTCTGAGAAATTTTCACTTATATACAGACGTGCGTAAAAATTTGCATACGTGTGCTTATTAGTAAAATGTAGAGATGAAATTGAAAAACATTGCATGTTCCCCATTTGGTTTCTAGACAATTTAGTGCTATTTTGACACGTAGTCTTGTGGCACTGGACATTGATTTTGAAATAAGTAGATTCCGTGCAAACAGATTTTCCCATAAACGCGTAAAAATACGTTTAAGTTTATTATAACGGACGCTAACTAATATCAATGTATCATACAGAGTATGAAACACGTATTTGCGTATGTTTGTTGCTTAAATTCTGAATTCCGCGACATACACCCAAGTTATATAAATGATTTTATTTCGAGAATTTTCTTCAAACATAATTCTTGAATCATAGACAAACATAGACAAAGTGTGGTAATTTACATTGTAAAGTTAACGGACTTAAGTGAAGTGTGATCCAAGCATTTGTTTTACTTGCTTGAGAAGCAATCAAAATGAGCGCTCAATATCTTATGAATACCGCTCCAGCCACCTTAATGGATTACCGTTACACCTACTTATAATAATAAAAGAAAAATATTTTTGCAAAAACCCAATAAAAATCTGTCGTAACTCAGAAGAGCGATCCCTGTGCACAAAAAAATTACGCGCCAAAACGAGATGACGAATGTCCTTTTTGGCGTTGCACACGCTCCTTGCGGAACTTCAAAGACAAACACTTGGCATCGGCAGAGAGACCTCATAGTTACTCCATCAATCACTTGATGCACACAGTGTACAAAAACCGAATTCTAGATAAAAACAAGTACCAACTTGATTCGCGAAACAAATTTTGGAACGTAGTATATCTTGTTTATCGTACGGGAAGAGTCAAACTTGCCTACTATTCCCAGAAGGTGTATACATATACATCACCAGCGTATGCCTCGAGCCCTTAACATTGCCGTAAATCAAAGCCCGATGCGCTTCCCGACGACATTTTACGGCCCAACAGGAACAAGGGGCACGAAGTATAAGTTTACGACCAGCATACATGTGATTCCACTCTCGACTTTCTGCGGAACGAAAGAGAGATAACCGTCGAACCAACACATCCACCCATCTTGCCCCAATTTTTTATATATTCTTGACGCATAAGTCCGAGGACTGCGCCATCAAAATTACTTGTGAACAGATATTATGTACGGTGCAGTGTTAAAAAAATTCCAACTTCAATGCAGAACATGAAGAACACATGAAGCTGTCATCAACATCGCTCCATAGACACGTAGTCAGGCAGTGACCTAGTTTAAAGCGTCTTTTTTTTACACGCTCTTTTGTAACAGCACGCTGCAAGAAAATGGGCGTAGTAAGAGGACCTTAAAAAGGAGAATTTTAATAGCGAAAGAAGCATTTGGTATAAAGAGAAATCTGATAGCAGGGATCTTATTTGAGAAAAATTAAAGTAAGAAGTTTTAGTTGCCTTAATCTTACCACTTGAGAGGCTGTTTCGTACCAGATACTTTATAGCAGACTTGACAATCATGACATTTTCCATTCGTTATTGACATAAGACTATAATCATATCGATAAAGCTCTAGCTCAACGTACAATTAGTTATACATCAAGGATCTCCCTAAGGACCAATTTATTTATAATATATTTACTATATTCTTGGTCCAACACCAAATTTAATTGATGCTGATGACATAAGCTTTTATCACACTGTCAAATACCTCGTTGACCTACTTTTGAATGACAGTCTAGGCTACACCTAAACGACTTGATGTACATCTTAGAAGGATCATTGTTGAACATAAAATGGGAAAACGGAATGTGGACCACTATGAAGTCCCTAAGTATTTTAATCAATGTGGTGCAAACAGAATGGTGGTAAGTGTACCTAGATTGTTTAACCAATTACCAAGGGACATGCATGGATTAAATACGTATACAGAGGTTAAACGGAAACTTTGGGAGTATGTGTTGGAGGACTGATATCTAGGGAGGTTGAGAGACTGATTGTGTGGCCACATATTTATACCGCTCGGTGCGAATATGGCAATGTGAGCGTTTTATTGTTTTATTTGTTTTATTTTAATTTTTTACATTGACATTAGAGAATACCTTCTGATGAGCCTGTTGTGGCTCAGAGGATCTCCTAAGGTTTAAAAATATTAATGAAACTATCTACTCTACTTGAGGTTTTCTTCTTTTTTCATGTATTTTAATGCAAAGGAGTATATGTCATATAGAGTGAAGTGTATTACATCATTTGTACAATGGATAGTCCGTATGTCTTAACTGTCTTTTTATTTCTTTTATTTTGTGACCAATGTACTTCAATATCAGATTAATAAAGAATTATTATTATATTAAAAAAAATGCAAGGCTGTTTCGTTTACTCATTACAACACCAGTCGCAGTTTTAATCACTGCACTCATGTTTCAGATATTTGCAGAGTAACACGGGTTCAAAGCCTGGGTATTCCGTGTGATAATATATTGTATATCCACAATAACCAACATAGAATCAAAATTGTTATCGAAGGAAGAGCTTAAGGAACATGGATTATTGACGACAGCGATATAACCAATGAGCAATAAGCACAGACTGAAATGTGTTGAAGGTATTTAAGCAAAAGTAGGATTATTTTTTGAATGATGCGACAGAAAAGATGCGATATATCGTTCGCTTTAACTCACGTACTTGAGATTCAACTTTCATTATGAAAAAGAGCAAAGTTTTGATGGCATTGATCACGGCAAAGCTTCAGGAAGCAGCGATATACGTATATTCCTTCTTCTCACCTGCCAGGAATAATATTTCTGTATGCACCACCTTCGTCTCGTTCCCTCAACCTATACAGGGAAATATGAAATAATGCGGACAAACCTTTGTAGAGGTGGGAGGGCTTAGGGGAGTGTGCCACTATGAAATTCCTCGCCCCGGGCGGAACCGGTTAAAAGCAGCTGGGGCGTTTCCATCGGTCAGCGGAGTCCATTTGCGAGAGACAGTACACCTTCCATGACGAATGTGTCGGGTGCCATGACCGTTTACGCATGCTTACCTGTGAAAAATAAAAAAAAGAGAGAAGGCAAAAATGAAACACAGATGTCACGTCCCAAGGGTTTTGAAAAGGAGACAGTTAAAACAAAAATGACGGAATCGCGAGAGGCAATCGTTTACCGCTGATTGGTTCGCGTAACGCCCCGAAGAATGGAGAGAAACTCGCAAATAAAGAACACAGCTGATGGCATTTCACGGCATTTTTCCCGATTAAACTCCGCGGACTCGCGAAGCTCAAATAAAATAAAGTAAAATGACCGTGACGAGAGAAGTGACGCGCGCAATAAAAAAAGCTCGAAAAAAAATACGAGATCGAAAATCGAACGCACTGGATACCACAGGGCGTGCGACAAAGGACTGGTGAGTAGGTACGATCGTACGTTACACGTAACCTTTCCCGGAATAGCTCCGGAGACAATAAATGACTCCCCTGCAATTTATTTCCCAGGTAATGATCGTGGAAGAGTTTCCCCAGTCAAAAACCTCCCACAGGAAACGCCAACATTTATTTGAACAATACCTGGGAGCGAAAGAGTTACTAAATTTTACAGACCATGATACATGTTACTGCTGAACCCAAGAATAAATATCAAGAATTTTTGGAGTCAATGCTCACTTGGTATGCAAAACCGACCATTATTTCAGGATTAGGGTATGAATCCTTGGCAGGACTGTTTGTTTTAGAGATTCGTATATAGTGGTAGAAGACCTTGGTTTTTTTATCTTTTTCCCGACAAGTTTTCATTCCGCCTTGCTCGCATTTTTGAACGAATTCTTAAATAAAAATGTCCAAAGGAAGGATGCACTGAATGTGATTTTGAACTGTTCTCCTTTAACCCCTTAAAAAGACAAAGTTGCGGAATAAAACTTGAAAGAAAATTCGAAGCAGCAACAGAATATTAATTCAAAGCATATTTAAACACTTAAATAAATTCCAAAGTAAATATGAGGCGATTACGAAATAAAAAAAGAAGGAAGTAAAACAAGATACCTTAGAACTTGATGATTGCGAGCATTCGGGGTAAAAAAAATTAGATACATATAAGAAAAATACACTCGTTCTTGGAAAATAAATGGAAGCGGAAAATTAAACCGACAGCAAAACGAGCATGAAAAACATTAAAAGGTTTATAAACTCCAAAATGACGCCTCTCCAAACATTTCTTTCTCTTTCGTTTCACTTGCACGCACGAAAAGATTTATTTAACCCCGTTGGTTTCCATTCGCCAAAATATTTCGCCTTTTTTCTGAGAGAGAGAGAGCTTAAAGAGAAATTCGAAACATTTTTTGTTGGTCTTCCTTTCCTTACATCTCACCTTCTCCATCCTTCTCCACACCCACATCACAGATGCCAGCAGCTTATTCTCGTCCTCTTTTCTGAGGGTCCACATTTCTGACCCATACAATGCTACGCTCCATATCAAGCACTTCACCAGCCTCTTCTTCACATCCACGATTCACAAATACTGCGGCTTATTTTGAAGCACTTAATTCAACCCGCGGAGGAGATACAATAAATTTTAGGAAAGACAATCACCCATACATACAACATTATTAAAAATACCTTGAGCTAGCAAATCAAATATATCCAACAGTTTCTGGATTGACTTAGTGAAATGAATCCATATTAAATCAATCACAGTTCACAACTTTCCACGTCATGTTTAGTTCTACCATTCGTTTCCACTCAAAGAGCCATCTTCAGGTACAAGACTGGAACTGTGCAAAATATTTTACAATACACCTTGAATGCCGTGGAAGGCTTCTACGGCTGGATGATTGTGAAAAATTACGTCTCCAGCGTTTTCCACCGCGTTAGTTCTTTGTGTAAGGCCTTGACATACGAACCAACGTAGTGAAAAGCCATTTCAAGCTCATTCAAAACATTAGCTACACGAAATATTTACGCATTGTGTTTGGTTAGTTGGTCATGTGGAGAAGCGACAATAAGCCCACTCTTCATGAAGGCGCCAAGTATATCTCAGTTAAGAATCCCGCCATCCCAAATGGACTGAGAGCGACACATGAAACTCTCTCTAAATAGCACCCAAGTTGAGATAATTGATATGTTTTACTTCCTCTTCATTTTTTTACTTCCGTATGACAGATTTTAAGTTATCCGGGACTAGCCACGGAGTTCCACTTTTACGGAGTCACCCGCAATGCAACATGGTGCGGGTGACTCCGTAGCGGGTCACTAAAATCCACAGGAGAGGAGGACACCTCGGTAGCTTAACTGGCTAAAGTACTTGGCCGGAAATCCAGGGATACGGGTTCGAATCCCGGTCAAGGCGGATGATTTTTTCCCCGTGGAATTTCGCATACTTCCGTATGCTTAGAATATGGTCTTCATTATGACTAGGGAACTATCTCGCTCAAACTGCCTCCATTATACCCGTCTCACTCGAACAAAACCGACGTTTAAGATTGCAGTCCTAACGACTGAAGCAGTCCAAGACACTAAGGGCTGAGATTGTACATCGCAGGGGGAGATGAATAATTCAAGAGACCTCCTCGTGGGGCTACTTAGATTCGACACACGACCCCCACACACTCCGCCCTCCGGCTTCAGCTGCGGCGGAGCTTGGCACGGATCGAAACTCACATCGATGGGTTTCGGATCATAGTGAACACGGAAGCCATTATGCGGGCGCAATCAGAGCAGTTGCAAGCGTTGCGACCCCCCGCTCCCCTTTCCTCGATCCTCCCCGACCCTAGTTAAACCACGGCGAAACAACTTACGAGGAGAGCTGAACAGGATCGGCGGCGCAGAGAGGACAGAATGGGGGAGAAAAGGTGAGGAGGCCATCGGAGGGGTTCAAAGCGACCCCGGGATGGGTGGAGCCCCACTTAGTGCGGAGCCTCTAGACCAAAGCGAGACGAGAATACCAAAACTTTTTGGGAAGAAGACAACGATTAAGGGGTCTCGTGAGAAATGGTGAGGAGGTTCACCGAGCAAAAGGAAGCTTAGCGTGGTTTGTTCAGATGGCAGCGGAACTGAAGATATATATTAGTTTTTAAGTATTCTACCGGTAAAGGTAGGTTTTTTTGAATGCCAGAGAATCTCCTCCCGGCCTTTTACACATTCTGGGGCCAATCTCCCTCTAGTATATCCTTTTTCGCCTCGGCATACGATCTACCCTTCTTCACCCCGTCCTTGAAACCTTTTCCCTTTTAAAGAGGTGAAATTTATTTACTTATAAATTAAGAGGAAGGAATCCATAAAGAAAGGTCTGCGTAGAGACGAAAAGAAAAGGCTGGTGAACACTCTATTAAGGAGTGTGGCGCTGTATGGGTCGGAGACTTGGTCATTGCGAAGGGAGGACATACATAGACTCGAGGCATATGAGATGTGGGAGTGGAGAAGGACGAAGGAAGGATAGTTGGCAAAATGGACGAACGTGGAGGTATTGGCTATGGTTGAAGAGGAGAAACAATTTGTAACGGAGGCTCGGAGGAGGCAGAAGAAAGGGATGAAGGACGCATTGAAAGGAGAGGGAATGCTTATTAGGGTAACAGAGAGGAGAACACTGGGGAAGCGTGAAAGAGGAATAAGAGAATTTAGAATTCTGGGCGAAATAAGAAAAGGAAGACGATATGAGGAATTTAAGAGGGATCTAATGGCGGATCACGTAGAGGAGAGAAATAAAAATGATATGCCAGAAATTAGTACGTTAGAATAAGTGCTGTTCAAACACCTACCCATCCTGGCAGGTTTATGGACAACCATAGAACTGCTACGCATGGCAGGGGAGAGAAGAGAGCGGGTTGAGAATTTTAAGAAGAAAACATTTGCTGCCAAACCAACCAGGCCAAGGGTTGTCTACGTTTGCTTCAGGGTATTAAATTAGCAGTAACTGATGATATTGCTGTCACCAAGAAATAATTATCATTGTTACGTTTAGTAACGCATAGAACATCAGCAGATAAAGTGGATCAGACGGACTCTTCACTACAGCTTTCGAGGATCGCAAGGCGTTAGTCCACTTAAATTTTTCTCTGAGTTTCCACAGAGCAATCGAGAATTTTATTTTCATCCTCCTCAACACTTTTCATGATGAGGTTTTCAATCGAAGGTCCCCTCAGAAAAAAATTAGGGTTCTATACACCTGGAATGTGAAAGAAGGCTTTCTTAAATCTAGGTTTATGAACTTTTATTTACTATTAAAATTTATTTTGGCACTCAGTGGTCATATGTAGGCGTACCTACCAGAAAGACTGCAGCCATACCGTTGCGTCCAGAAGCCGTTCAAGAATGATAATAATAATAATAAAGTTTATTTGTTCCGGGTACGATACCCCTAAGAGCACGAATAATACAATACGTAGTGAGCACATTTGATGCATGAAAATACAATACATCGAGATAGAATGAAATATAACCAAGTACTTCACAAATTTTTAACAGCAAAACTTCAAAAAAGTCGTTCAACACAGCATTAATAATATATTACAAATGTTATGGAAGCTTAAATTTAAAAAATAATCAAGATATTTAAACACAGATATTACAAAGGAATTATAAACAAAACATAAATTATTGAATTTTGACATATGTGACCGTCATATACATTGAAAATGCGAATTAGTTGATTTCTGTGAGTTGAAGGTAAAGATAAAGTTTGAGTTTGAATGACTGTGGGTTTTGAATGTTCTTCAGATCTTTGGGGAGAAGATTGCATAGTTTTGGGGATCTGACCAAAAAAGAGTTATGGTATTTAGTAGTTAGGTGGGCGGGAGAGTAGAAATTGGATGCTTCACTTCTTGTGTTCATTATTCGGGACTGGGGTTGTTTTGTAAACATGATATGTCATAATAAATGAATTTAATTTAAAAAATAATAACGGAAAGAAGAAACAACAATGGTCAGTCAGCTGTAACCGTCCAAGACCCTAGATAAGGGAGAACGCATGCGGCCCGGGCATCATTACCCTGATGAAGATGGAAGTGTTATTCATCGAAACGTTGGCAGCAACCAAAACTTTACCCGGTGGGAATCCCAGGAGAATTTCACACATGATATGCCATGGACGTCCTAGTACGTCCATCGCCCTTCGCAGAAAATATAGGAGGACGTACCATTACGTCCATAGCACTCGAACTGCTAAGCATTAGTATGATTTCTCAAGATTTCTGAGAACTGCCCGATTTCCTGTGCAAGGGTCGCAAGAAGTCGCGAGGTAGAGGAGGCTACGGGGTCTAAGGAGGGGGGGGGGGGGCGGGGGAGCGTACAACACCTTTCGAGAGGCGATTCCAGGTAAGGAGGAAAGGGGTGGAGAGAGGCTAGGGAGAGAAGGAGGTGGTTCGATGACTTTTGAGCGAAAAAATGGGGGGAAGAAATAGAGGGAGAGAGAAGCGGAAAAGTAGAGGCCAGAGAGAAAGAGTCCTTATTAATGTTCCCCCGCTCGCCGCCACCGCCGGTAAATAGCTCGCGCGGCATATTTCGCGAGCGGGGCGGGAAGGAGGAAACGGCTGTTAATCGAAGCGCACTCAACCCCTTCACAGCACACACTCACGTTCACGCCCAAACAACCCCCACCTTCCTCTCCCAACCCCCAATTCCTTATTCGCCGATGTCTCACCAACATCCCTCTTCCACGACTAAAAAAAGCCCCTCCCCCCTGCTCCCTCCGTCAGTCCTCTCCTGCTTCCTTCCTTTCCTCCGACCCCCTCGTTCCCAAAACCCTTCCAATTCCGGCAAATTGGAATGCTCGCCCGTGCGGAAGGGAATGAGAGAGAGAGAGAGAGAGAGAGGAAGGGGGAGGGGGTTGAAAGAGACACCCACGCGCAGGGGTGGGGGAGGAGAGAGGCACCCCCCCCTGCCAGCCACCCCCCGCCACGTCGTGGTGCAACCGCCGCCGCCCCGCCCCCGTCCGGCCCTCACACACACCTGCCCCCGAACCACCCCCTTCCGCCCCACGACACCTCTCTCCGTCTCTCGACTTCTCGCCCCTCATTTCACGCGAGCTACTCCCTTCCTGCAGTCCGACAAGCCGTCCGGCCCGGGACACGGAGCCCGGCAAACCCCGAGCGATATTGCTTATGCATCGACAATGTGGGGCGATGCCGATCGTCCGGACAACGCGATGGATTCTATGCGTAGATAGTTTGCATGTGCCGGTACACACCTAACAACCTTCGATATATTGCATTGCGAAATCAATCGACCGCGAGTTTCGAATATTATATCGAATCGCGATAATAGTAATTTTAAGATATGATATGAATTTATTTAAACTGCATTGCGCATAAATTCCTAAAAGCAACATAGTGGTACAACATAAAGTGCATAAAAGTACATTTTTTAAAATATTAATTGCATTTATTACATTACATGTAATTTACACAAAATGTACAACTACAATTCCGTTGATATAAATGCAGACTCATATAAAATCAATATGATATAAATCTTGTAAAATGCACACCATTAAACAACTTTACATCTTCATGGCCCTGCTAAGCCCTACGTGGCTTATCAGCAGGTGCCATTTATAGTTTTTCAGTCGTGTTTTTATTTATCGCTAGCAAAACATTAGCCCTAAATTCTATATATAAATAACAATAAATATTTTGCGAAATACATAAACATAATTTATGTGCTTAGAAACCATTCCCTTGTCCTTCTCTTTACTTCCCTTATTGATACCAAATTGAAAACAAATATTTTAGATCATCACTCATACTATTGAATAGTTGTGGAACATAAAAACTTAATTGCCTGTAACCCTTGTGTGTGAAATATCTTGGAACTTCATCTTTATTAACTTTTCTAAGATCAGCATTTTGATAGTACACTCTTTTCTTTTTGTGTTTATCTCTGTAATAATTTTCAGTGATTAAAATATACTGCAATAAATTTTCAACCTTACAATTAATACTGTAAAGAACAACATTGGTTCAAGCATATTTAAAATGATCGATATATTGGAAAATTGTTGAGAGAATCTACTTACAAAACTGCTCGTGGAACAGAAAATCGCAGCATTTAGTCTTAAACCGTCGTAATTATGTATCTATTCCCATTTCATGATGTATTTTGCTCCAAACTGCAGTGGACTTTACGCCGAGGGATTTGCATATTTATATTTCGGTGTATTCAATTATAATGCAATTTCAACCATTCGATTCATCGAGTTATGAATTTTAACGTCCGGCGCATGCGAAAATTTGCAGCTTGATGCAATTGGTAGTCACTAGATGACCGATATTAAGCGATATATTGCGTTATTTGATAATTCACGATTTTCAGAACCATAGTAAATGTATAGAAATATATGAGGCAAAAAGCTGCATTAAAAATAAATGAGGATATGACAGAATGGGTGGATCTTGGTAGAGGAGTAAGTCAGGGATGCTGTCTGTTGCCAACCTTGTTCAATATATATGTTGAGGACATGATCCATAAATCTTTTGATGGGATAGAGGAAGGAGTCAGCATTGGAGGTAGGAAGATAAGAAGTATAAGATTCACATATGACATGGTAATATTAGCAGATGATATGCAATCACTTCAAAGGTTGATAAAGGTTTTGGAAGAAGGGATGAAGGAATATGGGATGAAGATGAAACTAGAAAAGACAAAGGTGATGCCAGTAAACTGTGAAAATCATACGAGTGTGAAAATAAATTAAGGTGTAATAGGAAAAGTGAAAAGCTACCGGTACCTAGGAGCGATGGTGACAGACGACTGGAGAAGTATTGCAGGAATAAAAGCAAGGATAGCAATGGCAAAAGAGGCCTTCAGCCAGAAGAAAACTTGCTATGTAATAAAAGCCTGGATCTGGAGCTGAGAAAGAGACTAGCTAAATGTTATTCATGGAGCGTTTTCATGTATGGATGTGAAGCGTGGACATTAGGTAAGAGGGAAAGGAATAGAATAGAAGCTTATGAAATGTGGGTGTGGAGAAGGATGGGAAAAGTAAGATGGGTATATATGATGAGAAATGAAGAGGTTTTGAGCAAAGTAAAAGAAGGAAGATCGCTCCTAAAGGAGATTAGGAACAGGAAAGGAAACTGGCTGGGCCATGTGATGAGAGGGAAAAGTATAATAACTGTGGCACTTGAAGGTTCAATTGAAGGAAAGAAAAAGAGAGGAAGGAGAAGAATTAAATTGGTGGATCAGGTGAAGAACATCAGCTATGATGAAGCAAAGAAGGGAGCTCGGGACAGAAGCGGATGGAGACAGCAGTGGTGTACGGGACCTGTCAGCAGACAGAACACCAGATGATGATGAGTAAATGTAAATGTATGTGAATCTAACACAGGACATCAAGAGACATCATGCGAACTGAGCGCAAAAGCCAGTGAACTATTCCAACAAAATTACTAGGGATCGAAATCAGCCTTGAGAATGAATGCTGCGTCATTCTCACGATTTAATATTAATTTAAGTGAGCTATACATAATGATAGCAGAGGCAGTATTATGAAAAAATTAGTCAAGGGCTTACACCATATCACGTAAAGTCATGTAATAGTGTATTCCAAACATCACATGTATCTTAGCGATGATAACTTATTGTTACTGTCGCAAGGCTATACTGAAACCTGAATATCATGATTCCAGCTCCAAACATAACTCACAACGGACACACACAGCAGTCAGACAGGCCATAGGGAGGACCGTTTAACACTTTGAGACCGAGCGCCATCAATAGATGGCGCGGCGGACTCCGCCCAGGTCCGAGCGCCATCTATAGAGGACGGGCCGCTGCGCTCAGCAGTCATAAACTCGAGAGCCCCGGTCTTCCGTTTCCCTTCGCTTGGCGGTCTCGGATCTTCACAGGCATCACACTTCAGCCTTAGCCACCACAGGGTACAGTTCGGATTCTGCTGCGACTTCTCGTGTTTTACCAGCTGTTGCGCTAACTACGACAAGGTATTTTTATTTAAATATTCTCATTGTGTTTAAAAATATTTTTTCCCCTGCCTTTTTATATTTCTTTTTATTAACAAAGACTTTTTTCTTGTTCTCATTTCCAATAGGTGGAGATAAAAATTTTTAGGAAACCGTATATTTAAAAAAAAACGTTTTTCAACAGTTTTGAGAAGGAATTGAAAGAGACGGGTAAGTTCGATTATTTGGCTTATTAAATCAATTTTAAAGGTAGTCATATACATTGTATTTACAGAAATGTTATTATGAGATTTTGTTGGTGGCCTAGTGGGTAGAACGCTGGGCTAATGATGGAATGGTCCCGGGTTCGAATTTTTACGCTAAATTTTTTCATTGTAAATAAAAATGTTTCCATTTCTGTGGGATGTGATTTTCAGCTTCCTTTTCATTTTAGAATGAAGCGATCCAACTCCCCTCAACCATCGACCTCGCGGCAGAGGAGTATTTCTCCAGAACATTTGGGTAATTGAATTTTTGGCATAACTATTTAGTATAATACCTTTCTTATTGTATTTATTGCAATAAATATTCATTTATGCTGTATTTGCTTTCATTATTCCAGAGGTGACAGCCAAAAGAAAGAGAGGAGGAGGAGGAGCTCCAGCCGGAATAACGGAGGGAGAAATACAAAAGATTCTGGAAGACGATTCTTTCGGCGAAGACTCGTCTTCAGAGTCGTGGAGTGATTTCGGCAGTGGGGAGGAGTTTGACGACGGGGAGTCGGACGAAGCAATAACTCCAGGTAGAGGCCCAACCCCTACTCCCCACCTCTCAGAGGACATTCCTCCACCCTCATCCCCTATTCCTTCCACTTCCCATGCACCCACCCCACCGCCCTCTCTTCCCACCCTCCCTCCCCAGACACCCCTTGCCTGGTCTAAGGGTGCTTGCCTGCCTGCAGCCCTTCCCTTTCGGGGAAGGGAAGCTCTTCTAACGGCACCCAGTGGAAATAATCCCATTGACTATTTCAGCTTGTTTTTCTCTGATGAATTCTTCCAATTAGTAATCCAGAGGACGAACGCCTACGTGGAAAACATTTTCCTAAATCAGGTGGGTGTTCAACCTCAAAGAGTTACTAATTGGAGCGAATTGACCAGGGAAGAATTCGAAGTGTTTTTGGGATTGATGTTCCATATGGGTACCGTTAGAACGAACAGGATAAGGGACTATTGGAACAGGAATGCTAAATTTGATTTGCATTTTTTTCACCGCAGGATGACGAGAGATAGGTTTCTCGCCATCTTGCAAAGTCTGCATTTTGCAGAAAATGCAAATTTTGGTGACCCTGCTCCAATAGATCCCTTGTACAAAATTAGGCCCCTTCTTGACCTTTTCCATAGTATTTCGGAAAAAACATATACTCCAGACAGGGTATTATGTATTGATGAATCTATGGTATTGTGGAGGGGTCGCTTGGGGTTCAGGACATTCATCAAAGGGAAGAGGCATAAGTTTGGAGTCAAACTTTACATGCTTACCGAACCCAATGGGTATGTCCTGGATTTCATTGTGTATACGGGCAAAAAGGACCTCGAGTTGGCCGGACGAGGGCATGCAAGTAAGGTTGTCCATAAACTTATGAAGGGAAGACTACAAATGGGGTATTCATTGTTTATGGACAACTATTACAATGACGTCAATTTAGCCCGTGAACTACTCAGCAATGAGTGTTATTGCACTGGTACACTGCGTGGAGACCGTAAAGGGAACCCACCGGAAGTAATCCGGGCTAAATTGAAACGAGGTGAGACAATTTGTATGAGTACTGACACAGGGATAAATGTCATGAAATGGAAAGACAAACGGGATGTCCTCTTACTTAGCACTGAATTCGGCAACAACTTGGTCAATATTACCACATCCAGGGGTAATATTGTCCAAAAGCCCAAGGCAGTTGCCGAATACAATAGATGTATGGGGGGCATTGACCGTGTTGACCAACTCATGGCATACTATCCCTGTGATCACAAGACTTTAAAATGGTTCAGGAGATTAGGGATTCATGTGATGCATATAATGCTTCTGAATTCCTATCTCCTGTACCAAAAGTTCAGCTCGCAAAAACTGAGCTTGTACTCATACAGGTTGTCCATCATAGATGCCCTTGCCAAAGGCCAAACGAGAGAGAGTTTGCCCGTTTCACGGGGCCCTTCCATGATATCCATAGATTCTCATTTTCCGAAGTACTGTGAAAAGAGGGATGACAGAAGGGTCCAGAAACGGTGCAGGCAGTGTTCGAAGCAGGGTAAGAAGTCTGCGGTGACTACCTACTGCCCTGATTGCCCTGAAGAACCTGGCCTCTGCTTGGAAAAATGCTTCCAAGACTTCCATCGGTAATCCCCTCTCTACTGCCGAAAATGTAAATATTGTAAATTGTATAAAATTATAAATATTTGAAAATATAACCATTGTAAATATCATAAATATTCAATACAAAGTTGTAAATTACCATTTATGTATGCAATTATTTTCGTGTAAATATATGTGTAAATATTATAAATATTTGAAAATATAAATATTGTAAATATTATAAATATTGCATACGATTGCTGTATATTTACATTTATGCCTGCGATTATGTAAATATTCAATACAAAGTTATAAATTACCATTTATGTATGCAATTATTTTCGTGTAAATAGATGTGTAAATATTATAAATATTTGAAAATATAAATATTGTAAATATTATAAATATTGCATACGACTGTTGTATATTTACATTTATGTCTGCGATTATGTACGTGTCATTAAATATGTGTAAATATATTACTAATAATTTGTAAATTGTTTTCCTAACTTATTTTCTTTTTCTACATTACTGCTGACTTTTAGTTTCAGATATTTTTGATAGCAATGGAATAAACTATGAATGTATTAGGACATAAATATTTCGGAAAATATATTCCTTGAATTTCTGTCATTCGTCCAAGTTGGTTGTTTGGGTATGCTTTGTCGGTCGGTCAAAGAGGAAAGCACCCTCGCCGGAAAGAATGGAGAGGGGAAGGGGGGGAAACTCCTAGCGGCCTCGCCTTGTTCTTCCGCTGCTGGCATAACAATAGGTCCCCTCCTGCACTAAAAGTGCCCCAGCGGCCGTCCTTGAGTTAGGAGCTTATCGTAGGGCGTTCACTTACCCTTTTCAACATGAAAGGATGCCGTTTCCGGCAGCATGGAAGTGTCAACTAAGTGCGTGACGGGAGGCGTGTGGATGCGGTCAAGTTTTTGGGGGTGGGGAGGCACGTTTGGCACGTGCTCATAATGGTACATGTTTTTCGTTCTCGAACGAATTCTCGATCGTCATTTCGTTACTGTTAGAGGCACCATGATTCAGACCACCTGCAGCAACTCACCCGAGACCTTCCTAACCTTCAAGCGCGCACTTGAAGCTCGCTTTTGGGAGGGTGGAACTCAAGCGCTTATCTGTCAACTCGTGTAAACGCAGGTGTTTTATAATCATCGATACAAATTTACATAAAATCTTCAACATTAGCTATCTAGATTAGCAATTAGAACTTGGTAAAATTATTGATAAAGAAGAAAAAACGAGCTTTACAAGAAAAATTTAAAAAATAAAGAATTATTATTTAAATAATTCTATGTTAAATGTATTTAAATTTATCAACATTCAAATAAAAAACTATCTCTAGAATGATTCAATAACGATTTTTTAGTAAAATCTGGTTGAAAAAGTTGCCGTACATGATATTCGTAAAATATTGCACGCGCCAGGACACTTGGACTTCGCCAGGATCCGAGCGCCATCTATAGATGGCGGCAAATAAAAATCACAAAAAAACAATAAAATGTTCGAAGTAAAGACGTATTTTGGTCACCATTGGTATAATATAACACTTTCAAGTTCAGATCACGAAAAAAAAAGTTTCGGATTTCGGGAAATTTAAAATTTTAAACTTCGGGCTGAAAGTGTTAAAGGGGGAAACTGGGGAGGTTACAGCGCATAGGAGAGGGTATCCAGATGTCGGGAAGTTTTTATGTCCCGGGGTAAGAAAATGCGGCGGCGACGTAACCGCCACCCGCTCCAGTTTCTTCTCTTTTATGCATGCATGCAAGCGCCGTCGCCAGAGTTACGTAAAACAGTCCAATAATAGCCCCCGGTACCTATATTCCTATTTACTGCGGAGAGAGCGCGCCCTCTCTCTCTGTCGGAGCAGTCGGAGAGAGGCAGTCGAGGCTTCGGGAGCCGGGAGTCTTTAAGTCTCAAGGGAGCGCACGAAACGGCCGCGAAGCCAACCGCAAGTCGGCGTCTCGACTCAATTTTTCAGGAGAACGACCAATTCATTCGGGTCTGGGGATCGTAAAAATATGTTGCGGATGGAGAAGACGAAAAGAAAAATTCACCGCTCCGCTAACAAATTAACAAAGGGATGTCGCATTTGGAAAAATGAACTTAGAAACAAACGATAGCTACTCAATATATAATGTTGCATTCCAGAAAATCCGTATAGAGGAGGTCCATTATTGAACAAATTCTTCGATGGAAATATTTTCAATACTGTAAAAAAAATGACTAATTTTTATTTCTAAAGTAATTGGACATTTCCTGTTTTTTATTTTTGTTTTAGATTTTTTTCACGTTAAAATCTGTCAATTTTTATCGTGATAGAGCAATAATCAATTTTAAAAATAATGTGCAGCACATCAACTCAATAATTTATTGGCGACGGCAGTGTTGACGCTATGGGGTCCTTTATCAAGACAACCTTGTCTTGAAACATCGAAAATGCAGCTAACCAATGAATTATCGGTTGAATTTAGAGAGAAATTTTAGTTCTTGTTTAAAAATGGGAATAATCCACAGATTTCCACTTGAAACTTCTGAATACAGCAATTTAAGTTTCGCAACAAGAGAAAATACTAGTACTTTTTATAGATTTTCAGTGAAATAGGTATCAAAATTCAAATTTTTTTATACTTGCGATGGATATATCGTGTGTAGCAATCAATATTTTTAATGATGAGTCAATGTTTTACGGGTAGGTTGGTTTTCCAATATTTGGAGTTCATTTCAAACATGAGTCCAGATTTGTGTAACTTCCCCTAGGTACACAGCGGTTTAACTCATTGCACACCATTCATTAAGTCTATCCCAACAATAGAATGATAGGCATTTAACATCGGATTTTATATAACATTAAAACGAAACTTAAAAAAACATCCATGTCCTGAGTGGGGAAATGTTCAACTCAGGTGGAACTTGAACCCGCGACCCTAAACTTGGCCGCCGAGGACATCTGTCCAACCCCGTCGCCACCTAGGTCGACGTATTACGTTTTTTTATGAAGTGGCAAGGTTCTCTGTACGTGAATAACTAGCCTCTTACTCCCTATTCCTGTAACATACCTATATGACTAAAAAGCGCTGTAAAATCGAAATTAACAATCTAAAAGAGTAGAAATGTGGCATCCGTTACATATGGATTGGCTGGTATTATTATTGATATGCGCCTCATTTGGTGCTTAGAGAACGTTTGAATAGAACTGAGAAAATATTATTTAGATTCTTTTAATGCAAAGGCTGCCTATAATTGTTCTCTCTTCATCTCCCCGAACGTCTTCTTCATACCGCGCATAAAATCTTATCCCTTTCTTACCCTTCGCACCCTACCGAAAGAGTCTCCCACAGAAAACAGCATTCAACAGCCCTTCGGCCCTCATTGCCTACTCCAACCACCTACTCTGCCCAGTCCTACTCTTCTCTACAAGTTTTCTTTCCTTACTAGCCATACAAACCACTTCCTCGCCCGAATTCCCTTCTGTCCACCGCACAATCCCTATTATCCTCGCCACCCACATCTCGAACGCCAGCAGCATATTGGATCATTGATAAACTAATGAGGAATAAAGGTGATAAATAAAATAAACTCTGAAATGAACAATGAATTCCTCACAAAAAAAACTACCTTGCTCAGAGTGAGGGATTCATTCCAATGAGATAGAGTTTAGGAGATTCCGGCTACAGGACGGGGAGTTTGAGAAATTAAAGAATACAGTGTGAGCCATGTTCCGCGGATAATAAATGTAAAAGGATGATATCATCGGGTAAAAATCAAACAAAAAACGTGTAACCGGTTTATTCTTTCTCTATCGCATTAGTTGTATTAGAATTTTCCTCTTCAACATTTCAATAGGAGCTTTCCGTTAAGAATAATTAAAATCACTTCGCATTCGCAATTATCTTATTCATCCTCAAGTAGAAATAATTTATTCAACAGATTCAGGCGAGATATCAGGCGTGGAAGTTATTCATAATTTAAGAGAAACAATTGCACTTTTCCACAAAATTGGTTTAATGCGTACAACGCGTTTCGGCTCACAGAGCCATCATCAGGTACAAGAAATCTTGTACCTGATGATGGCTCTGTGAGCCGAAACGCGTTGTACGCATTAACAATTTTGTGGAAAAGTGCAATTGTTTCTCTTAAATTAGAAATAATTTAGTCCACAGTGGTAAATTGCTATATACATTAGGCTCAAATCGCCGTCAAATTAAAATTGTAGAAATTGGTGGAGACATAATGTGAAAAGTAAAAGGATGAACTTCGATTAGGGGTACACGAAAAAGGAGACTAATGATAACTCATTTTGATGAGGATGGCTCTGCTCCCTCGACATACTTTGGTTTCATTACTGCGCCCAGAACAAGTGAAGGGAGTGTAAAACAGACCATCATAACTGCCTGAAGGAATCATTTCCATTTGGCAAATGAAAAAAAACGGAGGACAAAATTCAACATCATCCGGAATTACAAATTGACAGCATGTGAGAATGCTATTGCTCGAGTACATTTTTCGCAGAGTCGTTTGACACACACACACACGAGTGGGATTTTGTGCGACGAACGCATAAAAAAATATCGACACACGTACGATAGTTTTTGAAAGTAAAAACATAATTAATACCTAGAGGATTTTAAGATTGAAGATATGTTCTTCTTTGTACTTCTTAGAACAGCGAATACGGATACTTCCTTTCCATTATATATCTATTTAAATATTTTACCTCTCCGGCAATTATTTATTTTCAAGGCACTCAGAGTATTTTATAATAGAGGAGGTCAAAGTAATAAACCGTGCCTGCATGAAACATGACTAAGAAATAACACCAATTTCAGAGTTCCGAGGCCCAAAGTTGAAGCATACAAAAATGCATACACCTATATTGCACCTAAATTATTTATCAACTTGCTTAGAGAAATATCTACTGTACAAAGTGAAGCCAGATTTCTTAGCCGTCTAAGAAAATGGTTATTCAGGCAAATAGAACTTGACAATATTCTTTAATGTTAAAGTACCTATCACCATAACATGTCAATGATATCACTATGTTAAATTGTTACTTGCTTATAAAATTCATTATTATTATAATGTATTCTACTAGTAAAGGTAGGTTTTGTTGAATGTCAGAGAATCTCCTTCCGGTCTTTTACACATTCAGGGGCCTATCTTCCTCTGGTATACCCTCTTTTGCCTAAGCATACAATCTAACCTTCTTCATCCCGTCCATGAAACCTAATTCTCTTTCTTCCCCCTCCCCGCTTGCCCAGCATCCTTCCCTCTATCACACTCTTCAGCAACCCATCACCCTTTATTTAATCCTTCAGCAATCTACCCTGCCTATCCCTTTATAAAGTCTATGAATTTTAGTGTATGCTATATTGAGTACATAGTTCTGTAAATTACAATGCCTGTAAATCAATTTATATGATACTGAATACGCTGCTGCTGAACACAGCGTAACCAATTGATTGCAACCCCCATTACAGGTCTTTTCAGTGGTGCCTAATTTCACGAATGATATTGTATAATGGATTATACTGCATAGTTAGGTGTGTGAAATAAGATATTAGGATTATATTTGCTGGAGGCATATAGGTCATAAAAACTTGGAGGTAAAATGATCATTCAAGTAAATATTGCCCATAATTATTAATAATTAACCACACCGCATGCGAAAGTATCGAGTTAGCATGGAATTTTTACGTGACCACATCACTTGAACTACCTTCCGCCAGGCTCCTACATCTCCATATAACTGTCTCGAGGGTCCTAGCAGAAACAATTATCGTTGCTCGCCCCAGTTCAGCTCCAGGGGTCGTGGACGCAACGCGCAAGCTATTCCACCGCATCAACGCTGTAGCTCAAGGGAAGGGTCTTGCGGATCGGATCACCTAAAATATCCAGGTCTACGTCCTATCCCGTGCACGGTAACGGCAGTAGCCGTGTTGCAAATCTATCGTCCAGGTATCCAATATGTTATGGGATCAAGGCTCATACTCAAGCATGGACCGTGTTCACCTTACAATTATGGTCCCACATTGCACGTGCAAATACAAATAAATTTACTAAAGCAATAGAAATATCCATGCATTAAACCATTCCCTTCTAATTATCGCGTTAGACAAAATAGCAACGTGATTTCCTGGAATCCCAATAGTCATTGGATACGAATTTGGCTCTAGACACAGATATCATGTCCTTTTTAGTCTAAAAGCCTAAGGCAAGGCATTAAAGCATCGTTCCATAGGCAAGGTAGTGAAGAAATCCGTTATTCATTAAATTATATTACCAGCCAAAGGTAGGTTTTATTGGAAGTCAGAGACAACTCTACCGATTTTCTGCACTACATTTCACTTTCCGGGCCTTATCCATCTCCAGTATTTCCTTATTCATTTCAGTACACGATCTTCCCTTTATTAACCCGTCCATATAAGCTATTCTCTTTCTTCCCTTTCCCCGCTCACTCAACACACTCTCCTCCATAACATCATAAAGTAAACCTTCGCTCTCCATTAAAACCCTACCACCATCTACCATGCCTCTTCCCAATTTCATCCAAACGTTTCCATTGCGTTTATATTTCCACTTAGCGTACAGAGAGAATTTCACAATTTAGTAAACAGTACGGGCACTCTTAACGCATCGTTTCCTGAGTAAATGTCCAAAAGACCGGGAGTGCGATGTTGCCAATAGAAGCAAGAAATTGATATCGCGTTCTGCCAAATACTACTCACACAAAATCTAGCAGGAGCGTCTGAAGAAATTACAACTTGGCTGTTTCCACATGAGGTCTTATTGCTACCGACCATGGTTTCGTTACAGAGTAACATTATCAAGGTGTTACGTTACAGAGTAACATTATCCACCTTGATAACGTTGCTCTGTAACGAAACCATGGTCAGTAACAATAAAACCTCAAGTGGAAACAGCCAAGTTGTAATTTCTTCAGACTATGAAGGTGAAGCTCCTACTATGAAGGATTTCCACGACGTCACGCCCGCTACCATTACTTACAAAATCTAGCAGTCTTCTGCAGTCCAAATATTCTTCCATAGGGTAGGTTCTTTATACTTATCTCTAAAATTGGAGCGGTTACCTGGGTGGCCAAGAGGTTAATGCAATGGACCGAATTTTGGCAACAGCTTTATCCATACGGCCTTAGGTGGAATGGAGGTGAACGCAATTAACTTAAGTTTTGCAACAGCGTTCTCCAAAGATCCTTTCTGTCGGTTAAATGTGAAAAGCTCTCATAACTCGTTTGTTTTTAGTATTATACCGTTTATGGTGGTTTTTTTCAATGTCAGAGAATCTCCTTCCGGTTTCCTCCATTTTCAGGGGTCTAACTGCCGCTAGCATTCCTTTCTCGCTTCGGAATACAATCTACCCTTCTTCATCCCGTCCATGAAACCTATTCTCCTTCTTCCTCTTCCCCGCTTGCCCAACATCCTTCCCTCTATCACATTTTTGAGCAAACCCTCGAGCAAATCCTCCAGCCACCTAACCTGTCGATCTCGAATTTCATTCAGAAGTTTCCTTTCCTCGCCCACCGGGGCTCAAATATACTTCAGTCCCCCCATACTATCTACTACTATTAACTAGACTTAACCTGAAGTAAAATACTCAACTGTATTCAAATGTCCACCCCCTCCAGCACCATATCCCTCAACAAAACCGCCACTCCCTAACCCCATAACCGCCCATCCAATCTCCCCCCCTAACCCCCCCACATCCTTCTCCTAGCGACTCGCATGCATCCATTTCAATTTCACCCTAAACCCTCTCCCTCTGCTCATTCCTCCCCCTAAACTCCCTTTTTCCTCCCTCCTTGCACCACCCCCTACGCTCCAAACGCACCCTCATATCCGTCCCCGGAGAGAGAAAGAGAGGACGAGGAGGAGGAGGAGGAAAATAAAAATAAGGGTCCATTTTAGCGCACGGCCCATTTTCCCTTCATCTAGAGAAGTGCATGGCATAGAGAGGGGAGGGGAGGAAGAGGAGGAGGTGGATAAGAGACGGGCGTAAAGGAGGGGGTTGATGGCAGGAGTGAAAGAAGAGAAAAGAAAAAATAACACAAAGGAGTAGAGTGAAACGGTATCCTTACGCGCAGGAACCATTGTTGTCCACGGAAAAACCATTTCCTCCCTTTTCTTTCGTTCCTTCTCTCTTATTTTTTAAAGAAAAAAACACGTATATAAATAAGAAGCAAAATGATCATGAAAATACGCACGGTGTGCGAATCCAGTTTTTCTCGGCACCTCCGACATTAAAAATGATTCGCGAGAAATGACTAAGTATTGCGGGAGAGGCTTGCTTGAGCGATGGGGAGGTAGACGGGGGGGCAGAAGGCACTGCTACACTACAGTGTAGTAGAGGTTGGTTGTTGGGGGTAGGGTATGGAGTCAGATATCCCATCACTCTTGTGTTCGTGTGCATGTTTCGCGAGCTGCCTCCTCTCATTCGGCAGCTGTATGCCTTTTCACCCCGTGCATTCTTCTCTGTCTCTCTCTCTCGTGCAGTCACAGCCCCCGCCACCCATCTTTTATTTTCCCGGAACGGACTGGAAAAGGCAGGGGTTTGATGAGTAGGGGGATGAGGGAGAGGGGGGAGGGAGGAAGAGGGTATGGACTGTGAAAAGAAAATAACGCATAATAAAACATACGAGGAACGACACTCTCTCACTCTTAAAACTTAATGGCACGATGGGACGTATCGAAAACGTTTCCGGAAAACGAGTTCCTCTGCTGCGGACATTATTTTTTCAGTATATTTTTATTGTCATTACTATTTTCACAACAAACAGCACAAGGAGAGAAATAAAGAGAGTGCACAGTGATGCGCTGTGTGCACCCGTCCGCCTAGTTTGCACCCGTTCTCTTATTTTCTTGCTACGAGGATCGAACGGGCGGCGTAGGTGGAAGTGTTTCGGACTGAGTTACGCTTTTCAGCTGCAGATGCAATTGTACGATCTGAATCTTTCCCGGCATAAAGAGTTCTCGGGTTTCCAGCCAACGTAATGGTGTTGAATTGCACCGTTTCGATGACGTAGACCGCCATCATCTTCAGGGCGAAGACGAAGGCAGATTACGTCATCAAGCCGTCGCACAGTGGGCTGAAAGCAAAAAAAAAAGCTGGCCAAAATTCAACAAATGAATTTTTTTCAGTCTGGAAATCAAAGTTTGGCATAGAGACTCTCCCACTAACGATGCATGTGATGCGTGATTCATTCTGCATTAACATTCTACAAGGGCATAAATTTGGATAAAAATTTGCAAAAGAAATACGGAAATGAGATTTCCCTGAAAATCTACAAAATGAAGAGCCTGCAGGACCTTTTGTAGGAGCGTACTGGAGTAAAAAATGGTATGATTTCAAAGAACAGGCCTTATTCTTTGACATGTTGAAATTTTAAATGACGTAGAGGGATATGTTCTCTTTTAATAAGACATAATGACGGACCCTATTTTACACCGATTTCCTGGTTTCAGGTAGAACCGATTCGCCAGTTCAGTTCAGTTCAGCGTCATGACCCGGTAGGAAACCCGATAGCTGTTTAGTGCATATGTTGATGCGGAGTTGAGCGTATGACGGCAAAAATAGGTGGCAGACATTTCAGCTTCGGGAGCTGATGTTTTAGACGGGATAGGGAGGAGGCAGATGAGGCGGTGATGCAGATGAGGCGGTGGGAACAGGTAACGAGAGGCGAAGTAAAGGGCAAACCGTCTTCTCCGTGAGAAGAGGGCTAATATAGCATTGAACCGCCATCGCATCTGAATTGGATCAAGAGGCAGTTTAACATCCATTCTATTATCGAAACAAGCGGTCTCACTTCGTAAAACATTAGCTTCAACGAGCAATGATGTACATTGAGTTCAACGGTACGCACGCAGATCTTCTATTTTTCACATCTTCCGCTATCCGCCGCTACGTGTCGCCATGTGCAGTTGACGCGTAGCACGACGTCTACAACGCTTACGTCTACAACGAAACCGCGCGCACGCGCCGCGTGAAACGCTTGAATGTGAACGGGCCTTAAGGCGACGCATCACACCCGCTCGACAGGTCGGATTTGTGATGATTTCCGACCCCAGATTTTTTGTTTAAGTCTTACGTCATCAACTTGAAATTTTTATAGTATAAATAATAGACCTTTACCAAGGGAGGCTCGTATCTGAAACATGAAAATTTTATCCTGGAGCATAATTATACCATCGGGAAAACGGCAAGATGTAGGGTATATTTTAATAAAAACTATTATTATTATTGACATATCTAAAACTAATGGAGATCTATCAATCCCTCCTCTATCGGAATGCTACGTAACAGCCGTCACGGTTGTAAGATAGAATCTGTAATTGGTATATTTCGACAAGCTACCTGAATGGTTTTCTGCCATGATGTGTTCGGACGGCCATGATGCAATTAGTTCAGTCTTCTTTCACAGATCTTATATAAGCGCTGCCTGTACTTACGCGCCGGAGACTTGGCTACAACTTACCGACGACTGTTGCCTTGTGCGATAGTTATCCTGGAGTAAGAGAATCCTGACGCTAAAACTCCTCGATCGGGTGCGAGTGACGCCATCTTGTGGATTTTCGACAGAACTTTTCCTTACCAAAGGGTATGATGCGTCCTCTTAATGCTGAAGATGCCGTGATTGAGGGAAGGACGCTTTGTAAGCGTAGAAAGGAATGAAATAGAATAGGTTTTATGGCTGGGATGATAAGGCATAGGACGCAAGCCTAGTTGAAAAGAGAAATTGTGTAGGTAGAAATTCAGCGTCGTGTCGATAAGAAAACCGTCGAATTTTACGTCCCTTACATTTCAACCAACAGTAACCTATGTTTTTATTATCGTTCAGGAAGGTTGAGCGAAATATGATTTCACCTAGAAATCAATGAATTTGGTCTCATTTTAACGAAAATAACTTACTCTTCCAAAGACACCAAAATATCAGTCCCTCACCGGACAACTTTCCGAGATTTTTGACGAATAACATACCAGCCCTTTCACATTGAAAATGGTAAGTTGCGCTCTCCAGTGGTACCGTATTTAAAAATGAGGCATTTCAAACAACTAGATCTCGTCAAAAAATTAACAGAGTGCAATTTGTACATTTTTTTCGACTGTACTTGAAAATAAATCATATTTTCACCGAATTAATTTTTTTCAGAATTGCAAAAAACCTTCTGTTACAAAGCAATTTTGAAAGTACCGTATGAAAAAATTAGTCAAATCAAAGGCTAATGAAGACATTTTTATTTGATTACCTAGAATTTCAGTCATATACACATATGTAATTATTAATAATGTAGTATATAATTCATGCTTCCGACAGCTGGTGAAATTAAAACACACATTTAGATAATGGTCTCCATTATGACTAGGGAACTATCTCGCTCAAACTACCTTAACTAATCTTATGGAAAGTAAAGGTAGACTTTGGTGGAAGAAAGAAAAAAATCACCGGAATATTTTTAACAAATGGACGCCCCTATTAATGCATAATGTTTCTTTCTTCAATTCAGCCAAGAGTCCTACCCATGATCATCCTGTCCAATCAAGTTAACAGCATCAACAATAAGAACAAGCGTGTGTAAAGATACTACGGATTTTCGCAAAGACATGCATCTATAAACCGTCACAATTGCTCCCTTCCCTTTCCCGCTTAGCAAAGATTACCCTACAAAATAATTCAATGATTTCTTTCAATAAAGCAGCGCTAAGCGAAGGAGAGAGAAAAACACACGCAAGCGATGTATTGTTGATCTCCGTCAAGTTAGGCTATGTCGTGTTATAGATTGAAGTCGGAAGAAATTCGCGGGAATATTTTTAACAAATGGATGTCCCTGTTATTATTCCTAATCTTTCTTTCACTCAGCCAATGGTCCCACCCATGGTCATCCTGCACATTAAAGTTGAGCACAGTTAAAATTATAACAGCAGTATGAAAAATTACTTCGGATTTTTGCCTCTTTCTATCTTCAAAATATCTTCATTGGATTGGATTGGATATTTGGGGAGGCGACCGACGGCTAAGGTCATTAGCGCCATAGGGGACAGGTAAGGGAAGAAGAGTGGATGGAAACCCGGCGTCGGCATTAGCCTGCTCTTAACGAAAGGCGCCAAGGTGACCACGGTTTAACGTCTCATCCGACAGAGGGAGTACTGCACTTAAAAAGCCCTCCACAAGACATTCAAGTAATTCAAGGGTTCCCTCTGTAAAACATCCAACTCTGCAGGGATTTGAACCCTGGCCGCCCGTGTGGTAGGCGAGTACTCTAGCAACCACACAAACGCGATCCCCCCAATTTCTTCAGTCCCTTTCCTGCTTGACCAAGATTACCCTTAAAGTAATTCAATGATCTTTTTTAAAATCAAACTGCGTAAAGCGAAGGAGAGAGATAAAATGCACTAAGGTGATGCGTTGAGGGCTTCCGTCGGGTCAGGATATAAGATTTTTTTACACAACGAGACTCGTACAACTGCCCTGCTAAAAAATTCTACATAGTTTCCTTAAATTACTCCTACAGAATTTCTTAAAAAGTTCTGTAGATATTCGTTAAAGTATTGAAACGCCATTTTAAGGAATTCCCTACGACGTTCTGCAGAATACCTTAGGACGTTCCGCAGAATTCCTTAGAACGTTCTGTGGAATTCCCTACGACTCTCCATACAGGTCCTTAGAAAAGGAGGTCAACGGAAAACTCACATATTTCCGTAGAGTTGCTTAAGTTATACAGAACGGCTTGTAAGGAGTTATTTTTTCTGTTTTGTTCTGCTACAGAACAATCGTTCTCCCATGCTCCGCACAGATCCTTAGTTCCCAGGCTCCCATGTTCCGCACAGATCCTTAGAAAAGGAAGTATGTAGTTCTGAAGAAAAAAGGAGTCAATATCGGTAGAATTCCTTACGTTCTACAGAGCAGCTTCTAAGGAATTTTTTAGCAGGGTGGTGGAAGTGGAACAGTTTCTGACAGTGCGACGCTGTTCAGCGGTATACATTTTTTTGCCAGGGTGGACTGGCTTGGTTTGCGGTGGGGAGGAAAAAGACGTGTGCAGTGGTGAGAGAGGGACGTCTTCCGTGGTGTACATTTTCCATGGTCAGCGCTTTACACGCTCCTCCATCCCTTTCCCACTCCTCTCCTCCATCAGACGCCGACAATTTCCTTCTTCTTCTTTCCTTTTCGTTTGACTTCCCCAGGGAGAGAGGGAAGGGGACCGGTGTGTGTGTGTCCACTCGAAGACTCGAAGGAAGAAGACGAAGCGAAACGCAGAGGTCGTTGGGGGACGTCGCTCTCTCAGGCTTTCGAGCGTGTAGAGAGAGGCAAGGGAAACGGAGGAGAGGAGAAGGGTTGGGAGAGATTAAGGAACCGAAAAAAATAAGAATTATTAGAGGGAGGATGAATCCCCCATCTTTAAGGAAACGTATGAGTAGACTCCGACGACGGAGGGGAGACGAAGGGAAAAAAGCGGTCGACGAGATAAAAAAAAGATGACAGCGGCCGAAAGAGGAAATGGGACAGCCGTCTTGTATATACACAAGTGCTGATAACTATGTTTTTCGGTGGCTGACGCAAGGTTCCCGCAAAAGTTCCTGGCGCATCGCTACGAACAAGTTTGAGACATGGCTACGGAACTTTCAAAACATAATATAACACCCGTGAAACTGATGCCCGCTAAACGGAAACCCGGGTAAACCTAAACTATCAACCAAGAATACACATAATGGATTTAAATGTTTAGAAATGTTGCCCAGGCTACGTGTTGCCTACATTTCCACATTTAGTTCACCCAGTCCTTGGCGCTACTCAGAAAAAAGTCTTTTCAGTTGAATCGTAAATGGCCGTTGTTAATTGTTGTTAGCGTGAGAAAGTGTGTAATTACATCCCGCGTATGATGCTACATTTGTATCCACTGTATTATGATTACTGGTAAGTAATACCGGCAAGACGTGCTTATTTACAATCTGTCGACTGTATTTACATTTGAACTGCCGTCTTTCATCACTAGACGGCACCACAATCCAAAAAGTTGACTGTTTACGGAGTTCTAGGCAACAGTTTTTAGCGACGAATCGACAATCCATAGTTTATACTCTTGCTATCAACAAACAATTACACAGGCCTGCAAATAGGGTCTTGTATGCTTTTTTGATGCGAAGACCCTTTCTAGACGTAAATTTGTGCGCTGGATCCGAATTTACTCACGAAAATTGGCTATCACGTCAGGATTTTGAGATATTCTGACCTTAACCTTTCTGACCTTAAGTCCTTAATTCTTACCCTCCTGGCTTAATACCTTACTTCTTACTTTAAGGGTCAAAAATCGCAATTTTTAGGTATTTTGAGCTTGAATACCTCAGAAACCAAAGGTGGTAGAGTAATTCTGCAAACGGATTCATATCTGCGTAAAAAATGTATAGAACACATCTATAAAACCTAGAAAAACTATTGTCCCCATGGCTTGTGTTAACTTGGAAACTATCAACAACTTTATTTATACTCAACTTTACTATAATATTAGTGACAAATTTGAAATCCTTCCGCCTACCTTCATTATTCAATGCTCTCGCTAACAGTCACCCCACCTTTTCTCTTTACGCAACATATTTTCCCCCAAGTCGAAACATACTGCGTTCAGTACTTTTTCCCTGCCTCAAAATTGGCACGTTTTTTTTATGTTGTTTTTCTTTTTCCTGCTGGTTTTACTTATTGTTTTGTATATTGAACCCAATTTAAAGGCCATAGTGGCAATTTTTGGAATTTTCAATGAATAAAAACAATAAATATTACATGTTTTTTTAAATTATGCACATCATAGTTTAAAATTGCGTTAAAACTTATTATGAAAAAAATATACTGAGTTCAGGCCTCAGTCGCTAACCTTAGATGCTGATGGGAATTTCGAGCTGGGCTGCGTTTGGAGCTAATGTCGCTTAACCTCGCGTTGCGGTTACTTCTGAAGTTTCAAGAGGCTGCACGCAGCAACGTGGGACTGAGCCAAATACGTACAAACGCAGAATAACTCGAGAACTTCCACAACAGCATATCAGCAATTAGTGTTCTCTGAGAAGGATTTGAATCCGGATCACTCAAATATCTGTTAAGTGCGCTTGTCAATTACTCCCCTAAGCCGAAGGTCGATCTCACCGAGATGTCTCAATTACCAGATGCATTACAAAGTCATATTAGCTCATGGATGTATTCGATGGGTGCTCATGCGATCTAGGTGTTCCCTTCTACAGTAAACGCTGCGATACGATAGTATAAATGTACTAACAAAGCCACAGCCGTGGAGGGCAAACCCACCACCACCGATTAAAACAACTGATTTCCCACGTTAGTATTCATTGCGAAATACGTAAAATGTAATGGTAAAAATATTCACGTGTAAAGATAAAAATCAAGGCGATAAATCCGCTTAAATAAAAAAACATTTCATTACGATGATATTTTTAAAGCAACTCTAAGTTCAAACCATTAAAATCGTGCACATTTACAATCCGCTATTAAATTTGTCTCATAATTGTGATGATACTGCAATAAAATTATATAAACGAACTGTGGAAAACCGGGAGGAGATTCTCTGAATTTCAACAAATCCTATCCTTCCTGTATGATACTTAAATAATAATAATGTTCATTATTATCGTGGTCGGCAGTCATTATTCCGCCGGATAGTCTCTTCAATCCATCACCTACCCCAACAGTCTCTTAACTTTACCACTATTTCCTCCAATTGAGCACAATTTTATGTTTACATTCCACTTTCAGTATTCTTAAGTTATTCTTCTCATTTTCTTCATTATTTCCATTGATATTTCGTCGACCGCGGTGGTGGCGGGGTTAAGTTCTCGCTTGCCAGACTCGCTCGGTCGCGGGTTCGCGTCCCGCTTGTGTGGTTTTTCACCACTCGGGGCATGGGTATTGTTGATCGTCTGTTGTTAATGTTAATCATCCGATGTAAAAGGGTGTTGTATACTGAGTTGTTTTCGGGAAAGGGAGAAGAAATTAAATCAATAAAAAAGAAATATTTGTGCTTGTGATCGAATCTATTAATTGTTTCTGTTCTGCTTCGCAAACATTTCGTCTTACCTCAATTCACCTCAGACTTAAGATCAATTATTTCAATTGTATTCTCATCGTTCATTAAAAACTTAATATTTATTCTCCATCATCGCCATGTTTTCATTCGTTCTTGCTTCGTCTTTTCTGCTATTGCAATCACTCTTGCAGCATTACCATAAAGAGCATAAAGTATGCAAAAAATCTATTACTCTTCTTAGTTTGTGTCCCGACTGACCCCAGGCGAGGTTCATTTTTCCATCATTTTAACCCTGTTCTTATAACGTAGGTCGCACTAAATTAAAGAAAAAATATTCATATATGTACCGCACATTTTAAAATGCATTTCCATGGGTCGTGTTTCAAGAAAGCTCAATAAGTTTTCCAAAAGACATAATTGACTTTATTTTTTTCCAAGAAAAAATACAATTTACGAATTGCATACTTGGGAATGATTTTTGGGAGCAAAAAAAAGTTAGATTAGTAACATTAAGATTCTCCTTCACATAAGGTTGAACCCCGTGAAGTATCCAAAGCAAATAATTACAAAAAAAAATGAGACCTAAGTTATGATTTTTTTCGATCAGTGCCGCGAATCTCATCCCACTTCCTTTAGATGTTAAAAGATGTACGCTTCAATAAATCGATGAGAAAAAGTGAAAAGGACATCATATGCAGTTTATGAGCGTCGGTGCACGCACAAATACGGGATATCCGCATTTTAAAAAGAATCATTCCATCCGCCGTCTTTTTTTTTTAACGCGAACTGGCTGACATAACCGAACGACCGTGGAATTCGACTCAAATCGCCGTCACGTCAAATGATTGCCATTGATGTATCAACTTGGTTGGGGGAAATTGACTTGAAGTGCTTTTGTGGGATTAAAATAAATTATGAAAGATAACTCTCAGGGAATTAAGAATGGTGACCATGCCCAAAATGTGATAATGACTCAAGGTACTAGAAATTGGCATTTTCAGCGAGAAAAACATTAAGAGTGCCGAGTAAAACCACAAATTTTAACGAAGATGTTAGACAAAAAAATTTATTCTGCAAAATTGGATTAAAAAATTGAAATCAATGTAGATCACCATGAAACGGAACTAAGAAAAATCACCAATCCTAAAGGATGAGATACATCATTCTGAACCTAATCGACGCCACTTACTGGTAGCCTTCCTGCAGTAAGTTAGTTAGCACAAACAAATAATGCCAGTCCTCCACCCGCAAATGAATACTAATGCACCAGCTCGCAAGAAGAAGCAAAGGTGTAAAAACGGTTAATTCACAAATTATAATTATTATGTATTCTACCAGTAAAGGTAGGTTTTGTTGAATGTCAGAGAATCTCCTTCCGGTCTTTTAAACATTCAGGGACCTATCTCCTTCTACTATATCCTTTTTCGTCTCTGCATACTTTCTACCCTTCTTCATCGCGTCCATGAAACCTATTCTCTTTCTTCCCCTTCCCCGCTAGCCCAACATTTTTCCCTCTATCACACTCTTCAGCAACCCATCGCCCTTTCATACATCCTTCAGCCAACTACCCTGCCTATCCTGGATTTCATTCAAAAGTTTCCTTTCCTCTCCCACCACCTCAAGCACTTCCTCGTTAATCTTCCTTTCCGTCCGCCTCACCTTCTCCATCCTTCTCCACGCCCATATCTCAAATGCCTGCAGCCTATTCTCGTCCTTTCTCAGGGTCCACGTTTCTGCTCCATACAACGCTACGCTCCATATCAATCACTTCACTAGCCTCCTCTTCACATCCTTCACCTCCGCAATGCACAAATACTGAGGCATATTTCGAAGCACCTAATTGAACGCGCGAAGGAGATACAATAAACTTGAGGAAAGAAAATCACCCATTTATTCAACATTATTAAAAATACCTTGTGCTAGCAAATAAAATATATCCAACAGATTCAGGCTTGATTTAGTGAAATGAATCCATATTAAATCAATCACAGTTCACAACTTTCAGCTCTAACATGCGTTTCCACTCAAAGAGCCATCTTCAGGTAGGTACAAGACTGAAAATGTGCAAAATATTTTACAATACACCTTGTAAGCCGTGGGATGGCTTCTACTGCTGGATGATTTTGAAATATTATGTCTTCCGCGTTTTCCACCGCGTTAGTCCTTTGTGCAAAGACCATGGGCATATGAACCAACGTAGTGAATAAAAACCCGGAAAACCTAAACCTTCAGCATATCTTGAAGCTGAAGATGACTCTTAAGATTTTACGCCAATTACAACTAAAACACTTGAGTAGATAGGGAGACTTGTGTTTGATTTAAATAATTTAAAGAGAACTTGGTTGCTATGTTTCCCTGTCAAGGAAACAGATTTCATTTTGTAAATTGCGCTAATCTGTGTCACGTGGGTTTGTGAATATCTCGCGAGGGATTGGGAATGAATCGAAAAGGAGAAACGCATGCTCTACCGTCGCTTCAAATATAGAAAAATCCGCTGAGGTTTGCACAGAGATTCTCTCGATTACCATTCACATGTCGAATAAAGGGCTCATGTATAGCATCACCCAGTCGATGGAACACGGGGAACTTTAAACCAGGAAAAATTTGGCCTTTAGACCGAAGAAGCAACGCATTCCTCCACAAAGGATTCATAATTCGCGAATCACGGATGAGGATAATGCAGCCTCCAAAGCATCTTCAACAAAGGGGAACTGAAAAGGACGAGGCATGTGCACCGTCGGTAAATACCCTCTCGCTTCAATGGCGTCGATTATCCATGAACAAAGAGAGACCATATTTACTCACGAGGCTTTATCATTCACTGAGGTTTTCCTACCCTTTAACATTTATATGCTTCTCAGCACATCCCGGAAAGACTAGGACATTCCCAGTCTCCAAAATAAAATTTTGTACTATACGATAGATTTACCGAGCTAATAGACCAAATGTTAACCTTATAGAATCTTCACAACCAATGATACTTCACTATATGTAAACATACTAAATTCAAAAGTGGTATGAACTCCTTCCATATGAATAGGATATGTTAGAGGGATAATCATGAAAAACATGCAAGGCATATTGTTTGATTTTTAAAATAAATTTGTTTTAATGTTTTGGCTGCAATTAAACATACCAATAGCAATACAAACTAATCAAATATTATCATCTTACAAAGAGATATGACCTCCACATAAAGATTTTTGTCATAACATGAACCAACGGGAATTAGTCTGCGCAATAAGCCTCCTTTATGTTTGGCTAATGCAAAGTGACCGGGTAGAGAAGGCCGAAAATATCATATTCATTTAGATTTCAGCAACTGCGATTTCTCAGGGGTCATACGAGTTAACGACTTTCGAGTCTTTAAAGAGTGAAAATAGTTACCATATTGTAAGAGCTATTCAAGAGCGTCATATTCCTCAACGGTATTACGTTAATCTTCAATCGGACAAACTTCCTTGGTCGCTAATTAGAGTAAAATTGTAATCAGCCAAGTGGACTTCATGAGGTATTCACCATTTGGAGCGAGTCCAAGGGTCATGAATTGAATTTACATGCTCGTCAAGATCAATGGACAATTCACATGACTGATGCAAGAGCCCAAAAGGGTTGCGGTGAATTTCCCATTAGCTGCAGAACTTGGCTAAACACATTAAGTAACGTTAACTATGAGTGTTTCTGAATTAAACCAGGTGCAAGGATATGAACATCAGAGAGTTGACGCCCTTTGCGCTCCCGGGGACAATAACCGGAGGCTATTACTTGGAATTTTATCTTACATTGCAGGTGAAAGAAGAACCCACTGCAGTTTCTTACAGATAAATATTTAATGCAATGCATTAGCACTAAGCATAAACTTGATAAAGGTGTTGATCATCGATACTGGTTGCATTAAATACTTCTCACACGGTGTAAAACTGCAAAATGGTCTTCTTCTGACACGTATTGTTTCCACCACACCTGACCGGTGATTTTTTATGAAGTACTCTACCGGTTAAGGTAGGTTTTGTCGAATGTCGGAGATCCTCCTTTCGGTTTTCTGTACTTTCAGGGAACTATCTCGCACTAGTACTTCCTTTTTCGTCTCGATATTAAGATCTACCCTTTTTCACCCCGTCCATGATACCTATTCTCTTTTTTCCCCTTCCCTGCTTGCCCAACATCCTGCCCTCCATTACATTCTTGAGCAACCCATCGCCCCTTATTACATCCTCCAGCCACCTACTCTGCCGGTATCGAATTTCATTGGTAAGTTTCCTTCCCTTACCCACCATCTCAAGCACTTTTTCGTTAGTCTTCCTCTCCGTTCACCTCACCTTCTCCACAACATCATTGGCTAATGCAAAGTGATCTGGTAGAGAAGTTTGTCGTTGGTTGTTAAATAGTAATGGAGAGCTAATCTACTACAGGTTTTCAAGAGTATCTGTCAACAGGAACTGCTTTGAATGTCGGGAGATCTGAAAGGAGGATGCATAGGGAAGTGTTAGTCGCGTAAGGTGCATCGCCACGTGCATCATAACGAAACGCTTCATCACCGCTGGTGCGAGGCAAAGAAAGAGGTACGAGGAAGACACTAAAAATGGATTCCTTCGCCGTTCCGAGAGATGGGCAGAGCGCCCAGTGCGGCCTGAATCACGGTGACTCCCGAAAGGAAGACCGACGGCACGCAGAGGAGAGGTTAACGCCCCCAAACCAACCTCCAACCAACCCCCTCTCCCCTCCTCCCTCAAAACCACAAACGTACCCATAAGCCCGACCTGCCACACCGTCGAAAGCTCTCCGCTCTGAAGGATCAGATCCCACAATAGTAGATTTCCCTCAATTTGGAACCGGAAATAGACCAGGGTGGAGATGAGAGGGGGGGGGGAAGGAGACGCCCCCTTGTGGCGCGCGGCGGGAAACCGTCACCGATACACGCACTGAGTCCCCTCACATTGGACCCCCCCACCCCTTGCCGTGATGAAGAAAAAGCCTCCCCACATCTTCCCATAAGTCTGTTTCAGGCGATGACTCATGCACGCTACAATTCAGGTACATCGTCCCAGAATACACCGTACACTGCAATTGGCAATGGCTTTGGATCACACCTGCGAGGTCGAATGGACTACTGTCGCAAGGGTGTCCGCGTCGCTGGTGGCAGACTCAAGGGAGTTCCATCGTTTGATGAAAAAGAAATACATTTCAATCGAGGGTATACAACTCACACTCTTGCGTGGAAGGATACTCGTTATTATAATTAACTTGGCGAAGTTTTAATATGAAAATTTTTTACCGTTGAAAATTTGTTCGCATAAATCACGCCTTTCCCTTCCGGGGTAGTTCCGAGGTAGGTAAGAATTTCCTCAACCACATTCAACCACAAATTTCTCGCCCTATCTCAACCTCTCGCACCATTCATTCCACTCTTAATTAGATGTTTCGTTATTCGACTCTCATACATTCTCTCAACATGGCCAAACGAAGCACACTCCTTCCATATATGTCCATTACTGGAGCATTTAACCCACATTCATTTATTACCTACTCTTTCCTGACCCATTCCATCCTAAATATTTTTATCTAGAATTTAAGTTGAAATGATTATTATTTATTTTATATCTCTCTCATTTGTCAACATTTCGCATGTAAATAATGCATAATCGTGATTAGTTTCTCTAGAATTAAGAAGGCGGGGCTGAATATAAGGGTTGGAGAGGACAAAATAGAGCAAGTCGAGAAGCAGGGTAGCAGGGTTTCGACTCTCATCCATTCTCTCAACATGGTCAAACCAACAAAGCACACTCCTTTCATATATGTCCATTACTGGAACATCTAACCCACATTCATTTATTACCCACTCATTCCTGACCCTATCCATCCTACTTTTGCCGTAAACACTCCTCAGATGACTCATATCCACGGCGTTTAGTCTACTCTTATGTCTATCCTGACATACCCATGTTTCACTATCATACGACAAAGTGTTTACATTCTTTTAAAATATTTCCAGAATTGCTACCCCGCCGGGATAAAGAGTGCCGCTTGAGGCGAGCCGGCTCTTCTACCCCCACTGACCTCCGTACGCCACTGCGACTTACACGATTTTTACTGAGTTAAGCCAAAACCCCTATCTAAGCGTGGTGTTGTGCAGAAAAGCGTAAGAACACTATTATCATTCAAAAATGGCTGAAGAACGCAAGTCACGTAAAGCACGAGCTAGTGCTGTAAAAAATGAAAAATCTATATATCTGGCTTCTTAACAAGTAAAATCATCAACAACGCCTCAGTGATACTTTTTTTGTTTATGTTTTCAAAAGATTATTTTAATAGACAGCCTGAATCGTAAACCAATCATGCTGGATTTAAGGTACTTAATTGTTAATTATTTATTACTTCGATAATTTACAAGTTGGAAATTTCAATGTGTTAAGAAACTTGTTTTAATTGTTTTCATCAATGCCGAAAAAACCCTCGCGAGCGAGTATCCTTCTTCCACTAACTCCTGGCTACGTCGCGTGATGAATGAACCAGCCCTCCACCAACTCCATGGCCTCGAGTTAGTGTGAGCGAGATATTAATGCAATGAATTGGATCAATTTGGCCTCATAATATAGGACAAAGTCTCACTTTCATTATTACAACAAAATATAAGCCACTTATTATAATTTTTTCTGAGGTATTTGAGAAAAATACCAGCCATTTTACCATTTAATTGGTACGAGTATGTACTCCAAGGAAAATGTATTTGAAAAAAATAATTAGGAACGTCTGATATATAAAATATTTGGTGTTTTCCCGGTGAATTATATGAGTGAATCCCGAAAACACTCATGGCTCTTGGATTTCGTCAGAAACTCAACAGTGAAACGCTTTCCCAAATAGGTATTATTAAAAGTATATCGTTTGAATAACGCTGCAGTTTTTACAGAATTAATAAAAAAACCTTTTCGGTCATGAAGGCGTTTACTGCTTTCGTCGTTAAGAAAATGAGAGAAGTTAATGACTTATGTAGTTAGTATGTTTATTTATTGTTTGTATTTTTAGTAATTTTTACTACACATAGTTATTAGACTGTTTATATATATATATATAATATAAAACTTCGTCAAAGGGTGACACTAAACATAAAACATATAAAAAGCAAACTTACGAGTTTAAATATTTCGGTGGGTCGCCCGCACCTTCATTAGTGATCACTGATGAAGGTGCGAGCGACCAATATATATATATATATATAGTAAAAAATGTCACAGGCGTGACTGGCAGTAACACATAGAAAACACAAAAAAGAAAAACTCACAGATATTTATATACTGAAGAAGGCGGTTGTGTCCGCCGAATATATATAAATATCTGTGAGCTTTTCTTTTTTGTGTTTTCTATGTGTAACTGCCAGTCACGCCTGTGACCTTTTTTACAATATTTGTGCACTACACGTGTTTTTCGTCGGGTGGATGTATATATATATGTTCCGTGATACGCCTTGAAGACGGACTAGTTCCGAAAGCTAGCTATGTAAGTGTGATCGTCTCTTTTTTTGTGTGTCTATCTCCTCCATCCTATCAACATCGTGTATATATATATGTTAATATATATAGTTAATTACTGAGAATTTGAGTCACAAAAACAAAGTTCTCGCAGAGTTAATTTTACAACATTTACAAAGTAACGTACTCCTTCCAGTTACATCAATTCAAGAGTAAAATTTGAAAGTGGTGGGTCTATTGTGACTGGTCTGGATAAAATCTCCCTCAAACTACATCATCGCGGATTGGAACACGGATTTAAGACGCGATGACTCGCGCCACCACGGGAGCAGAGACCGCCATCCGTCTCGGCCTCTCATCCTCCTCCATATCCCACTTTTTTACACCATTATGGGCTCGCGACGACAGGCAAGAGCCGGGTGATGGGAAAAAATATATGAGACGTGCACTGCATTCAATAGAAATGCATTTGAATTTCAAATCCGCGACATTTTTTTCTCTGAGAAGGCAGGGGGCAGGGAGGGAGGGTGGGTTTCATCTCCTTCTCTATGGACGCGTGGAGTTCCTTTTCCTGGGTGGAGAGGGACTTTACTGAGGGATCGGATAGGGGAGGGGGGACATTCAAGGAGGGGCGCCCATGGTGTGTACCCTCTTCCTCGCTGTTTTGCGCGTTCCCTACTCGCCGGCCGCCGCAGCCGTCCCTGATATTTCCGAACGACTTCCCCCCCCCCCTTCCCCCCCCCCAACGGCACACAACGCCACGACTATCCTGGCCTGGCACACGTCCAAGGAGATGGGGCAAAGGGAGATTTTTTTCCTTTCTTCTGCTTCTTCTTCTTCATGGGGAGAGTGCGAAGAGGGTATGGGGTATGACGTGGGCAGGGATCCTTTCAAGGAGGACGCGGGTAGGGAAATTCACGTCTAATCTTGCCACCCTAAGATTGGGAACGGAACGCGAGGTTAAATTTACTCTCGCGAGTAAAGGGTTCTCTTCCTAAGAGTCCTAAAATTCTACTACCTGTTTAGCCACATACTCTGCAGGTGGCTTATTTGATATTTCAAATATGCAGATGTCGATGAAGGTGACTGGTTACCATCCCAATTTTATTTTCATTTATTTTATCTTCACTACCGCGAATACAGCGCATTTGGCCAATTTATGTCGGAGTAATAACAATACAACAGACGACCACAAACACCCATTCCCTGAGTGGTGATAACATTTCTAACCAGGCGGGATTCGAACCCGCGATCCTCGGTTTAGCAGGCAAGAACTCGCCTGCTAAACCCAGTCGTTACCGCCTTTCTTCAGAAGTCTTTATCGTCTGTATTCAACACCTGTATTAAAGAAATGACTGTATTTTAATGAAATTTAGGACATAGGACATTCAAGTTAATATATAAGGACTTTTAACAGGAAACTGATTACCTGCTTGTCTTGAAAATGTTTCACAAAACCCAGTCAGAAGATAAATAAAAATTGCAGAGATAGGGAGAAAAAATAAGAGATTTTCACCTATTGTTTTGGAAGACTTCCGAGAGAGTAGCTTTCGACAAAAGTATCCTAGCAGGAAATGGGGGTATCCACTTGACGCCTGCTATTCCAGAAAAAAAAGAAAAAACATGGAACGCTAAGTTAATTTAACCTCACACCGAAAGAGGTCTTTTATAATACACTGAAAAGACCGCATATTAACGTGTCCCATTTTTTCGCACCCTTGATTTTAATACATCGTCATCAAATTATGAGGGGATCAGGATGTTTCAGTAAAATTTTAGGGGAATATTATCTAAACGATCTCCACTCTGGTATACCAAGTATTCGTTGGTCTAAGTTAGTTGCTCCGATTCATTTCCGTGCACGTCTTTGAAGTTATGATGACATCAAAATGAAATCTGGGAAACGCAAATTAATTTTTTTTGCATTGCTAAACATGTGTGTTTATTTATAGGAATTTATTTTTTCCAATTACACACGGATGACGAATTCGAGATTCGTCCATTTGACGCAAAATTTCGAATTGCTTCGACGAATCCGTCTCATTTTTACTTTACACGAAATATGCTACATTAATAAACGGCTTTCGCAAATCAATTTTACATTTTTTAATCGTTTAGTTTCTTGAAGTCGATTATCGGTGATTGGTTTATCTTTTCTTTCTTTTTTTAGAGCTGGTTGTACTTTACATTTATCTTCTCATTCACAGCATGGTAATATTTTTTCTTATTATATCGCTCATAAAAAAGTCGTATATTGCTTCCCAAAAAAGTTATGCTATGTTTTTACCTCGCAGGTTAGCATGGTCGCTACATTGGCAAAGGACTCGAACCAACGACTCTTTGAAGAGGGGGCACGCGTCACCAATTAGTCTCACCCAGCTGGATGGCTAATCCAGAAGATATTGAAGTACGTTTAATTATTATTTGGTACTTACAACCTAATTTATAATTAATAAATACTATACTAAAAATAACCTAGTACTAAAAATCAAAAATCAAACTATACTTACTAAATGAAGTCTAATTTTTACTTTACACAAATAATGCTGCATTAATAAATAACTTTTGCGAATTTATGTTATCTATTTTATTATTTGGCTCATAAAAAAGTCGTCTATTGCTTCCCAAATAGTCATGCAATGTTTTCGCCTCACAGGTTAGCATGGTCACTACATTGGCAAGGGACTCGAACCAATGACTCTCTGGAGAGGGAGCAAGCGTCGCCCATTAGTCACACCCGGTGGATGGGTCATGAAGGAGATCTCAAAGTAGGTTTAATTATTGTTTGGTACTTACAACCTAAATTATACTTAATAAACCCTATACTAAAAACTAAACTGTAAAACTTACCACATAAAGTCTTATTTTAACTTTACACAAATAATGCTGCATTAATAAATGGCTTTCGCGAATTTATGTTATCTTTTTTATTATTGGGCTCATAAAAAAGTCGTCTATTGCTTCCCAAATAGTTATGCTATGTTTTCGCCTCACAGGTTAGCATGGTCACTACATTGGCAAGGAACACGAACCAATGACTCCCTGGAGAGGGAGCACGCGTCGCCCATTAGTCTCTCCCAGGTGGATGGCTAATTAAGAAGTGAATGAATTATGCACGCATTAAAAAAACCCTTTGGGGCAGCAACCCCACGTAGCTATCCCAGACGTGATTAAAAATTACACCCTTTCTATTTATATATGATAGGAGTCCTTAATCCCGCTTTAAGGTCGAGAGAATCTGGCAACATTTCCAGGGGTCTTTGTTCGATGGCGGGAGGGTTGCAACGACCCCTAATTATTTCTGAAATCCGATGATGTTTTGGAAAACCGTTATCCTGATAAAACGGGGACTGCGCGAGCTGTATTATCAAGGATGAATCTCATTCTCCAATTAACATCGCGGATGCATTTCCTCTTTCGGGCTCCGGCTGCTGCTGCTGCCGAGGCTGCTGCTCGGCTACGGACGAGAGATCCCGTTAATTAGATACGCGTGCAAATCTAATATGACGAGTTAAAGGGGAAAAGACTGTGGTTGAACCGCGTGCACAAAAAATATATCTCCAAGCTCCGCCGAGAAATCTGAGGGAAATGTCATCTCGTATTTCTCCGCACGCGTGCGCGTGTTTTATGGAAAAATATGAAGACACAAGCGCAGCGAGGAAAGGGTTGGAGAGTCTGTGGTGGCGTTTTCGTTACTGACTTTCATGAGACACAAAACAATACCAAAAAATAGAAAGAAGTCCCAATCTCTACATTTTAACGCGTCCCCTTGCCAACGCAAACATTTTGATCTCCCGAAACTGTGTCCTTTGAAGCAGCGACGGGCCATCTTACGGCTACAGAAGATCTTCAGGCCTGATGCGTCGAATAAAAGGAAAGCCATAAGCAGCTAAGAAAACGATGGAGCTTATCCGACAAATAATGAAAATATCGAAGAAAATTGGTGATCAAGCACCGCGGAGGAGCAATGATCATTAAAAACTCCAGGATACGTCGATTACAAAGGCCATAAAAAGAAGCAACGCCTGAAGCAGCATTCTTCAGGCAAATAAAAAAATTCTTTTTTTTTTAGTATTCTAGCTGTTAAGGTAGGTTTTTCTGAATGTCAGAGAACTTCCTCCTTGTTTTCTACACTCTTAGGGGCCTGTATTGCCATAGTATATCCTCATTCGCCTCAGCATACGATATACCCCTCTCTATCCTGTCCATGAGACCTATTATCTTTCTTCCTCTTTCCTCTTTCCCCACTTTTCCAACATCCTTCCCTCTATCACATTCTTGAGCAACCCATCCGTCCTTACTACATCCTCCAGCCACCTACTCTGCTGATCTCGGATTTCATTCCGAAGTTTCCTTTCCTCGCCCACCATCTCAAGCAATTTCTCGCAAGTCTTCCTTTCCGTCCACCTCGCCTTCTACATCCTTCTCCACACCCACATCCCAAATGCCTGCAGCCTATTCTCGTCCTCCTTTCTCAGGGTCCACGTTTCTGCACTACATTACGATACGCTCCATAAGAAATTTCTTAACGGTATTCTTTTCATCAATTGGGTTTCAAGCAACTAATTGCGTTTTTTTTTCACATAAATCTGAAGAAACGTTCCACCTTCCATATTCGTATTATCGAAAGACTGAAGAAACATCAAAGTTAGATAAACATGAATAGACACCGTTGGTAACGTACCAGCCCAAGTTACATCAACTTTCTTCGGAAAGAAATGAAATAATTCTGAACTCTACAAATTTCTACAAAAAAACCGAGGTGTAACCGCTAACAGGTCATCTCATGCATTAGCATCATTGCCGAAATGAAAAATCCCTACAGCAATATATATTCCAAATTTCATGCAAATGAGATGGAATCGGATGTTTGGCTAATTTTACGGGTCACCTGGTTCACAACAGAACCAAGGGAGGGATGGGGCAGCATAAATTGCCTGGGGCAGGCTCAAAATTATGATTTAAAATGGGTAATTACCAAACTACCCCCGCCCCTTCACGCCTCCAATCCCGCCCGCGAAGCATTCCCGAGCGGGAATAAAATATGTTAACATTCTCGTATCTGAAATTGGGTAAACGAATTAAAATATGTAATTGCATATTGGAAATTTGCAGAAACTCATCGATACACTTCAACTATAATCGGGTCTGATGAGTCCATATTGAAGGAAAAACTCACCGGCAATAGAAATACGTAGGCTCATAAATGGCTTCAACGCCTATCTCCGAGTTAGCACAGTGCTTCCATATGAAGTCTATTTATCCGTAGGTCACCTTGACAACGTTGATAACGCGGCGTCACGGCAATCCAAACGTCGTTGGCTGGATAACCGCCTGAGGTCCAAATGTTTCGTCTGACTTGGGATTAGGTTGCTATCTAAAGCCCGTTTTACATGGGGTATGAAATTGCGCAATTTAAAACAGCATTTTTTTCTCAATCTAGCTCGCACTAATTGTTGAATTAGAGCAGGGGCTATTGCGCTATCACGTAGAAATTTATTCATATCTTAATCTGCACTTTATCGACTTATTCTTTAAAAAGAAAGACCTTTTTCGCTCAAAATCCGATGGCCCAAGTTTATGCCATCGCCATTCTCTACATATCTATCATAGAGAATATAAGTTTTGATATAAGTTAGTTAAATATGTTTCTAACATAATAAAGAATGAAAATTGTTTTCATGTCGAGTTTTACATGAGCTGCTGTAAAAGTTGTAAACCTCAGCTTATTCCGAAACTATCGATGCTATAGAGGATGGAGTTATCCCACTTAAACCGCAATGTGCGAGCATTTTAAGAATGTATATACAATCATTAATAAAATATCCTGAGATTCCCAATGACGATTTTTATTCAGTGTACATTTCTCGGGCTCGCCACCGGGTAAGACAGTCATAGGCAGCCGACGTTTCGGGTTCCGACTCGTTACCCATTCTCAAGGCTACCGAAACGTCGGCTGCCTATGACTATCTTACCCGGTGGCGAGCCCGAGAAATGTACACTAATTTAATTCGCCGGGAAAGTGTTAAATCATAAACGATTTTGTTATTTGTTTTCCTTCTCTGCCTACCCAACCAGACAAGTTGAGCGGTTGGGGAGTACTTTGAACGCTCTAGCTTTTCTACCGCGTCAAGATTGTGGCGCGAAGGAGAGGAAAATTCGGCCATTAACGCTCTATTTCATCCACCCACCTTTGCTCTCACCTTGCACCATATTTGATATCAATTTCCATGCTCACTCCACCTCGTTGAAATGCGAACTCAGTAGCCGAGTTCGCAACACCTTCGCTCACAAAATAGCACTCTCTTCGGGAGATAGAGAGAGAGAGATACGCGTTTAAGTGCCCAGGGCTGTTCATTGTGCCAATTAAAGACTTTCGCACCTCTTGGAGAGAGAGAGAGAGGAAACCAGCGTTACGCATTAGAAAAACATCCCGATACGAGCCACGGCGTGTGATGTTGGTTTGCTTGTAAGGGAGAGAAAGGTCCAGCCACACAATTTTCTCCGGTCGTGTGTGTTTTGCAGGCTCTGGGCAGTAGTTCTCCCTTCTCCCCACCTCCCCCCCTTGGCGCGGCGACGGAGGACCCCTGCCCGATCCCCGGGAGAAATATGCTACGCGTCCACTCCGCCCATTAAAATTCACAGATTGCCTCATCCGGCGACGCCACCTTGCGAATTCTCATTATGAACAATCCTCCCCCACCCACCCCTTTCCTCTATCGCACGACTATCTTAACAAGGGATATTCCTCCAGGGTCTCCATTATTCATCCTTCGGGCGAAGACAGTTTCGGAGAGGCCGAAATGTGCAGGAAAAGGCGCTGTTCCCCGAAATTCTCCTCAGAGGAAAAGGTGACTGAAACCGTGGTTTATGGACAGAAATAATAAAAATAGGATCATTCCGCGTCAATTCGAACATGGATTTGCCCTCGAAATCTCCAATTTCGGCCCAGTTTGCAGGATATATTCGGTTTTACTAAATTGTTTGACCGTGTCATTGTTGACCGCGTCATTGTTGACCGCGTCATTTTTGACCGCTTCATTGTTGTCCGCGTATTGTTGATCGCGCCAAATTGTATCGCAAAATATGCGCCTGCTGCTCGGTTACGGGGGTGCGAAACAAGTGAGCTTCTCGTAAACTTGTATTGGAGGTTTGTCTTCGATACCTCCGAGCGAAAAATACTTATGCGAGAGCACAAATGCTCGTTTGAAGGAGAAGGCCACGTCGCACAACGCTGAGACGTCATTAACTCAGAATTTTGCATTTTTGTGCATAAACACCTCCTTCAATTTCATTTTCACATCCCTAAAAAAATTTAACCCGATTGCAAAATCGTCCGTCAAGTTACTTCGATCCGAAGCGAAATATTTCTCAGCGATGGAAACAGCCCAACGCTGGAGTGCTGAAGTGAACCTTAACGTGTCTATAGTTTCATTTCGGTTCCACATCCCTGGTTCCCAATCCCTATCATTCGCCACCCATCATTCAGGTGAGATTAAGCAGCGTTGAAGGCTTAGCTCCGATGGAATGGATAGAATTTTAAGGATTTTGACATTTTTTTCTCGACCGAGCGCGGCGGGATGGGTTCAAGAGGGGATTAACATTCGTTCGGCAGGGCTTCACCTCTCGATTGAATATTTCCTTTGATCGAGTATTCCCGTCCCGCATATTAGCCCCAGGGTTTCGAGGATGTTCTTGTTCGCGCTTATTGTTCTGTTATCTCTCACTCTCTCCTGATTTAATTGGTTTTTCTTTTACGTTTAAAATAAATCGCAAATTTATCTTGTTTCCTAGGCCAAAAAATGCGCATCGTCAATAAGTTTAGCTCATAGCAGGAGTGAAAATAAGCATCTAAATTTATTAAGCATTAACGAGATATTGGTATACAATAAAATTAATTACGCCTCACTCAAATAAGTAACTTTTCGCGAGCACTTACGCAAATCATCGGAGTGACAAAAACAACACACAAGAGCCCATTAATTAATTAACCAGACTGTGTTGCTATGTCAACAAACGAGAGGTAAACAATTTTGAGATTGCATTTGCTTATCTTTGACATGAACTTTATGGAATTCCCCAATCAGAAGACTGTTCAACACTGAAGTGAGTGATCTCAATAATCCTAATTGGTTACAATCATAAACAATTCTATTCATTATTGATACCCCTTCACTGAATGCTCAATTTCTTTCGGGTTCAAATCTCTGAAGGTCGCACTCAGAGCGAGCGGGGAAATCCATGTTTATACAGAAGAAAAATATGCCTTCTTCAGTCGTCATTCGGGATTGCCGTTGAATGTAGTGGAGAGCAACTGACGTACGGACATGCCACAGTTAGGATTATCCATCCAAACTTACCAGCCGAAGGCAAATCTTTCGATAAAGCTCAAGAAAAACTCAATATTTCTCGGAAATTGTTTCATTTTGTATTTCTCCAGTTATATCATTGCAGTCAAATTGGAATACATTCCACGAAAACTTGCGAAAACGAAATAAACATTTGATAATAGAAAGGAGCTGATGATGGGGACTTGAGTTGACGATATTGAGATGAGACTGCCGAAGAGCTCGATATGGAGCGTAGCATTGCCAAGGTTAGAAACGCGGATTCTATAGGAAGAAGGTCGACAATCGGCTGCGGGCGTTCTAGAAAGAAAGGCAGCACGCTTCGTTAAAAACTGCTACGAACGTGTTACACAACTGTTAGAGGGATTTAGGTGGGAGACTCTAGAGACTCCGAGGCTGCACGCTAGACTTAGACTGCTTGATAAATTCAGCACTGATATTTTTCAGAGCGACATAGAGAATATTATCACGATTCCACACTACATCTCTAGGTTTGACAGATGCATAAAATAAGAGAGATACACTGCCGAACCGATATGTACAAACACTCGTTCTTTCCGCGCACAATAAGCGACCACGATAAAAACTAAGCTTCTCCGAATACACTTTCATAGGACAAGTCACCATTTCACCTCAAAAACCTTTACATCTTTACACGGCTGGTGACCTACCACCCACCCCCTGCCACACACTTACGTGGCGGCTCGCGGGGTAGTATGTAGATGTAGATGTGGAGGAGAACGGAGAAAGCGCTGAGGACAGAAAGGAAGACGAAAGAGGAAGTACTTGGTATAATGGGCGAGGAAAGGATGGCATTAGGAAGAGACGAGGGCGAAGATTGGAAGATTGAATGAGAGCATAAGGTTTCCTTAAGACTAAGAAGGAGGGAAGGATGTTGGAATCGGGGAGAAAGAAGAAAGAGAATAAATTTCATGGATGAGAGGAAAACGGGTGAGAGATGAGATGAAGTAAGAAACGTTATTGGTAGACGGAGTCCTTCTCTCGTAAAAATCGCCAAATATATCAAAATATAAATCAAAATATAGCGAATATGGCCTCTATTATGATTAGGGAACTATCTCGCCCGCACTACCTAAACTGTAGCTTGACAATCGAAATGACAACCATATTGGTTATCTCTGCTGTTTCCTTACTTTCCTTTGGATAGCACAAAAGCACGATGGGATGGAAGAATTATCGAACATAAAGCAAGAACTCCCACCATCTGTACGAAATTTAAGGCAAGTAACTCTTGAAAAATATATATTGGTAGCTCAATGCTAGGAATCTACTTGAATTTAAAATTGCTTTCGCCGGGATGCGGATTATTAGTATTTTAAACAGATAAACCATAAACGTAAGGAGAACTCATACTGAAGAATTGAATGAATCAATAATTACAATACAATCCAATGTTTTCATCCACAGAGTTTTTCATTGGTACATCTAATTTCAACGCTACTGCGTATATCGCTCGATTTTACTCCCATTTAAACATAGATTAACCGATGTATTATCAACAAAATTATATTTACCAAACTTTTACAATACCACGTATTAAATAAAACAGACACAACCCGAGTTTCGACGAAAGATCGTCAAAATCTCCCGACAGTAACGATTATTCGAAATCGCCGGAACCCGGGTCGTGTTTGTATTATTAAATATTTGTTAACCACGTAATACCACCAAGTCACAAAAGACTTTAAAAGAAGTCAAGTTTTTTTTATGGTGTACTATCGAATAAAAATCATCGCTGCGTCTCCATTATAATTATAACTTCTTCGACATACCGTGAGGATTACGCATACAAAACATATGTAGCACTGCATTAAACAAACTAGGTTTTGTCCGGTCATTGCGGGTGACTCCGTAAAAGTGTAACTGGGTGGCTAGTCCCGGATAGCTTAAAATCTGTAAACTAGGTTTTGTTAAACGTATAATAGGAAGGCCCTAGGATGAAAAAGCCAAAGGGAAATGCTGCTTCGCTTTGGTTAGGCCACACCTCGAATAACCTGCGAGCATTTGGGACCCTGGTCAAATAGATTTAACCAAAAAAATTAATAAAATACAAAGGAAAAGCAGCGTGTTTCGTTAAAAACTGCAACGAGCGTACATATAGTGTCTCACAACTTTTAGAGGGATTAAGGTGGGAGCCTCTACAGACTCGGAGGCTAAACGCCAGGCTTAGGTTGCTTGATAAATGCAAAACTGATATTTTTCAGAGCGATACAGAGAATATTATCATGACTCCTCTCTGCATCTCTAGGTCTGACAGATGTGATAAAATGAGAGAGATACACTGCCAGACAGGTACAAAAAATCGTTCTTTCCGCGAACAATAAGCGACCACAATAAAAATTGAGCTCCACTAAATACACTCCTATAATACATGTCACCATTTCATCTCCAAAAACTTACACCTTTAACGGCTGGTGACCTAACACCCCCTGCCACACGCCCATGCGGCGGATCGTAGGGTATTATATAGATGTAGATGTAGAAGCGCTTATAAATTTTCCATAGACCAGAGAAAGTTGAACACCTCTCAGTAAGAACACCGAAGTAGCCATTGAAAGTGTACGAAAAGTGCACTGACATGGCTCTTAAACATTTAACATAAAAGATAATGCTATTCATGAAAATGCGACTAGCAACGCATCCGTAGGATAAAAACTGTCCAAAAATCTATCAATCGGCTGGTAGAGCACTCAAATGAATGAATTATTTACCATAATTCGCTAAATATCATATTGTAAGTATAATTATATCAACACTAATGGATTGTACGAAATATTAGAATATGCGAAAAATTCTCCCCAAATTACGGATATTTGCGGCATTTTGAGAACATTACATATCTGTGCATCTGGGTAATGGAATTTCAATTATTTTTTTTTAAATGGAAGCTATTTTTATGAGCACGCAACATTTTCAACTCTCGTCCACCGAACCGCCGTAATGGATAGGAAAATTTACGCATATCATTAACTGATTTCGCATTTCTAGTCTCTAATAGTTCCATTACTAGCAAAATTGCGCTTCAACAGAGGTTATTTTCATCTCAAATCACCCCATGGGGCATGGAACCAAGTTTTTTTATATATATTTATCGCTATAGTTTAGATTTTAGTCGACAGACACGTTTCTAAAAATTGCTCTGCGATTTTCGCGAGCCAAGAAGTGGGATCAATATAAGGGTGAACGGATGGTTGGAAGCTGCTCCTAAGAGAGACAACCAAAAGCTGATGCCAACTGCTTGAAAAATAGGCGATGACAGACGAAAGAAAGGAGGTACATAAACCGGCCCCTTAAGTTCGTATGCCCTAGAAGTAAGGTCACTCAGACCTAATTTAAATCCAACATGACACTTATAGCAAAGACATAGGGAAGATAATAGCGCTAGCTAAGTAGGCGTTTAGTAATAGAAGAGAGTTAATGACGAGGATATTGGGTACGAATGTGAAGAAGAGGCTGGTGAAGATCTTGATAAAGAGCGTAGCGTTCTATGCGGCAGAAACGTGGACTCTCAGAAAGAAGGACGAGAATAGGCCACAGGCATTTGGAATAAGCGTGTGGAGAAGGTTAGGTGGATGGAAAGGAAGACTAACGAGGAAGTGCTTTAGATGGTGGGCGAGGAAAGGAAATTTTTTAATGTAATCCGAGACAGGCAGGGTAGATGGCTGGAGGATGTAATAAAGGGTGATGGGTTGCTGAAGAGTGTGAAAGAGGGAAGGAAGGTGGGCAAGCGGGGGAGGGGAAGAAAGAGAACAAGTTTCATGGACGGGATGAAGAAGGGTAGAACGTATGCAGAGGCGAAAAAGGATATAATAGAGGAAGATAGGCGCCTGAATGAGTAGAATATCGGTAGGAGATTATCTGACATTCAGCAAAACCTACCTTAAGCGGTAGAATACATTTTTTTTAAATGACACTTATATATGAGTAACCAACCTGGCTGATGGGGAGGATTTTTGACAGATTTTATCCTATTGGTATATCCTTCCGTTTTGGCTCCGTTGGATGGCCCACCATTATATCCCTCTTGAATTTTTCATATTGTTTCCTACTTCCTATTACGTCCAGCATTCCCATCCGATTCCTTCCTCTTTCCCATTGTTCTCCCCTCTATTACACTCTTCCGCACGCACTAACCTGCCAATACTACCTCCATACATCTCTTCTGCCTCCTCCAAACCTCCGCCACCAGCTTCCTCTCCTCTTTAACCATATGCAACACTCTGTTCTTCATTTTCGATCATCCACCCCCTCCATTCTTCTCCATACTCACATCTCAAACGCCTCACGTCTACGTACATCCTCCCTTCGTAATGGCCGAGTCTTCGACCCACACAGTGTCACGTCAGTATTAGAGTTTCTCCACCTGACTTATGGTACGCCAGCTACGTTTATTACCAAAATCATTACAGGTGGAGCGATACTCATTCCCGAAGAGTATGAAGCCAGGAGGGCGAAACTATATGAGAAAAGTGGAACAAAGGGATCAAGGGTCCCGGTAGAAGTCTACTCAATAATTCCTTCTGTACGTCTCCCTTAAGCTTATATAGGTACGCTTCAACTAACCTCAAACTCTTCGCTATCAAATGTCACTAAGTTTCTCTATGCATGAGCAACTATTTGACACATCTGCCAATATAATTGTCAACATACAGGAGGTTTTTAAAATTAACAAGGGATGTATTGAACCGCATTAACTCAAATTCGAAGCATGATTCCCAGAGTTTCCACCGAGTACTATAGCCAATTGACATACTTTGCCATTCTGATGTACTGAGAATTACATAGAGATTTAAGGTACCAATTATTTCACATGTGTATTAAGTTTCAAGAAGTAATCGTGGTAGGCAACGTAGCCAACATAATAAAAACATTCCATTTATAGTCTATGCGTACTTAAGTAGGATTAGGGATGGGCAAAGGAATTCGTCAACTGTTGGCAACAGAATACCATTATAGCTTAACTATCTATGTATAAATAACATCCGACATGGTTCACATCAATGACGTTGTGATTTTGGCTTCTGCGGGGCATGGATGGAGGTTGATTCTTCCATTTTTAGGGATTTCCGCTGCGTTCTTCCATCTACATCTACGTAATACCCTGCGAGCCATCACGAGGGTGTGTGGCAAGGGGTGAAGATCACCAAACATTCACCTATTGCCATGCAAGTAGGATATTTAAGGGAGATATGCTAGAAAATAGGGTCACATGCAGCTAGATGGTTAGTATCTACATAATGAGAAAGGGATTATTGGTTGTTATTACATGCATCATGCACTACAGACTACTCTAACTATATTTCACCTACCTATCCCTTTGCTACGCTGCCCATTGTTCTCTTTTATGGTACGCGGCCATCTTGAGGACTCAGAAAATTCTCTTCCGTGCAAATTCTATTTCTCTGTTCAAAGAAAAGAGATGATTCCCCGTCTCGTCAGATATGCGGCGGAGGTAACCAAAAACTTCAACAAGTATACAATAGAGACGACGGCTGCAAATCAGAGAAGAGGAGCCGTAAAAAGGCGCGAAAACCGACCAATAGAATGCGTCGCCTCCTCACCCCACGTGTCAACTTGAACCTGAGGAAGCTTGCGATATGGCCGGCGAAAAATTAAGTCTTTAAGATGGAATGACGCGGCGTAAATCCCGTAAAAAGGAAGAAACAACTACCATCCATGATTTTTTTTTTAGATGCCCATAGCGAAACCTTATCATGGGTACTCCCAAAATTACGACGTTCACTACGGAGTGCTTCCAATCAAAGAGATGGTATCATGGAAGCCATTTTCGCGAATTTGAGGGATCTGGCTTCGTGTCCCAGTCCATATAGTTAACTTTTTTCAATAAATGAAAAAATATAATTTTATTTCTGTTGGTTACCGAGTAACATAGAAATCTTCAAATGACACATTGGGACGACAATGAAAAATTGATTAAATATAAAAACCAGACAGCAATGGATAAGACAATCAGATAACCACAGGACACAGCATACACATAATAAAGGTTCTTTTTTTACATCAGTTACAGTCAATATACACCTCAAACGTGTCTCTCTAATTTTATTGCTTCTGTTAGACCTAGAGACGTAGTGATGAGTCATGATAATATTCTTTGTGTCACTCTGCAACACATCAGTTTTGAATTTCTCAAGCAACCTACGCCTAGCGTGTAGCCTCCGATTCTTTAAGGGCTGCCACCTTAATCCCGATAAAAGTTGTGAGACACTATTTGTTCGCCCGTAGCAGTTTTAAACGATGCGTGCAGCTTTTTTTGGAATTTTATCAATTTTTTTGTTAAAAATATTTAGGACCAGGATCCCAAATGCTCTCGCTTTATTCGAGGTGTGGCCTAACCAGGGCGAAGTAGCATCTCTCTTTGACTAAATAGGATCTCTCTTTGACTTTGAGGGATTACGGGATTGGTAGATTGGGCTGAGTTCTACTGGCTTTCTTCTCCAAAAGGGTTCGAACACCGACCGTGGCGAATGATATACAGGTGAATTACAATCTCTCCTTTGGTGCGGTGAGTAGAGCACTTCCGTAAAATACAAAAATGGAAATATTTTATCGGAGATACATCGGAGGTACAAAGCAAACAAAAAATTGTGTACGTCACGTGAGCGAACCAGATTGTGACAGTTTTCAACAATTCAGATAGACGGAATTGTAAAATTAACGGCGTGGGATATATATATATACCTTCTAACATTCTGACGAAGGCGGTTGTGTCCGCCGAAATATATCAAAATTTCTGTGAGTTTTACCTTTTTTTGTGCTCTATATGTAACTGCTAGTCACGCCTGTGACCTTATATATATATATATATATATATATATATATATATATATATATATATATATATATATATATATATATATATATATATATATATATATATATATATCTGTCGGGTGCAAATCAAGAACATCTGGAGAAGAAGAAACATACTCGTACAAAATCGTATACTTTTCGCGGCGTATTCGAGGTGTGGCCTAACCAAAGTGAAGTTGTATCTGTCTTTTGATTTTTTTTCATCTGAGGACCTTATTACACGCTGGACAAAACCTAGTTTCATGGTTTAAAAACTTGGTAATCGTTGTGTAGCAAGGATAAGTAATCAGAGAAGCGCTGCGAACTTATAAAGGAAGAACTTTGTGGGGAGAGGAAAACGAGGAAGCACAACTATTCTTTGCAATGCACCGTCTCCGGCTCCACTTTTATTTCATCGTTGCATAAATGCGCTCTCCAGCAAGCTCCCAGTTCTTATTAAAAGAGAGCAATCACGTCAAATGGAGCAAACGAATCGCACTGTGGACGAGCATACTAGTCAATGTTTAGACCGTACATAAACGATCAATAGTCTCTAGATCCTCATTCGTTACTGAAAAAGATCGTATCTTCATTCCGCTTGCCGGGTATTAAAAAAAAACTTCCTCAGCTGAAAAAAAAACAACCGGAAGGCGGATGAACAAATTGTACCCGCGCAAGCCGAATTCATTTTTTTTAGAACAAACGCCAGTGGCTCCACGGCTCACAGAATAAATTGTAGGATGCAGAATAAAGTTTCAAGCCAGGTAAAAGTTTACCATTATGCTCTCTCCGTTTTCTGGGTCATTAAATTCACTACGCCAGGCGCGTTCATTTGCATTTTTATCATTTATTTTTTAAAGTTTAACGACGCGTGCAGAAGAGAGGATAATGGATAAAGGCTGCGAAGATATAAACGCATAGAAGGAGAGAGAGAGGGCGGATAGGAGGAGGAGGAGGAGAAGAAAAAGAAAGAAAGAGGAATGGAGATGGAGACGAGAGGAAGCAAGAAACGAGAGATAGAGAGAGAGAGAAAAAATAAGGATATTTATATTTAAGTCACTAGAGGAGATTGGGGAACATGAAAAAAAAGGCAACGCCGGGTAGAAGTCCATTTAAAACACAAAATGCAAGCCCCGCCGCGCAATCTAAAATTCCAGCAGACCTGCAAAAAGAATGGAATAAAATAAAAAACAGACGGCCCTGGATAACCTCCGTGCCATTAATTGGGAGCCCATTGAAAAGATCACTCAGCTGATATAACTACAGAAGGTTAGGAGGGGGTTGGAGGATAAATGCGACCTACTGGACTGCTCCCCCCATTCAGGCGGAGGGTTGAGGGGGGTAGGGAAAGGGGAATGGCGCCGTCGGAGAGCTCCCTCCTGCATCGCCCCAATACATCAAGGATTCCGAATCCGCCCTCTCTCTCTCTCCTGGTCGCTGCGGACGTCTAGATTTCGATTCCGCGAATGCAATTCCCCAGCCAGCGGAGTTCTCTCCACTTCTCTCAGGAGAGGGAGACTCAAGCCGACGGTGCACAGAGCCTGCATCGAAATGCACCGCCAAGGGAGAACTCGGTCGCTGGAAGAGTGCACGCCTTGCCGCAGGGGGAATTATCAGCTCGCCCGTATCATCATTACTCTCAGCTTTCTATGGGTTGGGTCAGGTTATTGATGGACCTTTTACTACGCTTCCCTTATCCAACCTTAAGTGCTTCCTCCTCTATGTTTATTTCCTCATGCGTGCGCCCTTTACCCCTCAAATGTAACACGCATCAAAATTTACCGATCGATCGGTAATGTCTTGACTATTATTACCATTGATAAAAAACATACTTACAGCTAGACCTACACTGTGGGTGGAGTTAACATAAAATCTTCAGGTACAGCGAAATATCTAGAAATTACCTAAACTCTGATATCATGTGAGGAACACACATACAAAACGCATTCGGCACAGCATTAAAGAAAATAGATTTTGTTAAGCGTGTAAAGGAAGACCCTCGGATGAAAAAGCCAAAGAGAGATGTTACTTCGCTCAGGCTAGGCCACACCTCGAATACGCCGCGAGCATTCGGGACCGAGTCAAATAGGTTTAAACAAAAAAATTAATAAAGTACAAAGGAAAGCGCGACGCGTTTCTATAAAAACTGCTTTGAGCGTACATATAGTTTCTCACAACTTTTAGAGGGATTAAGGTGGGAGCCTCCAGAGACTCGGAGGCTAAACGCTAACTTTAGGTTTCTTAAGAAATTCAGAACTGATATTTTTCAGAGGGACACAGAGTATATTATCATGACTCCTCACTACATCTCTGGGTCTGACAGAAGCAATAAAAGAAGAGAGATACACTGCCGATTAGATAGGTACAAAAACTAGTTTTTTATTTTCGAGCACAATAAGCGACCACAATAAAAACTGAGCTCCAATTAATACTCTCCCATAATACGCGTCACCATTTCACTTCCCAAAACCTTATCCCTTAAATCTTTACACGGCATATGCCTTAACATCCCCTGCCACACGCCAATTCGGCGGCTCGCAGGGTGGTATGCGGATGTAGATAATTTTGATAAAATATTTCCACCCTGTTGGCACAATATCGTAACTATTATTATACATAGCATTCCTATAGTAAAAACTCCTTTAATGAAACGTTTCCGAATGTGCTGCTCCACCTTAATGCGGTTCTTTCCATTATCTGTGTGCGCTATCGCTGTGTTGTTGTCCTCACAGGTATCGTGCATATGATGCCAGAGGTACCCGTATGCGAGCGCTAAGCGCCACAGTCCTCGGGGTAAAGCCCAACTTCAAACATAAAGGTGATTAGTTTGGACATTTTCAAAGAACTACGGAACCAGCCGTGCAGTTTATTCAACGGAGTCACCCGCTAGTGATCATACACTTGCTCCTTAAAGCCCCTATGAGATTCACAGTGGAAGAGGATTGCTGGGTAGCTCAATTGGTTAGAGCACTAGGCGCGAAATTGAGGAATCTGGGTTCGATTCCCAGGCCAGGCGAATGATTTTTCCACTGTGAATTTCACACAATTGTGTGATCACTAGCGGGTGACTCCGTTATAGTTACTGTGCGGCTAGTTCCGTGGTTCTTTGAAAATATCCAAAATAAACACCTATGTGTTTTAAGTTGGGCTTTACCCCGTGGACTGTGTCACTTAGCGCTCCCATACGGGTACCTCTGGCATCATATGCACGGTACCTTTGAGGAGAACTTGCTTCTTAGAGCCACCATGAGATTCACACTGGAAGAGGACGGAATTGGTTAGAGCACTCGGCGCGAAATCGGGGGATCTGGGTTCGATTCCCAGTCCAGGCGAATAATTATTCCACTGTGAATTGTGAGGGGGCTACAGAGCTACTGCGTGGCTAGTTCCGTAGTTCTTAGAAAAAAAACTACGATAGGAGATACAAGTCAACAGAAAATCACCTCTAAAACAAGAAACATCCCCCGATTAAGAGAGCATCCACCGTCAGGAAGCTAATGAAAAAATAAAGCCCCAGACCGACACTCCGCTGCGGCGGTTTGTCACCGGATCCTTTTCCCCCGAAAATATCCCGGAAAAAAAATTGAAGAGGGGGAGACATCCGACCCCTGGGAGTAAAATGGAGGGACCCCTCTGGGGAGAGCCAAGAGGGGTTCGCGGCGGGGCGGAGCAGGGTCGCTCGGGAAGGGGGCACGGAGGTATGGCCCTCTCGCGGGAGTGTTGAGAGTGGTGATGCGGGGGGGGGGGGGGGGAAGAGAGATATGGGTGGCCTCTCTGCGAGAGGGGTAGGGGGTGGAGCGCAGAATATATAAACATGGATGCATGACTAAAAGGGGAGGGGTGGAGAGAGACGAAAAAGTGAGATGGTTGGGGGGAAGCTGACCGCGCGGTCTGCTTCGAAACGTTACAGATGTTACCCCCAGAAAACTTCCCGTGTAAACATCGAGCATGACACCCCCGAAATTTATTCTCTATCCTCCTCCCCCTACCCCCAACGCCCTCCCCCGCACACCCCCGGTCTAACCGCCAGCGGCATTAAAATAAAAGACTTCTCTACCCCCCCCCCCATCATCCGATAGAAATGAATGCTGTTTGTTTGTCTCACTCTTTCCTGAACCGTGAGGATCTCCAGAGTAAGGCGCTTCTTTTTTTAAGTCTAAAATAATACGCTCCTATCCCTCGTTCCGTTCGTCTGAAAAGAACCTGATGAATGCATGTATGCATAATGATTAAATGAAAATAATCCTGAGTTATACAGCAAAAATCCTCAGTATATCATTAGCTCCACGGGGTGATACTCACCTGCGAATTGAAAATGAAGTAGGAAGACCAATCAAATTTTTCGATGTATTTGAAAGTATATCGTTTTGGAGTAAACAAATAAAGCCTAACAGTTAGATCATTACTCAGTTGTCGTAAATTCTAAAACGATACACTATATCAAGATATATTTATCAATGATTTGCGATATAAGCTTATGAAATATCTTTCGTATTGCCATCAGAAGGATGAGCGCAAAATGAATATTTTTTGCCCTCTTGCCGAGGCGAGAGAGAACAGCGTGCCTCGTCGAATAATCCTCTTGAATTGATTTTTTTCAATTATTTTCCAGATTTTTTTTCAAAGAGGATTCCCGAACTGCCTTGCTGCTGCCTTTTCATGCGAAGAATGATCACAAAGGAGTCCTCTTATTTGGGCGTTATCTTTGCGATGCCCCGGGAAAAAGACTAATTTACATCATTCCACGAAGCCGTCCAAAGACAGAAATGCTCCATTAAAAATATAGTCATTAAAAATATGGCCATTCAAAGAACCAATTATCCAACCCAATTTAAAAAGTTTTGTTGTCTTTTAAGAACCATTAACTCTGGCATCCAATTGCCTTTAAAGTGTAGCCGAGAATCTTTTTTTTCCTTTCCAGAGTTTTATTTCCGTTCCTTATGAGATAGCCGGCTAATGTACTCAGAATTGGTCGTAATTATTGACAAATTTACGAGGAATTTGATGATAAATATCGAATAAAGTTCCTTATTAATACATCTCATCTACATCTACATCTACGTAATACCCTGCGAGCCACCACGAGGGTGTGTGGCAGGGGGGTGAAGATCATCAAACATGCACTATTGCCATGTAAGTAGGATATATAATGTAGACATGCTAGAAAATAGGGTCATAGTTTATTAGTTCCTACAATAGATTATTAGTTATTGCAAGTAATTGCAGTAGTTATTACAATAGAATATTAGTTACTACGGTATAGTACAGGTTAAAATATACATAATAAGGAAGGGATTATTGGTAGTTATTACATGCATAATGCACTACAGACTATTCTAACTATGTTTCACCTACCTATCCCTTTTACTACTTGCCTATTGTTCTCTCTTATGGTACGCGGGAAAAATGACATTTTAAATCTATCGGTACGACAATCTATCTCTCTAATTTTGTTAATATGGTCAAACCTAGCATAATACGCAGGGGTTCTTAATATATATCTAACGTCATCTGTGAACAAATCGGTTTCGAATTTACTTAAAAGGTTTAACCTAAATTTTAACCTGCGTTCTGATAGTAATTCCCATCCTAGTTCTTCTATTAAACTCGTAACACTAATACAATTATCATAACGACATTTAACAAACCTAGCAGATCTCCTTTGCACGCGCTCTAATTCTTTTATCATACCTTCCTCGTACGGATCCCATATACTAGCGGCATATTCTAAATGAGGCCTGACAAGTGTAAAATAGCTTCTTTCTCGGACTCTCTCATCGCATTTGCCTAGAACCCTTTTTACGAATCCTAATCTACGGTTTGCTACACTAGTTATTTCCCTGATGTGTTTCCCCCATGACATGTCTTCACTGATGGTGACGCCTAAGTATTTAATTGATTCTACGTTACATATTTTGTTTTCTTTGATGCTATAATTATTCCGGGGAAGGCCATTCTTTTTCCAAAAATTCATAATCGCGCATTTCTTCAAATTTAATTCTAGCTAATAAGAATTCTTTGTACGTTAATGAAATGAAGATGCTCCTAGAATTGTCCTAAGGTCCCTAAAAACCATCGCCATTGTCGCTGCTTCGGACTGATGCCGGGCAAACTAGTTTTAAATCAATGAGTACTAATTCCAATTTTTCATAATTAGAGCGGAACGGTTATCAAGTGGGTAGAGACTACACACCAAAAGATTAATTTATTGTTCTTCCAACACGATAACATATTTGGAGGGCAATCTCCATTAAAGAATAGCAATGACTATGAACACCAGTCAAGGCTGGCTACAACAAAATGCAATCATTATCTTCAATTACAAAACATATTGTCGACTTTTGATGAGTCTCCCAGAACTCCCTTTACAATATAGCCAGTAAGCCTTGAAAAAATTTATTTCTTCACCAAGGTCATTGAAAGTAATAAAAATTCTTCTAGGGCTGAATGCTTGCAATAGTTGCCATAAATATTCCTTGCTTGAAAAAATATTTTTCCCGAACTTATTGGCTGGAACCATTAAGTAAAACTCCATAAGCAATTGCTCACTCTTCACTTCATTCAAGACATCATGAAAAAATTATTCAGCACACTCCGGCCAACCAGTACTTTGAGTCTATAAGTTTCCAACCATCCTTCATAAACCACATAATTTTCGAGCATTGGACACACACGACAGCGAAGATCACAGTTTTAAAATGATGGGCATTCCGTTTGAGGCACTTCCAGAAAAAACATCTTCCGCGAGCTCCTAGGCAGTTGAATTTTATAGGAATACGCATATCATCAGCCAGTAGACAATACTGACTCCGTTAAATGAATTCGCGGATCACACACGAAAATGTGAAGAGTAGGATATAAGCTATTCCTTTCTGACTAATTCGATACTCGGGTTGAGCTCCAACAATACCTAAAGCGGTATTGTTGCGGTATGCCCCCACGAGAAATAAATTTCGTTTCGTTTTCACGATTCGAATTCAGAATTCCCCCAGTCTTTAACAACGCTTGATCCACATAGAAGATACCTAATGGAAATTTAGATGCAAGAGATATAAGTTCGACCCAGGACTGGACAATACAAAAACTACGTAAAGAAAACCGGCTAGCTATCTGCTGACTATTTTTTCAGCTCCAAGTGTCAAAATTTAAGCTACAATTTTCGTCCAACCCCTGAAAAAAAATTAGAGACATGCACATGTTTATAACGTCCTAAGCCGAAAACTAAGAATATAAAGTTTTAGTGAAACACTCAATTTTCTCTATCGTTTACACATTAACAGCAAACTACACAAAGTTTTATGAAACTCAGCTACTTTAAATGTCTTGGCCAGCGATGCGGATAAAACCATTAAAACTAATCATTCGGATCCCATTTACCTCTATGAAAAGACTACTACAAAGCCTAAAAAAAACGACGATTCCCCAGAAAAATAGGATATTTTGTTGGGAGGGGAGGACTCTAAAAAAAAGTTCCGAAAATATTTTTCTTGGTTTCAGACGAGTCTCACGGTCCGCCTCCCCCTTGTCTTCAAAGTCCTCGCCTTTTATGGACCCCTTACACACACCGTTGCCCCCTTTTGCTCCTCCGACCCGACAAACACGTAGTACATAGTATCCTCGTGCTCAAACTCCATCTTCTTCTCCGACCGGCCGAGCCTCTCTCCTGCGTGGACCCTTCTTTCCCCCGGGGCGTTTCCCACGCCTACCCCCTTCAACCTCTCCCCATCCCTCCGCCACACTATGCAAAACCTCGCCCGGGGCATGGTTGCAACAAACTCCCTCTCGTCCGACACCTCTCTACACCACCCCATTTGATGCGACTTTTTCCCCTGGAGGTGCCACCCTCACAGGAGATTGGCCTCGTCCTCTTGCGAACCACTTAAAACCACGGGACGAAACTTCAAAACTCGTGACAGCACAAAGAAGCGATCAGAAGTCACGTGACTCCCAAGACGTGCTTCGATTCCTGACGCCCATTACGCACTACCATTCTTGCGGTAATCAATCTGTCGGTTGAGGAAAGAATTAGATGGAAAAGACTAAAATAATAATAAATAATAAATTTATTTACAAATAGTTTACATGCTGTAATTTCCCTTTGGATGGGTCACAATAAATTTACAACAACAAGGAATATTTGTACTTATTTTTGGTCATAACTCATTCATAAACATAATAATCACAAATAAAAATATATATTTACCTTCAAACAAAGATTACTTTTTTTTACTATAATATAATAATAATTTAATTCCTTTTCAGGAATTACAGAGTGGTAGTAACATAGATAGCCCCTAAGGAATAACCTGTGTTGGGGCTACTGACAAATAAATAAACCAAGCAAAAAACGATAGTAAAAAACAAAATGGTTTACAATTTTCGATAAAACGTTTACAATACAGTGAAGAAACTAATTCAAAATAGAAAAGACTCAGAGATATATATAATTAAATTGTGGTTACAAAAAAGAGACACATAAATACAAGATCGGGCGAACTTACTTCAACAATGATATTACAATATCACTTAATTCATTACATTTAATTCGATAAATATTTCATGTAAATTACGAAACAAAATCTCGATATTTTTTATAAAACCCTTTCAAGTATCCATAGGCGCAGACTCATGCCTCCTTACACGATCTCTCCCTTCCCAAACTCGAATGAGACATTCTTCACTTGGTTTTTTGAGTTTATTAAGTCCGTATTCATAATAAAGCAAAATGCTTTGCACTTTTCCACAACATTTCATAATTATGACGCGTTTTACCAACATATGGCATCGTCAGGTACAGGATGTTCTCTCTATATTCCAGCAAATGTTCTACCTATTTTCATCCTGTTCATAAAACCTAATATCTTCTTCCCCTTTCTCGCTAACACTACACCCCACATCAAACACGGCCTTTAGCATCTCCTCGCCCCTTATTATCCCTTCAAATGCACATTGCTCCCTACTCATCTCAACAGAGATTTTCTCTCCTGACCCACCGTACCACAATGGTTCCCTTATCCGCCAACTATACTAAGCACTTCCTCGCCCGGTTTCCTTTTGGTCCATTTGGTGCAATAATATACTTTTACATGACAGAAATTGTAAGTTATCAAATGAAAATATCCGAATAAATCTTTCACTAGAGTCATTTTTCTCACGCGGTTCGTTTGAAACGCCATCAAAACGGAAGGTTTATTGTGATCCCGAAGAATTGACTGCCTTGACAATATGATTAATGTTCAAAAATAGTTGAGAAATCACACAAACTACACACTGTTGATTTTTTGACGAGATCTAAGTGTAGGAAATGCCTCATTTTTAATACAAGGTCTCTCTGGAGTGAATGCACGTACCATTTTCCATGAAAAAGGGCTGGTATTTTTTGGCAAATGTCTCGGAAAGTAACGCGGTAGGGGTTGAATTTTTGGTGCCATTTGAAGGCTGATATATTTTTCTTTAAATGAGACCAAACTTCATTGATTTCTACGTAAAATTATATTTCGCTTACCTAAAAATTAACGAACTTAAAGTCATTTGCAAGCAAACTTTCCAGTATATTCGTTAGACCTGTTTATTTTTTGATGAAATTTCCATAAAAAATGCGTCCAAGGCTAGGCATGGCCGAACCACGAAGAGTGTAAGGTTGTCCTTTCTCGCCCGGCCAGATTCCTGAAACTTGCGGAAATAAAGCACCATGGAATTCGCAAGAATTAACGAGGAAAAGTTTCAGGAAGACAATTAAATTCCAAGGAATAACTTATATGAGAAGACAAAACTTATACAAACGGAACTCACTTCAGAAACTAATCTCAAATTCTTCTCCTCAAACTTCAAAGAAAATATACCTGGGTAAGTGACATATACGGTTTCACGCGTTTAAGTTACCTCTACTAGAAGCTGTGAAGTTTAAGAGGAAGGGAGACAGAAATTAATTTCTGGAAATATTCTAAGGAGATGGTGGTCGGTGTGGCGTGGTAGCAACGTTTCGCCATTCCATAACAAGGTTCCGGATTCGAATGTCGTGAGTGAAGGATGATGATAACTGGTAACGTAGCGATTACACAAATCTTTCTTTGGAAAGACCCGGGTTTTGAGACCAAGGTTTCAGACCTGAAGATGGCGTTGAACGTTGAAACCCGTGTCGTACCAAAATAAGGGTATGTGGAATCATACCAGTTATCATGATTATATTATTATGTTGACTAAGTCCACAAAGATACGCCAGAAACAACCAATTATGTCAGTGAAGGATATTTTTAAGGGGATCCTCTGATCACTACCTAGGTGCTACGTGAAGAGCGCTTCATGTATGCACAACATTCCGTCCACCAGAAGCCAAAATGCCGGAAAAGACGGACAATTGTGTGCATTTTTTGATCCTCCTTCATCTTTCACTAAGAATACAGCAGGGTAAACCTGACGCTGGGCTCCTCCCTACATTTTTTTCTTGTTCCTACATACTGCCCACATATCCTCATTGGTGCAAATGATCTCCCCACCATATTACCGACGAACAAAGAAAATAAAAACTTCACAAATCATTACCACTCCATCAAGAAATACACTGATCGGCAACATTAATTTTACAATTTTTATTCATAGATTTTTAGTAATAGAAGGGAGCTGATGATGGATACCTCGGTTAAGGATGTGAAGAAGGGGCTTGATACGGAGCGTAGCGTTGTAGCGAGCAGAAACGTGGAGCCTCAGGAGGACGAGAATGGGCTGCACGAGGTGAGGTGGAGAGTGTGTGGAGAAGGTGAGGTAGACTGAGAGGAAGACTAACGAGGAAGTGCTTGAGATGGTGGGCGAGGAAAGAAAACTTTTTTTAGATAACAGTGGCATTTATTTATTGGAATGCAACGAGTGCTCTGCGGCCTATATTGAACAGACGGGCCGCACTTTCCGGCAGAGAACAGAGGAGCACAAGAGGTGTTTCCGGAAATGTAACCTCTCCCAGTCCCACTTTGCTAAACACCTGTGGGAGGAGAACCACACCAGTGATTTCATTCCAAGGATTTTGCACCGGGAAGAAAAAGGGAGGAGAATGGACAAAAGGGAAGAGTTGGAGATTAGGAGATGGATGAAGAAACGTCCTCAGCTTAGTGACATCTTATTTGAAAACCTTTCTCCCCTCCTAAAAGCCTCTTTGACCCTCACGGAAAAACCAGTAACCCATAATCCTTCCCCTCCCCACACTCCTACGGACGCCCCGCTCCGCTACCTTAGTCACTAACAACCCTTCAAAACTCCCTGCCAACGGCCAGCCAACCCCCGCCCATCTCCAACCCCCACCACCCGCTCACAACGCCACATTACATCCTTGAGGTTTATCCCCCCCCCTCTTTCCACCTACCTTCTTCCTCCCCCACCGAAACACCTAACCTAGATGGGATATGTGGACCCCAGAAGTCAAGGGGTCTAAGTGACATTTTTGAAAAAAATAAGTTAGGTACAGGAATGGGATGTGAAAATATTAATCTTTTAGGTGGTAAAGGGATCCAAGTGATTTTATTGACAAGTGCTGCTATCTAGGGTTATGCCTCTTAACTACTTAGTGGGTTGTACCAAACATTTTCAACTTTGACTTAAGTTTTCTCTAAACAATGATTTTGCTACTTAGACCCCTTGACTTCTGGGGTCCTCATATAAGGACCATATTTTGTGCTTTGACTCTTTGTACCTGAAGATGTCGCCGCTGCGACGAAACTAGTTGTACCGTAAAATAAATTGGTGGAATATTACAAAGTTTTTCATTTTACATTTACGATAAAGAAAACTTATTAAGGAAATTCGAGATCGGCAGAGTAAGTGGCTGGAGGATGTAATAGGGGGGCGATGGGTTGCTGAAGAGTGAGATAGAGGGAAGGATGTTGGGCGAGAGGGGAAGGGGACGGAATAAAATAGGTTTCATGGACTGGTTGAAGAAAGGTAGACCGTATGCTGATGCGAAAAAGGATATAATAGAGGGAGATAGGCTCATGAAAAAGTAAAAAATGGGAGGAGATTCTCTGAAATTCAACAAAACCTAACTTAACCGGTAGAATACTGTTTTTTTAACCATGGATTATACGCTTTGGTCATGATTATAGAAGACACAATATTCCCTTCCGAATTGTTCAATCAAACTTCTCCAGGGATAAAAAAAAGAAATCAAACTGAACGTTCAACCAAAGAGGGCTAAACTTAAGACAGATATCCTATGAAATATTCCACAGTGGAAATTGAGGTTCACATGTCGAATTATGATAAAACTAGCTGACCCATGCGAATATTTCGCACAGGTTGCAGCTTCTTCCTGTTTCTTCCTTCTTTCTTCCTGTTCTTCTACCTGTTTCTTCTCATGGACAATTATATGTTATTTATGTTTGTGTTAAAGATACATAACGTAAACAGTAAACGGTCACACTGATTGTGTGTATAATGTAAACAATCCAACTAAACGATGAGTTAATAGATGGCGCCTCCTACAGTCTTTTAAGCACGTAACCATGGCCAACATATAGGTTGATTATATTGTCAACAGATGGCACTGCATCATTTTTAACAAAACTTTAATTTAAAACCATTTGTCTATTTTTCGTCAATAGCGGGGAACATAAGCTTTAAAACGATGTTTGAATCATTAATTTTGATGAAGAATTATGGGAGTTATGGCGGTGTAACAAAAAAACACCTTTGAGAAATAATATATATGATTAGATCACATTCGATTTAGTCGTTAATATGGAAGGTTCATCCTAATTTCTTAAGTTTTTTAATGTTAAATGGCGATGGATCATATAAATTCCTCCCATCGTCACCGGCAGCTATGAAAAATAATCGAAATAACTATCAGCCGGTGTATTATGGGTCTTCAATTAATAAAATGAAAGCCCATAACTCTAAAACTAAGTAAATTTATCATGAAAATCCTAATTCGCGTCAAAATTTATTCACCCCTGAATCATGTGACTTCGTAGAGATGATGGGCAAAGAAAATTCTTCGTCAAGATATTTGCCCACATGGTATCACAGAAGGAAGCCTGCATAATGTATATGCGATTGCTTTTAAACCAATCCTCACATTTTCCATTAAAACACTAATACGGAGAGAACCTATGCCAAAAGCCAGCCCTTAATATTATCTCTAAATGGATCCAATGGTTCTACAAATGAATAGCAAAGTGTAAAGAGTGCTCTCAAAGCTATCTGTGGTAATCTCAATGCTGCCTTCCACCGACTTTAACGGAACATGTCTCCGTCATCAAATATTCCACTACCGATTAAGAATATCCAAGAATAAAATTGCAGGAAGTGGTAGTTTTGTACACTGGAACTAACGCTCGCTGTGTTAGGGAGCAGAAAAAACCCAGCAACTCTTTCGGATCGTCACAAACTGAAAACAAAACTGCCCACGAGCTCTCATTCAGTTCACACACATCCAATTAAAAAACTGTTCCCGGAAATATTGAGACGAATGCAAGAGATATTCAGAGTGATTTTTTTAAGAGTGATTTTATTGAGAGTGATTGAGAGCAGTTTTGTTTCCAGGGCGCAGGTGCCAATTTCCACTGCATATGATAAAACCACTAAAAACCCATGGAGAAAAGAAGAACCAGATGTATTGGACACACCCTGAGACACACTGGGTTTGTGAGGAACATAACTTGAGGCAAAACAGAGGAAAATTCCCCAGAGGAACACTCAGAAATAATTTCACACTAAATAAAGAGGAAAGTACGTAAGGAGAGAATTCAGAAGGTAATGGAACCAGCATTGGATAGGGAAGGGTGGAGGGCTGCAGTCGACCAATCTTAGGATTGAGCGACCAATGAATGAATGATGTATTGTTATGCTTGAGTGGAATTAAACCAATTCAATCCATCAGCCCACATTGTGACGCATTGGTGTTTTCTTTTGGTAACGCTTTATTTTAAGTTTTCTGGTACACCTCCGAGGGGTATGCACTCTCAGAAATGGTGTACGCTTGTAGAGAAATGGTTGCGAAATGGACAGAAATGGACGGAAATGGACGGAAATTGATAGAAATGGACAGAAATGGACAGAACTCGACAGATTTGGATAGAAATGGTCAGAAATGGATAGAGATGGTCAGAAATGGACAAAAATTGTTATAAATGGACAGAAATCGACAGATTTGGATAGAAATGGACAGAACTGGACAGAAATGGACAGAAATGGAAAGAAATGGACAAAAATGGTCAGAAATGGATAGAAGTGGACAGAAATGGTCAGAAATGGATAGAAATGGTTAGAAATGGACAGAACTCGACAGATTTGGATATAAATGGACAGAACTGGACAGAAATGGACAGAAATGGATAGAAATGGTCGGAAATGGACAGAAATAGATGGAAATAGTTATAAATGGATAGAAATGGCTGAAATGGAAATGCGGTGTACACTTGTTTTTGAAGCTGCGTACCCCTCGTACACCTCCTATCTCCTCTCTTTCCTCTCCAACAATCCCCCCTCTCCAAAATTCAACAACTCCCTCACAACCAACAACGACCACACAAAATAAAAAATTATACATTAAAACAGAAAAATAAGAAATAAGAGAAAACACACAAGATAAACAATAAACTAATTAAACAATAAAACGCACGAAACAAACAATAACTCAAGGAACGCGGCGTTAAAACACGACCGATCAGCAAAAAAAAGCCCTGTGGATAGCTAAAAGAAGTAGCGAAATCCGTACGCGGATATGGCTGCGCTGGCAACACCGCCCGCAAACCTCGCTTTTAAAAAAGAGCATCCCGTATAATAGATAACACGCCCGCGGGGCTCTCCGACTACGAAGCACGCGGGGGGGCCTTCCAACCGTGACCCCAATACATCTCCCCATCCGCGGGCGCTTGGCAGTGCGAATCGCCGATCGCTCTTCATCTGTCTCCCCACATCCGGGTGCGACTCCCTTGAACGGTCGGTCCGACCGCCTGAGTACTACAGCCATCAGGGCCCGAATGGCGAGCGCCATCCCAGGGGGGTTGTGTTTCAACCGCTTGAGATAATTCCGTACACGTAACTAAGGAGTCACGTGGTACAATCTCGAAGGGTTTCAGATTATAATGTATTTGAACCATGCGTAAAAATCTTACAATTTTACTTCCCAATCGAGTTTTTTCGCGGTAATACTGTTACATGATTTCATTTGCCGATTGAAGACACAATAAACAACATATTAATCATTTAATGTACACATCCGAGTGAGTAAAACTCACCATAATCTCCAACCGCTCGTTGTTACACCACGTGACTCCTTATTAACGTGATCGAGATTAATTCGAGCGGTTCAAACACAACCCCCCAGGTCGCCATGGAATCGACGGCAATCCAGCTGACCAGCTACACAGCTACGGCGTCCCGCCCCTCTCCCCCTTATTTCCAACCCCCAACACTCCCATGGGAAACGGCCGGGGGCGAAATTAGGGCCACTAGGGCCGTGATCACATGCACGCGCGCACACACACTCACACACACACAAATATATTACACGCGAGAAAATCGAATCCTGCAGGCAAGGAGAATCTCTCCTCACCCGTTTAACGACGCCTCGAAGCGTGACTATTTCGTTAATTACCCCTGAGGGGGCGAAGCAGGGCGGTCCCCGAGCTTTGAACTGCTATATTCCCCAAGAGGGATAGTGCGGGCGCGATGCGGAGGTCAAACAGAGGGAGTATAGCGGGCGGGGGAGAAGGGGGTGTAGCTCTTTACCCTAGGGAGGGGTTGGGGGTGGGACAAGGGGGGTCAAAGGATATGTGTGGGAGGAAGAGAGGTGGGATGAACTTCTCGTGGGGCACCCCAAAGAGTTAGAGTTTGGACTCGCTGGACTTTCTCCTGGCCCCGCAAAGCCGCCAAAGTCGCCTCCACTGCGAAATTTACGAGCACTCCCGAAACCGCCCGGAGTCTGGTAAGCAAGGAAGGAAGGCTGATACAAAAAGAGACGGAGGTGTATTCAGACTGAGAATCGCCAGTCTCTGCGAAGCTTCTTCGGCCTTGACGGAGTCTGAGAGTAATAACAACGTTCTCCAACTCGCAGGGGATAAAAAAAAACGGCGAGATACGAAAATAATCCGTTTTGCGAGAGAAAGGGAAACTTCTGAACGTGCTGGAAAGTGTATGAAGCCATCTGAGATGATTTACATGAGATTACCTATGATTCAATTGGTCCAATCGCGGATGACTTCGAATTTGTCTTGGTTTGAACCGTTTTTGGCATTACCATCGCTACCGAATTAGGCGTTGGCCTGATGGATGGAGCGTGAAGTTATTTGAGATGATTTACGTGACGTTTAACTAGGATTCAGGAGGTCCTTATCAAGGATGATTTCAAATTTATCTTTGTTTGAACCGATTTTTGGCAATACCATTCCTACTGAACTAGGCGTTGGTCAGTCTATAATCTATGGGATTTCAGGCACTGGTGAATGAATTAGAAATACAAGGCGTGGCACATACTGAATGATCATTAATCATAAAAAAGTAAAAGTATGAAATGAGATTATATTATAAATAGAAAGCGAGGCTGGACATAACAAAGATAAGGGAAAAAAACTGGAGAAGTACAACAATTCCATCACATGGGTTATACCACAGTCTGGTGATACACAGTCACGACACCCTGTGTATATTCCCTGTACTAAGTTGCAGGTGACGGTGGTAGCGCCTCTTTCCGCCAACAAAAAAAACTAAAACTAGCCCCCCCCCCACCCCAAAAGGTATCGGGTTAAGAAAAGAAGAGAAGAAAAGAAGGAAGAAAACGTATCGGGATTAATGAGACCTCCATCAGAGATTATTCATTTTAGTTGAAAGAAAACTACACAGCTTCAAAACAGCAATGTCAGGGTACCTATATTTCGAGTTATCCTGCTGAAAATGATAAAATTTTCCAAGATGTACGTATTTTCCTTTGAACATAGTGCAGGATATGATTTCACAAAGTAAGGCAATATTCACCTTCAGAAACTCTCACATCTGGCGAAATGGGGGGTAAAAGGATACCTATTAAGGTTCTGGGAGAGAAGGTTTAGTTATAGTTTTCTGGTAACAATTTGATATAAGCTGGCTCCCCACAGAAGGCGCCACTGAGCTCCGAGCTGCGTGTTGACTGCCATTGTTGCGAAGGCATATTGAAAGTAGAAAGTGGTTGTATACGTTGAAGGAAACTAGGATAAGTAACAAGAACTATATCAAGATAAAAGCACTAGTGAAGGAGGCGTTCAGCAACAGGAGGGAGCTGATGACGGGCATCTTGCGTGGGAACGTAAATAAAAGTTGGCAAAGAATGCATTACGGTAGGCACATCGCAGAGGCATGAGCTATTAGGAGAGAGGACGAGAAAAGGCCTGCAGGCGCTTAAGATATAAATGAGGAGGACGATCGAAAAGGTGGCCATCTTCTGGGTTTTTCAATAAGTTGAAACAAACACTACCTTAACTGCTCTCTCTCTCCATGGGCACCGATACGGATAATCCGAGTGACATATCTTGAGAGAAACTCACCTGCAACAGAAGAAAAAAAGGACTGTTAGAAATCGAAGCGCCAAACTCACTCTAATACAATATAATTCATCTTGGGAAAGAGGATTAGAATAGACTCTGTCATATGAGGGATGCGATTTGTATAGGACACTGGAGTAGCAGCAAATTGGACGGTATGAAATATGAGCAAAGAAGTGTCGGGTGAGGAGAGGAAAATGACGGAGGTAATCGGAACAAGCAAGAATACGCGATTGAAAGAGGTGCTGAAGGAATGTGAAAGGCTGAGATGAGTGGGAGGATGTTGGATAAGCGGGAGATGGGAAGAAATAGGATGAATTTTCTGGACAGGTTGAAGAAAAATAGGGATTGTGTTGATAAGCATGAGTCAAAAGAAACTCAGCGCATAACAGCTAAATTTAACCAATCTCAAATGCCACAGTAAGGCACATATTAAGTAAAGTTGGCGCAATCATCAATATTTTCACAGACTAATGGCCGGTTGCAAGAAAATTTAGTTATGGAATCAATAGCTATGAGATCCATAAAGTTATAGAACTCATAAATATATTCGGGTTGCAGGAACACATCTATTAGTTACTAAACTATTTACCAATAGTTACTAGCTTCGAACATTTGATCTAATCTTCCACCGCCGGATAAAAGTTACGAAAGTTTAGTCTATGAATAATTGATAATGCACATTATAATTAGTCAGTAAGAGTAAACAAACTGGTAATTTGTCTTAGAACAACTCTTTAATCAAATAATTAAGTTGCCAAGCGGTTCATTGCGCATCCGCCATCTTGTCTACTTATGGAACTAATAACTCCATATAATATTATATATATATATATATATATATATATATATATATAAAATATAGAAAAATATATATATATTTATATTGAATAATATAAATATATATATCTATATTATTCAATTATTGATATTTATTGTTATATAATATTGAATATATATTTAAAGTAAAATATATATTCAATATATATATATATATATATAGACCATCAATTCAAGACTTTATTTATTATTGTATTTTTCTGTACTGTAAATAGTCTTTCAATCGGATTAGCTTCTATTGAGACGAGGATCCACCAATTTTGAGACGTTCATGCATTAATTTTAGATGGATAAATGTATTCACTGGCATAAAAACTTTGAACATCCTCAAAGTTCTCGTCACATGCGACGCCGAGACTGAAATGGTAAACGTCGACGTCATATGCCGCGACAAAATCCGTACTCAACGTAAAATGGTGCACCCGTCACACACTTCTCCCGACTTCGAACGAAAAATAAAAGAGAAACAAAGGTTCCGTCTCTCTCTCTCTCCTATACTTATGCCCCCAGTAGTAGGTAAGGTAGTCTGGCGTGAGGAAAACGATTTCCCTTCACCAGATATCCACCAAAACCTAGCGCGGGAGATTTTTGTCGTCGGCAGCGGGCTTAAAGGGTTAAAGGACAGCCCCCGCCCCCAAATGTCACAACTGCTTCCACCGACAGGCGGCGCTTGGTATCCTCACACAAAAATCTTCGCCCAGTTGGCGCCCAAGGGTTTGGGGAGAGAGAGAGAGGGGGGAGAAAGATGAATATTCGCAAGAAGAGGAGAGAGAATAGGATGTAAAAAAACGCGTGAACGTCATGGCGCCAAATAACGGCACCTCTCTCTGGGAGAAGGGTCGAGAAGGGGCGGGACGTGGGTGGAAATGGGAGACGAGAGAATGAATAAAAGGGTCTGGGGAAAGTAAAACACGAAAAAAAGAACCTCGAGGGACCTTGGGAGCGAGACAAAGAGGAAGGAGGACGACGGAGGAAATGAGTTAGGAAGCTAGAAAGTTTGCACTCTGGGTGGTGGGGTCGAGAGAGATGATGGAAGGGTAAAGGCGGAGAAGGGGAAAATGAAGGAGAGAAAGAGGGAGAGAGAGAGAGAGAGAGAGTTAAAAGGAACAAGAAATGAGGCGAAGGGAGAGAAGGAAATGGGAGGTAAGAAAGGAGAAGGACGTAGGAGATTGAAAGAGGTTTAAATTAGGAAGCTCAATGAGGTGGAGAGAAAAAGCTGGTTGGTTTCGCAGTACAGCCAATCCGAGTAAACGAGGAATGTAGAACAAAAGAAAAAACATCATTTTACATAATAAAATCACTGAGATCTGGCTTAATGAATTTTTTTAAAGTATTCTACCGGTAAAGATAGGTTTTGAAGAAGGTCAGAGAACCTCCATCTGGATTTCTTCACTTTCAGGGGCCTATCTATCTTTAATATTTCCTTTCCTTCCTCTGCATATGATATTTCCTTCTTCATCCTGTCAATAGAACCTATTCTCTATCTTCCTCTTCCTTGCTTGACCATCGTCCTTCCCTCTATCACATCATCCTTAAACAAGTTCCCCGTCACCAGGTCCCTTTTATTGCTAAACACCTCCTTAGCTAACGCTATTCTCCTCCTTATGTCTTTGCTACTATAACCATTTTCTTCAAGCGTACTGCCCAAGTAATTATAATGTTCCACTTGCTCGAGCTTGTCACCTCCAACTTTAATGACCAACCTCGCTTTCTTCGCCCAAGAGAACCTCACCACTTTCGTCTTCTTATGATTTATTTTTAGTTTAATGATAGTTAGCAAATTAAGCCCTCATTACATCATCATCATGAAGTATTTTTACCAGCTGATTGGTAGGTTTATGGACAGTAATCCTAATCCGTTTTCACATCAACGGCGACCAACACTCCTGAATTCCTCACATCTTCTCCCGCTTTATATTTCGTCCAGAATTCCTATCCTCTTTTTCCCTCCACCGCGCTTCTCCAGTGTTGTCCAATCAATTACTTTCTTCAAGATTCCCTCTCTTTTCAATTCGTTCTCCATCCATCTCTTCTGCCTCCTCCGAAACTCCACCACTAGCCTCCTCTCCTCTCCAGATATACATCCTATACCTCCTCGTTCGTCCTTCTAACCACCCAGCTAACCTTCTCCAGCCGTTTCCACACCCATATCTAAAACGCCTTAAGTCTACGTACATCCTCCCTTCATAAGAACCAAGTCTCCGACAAACACAGCGCCACGCTCCAATTTAAGAGTTTTCACCAGCCTCTTCTTTACGTCTGTACTCAGACTCCCCTCATCAATTCCCTTTTCTTTAAAAAAAATGCTTCCCAAGCCACGATGGCAATTTTACATCTAACGCCCTTTACTACTAAACCCATTCTCTTCCAGAATACTACCCAGATATATAAACCGCTGGACTTGCTCCATTATGTGCCCTCCCACCCTGATATTAAGCCCCACCGTCTTGCTTTTAGAGAATCAAATTACTTTTGTCTTGTTACAGTTAATCTCCATCCCATACCTTTCGCAAGGTACTTCTAATGCATTCATCATTGACTATAAACTTTTGGCTGGTTGACACATCAATGCTTGAACACCTGCAAATCTCACTGACTTTATTAGATCCACCCCAACCTATACTCCCCTCTCCCCATCTCTCCCCAACCCTCCATCTCTTCCCATGCCTCCTACACCATTTCCTCAGAATATACGCTTAAAAGTAACGGCGATAGTGGGCACCCCTGTTACACTCCTCCTCTTGGAGGGGGACATTTCAAAAATATACCAATTTGAGCAGAAAGTACCTGCATTTGGTAGAATTCACTTTGATAAACGTCAACATGATAAAACACAAAATTATCTCAAGGAAAGGGAGCACATCAGGCATTGAAAACAGCAATATTATAAAACTATAACAGACGTTGCAGTTGGTGACACAATATTTACTTCACTAGAGGTAATACCTCAATATATTGCTTTTTAAGTTTATTTACATTTTCAGATTTTTTTACGTAATCCATAAAGTGATTCCATATCTCACAGGAGGTGTAATGAAAAGACCTAGCGTAATCAGGGGTTCTATAAGGTAGCTCATGGATTCCTTCCACGTGGCGAGTGGGACATCTGTTCGCTTTAGCATCGCACTGTACATTTCGGTGTAAATATAATGGAATTTCACATGTTATTGCGGAGAAGGGTGGAAAGACTGAGCTTGGTGGCGTGAATGACGAACGAGGAGGTACTGCATATGGTTGGAGAGGAGAGGAAGCCAGTGGCGGAGGTTTAGAGGAGACGGAAGAGATGGATGGAGGACGCACTGAAAGGGGAGGGCATCCTGAAGAGGGTAACATAGAGTGGAGAGCAAGCGTGGTAGAAGAGGGAAGAGGATCGGAATTCTGGACGAAATAAGAAAAGGAAGACGATATGAGAAAATTAGGGGCAATCCGAGCGGTACGCAACTTCAAAAACAAGTGTACACCACATTTCCATTTCAGCCATTTCCGTCTATTTCTAACCATTTACATCCATTTCTGTCCATTTCCGTCTATTTCTAAACATTTATATCCATTTCTATCCATTTCTGTCCATTTCTGTCCATTTCTGTCCATTTCTATCCAAATCTGTCGAGTTCTGTCCATTTCTAACCATTTTTGTCCATTTCTAACCATTTCTATCCATTGCTGACCATTTATGTCCATTTCTAACCATTTCTGTCCAGTTCTGTCCAGTTCTGTCCATTTCTATCCAAATCTGTCGAGTTCTGTCCATTTCTAACCATTTCTATCCATTGCTGACCATTTATGTCCATTTCTAACCATTTCTGTCCAGTTCTGTCCAGTTCTGTCCATTTCTATCCAAATCTGTCGAGTTCTGTCCATTTCTAACCATTTCTATCCATTTCTGACCATTTATGTCCATTTCTAACCATTTCTGTCCAGTTCTGTCCATTTCTATCCAAATCTGTTGAGTTCTGTCCATTTCTATCCAAATCTGTCGAGTTCTGTCAATTTCTAACCATTTTTGTCCATTTATGTCCATTTCTATCCATTTCTGTCCATTTCTGTCCAAATCTGTCGATTTCTGTCCATTTCTAACCATTTTTGTCCATTTCTAACCATTTCTATCCATTTCTGACCATTTATGTCCATTTCTAACCATTTCTGTCCAGTTCTGTCCATTTCTGTCCATTTCTATCCAAATCTGTCGAGTTCTGTCCATTTCTGTCCATTTCTATCCATTTCTGTCCATTTATGTCCATTTCACGACAATTTCTCAACAAGCGTACACCATTTCTCAGAGTTGCACACCCCTCGGGGCAATCTAATGGAGGATAATGTATAGGAGGGAATGCAGAACTATATGCCAAGAATTAGGATTTTAGAAATAAGTACTGTGCATGAGCCTACCAAGCAGCTGGTAGAGTACTGAAATGAAAAATGAATGAATTACCCAGTGTATAAATGTTGCCTCATGAAGTATACGCCTATTTAGAGAGTGAGGGAGAGGAAGAGGGAGGGAGAGGGCGGGAGATGAGAAATGGCGAAGAAGGGTAAATTAGGAAGCTGGAAGAGGAGATGAGCGAAATCTGAATGGGGTGCGGAGATGAGATGAGAAATCCCCCCCCAAGGCACAGTAAGAGAGAGACTCATACACACACACCCATTACGCCGAGCCATGCATATTAATTGGGAATTGAGGCAACAATACCCGGCCGCTCAAAACATTGTTGACGAATGAACAATCCCCGCAACAATTAACCCAAAAATGGAACCGCAATTTCTAGTAGGCTTCAACCGCGTCTTGAGAAATGACAGCGGCGCCATTTGCTCACAAGAGAGTGTCTCCGTCTCCGTTCTTAATACTCCCCCCCGGCATTATCATCCCCCGTTAAAGCCTTGCGACACTTCCCACAATTCCCACCGATTCTATTCCCTCCCCCCAAAACTTTCAAAGAGTGGGCGTGGTGGCGGGAGCGTACCGAGGGAAACGGAAACCAAAAACTCAGTCATTACTCTCAATCCGCGACGTCGAGCTTAACTTGGTGACGTTGACGCTTTCCATTAAAAGCGGGCTCACTCCGGCGCAACATGGACCCGCGACTTAACGGCGACTTAACGGCGACTTAACCGAGTCTTAACAGTGAAGAGAGGATGACTGACTAAGATGGAGGAGATAAAGTCCGAGGCATTAGGAAGAGAAACCGCTCATTGATAAGGGGATCAGATATTCGGTAGAAACACTCCACACTTTGCGAAAAGCCATCTCGCAAGATTAAAGTAGTTTTTTCTGAGCAGTAAAAGTAAGATGGAGAGTCCTATACCCATCCTTGACCTAAATAAATCCTCTCTCTATGATCAAGCACGGCTACTCGCAGTTCCGAAGCAACTACTCCTTCGATAAAATTAACAAGAAAACGCCGTAACATGATTGAAAGGCTTTTCCTATTCGTATTCTGGTAATAAATAGAAGATTAATTCTAAAAACATTGTAAGCAGCTTATTTTTTATCCTTGTGTGCTCTGGTTTATTGGTTTATTCTTCATTTTTTGCTCATGTCATGTCAAAAAAGCTATTGCTATATTTTTCAATGATATATTTTGAACGCAAAAATAAGAGCTGGTAGGTTCTAAACTGGTGTAAACCATTAAATCTACCTAACGCCCCACAGTTGTATTAAACTTTTTTCTGTAATGTTTTTTAAGTGGAGTAATAAATTTATCTATCTATCTATCTATAATTAGAAAAACATGTTCTCCCCCTAAAATGAACAACAAAATACTACATTCTCGCGCCATTTTTCTCGCAAATGAAACTTAAAATTTCATCGTAACATGGGAGAAGCGTAGAAACACGGTGAATAATGGCATTTTCTATGCAATATAACTGCCATTTTGGCAGAGAACTAATAACAAGAAAGGAAAAACTTCTGAAAATTTTGATAAAAGTAAAACATAGGTATGCCCCCGCCGCCATATTTATGCATTATTTTCCAGTTACCTGAAATGCTTGAAGTTAAAGTGTCGTAACTCCAGAGAAGAGGCGCTGAAGTTAGCTTTGAATGCTGGGAACAAGTGCTCATTAAAAATATGCTCGCGGAGTAATCTCCATATTTTGTATCTTAACTTTGGTCTCATTAGGTAACGCATATATTCACTGAAAGCTGAGTTTTTGAAACAAACAAACAGAAGGGTGTAATTTAATGTTTGTTCTCACTCACGATTCTCACAAATTCGTCTCACTCCTTCACCCCTAATTCTTCTCTCGCCCATCGTTCTTCGTCTGTTTAGGTTATCGTATTTTGTTCAGTTTTAATGCCTTCATTGTTATTCATTGTTCATTTGTTTATTGTTGTTATTTTTCTGAGATAATAGCCTCCGTTTTGACAAATTTATTCATCGTAAATAAAATTTAGAAACACCAAGTGCATTTCACGAAGAGTATTATTTTATTTGTTATCAGCATTAATTGTATTTATTATTTTATACAGTGACTTGAAATTTCAAAGTTCACCATCGCCGGAGAGGAAATACTTAGCTTGTGGTTGAAATGCCTACCTCATCACCGTGACAACCAGGAATGATAATGTCCATACACTAATTATCGTTAAATTACCTCATAATACCTCACAAAGCAAAAGATCCTTGTTGAACTGCGAAGGATGTGGCGGCGCAGCAATTGAAAATGAATTCTGGCTAATAGAGTACCTTAAGGAAAAAATTCTTCAGGTTTTCAGAGGCAATGAATGAAGACTTGTCTTAAATAAATTTATCATTTAAACACCAGGGTTGAAATTCGCTATGAAAAAATCATTTGACTTGACCGGGATACGAACCCGGATCTCCCAATTTCCGGTCAGGTGTGTTAGCCAGTTACACCACCAAGCCATCTTCCTTCAAGGCGAATTTCGAGGGGGGTGTATGCGAACTAGATGCTCATACTAGATGTTTTCATAGCGAATAGAATAGTTTCACAGCAAATTTCAACGCTGGTGCACATGCACCCGTGCGAGTGACTTCGTACCACATCATTTGTTAAATGCAATGTTTGGAAATTTGTCAATTTCGTCGTTTTAACAACAATGTTGGGTTTATCCACCGCGACAGTGGCTTTGTAAGCACGACTTCGTCTCATGTGCTACAATGTAGACTTGAGGCCTGAACATCTAGCTCGCATAAACCCCCCTCGAAATTCGCCATGAAGGAAGATGTAACTGGGTGGTGTAACTGGCTAATTGACTGACCGGCAATTGGGAGATCCGGGTTCGTATCACGGTCAAGTCAAATGATTTTTTCATAGCGAATTTCAACCCTGGTGTATATGCACCCGTGCGAGTGACTTCGTACCACATCATTTGTTACATGCAATGTTTGGAAATTTATCATTTAAAATTGTTTTACGGTTATTTCTGTTCCAGATATGTCATGATCTTGAGCACGCCATTATCTACTTGAAACTACACGAGCTGAATAACATCATCCCTTATACAAGTCTCCAAAAAATAAAGAAAACATTTTCACGCCAGTTTTCCCTTGTATCCAATTACAGCCCGGGACAACGATACTCGCGCGAGATGGCCCTGAATAAGGAGAGCACACTCAGGCCGCGCAAGATTCCTGGAAGACTTCCTAAACCCAAACATGCAACGGTTGCATTTCATTCTATTTAAGTGGATGGAAATTCGACCTGCCGTCGGTTTCACTACATTATCGTCGTTCGCCTGTTTACGTGCTTCAGGTAATAAAAAACGACCGCCCACAAAAAAAACAAATACTAAGGTAGCTTGAGTAAAAAAAAGGAATACGCTAAACAAAACACTGCCATGGAAAGAGTGTTGAAAAGTTAACGAAATAATACCGCCAAGAATTCAGGAGACAATAAATAATGGTGGCGCGGTTGTCAGGGAAAACTGGTAATAAAAAACTATTGAGTCGGTATTCAAATTTCCATTTCTATTCCAGAGTGACCGTAAAATAATCAACTTCAAAAAATGGAAAACAAACCAGAGAATACTTAAAAAGTAGATCACATACGACAGTGCAAATTAATACTTATCATGTATGATTTAACACTTTCCCGGCGAATAACATTAGTGTACATATCTCGGGCTCGCCACCGGGTAAGATAGTCATAGGCAGCCGACGCTTCGGGTTCCGACTTGTTACCCATTCTCAAGGCTACTCGCAAGATTAAAGTAGTTTTTTCTGAGCAGTAAAAGTAAGATGGAGAGTCCTATACCCATCCTTGACCTAAAGAAATCCTCTCTCTATGATCAAGCACGGATACTCACAGTTTCGAAGCAACTACTCCTTCGATAAAATTAACAAGAAAACGCCGTAACATGATTGAAAGGCTTTTCCTATTCGTATTCTGGTAATAATTAGAAAAGTAATTCTTAAAACATTGTAAGAAGCTATTTTTTTTTTCCTTGTGTGCTCTCGTTTATTGGATCATTCTTCAGTGTTTGCTCATGTCATGTCCAAAAAGCTATTGCTATATTTTTCAATGATATATTTTGAGCGCAGAGCCTTGACAATGGGTAACGAGTCGGAACCCGAAACGTCGGCTGCCTATGACTATCTTACCCGGTGGCGAGCCCGAGAAATGTACTCTAATACTTATCATGTCTGCTAGTAATACTTTCATAAAAATAGAGTGTCAAATTGTTAAAAATACGAGCGCCAAATCTTCGCAACCTACCCTCTGATGCTGTCCTCACTCTCCGTTAATAAGCTTGTACATATCTCCCTTAAAACTGATCTTAAACTTATCCATAGCACACTGAACTCAACCATTGACTGCCCCGACCTTGTTTCCTTGATAAATTTTTAGAATATCCTCCCGACACACCAGGACTCACTCACTGCTCCATATCCCTTCTACCAGATTATCACTTACCAAGTGCTCCCTTATTTTCCGCCTATCTTTTCTTTTAAATTCCCTTCCTGAGATCTCATCGACCCTTTCATCTTCCAGCGTCTTTGCTAACCTAGCCATGTGCCATTCCCATAAAAAAGGATTTTTTACCATCTCTCCATGTTGGATTATTGTTTGTTACCTCATTCTCGTTATGTTTTTACGTTTGTGTACATTCTTGCTTTTTATACGTTCAATATAAAATTGCTTCATGTTGTATGTGATATTTTTCTCAAATAAATAAAATACATAAGTACTTAGCGGTAGATCAATTGGCTATATTCATTGGAGTTTCTCGCTTTGGAGTTGCTGGGACTCGAACCTCGCGTAGAGTATAATTTTGGACGCAAACTAAACAGTTTAATGTAACGTGAAATAATAAGGAGGAACTATCGAGCTACAGGAATTATTTGTCAATAAGTATAGAAGGTAGTTTCATATTTCCCGAAAGAATAAATACAAAATATCTTCGTAAACATTCCTCGTAGGGATAACCGTAGTACATTATCTACTGAAATTCAGATGTACCGGCAACTTTACAATTTGCGGACTACAGCATAATTTTTTCCAAAAAAAATATTGTCCGAAAATTTCTGCCGTTAGCCTCCTGAAATTCCTATGAGCTGCGAAAGGTAAACAAAGAGGTCGAATACAGTTTTCCCAGGCTCGAGAGCATCCGGGCTGTTTTTCACTCGGAAAGGGGTAGTACCTTCGCAGGATTAATGGTCAGTTGCTGGAACGACACATGTATTCCATACAGTTATCGCACCTAACGAGGAAGTGCTTGCGATGATGGGCGGGGAAAGGAAACTTTTTAATAAAATCCGGGATAGGCAGGGTAGATGGGTGAAGGATTTAATAAAGGGTGATGGTTTGCTGAAGAGTGTGATAGAGGGAAGGATGTTGGGCAAGCGGGGAAGGGGAAGAAAGAGAATAGATTTCATGGACAGAATGAAGAAGAGTGGACCTTATGCAGGGGCGAAAAGGGATATTCCTACTAGAGAGAGATAGGCCCCTGAAAGTGTGGAAAACTGGGAGGAGATTCTCTGACATTCAACAAAACCTATCTTTACCGGTAGAATACGCTAAGAAAAAGCGTTGGCAATAAGTGATACATTAACATTCGATAAATTTATTGGTTTCATAACTTCTGGCATGGAGTTATGAGTTCTATAAGTAGCCAAGATGGCGGATGCGCAATAAACCGCTCGGAGACTTAATTACCACATAATAGAGTTGTTTTGAGACAAATGACCAGTTAATTTACTCTTGCTGATTAATTATCATGAGCATCATCAATTTTTTATAGGCTATACTTTCATAAATTTTATCCGGCGGTGGAAGATTAAATTGAATATTCGAAGCTATTGACAATTGGTTAATAAGTTATGTAACTTGTAGATTTGTTCCTGTAACCCGAATATTTTTCTGAGATCTATAACTTTCTGGATCTCATATCTATTGATTATATAACCAAATTTTCTTGCAACCGGCCATAAGATGGGTAAAGTTATAAATTTCAGTACAAAGAATAACACGTTCAACACCGGAATCAGGAAAACTCAAGCAGCGTGATTTTTCCGAACTGGACGTCATGGGAAACTGCTCTCAGCACAAGCAAGAATCCGGAAGTGCCACCCTGAATGAATAAATTTCACGCGTTTGCTGGCAAGGTGACATGCGAGCTCTACTCTCGCGTATCAACGCGACGTCACGGCTGTCGACTCCGGTAGTAAAGCATTTAATTTATTCCTCTCTCAAAATAGGCGTGGACGAAAGCAACTAGTCCAGTGCAGTGACCGATCTGGATTTTTTTTATTTTGAAGATCGGAATGGCTTAATTCTTTCACCTAACCTCCTAAGTCGAAAATCCTGATTGATCTATCCTGATGCCTCCAAACGTCGTTGTTCTTTGGCGTCAACTGACCAGCACGGACGACATTTGGAAAGAGAAATGTTGGTGCAGCTGGCCCATCACAGAAATAACTACCCCACAGATGATAAACGCCATGAAAACTACGCAGCCAACTTTTATACCGGAGCCTTAATCCCCTTTTATTTCTGAACTTTCCGAGGAGCGGTTTTTATTGACTGCTATAGACCTCTTACGGATGAACCTGATTTAATAACCCGTCGCACATTTTTCTCAACAAAGCTACCCGGCAGCGTCACTAGGCAGCCCGGGGCTCCAGTTCAAGACGAAGGCTGGAGACCCCGCCAGAGGAAAGTAAATGGTATTATAAAACTCGACCCTTCATATAAATCAAATGTTGAGTACTGCCAATTTTTAGCCAGATAAAAAAAGAACTCAACATTCAGAAATAAAAGCGTAAAGTAAACTAAAAACTATATTTTTTTAAAGTCAATATTGCAGAAATATTTAATAATGATTTGCATACGTAGTGCGGCATATGCATGGATGCAACAGGCTTTACAGAAAAACATTTTGCTTCACAATTCTTTTAATAACCTTTCCAATCGCTAATTTGTTTATTACACAGGTCAAATCCTTTTCAGAAGCTGTACCGTAGTAACTCTTCCAGAGACTTTGGTTCACAGGAACTCATTAGTCAACGCTTGAATTACCGCAGTTCATCTACATCTACATCTACGTGATACCCTGCGAGCCACCACGAGGGTGTGTGGCAGGGGGTGAAGATCACCAAACATGCACTATTGACATGCAACTAGGATATTTAATGAACACATGATAGATAATAGGGTCACATGGTTAGTATCTACATAATAAGAAAGGGATTAATGGTTGTTATTACTGCATCATACACTACAGACTACTCCAACTATATTTCACCTACCTATCCCTTTGCTACGCTGCCTATTGTTCTCTCTTATAGTACGAGGGAAAAATGACATTTTAAATCTATCGGTACGACAATCTATCTCTCTAATTTTGTTAATATGGTCAAACCTAGCATAATACGCAGGGGTTCTCAATACATATCTAAAGTCATCTGTGAACAACTCTGTTCCGAATTTACTTAAAAGGTTTAACTTAATTTTAACCTGCGTTCTAATAGTAATTCCCATCCTAGTTCTTCTATCGTTCGCGGCATACGTATTAGTACCCAAAATTTTCTGAAGGAAATTCGACGTTTTTCATTTAAACAATATGCGTATTGTTTCTAAAATATATTTTACGAATTATCGTAATAATTTCACAACAATAAAGGTTTATATCAACGCACTATAATTTCAATAGTGTCAGGCGAAACATGATGGAACTCCTTCATGATGATCAGAAAGGAAAAAGCAATGGCAGTTTCCACAATTATGTAATCAGGCGACCGGTTTCGATACAAGGTATCATCATCAGGCACAGACTCATTTTCAACTTTGAAAATGATTCTGTACTTTTTTATTAAATTGGATTAAAATTTGAAATAAGATTTTAAAATGATTCGGTACTAAGTGCCTGATGACGATACCATGTATCGAAACCGGTCGCCTGATTAAATAATAGTGGAACCTGCCATTGCTCTTTCCTTTATGATCATCACTATAATTTGCTATTAGAAACATAATGGATTATTATAGCGCTCTTGGACTTGGACTAGGGATAATTGTCTCTGGGCCAAGTCCGGATGTGAAGTATGGGTCCGTCGGCTCTTCAAATGGCGATTTACTCTCGGATGTTAGCGTTCTGCTGCCAATCTTATCTACAATATTTCAACTAAATGCTGTAAAACGCTATTCCATAATGACAGAACTCGAAGAAAACAGGGGAGAGATAGCCATGGGTCAAAATGACCTCTCTGGAACTAATAAGTAGAAGGTCATGAACATTAAAAACTATTGTTACTAAAAAGTTCTTACTTCCACATCATATTTTACGGTTAAAAATAAAAATTCAAGAAATATCCAAGAGCTGGGACGATTCAATCAGAGGTAGTGGACTGTAAAAAATGAAAAGGGGTCAAACTGACCCCTGTGGTACACCTAGTTTTTAAGTGAGTGAAAGAATGATTTCTTTATTTATTGTTTACGAATTTGATTGAATGGCTTGGTAGTTAAAACTAAAAACGAAGAGGTCACAGTGCAGCCCCTAGAAGATCTCGGGGCCTCCGTACTAGCTGCACGTTGATAGTTCCTGCCAGTGAGACAGCCCCTTTCATGTCCCACACGTACTCTCTCTTAACCTCTAAAGCTCAAATAACCACAGCTGTCGAGCACCTTCCAACAATACCCCCAGACGCGTCCGAAACCGTCGGAAGGGGACCATTAACGGTGGCGGGCAGCGCAGACTGTTTCTTTATTTTTTTCACGGAAAAAAAAACTAAAAAATTTCAACCCTTCGCGAAGGAGAGAAGTGCGCGCAACTGGCGCTGCGAAGTTGTGAGGTCGACGGGTTCTGACACGCGAGAAACAAGAGGAGAAAGACGGTTTGTATGGGGTGAGGGAGAGGGGAAAAGTAGCTCCGAAACCCTTTCTTAAGGGGGGGAAAACCCCAAGTGGCTTCTTTTCCACCTCTCCTTGATCAAAACAGTCCATATTGTTGAGAGACCCTGACGAGAGCGAGACGCTTTAGGTGTATGGGAGCGTCTCAACGGGAAGTTTATTTCCGCCTCGTGTCTATGAATAGGCGAAGAGTGAGAAGTGTATCGTTATAAGTAATTTTAAAACCGATAACTTGTGGCATAAACACCACTGAGGATAGGACTCATTCCGGAGACGAAAAGTTGCCACGGAAACTATACGAAATATAAAAAGAGAACTCGCTTTGTACTTTCCACACTGTTTTACTGTTTCACTTGTCACTTTCCACACTGTTTTACTGTTTTTTTACACTTTCTACACTTTTTCCACACTGTCACTTTCCACACTGTTTTTCCACACTCACCTTTGTCACTTTCCACAGTTTTATTCTCTCCAACCATGGTTTCGACAAAGTTCTGTCACTATCAAGGTAACGAAAAATTTGATTATGACAGAACTTTGCCGAAACCAAGGTCGGAGAGAATAAAACAGTGAGGAAAGTACAAAGCAAGTTCTCTTTCCATGTGTCACGTTTCCACAAAGTGAAGCCTGAAACTTTAACTTGGAAAACATACACTACGACTTGAATTTTTTTCATACTTCAAAATCAGTCATTGAATACCATTTCATCGATTGTATGCCACCAAATAAATGGTGGGTCTCAGGAGATTCCGACAACAATTTTCCCGAAAGTAGCAAGTTTTCTCTAACGTTTCCTACCTTAAACTATTCCATCGCCAACATCAAATCCCACTTTTAACTACTCATTACATCACATACACTCTGGATAACATTTAAATGATCTCGATTGGAATCTTTAACTATACCTTTGTCACTTCCTGGAATATTACGATGAAGAATTGTTGTAAAGATAACTCTCGTTTAACTTTGAACATACTGAATTTTTCCTGGTATGCGGATGATTTTCTATCTAATGAACTTCACAATATACATCATTTATGCTGATAAATATAATCATTTTTGTACGAGTATTTTTCTTCTTCTCCAGATATTCTCAATTTTCACCCGACAGATATATATTCCACGCCGTTAATTTTACAATTCCGTCTATCTGGATTGTTGATAACTGTCACAATCTGGTTCGCTCACGTCATTTGCACAATTTTTGTTTGTTTTGTACCTCCGATAAAATATTTCCATTATTGTATTTTACGGAAGTGCTTTACTCACCGCACCAAAGGAGAGATTGTAATTCACCTGTATATCATTCACCACGGTCGGTGTTCGAACCCTTTTGGGGAGGAAAGCCAGTAGAACTCAGCCCAACCTACCAATCCCGTAATCCCTCAAAGTCAAAGAGAGATCCTATTAAGTCAAAGGGAGATGCTACTTCTCCCTGGTTAGGCCACTCCTCGAATACAGCGAGAGCATTTGGGACCCTGGTCATAAAGATTTAACCAAAAATATCAATGAAACACGAAGGAAAGCAGCGCGATTCGTTAAAAACTGCTACGAGCGTACATATAGTGTCTCACAACTTTTACAGGGATTAAGGTGGAAGCCCCTAGCGACTCGTTAGGCTTAGGTTGCTTGAGAAATTTAGAACTGGTGTGTTTCAGAGCGGCATAGAGAATATTATCATGACTCCTCACTGCATCTCTAGATCTGACAGATGCGATAAAATAAGAAAGATACACTGCCGAACAGATAGGTAGAAATACTCGTTATTTCCGCGAATAATAAGCAACCACAATAAAAACTGAGCTCCACAAAAATACACTCCCATAATATATGTCATCCTTTCATCTCCCGAGAACTTACATCTTTACACGGCTGGTGATCTAACATTCCCGGCCACACGCCCATGAGCCGGCTCGCTGGGTATTATGCAGATGTAGATTCCTCCCGTTTAAGTAGTCGACATGAGGAGAACCGAATGGAAATTCGACGGGAGGGGAGGTTCCAAAGGGGATAAGGGAGAGAGATGAGAGAGACAGAAGGGGTCCAGGACTCACCACTCCGCCACATCGAATAAACCGAAACGAGATATAGATGCAGGGAAGATTGGGGTGGTGGGAATACGGGGAGGGGGGGAACCGTGCAGCCTCCTCCAATTCCACCTCGAGGAAACGAGATTACTACCACATATTAGGTTGAGCGGGACGCTCTCATTCACACACACCAACAGACGTAAGGGGTCGAGAGGTATGGGTTTGGAGTGGAACCGCAGGGGGTCGCGCTTCGAGGAGGGAGGGGAGTAGGATGGGTTCACACCGTGGTCCGTACCACGGGGGGTGCAGGGTTGAGGGATAGGAGGAGAAACGTAATGGGAGGCGACGGAGCGAAGGGAGGGGGGGGGCGTTGTCCCCCCCACCCTCCCTTGAAAAGTAGACAGGGGAAGCCACGGATGAAGGTGTGCCGGGAGGGAGCTGGGGTAACACACACAGGGGGGACTACTGGGGGACCCTGGGCGCGTGGGCTAGGGTCTCTTTCCCCGCGCACATAACACGGGTGGAATGAGGAATACGGTATGAGTGCGTGGCATGGGGCGGGATCAAAGGGCGCCGAAAAACAGCGCACATCGCGGTGATGAAGGGGAGAGGACGTGGAGCTCATCCCATTACGGAAGTGGAATTATGGGAACTGGATAGGGCGGTGGGGTAACGAGGCGGGGAGTGGGGTGGGGGAGTTAACGGGGGTAACTAACTAACAGGGTGGGTGGGAGAGTGGGGTGGGGGGGATGGAGGAGGGGGATTCGAGCGCGTGCGTAGGGTTGAAGGGTGGACGGAGGAGGACGAAAATAGGGGATGAGAAGACGAGGATAGGTGGGGATGCGGAAGGCGATACGGGTCCCCCCCCCTCAGGGCGCCACAGCATCCAACTTCCGTCCGAAAGAGAGAAACAGAGGCATCGATATGATATCCACATGACGGGAGCGTGCAGAATAACCACCGCCGCACTTTGGGACCCTGGTCAAATATATTTCACCAAAAAAATATAAATAAAATACAAAGGAAAGCAGCACCCTTTGTTAAAAACTGCTACGAGCGTTAGTATAGTGTCTCACAACTTTTAGAGGGAATAAGGTGGGATCCCCTAGAGACTCGGAGGCTCCACGCTAGGCTTAGGTTGCTTGATAAATTCAGAACTGATATTTTTCAGAGCGACATAGAGAATATTATCATGACTCCTCACTACATCTCTAGGACCGACAGATGCGATAAAATTAGAGAGATACACTGCCGAAAAGATAGGTGCAAATACTCGTTCTTTCCGCGAACAATAAGCGACCACAATAAAAATTGAGTTTCACTGAACACACTTCTATAATACGTGTCAACATTTCATATCCAAAAAACTTACACCTTTACACGGCTGGTGACCTAACACCTCCTGCCTCACGCCCATGCGGCGGCTCGCGGGGTATTAAGTAGATGTAGATATAGACTTATTCCTTCGACTGTTTGCACGCTTGTGCGACCGACCCCTATACGTCCTATGCTTTTCTAGCATTACTCACACTTCACAGGTAAAAATTTCGTGGCGGGCGAAAAAGGATTGGAATAAAATCATATAGGTCCGGTGCAGGATTTCTTCACGGGTGCTCCATGCTGACAGACGTTCCCGACGCCCGATTCATACACCGTCATCCAGGCTGTTAACGATCGGAACGTCAGTCATGTATCATCATCAGGGCTTTTGTGTGACACCGTCAACAGCCAAGATGATAGTCCACCAGTCGGGCATCGAAACGTCGTGTGGCCAGTGTGGAGAGTCTGACCCGGTGGAGAAACCGAAGAAGAATTCCTCCATCAAATACGCATGAAAAGTGCCAGATCTTAGACTTATGTTCGGTTTCATGTCCGGTTATCGTTAACCAGAGTATCATGAAGCGTTTTCGTTAATCAGATGTTAGTTGAGACTGCGGTTTAAGTATATATAACATCAGACAGTTGATTTAAAATTGGCTGGCCTCGTAGGCAGCGGGGTTATATGTGCTTGTCGAACCAGAATTGGATTTGATATTTGGGGAGGCGACCGACAGCTAAGGTCATTTGCGTCATAGGGGATAGGTAAGGGAAGAAGGGTGGATAGAAACCCGGCGTCGGTATTAACCTGCTCTTAACAAAAGGCGCCAAGGGGACCACGGTTTAACGTCTCATCCGACAGACGGAGTACTGCACTTGCAGTGTTCTGCACAAGACATTCAAGTAGGGATCAGGTTTCCTCTGAAAAATATCCTCCTCTGAAGGGATTCATACCCTGACCGCCCGTATTGGTAGCCAGTACTCTAGCTATCACACCAACCCGATCCTCCTGTCGAAACAGTAACGTGTAGGAATCCCCAGTATATGGTTATGTGGGTTCGATTGTTTTTACTGGTTGAAATGCCAGAAGTTTAAGGTCTTTCAGGTTGTTTTCCGAATAATTTGAAATAAATAAATAATTTAATTGAGCGTTATTGGTGGTAAAAGATATTTACTTTATGTGTTCATCCCAAGAAAATATTTAACCAAGGAATATAAAATACGGACATTAAAGTGCTGTAAATTAAGTGATTCGTATTTAGTTATTTTGTAAAGGTCTTTGGACAGTTTCGATTTTCTGTTCCACCGTTTCCTATCGGTCAAGGGCGTTCGTCAAAATACCCGTGATGCACGAATAGAGGAACTGAGTCAAACCGCTGAAGGAATCATTAGTACCTACGGTAATTAATCTGCAGCGACAGACCGGCATGTTTTCCTGCAGTTTCTACTCCACATCCCCATTTACAATCTTCTGACTACCATTATTCCATATACTTTTCCAAATTCTCTTTTGTGTAGTCGTCTGCAACATGCTGTTATCTCCAAAAAAAAGTTTTTTTAAATAGCCTCCGAAACATGCTTCCATTATATTCCTTCTCTGTCTTCAGATTTGAAGGTTCATGCACAGAATCGACATTAACACCCCCGGTTAGAGGTAATATATGTAGTGATTTATGCACAACCTATTATTTGCTTGACTATAGGTCTCTCATTTGCTTTTTATACCTTCATCCTCCCCTTATGTCGTACGATATTCTCATTATCTTCCTTTATTTTAGTCAATTCTCACGACTAAAAATTTTTAATTTCATCGTCCCCAGCTAATCCACCAATAACCTCCCCACAGTCAAGAGCGAAAAGAGTGGAAATTGGTACTCATTTGATATTCCAACACTGGATGGTAACCTTTCATTTTTAATAGCTACCTCTCAAGGTCTTCGTTTAGGGATCAAAGTCGTCCTACATGCGTGATAGCTATTTATTTACCCATCATTAAGTCTCTCATTAGGTTTTCTTACCTTCTGCCTTTCTTGATGGCTTTCAAAATTCCTCTTCCCTTTCCCAGCCTTTCTAGCGTTTGCGTAGCTATCTATTTCCCCGTCAATTAGTCTCTCTTAAGCTATTTTACACCTTCTGCCTCCCCATATGTCGTCCTGGAATTCTTCCCCCATTCTCTTCCGAGCCTACCCAGAGATCTTCCCCCCTATTACCCTTTTCAACATTCTGTTCCCTTGAACATGCGCCCCCTTCATACTTTACGGCAGGCTCATTCGAATCTCTAACACCCTCTTTCAGCCAACTACTTCCGAGACTCCCGCTTCTGTCTCCCTTGTCACACAGCACATAATGTACTTCAGTTCACTCCTTCATCTTTACCGCAGAGAGACGTAGGTTTTCTCGCAAGAAATATATTCTAAGAAAATCAAATCAGCTGAATAGAAATTTCAATGAGCAGTAGAAGATTGCACAATACAAGCCAGAATAAGAAACGAACTCATAAGAGAGAATTTGAACATTTTTAATTTGGAAGAAATAAACCACAGAATCCAAGCCAAAAAGATGCAACCACTAAGGGGAATATATAGAAACCATCTCCCCGGATTCGCTTTAAATTAAAAGCATAAAGGTGATCGCAATACTGGTTGACGAAAGCTAAAAACCTCTGTCCTAACACAGATATCTTCATAATAAATTATACACCTACCGATACCACCTTTAGGTGATTCGACGGTCCCAGGACTATAGATAGCGTCAGCGATATATTATTAAGACGAACTGTCCTCATCATAAAGGCAAAGATTACCAATTTCTAACTTTAACAAAATACCAACCGCTAACCATTATTCGGAAGACTAATGAGGAAGTGCTTGAGATAGTAGACGAGTAAAGGAAACTCTTGAATGAAGTCCGAGATGGGCAGGGTATATGGCTGAGGGGTGTTACAAAGGGTGATGGGTTGCTGAAGAGTGTGATAGAGGGAAGGATGTTGGACAAGCGGGGAAGAGGAAGAAAGAGAATAGGTTTTATGGACGGGATGAAGAGGGATAGTACGTATGCAGAGGCGAAAAAGGATATTCTAGAGGGAGATAGGCACCTGAATGTGTAAATGACCGGGAGGAGTTTCTCTGACATTCAAGAAAACCTACCTTTACCGGTAGAATACATTTTCTTTTAAACATGATTCCTATCCTGACATTTGCCAAGAAAGAACTGTCTATTTTCCAATTGAAATGGGATAGGTAATTACATTAGAGAGGTTTTGCAGCCGATTTTAGCGTGTGGTGTGCAAAAAACGAGGGTCAAGTAAAAGACTAAGTATGCATTTTCAGTTAATCACTGAGAATCTCAGTAAAATAAAACAAAGCTTTAGTGCCATAAATGTGGAAATACTTACTTCATCATTCTAACACCACCTTAAAGTTTTAAATAATATTTGACTCCATAATGTCTTGGGGAAAAATCTCGCTCAAAATACAACAAAAAGTTACCTTATGGTGGATAAAGCGAGAAAGGACATTGATGTCATTTTATTCAAATCCTGAATGCTTTTAGACAAACATGTTCTTCTATTAAGGTAGTCCGTGCGAGATTGTTCCCGAGTCATAATAGAGACCATATTCGAATTATACGTTTTAATTTCACCTGCTGTAGGACACATGGATTAAACATTGCATGATTACTAGTGCAATAATACAGTTTAATATGACAGAAATTGTAAGTAATTAAATGAAAATATCTAAATAAGTCTTCAACTTGACTCATTTCTTTCGTATGGTGCGTTTGAAACTCCGTCAAAACGGAAGGTTTTTATGATATCCAAGAACCTATTGCGGTGACGATATGATTAATTTTCAAATATAGTTGATAAAACATACAAACTACACGCTTTTATGCGTGAAATTCTCTCGGGATTCCACATTACCCTGATGACTACATTATCCCGAGAGAATTTGATACATAATATTCGCCGGGAAAGTACAAAATCATTTACACGCTGTTAGTGCTTTACGACATCTAATTGTTATAAATACCTCATTTTGTAATTTATGTCTCTTTGGAGTGCATACACGTACCATTTCCCATGTAAAAGGGCTGGTATTTTTTGGCAAATATCTCCGAAAGTAATGTGGTAATGGGTTGATTTTTTGGTGTCATAAGAAGGGTGAGATATTTTTCTTTAAATTGAGACCAAATTCATTGATTTCTAAGTAAAATGATATTTCGCTCTAACTACCTTACATGCCCTTCCTACATGATGTGCCCCTCCCAATGGTTTACACCCGGATATCCGATTGGGAGTCTATTTAACCTCCGGAATATTTTTTACAAAAAACTAAGGGGTCCACTCGTCTCCCGGGCCAAAGTCACAGACGCCCAGCATGGACTCTCGCAGTGTTTCTCCCGAGTCACGCTTCCGACCGCGATCTACACCCGCAACGCGGACCTATCTCTCAATTCGCGGAAGAAGGAGAGGCCCTCTTCCAGAAGCGTTTCCAGGCGAAGGCGGCGGCCGCGTCGGCGCGGCGTCCCCATTTGTCCCCGCGGCGAAATGAAAATTTACGAGAGGCGCGAATCCGTCCGTGGGATAATGCTCTAGCCGGCGGGCGACAGGGTAAAGGGAAAGGGGCACGAATGTGGCACAACCCCCCTACCCCCTCCCACCCCATCTTCGCTTCATGAATTTTCATTTCCAACAGTCGCGGCAAGGTCTCTATTGCCTCTTCTGAGTTACGCCCCCCATCCCACAAGCAACAACAGCGGAAATGAAGGAGGGAAACCAAACTCGAGAAGTCGGGTTAAGTAAACGAGTGGGCAGTAAACGCGTGACATATCGTTTGCGGGAAAATTGCTTCAAATAATGAATTTGACAGAGCTTAAGCGTCACATTTCCTAAGTCATAGTGAACACGACACTCGAATTATATTATTTTTCTTTAGTTTAAGCATCTCCAATAATCCTCAAGGAAAGCGAGGAAGGGGAAGAAGGTGAAAACATTTCATGGACGGGATGAAGAAGGGTAGATCGTATGATGAGGTGACATTTGATATACCAGAGCGAGATAGGCCCCTGAAAGTGTAGAAAATAGGAGGGAGATTCTAACTTTCATTGAAACCTACCCTTACCGGAAGAATACTTAATAAAATTGATGTTCTCAAACAGAAGAGAATGAGTGACTGGTATCTTGTATGAGAATAAGGAAAGATTGGCTATTTAAAATATTAAGTTTTGCGCTTTATGGTGTGGAAACGTGGACTCGGAGAAAATAGGTGGAGACAAATTGGCGAAGAAGAGAGAGTCTGCAGGAATTTCTCATGCGCGTATAAACTCTGTTGTTTCAGGCTTGATGGAGTGGAATCGGAACACAACTAAATATGAAAAAATATGCAACTTACACTCTGGTAAATTTATTCCGACCGATTTCGCTTTTTACAGCATCTTCAGGCGCAGTTGTAAAAAGCAAAACCGTTCGGAAAAAAATTTATCACAGTGGAAGTTGCTTATTTTTTCATACTTAGTTCACAAGTGCGTTTGGAGGAAAGTGAGAAAGTGCGGTGGCAAGAATGGAAGACGACGGATTTCCTACTTTTTTCAAAACCTATCTTTACCCGTAGATTGCTAAAGAATTTGTTTTAAATGACTGAAATTCTCAATAAATAAAAAAATATACCTATATTAGGCCTTGATTTGACTTGTTTCTTTTTTAACCCTTGGAATACAATGCTCTCACAGCCGCGTATTATTTGCGACCTGCAGCAAAGTACTACGGTGAGTACTTAAGTATGGCCGTGTAACTATTTTGAAGAGTTCTTTTTTTTTTACTGGACCAAATAAAGCTTTCTTTCGGGTCAAAAACTGGCATGATCCATGCCTCCTCGCCTCCCTACGCCATCTACTGGTCTTAAACGAAAACAGGCTTACATGATGGAAATCCGGCCGACGATAAATCAAATAACGGTGGGCTTCAGTTGACAGAGCTATTAGTCGGGGTACTACAGATTGCACGGATCGAATGGCGGCAGGAAATGTGTTCGAGGCTTTCACACTGTCTCGCGTTGAGATTACCTACTATTTCCCCAATAGGTTATGTCGGTCTTCATTTTTCTAACCCATAATTTTATCAACTGCTGAATGAACCGAACACACTAGCTACTACGACCATATTTTGGTTTAGTAGGAGGATATCTATTAATCAAGAAGTTTACCAGTCCAGTTTTTTGTTTAGAATTTCATGCAGCCAATAACGTCTTCTTTCTCGAGACACCGCATTCACTCCCCGCGCTCATATAAAACCTTTTATTCAGACTCCTTTTTCTTCTCGGGCCAAGTAAATTACAAGCGAGATGCATGAAGTGTCGCAACTTCTTTCCCCGAGAGGAGTTCTCTCCAACTCCCTCGGGAGACATGACCGAATAAGTACGCCTTCCATCTCAGCTAAATAAAAGGAAAACCAAGAAAGGACACATTTTTTAAAACCTTTTCAGCGATGCCTTAAAGCCGCAAGCACGAGACCTTGAAGGGACACGAAACGCTGACTAATATAGCGATTTATCTCTCTACCGCAGATGAATAAAAATAACCAATGAACCAAAGATATAAATCAATTCATAAAAGCTCATAGTTAAATAAAAACGTGCCTTCAGAAAGGCCAGAAAGCAATGCACAAGTGCTAGGAAAACATTAATATCAGTTACGCCTTTTGAATACAACATTACTTGGTGATTTAATACAACGAAACGAATGCATATATTCCATCAACTAACCAGAATACTTTTAAAACATCTCCTTCTGCTGAACATGTTAAGTGATTCTCCTCGAAGAATTAACGGCAAAAACATTGTTGTAGATGGAGAGGGTATTACGCCATGAAACTTTATCCTGACAACCGAAATATCGACCATTTGATCCTTTCTAACCTTCCTATGGATAGCACAACAGAATGGACAAATCAGCGGATGCATAGCAAGAATATCCGACATCAATTTGAAATTTAAGGCAAATAACTCTTGAAACATATATTGGCTATTTAGTGCTAAGGATTTGACTCGATTTTACCAAAGTTTTTACCGGAAATACGGACAATCAAAATCTTTTTAAGTATTTTACCGATTGAGGTAGGTTTTGTTAAATGTCAGAGGATCTCCTCCCGGCTTTCCACACTAACTCGCTCTAGTATATCCATTTTCGCCTCAGCATACGATCCGCCCTTCTTCATCCCGTCTATGAAACCTATCCTCTTTCTTCCCCTTCCCCGCTTGCCCAACATCCTTCCCTCTATCACACTCTTCAGCAACCCATCGCCCCCAATTACATCTTTTTCCAATCATTGCGTTAACAAATGATGTGGTACGAAGTCACTCGCTCGGGTGCATATACACCAGGGTTGAAATTCGCCACTAAAAAAAATCATTTGACTTGACAGGGATTCGAACCCGGATCTCCCAATTGCCGGTCAGGTGTGTTAGCCAGTTACTCAACCAAGCCATCTTCCTTCCTTCCCTCCGTGTAGCTGGCTAACACACCTGACCCGCAATTGGGAGATCCGGGTTCTAATCCCGGTCAAGTCAAATGACTGATTCATGGCGAATTTCAACTCTGGCCTTATTACATCCTCCAGCCACCTACTCTGCCGATGTCGAATTTCATTAATTATAATATAATAATTAATATTTTAAATAATTAAAAAATATATGTTGAGAGGATGGGTATTAAAGAAGTAAATGCATACTGATATCTAGTAAGAAATCTTCTGGAAATTCGTGGTGAAATTGCTGAGTCAGGAGCTATAGGAAAGTCGGGCTTAACAAAGATGGTGACAGGCCATCCCTAAGTTAGAGCGTCTAGTACAGGCCACAACTGCCAACGCCCTCTCCAGCTACATCAATGGGATAATCAGGAGGCCTGAAATAACAAACTTTAACTCTGTTCACCCATCCCACACTCACAGCTTATCTTTTTGACACAACACTTAACATCAGGTGTGCTTGTCTAGGCCTGTTTTTTTTCTATTTTTGGAAGGCAGGTGGTGGGTAACAGCCGACCTCAGGGACGATGACGCATAGTCTGGGCGTGATGCTAGACCGTTAAAGGTTACGTCGGGAAGATAGACTTTAGTAGAAGGGAATTAAAAGGTAGGAGAAGGCAGCTGATTTGCTCCTGTCACACTCCATTAGTGAGCGCGCCCGGCAAACTTGTGTTCGCCCGGGAAAATTTACACTAAGGCCGTAAACGCGGTTCAACACGCGTAAAATAACGGATGATTGGAATAATTTAATGACCAAATAATATTTATCACCGCAGATACAAAAAAAAATATATATATATATCTATATATATATCTACACTACCTTCTAACATTCTGACGAAGGCGGTTGTGTCCGCCGAAATATATCAAAATTTCTGTGAGTTTTACCTTTTTTTGTGCTCTATATGTAACTGCTAGTCACGCCTGTGACCTTTTTTTATATCTGTGCACTACAAGTGTTTTTCGCCAAGTGGATATATATATATACATATATACACTCACATAAATGTTTATACAGAAAGGTAGAAAGAAAGTGGATACCAACAGATGGCGCCAGGGCAGCTTTTCACCCACCAGTAGAGAGAGAATGACACACACAGAAGGCGAAATGAAAGAATAACTCAAGCACACAGACAGTGGTGAAAGATATAGAACAGGCGTTTCGGGATACGCTAACCCAAGTAGGAAATGATCCGTTCAGGCCATACAATCGTTCGTTCATTCACTCAGACCGCTCAGCGGCAAATACTCACATAAATGTCTATACAGAAAGGTAGAAAGAAAGTGGATAGGAACACATAAAATTGACAGACACAACGGTGGTGTGTATATACATTTATGTGAGTATTTGCCGCTGAATAAAAACATTTATGTGAGTATTTGCCGCTGAGCGGTCTGAGTGAACGAACGAATGACATTTGTTCCGTGATACGCCTTGAAGACGGACTAGTTCCGAAAGCTAGCTATGTAAGTGTGATCGTCTCTTTTTTTGTGTGTCTATCTCCTCCATCCTATCCACATCGTGTGTTCATCGCCGCATGGCTGACTCCAATCCATCAACGTATTTATATATATATATATATATATATATATATATATATATATAACTGCACTTAGGATCACTTAAGTGACGAATATATAAAAGTTTGCCAGAGGAAGGCAGACGACAAACACAGAAAACAAAAAAATGATGAACACACTTACAAAGTTTCTTGATATTTCGGTGCCACTAGCACCTTGGTCGCAAGAGCGAAGACTCAGTCTTCGCTCTTGCGACCAAGGTGCTAGTGGCACCGAAATATCAAGAAACTTTGTGTGTTCATCATTTTTTTGTTTTCTGTGTTTGTCGTCTGCCTTCCTCTGGCAAACTTTTATATATATATATATATATATATATATATATATATATATATATATATATATATATATATATATATATATATATATATACATATATAAATATATAACAGAAAAAGGAAATAAATTTAGAAATATAAGCTAGCAACAAGGCGTTGAGGTTGGGGATGGATAGATAGGTATATCAGTGGACACTCACAAAAAGGCGATCCATGGCGACGCCGGTGTCCACTGCTCTTGGAAGCTTTCGGGTGAGAACCCTTCCTCAGCGGGAGAAAATCACAACTGAAGAGTGTCACACTGGAGTTGAGGGTAGAGGGTCTGCTTAGGAGGGTGGTTGGTTTTTGAGGGAAGTGATTGGTTGGAAGGAAGTGAGGGAGGGAGGAATAATGGGAGGGGATACGGAGAAAGCTAGCGGAGGTTAAGCCCGGGAGTACACATACATCTTAGGATTGAAATATATGATTGTTCCCAATGGCGGAGCTCCATGATAGATGTGTCAGGTGGGAGGGCGCGAATGATTTTTACTTGGAAGCAGTCGTTGAAGGGGAGGTTATGAATATATATATATATATATATATATATATATATATATATATATATATATATATATATATATATAATCGTATATATATATATATCGATCGTATATATATATATATATGTCTGTGTGCTTGAGTTATTCTTTCATTTCGCCTTCTGTGTATGTCATTCTCTCTCTGCCGGTGGGTGAAAAGCTGCCCGCGCGCCATCTACTGGCCGCTCTCATGGGTCATGCCTTGGGGAGTGTTTGTTCATATAAACCCGTTGAACACCCGTTGAACCCGTAAACACGATTATATATATATATATATATATATATATATATATATAATCGTTCACTCATTCACTCAGACCGCACAGCGGCAAATACTCACATAAATATTTATACAGAAAGGTAGAAAGAAAGTGGATAGGAACACATAAAATGAACGAACACAGTGGTGGTGTGAAGATGTAAAGATGGCCGATTCCAAGCAGAAAAAATTCGACTGGACCGGGAATCGAACCACGGACCTTTGGATGTCGCGTCCACTGCTCAGACCACCGAGCTACCCAGTCTACAAAGAAACCACTGGAATCGGCGGGGGTTTATATGAACAAACACTCCCCAAGGCATGACCCATGAGAGCGGCCAGTAGATGGCGCGCGGGCAGCTTTTCACCCACCGGCAGAGAGAGAATGACATACACAGAAGGCGAAATGAAAGAATAACTCATAATATATATAAAATTAAATAAAATATAAATAAAAAATAAATTAATATATATATCGCGAGACCCCAGATGGGAATAATTAGAGGACACGCGTAAAGAGTAAAGATTAATTTAACGAACCCTGTACATTGGTTGACGATCACATTCGAATGACAGGTAATTATTTGGAACGCTAATAACACTCGTTCCGCGGAATACGTTAATACATATGTGCTCACACATTATTTTCAACCAATAAATTCATGTTTCGTGTTTTTCACGCACATTTATAACACCGACAAAAGGTTTTCGATATGAAACGTCATTAACAAGCCTAACCTTGGCAACGAAATTACATGTCGATATATATTCGGCATAAAAAATTGCGGAATATAAAAAAAATACGAATTCATGGAGTGACGCACCCGTGGCGTAGTTTCAGTTCCAACCCCACTCCTCCCCCCTGCCTCCCCCCCACCCCCTCCCCCGGGGTCCACCTGTCAATTACCGCCCTTTATATTGGAAACATAACACCAATCAAACATATTCCGACATAATTTAGAAATTGAGTTTCCAAAAGATTAAAGTAACTTTAAAAGAATCGAAAAAGTACCTATAATTTCATTTCTCCAATTTTTCAAATTACAATGCATAATCAACATTTTCTTTTTCAGGCTTTTTTACAATTCCAAAATAATTCATGATGCCATCAAAATCTATTTCGTTTGTCAATTGGAATGATATCACATGCAATAAAAGGTAATGACCATGGAGAGAGAGACGTTTTCTGCATCAAATATTGAACAGATTTGGCTGGTTTGGGGTCAATTTTAAAGTACAGCATCCCATATGCCTGGAAAAAACTCCAAATCTCCATTTTCGACGAAGATACATTATAAATCGAAAAGAAAAACACGCCTAGACTTAAAAGCTCTTAAGCCCCGATTTAAAATTCCTATACAAAGAAGCGACCACCAATATCGTTGAACTTCAGTACAAATTTTGACCTCAGCATTCAGTGCGTTGCACTCCAGCTTTCGGTAACACCAAGTATGTTTTTCAAGAAGCACGACCTAAGTCTATCCTTCTCCCAGCTTTGTCAGGTTCTTTAGCGCAGATTTTCATACTTAGTACACATAATAAAGTGCATCCAGATATATCTAACGATAAGTATTGAAACAAACTTCATAATACGTGTATAAATTAACTCTATTCTACAAAGATGTTCATAACTGGATATTGTGAAGGTCATTTTTGAGTTGGCTAGAAGATTTCTATCGCTAAGATATTATCTAGAAGGTATTATCGCTAGATGACCTTCTTCAGAGCGACACAGAGAATATTATCATGACGCCTGACAACACATCTAGGGCTGACATCTGTAAAATAGGTTTTGTTAAACGTATAATAGGAAGGCCCTCGGATGAAAAATTCAAAGAGAGATGTTACTTCGCTTTGGTTAGGCCACACCTCGAATAACCCGCGAGCATTTTGGACCCTGATCATAAAGATTTAGCCAAAAATATAATAAAATACAAAGGAAAGCAGCGTGTTTCGTTAAAAACTGCTACGTGCGTACATATAGTGTCTCACAATTTTTAGAGGGATTAAGGTGATAGCCCCTAGAGACTGAGAGGTTACACGCTAGGCTTAGGTCGCTTGATACATTCAGAACTGATATTTTTCAGAGAGACACAGAGAATATTATCATGACTCCTCACAACATCTCCAGGTCCGACAGATGCGACAAAATAAGAGAGATACCCTGCTGAAAATATGGGTACAAAAACTCGTTCTTTCCGCGCCCAATATGCGACCACAATATAAACTGAGCTCCGCTCAATGAACCCTCATTATACACGTCATCATTTCACCCCCCAAAACCTTACATCTTTACACGGCTAATTTCCTAAAACCCCCTGCCTCACGCCCATGCGGCGGCTCGCAGAGTAGTATGTATAGGGCCATACAGACAAAGTCCTAGATCGTAAACCACTCATTCTGGAAGCATTATAATTTACAATGATTTTTTTCTTAGACAAATCTAAATTTTTTAATTGTCATAGCTAAAAGAGAATAAATATTTTGTCAATCCCGAAAATTCCGCTCACTACCCCGACCCTCAGCCTCATCACTGTGACGTACACGATTCCCGAAGAGTTAATTCGGAAACACTCCACTTTAAGAAAACATTTCGTTGATCAGAAAATTTCACCAGAACGAAATTATTCAGGTCCATGCCACGATTCACAGCAAACATCGTAATGTGTACTAAATTATGTAGCCTGCACAAGCACAGTGAAACATTAGGTAAAAGCTTCTTTTCCATTTTCTTCTTTTTATAAAGCATTACGCTGAGCCATTTCAAAATAAAAATTCAGCGCAGTGTCACTATCAAGCTCTTCCTCCCACAATATCGCCCACGGTACGAGTTTTTAAAGCCTGTCTCATTCGCAATTTTTCATTTCGCACGGCAACCAATCGGAGGAATGGAAGGGAATGCAGCACTGCCCGTGGAAAAATGTCGAACCAATAATAATGATCACGGAGTTGGTGAGTAGGCGGTGAGTGTATTTCCGTGTTGCTTGGAAATTAAATGCCACTATCGCTTATTCAATCAAGGGGAGTAGGGGAAATTACGGGGACAATCCGCGTCAATACCCTTAAGGTTGCTGCATTGCAGGCGAAAATCGATAGCCTAAAGATAATTCCCGAAATAATCCCGAAAATCGTGACGATTTCAACCGAAGCCACCTGAATCGTGCAAAGAAACATACAAAGAGAAAAGCTGCACGGAAAGTTGCGTGCAGCGAATGCCGGCTGTAAAAATTGCCCGTTTACCTCGTGTCTATTGGGAGACATTGGCTTCTGACGTATCCATTCTCCAGCGAACAATACGCGGTGGAAACATTTTAAAGAAACTAAGATGTTATATGATTCCCTGGATCCCATTTCCCATCCTTTTCCACCTTCTTCTACACCTCACCGCACTCCATCCATAAAAGCTGCGTAAAAGATACAGTAAAATACGGCAGGTGAAGAAACTTGGCTAAAAGAGCACACTAAGCCACTGCGACCAACTGCTAAAAACCCCGGTTTTCTTCATTAAAAAATAGTATTCTACCGGTTAAGTAGGTTTTCTTGAATGTCAGAGAATCTCCTCCCAGTTTTCTACACTTGCAGGGGCCTATCTTGCTCTAGTTTATCCTTTTTCGCTTCAGAATACGATCTGCCCTTCTTCACCCCGTCCATGAAACCTATTCTCTTTTCTCCTCTTCTCCGCTTGCCCAACTTCCTTCCCTAAATCACATTCCTGGGCGACCCATCGCCCCTTGTTACATCTTCCAGCCTCCTAGTCTGCCGATGTCGAATTTAATTAAGAAGTTTTATTCTTCAATAGTTAACTTGTATTGGAAGACTGCATTGAAGTTCCTCCACCATCTACACTTCTCTCTCCCAACTCATTTCCTTATTTATCGAATAAACAAGTGATCCCGAACATCAAACATCATTAGAGAAGAAGAATATATATATATATATATATATATATATATATATATATATATATATATATATATATATATATATATATAAAAGTTTGCCAGAGGAAGGCAGACGACAAACACAGAAAACAAAAAAATTGATGAACACACAAAGTTTCTTGATATTTCGGTGCCACTAGCACCTTGGTCGCAAGAGCGAAGACTGAGAAGGAAGGGAGGACTCAGTCTTCGACTGAGGACTGAGTCCTCCCTTCCTTCTCAGTCTTCGCTCTTGCGACCAAGGTGCTAGTGGCACCGAAATATCAAGAAACTTTGTAAGTGTGTTCATCAATTTTTTTGTTTTCTGTGTTCGTCTGCCTTCCTCTGGCAAACTTTTATATATTCGTCACCTAAGTGATCCTAAGTGCATTTATATATATATATATATATATATATATATATATATATATATATATATATATATATATATATATATATAAGCTAGCAACAAGGCGTTGAGGTTGGGGATGGATAGATAGGTATATCAGTGGACACTCACAGAAAGGCGATCCATGGCGACGCCGGTGTCCACTGCTCTCGGAAGCTTTCGGGTGAGAACCCTTCCTCAGCGGGAGAAAATCACAACAGTTGTGATTCATATATATATATATATATATATATACATATACACACACACATTTACATTTATGCAGTTTCCCGTAATCTACCTCAAAAACGTGTATGGAAGTGTAATTTTAACATACACGCATTTAGTTAGACGACGTGAACGCTGTACGATCAATTAAGTAGATAACGCTCAGCACATAATTACACGAAGGAAAAAAAATTGGATTTCGACAAACAAAACACTCATGCAGGACTATACGCAGGTAGAGGTTAACAATGATGCATTGTTTACGCAAAGTAAACGCATATAACTGGGTAAGCCGTCTAATAACCTCTCCATCCATTCTGAATAACAGGTATTCTGTTTTTTTTAATTCGCTGGGGGGGAAATAACGTTTTAACCTGTTCGGTCATTTGTCTGTTTCAACATCATATGCTGTTTATCTAGTCGTCCCGTGACATCCATCGCAGGTCACACAGCACGACAATATGATCGATCTTTTCCCATCCATACAGTCCAAGATTCAACTAGTTTTCCGGCAGTTAGACTAACGTATGATGATGGGTTAATTACATTTACAAATGAACAGAGAGATATGAATAGATCAAAATGATAATTAGGTGGGCGAATATTGCTGCTGAGAGCGATTAGCAAATTGTAAATGCAACACATGAAACGGATTAAGCAAATCAAGAGGAACGTAAAATTAGGTTTATACCGGAATGTAATGGTTAGCTGATAATGTAGAGTATTGGAGAGATGAAGAAAGCCAATTGGATTGAAAACTAAAAGCGTTGATGACGCAAGTCTAATTATAGATATGTGTAAATGCAAATGACTACTCGAAGTGTCGAAAATAAACATCCAGTCTTCGTCCATTCAGTGGAAATCTAAGCCTAAGCCTAATCTTTCTTTATTTAAAAGATCATTTCTTTATTTAGGGCCTAAAATCTTATAATAATTTTCCTTGTTCAATTAAAGAGATAAAGAGTATTAATAATTTTTGTAAAAAGGCTAAAGATTGGTGGTTATCCCATCATGATATAAATGTTCTTTTTTGATGTGTGAATATATATATATATATATATATATATTTTTTTTTACATCACACTTACATAGCTAGCTTTCGGAACTAAATCCAAAGCTAGCTATGTAAGTGTGATCGTCTCTTTTTTTGTGTCTCTATCTCCTCCATCCTATCAACATCTGTCACAATATATATATATATATATATATACATCTACATGTATATATATTATATATGTATAAACACAAAAAAATATATATATATATATATATATATATATATATATATATATATATATATATATATATATATATATATATATATATATATATATATACACAATGGAAAACTTCGCCAAATGGCCACAAACAAAGTTCTTGCGAAGATTCCACGAACGTGGCAAACAATTTAAAACTTCGTCACAGGGTGACACTAAACATAAAAATAAATAAATAAATAAATATATATATTCCACCCAGTCTACCACCAAGCTACCCAGTCTACTAAGAATCCACTGGAATCGGCGGGGGATTTATAGGAACAAACACTCCCCGAGGCATGACCCACGAGACCGGCCAATAGATGGCGCCAGGGCTGCTTTTCACCCACCAGCAGAGAGAGAATGACACACACAGAAGGCGAAATGAAAGAATAACTCAAGCACACAGACAGTGGTGAAAGATATAGAACAGGCGTTTCGGGGTACGCTAACCCAAGTAGGAAATGAGCCATTCAGGCCATACAATCGTTCGTTTATTCACTCAGACCGCTCAGCGACAAATACACATATATATATGTTCATACAGAAAGATAGAAAGAAAGTGGATAGGAACACATAAAATCAACAAATATCAATGGTGGTGTGAAGATGTAAAGATGGCCGATTCCAAGCAGAAAAAATTCGACTGGACCGGGAATGGAACCACGGACCTTTGGATGTCCTCCCATCCCCATGTCCCTTTGTGAACATCCTCCCATCAACCACGGCCTTGAGCTAACCATCGCCACTCATTACCTCTTGCAACCACCAACCCTGCCTCATCCTGATCTCATCCTGGAGCTTCCTCTCCTCACCCACCATACCAAGCACTTTTGCCATTTGGCTTCCTTTCCATCCACCGCACCTTGTCCATTCTACAAATGGTTTTACCCATTTCCGCTCACCGTAGCCATATGGCTACACCCTGGCGCGCCGATTGCATGACGTTTTGTAGGAGGAGCCTTCACTTTGTCGCAATAAACTTGTCAACGCTGCGTCGTTGAAGGTCGTGATCACTAAAGCATTTTACATGAGTACTTAAGGTTAGCATATGAGTAAAACACCAAAAACTTTTCTAGGCGGAAATGGGTTAAAGAATTTATATATATTTTTTAATCTGTGAAATTCTATGCAGATTTCCGCGAAATTCTGTAAAATATCTCCCAAAGTTAAACATTGGTGAAAGTTATCATTTATTCATTTACGTATACCCGTTCAGCGATCTATTTCCCTGATCTTATGCCGACGTACTCTATGGTATACTATCAGAACGCAGGTTAAAATTTAGGTTAAACCTTTTAAGTAAATTCGAAACAGAGTTGTTCACAGATGACGTTAGATATATATTGAGATCCCCTGCGTATTATGCTAGGTTTGATCTGATTAACAAGATTAGAGAGATATATTGTCGTACCGATAGATTTAGAATGTCATTTTTCCCTCGTACTATAAGAGAGAATAATAGGCAGCGTAGCAAAGGGATAGGTAGGTGAAATATAGTTAGAGTAGTCTATAGTGCATGATGCATGTAATAACAACTAATAATCCATTTCATATTATGTAGATACTAACCATCTAGCTCCATGTGACCCTATTATCTATCATGTGTCCATTAAATATCCTAGTTGCATGTCAATAGTGCATGTTTGGTGATCTTCACCCCCTGCCACACACCCTCGTGGTGGCTCGCAGGGTATCACGTAGATGTAGATGTAGATGTATGGTACTTTTCACCAGCCATGGCGCAGCAGTATGCGCTAGTAGTACTTTTTTTCCTAATCAAGTAGGTCCGTCCGTCATGTTCCCGACTAGTTACAGAGCCTCGTGTTAACACTGTTACCCGCGCATCTATTTACAATTTCCCAGGTCGTGAAATTCCGTGCGGAGGAATTAACAACCACGCATGCCATAGCATTCTCGCGGGACCAGGGTGGGGAGGAAATGGGGGGAGGGGGGCAACGAGCGCCCACATTTTATCAGCTTAAATATTTACTCGCGGCATGCGAGGCGACATTTAATGTCGCGGGCGTGGGAACCGGAGCTTTTTACGAGGCCTGGAGCCGCACAAACACATGTGGGGCGGGCTGGGCCTGGTTCGATCGAAACACGTACGCAATAAGACTCCAACCTACTTTACGGTCCCCAACCATTTGCGTTGCGTATGCAGAAAAAAAATCCTCGTCGACCCTCCCCATATCTATACATATTCCTTTTTCCCCGAGGCCGTTCCTTTCCCGACCAAACACGCATCCACACTGCTACATATATTAACCGCAGTAACTCTGCCGAAGGGGCGTGGCAGAGGATTTCGCGGATCATTGCTTTAGTATTTGCGAATACAAAAAAATTGGTCTATTTGCACATTATCAAGCTGCCTCTGACGGTTTTGTTGGGCGGTCATTCTTCTTGTGTAGTCCCCAATTATTCAAGTGCACAAAGAGTATTTAAATCTATCGGTGCTTTTAAATTTATGCCACGGGAATGAAAAAATAAAAGGTTCGTTTTAACGTAATCAAGCTGCCTCCGATAGATTTTCTGCCCGACCGTTGCTCTGATGTTGTCCCCAATCATTAAAGTGGAAATGAATCACTTAAATCTACAAGCGCCGGTGTGATTTGGCCTAATTTTAACTGAGTTGTCTAATTCATCAATAGAGTGAAGAACCATTAGAGATCCACACAGTAAATAAGGGCCACACGGTCTAAAAGTTCACAATTTACTAAAAGCCACATCACAGCTGGATTCTTTATGATCGGAATAGAAAATCTCCACCTAGTTTCTTCCATAAGAGATATTGAAATTCACTTTTTTCGTCACAAAAGTTAGGGCCACAACTTTCATACTCCAGGTTTCAATCACAGTCAATTTCCTCACGATTAACATACTCACTTCCCCAAGTTTCTTACATGAATAATGTAAATTTCTCCAGAGGGCAGAGTGTTTGTTATAAATCTATCAGACCTTGTTTACCTATAATTTTTCTATTTTAACTGACCGAATGCTAGCTTATGGTAGGCGTGCTCTAAACGACACTCCCTCGGCGTTTGGGTAGCACTCGAAATATCTGGATAATGGCAGGAAGTAAATGAAAAATTCTCCGTTACAGCAATAGGGACGTAGGAAAATCATCATTTTTTACAATGAGTGGTGCATTTTTGTAAATGGAAGACTAAAAGGGTGTATAAAAATAAAATAAACTGGCATTGGAAACCGCTGATCTGCTTTTTTTTTAAAAATCTACTTCTCCCATACGTCTTTCTCCAAATTCCCCCATCATATTAAATTCGCGACATAGTGATATTATGTAAAACCCCTTGACGAATATTTGCGTTACGCTCGTCCACTCCGGCACACTCGGATTATCACAACCGTGCCCTATAAAAATTCGGCCGGAGGCGAAGTGGACTGGCGGAAGCAGGTATGCGAACGACCAAAACTATAGACTCGGAATCACCTAGCAGCGGCAACGCAATCATTTATTACATTAATTATCGATCGTTTAATTTCCACCCTCATAGGGGGCGGGGCGGAAAACATTGAAATGGAGCCATGAAAGCCGTGCGGAGCAAAACGCTCGGCCGGTCTTTTAAATCACTCCGTTATAATTCCCCGTTATTCGCCATCGAGATCCTAGTTTTCCACCCTCCCAATCATCCCCCCTCTTAACGTCTAAACCCTCACCCTTTCCGAGCTGGCGTACACAACGGTCACCGTTCCCTGCTAAATTGTCGGAGTTCCCTAATTTCGACGAGCTCTTTTTGGAGCAGTAAAATGTAGGGCTTCATGCATTTCTCCCTTTTGTGTGATCAATTTGGGATCGTTTGTTGAACGGGGTAGATTGCAAAGCCTACCATGCGCGAGGCTTTAAAGAGACCGGGGGCCCAAAATGAAAGGCCTCTGATTAGAAGGAATACCCGTAAAACTCAAACAAAAGGGACGAGGTACAGTCTGAATCCACTCGATGTGGACCGCGCTCCAGAGACGGGGAAACGGTTTGTGCTCATTTCCCAAAATTTTATAAAAATGACAATGATTTAATTTTTTGTCGTTGGATACCTAGGTCCCTAAAAGTGTAGAAACTCAGAAAATGCTTCTCTGACTTTCAATAAAACCTACCTCAAACCGGTAAAATAATTCAATAAATGAACGAAGGGAGGGAGAGCATTATAAATTATATGGGAGTTTAAAGACATGGGAGTTATTTTACGGAAAGAGGTGTTTCAATCGATATGATTCGATTTAGATAAACAGAATGAACGTCACGAGATATTCTTTATAAGAAGAAATGTCCGATACCTTTCTAGGACGAAAACAATTATATTTCCTAGGGGGAAAATCTGATCAAGTAAGACTATACTGATAAGATAACTAATGATATTGACAGTAATATGTTGGAATTCCTTTGTTGTCTTTTTTGAAAAACTATATAATTCATCATTTCATCACACTGATAATACTATAATACTGAAAATCTATCTGATAGGACGGATGGAGAGAGTGAGTTGGAGGGCGAGAAGGAAGAACGAAATAAAAATGAAATTGGATATACAAGATCGTTGAAGAGTTGACTAGGTGGAATTTCGACTTTATATATTAATAATAACTTTGTAATATTCCACACTGTTTAATTACTAATAAACAAGCCTGACCGGTTTCAATGTATACACATCATCATCAGAGGCAAAATACATCGTGCAGAGGTGGTGGCTTGATATACATGTATGTGTGTGTGTGTGTGTGTGTATATATATATATATATATATATATATAATATAAAACTTCGTCACAGGGTGACACTAAACATAAAACATATAAAAAGGAAACTCACGAGTTTAAACTTTCGGTGGGTCGCCCGCACCTGTGTATATATATATATATATATATATATATATATATATATATATATATATATATATATACACACAGCATACCACATGTAAATTTTATGCGTTCCTGTCCACTTTCTTTCTACCTTCCTGTATGAACATTTATGTGAGTATTTGCCGCTGAGCGGTCTGAGTGAATGAACGAACGATTTTACGTATATATATATTTCTATATATATATATGTATATACGTTCGTGTACATATATATATACGAACGATTTTGTATATATATATAATCGTTCGTTCATTCACTCAGACCGCTCAGCGGCAAATACTCACATAAATGTTCATACAGAAAGGTAGAAAGAAAGTGGACAGGAACACATAAAATTTACATGTGGTATGCTGTATATATATATATATATATATATATATATATATATATATATATATATATATATACACACACACACACAGCATACCACACGGGGAAGGAAGTAAGGAGGAGGTTGGGAGGGGGGGGGAGGAGATTTGTAGAGAGGCGCGGGTAAACAAAACGAGGACACGGGAAATGTAAAACCAACAGCGTCAAGAGTTAAAAGAGGAAGGGAGACAGTAAATTGGATATGGCTGGAGAGGAGAGGAAGCTAGTGGCGAAGGTTCGGATGAGGCAGAAGAGATGAATGGAGGACGTCTTGAAAGCAGAATTGATCCTGAAGAGGGTAATAGAGGGAAGAACACTATGGGGAAGCATAGCAGACGAAATAAGAGGATACGAATTCAGGACGAAATAAGATGAGGAAGACGATATGAGAATTTCAAGAGGGATCTAAAGATGAGACATTGATAGCAGAGATAGCGGGGTGATGTGCCAGAAATTAGGATATTTATATTAATCCCGTCCAAAAACCTACCAATCAGCGGGTAGAAAAGTGAATGTCTACCATTTAAAGGTAGGTTTTGTTGTTAGTCAAACACCTCTCGACTTTCTACACTGTCAGGGTCTTATCTTCCTCAATTATTTCCTTATTCGCCTCACCATACGATATACCCTTCTTCAACCCGCGCGATTGCGCGTCAGAAATTAGGAAGTTGAAACAAGTACTGTCCACAAACCTACCAATCAGGTTGCAGAATGCTCAAATGAAATGAAGGACTTCTATTGGCTATGATGGTTTCATACGAGGTATCGAACGGCCTTATTCGTCACCACAAACCCCAAAAAATATCCAAATCCTACAAGAAGACATGGCAATGCTAGGATATTATCCTGATGAGTCAACTTAATGTGATCATCTGTTTTCAATTTCACTCTAATAATCGACCGTAAAAGTTGTCAGCTGACTTGATTGGCATAATCAACACCGTAAATGATTCGAAGCAAGACAATAAAGGGATATTTTGCTTTACATACCACCAAATTTTGTTGGCATTTAATAAAGGTGATTAGGCCAATTTTCGGAAAATGGATCCCACGAATTCGCTCTAAGATCAAATCAGGGTCTCCTCCTGCTCATTAAACCTCATGGACGAAAGGAATGCAGTATTTACGCCCGTCGAAAACTTATCCACCCCGCCCGCTAGCATCTCTAAAGGCTCTATCACGATTATGAAGGGTCCGGGTAGGGCTCAATGTGAAACGTGTTCGGAAATGTTTCGTGAAAGGGTTACCGGCCTAATAAAAGGGCGAGCTGCACGGAAAGGAAATGGAAAATGACGTTCGGAGAGGTAGGGGAGAGAAACTAGACTTCGGCTGATTGGACGGACGAGTGATCTCGCTTGATCCATGAACAGATCTCAATTCAGAAGGGGAGGTGACCATACAAAGAAAATTTCACATGGCCCTGAGGGAATCGACAATGTCAGGTCTCCCACTTCTTCCATCTTCGAAATGCACCTATAGGACGAAGAAAAAAATTCAATAGGCTTCCTTTAGTTTAGTGGTAGAGGCAAAGTGTGTAAGAGTTGCCATGGCTACAGAAGAATTGTTTAAAGAGGAGGGAATCGATGAGGGGTATCTGGGTAGAGATGTAAAGAATAGGCTGGTGAAAACTGGAAAATGGAGAGAGGCGCTGTTTAGGTCGGAGACTTGGACATTGCAGAAGGAGGATGTACGTAGATTTGAGGCGTCTGAGATGTGGGGTTGCAGAAGGATGGAGAGGATGGGCTGGGTGGCGAGAAAGATGAACCAGGAGATATTGGATATGATTGGAGAGGAAAAGAGGCTGATGGTGGAGCTTTGGAGGAGGCAGAAGAGAAGGATGGAGGACGTTCTGAAGAGAGAGGAAATGAAGAGAGTAAGAGGAGGGGAGAACACTGGAGTGGCGAGGAGTAGTATGGAAGGGGGTAGGAATTCTGGGTGAAATAAGAGGAGGAAGATGATTTGAGGATTTTAACAGGGATCTAATGGAGCGCAGCGTTGTAAGGGGCAGAAACGTGGACTCTCAGAAAGAAGGATGAGAATAGGCTGCAGGCATTTGAGATGTGGCTGTGGATAAGGATGGAGAAGGTGAGGTGGACGGAAAGGAAGACTAAAGAGGAAGTGCTTGAGATGGTGGACGAGGAAAGGAAACTTTTGAATGAAATTCAACATAGGCAGGGTAGATGGCTGAAGGATGTAATAAAGGGTGATGGGTTTCTGAAGAGGTGAACAGAGAAGAGAGAAGTGATAGAGGGAAGGATGTTGGGAAAGTGGGGAAAGGGAAGAAAGAGAATAGGTTTCATGGACGGGATGAAGAAGGGTAAATCGTATGTCGAGACGAAAAAGGATATACTAGAGGGATATAGGCCCCTGAATGTATGGAAAACCAGGAGGAGATTCTCTGACATTCAACAAAACCTACCTTTGCCGGTACAATACATTTCTTTTAATGGCGAATCGTGAATAGGAGAGAAAGCAGAACGTTATGCCAGAAATTAGGACGCAGGAATATTTACTGTCCATAAACTACCAATCAACTGGTAGAATATTGAAATTAAATGAAGCTTCGTGGATGAACATGTCTCAAGTCCTTAATTCTTCAACTTTTCCGTCCGGAAACAAATGCCCTTTCCTCCAAATGAAAACTTTCTTGATGACAAGATCATGAACGAGAACAAGCACCCGAAGGAAGCCTCACTAGCCTCGACAATTTGGACTCTCGAAGTTCCCTTGATGTATTTTCTATTTAAATACTGAAAGGAGAAGGAAATAACAAAAAACTTCTACCAGTAGCAAATTAAACTAGTAAATTGAGCGAAAACTTTATTCATATCAAAGCAGGCATTTTAAAGGGTAGTAAACTGTTCGCGGCATCATTCCTCTGAAAAAACAACATTGAACAGTACGGAGTGAGCAAATCATTTTCGCGCACAAATCCGCCATCCACGAAATTAATTCAAATTTGGAATAATTACGGAAAGTCACGGACCGTTATTGCCCCTCGCATTTTTGTTTTTGCGAGTGCCCGAGAATTAAATCGAGGGGATCATCTGGCTCCATTTTTCAAAGGGACATCACGCGCAAGCTTTTTATTTGCAGATGGTCATGAAGAAAAACCTGTTCCCAGAGGAATTATAAGTACCTACACACATTGGCATAGAACATTAAGTCCGGAGGGAATAAATGCTCAAGATAAAAACGGCCGGGCACAACTGGGTTAACTCGATCCTTAATTAAAGCGTTCACTTGGGACGCCCTAAAACGCAGACAAAAAGTTCGTTAACAATCTCAAACGGCCGCTTGCTCCCAAAATGTATTAAATTAGAGGGGTAGTCGGGAAATAGGAGGTTGTCCCCCTTCTCGCTCTAAAGGACCGGAGGAGTAGAAACTGAAGGGAACAAAGCAAATATCGATATGGTCGTATATATATATATACTGTTTCTTTGCACAAAATCCTCAAATGAACTACGAATTTCCATTTTTGTCACACAAATTTACGCTTTATCGTGAACGAAATATAGGATAGTTGAGCTCTTCAGCTTCTTTAAGTAACAAGGAAAATAAAACTCTACCGGACATGGGTAATCATGAATTTTTGAACATAAATTATTGACCAATGTTGACTCTTTCTCGACGAGTTATATAAATGTACCAGCAAGATTCTCGAGTCATGTCCAAAAACTATATATTTCCATGACAAAAGTTCACAATATTATTTCAATTAAGTTTTTACAGCGTTGACATTTACTCTGTTCGATGGCTCAATTCAACTGATTTTATATGCCCTGAAGATGCAAAGAAATTTGACGAAACGTAGAATATTTGGGGAAATATACCTCCTGACTACGACTCACAAATCCTGTTGAAATACAATAATAAACCCTGTGCATTTACCTAAGGGTAATAGGTAGTGAAATAAATATAATTTTTGAATAAGTGGGTCATGAAAAAATGCCGGTTTGATGGTCCAAACATAGTAACCTAAGAAAATAGCGTGCTTCTCTGTATTGGCCAAGATAAAAGATGGAGGAGAGTCGTAAAAAGAAATAGATTTATCATAGCAAAATGAGTTGTGTAATAATGAAGGTCATACCGCGTAAGCCACCAATGAATATGATGGAAGAGACACTGGAGAGGAGGAGTATTAGGTTTTAAAAGAACAGTATAACGTGTATGAAACAGTGCTTGAAAGTAACGGAAGAAAAAAAACGAGAGGTCTGGGAATTATGGAATTAAGTATGAAAAATTAGTTCCCCGGGCGAAATAGCAGTCAACAAGTACTATAGCTCTACCCTTATCGAAAGAGAATTGCAAGATAGGTATTTATGTTTACATAATACATATAACGTATTTAGTATTGGTACGGAGGCTTCCGCGGTTATTTAATGACCGTATTCTCTTCGGGTTTTTGCCGCGTCGATCCATTTTTTGGGGGACAATAGTTTCGCCTGCCTTCCAGCTGGCCACGTCAGGTCCTAAATGAAATGCAGATCATTTTCTTAACGGTATTAGTCAGGTGCGCGCTCAATCCGGCCAATGAGCGCGCACCTGACTAATACCGTTAAGAAAATGATCTGCATTTCATTTAGGACCTGACGAAGCCAGCTGGAAGGCAGGCGAAACTGTTGTCCCCCAAAAAATGGATCGACGCGGCAAAAACCGGAAGAGAATACGGTCATTATAACGTGTTTAGTTTGACTCTTCCCTTGGACTACAACCTCGGCCCCGGTGGCGGCGGGGTAAAGTCCTCGCCTGCTAACCCGACGGTCGCGGGTTCGAGTCCCGTCTGGGTAGAATATTATCTGCCCAGGACATGGGTGTTTGTGTATGTACTGGGTTGGGGGACGAGGGGACGGTTCCGTCTCATCCAACCCGGGATAAATAATAAAAACAATAATAGTAATAATACAACCTTGACGTGGAGGAAGATCTTGTAGCTTTACCCAAAAGATCCCGGGGGCTAGGTTGGTAAAAGGAATAATGAAATCACTTCCGGAAAGGCTTCCCATGCCCGATTGGTCGAAGCGCAGGAGCTTGTTGAAAGATATTTCAAGTAATGCTGCCACTTTAAAAATGTCATTTGAATGACGATGGGAAAGCGATAAATGTACCATTGAAAGATTAGAACAAAAACAAGTCACAGGATATAGGAGAGCTTGAAGATAGAACTACAAACCAGGAGAGAAAGTGTACAGAGAAGAGGAAAGGACCATATGGAACACCATACAGAAAAGAAGAACAAGATGGGTTGGACACACCCTGAGACACAACGGGTTTTTGAAGAACATAATTGGAGGTAAAATAGAGAGAAAAATCCCCAGAGGAAGACCCAGGAATAAGTTCATTGACCAAAAAAGAGGAAAGTACATATGTATATAGGAAGAGATACCAAGAGGTAAGGGAACTAGCATTAGATAGGGAAGGATGGACGGCTATGGACAAGTAATCTTACGATTGAACGACCAATGAATGAATGAAGCCACAAGAATAACCGAAACTGTGTCCTTAATCATAAAATTTTCAAAATTTAAGTGGATAAACTGAGGACGATTCACTCAAGATGAGGTTTAACGTGCCCCAAAAATTAAATGGAATCACACATTGCAAAGAAATATTTTCATATAAATTTCTTTGAAGTAGAAGTAAAAGAGGAAACAAATAAAAAAGTAGAGGTGTGAACTGGGTCAGGGGTCGAAGTTTTCCGCCTCTGACTGAGTTTCTTCCGTCCATTGCATCCCTGAAAACGTTTTTCTCTCCCGTGCTAACCCGTTTCCCGCGAGGCTAAGTCATAATTTAAACGGCAAAAGTTCCGGAAGGGAACCTTTTAATCCAACTCCGCCTCGCATTTCTCCGAATGCCCTGGCGCGGTCAACTCCGCCCCGCGCGAGTTTAAAGCCACGGCGACCGCCCCATCGTCCAAACGCAGAGGCGAAGCAGCACTCAATCCAAATGGTTCCCTCTCTCTCTCTCCACGCCTACATTCTCTCCTACTCTTTGTTGTAAATACAGGTGTAAAACAAGAGGGGGTTGGGGAGGCTTTTTTTATCATTTAATGCCCCCCTCTAATCCTGTTAATTACGCTAATACGTGTCAGGTGAGGTGTACAATAAAACCTCCAAGGCGAAAGGGAACCATTTGCAATTTTAATGGCGTGCCAAAAACACAAAAAAAGAGAGAGAGAAAGAATGGGGCTTGTTTGAATTTAAAGCGCGCTCACAGACAGGAAATCACCAAGACTCGCACAAAAAAAAAACAAGAAATCAAACAAAATATACATGTATAACGGGCGGCTCTGCAGAGGTAAATGTCCAGCCCGCATTTGTGGTATCCTACGTCCACACAGGCAAAAGGGAGATCTCCGGCATACTTGCATATTATCCCCGATTACATTCGTTTTACGAGGCCGCCGACAAATTGCGATAATTTTCCACGCTTAACATTCACTCGCGAAAGCGCGGTGCGAATGAAATTTTGATGGCCAAACGGTTACCGCTGCGGGAGGCGTCGTTCGGTCGCCATCCGAACAATGCGTGATTCTGAAACAAAACAACGCCGTCGCTGCGGCATATAATGTGTTTGATATTAGATTAAAAACGTCCTGCAGTTCATCCCCCCTCGACTTGACGAAATCATTCGAATCTCTTTTGTTTTTCCATTTAAATGTCAAATTAGTCAGCACACTTCTTTATTGGATGAAAAGGGGAATAGTGATCCAACAAACAACTTCATGTATTGGCCAGGAACAAACTCGTGGAGCGTAAATAACATTAGCATACTTTGATTTGACGATGAACCGATTCATGTTTGAATATAGTGAATCACAGGTTTCACCCAATCATAAAAGCAAGCAATCTTTAACAAAGTTATTGAGTTGTAGGTGAAGTAACTTTGTTATTCCACAAAAAATTTATTTCACCGTCTATGGACAAAATTATGAAATATCAGCATGAATTAAAATACTGCTCCTATATTAGTTTTTTTTTAAAAGTGCTATTCAAGCATTTTTTGAATTCAAATTTAATTGACAATAACATTTATTTTGAGATTTGACGTATTTGTATCGCATATATACCTTCAACATTACCATAATAACGTACATTTTTAAACTTGGCCAATTTTTTCTTTACATGACAGCTGAAACTATTTATTTCAAAGCTCCGCCAGGCACGCCAGCACGTCGATGAATAGCGTCACACATTCATCAATTCAAATTGCTTGACAAATCGCCGAAAAAGACGCAACTCTCCACACACTCAATCCAAAACGTGAAGAATTCTGTCTAGCGCAGCAGCTAAATGGAAAAGCCTCTTAAAAATCACATATTTTAATGATTTTGAAGGTAAAGGTTTTGAAAATTAATATCTCCGCTCCTTCTCACATCCGGTAAACGCCGTTGGAAATGCAGTTCGTTGGGATATGAGTTCATTTTTGAATTTAATCCTCTTAAAAAATAAACACCTAGATCAAAACACTCCCTAGCAACACTGCAAACGCAATCGAAAGCCTTCGAGTTGTATTCTGAGCAAGTACTTCAATCAGCTCGTCGACCAGTACCTGTTCATCCGACGAGAGTGAAATTAAAATAACGACAACCGGGAAAAAATGCGTCCATTTCACGTAGTTTCTTCCGGAGCAGACTGCATTGACATACTTCAGCACAAGTTTCAATATCACAACTACCGCTATTGCGCGTGTTGGATGGAGTTCTTCATGTCGAATGGAGTTCCTTTTGTGACAACGAGAGGAGGGATACCTGTACGATCTATTACTGAAGTGTCCGTCCACCTTGGATGTCAAATTGTGACTGATACATCTACATCTACATCTACGTCATACCCTGCAAGCCACCCAAAGGGTGTGTGGCAGGGGGTGCTTCCACACCAGGCATGCATGAATGATACGGTAGAACACCGAAATTACATTGAAACCCGCGTACCACACATGCAAAGCGCCAATTAAAAACCTAATACCCGAGAAACATTCTATCTTCAATCGTTCCAACATGCAAGGGATACAAAGACTACTACTACAGATTCAATATATCATGCAAAAATGAGAACATCAATATTTACATCATACATAAATAAGAGAGTAGAGAATATAATGAGAAAGATTAACTGTCTGCCTATTGTCACAACTCGAACTATTCATGACGACGTTCACAGCTGTTATGGTCCCGAATGGTACGCGGAAAAAATGACATTTTATATCTTTCGGTTCTACAATCTAGCTCTCTAATTTTATTAGCGCGATCTAATCTGCCGTAGTACGAGGGGGTTAATAGTATGTTTTTTACGTCGTCAGTGAAATGATTTTCCTGAAATTTATTTAGGAGGTTAAGCCTATAATTTAATCTACGCTGTGATAGCGATTCCCATCCTAATTCTTCTAACAGTCCAGACACACTAGCCAACTTATCGTAGCATCGTTTCACAAACCTAGCTCCTCTTCGCTGTACGCGATCTAACTCTGATATCAACTCCGTTTCGTATGGATCCCATACACTAACAGCATATTCCAGATGAGGCCTAACGATTGAAAAATAACGTTCTTTCACTTTCTCATCACATTTTCCGAGTACTCTCTTGATAAAGCCTAGCTTCCTGTATGCTTGACCACATATTTCCCTAATATGTTTTCCCCAAGATAGGTCGTGAGTAATTGTGACCCCTAAGTACTTAACAGACTCGGCGTGAATACTTTGATACCTCTTCGTGCATATATACCACTACTTACAATATCGTCTTAGCATACGTTAGTCCGCCATGACACGGGGAACTTGTGATAAGGTTCCGTTAAAAATAATAGTTTCCATAAACGGCTGAGTTCTATCTTCATTGTACGCTTTTAGAATTTACCCTGTTTCTAACCCACGCAATTCCGCGAGGATACAGCTTCTAAGTAAGAAACTAAATGATATTATCAACTTATGTCGAAAGACCCTCTAAAATAAATGGTCACACAGTCACCGGATTAAGGTACCTCATGGGAATTGTTGTCTTTAGATATTAAACAATTTCAACGATTAAATAACCGTTAAACTATACCTTTTAAATATTAAATTAAACTATATATATATATATATATATTTATTTATTTTTTTAAATTCCGCTTTCCATTACCTGGGACATGAGACAGCTGACAACTAATGACAAGGTCGGCAGTTTAATGATGAGTGTCTCAGTGACAGCAAGAATTATCTGACCACGTGAAACTTCGGCACAAAACAAATTCTGATCTGAGATTTCAGTATTTAGAGAACCAGGCCGTCGAGGAGTTCACCTGATAATTTGCCAACTCCCAAGCATCTACCAAGAAATTCCACCAAACATGGCCCAAAACTATTGAACACACGCACAGGGGACATTGCAAACGAAAGAGGTCTTCTTCGATTCATATTTTTATCGACCGAGAACTTTTGGCACCCTTCAAACATTAATAAATGAAAACAATATTTTTCCACACTCTTTTAACCCTCTACTGCATGAATTTCCAAGTACATACCAATTTTATTCCTGATAAAATACATCTAGAAACCCAAAAATTAATACATTTTTTTTCCGAACACCAACGCAGTATTACAACGGAGAATATCATATCTACACACGTCATGCGGTAGAGAAGAATAACTATGCTCATAAGGAACAAACGGTATTGTGTGCAGTGTATCATGTGTTATACAAAATGCATGTGAAGGGTTAATTGAACTCACCACCGACCAAGGTTTCAGTACATATGCACCATTTTCAAGGTGTTGTTAGTACAAAGTAACTTGACGAGAAAGTGCTCCACCAAGTGACGCCTGAGACTATTACTAACCTTCGGCACCCTCCCAGATCGCAAAATAATTTCTCGAGTCGCCGCATATCGACGATTCCAAAATGGTCGACGATGCACATCCACCCAGCCGCAAAGATTGCTGATCCCACCGTCGCCGAGCCAAAGAAAGAAGGAAAGGAGAGAGTGGAGGGAAAAAACAGGGAGAACGCGACACGACGTCATCGCAATACCGCCAGAGGGGAACGCCGCACGGCCATTAAAAAGCGTTCTCGCCGAAGCCCTTCGAGAGGTGTTAGAAGATGGAAGGGAAGGGAAAGAACTTCGAGAAGGGGATCTGAAGCAAAAAAATTATAGTATGAGAGACTGATAAGAAGGGAGGACAGAGGTGGAGAGTTGAAGGGCGCCCTGGTGGCGAAGTGACACCCTCATCACACCTAACTACCCACGCCCACGCCCCGACCTTTGCAACAAAAAATGTGTATATATATGTAGACTGGGTAGCTCAGTGGTCTGAGCAGTGAACGCGAAATCCGAAGGTCCGTGGTTCGATTCCCGGTCCAGTCGAATTATTTCCGCTTGGAATCTGCCATCATTACATCTTCACACCACCATTGTGTTTGTCAATTTTGTGTTCCTATCCACTTTCTTTCTCCCTTTCTGTGTGAACATTTATTTGTATGTGTTTGCCACTTAGCGGTCTGAATGAACGATTGATTGATTGATTGATTATATATATATATGCATATATACATATATACACATATATAATCAATATGTTTCGTATCACCCTATCGAAGTTGTATATATAATATACAACTTCGTGACACGAAATATAAAAAACATAAAAAGCACACAACTTTAAATATTTGGGTGGGTCGCCAGCACCTTCATCAGTTTTATATATATATATATATATACGTTGATGGATTGGAGTCAGCCATGCGGCGATGAACACACGATGTTCATAGGATGGAGGAGATAGACACAAAAAAAGAGACGATCACACTTACATAGCTAGCTTTCGGAACTCATCCAAAGCTAGCTATGTAAGTGTGATCGTCTCTTTTTTTGTGTGTCTATCTCCTCCATCCTATCAACATCGTGTATATATATATATATATACATATATACATATACATATATACATACACATATATACATATATATACATATATATATATGTATATATATATATATATATATATATATATATATATATATATATATATATATATATATATATATACATAATATAAAACTTCGTCACAGGGTGACACTAAACATAAAACATATAAAAAGGAAACTCACGAGTTTAAAATTTTCGGTGGGTCGCCCGCACCTTCATCAGTGATAGAATGAGGATTGAGCTATAGATATATATGTATGTATGTATATAAAAGAAGCCTCCCTGTTTCCCGACCACCCAAACCCAGTCTCTGCGTGACCCGAGGTCAAACAGGTGACGAAGCGGCTGCGGGGAACACACGACGCGACGTGGCTTATCTGCCGGGAGGAGAGAGAGAGATGAGAAGAGGGTCCCCAGCAAGGAGGACCACCGACCGCCCTCCCCTCAGCCCACGAAACCGCCCCTTTTTACACCACGGATCATCCCTTTTCGTGCCCGAGCCACGGAGAATAAAAGCGACATCCAAAAAGAGGATGAAAAGATCGGGAGGAAGAAGAGGAAGAATAAGAGCTGAAGAGGAAAAATGACGAGTGGGAAGGGTATAAAAAGAAGGGGGGAAAAATGGGAATAACAGGCGTCCGAATACGTTGTTAGGGACGGGGGCTCAATGGGATGAGGAGAGGATGATGGGAAATGTGGCGAAAAGGGAGATCCTGACGGGGGTTTCCTCTTTCCTCACTACCTCAATCCCATCTTCTTCCACTCCCCTTCCCTCAAAAAATCCCTCCTACACCCCTGGCGAGAGGTTCAAATGACGCTGGGAGGTAAGTAATAGCATCCTATGCTGTTTATAACTGGTTGGCATGGCTGGCTATACCATTCGTTGGTTTCGATAGCGATAGGGTATTGCTGTCGCCGGAAGATTCTGGTTTCGTACAGAAGTTTTCCGCAACGTAATCTGGTTGATAATGCTCATTTATCATTGGTCGTGGGCAGACAGGTAAATAAAAAATATTTTTAAAGTTTTAATTAAAGAAAAATCAGTTCAAATGGTCGGGAAAGATATCAACTCTTTGGTGATTTTGTTTCGTTCACTTTGATACCTCACGAGACTCCAAAATCTCGAAATAGCCATGGCTAAGTCCGTCGTTCTCGTTAGCGCCAAAGTCCCGCCACTCTAGTGTTAGAAGAAGAAATATCAGATGCCGTGAGAACAAGGGAGAGAGTATAAAATAAAGTGCGTGTTTAGCAGAATCAAAGCACCTTAGCAAAGACAGGGCAGTGTGGAGGGAATTATTACAATCAACGCCAGTTACATAGTTCTAATACCGAAAATAATACTCATTAACTATACCTGACCTGATATATTCTTTACATTCACGTATTACACGTCACTATTTCACCTCCCAAATCCTTATCCCTTATATCTTTACACGACTGGGGCCTTAACACCCTCTGCCACACGCCCATGTAGCGGCTCGCAGGGTAATATATATATATATATATATATATATATATATATATATATATATATATATATATATATATATATATATCTCCGTGATACGCCTTGAAGACGGACTAGTTCCGAAAGCTAGCTATGTAAGTGTGATCGTCTCTTTTTTTTGTGTGTCTATCTCCTCCATCCTATCCACATCGTGTGTTCATCGCCGCATGGCTGACTCCAATCCATCAACGTATTTATATATATATATATATATATATATATATATATATATATATATATATGTCGATGTGGACATTTAACGGAGGGGTAGTTGTGTACCAGTGTAATATTACCATTATTCCAGTATTACCGTACGTTTAAATTGAACAGGCTTTAATCCGCGCTTCCACCTAAATTTCTATACCGAACCCCTCGTCTACGATAAGAGGTACACGTCCGAGGGATCATTTATGAGCGAAGATTATTCCTAGTTAGAAACGTAACTAGTAAAAAAACGCTCTAAATCAAACAAAATTCATCGGTGATTTTATATGGAAATCCATCCATCAATTTTTCCAATTTGGCTCAGAAATTGGAATATTCCAAACTGGAACGATATCCTGCATTTTTCAAACGTCACTTTTCTATGCAGGCTTTAAGCTTCGTCAAATGAGATAAAATTTCAAGTGATGATATTTTTTTAGGTCACAATAACGACGTGGAAATAATTGAGGTCTGAGAATCTTGGCCTTAGAAGTGGACTATATTCACTGATTGCATTTGCAATGCCTCTGGATCAAATTTGCACTTTAAGCCGCTGACACAGCGGCCAAAATTGTTCCACTGAAATTTTAGCCAAACTGGAATGGGAGTCGTGGGGCATTAAGAATTTGAAGGAAATGTCCATAGATCCAGAGATCCATACTGCCCTCTTCAAACGAAAGACAGTAACTGACAAAATTACACATATTGAGGTTAAGAGTTGATTTTATTATTTTCAAACTCGAATATTTCAAAAAGCTAAACAAAAAAACTGTACCTGTAGCGGTTTTCCTGATGTCACGTTCTGCTTTAAGGCAACGCATCACACCCGCTCGACAGGTCGGATTTGTGATGATTTCCGACCCCAGATTTTTTGTTTAAGTCTTACGTCATCAACTTGAAATTTTTATAGTATAAATAATAGATCTTTACCAAGGGAGGCTCGTATCTGAAACGTGAAAATTTTTTCCCGGAGCATAATTAAACCATCGGGAAAACGGCAAGATGTGGGGTATATTTTTATAAAAGCGATTATTATTATTGACATATCTAAAACTAATGGAGATGTATCAATCCCTCCTCTATCGGAATGCTAAGTAACAGCCGTCACGGTTGAAAGATAGAATCTGTAATTGGTATATTTCGACAAGCTACCTGAATGGTTTTCTGCCACGATGTGCTCGGACGGTGATGCAATTAGTTCAGTCTTCTTTCACAGATCCTATATAAGCGCTGCGTGTACTTACGCGCCGGAGACTTAGCTACAACTTACCGATGACTGTTGCCTTGTGCGAGAGTTATCCTGGAGTTAGAGACTCCTGACGCTAAAACGCCTCGATCGGGTGCGAGTAACGCCATCTGGTGGATTTTCGACAGAACTTTTCCTTACCGAAGGGTATGATGCGTCCTCTTAATCATATCTACAGTATAAGTGTCAGTTTACTAGGCCAGATAACTGTGTCTATGAGTCCTATAATCCTTAAGATTCTCATTACTTCTGTTTCCTTATGAATTATCTTCATTCCGTATTTTCGCCCCGACAATCTAAGCATCAACTAAAGCTTCTAAATTAAAGTTAAAAAATTTCTTGGAAGATGGACTAGATGAAGAATCGAAGACCCGAAGATGAAACTTTCGCAAGCAATAACTCAGAACCAACAATTAGTGAGGTTAATATCGGAATTAGAGCGCGTGCAGCGAAGAGGAGCTAGGTTTGTAAAACGATGCTACGATAAGTTTATTAGTGTGTCTGGATCGTTAGAAGAATTGGGATGGGAATCGCTATCACAGCGTAGATTAAATAATAGGCTTAACCTCCAAATTAAATTTCAGGAGAAACAGTTTTCTGACGACGTAAAAAACATACTAGTTACCCCCTCCTACTACGGCAGATTATATCGCGCCAATAAAATTAGAGAGATAGATTGTAGAACCGATAGGTATAAAATGTCATTTTTTCCGCGTACCATTCGGGACCATAACAGCTATGATCATCGTCATCAATAGTGCGAATAGTGTGATTAGCTAGATTGTAGATCTTTCTCTTTATATTATCTACGTTCTTACTTATGCATGATGTAAATATTGATATTCTTATTTATGCATGATATTTTGAATCTGTCGTAGTAGTCTTTGTATCCCTTGCGTGTCGGAACGATTGACGATGGAATGTTTCTTGTTAGTAGATTGTTAATTGGGGCGTTGCATGTGTGGTACGCTGGTTTAAATGTAGTTTCGGTGTTCTGCCGTATAATTCATGCATGCCCGGTGTGGAAGCACCCCCTGCCACACACCCTTTGGGTGGCTTGCAGGGTATGACGTAGATGTAGATGATGCCTTTCCTGTCTTTTAGCTTCGCAGGGCAGAATAAACCAATCGGTCTCATAAAGAAGAAACATTATCTTCGATTCCTATCACACGACACTCAAGCCCATTTGTTTGCATATTTTAACAATTTTTTTTACCGTCAGATGTCGCGTCGGCTTTAAGATTGTGCCTCGGGAAGAATACATGAGCCAAGGCCTCAACGCTAAAAGAATTACATAGGGTTTATATATATATATATATATATATATATATATTAGTGCAGCTCGATACGGCGATAGCGGAGGGAATCAATTTATAGAATTGAGACATAATAAGAATGAAAAGAATTATGATTCGTAAATACAAACCAAACACTTTTTTTCAATACCAGTCGATAAACTCTAATGCAATGTGGAATTCATGACACATGATTCTCTAAATATAATTCATAGAGTTCATTCCGATTCAGTGTTTCAACCAGTATTAAAAACTGCCCGTCAATGTAACACATATTTCACTCCGATGAACTATGAGAACACAACGGTGAAAATTTCAAAGAACGCCAGGAAAAGATTTCCAATATCCTGTTTGGACTCACATCTTTGAAATAAAGCTAGCCTATTAAAGTTAGCAGGAATAAAAAAAAAACCTTAAGCCTTTCAAAAAGCCATATCGGCAATTTATCCGATGTTACCACCCTCGAGCTACGCATCTGTCAGATATACGCAAAGCCCATGTTTTCCTCACCCATGTCATCTTTCCTTATATTTAGCTTGTTTTAAGCCAATTCCACCTGGCTCCATGATTGCATGTTTATTCAAGCAGTGCTATTGTGGCTGGGAGGCAATTAGTGCGGCTTGTATGGCATGTCGCTGACAGTTTGTCACGGGATATTAGTCCAAGCCGGGGTCTCAACTTAGCATAACATCTGCAGACCGCCTTGGTATTAGTTAACCATAAATGGGGCAATCGACCTACTTATGACCCATATCCCTCAATCAACGGCGTGAGGGAGCGAAGGAAGGACGGTTACGACAATACAATCACTGTGGCTTAAGCGAAATGGAGGATTATGATGGACCCTTAGGATACGTACACTTGGGCGTATAATCTTACTAATTATAAGAAAGCCTTAGAGGAGAATCTGAAGAAAGTTTAGGGGACTGAACAGGTCGTAGATTTAAGACCAGAATAGATGGCGCTTAACCGCATGAATGCGGAGGCTGTAATCTGGGTTCATTGTGTAAAATGCGCAATCAAGTGTGGCTATATCGTTAGAGTTATCAAATAATATTAAAAAATATTTTTTGGTAATTTTTGTCTCTGATTTTAAGTAAACATCTTTGAAGATAGATACAAAATATTTTGATTTTTAACAATGTTCCCGATTAATTATTTATTTGGTAATTAAATGCCATAAATGAACCATAGAATAGAATACAATTTATTTCACCCAAATATGTAAACACATATTTTAAGAAATCAAACATGGGGTGGAATAAGGCATTCCAGAAGAAATACTTTCTCGTTTTGGGGTTGCAATTCCTTGAATAAATCGGCTGTAGTTCAGCAGCTAGCATTCACAATAATAATTATAGAATAAATTCTGGATTTTATATAACACGAATGAGTTCTATTATAACAGTTTTGAGTTGGAATTATCAGAAAAGTACAAGATTCACACACTTCACGATACAATAAAATAAGTGCACATACCATTCAAGAATCACACCTTGGTTTTTAGCAGATATTCCACATCATTATTCTGAAGCAACCAAATTTTCTGAGGAAAGTACTTTAATTCCCAATTGATGAAATATCATGTGGAATTTTTTGATTAAATGAAGAGGCAATTAAATCATAGAAGTATTTTTAGGCTTCAATATTGAATAATGGTTTGTTGGCTTGGGTTTCGATATAGTATCATAATGAATACTTCTTAATCTAATACTTTATGAACACGGTTTGCAATTTTGAAGTTGCTCGCTTATTTCAGTTCTTTGGAATGTTTAGTGCTCCCATACCGCGTGCTTTCTTGAAGTTTTTAGGAGACAGAGTGAGTGCCCGGAACAGAGGTTAAGCCTATAATTTAATCTATGCTGTGATAGCGATTCCCATTCCAATTCTTCTAACAATCCAGACACACTTGTAAACTTATCGTAGAATCATTTTACAAACCGAGCTCCTCTTCGCTGCACGCGATCTAATTCCGATATCAACCCCGTTTCATATGGCTCCCATACACTGGCAGCATATTCCAGATGAGGCCTAACGATTGAAAAATAGCAACGTTCTTTCACTATCTCATCACATTTTCTGAGTATTCTCTTGATAAATTCCTAGATTCCTGTATGCTTGACCGCATGTTTCCCGAATATGTTTTGAGTTTCAAGATATGTTGTGAGTAATTGTGACCCCTAAGTACTCAACAGACTCGGCATTAATTATTTCCGTATTATTAATTCTGTCAGTCCTACTTGGCCGATTTTTCTTTTTCCAAAAGCTGACTAGGTAGAACTGATACTAGGAGGCGAAGGGTTGGTGCTATGGTCGCCACTCAAAATCTTCTACAGTCAGGATTCGAACCCGTTCCGAAGGAACAATTTGGAAACCAACCGATCGGAAACGACCGGGCGAACCAGGATTCGATGCCCTGGGGATAGAAACGAAGCACCCTGACAACCAAGATCCGATCCCCAACGCTAAATCGGCACGTCTTACGGGAACAAAATGGGTCATCATGAATAAATCACGGGAGGGGGGGGGGCAATGCCCGGCGGCGACAGATTTAACCGGGCCGTTACGCAGGGCCCCACGCGAAAACCCGGTTCGTCTCGCTCGTGGTCTGGCTTTCGCAAAAGGAGGAGGAAACTCGACCCGCCCGCCCCCAAAGGGGGAAGCACCGACACCACCACACATGGGTAATTACGAACAAATAGCATGAGCGAGATTTCGTGTTCCCCACTGACCTTCAAAACTCGGAGCCAGACGTGAAGTGGCTTTTAGCTCGGCTCAACCTCGGGCATAAACGTAAACCTTAATGGAGACATTGTGGCCGCGGGATAACTTCTCTCGGACCAAAAGGGGTTGCATCGATCTGGTGCAAAAAGAAAGGCTTTAACGCTGGAAGCGATGAACATCAACGTATTCAAGCATGAATATATATATATTACGGGGTCGGTCCATTACCTTCGAGGTTTATAACAGGCAAGTTTTGTTCGCTTTTTCGGGTCGCCGTAAAAAAACGACGAGCTAATAAAACAACAGCGACTAAAATCGCTCACTTATCGACAAATATTTCAGAGCTGGTTGGGTATACGTCTCAAAAAACCTGGCGGCCACTGGAAGTGTAGATTGCACGATTATGGGGGATCTTTAAAATACAGAATGGAGACGGAGAGAAAGGTTAGGAGTTGCAGTGAAAAAAGTCGTAGGAAAAGAAAAAAAATAATTTGCCCCCGAACATCTGCCAGCCGAAGAGCTGGAGTGGTAGACATATTGCACGCAGGGTAGTTAAAAGTAACTTCTCATCCCTTTACTCCCGCTTAAATGTATTTCACATCTGTTAAAAATATTTAACAATAGAAACTCGAGGTGGTCTCCAAGGACCACGACTTAAAGCACGCACATAAATGCACGCAACATATTCTTTAACATAATTTAGAACAATAGACTTTTAAGAAATTCAAAAGTTAAAAAAAAATATTTTCATGAAACAGAAGCCATTAAAATTTTCTAAAATGTTATCCTCATTTTAGGTTGTAATTGGAATATGCCAGGCTCCAAATTTAGAAATCGTCTTTAATACGAGGTTATTCTTAGCTTTAATATTAAATAATTTTGCTCTTCTTTTTGAATTATATTGTTGCTTGTCTCCGACTCGTGACATATTTCCACTCCTGACAATAAATATTCGCAGATTTTAAGAAACACATATATGTCTAGGTGACCGCATATTGAGACATACGAACACATGCAATGAGTGGAAATCATAGTCTTCTGAAGCAATTATTCTCATAGGCCCCCAATTTATAAATCGTCTTTAACATGAGGTAATTCTTTGTTTTAACATTAAATAATTCCGCTCTTCATTTTTAATTATAATGTTGCTTGTCTCCAACTCATGACATATTTCTACTCCTAGAAAAAAAAATTCATAGATTTTTGAAATAGATATTTGTCTAGTTGTCCGCATATTGAGACATGCGAACACATGCAATGAGTGGACGTCATAGTCTTCTCACGCAATTATTCTCATTATCTACAGCGTCAATCGGCCACAAAACATTCACCAACTTGTTGGGAACATGCCCCTTCTAATCCCAAAAATCGTCAACTTTTCATGTGCAAGTATACCAAGAGTTTCTGCTAGGGCTTTGCATCGCAATAAATCCCTCTTAACGTCATGATAATCAGTAAAGATGGCTTTCCTTCATTTAAAAAAAACTTATGATGCTTTTTACAAAGATTAACTAAGGAAAAAAAAGTTGAATGAACTCGAATGTCGTATCTTCCATGAGAGGGATCTCAGGGAGGTGTGTATACAAGAATGGGCAATCACGGTCCACATAAACGAAGACGCTCTGCGAATAAACACGCATATGCCCAGCAGGGGAGGAGGGACGTTGGAACAACACGTGTTCTCCGGGACCTTATTAATCGTAAAAAGCCGAGGACCTTTCATTATAAGCGCCGAAAATTTAACGCCCAAATAGAATGTAGTTAAGAAGTTTCAAATCCCTCGGGAACGACTCTCTTTATTCCCCCTTGGAGCCGAAAGTTCATCACGGGGAACGGTAAATGAAGGCCGCGCAAAACTTTCCGACCTCGGGGAATAATATCTAATAAATATAAATCTAGGGCGCCCCTTCTTTCTTCCAGCGTGGGAATAGTTCCCTCCGAAATCGCTTCGAGGAGAGCTTGAGAGAAAACTTCAAGAGAAGTCAGACCCGAAAGCAAAAGAAGGATTGGAAGGACTGTTTATGAAAACACAAAAGATGTTGCCGACCACTTATTGGATATTGGGTATTCTATCAATTGAACGATAGGAGCTAGGACTGTTCAGTCCATAGTTTTTCCAAGAATTTGGGAGACTTCTCTGGCCTTGACGCTATAAATATACCTATTATTATTTGGTATATTTCCGTGGGCCTCTGGCCCATGAGGCAATTACAATTACAATGACAAATTAACACAATAGTTGAGAAAGAATAATAATTACACAAAATAATTACATTACATTACAGTAAAGAAAGAAAAAAAAGCACTTATAGGCATGAAAATTGGGTGCGGACGGTCAACAGATGTCACTAAATGAGGTTATGCATTGAATTTCATGCAGTAAATCGTTACAGTTCATAAGTCAACCAGAATAATATATACAGAGCATTTCACAATACAAAGAATAGGAAGTTCGATGATACATTAATATTTAAGGACATTGTAAAATATTGTTTTCAATAGTTTATCCTTTACTAATTACATCATGCGCCTCCCATCAACTTTTCCCAATTTCCCAAGAATCTCCTCCTTTCATATAAATATCTAACTTTCTCCCCTCTTAAGCCCCTTCAGCAGTCAAGAAGGAAAATGATTATTCATTACACCTTAGTAATCCACCGTTTCCAACAGATCAATGTCGACTACATTTCCTAAATTGTAGAATTTTAAGTAAACTCTAATCTAAAAGGAAATTAATCGAAATCGAAAAGGGAAACTAAAAGGGTTAATTAAAACTTGCTACTCCATTCGTTTTGCTCCGCGGCAGAAAAAAAAATAAATACACAATGAACTTTTGCGAAATTAGGTGGGGCAATTTATAAATATATATTTAGATGCTACAGTACATGGAAACTACTCGACATGAACATACCTTAAACAGTGGATTGCGCAATTTTTATCGACAATTTTTCTTGTTCCAGTCAATTGCTAGAGACTTAAGCCCGTTTACACTGTGGGCTTGGAAATCCTATGATCTCTAATAATGTTCAATTTCAAAAGTACAATTTCGCAAATTTTTGATCTCGGGCATCAATCGATTCTCAATCATGTCGTTAAGAATAAAGAAATCTTTTATTTCCGAGCGAATGGGGAGAAAACAGTCCTTCGTCAAAATTGAGATGGGTAAAACCCGGGGAAGTCAAAACCCACCCAGGAAGAGGTTGAGCAAGCAATACAGCGTTTCACATTTAGTTTGACTGTGCGGGTCTTACAAAATATGCTGTCGCCAAACTTACTCACATCGGTTAACATTTAGACAACCTTTTTTGGTGTAAAACTAAATTTAAGCAAGGTAAAGCATGAATAAATAATGACAATATCAGCAATGCTTAAATCCTTTTCTTTGTTGAGTTCTTTGTTGGTACAACCAGTTTCAACGCTACTGCGTTATCGTCAGTTGCCTTACTTGAAGATTACGCAGTGGCGTTGAAACTAGCTGTGCCGATAAAGAACCCTGTGGATTTAAACAAAGTTGATAGAGTCAATATTCATTCAATAATGGAGTCCCACAAGGCTAAGCCTGAAAGGATTGAAAGGTAAAGTATATTTGCATGTCGGAAGGGAATAATATATGTATGTACATTGGAAGATATCTAAATAAGCGGTTAGCGTATTGCATAGCACTGCGTTTATTTTTCTACAGCAATTGGCCGCACAGAATCCCCAGATTTACGGTGATTAACAAAGGAAACACATGTTCATAAGGACAAGCTCTGTCAACTAAATGCAGAACGCAGTGCGCCAAAGGATTAGCAGGAGAAAGGATCAATCTCGTCCCCATGGAGGCCGGTTGCCATCCAGACACCCACAGTTAATGCGTCCTCGCAAAGCAGCGAGCGGCCAGCAGAATTGCGAGACGGGCGCAGACGTGTGGATTCCACGTTCCGCTCATTTCACGCTCGTTCGTCACCGCCCGCCGTGTTATCCTTCCCTCACGAGAGAACACGCGGGCGAGAAAGGAGACGAGAGACTTCGCGCCATTTAGGCGAAGTGTTTTGCAGACGGCGACGGAGAACGAAGACTCTCGGGGGAGTGCAGGGAGTACACCATCACGCCACGTCCCGCCTTCCTCCCCCTCCAAAAGCGACTCTTAAAGACAAGAGGAGTCACCGGCCTCCAAACAGGACGGAGACGCTGCCGCTCTTGGCCATTCTTTTTTTTTCAACAAACAATCCCTAAGGCTGTGGGGATAATGCAGCACGAAGCGAGCGCTACGCGAGTACAGGGGATGGAGGAGGGGGGCGGGATAGACAGGGGGGGGGGAACCTTTCGGAGTGGTCAGCAGCAGAGCGCTAGCCTAAACATTCGGACGGCCCCGAGGGCGCAAGTGGTGCAGACGTCTCCTCCGGAGCCATAAATGCGGCGGAACCCCATCCTCCGGCCAAATGCTTTGGGGATGAATCATGCGCCCATACACAAGCAGCGCATCTCGAGACGGCTACGAGTCTCATATGAGGGAACTTTCACAGCACTGTGGTTCAAGAGGCGTTTTCATTAACAAACACGTTAATTACAGTAGAGTGTCTCCCATCTTTTAAACGTTCAGTACGTTCCATCGCGACTGTTCAAAACAAATTTTTTACAAAATTCCCCTTTTTTAATTGATTGAAAAAACCCATCTTTCGTTAAGGGCATACGTTAGCTTTTTATGAAGTATTCTACCGATGATGGTAGGTTTTGCAAGTCAGATAATCTCCTCCTGGGTTCCTACACTTTCAGGGGCCTAACTACCCCTAGTATATCCTTTTTCACCTCGGCATATACGCTATACCCTTCTATATTACATAAATAAAACCTATTCTTCCTCTTCCCCCTGACCAACATCCTTCCCCCATCACATTCTTGAGCAACCTATCTTTTTACTTCTTCTAGCTAACTAACTAACCTTATTACTTCTTCCAGCCACCTACACTGAGTCCCGGCCCAGCCACATCCCGGATTTCTTTCTGAGGTTTCCTTTCCTCGCCCACCATCTCAAACACTTCCACGTTTCTGTTCCATATAACGCTACGCTCCATATCAAGCTCTTCATCAACCTCTTCTTCACATCCTTTTCCAAGGACCCCGTCGTTAGCTCAGTATTAGCAATCGCAAACCAAATACATTCATAGTAATAATTCAAACAGAATATACAGATTATTCCCCGAATATATTCTCAATTATTGTTTTTTTATAGCATTAGACTCAAACAGCTGAGCCATTTTCGTGGAATTACCATATTCATTCTTCAACGGTCGTAGTAATTGCCTAATGGGGAAAAAAGCGGTCAAATGTATCTACATATTTCATTTCATTATCAATTTCCGGAGAGATTTCTCGTCTTATAAAAAAAATCCGTAAAAATGGAATTTACGTTTGAGAAAATACTGCTTTTCCCCACGTTTCTGCCATTTTCGCAATGGGGATCATGTAACTTCCAGCTCAATTTGCGAGAATAAAACGTGTGGAAAGGTAACAGTAAGTTGAGCATATCGCATAGAGGACATGTTTATTTCAAGCACATAACATATGAATAAAATGACAATCGAATCCTGTCACGGTAGAGCTATTTAAATCACAACCAACCTTCTCGCATCAACATACTTTTAAAAAAATTGAACTAGATCTAGTTCAGCGTGATCGTTTTCCCGGAGAGAACATGTTTTTTTCATCATATTTTTTTCAGATTTAAACTCACTATTTAAATTTTTTCAGGTTTTTACTGCCACAAGATACCTAATGTTGGTAATGGTCACGCTGGCGTTCTCCCCTTACCTTCCAAGAAGTATCAATTTTCATCCGACCACATCTATGAATTATCTACTGAATAGAAATAACTTGGCTAAGAGTTGGTTTACACAAATTGCAATTTTTTTTTCAATTTTCCAGATATTTTGAGAAACCCAGTATTTTAACTACTTTTGCCGTTCGGCCGCCATTCCGAAAAAGGTGCTATTAAAAATTCATGGCATGTCCCCATACGTGTAATACGTTATAGCGCAAAAATGTGATGGTATGCAAACCACTTGGAAAAGTCATCTCTAGTATACGCGTTGATCAGAGTGAGCGCTGATTCAATAATATTGATGCGACTAAAAACGCTCCTTCAAGCGTACGGCAGACATCATTTTCAATGATAATGCACGTTTGAGTTTCTAAGTCCGCATAAAACGAAACTAAATCTTTCAACTAAACAACAAACACTTTTGCAGCTCTAAGCCATTAAACACGACTCGTTTTTTTGGCACGAGCAAATTTTAGTTAGCAAGAGGACCGTAACAAAAATTCTTCACCTTTAATAACTATAAACAGGGCAACACGTTGAAGTTGAGCAATATAAATTCAATGGAATATTGACATATTTTACGTTATCCCAATAAAAGCAATCAATAGCAATAGAGCGAAATATGTATGAAAATTTATTTCTTAATGAGCCTTAATTAATTAATGAATGATGAGAATATCGGATATGACGATCAAGCTATATTGATAATGTGAAGCCATACCTGCTCACCAGGCTCCCGTCATTAGTCTGTTTTCTCGTCAACATACCTGAAAAGAAAAAAATAAATGTTTAGAAAAGACAATTAACCAGAATTTAATCAAAATATAACTTTTATCTTCTTTTCTTATGAGCCATTGATACAACACTAATTAGTTCATATTCGATGTTACAATATGTACATCAACCCTTGTTTTTAGAACGTTTAATGGTTAAGTTGATAAGTACTTTGATGTCAATAATTGCTATATTTATATGTTAGGTTGAATGAGAAATAATTGATATTCTTATCGCAACAATGCTTATGAACACTTAAATAATAAGCCAAATTTTCTGTGAAATATATAACTTCTAATTATTGAGATAGAAATCACCAACACAACCCGGATAGCCACTTCTCATGAAATAATGTCAGACAGAAAATCCTACGAGCATTTATTAGATCATTTTGTCAGTTAAAATATTTACATTAACCCTTAGTTTCGGAACTTTAATTAATTACGCTTGATATGTAGCTAGCTATTGATAATTACAACCCACGTTTCAATAGTTACAGCCTCAACTTTGTAAAACTTTTCCATAATGCTCAGGAATCAACCAAACTTGTTAGTTTTACGAGGAATATTAATTGGACAACTGGTTCCTTTGAATAGTCGACATCGTAAGGTACAGGTCAGGTAGGAGAGTCCTATGTTATGTACCTGATAATGTCGAAAGTCGTCCAATAAATATTCTATGAAAAACTTACAAAGTTAATTCCTGAGCACTATCTATATTTGTTAGTCAGAAGGCAAAAATATTTATTTTAAGTCAGAAAACCACATACAGCTATGTCGCCATTTTACAGTGGCCATGTAACAATACACACACTTAAAGACATATACAAGCAAACTTAACAACTGGTTGCAAGCAGAAATTATGGAAATATATTAAAAAAGAAAAATGAGGGAATAACTACTTAGGTGAAAGATACAAAAGAGAAAGGCTTATAAAGGATTTAAATGAAAGTGCAATATTGATACACTAACGCAATAAAATCTATTATAACGAACAAATTAACTAGGTTTTCTGTGAAATGTATATATATACATAACTGTGGATGATTACGATTCAAATCACCAACAAAATCCAGATACCAGGGTAGTCACCACTCAAGAAATAAATCCAGTACAGAAAATCCAACGAGCATTGTATAATAAGCTGCCACTGAAAAGAGTCTTGAATATTCATTAGACACTGAGCAGAACCTCGCCTTTCCTCTCGCTACACATTTTTAAGTTCCAGGAAACAAGCCAATTTTGCGATTTTTTTTAAACACAAAGACGCAAACCGTTCAAAGCGAAGGGGAGAGAACTCGTGCGGAAAAAAAACCCACGCACGCGAATATCCTGCGCCGCTCTCCGACGCTAATCTCCACGGAGCGAGAGAATGCTTGATCAAAGGAGCGATTCGATCGAGAGGGACGAACCCCTTCAGAGCGAATGCTAATCTTCAACCCCCACCGGGCCAGGCGGTCCGGCGAAACCACCACCGCCGCGCGCACGGAACCAAAATATCTTTCGGAAAAAAAATTCCTTTTGAAAAATAAATCCCAACCTTTCCGGTTAATTTTAATCCCATCAACACTCGGGAGGTTAATCTGACATAAGTGATAGGAAGCGATGGTTGGAGAGAACTACTCCACGTACAATAAGGGACCATAATAGTTGTGATAGATCAGTTCTAGGATACTGACTAGGTTAAAAAGGTTTCTTCAGTAGTGCTAAATGTCTTAACATGAATTTTAGATACTAACCTCCCATGCAATCTCCGGCATGATATACTCATGCATGTCTTAGTATCTTGTAGTGCTATTTATCTGTCGCATTAATAATACTAACCAGCAGTTATATCTAGAGTAGTGTGCTGCATGGTAGCATGTTCCAAGCAAAGCAAGCAAGTAAAGCAAAGGTAGCAAGTAAAAGTTACATCAGGTGTTCCCCAGGGAAGCGTGATAGGCCCAATTTGATTTCTTCTGTACGTAAACGACTTAAATGCAGTAGTAAAAAATAGCAAGCTCCGTCTTTTTGCCGATGATGCAGTAGTGTATAAGGAAATTAGAAATGAAGAGGACATCCAGTGTTTAGCTAAGGATTTAGATGCGATTGATGATTGGTGTGATAGATGGCAGCTAGAATTAAATTTGAAGAAATGCGCGACTATGAATTTTTGGAAAAAGAATGGCTTTCCCCGGAATAATTATTGCATCAAAGAAAACAAAATATGTAACGTAGAATCAATTAAATACTTAGGCGTCACCATCACTGAAGACATGTCATGGGGGTAACACATCAGGGAAATAACAAGTATAGCAAACCGTAGATTAGGATTCGTAAAAAGGGTTCTAGGCAAATGCGATGAGAGATAACGAGAAAGAAGCTATTTTACACTTGTCAGGCCTCATTTAGAATATGCCGCTAGTATATGGGATCCGTACAAGGAAGGTATGATAAAAGAATTAGAGCGCGTGCAAAGGAGATCTGCTAGGTTTGTTAAAGGCCGTTATGATAATTGTATAAGTGTTACGAGTTTAATAGAAGAACTAGAATGGGAATTACTATCAGAACGCAGGTTAAAATTTAGGTTGAACCTTTTAAGTAAATTCGAAACCGATTTGTTCACAGATGACGTTAGATATATGTTAAGAACCCCTGCGTATTACGCTAGGTTTGACCATATTCACAAGATTAGAGAGATAGATTGTCGTACCGATAGATTTAAAATGTCATTTTTCCCGCGTACCATAAGAGAGAACAATAGGAAACGTAGCAAAAGGGATAGGTAGGTGAAATATAGTTAGAATAGTCTGTAGTGCATGATGCATGTAATAACTACCAATAATCCCTTCCTTATTATGTAGATTTAACCTGTACTATACTGTAGTCACTAATATTTTATTGTAATAACTACTGCAATCACTTGTAATAACTAATAATCTACTGTAGTAACTAATAAACTGTGACCCTATTTTCTAGCATGTCTACCTTATATATCCTACTTGCATGGCAATAGTGCATGTTTGGTGATCTTCACCCCCTGCCACACACCCTCGTGGTGGCTCGCAGGGTATTACGTAGATGTAGATGTTCCTCTACGTAACACCCTCCTGGTTTGTGGTCTGACTGCGTACCGTTGCCCTGACTGCTTTTGGCCTGCGCCTGGCATTCGGGAGAACGTGCGCGGTTCTGATTTGAACTGAGATGAGTGCTGCATGCCTGGTGTGGAATCACCCCGTGACACACACCCTAGTTGTGGCTTGCACGGTATTTCGAAGATGTAGATGAACTAGAGAGGGGCTAGTCTATAAATAGTATAGCTGATCGGTCGATTCGATCTCAAATTCTAGTGTCATAATCTATTACGAAATTGTTATCGAGGACTTTTGTACGGAGCGTTCTGCTCTGTGGTAGTGAGACCTTGACAATTGGAAAGAGAGAGAAGGAAAGAATGGAGGCATTTGAAGTGTGGTGCTATAGGAAAATTCTGAAAATACTCTGGGTGGAAAGAGTCACGAACGAGGAGGTGTTTGAGAGGATAGGGGAAAGACGGTGTCTATTCAAAATGCTAAATAAGAGAAGGAACACCTGGATTGGCCATATTCTCCGATAAGAAAACTTGGTTAGGACCATACTAGAAGGTACAGTAGAGGGAAAAAAACCAGAGAGGCAGACCTAGACTGGACTATATGGGACAGTTAATGAAGGAACTAGGTTGCCAATCGTGAAGTGAAAAGATTGGTCCAAGATCGGATAAAGTGGATGACTGTTGCAGACCAATCCTAGGATTGAAACCAGAGAAGAAGAATCTATTGCGTAGGACTGAAAGCACGTATTCCTGCAAGACCCATGTACACATGGGCTCTAATGTGAGTTGCAAAATACAATAATACAAATACTTACCGCAACAATGGTCCAGGCCGAATGTTTCTCATGGCAATTTCTTAAAAAATATTCACCTGCTGTGTTTGAAATTATACTTCTCAAGTAGTGAATTGTTTTGCCCTTTATGCACTAAACTATAGGTATGTTACCTTTGTTACTGAAAGTATATGTATTAATGTATTTTGCAACTTATGTACGCGCACAAGTCTACATTGGTCATGCATGAAGTATAAAATACGGGCTGTTAGTCCTACGCAATAGCATAAGAAGGAAGAATTAGAGAGAATATCGACTGATCACCTAAACTACTTATAAACTATCCCCTCTCCAGTTCTCTGTATCCTTCCCTTCCTATCACTTACGTGAGATAAAATTCCCGAGAGTAAATATTAGGTTCCACCTCAGCTTTCAGCAAAACTGTTTCATTCGATGAGTGTTTCGCTCCGGAGAGAAAGTATATTGGTAAAAAATTTCGTTTCACGCTGGTGCGAAAAACTGAAAGTAGAAATAAAACTAAATAAAATAAAAATGTGTCAGAGGAAGAGTTTTTAAAATTTAGTTATCCTGGAAATTGTCGTCGCAAGCCAAGTAGAATTTAACTTTCTTGGCGGAAAATAGAGATTCGGCGTAAGAGTGCCGTACGCTTAGTCATACGTAACTCTTACAGCTGTGAATAATATATGGTCAGAAACTCGGCATTCATCCTAGATACCAATCAACCGAACCTTATCGGCCGGACCGGACTCCATCTTACGGCGAACCCTTTAAACAATCAGGACTTGGAGAAATCCCGAACTGGAATAATTAATTTGTTTCAACCAAAGCTTAGGTTCCAAACGCTACTCCACTTTAATCCATTGAAGTATGCAGGCTTTTTGTCAGGATTTCCCAACCAGGGGTTCTCAGGGGTGCGAGAAAACATCTCATACTTTTGTTTATACGAAAAGTATATATTTTCAGGGAATATTTATGGAATTTTTTATTTGTCGTAATATTTTCCCTCTTCCACAGTGACTTTACGGCACCAGTTGTAAGCATTAAGAAGTCTCTCACCATCTCCACGTTCATGAGTACCCATTAGGTAAGCCGGGATTGGAAGATTGAGAGAAGTTTCAGAGTTGGGATGAGGAAGAAAATCGGGTGCGTGGAGAGAAACCAGCACTTCAAAATATCTAAAGAATTCTTACTCTCCTCCATTTAAAGAAGGAGACGATACGAGGACTTCATGAGGGAACAAATGTCGGGTAATCCATGTGTGAGAAAACGGAAATATATGACTGTAATTAAAACGTCAGGATAGCCAGTAATTAACAATTGGATTCAGATTATTTAAAGTGCTCTACCATTTAAGGCAGGCTTTATTAAATGTCAGAGAATATCCTCCCATTTTCTATGGCCTATCTCGCACTAGTATATCTTTTTTCGCCTCAGCATACAATCTATCCTTCTCCATCCTGTCCATTAAACCTAATTTCCTTCTTCCTCGCTTGCCCAATATCCATCCCTCTATCACATTCTTGAGTAATCCCTCGCCCCTTATTACATCATCTAGCCACCTACTCTGCCGATCTCGAATTTCATTAAGAAGATCCCTTTCCTCGTCCACCATCGTGAGCACTTCCTCGTTATTCTTCCTTTCCGTCCACATCACCTTCTCCATCCTTCTTCACGCCCAAAACTCAAGTGCCTCCGGCCTTTTCACGTTCTCCTTTCTGAGGGTCCACGTTTCCGCCCCATACAACTCTACGCTCCATATCAAGCTCTTCACCAGCCTCTTCTTCATATCCTTACCAAAGATCCCCGTCATCCGCTATCTTCTATTACTAAACCCCTCCTTAGCTAGCGCTCATAGCTTAGCTTCGTATGTCTTTGCTACTACGTCCGTTTTCTTTAAGCGTACTACCCAAGTAATAAAAAGTAGGTAAGTAAAAGTAAGGAAATGCTAGACCATTGTTTACATTACCGTTTGTCAGTCACTTTCATGATTTAATTTTATGGATACCTTGCAATTTAATTATATCAATAAGTAATTTCATCATATCAGTAAGTATCAAATATATCAGTAAGTTATTAAGTACTATTTAACGTACATACAGTTTAACAATGACTTAAAACTTTAAGGAAATTTTATTTAGTTAATTTTAGGGAGCGTTGTGGAGTGAAAAAAATGTATTGTCGATGATTGAGAACGGTATGCCGAAAGGGTTTGGACATAAAGAGAGGATGAATGAAAGGGGATAGATGAAACAAGTATATAAGACGAGTGTGGATGGGAAAATTGGAAGGGGTTGACCTCAGCTAACGTACCTCAATCAGATTTAGAACGTTTTTATCACAGGCCAGTTTAGGAGTACCCTAATTAAGTGTTCAGGAATGTATATACCTACCTATTAGTTTAAGTTTAAGAACAATTATTGCCTCTAAAAAGAAATTTCAATGGTTGTGCCGTTGATATTTGGCTCTGTTGACTAATTATCCGTTTGTGGACCACTGACCAGGTAGAACACTCAACTGACTAGGCTTGTGCGATGAGTCGATTCATCGAATTCATCGACAGTGATTTTAGTCATCACGTTGCGATGAACCGCGTCGATGACAATGAATGTCATCGATCATCGACGTCGATGAGTCGATGAATTAACTGACGTCGATGAATTGATAAATAAACTGACGTCAATGAGTCGATGAATTCACCGATGTAGATGAATCAATGAATCCATCACCATTAGATGGTAATTATTTGTGTTGCGTCACCCGCCCGTCCCTATCCCTACCTTTTCGTCGGCGATAAAGGAATTCATCGGCTTATCGTCGTCGATGACAATCATCGAAACCGAATCATCTCGATGATTTTTTTTCATCGACCCTCGATGAACAAATTCGTTCATCGCACAAGCCTACAACTGACCATTAAAACCTGCATTGACCGGGAGATTACCCCAGGAATCACAGTTGCATTCAGCTAATAATATTATTTATTTAATGGGTTAAGTCTCCGATCATCATCTCGTCCATTTTCGCTCCGCTTGGTTTCAGCTTCCTGTTAGACATTAACCGAGAAACGGACTTGAGGTGCATTGCGTGCAGTCTGAAGGGGACTGAGATCCGGCGACTGTGGCCGCACGTCTCCCCGCGCGATTCTCTCCGAGGGGGAGAAATGGGAACGGATGGAGCCGAGAGAGGGAACGGAGGGGTGCTGAGGGGGTGGGGAAAGGGGGATGAGGATGGGAAATGGGGAATCGGAGCCGACGCAACGGAAATTGCCAAAGCTTTCTCAAATCAGTGAGTTTCCAGGGCGTGAGGTAATTAACTGCGCAAACGACAAAGACGTCGGGCGAAGGGCGGGCAATCTGGCGGGGTGCTTCGCCATTCGTCTTCGTCAAAATGGCCACTCCCGGCGTATCCCCAGACTCTCTCAAAAACCACCCTCTCCCAACCACCCTTCCTCCCACCAAAACACCTGCCTCCTCCGTCTCCCACCCTCTCCGTCTCGTGAGCGTAAAATTCCCCATCATCGCCCCTAAACCAAGGAACCCCTCCCTAACCCTTACACACCCACTCGTTCCTCAAAACACCACGGGGAAGGGAAGGGGGGGGGGGGGTGAGGGGCCTTGTACGCACGGAAACGCGCAAAGCTCCCACATGCACACAAAGGCGAGCACACACGGTATAACACCGCCCTCCCTCGGCAGTGCATAAATATTCATTCATCTCCACCACCAGCAAACCCTCCCTATCCTCCCCCCCCCCGGGAGGGATTACGAGCGAATTTTATTTTTATTTCTTTTAGTCCGAGAGAATCACTCGCGAATAATAATTTTATTCTCATGCCTCATTCTCTCTTTTTCTCTCGCTAAAAAAATGTACGTTTGTGCGTAAATATATATATATACATATATATATATATATAAAAAAAGGTCACAGGCGTGACTAGCAGTTACATATAGAGCACAAAAAAAGGTAAAACTCACAGAAATTTTGATATATTTCGGCGGACACAACCGCCTTCGTCAGAATGTTAGAAGGTAGTCTAGTAACTACCTTCTAACATTCTGACGAAGGCGGTTGTGTCCGCCGAAATATATCAAAATTTCTGTGAGTTTTACCTTTTTTTGTGCTCTATATGTAACTGCTAGTCACGCCTGTGACCTTTTTTTATATCTGTGCACTACAAGTGTTTTTCGCCAAGTGGATATATATATATATATATATATATATATATATATATATATATATATATATATATATATATATATATATATATATCTCCATATATACACACACACACACACACACACACACACACACACACACATATATATATATATATATATATATATATATATATATATATATATATATATATATATATATATATATATATATATATATATATATACATATATATATATATATATATATATATATATATATATATATATATACATATATATATATATCCATATATATTATTAATATATATAAAGCTACAAAACTGACTGACTGACTGACTGACTGACTGACTGACTGACTGACTGACTGACTGACTGACTCATCAAAATTCCTGGGCATTTCTAAACGAGCTAGGTGGGTGAAATTTTCAGGATAGAGTTGGAGTCATGTGTCGAGTTGGGAAAAAATCGAAAAAGTTAAAAAAGTCGATTAGGCTTCGATTTATTGCAATCGAAAGCTTTACATCGGATTATACGGGAAAAACGAAAAATTTCAGTGTAGACTATTTTTCTTTCGTTCATTAAAATATGAAATAATTAAGTTACAGGACTGATTCTTTCACAAATATGAGGCTGAATGTTTGAAAAATCTAATTCTTGCAATCGATTCTTTCCTACCTACCGTAAAACTGATATTTTTAAACTTTTATTAGGGATTTTAGAATTTTTTTCACTTTCGTTGCTATGGACTTATTCCATTGTCGCCTAGCCGAGTGTCGACTCAGGTTTGGAACTAAGCTAGGCGGGCCAGTTTCAGGGGAGGGTTATATTTACGTGTTGATTTTGGGTAAAATCGGAAAAGTTAAAAAAGTCGATTCGGCTTCGAGATATTGCAATCGATAGCTTTACATATATGTGTTAGGTATCCTAAGTGAATGAAATTTACTCTTCCCTTTGCCATTTTTCGCACTGCTAAATACTGGGTATAATTTCTTCAAATTTGCCCTGGCCTCTACCGTACCTTTGGTGACCAATTTCCACCAACCAAGCTTCATGATATTGTGGTTTTCATTAAAAAATTGAGCAGTTCATGTAGAAGATTGGAAGAGAAAAAAAAATTGAACATGAAAATTAGTATATTAAAAATCTCGATTCCGATCGAACTTATATAGTAAAATTATTCATGTGAGCTCTAATTAAGTATGCTGTACTGAAATGAAATATCTAACGTAGAAGAACGTCTTATATGCCATCAAATGAGGTTATGATAATCTTTCAATGGCTCCACGTTCGTTTCGGTGTACTGATTATAGTATTTTGAAAAGTCGCTAATAACCGGATGACATACAATATAAGTTTGTACTAGAACTGTCTGGTATCCATAACTCATGAGGCGCGTATTTCATTTTCGAGAATTATATTTTTCTTTACTTGCATGTAGCCCGCAGACTTGAGAGCATTCATTTTTTTCCTTATTACAAGAGTATCATCGTCTAGCACTCCCCCCACCCTTGCTTGCAAATTTCAAGCACCCATATAGGCATCATAAAATGGACAGGTGCTATTAATACATCGCTGCTGAGTCCTGGGTATAATATCTTCCACTTCTTCCTGGCCTCTACCGTAGCTTTGATGATCAACTTTGACCAACCAATCTTCATGATATTTTAGTTTTCATTCAAAAGGCTGTGTAATTCATGTAGAAGATTGAAAAAGAAAAATAGAACATGAAAATTAGCATATTAAAATTGTCGATTCGGATCGAAGTTCTATTATAAAGTTTTCACGTTAGACCTTATTAAGTATGCTGTACTGAAAGGAATATCTAACGTAGAAAGGCCATCAAATAAAGTTATGTTGAACTTGCAGTGGTTCCACGTTCCTTAATGTCGTTAATTACCGGATGAGATATAATATGATTTGTACTAGAACTTTCAGGTGTCCATACCTCATGGACCGTGAAATTCATTTCGAGAATTCCATAATATTTTTTCCTGCATGTAGCACGCAGAATTGAGAGCTTTCATTGGTTTTGTATAAATGATGCATTCATTTTTCGATACTTTAATTGTAAAATATTATACATACCCCCCCTTGCTTGCTAACAGCAAGCACCCATTTACTCGTTAATATATATAAAGCTACAAAACTGACTGACTGACTGACTGACTGACTGACTGACTGACTGACTGACTGACTCATCAAAATTCCTGGGCATTTCTAAACGAGCTAGGTGGGTGAAATTTTCAGGATAGAGTTGGAGTCATGTGTCGAGTTGGGAAAAAATCGAAAAAGTTAAAAAAGTCGATTAGGCTTCGATTTATTGCAATCGAAAGCTTTACATCGGATTATACGGGAAAAACGAAAAATTTCAGTGTAGACTATTTTTCTTTCGTTCATTAAAATATGAAATAATTAAGTTACAGGACTGATTCTTTCACAAATATGAGGCTGAATGTTTGAAAAATCTAATTCTTGCAATCGATTCTTTCCTACCTACCGTAAAACTGATATTTTTAAACTTTTATTAGGGATTTTAGAATTTTTTTCACTTTCGTTGCTATGGACTTATTCCATTGTCGCCTAGCCGAGTGTCGACTCAGGTTTGGAACTAAGCTAGGCGGGCCAGTTTCAGGGGAGGGTTATATTTACGTGTTGATTTTGGGTAAAATCGGAAAAGTTAAAAAAGTCGATTCGGCTTCGAGATATTGCAATCGATAGCTTTACATATATGTGTTAGGTATCCTAAGTGAATGAAATTTACTCTTCCCTTTGCCATTTTTCGCACTGCTAAATACTGGGTATAATTTCTTCAAATTTGCCCTGGCCTCTACCGTACCTTTGATGACCAATTTCCACCAACCAAGCTTCATGATATTGTGGTTTTCATTAAAAAATTGAGCAGTTCATGTAGAAGATTGGAAGAGAAAAAAAAATTGAACATGAAAATTAGTATATTAAAAATCTCGATTCCGATCGAACTTATATAGTAAAATTATTCATGTGAGCTCTAATTAAGTATGCTGTACTGAAATGAAATATCTAACGTAGAAGAACGCCTTATATGCCATCAAATGAGGTTATGATAATCTTTCAATGGCTCCACGTTCGTTTCGGTGTACTGATTATAGTATTTTGAAAAGTCGCTAATAACCGGATGACATACAATATAAGTTTGTACTAGAACTGTCTGGTATCCATAACTCATGAGGCGCGTATTTCATTTTCGAGAATTATATTTTTCTTTACTTGCATGTAGCCCGCAGACTTGAGAGCATTCATTTTTTTCCTTATTACAAGAGTATCATCGTCTAGCACTCCCCCCACCCTTGCTTGCAAATTTCAAGCACCCATATAGGCATCATAAAATGGACAGGTGCTATTAATACATCGCTGCTGAGTCCTGGGTATAATATCTTCCACTTCTTCCTGGCCTCTACCGTAGCTTTGATGATCAACTTTGACCAACCAATCTTCATGATATTTTAGTTTTCATTCAAAAGGCTGTGTAATTCATGTAGAAGATTGAAAAAGAAAAATTGAACATGAAAATTAGCATATTAAAATTGTCGATTCGGATCGAAGTTCTATTATAAAGTTTTCATGTTAGACCTTATTAAGTATGCTGTACTGAAAGGAATATCTAACGTAGAAAGGCCATCAAATAAAGTTATGTTGAACTTGCAGTGGTTACACGTTCCTTAATGTCGTTAATTACCGGATGAGATATAATATGATTTGTACTAGAACTTTCAGGTATCCTTACCTCATGGACCGTGAAATTCATTTCGAGAATTCCATAATATTTTTTCCTGCATATAGCACGCAGAATTGAGAGCTTTCATTGGTTTTGTATAAATGATGCATTCATTTTTCGATACTTTAATTGTAAAATATTATACATACCCCCCCTTGCTTGCTAACAGCAAGCACCCATTTACTCGTATATATATATATATATATACACACACACACACACACACACACACACATATATATATATATATATATATAAATGCACTTAGGATCACTTAAGTGACGAATATATAAAAGTTTGCCAGAGGAAGGCAGACGGCAAACACAGAAAACAAAAAAATGATGAACACACTTACAAAGTTTCTTGATATTTCGGTGCAACTAGCACCTTGGTCGCAAGAGCGAAGACTCAGAGTCTTCGCTCTTATATATATATATATATATATATATATATATATATATAAAAAGGTCACAGGCGTGACTAGCAGTTACATATAGAGCACAAAAAAAGGTAAAACTCACAGAAATTTTGATATATTTCGGCGGACACAACCGCCTTCGTCAGAGTGATATATATATATATATATATATATATATATATATATATATATATATATATATATATATATATATATATATATATATATATACATATAAATGTTTATACAGAAAAAGGTAGAAATAAAGTGGATAGGGACACATAAAATTGACAAACGAATATGTATATATGCGTGGGAGGTGATAGCAAATTGTGAATTCGCCGCTACAGTGATGGACCAGGATGAAAGGAGAGCTTCACGTGACTAGAATGGAAAGGGGAGTTCGTTAACTTGGGTTTGGATATAAAGCTAACTTACAGAGTTCATACAACCACTACCCAAAGACCACATTCTTCAGGCAAACCATGACATTAGCATCCGAGGTGGAAATCGAGCAACGGACTATTACATTACAGCCCAAGGCATTACTAACTTCGCAACCGACAGATGTTTTCTCTGATATTTTATACTGAGAGAAAGCTAAAGATAATATGAATTCAAAAGATACGTGTACTCTCGATTTGGACCCTCAGAGAGGAGGACGAGAATAGACTGCAGGCATTTAAGATGTGGGTGTGGAGAAGGATGGGGAAGGTGAGGTGGTCGGAAAGGAAGACTAACGAGGAAAGGCTTGAGATGGTAGGCGAGGAAAGGAAACTTCCTGAGGAAGTTCGAGATCGGTAGAATAGGTGGCTGGAGGATGTAATAAGGGGCGAGGGATTGCTCAAGAATGTGATAGAAGGAAGGATATTGGGGAAGCGAGGAAGGGGAAGAAAGCAAACAGGTTTCAAGAATAGGATGGGAGATCGAATGCTGAGGCAAAAAGGGATATACTACATTGAGAAAACTGAAAGTGTAGAGAACTGGGAGGAAATTCTCTGACATTAAACAAAACCTGCATTTACCGGTAGAATACTTTCAAAAAAATACCCTCTGCCTCTTATTTTACCAGACACAAAATTTTCAAAGCTACCTTTATGACGTGCGAATGGTAGGATGGCATGGGATAGAATAACTAATTGATAGAACTTACTGGGAACAGACGTAAAGAGGCAGTTTTCCAAGGCTTACCACTATAATAACACCGACTTTTTCACTTCGCCAACCTCTCATGCCCACTAAATTTGGAGCATGAAAGCGGGGCCACCGCTCAGGGTATCTTGCGATGGAAATCAGTTAAAATATATACGCGATTATTTAACGGACAGCACAAAAAATCGTCCACAGCCTTCATTTAAGGGAGGCGACCCTTATGAAAACCATAAAACGTGAACGACGAATGTTTTTCATAGGACATCGCACTCATAAACGATTTTCATTCTCGATCCTTCCCGACCGATTGACGTCCCGCCACGCAACGATTAATAAAAAAAAAGGGAGAGACGGGTGCGGCAAATATCCTAAAGTTTTCATTTTCGGGGCCACGATAGGCATTTATTTCATACATGCATTTAAAAACCCGAGCGATCCATCATTTATCGAGATTACAGATATATAGATACGAGTGTAATAAAGAAAAAAATTGAAGAACGGGATGCCAATCGATCGGAAGTGGCAAGGAAGCGAGGGGGATGTTGGGAAGGAGGTGGTGGTCGCTGTTGTTGGCTGAAGGGGGGAGGGGCGGGGGGTGGGAATGAGACGGAGAGGGGGAGAGAGGTGGTGGAGATGAGATGAGGCTTTGAAGCGATGATGGGGGAGAGAGGGAGAGAGGAAGGGACAGGGAAAAAGATGAAAGGATTGCACTGCGCACGGTGGGAATGGCGAATGCACTAGAGTGAATGGACCCGGCTGCCGGCGTGGTGCATATAGATGAGATTGCCGCGCTAAAGGGGAATGTGAAAGTGTGGAGAGGGGAGGGAAGCATCACATACACATGTGTGCGTGTAAGCGTGTGTTTTTTTAAAGTTTCCAAACTTTCTTCCGCCGCACTTTTTTAAAGCGCGGTTGGGTACCCATCATCGCGTAGCTCTGCGGACCCTTTCGTCAGCCGCATGGGCGCCGACCGTGGCGGACGGACTACGTCCACATAATTTATGAATGAAAACAGTTAATTATTTGGAGCGTTCCTGTTTAATTCACGCCTTAATCAGACGGAGAAGGAAAATAAGGAGCCGGAGTGCGTAATGCGGGAGCGGTTAGGAAAGAGCACGTCTACATTTCAAAGAGATGAGAAACTTGGATCGATTTTAACGTAGCCGTGCGGTGAAATACTAGAGCCAGATAGAGCTCTGAATGTATACGCGTCCGGATGATTTTTGTCTGACATATATTTAGAATTACCTCCAAACGCTATGGTACTATAATGAATGAAATGTAGCAACAGGATCCTATATATGTTGTCCATTATTTCATGGTTTTCATATCTTCAATATTTCGTCTCATAAAATCAATAACAATTGAAGTTCACTCGTTTTAGGCGTCCAAGCCTTTGACTCGAGTTTTATATTACAATATAGCCAGATACACAAATCCTAAACCAGGATTAATCCCTTAACTAGGATGCGATCATTATTTTAGGTGTCAGAAAGGTGCGTCACGATCTTGGCTACTGTGACAAGTTCAATTAGGATAAAATGAAATACAATTAATGCGAACGATCTAGTTCGCAAATTTATACTACCTATGGGTATTGCAGTTTGTGTATACATATGGAAAAAATTGTATTTTTTAACCCCTTAAACATACCTCGACCGCAATTCGGCTCGCTCAGCATTCTCTTCCCCTCGCCTGACTGCACGCAACACGTCCTCGATTACAGGAAAATGTATTCCAGCTCCTTTTGTTCGGCTTCATTCTCCAGTGCGCATTATTTCTCCAAAATGCAGCTTTTCACTCCAGAAATCATTGGAAATAATATTGATATCTTCATCGATTCGATAAGGAGGCCAAGGAAATTCGAAAAAAGCTTGGGTTTTCAATGAAGAGAAAGTAAATTTTTGGCAGTAAAATGGTGATAATAGTATGAAAACTAGAAAAAGACGTGATGCAAGACTTTTAAAGGAAAATTTAGAGATCGTTTTCAATGAAGTAAAAGTTGTTTGGACCTCTCGATAGACGAAGCAATGAATCGAATTTTTATTTAAAAGTAATCAGCCACTTACGTTTGGTTTGAAAGTGAAAGTTTGGAAGTGAAAAAATATCCAATGGATATTTAAATATGCAGGACCCTTATACTGATATTATGATATATCTTTCTTCAACTTAGTGTTCGTACTACCCTTCTTAATACCGTTGCTTAGTTGTGACCTTAAAACGATGAGGACGCGTCTTCCGTCAATTCCTAATGTCCCCCTATTGTCTTCACTACCATACCATTATCGTTCTAGCCTACCACTTGGGTTACTAAGAAGTGATCAGAAAGTTTTGCTTGCTTCTGTACCAACCCTCCCCCTCTTTTTGACCAGCCTCGCTTCCTTCGTCCCAGACAATTTCATAAATTTAGCTTTCTTGCGATTAATCTTCATTCCGCATTTTCCGCACCGATTTTCCAGTGCATCTACTAAACCTTGAAATATCTATTCAATCCGTGGGACACCGAATAAATTGATTATTGCGTGGGGATATTGAGAACTCTCGCATTCGAACATCCATCCTAGACCCAGTTCCGCTGATCACATTCACAGAAAAACGTTTGGGAAAAATATTTAAAAAAACAAGAGCACTAACGATTGGCGAAAGTCTCGCGAAAGAGGGAGAAAAAAATGGGGGAGTTCGCAGCTAACTCCAATGATGAGTCACCCGAGATTTAATCCGCAGATTAAAAGGAGCAACGGAGAGTTAACTTCATCAGCTCTCGTTGGAATAGGACGAGAGGGATAAGGGCCGAGGAAAAAAGGGAAGAGAGGGCGTTGGGAGAGAGATAAAACCCAACGCGCCCTTATCACCCAAGTCTCATCAAATGACACCGTTCGGTCATGGGGGTGACAGCGCTCATCTCTCCGCCCAACGGCTCCCAACTTTCGCCTCCTCATCCTCCGCTGTCACTTCACTCTACGCCACTGCGATGAGTCACATTCAGAGTGTGCCGTCCCAGAGAGCGACGACAATCGAGGTGTACCTGTTCTGCGCCACCGCAAGTGACGACGTGGGACTGCGGACGAGGGAGCTCTCTGCGGAGTAAGCTCTTTTCCAGCAGCCATTATATTTAAAGATATAGAGATATGCTGTGTCATTAATTGACTTCACGAATGGAACGAGACGAGACATTTTGTAGAAAACAGCAGAGTTAAAGGTTGTTATTACATCATTACCGCGTTGCAAAATTACATCAATATTGCATTACCACCACCTACTGTTTTTGCGCTTATCATTGGATTCAATACTTATCACAAAAGTCGAGTTTTATTCTACAATATACATCTACATCTACGTCATACCCTGCAAGCCACCCAAAGGGTGTGTGGCAGGGGGTGCTTCCACACCAGGCATGCATGAATGATACGGTAGAACACCGAAATTACATTGAAACCCGCGTACCACACATGCAAAGCGACAATTAAAAATCTAATACCCAAGAAACATTCAATCTTCAACCGTTCCAACATGCAAGGGATACAAAGACTACTACTACAGATTCAAAATATCATGCATAAATAACAACATCAATATTTACATCATGCATAAATATGAGAGTAGAATATATAATGAGAAAGATTTACTGCCTGCCTATTGTCAATATTCGAACTATTCATGAGGACGATCACAGCTGTTATGGTCCCGAATGGTACGCGGAAAAAATGACATTTTATACCTATCGGTTCTACAATCTAGCTCTCTAATATTATTGGCGCGATCTAATCTGCCGTAGTACGAAGGGGTTAATAGTATGTTTTTTACGTCGTCAGTGAAATGATTTTCCTGAAATTTATTTAGGAGGTTAAGCCTATAATTTAATCTACGCTGTGATAGCGATTCCCTGCTGCTGAACGCTGCGATAGCGATATATAGAATATAGTCAAACATCATCCATCCTCGCTGAAAAGCTTTGCACAATTTACAAAAATTATTTATCAAGCTGTTCTTCAACAGATAAGAGTAACTTTTAAAGTGAACTAGTACAATTTGCAAATGCAATAATTGAAAATCTGTTAATTTTTCGTTCTTATATTAACGAAATTGATGGGTTTATCACCCGCGACAGTGGCTTTGTAATCACGACTATCGTCTCATTTGCAACGACTCAGAGGCGTGAACATCAACTTCGCGTAAAACCCCTCAAAATTCGCCCTGAAGGAAGATGGTGGTGTAATTGGCTAACACACCTCTGGTTGAAAAATCCGGGTTCGAATCCCGTTCAAGCCAAATGATTTTTTGTGGCAAATTTCAACCCTTGGCGTAAATGCACCCCATTGAGTGACTTCGTACAAAATCATTTGTCAATGGAATGATTGGAAAGTAAACCAACTTCAAATTACCAGTATTGTATTTAACCCCTAAGCCATTGTCCTTAGAGAAAGATGATATGCCATTTGTTGACTCAACTTATGCAAACAAAAAACATGTTTACGGGGATACAACAACACCAAGGCTTTGACATAAAATGAGATGTTACGAGGCATAAAATTCAAGCACTACTTGCACGCACTTATTTTGCATGATTATACCAGTGTCCCAACAGATGACGGTGATTTTCAAGGCTAAAAAGCTTGAAAGTATAAGCTTATTGTTGAACCTCGTAACCATTACATTTAGAGAAAGACGTGAAGTCATAAGTTGACTCCACGGATATAATGATCGCACATTTTCGGGAACAAACGAAACTCCAGAAACCTTTTTAAAAATTAGGGTGAGGCAAACCATCCCATTCACGCAAATTTTTTCCACACTTTTGTTTAATAAACGGACCTATGTTACAGCAGATTACATTCGCCTAGTATGCAAATAAAGGTCAAAGTGTGACCCTGAAATTGAAAACACAGTGCAGAGATGACCTAAATGCTTACCAAACAGCATTTAGAAGTCCGATTAATGAAAAAATGAAATCAAAGCATCGACCCAAGCATTTTGCACCACACCCCCTTTTTAAGATCATAGTGTCTGACCTTTGTGGAAAATTTCTTGTGTTCCTGTGAAAATGTGACCCTGAAGTTTAGAATTCAGAGCAGATATGGCCCTAATGCTTACAAATCAGCATTTAGAAGTACGATTTGAGAAAGTATTGAAATCAAAGCAACGGCCGAAGCATTTTGCACCACACCCCCTTGTGAAGATCATAGTGAACCTTTGAAGACCTTTGAGAACAATTTATTGTGTTCCTGTAAAAATGTGACCCTGAAATTTGGAATTCAGAGCAGATATGGCCCTAATGCTTATAAATCAGCGTTTAGAAGAACGATTTGAGAAAATGTTGAAATCAAAGCATTAACCGAATAGCTTTGCACCACAACCCCTTGCAAGGAACACAGTACCTGACCGTCGAGATCAATTCCTTTAAAACTTTAAAGTCTCCCATCCTGCGCTTCCGCAGAGAGCGTAGCTTTGAAAAGGGTAAAGGCAGGTAACATGCTCCGTGGGGATGGATCAATATGGAGATTCAGAGGGGAAACGAGCCTGAATTAACATACGAGAGAATCCGCTCGTGGAGTCGGACATTTTCTCCCGACACCTCTGATGTAGCGCATACGCAAAAAAATATTAAGAAAAAAAATCGAAATTTTCACACCGCCACAGGCCGAGCACAGCCGTCGTCCTCGCTTCGAAAAAAATACCAATTAAATTAAAAAGAAAAAAAAAGCCCCGTCGCGAATGCATATTTAGGAAAACATATTTCCACAGCACAGCGTAGCAGACATTCGCGCCATCCCGAAAGCAAAAGTAGAAACACTGTGAATCTCTTTCATGAGACTATTCGTGTAAATGGAGAGCATTAGCCCTTAAATGTGAGAGAGGCTGCCGTTATGCGAGAACGCGACAGCGGAGTGAATTTCGTCCAATATACAATTAAATTAACTCCTTCGCCATGTGAAGAGGCTAATCTAGGTGGAATGTGAGAAGAGAATGAACGTCCACGAGGTATAAGGAGTAGAGAACCATACTCTTCCAACATGAGAGGTTATTTAGAAGAAAAATGCTGCGAAAGCTCATTAATATATTTGTTTAGCATATATATTTAAAACTGAAAGACCTGAGATTACAGCCAGAGTAGGTGCGAGTACTTAATTAACGTATATGAGTATTTACCCAAGGCGCTACACACTGAGCCACAGGTTTCTCTAACTTCTATGAAACGTCTGATACCGTTGATTCATATGAAAGAAACCACTTTCGACACAAAAAAAATATCGCTTTGATAAATGACAATAGCTACACAAATACCGTACATATTATATTATTTACAGAAGATTTTAGATTATTTACATTTTTTATTTTCTCATGAAAGAGATTCACAGTGTTTCTACTTTTGCTTTCGGGATGGCGCGAATGACTACTACGCTGTGCTATGAAAATATGTTTTCCTAAATATGCATTCGCGACGGGGCATTTTTTTATTTTTCATTTAATGGATGGTACTCCATGTGGTCCTTTCCTCTTCTACTCTTCTAAATAGACCGTACATATTATATTATTTACAGTAATGCAAGTTTACCAAAGAAAATCTGACAAGAAAATCGCTAAGGAAATTTCCACAATATTATTGAAGCTCCGATAAAAATGATATTCTTACTGAGAATTTCGCCCCCGATTTTAAAGCTGACAAACTACTCCACCGTCAACAATTTTTGTACGAGAATTGGCAGAAAGCATTTGATTTGTTGGTGTGGGGGAAGATTATTAATCACTTCCGAATTATCTTTTCCTATGTGCATACTTTCCATTTTATTTTGTTCATGAACTTATTATTGGGTCAACCACTGGGGGTTTTTCCCACTATTCTACCTTTAATTATGTTCTTCACAAACTCATTGTGTCTCAGGGTATGTCCAATCCATCTTGTTCTTTTTTCTGTATCGTGTTCCATATGGTACTTTCCTCTTCTACTCTTCTGCGCACTTCATTATTTCGTATTTTGTCCGTCCATTTTATCTTCAGCATCCTCCTCCAGCGCCAGGTTTTGAAGGCTTCTAGTCTTTTTGGTCAGCTTTTTCAATGGTCCAAGCTTTCGATCCATTGAGTGTCACGCTCCATACGAATGTTTAAACGTACTGTTTTCCAGTGTTTAATCCTATCTTCTTTGAATACAGCAGTAGTCTTTTTACCATGAGCGCTTCCTTAGGCTATTATTCGCTTGATGTCCGTTGTACTTCTTCCGTCCCACGAATTGGTGCTTTCGAGGTAGGGGAAGGAATCCACCGGCCTAAATTCCACTTCTGTCAGTGAGACTTCTTCATTTAGCTTCTCTCGTCCAAGTACTAAGGATTCAGTCTTCATCTCATTCATTTTCAATTTGTGTTCTGGGAGAACTTGATCCATTTTTCTTTCTTTTACATATAATGGCTTTCAGTTTTTGCCCCACCTCTTGGTAACTTGCGTTTATCACCAAGAGTCTAGTCATCTCTAGCTCTGACAGACGCAATAAACTAAGAGAGATACGCTGCCGAACATATAGGTACAAAAACTCGTTATTTCAGCGCACAATAAGTGACCACAAAAAAAATTGAGCACCTCTAAATACACTCCTATAATACATGTCACCATTTCATCTCCAAAAAACTTACACCTTAACACGGCTGGTGATCTAACACCCCAGCCACACGCCCATGCGGCGGCTTGAAGACTACTATGTATTTTTTTAGTAGATGTAGAAGAGGTAGGTTTATTCACCTTATCATTATTGGAGAAGTAGGACGATTTTCTATGACATTCGATAAAACCTGTAGATACCGGTAGATTATTTTAATAGCGATAATAATAAGTGGATAGAACACCCCAGTAACGGCATTTCTCTTTTAATTTGTGCTGTTCTGACAATTAGTGTAGACACGCACGAATTCGTCGATGTGTTCTCGCGTTGTCAGAAACTTTAACCCTTCATTCAAACCGATGACTTCTGTGACCCGCACCCAAGACAAATGAGCGACATGGTGTCCTCCCTCAAAGGGAAACAAGCGATTAAGAATGCGTCCACCCCGAGTTGAAGAGGCACACCAGACAAAGAGGGTTGGTCGCCTAACCTCCCCCGTATCCCCGCAAGGTGAATTAAATATAGCCTTAACCTCTTAGCTAAATTTCAGGAGAAAAATTTCTCTGACGACGTAAAAAACATACTATTAACCCCCTCCTACTACGGCAGATTAGATCGCGCCAATGAAATTAGAGAGATAGATTGTAGAAACGATAGGTATAAAATGTCATTTTTTCCGCGTACCATTCGGCTATGATCATCGTCATCAATAGTGCGAATAGTGAGATTGGCTAGATTGTAGATTTTTCTCTTTATATTCTCTACGTTCTTATTTATGCATGATGTAAATATTGATGTTCTTATTTATGCATGATATTTTGAATCTGTCGTAGTAGTCTTTGTACCCCTTGCATGTCGGAACGATCGACGATGGAATGTTTCTTGGTTAGTAGATTGTTAATTGGCGCGTTGCATGTGTGGTACGCTGGTTTAAATGTAGTTTCGGTGTTCTGCCGTACAATTCATGCATGACTGGTGTGGAAACACCCCCTGCCACACACCCTTTGGGGGTGGGGGGCTTGCAGGGTATGACGTAGATGTAGATGAAGGTGGTTCGCGGAGCAACCCCACCGACGAATTATGTCGCTCTTAAGCCCTTCGGACGGCCTGGACTCGGCCCAGCGCCCCCTCACCTCCCCCCCATCTGCGTGACCCTCATCGCATTCGAGGTTAACAGCCCTAAATGCCTAGTCTTCCCCCTTCCCCCCACTTCGCCCCTATCCCCGTCCCTTCCGTCAAGCCATAGCACCACCCACCACCTCATACCCTCCCCCGTTCATCCATACTACACATGTATACATACACCCAATTCCACCTTGCACGTCCGTGACTCGGCCACTTCCTTCCTTCCTTCCTTTCTCGTGCACAGACTATTCGCCTCGACCCCTCCGGGACGAGAAAACAATGCGACGGGACGCACAGTGCATTCATTGTCCGGGACAGGACATCCAGAGAACAAGAGAGGACAGCGGAAATGCGATGTGCGGGAGAGGGAGAGAATTGAGCTTTGGACTAAAATGCATAAAAATGAACACAACTTACTAATTCACGTATTTACCGAGACCATGTAATTACCGAGAGACAGAGAAAAACCTGAAAACCCTTTTAATACGATACCGAAAGAAAATTGACATACATAGACACCCGTCTCGCCGTTACTGACCATTTGTAACAACTGGGATGGGAATCACTTTCGAACCGTCGGTTAAAAAGTTAAACTTAAACTTTTATGCAAATTCAAAACCCGATTTGTTTTCCGACGACGTTATTAATATCTTACTAACACATACATAATATGGTATATCAGACCATGAGAATAAAATTCGGGAAATAGATTGCAGAACAGACAGGTTTAAATATTCGTTTATCCCGCGATCGATACGAGGTGATGAGGCCTGCTAATGAGACTTTAAAAGGAGGTTAATATACTTAAATACCCGGGTCATATTCACTGGAGGTGGCTTGCACGATATTTCGAAGATGTGTGCCATTTTGTAGGTAGTGCGTAAATTGGTACGTGACTTTTTTTGGCGAGTCGTACCAAACCACCTTTTTGAAGTTCATATCTAACCTTCTGTACGTATAAACTTCAATTCGCTAACAATCAAAGCTACATTAAGCTCTTTGTATGAAATACCTTACCTCAATTCATTCAAAATTATCCTCTCTACCATTCTCTTTCGCACTTAACCACCATGCTCTCCTCTTCAATCCGTAACTCCAGCTAAATACGTCCTCCACCCACTCTGCAATTATTAACTAACAAAAGATTTGAAACGATCAGTTTCGATGTTAACACATCATTATCTTAAACATGAAGACGATTAGGTGACATTGAAACTATTCGTATTGAATCTTATTATAAGTCGGAAACAGCAAGTTTTTGCTTCTGCCATGAGAGAAGACCGGATTAACCGCATCACACATAAAATCTGCATTTTATATTCAACACATTTGCTGAAGAAACATGAGTGACAGATTCGCAGCAAAACACATCTAAATTTGACCGATGGTTTGATGATAGCTGAGGAGGATTGAGACAGAATATTTTTGAAAATCAGAATTTCATAAAGCAGTACCAGTTACATATATTTTTAAATTTCTTTTATTCTCGTATTTCTTTCTTCTTCTTTCTCGTATTTCTTATTTGAATTTCTTTTATTCTCGCATCTCGTAATAAAATTCTAAAACTTTTACCCTCGCATATTTTCTTACCTTCAATTTGCATCTTTAACGGTCACATTTTTTGCCAATGCATGCATTTTTCATGAGAGTTTGGTCAGCGTAGGATTCAAAAAATCGTTCTTCAAGATTTAAAAAAAATAATGTACTTATGATGAAAGCCAACACATTAATTTTCGTTCACATTACGTGAGTTTCTTTAAGACAAGGGTTCCACTGATTATATCGTTTTTTTTATACTATTCTTTTTTTCTATAAATTCTATTTGAATACATTTTGCTCATGAATAGTCCACTATTATTCTACTCTTATGTCATTTTGTAGCTGTTTACTAAGGTTGTGCATCTACTTTTACTCAAAATATATGGACACATCATTTTGATGATTCATAAAAAGAGTTATTTTTGTTCTACTCTGAAGCTGACAAATGTACTGACGAGCAATGCCATACTTTCATTGAATGGCAACCCCTACACAGGAATATATCTTCTGGGGAGCCTAATTTCACAGTTTTTGTTTGTATTTTGGTGAGTACTTTTTGCAGTGAAATAAATATGTTCATGTTTATGTTTATTACTTTAACTTCCTTCTTAACACGACAATTACAGAAGAATCTTGTCTAAACACGACCACTCCCCGCAGAGGCCAAAAACATTAGAGCCGTACAACGCTAAGCACAATATTTAAGTGTTGCGTTTTTTTTCGTCTTCCGAATCCATATTGAAAACAATCCATGTACATTCTTCAGGTACAATTGCCAATTCAGCAAGCTGCGAAACGCGTAGTAAGTTTAACTTTTTATAACTAACTGTGGAAACGTTTACACAATACTGATTTTCATTATGGACTCAAATATAAAATACTTCCACCAAGTAACGCCGTCAGTAACGCCAAAGGTGTCAAGTTTACTATTTGGTCATTCAGGGATAGAAGGATTAACTTTGCAATTCCGCATTGTAAAAGATTTATTTACGACCGGTTTCGCCGCAGTGCAGCATCATCAGGTACACAGACATGTTTTACACTGTGTACCTCATGCTGCTGCACTGCGGCGAAACCGGTCGTAAATAAATCTTTTACAATGTGGAATTGCAAAGTTAATCCTTCTATCCCTGATATCAAGGAATTCCACCAAGTGAGGTCTGAAACCATCGTTTATATTTGGTCATTATTAAATTTTTCTCCATTATCACCTTTATCTTTCTCAGCCACAACAATAGGGCACGTTCTATTTCCTTGTCACTAGTCCGATTCAGGTTCGGAATATAAAACAGACTCATAGACAGTTCAACGCATTTCCACACTGTTGATTCTCTCACACCTTCATGCTCATTCCGGCCATTCTACTAATGCTAGAAAATCTCATTACCGTAGAATATTTTTTAGGACGAAAACGAGAAAGAGGAAACTGCAAAATCTTTTGGAAAGAAAAATGCCAGTCCGATATTTTTGGTACCTCCGGAAAATTTTTCGAGTCTTCACGCTCGACGACGTTGTAAAAGTAGGCCGCTAAGGGCCCGTGGAGAAGGCGGAGGACGCGTGCCGGGGATTCAGGGGCGGACATCGTTTGTTTACGCTCCGCAGAGCCGACCCCTCCCACTTCCCGGGGGCGAGAGGGGCTTTCCCCGAGGCGTGGCAGGAATGAATATCTTAATCCCGTGCTCGGGAACCTTAATGTCTCCCTCTCCCTCATGGTCGCGCGAGCGGTCGGGGCGACTATATGGACTCGGGCGACGCGGGGCAGAGGGGGGGAAGGGGCCGCCGCTGGGGCAACATCTGGGGGCACCGTGCTTTTAAGCCATTTTTCCCGACATTGTCGCCTCTTGTGGGGGGGGCGGGGCGTGGGTGGATAGGGGGCCCTGGGCTCTTCTCCGCAGCCCCCTCACGGAAGAGCGAGGCGAGAGATAAGGGAAAGAGGCGAACATCCCCGAGAGCAAATCCCCCTCCCCCAGGGTGGCTGACCCCTGGTGTGGCGGTGAGCTAGAAGGTGGTGATGACTACTAGGGGGAGGTCGGGTGAGTGGGAAAGACATGTCGAGGAGTCGGTATAGGCGAGAGAGAGAGAGCGCGCCGAGTTCCGGGAACGAGTGGTCTAAGAATGGTGCGAAATTCGATTCCGAGCACCCGATCGCGATGCGGTCGGGTGCTTGGAATATATAATATTAACCTTGCAAACGTGTAGATGCATCGACACTCCGATCTACTGCAACAAAATAAGGGTTTTTAATGCAAGAGTACTTACCTATGTACAGAGTACACGGTACTTACCAGGTGTCATGAATTACAATCATTTAAAGCAAAAAGATAACAACAATTTCTGCTACTAATACTAAGGTAATTATGATTTGATATAAATGTTTTAATTGTGTTTTTTGTGTATATTTACGTGTTTTTATTACATTTTAGGTTTTAAATCTGTTTAATTCTGTATTTTATTAAAATCTGTTTTCTGAATAATATACCGGAATCTATAACATTGTATTTTATTTAAATCTACTTTGATTTTTGTATGGATACTTGATTGGCAACTCGGTGGACACTAAAAAAGAGTACCAGCTGACAAGACATAGCATTAGCAGGACGTTATCTTTTACGTACCGTAGGAAGAACACATACTGTATTGAATTCAATTTATGACAAATGTTGAATTGAATTGTAACAAATTGAAAACATATTGCACTGTATTAAATTGATTAAACTCATCAATTTTTAAAAGAGAGAGGAAATATTTATTGTTCTCGGACATTCTTCGTCCTTTAAGAACATACAAAAAATGTAATATAGTTTGGATTACTTCACAGATTATAGTAATGGATCACACATTACAAATTAGATAATTTTGAAAAAGTGGGAACATATTAAATAGAGAAACAATACATGACAACACAATATTCATGGGGTGAATATTTCCTATTGTTCCTTCTCTAGGACATAAAGATGGCAAAAGAGTTTTTTTCTTAAAAATGCACAGCGATGTAGAATCTTTGCGATGCATTGTTTCTACTACCGGCCGTACAAGTGTAATATCCACATGGAAATTTCAAGGAATTCATTAAACCATTAATCTACAATATATTTATAATGCAAAGAGAATTAACTCAAAAGAGAATGAATATAAATAACTCAGAAAATTAAAGACATATCGAATGAACATTAATGATTCTGAGAGAATGAAATAAATAGCGGAAGAGAAATGATGCTTGAGAGGGATGCCAAGAGTGAGGAATAAATGCTGCAAACGCTTATCCAGACTGAATAAGAAGCCAACACATGCATGCCTGTCTCGGTGAAAGGAACATTTACGTTAGAGCCTATCAGTTTTAGATCAATCAAGTCCTAATTAATTCTACAAAGACAAAACTTGAGAGAAACCCGGAAACCGTGGTGATCGGAGCTTCAAAGGTTTGCTTCGACCTCATCGGACTTGAATGCGAAGCGACGTCAGGCGACTGACACAGAGGAAGGCGGTGTCACACGAGAGACGCCTATCACCGTCGATGTAAAGCAATATGGGTCTCAGCTCGTCAGCTGAAAGGGGGAGAGGCGTGGGAAGATGAGAGTGAGCCAAGACCGGGATGAGAGACTTCTCCGGAACAGAGATATGGGAGAGGGGAGGCGTGATTTCGTGGTGATACCCTTTGCTACTTAGGAAAATAAACAAAATCATCTATGTTGTTGCGGGTATCCAGGAAACATAACCAGATTGACATTACAAAACCCTTAAATACAATACTACACCTATATACTACACTGCGATCCGCCACATGGGCGAGTGGCAGGGAGTGTCCTACTTCTACATCTACGTAATACCCTGCGAGCCACCGTATGGCCGTGTGGCAGGGGGTGTTAGGTCACCAGCCGTGTAAAGATGTAAGTTTTTGGGAGATGAAATGGTGACATGTATTATAGGAGTGTATTTAGTGGAGCTCAATTTTTATTGTGGTCGCTTATTGTGCGCGGAAAGAACGATTTTTTTGTACCCATATTTTCGGAAGGGTATCTCTCTTATTTATCTAATCTGTCAGACCTGGAGATGTAGTGAGGAGTCATGGTAATATTCTCAGTGTCGCTCTGAAAAATATCAGTTCTAAATATCTCAAGCAACTTAAGCCTAGCGTGTAGGCCTCAGAGTCTCCCACCTTAGGGGCTCCCACCTTAATCCCTCTAAAAGCTGTGAGACACTATATGTACGCTCGTAGCAGTTTTTAATGAAGCACGCTACTTTCCTTTGTATTTTATTAATTTTTTTGGTTGAATATATTTAACCAGGGTCCCAAATGCTCGCGGCGTATTCGAGATGTGGTCTAACCAGAGCGAAGTAGCATGGTTCCATGGAATACGTCAATTTTTATAATTGAGTAAAGGATCCTCCTCGCTCTTTTCCTCAGTGGAGAGTATGAAGAAATTTCGATGTTTTGCCGATGAATAACTGTAACTAATACCACTTTTTTATTTAAATTATGCGACCCGGGTTTCAGTGAATAACCACCATCATCAGACATTAATTGAAGAAGAAGCTTCTGTGTGAGGAGGAATGAACATTTAAGTGCTTACAAAAACATCAAAGAGGACCAAAGTAATTGTGCTAAGCACTTAATATGTAGCAGCCACATGAGTGATTTTACAATGAATATACTAAAATTATGCAACGACCGCCGCGAAAAAGATTCAAGAGAGCAGTTGGAAATTTTAAAAATTTTGGATAACCAAGACAACACCCTCATTAACGAATACCTTTTCCCTTCCTTTTCCTCTATTCTGGCCTCCGTTTCAAACTTCTTCTCCCCTTCCGTCACGTAACTACGGAAACAATAGGATAAACAGATCTCAACTAATGCCTGATCATGGTGGTTATTCACTGAAACCCGGGTCGCTTAAGTTAAATAAAAAAGTGGCATTTGTAACAGTTATTCATCGACAAAACATTATAATGGAATAACACAAAGTTTAAGATGAACTGGTGAATTTTGAAGCAATTTCATAGATGATAAAGTGTATCAAATTCTCTTCCAGTTCCAGCGGGATCGCAAAGCAGCGCCAGCCATGGGAAGATGATGCCACTCGAGCACCAACACACATTGCCGTCGATACAGAGCAATATCGCTCGTCTATAGCTAGCCGAAAGGAGAAGAGGCGTGGGAAGGGGATAGTGATCTCCGAGGGAGTAGTGGAGACGAGAGAAGCCGGAACGGAGATATGGGAAGGGCGACGTGATGTTGTGGCGAGCTCTGAGAAAAAGGGGGTGTGAGCAGTCAAGGGGAGGAGGATGTACGTGTGGGCGAGGTGGAGATATGAAAAAGATGAGGAGGGCTGGAGAGAGAGAGAGAGGGGGGGGGCAGATAATGCACATGCACAAGAGGGAGCATAGTGGACGAAGTGTAGGTTGAGGGCACGGATTTTGGCAGGAGAGTAGGAAAAGGTGTAGGGTGGAAAGACGCGAAGTAGGATAGGCCTTGTGTAGGCGAGTTATGGGAGCGTATAGAGATACGCTCTCCTTAAGTATGGAGGGGCAGGGGTGGAGAGAGAGGGGGGCAGACAATGCACATGCATAAGAGGGAGCATAGTGGACGAAGGCCGTGTTCCAATCCGATATTATGCACACTTCGTACCCTTATATGCTCTTTTCGATTGTCGTTTTCCGTATGTGACGTCGCATAGTGTGGTTCCAATCCGTTAGAGCGCATCATGACTAGGGCGCTAGTGTACAAGGAAGGTAAGTGTATGACGATGCACCCTTTTGCGCCCTAAGAAGCCAGCGGTGAAGACGCTCTGAATTGGAAAGGGAAGGAAGATCAGTCGCAATGTCTTCTGAAAGTAATTTAACTTCTGAAAGCTGGGCCAACCCTAAGGTGTCTCCCTGTTTGAATAATGTCCCCGCGAACAATATCCCAAAATACTCCTCCTAATGGTAAATTCAAAATGCAATATCTTGTTTGTGGCTGCTGAAGGTAAAAAAAACCATTCATCATTTATTTCATTATAAATTGATTTTAACATTCGTTGTCAAACTGCTTTTAACTTAACATTCCCCGCAACATCAGCGCACGATGATACTATGCCAATATCGCGGCAACTCTCTCCCGAAGCGACAACACTATCGCTTCAGTAATGGCGTTAAATGCCATGATATGTTGTAGAAGGACTGGGATATCACCGTCGTCCATTACCGCGTTTTATTTGGTTTTCCTTTCCTCAATAATCCTCTTACCGACTATAGTGCTCGCAGAGTTTCTGTGCACTGGAGAGTTCCTCCAAGCCTAGCTGCCTATGGTAGAGGAGCAGCGATTGGCTGCCAGCATCCAATCCCGTAAACCGGTTCTTAGCTCAGTACGCGCCGCGTACGAATACTGTTTTAATACTGACTTAAAGTTTAGTTTATTTATCGTGTAACCACGGTGACCTGCGCCGATGGGGATTACTTTCTAACCTCACTGCGATGACTATTGCAATCACTGCAAGTTTTGACTCGATATCTATTGTAGTTTCTCGTCCAGAGTATTTCTATTCTAAAGGCGCTCGCGTCGGCGAGGCATAGCGTTCGTTTTCGCCGATTCTTTTGGGTCGCCACTTACGGTATTCGTACGCGGCGCGCACTGAGCTAAGAACTGGTTTACGGGATTGGACGCCGGCTACCAATCGCTGCTCATCTACCATGGGCAGCCAGGCTTGGAGGAACTCTCCAGTGCACAGAAACTCTGCGATCACTATAGTGCGCTCTCTGCTCTATCACTATTTCGAATTGCGATCATTAACTGATAAAGTTCCGAAATTGGACGCTGGGAGACCTTGGCTCTGACTAACTTAAGAGCAGAAAAGTGCGTGAGGTGCAGGATAGGGCATAAGGGCGTAAGTGCATAGGGTGCACCCTGCGGATTGTAACACGGCCGAAGTGTAGGTGAGGGCACGGACTTTGGTTGGAGAGTAGGAAAAGGTGTCGGGTGGAAAGACCCGAAGTAGGATAGGCCTTGCGTAGGCGAGTTAGGGGAACGTATAGAGATACTCACTCCTTAAGTATGGAGGGGAAGGGGTGGATAGGAGGGGATAACACTCATGAAGGAGAGGGGAGTGGAAAGGAGGGAGTAATATTACGTAGGGGGCCACCCACACACATCCTGCCCTCTTGTGGCAGATGGCGGAAACTATTGTCGGGGTGCCATCCCCCTTAAACCCACCCCTCCTCTTAACATCCTCCACCCTCCTCCCCCCCCCACCCGACGTCAACCACCTCCCCGCCCCGCGGACGTGTCTATGCTGGCTAAAAAGGGGTAGTTTTTTTGCTCCTCCTTTTTTCAGGGGTGCGGATATCAGATAGCGAAGTCCTACTGAAAAGGCTTCGAGTACGTATAGCCGAGGCACGGGCGGGCGGGAGGAGGAGTAGGAAGAGGTGGAGGACGCAGGAAGAAAGGTGGAGGCGTCATATGGCTTTAGTGCGGGGGAGGTGAGAGGGAGGACGTATGGCAGGGGGGGGGGGTTGGGGGAAAGACGCCTTCCCTTGAAAATAACCCCCCCCCCTTCTCCTTCCCCCTCCCCGTCCCCCCAGGTCTTTACCCACCAACGCGACTCATCGATCGCGGAGAGGAAATATTTCTCCCCCGAATGAAAAAAAAAGAAATAATGCACACACGCTCTCTCCCCGGGAAGGAGAAGAAGCCATCCAAGTGAAAATACAGATTACCTTCAGAACACGCCCTCCCTCCCTTTTTCGGTGGGAAGGTTAAACGGAATGAAAAGGGTTCCTGCCCTCTTCGCTACACACACGGACATGTGAACACCCACTGCCGCCCACCCATCTGTCATCAGCGCGCGTCCTTAAGGAGTTCCCAGTCAGGAAAGGAGTGAAGGTGTTCCTTTGCCTCATCCTACTCACATAAAAACTTGTCTACTATCAAGAAAGGCATGCCCAAAAAAATACCATTCCGCAGTAGGTATTTATTTTAAAAATTAAGCTTGGAACTGAATGGTTATACTGGCGGGCGGGGCTTAATAAAAGATAATCATTTTTAATATACCATTTTTGCATATCTGTACAAATCACTAATATGAGATGTAAATAAAGACAGCGAATTTATATTTCTAGATGACTTATCGGGAAGTAGCGAGTTTAGCAATATCTAGAATCGCATCACACCTTTCACGCCATCGTTCTGTTCACTCGAAACTTCCGGTTTATCTCATATCAATGGATGACGGAGGTCTTCTTCTTCAGTGTTCAACCCTGGGGTTGGTTTGCAGCAGTACGCCATTCCTCTCTTCTGTCTGCTTTCCTCTTCATTTCCGTGTATGTGGTGCAACCCATATCATTCACAATCTGCTGCATGAATGACATCCTTGGTCGTCCCCGGCGATTCCTTCCCTCTACAGCTCCTTCTGCTATAGTTAAAACGATGTTGTCATGTCTTAGAATGTGCCCTACGAGTTTGTCTCTTCTTGTTTGGATATGCCTCCACAGGGATCTGGTTTCTTGAACTCTTTCCAGTACCTCTTCGTTCGTGACTCTATCTTTCCAGCTGAGCTTCAACATCCTTCTGTAGAACCACATCTCCAGGGCTTCTAGCCGCCTTCTCTCGTTTTCTTATCACCCATGTTTCGCTCCCGTATAGGGCCACACTCCAAACAAATGCTTTCATCATCCATTTCCTTATTTCCAAACTGATGTTCTTGCTGGTGAGTAGGTTCTTTAGGTAGATAGAATGCAATTTTGGCCTGATGTATTCTCCTTACAATTTCTTTCTGGCTTCTACCATCTCTTGTTATTCTGCTTCCTAAGTAGGCAAATTCCTCTACTACTTCTAGCTTCTCTCCTCCAATTCTCACTATTGGGGGTTCATATTGTTCTTCATTACTGCAAACCATCACCTTGGTTTTGCGTTTGTTTATTCTCATGCCATACTGTTTACAGAAAATCCTACCCATTGTGTCGAGCATCCTTTCTAGATCTTCTTTGGTCTCTGTGATCACAGCAATATCATCTGCATAACGCAGCATATCTATCTTCTGTCCATTAATTTTAATCCCCACCTCAGTAGATTCACGAACTTGGTCTATAGCTTCCTGGATGTAAGCATTGAATATAAGAGGAGAGAGAGCACATCCTTGTCTCACGCCTTTTCTAACTTTTGCTTCTTGCTTTTGATGAAAATTCCTTATCACAAACATTTCGTTCATGTATAAGCTGAGTATTACCCGCATGTCTTTATATTTTAGGCCTGCTTTCTTCAGCACTCTGAACATCTCTTTGACATCATGACATCATCAACATGACGGAGGTAAACAATGAATATTGTAATTTTGGAAATCGCATCAATTTGGCAATAATGGCATTCGTATATGCCCGTTCGACTCCCATAGGCACTCGCGGATTCAATCGCTTTGTAAAACATATATTAATTGCGCATTATTATATCATTCAAGTATGAGAATTATGACAATAATTTTTATCGTCAAATAATAGTAAAATCATGAAGCTTACCTTAGAGGTTGATTAACATTTAATACATTTTCAAATACAAATAAATAATAAAATATCCAAAAATGAGTAATACTACTATTCATTTATTGGTAGTTTCCATTTTTAATCGCCGCTGGCAATGATGCGACCAAAGATCTAACCGGATGCGATTCAATTTTTGGCAGAATCGATATGCTACATGCTGGCAAAACAGAAGTCCATTTACTTTCTTTGCAAGTGGGGATGACGTTCAATACCTAACTACCACTATCGACCCCTAACACTATCATATCTACTCCTCACCCATGGCGTGACGTCCAAATTATGTGTACATAATAAGGCGATACTGAAATATCCGCGATATGCTTCCATATTGCCCTTTTTGACACAATCTACTACCAAGTAAACAGAAACTGATTCAAAGCAGTCAATTTGTAGGCTTTCATACTTCGAATTTTAGACTTTGAAATATAAATTTCCGGAATTCTGGTGAAGCTTGACAAGATTAGCCTCCAGTCTGCTGATTCTGTTACTTCTCCACTTATCGTTGACTGCATGGAATGTTAAAATTCCCTTCCTGAAGCGATTGCAAAGAGAAATTCAGTATCAAAAACGACAGCGTGTTTACAGCACAAAAGCAGGAATGCGGGTGATGTAAAAAAGAATTTTGTTTTTCACTCATCACGACTAATGTTAAGAATATTAGTGTCTGGCTTTGTATACCATGATTTGAGAATTTTTCAGACTACTGTTCCTTGACGTTAAAATGATCCATGTACGTTACTTTTGAATTTTGGAATACACTTACCAATCGATTTTGTGGCGAGTTACATAACTGGGATTCCGGCAGGAGATTTTAAAGGTTAATGAGTTTCATGTATATTACAACAGTTCTATGTACTCATTCCCGGTAATAACCTTTATTTGCTTTCAAATTCAATACAAATTCAATAAACGCACCCAGTATAGTAATTGTGGACGTCAAAAACAATTACTGTATATCTTATATTCTGATCGGAGAGAAAATATGACGATCGTCCTCATCTAACTTTTTCAATAAACAAGAGTGATACCAATTAAACGTAAATTATTTGCCAACATATCGAAGTATCGTTTGAAGCCACTTACAAGGCTACTTTCTACGAAGAAACTCCCGAGTGAAAGTTTTCAAAGTTATCTTCGCGTTGCTGCTCTTTTATATCCAAAACGCGAACGCTCATTGTTGCGAACCGTTCGCGGCCACAGTTCGCGCGACTCGATTTTCAGACGCAGGAACAGTGATTTTCAAACGAACGTTAGCAGTCAGAAGGACAATCGCTTCATTGTTGTGTTTTTCACTTATACAATGTCACAAAATCACGATACAACAATTACGATTACACGCTGAACAATCCCAGATAAAGGCTGTATTTTTGGGTATTTCACCGCGTTGCTGTTTTTTGACGACAGCGGTTCCACTGATAAAAGGTACTAACTCCGGCGTCACACGGAGTAAATCGGTAATATTTTTCAAAGTGAAAAGGGTAACTTCATCTGATAAAACACTTTATTTCTCTGAACAACCCTGGTTTCGGTATATTATGTCGTTCCCTGCCACAATTTGAAAATTTCATGCCATACCTTACCAAATGGCATTATATATGGTTATTTTCTTTAGTTTATTTTGAATCCAAAATGTTGAAAAGAATAGGCAACGAGAATAGGATGCAGGAATTTGAGATATGGGTGTGGAGAGGGATGGAGAAGGTGAGGTGGACGGAAAGGAATACTAACGAGGAAGTGCTTGAGATGGAGGGCAAGGAAAGGAGACTTTTGAATGATATCCGAGATAGGCAGGGTAGATGGCTGAAGGATGCAATGAAGGGTGATGGGTTGCTGAAGAGTTTGATAGAGGAAAGGATGTTGGGCAAGCGGGGAAGGGTAAGAAAGAGAATAGGTATCATGGACGGAATGAAGAAGGGTAGATCTTATGCAGAGGCGAAAAAGGATATACTAGAGGGAGATGGGACTTCGAATGCGTAGGAAACCGGGAGGAGAGTCTTTGATTTTCAACAAAACTTATCTCTACCGGTAGAATACATTATAATAATAATAAAGGTTGAAAATAACAAAAACTACTCCAATCTCAAATTGAGTAATTTTGTCAAGTACTGTCTTTAAGTTTACAGGGGTAGTCTACAGGTAGTGTAGTTGATTGTAGTAGGCTGCATTTTTTTTTAGGGGGGGGGGATTTCACGGCATTGTTGTTTTTGATGAAAACTGTTTAGCCTGCGTTCCAGCAGGCGTCTTCGGGTCGAAGTGTTGATGCCGGAGAATGGACGGCTTTATATAGCCTTGGCGACCTTTTACTTTTTGGCGCCAATTTCTAGTAGTTGATAGTTTGATTTGCTCCCTAATGCTTGTTTCTTAATCTGCAACGTAGTATTAACCCGAAACCTAGGTCGGTCAGAGAAATAAAGTGAGGAATCATATGAAGTCACCTTTCTCATGATGAAGAATCCCTGATAACACATCTTCTGCTCCCTATTAGCTACCTCCTCATTTGATCGGAATTCGATTTTTTTTCAAAAGCAAAAATAAAATAAAAAGGGAAAAAGGTGGGATTTCTTAATTATAGCTTCGACTCACGCATTCATTCGCGCAAGGGTAAAAACCTCCTACACTAATGAAAGGGATCGCGTCACGGAGCGTTTTCCCGACATTTCTGCCTCTCTCATCTGCCATTCCTCTCCCAGGATGGATGGAGCTCTGCGGGGGGGTGGGGGGGGAGGGGGACTGGGTTTGATTTATGCACCTTCCCATTGTGCGTGCCTCGGCGGCGAAGTGACGTAGACATTACGCTTCCTGGGAGGGTTGGCCTCACAGCCACACGCTGTTCTGTTGGATTGACGTCTCGGAAGATGGCGGGGGAGAGAGGAAGGGAGAGTTGGAGGGGGGGGTCGCGGAAATCGAATTTTCTTCGTCTCGCGGGCTCAAGGAAGCAGCAGGTGAAGCACATAGCACGACACTGGAAATGCTGGAAAGATTTTTATTTGTTTTTTTGGGAGCATAAATACTCATCCAAAAATCATCTTCCACTTCTCTTTCCATTTTTTTACTTAAATGTACGGCGGGTAATATTCATAAATGCGCAAGAATATCTTCCAAGCACCGCGTCTCTCATAACTCCTTCTTCACTAAAACATTTTATTGCGTACTCGACGGTGCGATAACGCAGTTTCGCCGGAGTTAACGGAATGATAAGACAAAAAAATTAATGAAAAAAAGTGTAAGAGGAGGTGCGGGGCGGAGGTTAAGACGAAGGTGGGGGGGTGGAGGGGGGTAAAGGGAAAATTTTGGAAGGCACGAGAGGGAGGCAGAAGCCATGGGGGAACTGAATAATGTAATAGTGCGGGGAACAAAGGCAGGTATGTTAAAGGTCAAAAGTTCACGGGTTGATGGGTAACAGCGTGATCAACTAGGTCACATGCCCGGCTCTCGAAATAATTTGGTTGGACTTGAGCTTCCCACAAGAAAACCACGAAGTGATTTTCGGACGCTCATTCGCGTGAGTGGTATGCTTTCAGTGGACCATTAAAAAACAAGATCAAACATCAGGCACCGCACTACTCGAGCTGTAAACATTGAGAGAAATGAGCACCTCAATTTTGAGTCACTGCTCAACGATAAAAAGAATGTTGGAATTATTAATTAATTAATTTATATAAATAATATAGTCCACATTCAGCAAAATTGCCAATTCAAAGTGTACCTGCAACAAACACAAAAAGACATACACGCATAATCAACAAAAAACTTAACTTAGACGATCGAGAGATTGTGTCACTGTCTAGGTTCGCGGTTAATTTATGGAAAGATGAGTTAAGACCATTTTGGTTAACTTTTACTTCGAGGTTACTTTTTGTAAATTGATGATGGATTTGGTGTTTTCCCGTTGAATACGGCTGATGAAGTCCTGTCAGATAAGGATATTAAGGTCGAATTAAGGTGAGTTATTAAGGTCGAATAAGGATAGTAATTGCTTCCAACATTTTTATGTTTCTCTGCCATCGTCACCAATTAATCTTTGGACAAATGGATATCGGGATCGACATTGAAATTATACAAGGAGAAAAGAGAATCAACAGAAACGCAGGGTACGCTCTGAGCAAAACATTGAGCCCAATTCCTCGGCAAATAAAAACTACCAGAGAAAAATAAAGGCACCAAACTCTAACCAATTAGGTGAGACTTAACCTCCGCACCAGACTATGTAAACCCGAATACATTCTTGATCCGACATGATCCTTAATTACGATTTCGGAGAAAGCCATCGAAGCGGTGGAAGCAATGACCTTCCTTACCCGGCTAGAAACCAGAGAGGACGTCATCGGCGTGTGTGTTTAAAATTAGCTAACTCCCACCACGGAAATAACTAACGACAAAAATGCCAAAATAATATGTAGGCAACCCGAGCAATGGAAGTAGGCCGGATTTGGTGGAACCAATGGACATCCCAATCGCAAGAGCATACATTTCAGTCTCCATATAATGTTATATCAACGGCATGACGAGCGTTTCGACATACTGCGGAATGGTACATACTGTGCCGAAGTTGAACGATTCACGCATCGTGCTGGCATTATAAAATTTTAAGAAAACTTCAGAATACGTAAATTTCACATACATGGATAATTTACCATAATTCCGGCACGTTATGTAACACCTTAAAGCAGACAAAAAGTCTCAAAACCGTGGTCGATTACAATTGAATGAGTAAGAAATTAAGATATTAGCATTGTAAAATTTTAAGGAAACTTCAGAACACGTTATTTCACAGACATGGTTAATTTACCGTGATTCCGACGCAGTAGGTAACACCTTAAAGCAGACAAAAAGTCTCAAAGCCGTGGTCGATTGTCATTGAATGAGTGTGAAATTTTTCTCAACGACTTCACTTGAGGTGAATGTAAATTGCATATGGCCTAAGAGTAAATATATGTTTTTTTTGCGTTTCATAATGCACTGAATAGTTAAGAATTCACCCAGATTTTTGTTTTGGTGCATGCGTTGTGAATTCAAATGCCATCTAAAGGGTCATTTGGCGTAAAATCTTCGAGAGTACAGTTTCAAAACCGTCTTATCCCCCTGCCTCATATTCCTTTTATGCTTTTGTCCACCTTTAAGCCTTCAAGATTATACCACAGGGCAGAAAAATTTAGCACATATGCAGCACTAGATGCAACAGAATTAACGTTCTGAAATGCGCAGGAACTACCCGGGGAGCTATCCTTATTTTCTTCTTTTAATTACGACGACGCGGTTTTAATATCCCCATAAGGTCCCGGCTTTTTTTTCCCGGGGAACCTCTTTACAACCCTTTATATGACCCTCCTCATTTTGCCTTTCCTTTGATGTGCTTTAACATTCCCGTGCGATGACCGACAACGGTGCACCAGCTTGAACGGCGAACGGACCATCCCTCAAGGAAAAAGAGAAAAAAAGAGGGCATTCTGTTTCACATGAGCTTCAATATTCATAAACTCCTCCATAAATATTCATAAACGATCATAATAATTCAAACATCTAAGTACGCTTCAGAAGCAGCTGAAACAGTACCCATTGTACGAATGATATTTCACCTGATATATCTCATCGCTAATGTTACGTCTCCCCTTTCCCATCTCGCAACTCCGAACGTCATTCTTCAAAATAAACATGCCAAAGAAGTTAACCTGAAGCATACTACGCATGCGCGATGTATGAATTTTTTAAAGCGTATCAGAACGACGATATTTAACTGTTCTATATTCAATATCCCATGGGTATTCATCTGGAGCGCACTATATATAGCGAAAAACTATTTATTTTCTTTCAACTGATATCAAACGTCCATGAAGGGAGACTCGAGAGTATTGTTCAAAATCGAGACAAAACTGGGCTTCATAAGATGAGACTCAAGTTCGGAAACCGAGACTACACCTGAGGATATTCTTCTAGGGCACGCCTTAAATAGCAAAAGCATTAAGGTTCTTCGAACATTTCTCGAACGCCCATGAGGTAGGGCAGGTTAAAAAATGACCATATTTCTGTTTCAGAGAATCAAGAGTGGAAAAATCGACAGTTCAAGAACTTGAGAACAATAATCATATTCAACCATGAAGGTTTTTTTTTTAATTTTTGAATATGGGACAAGACTTGACGTTAATTAGAGATTGATGCTAGATAGCACTTCTTGAGACGATACTTGAATTCCCGAGACGAGACTCGATTTCGGAAATCAAGACAAGACGTCGAGAAACGAGAGACGTTCTTGGGTTCTGGAGATATCCTTTTAAATTCATATTACAAGATCAAGGGAGCTCATCACTTTGTTGGTCAAAACTGAGAGAGTTCCCGAGTCTCGTCTAGCGACAACAGTAAGTTAAGGTAGTCCGAACGAAAAATCATTTTACTAAGAAATCAATGAACTTGGTCTAATTAAAAATAGATATCTCACCTATCCAATGACACCAAAAAACTCTACCCCTTACCACTTTACTTTCGGAGATATTTGCCAAAAAATACCAGCCCTTTTACATGGGAAATGGTACGTGTATGCGCTCCAGAGAGACATTATTTACAAAATGAGATATTTCTAACACTTACATGTCGTAAAAAAACTAACAGTGTGTAGTTTGTATATTTTCTATTCTATTTTTGAAAATTAATCATATAGTCACCGCAATAGGCTCTTGGGTATCACAACAAACCTTCCGTTTTGAAGGAGTTTCAAACGCACCGCGCGAAAAAAATGAGTCAAGTAAAAGACTTATTTAGATATTTTCATTTGATTACTCACCATTTCTGTCATATAAAACTATATTATTGCACCATTAATGACGCAATATTTAATTGGTGTGTCCTACAGCTGGTGAAATTAAAACGTATAATTCGAATATAGTCTCTATTATGACTACGGAACTATCTCGCTCGGACTACCTCAATCGATCACATAATTCGATACTAACAATTGCTAATTTTTTGTTCCCAAGCTCATCCCAGCTCGCGGCCGATACTCCGCTCATACTCTCATCAGTTCGGCATACAACTTCCTCACGGCACCCGGACGATGCATTGTAATACATACAACAATCACCCGCTTTGCCTCCCTGCTCCTTTTAACCCCCGCACCCTCTGGTCCTCCCCCATCCCTCATTTGTTAATCGACTTAACTCGGCGACGGCTACGAGGAAGGCGACTGATCGCGACGTGCAGATGTCGACCCCCCCCCCCCCCCTTTCCTCGCGGCGGGTCGCGAACACGCGAAATTTCTTTTTATTTTTTCCTTCTTGCCCGCGCGGAGGACGGAGAGCTATAATGAAGGGAAGTCGTCCACCCCGGAGAGAGAGAGTGAGAAAGACGGAGACAAGATGTACGTCCAGTCTGAATGTGCGCTAGTGCAAGCAGAATGAGCGTATGGAAAGAGGAAGCCACCCCTCCAAAAAAAATAATAAAAAAATAAAAAAACATGAAGCTACGCTTCCACGATCGTGGGGCAGTCCGTGATTGGCCAAAATTGCCTGCAGCTGCACGGCGGAGAGAATTTTTAGGCCGAGGGGAGAAGTCTTTCGGGGAACCCCGCCGGACGCAGAGGGAGAAGAGGGTCTTTTTTTCATTTAGAAAGGAGCTTTCCAGACAGATGGCATTACCTAAATTTCAAAAAGAGTTTAAAAAGGCTTTGGACCCGAAAATGGGGTATGAACGTACTTTCCGCCGTTTCGAGACAACGGTCCAAGCCTTCCGAAGCAAAGGTAGAACAAAATGCAGGAGTAATTCTCCAAAGGATCGAGGAAAAGATTTTCCTAAGACCCTATGGGCCTCCCGAATTATCATTATGTCCCTCCAACGACCGTTCTGTCGGAAAAAACCGATTCTGTGGCAATTTAGAGGAGTCAAGCTGAGGGATTAAAATAGGATAAAGCAATGAGCGGGAGGAACGAATTCGTCACAATTAGAGTGATCTACTGCGTAAATTAATGAAGTAGCGCAAAAATTCTCTAGATTTTCTTGGACAAGAACCCCAATCTTCCTCTTTTCCTTTTGTTCCAGGCAAGCATCCAACTCCTCTTCATCCTTATATATCAGATGATTTAATGGTGACATTTACAAAAACCACAACTTAAAAAACACACACACACGACCCGGGTTTCGACGCTTGAGCGTCATCTTCAGGTGTAAATGTTACCATTAAATCACCTGATATATAAAAATGGAATACCACAAAGTTAAAAAAGAACTTCTATTATTTACCTCTTCATCCTTCCTATCATACGTCTATTCTCTTCTTTCTTTTTCCTCGCCTATCCTTTCTTCTTCACTCTTTTACGACACTCAGAATCCCGTCGCCTATTATTACCTGTCACAACTACCTGCTGTGCCTTTCCCCAATCTTCACAATTCTTTCCTCCTCACCCACCATACCAAGCTCTTCCTCCACCGTTTCCCTATTTGTCCACCGCACTTACTACATTCTCCCTTCTCCTCATAAACACATCTCAAATATTTGCACCTCATTCTTGAGCCTTTTCCTCAGATTCGACATTCCCGCGTCATATAACGAGCTCTTACTGAACTATTCACCGAACTTTACCGAACATCATTAATAAATGTATGCAATTCTGTACACGTTATCTCCATGATGGTAACCCATGGATACAACAAAAAACCATGGTTATTTCACACAATTACATTTATTTGGAATAAATATTTAGAAACGCGATACAAGGAGTACCACTTTACAATAAAGTTTTCACTACTGTAATAACATTAACATAATTATTTTTTTCCGGAGAAATATGTTCGAAATCAATTGCATACTTCATTCCTCTTTCGCCAACGTTTAGCGTATTTATTTATGCTTCTTAAGGAGAAATATGTTCGAAATCAATTACATACTTCATTCCTCTTTCGCCAACGTTTAGCGTATTTATTTATGCTTCTTCAGGGCAGAATCAAAAGTTAACTTTTTATGATAATGCACATTCCTTCACGTTTATATTTTAGCTACTGAGGTTTGATACAATAGTGGAAAAAGTATTTGCACAAATATGTTGATTCTATCGTTTTTCGGGATTTCCTCTGAGTCTTTCATTCCAAGATGACCCTCAGTATACCAATAAGAATAGTGGAGCAGAAAAAAAGGAGCGAAAGCCACCCAATACAATGCGATGCCTCCTGACACAGCGTGTCAAATGATACTTGAGGAAGCCGGCAGGAAAGCCGGCGAAATATAAAGTCCTCAAGCTTGGAATACGCAGCGGATATCGGAAGAATCGACCTACACCCAAGCCTACACCCCGTAGAAGCCTCAAAATCACAACAATATGCACATCTTTTTAGACGTGCTTCTTACATATTCGTTCTGATTTTTATTACAAGCAATAATAAACATGTGCCAGTTATTTCCATCAAATATAATTACATTAAAATACGAGGTGCAGGCAATTAATCACGTGAATGTAATAAAAAAAATTTAATGAGCTAAAAAAAATATCTATAATTATTCGGTCACAACTACATCGCTCAAGAATGATGATTTTTATGGGATAAATCACGTTAAAATAACCATTACGAAATATCTAGCGAATCACGGTGTCACGTAGTTAATAGCAAGTTGATTTCCTGTTCACCACGGCACATTTTTTTTCAACAACGCAAAATTGACTCTGGAGCACATATGAATGCAGAATCGCCTCAATTCAACACGACAATTTCATTTACCGGACGGCACACAGCCGATGTGAATTGAAAAGTCATGCTTCGAAAGATGTAACAATCAGCAACAGAGGCGACTGACAGCGTGTAAAAGCGCGCGTCGGTACCCGCGAAATAATTCGCGTATTCCATGAACTCCGCAGAAGCGGCAAAGCGGGCGGGATATAATTTCGAGTCCAGACATTGGGAGAGGGAAAATATACTGCAGGGCTAGTCAGCTACCGGCCAAACGAAGCGGAAAATGAAATTGTGACCGCTTGGACCTCGTTCGCGAGGATGACGCAAGATCGAAAATGACGCAAACGGGCGAATTTTAGCCGACTCAAATATTTGGTGCCCTTGAACACTCCGTAAAATGAGGAGCTCCGGCAGGATTAAGGATCGCGGCACATCGGTCTTCAGACTCTCTTGCCTTCTAAAAAAAAAAAAAAAAACGCAGTCTATTTTTTTTTTCTTTCTCATCCATCAATTGTGCCTTGAAAAAAAAAAGGCAGAAATACATCCGAAAGGGAAGAGGACTCCAGAGAAGGGCGATGCCGGAGCGAGGCGTGATAAATGGCCACTCCTCTGTTTCGAAACAGTTGAACACCGAAAATATTCCGCGCAGCCACCGACGCGGACGGGTCTATTTCTCCGTCGCTTAAAACGACACGCACAAGCGTTACTCGACCGAAAAAATTCGGGTCTTTTTTTTTACTTCATGGTTTCATAGAAATTCATAATGCAGAGTCTGATTCATGTATAACAAAAGAGCTTAACTTACTAAGAGGTACTAAGAGGTACTTAACTAAGAGCTCACAGCTTTTACTATTTAGCGTGACTATAAATACTAAGCAATGGGGATATTGCTCTCTCTTTCTGTGTGATAGTTTCATTGTAAAATGATCTCGATATGAATTTATTCCCACTCTGACTACATTTAGAAAACCGAGTTTTTTTGTCAATATGAGCAACAAAATGGTATCTTTCCAGGCTATTATTTCGTCAATAAACTACTATAGTTTAAAGCTACAAATACCGTTTGCAATGCAAGAAAGGCTCAGACATGGAATAAAATTGATAAGGAAATTATGCCAAGATGAAGAAAGATGAGTTGTTAAATGAGATACGGTATTGCTCATTATAGAGTCTAGAAGATATTACACTTTCTTCACTTAAAACCTACGTTAACAGGCAGAAAATCCAAGTAATAACGATAATCCAAGCACAAATTTTAGCCTCGTCGGCATTTGCATATTTAATCACACATGCCTCCTCGTCTCTAAGACACATAATAATTCTCATTTTGACTGGTTAATGACCATCTTGACACTATTTCATGTATGGCAATAAAGTATATACCAATGGGAGTGTAAGACCCTTAATTGGTTAGGTGAGTATATTGGGAAGGGGATGAAATGTTTTATGCTCGGAATGAAGGGAGGTTGGGCGTATGCTGAGATTAAGAAAGAAAATATGTTGAAATGTATAGATTGTCCCTAGTAAAAATGTTGAGGATATTCACTATCTTTCGTTTAATTTTGACCTAACCAATAGACTGCGCTGATAAAAAACGGTATAAATTGAGGAATGAACAACAACCATCTTCTGTATTATGCTACACTCTTAAGGTGCTTTGTGTACGTAGTCTAACTACTACGCCCAAGTAAACGATCTTAAGTCGTGTTCCTTAGCTATTTTCTAGACCTATCTCGGAAAACGCGACAAATTCTGAAAAGGTATTTTTTCCTCAATTTCCCCTAATGGCTTGACGCTCCTGTCCTTGGTAAAGCATTAATCGTCCCCAGCATTTCCATCCCGAGTTAACCCGAAATAAAAATTCAATAAAATATCAAATTACAATATGAAGGCCGTTCCCGAGATATTTCCCTTCTTCTTATCCCACCTGAAATTTGAGACGGCAAGGTAGTCAATACAAAGGAGGAAGTCCTTAAAGATACCTCGACTTCATCCAAGCAACGCATCTTTCCACTCAATCCTGCATCGAGTAATATCCACCACAAAAACCCTTCTCAAGAAGCCTCATACACTATATCTAGCATAAAACAATGCACGAATTTGAGACATGGGCTGCGGAACTTAAAAACTGACAAACCTAAGAGAAACGATAGTTTCGAGTGGAGAAGCAGACATAATACTTTTCCGACTGTCGCCAGCACCACCACCTCGAGAAGTGAAGAACCTCACCATCATCGGCCGTCCCATTTCAACTTATTCCACAATTATTAATATAATGTATTCTACCGGTAAAGGTAAGTTTTTTAAAATGTCAGAGAATCTTCTCCCGGTCTTTTATACATTGTGGGGGCCTATCTCCCTCTAGTATATTCTTTTTCGCCTCTGCGTAAGATCTACCCTTCTTCATCCCGTCGATGAGACCTATTCTCTTTCTTCCCCTACCTTACTTGCCCAGCATCCTTCCCTCTATCACCCTCTCCAGCAACGCATCACCCTTTATTACACCCTTCAGCCATCTACAGCCTGCCTATCTCGGATTTCGCTCAAAAGTTTCCTTTCCTCTCCCACCATCTTAAACACTTCCTCGTTAGTCTTCCTTTCCATCCACCTCACCTTCTCCATCCTTCACCAAGCCCATATCTCAAATGCCTGCAGCCTATTCTCGTCCTCCTTTATGAGGGTCCACGTTTCTGACCCATACAATGCTACGCTCCATATCAAGCACTTCTCCAGCCTCTTCTTCACATCCACAATTCACAAATACTGCGGCTTATTTTGAAGCACTTAATTCAACCCGCGGAGGAGATACAATAAATTTTAGGAAAGACAATCGCCCATGCATAAAACATTATTAAAAATACCTTGAGCTAGTAAATCAAATATATCGAACAGTTTCCATCACCCCTTATTACTTCCTTCAGCCACTTACACTGTCTATCCCGGACAATCGCTCCTTTAATATAGCTATATTTACGTCGGATAAATTACAAAATGCTTACATTTTAAAATAAAAATTGGAATTTGGTCTCAACTATGACTGGACTGACAGAGAAATCTCGCTGGAAATGCCATCAATTTGAGTGAACAACCCTTTTCTTCAGAGATGACCATTGGTCTGGCTGGCATTCACCCATGGCGTGCTGGAAAGCGGCGAAACCGCTTCGGAAGCGGTCTGTAAGTGCTCCCCATAGTGTCCCTTCGCGCTTCTAAGATAGGGGGATGAGGGATGGTGAAGAGAATGGGGAGCATTGTGCGTTGGGGAGGGTGTGTGTAGGGGGTTGGGGGCTGGCAGGGGAGTAGAATGGGGGGAGGGGAAGGAGGGGTAAAGATGACCAGAATGCGTTCCGCGATAGCGATCGCACTTCCGGAGAGTGATTAAACGAATCTCGGGGAGTGAACGGCCGCTTTCCCGGGGAGGGGGAGGAGCAGATGGATGGAGCGGAGGGAGATTGGAAGGGGAGTGCGGCCTGATGGGAAGGATAGGAGACTGAGGGACTTGGAGGTTTCTCGTCTACACAGCAAATTACTTTGCTATCTGAAGGGTGTGCGGAAGGGGGTTGAGTATTCGCCGAACCTAACCACGCATTACATTATACAAATTTTGGGAATGTTTTGACGAAGTTTTAGGGATATGCGGCATGGGTAGTTGGAAGAGGTAATGGGGGAGGGGGGCGAATGGATGCTGAAGACCGTGATAGAGGAGAGGATATTGGGCAAGCGAGCAGATGGAGAAGGTTACGAATGAACTTTATGGATGGAATAGGGTGAGCCAGTGCATATTTATGGCTGAAGAATGAAACGGGCCAGAATGGAAATTAGGTTATTGCCTACGAATGTTAAACTTTTGAGAGTTTTTTTACTTAATTCCATTTGAACATACCTTAATCAGTAGATTACCCGAATGAAAAATTTGATGACGCTTGCACTAAATTTGTTAACGTATATTCGTGACATATTTGTCCGAAATTGTTATATCGCATCCCAGATTACAGAAATACGTTCGCAGGTTCAGTTTAAAATTTCCCACGGTGGAGTAGATTCCGATTAGGTGGTAAATTTGACGACAGACCCCATTTTTCTATCAATTCATTGAACAAATGTCAAGGTACGCAGTATCGTGTGTGGGGGCAAAGATATACACAATTTCAATTAGGTATTCTGTCAGCTGGGGTTGAAATTCGTCTCGAAAAATTCGACTTGATTCCGGATTCAAACCCGGATTCCCCAATTCCAGGTCTGGTGTGTTAGCCAGTAGCAGCACTTAGCGTTATAAATCGAAGGATTACATCGGCATAGGTTTATGCAAACAAGGTATTCTTGTCCCAAGTAGTCAGTGCGGCACACAAGGCGAGGTCATGCTTACTAACCCACCGTCGCAGTAGATAATCCTAAAATTGTCGCTTTAGAAAAGCTAGCTTCGACAGTTTTTCTAATCAGTGCGATGAACGACTTTCTTGGTACGCAGTCTCGCGCAAGTGTTTCCAAAGATTTATAGAAAAACTCGTGAAGCGTAGCTTTCTATGGATCCGAAGCATGGGCCATTGGAAAATCGGACCAGAACAGACTGGCAGCCATTGAAACCTGGTGCTGGAGGAGGATGCTGAAGATAAAATGGACGGACAAAATAAGAAATGATGAAGTGTACAGAGAAGAGGAAAGGACCATATGGAACACCATACAGAAAAGAAGAACAAGATGGGTTGGACACACCCTGAGACACAATGGGTTTTTGAAGAACGTAATTGAAGGTAAAATAGAGAGAAAAATCCCCAGAGGAAGACCCAGGAATAAGTTCATTGGCCAAAAAAGAGGAAAGTACATATATAGGAAGAGATACCATGAGGTAATGGAACTATCATTAGATAGGGAAGGATGGACGGCTATGGACAAGCAATCTAAGGATTGAACACGACCAATGATGATGATAGTAAAACGCCAGATTTTTACCAAAAATGTGCATTGTTAATCGCGGAGCGTTTGCCTATAGGTGTCGCACGGGGGAGTTGAGTCACGACATCGGCGCGTTCCACACCGCTCGGAATTCGCCACTAATTCCAAATGTCTTTCGCCTTGGGGAAGGGGGTGGGTTCAGAGGGAACGACGATTGGTCGCACAAAGGGCGGGGAGGGGTGTGCAAGGGTGAGGTAAAAAGACCCGATGGAAGAGAGACGAGAGGAAAGGCAGGGACAGACGGAAGAGGGGGACAGGAAAAGGGAATTAGAGAGAGAGAGAGAGAATGGATGAGGACATAACCTAATTAAAGGCCCCGGGGGTGTCTGGCGTGGAGGGGAAGAATGAGAGGGAGGGGGGAAAATGGGGGAAAATGGGGGAAGGGTGGGGGGGTGGGATGTTAGGTAGTCGAGAGAGAGAGAGAGAGATAGGGTTTTTGGTCGGGAGGAAACCTCGGGAGCCGAAAGTTGGACGGGTTTCGGAGGCGCCGGCGCCTCGGCTAACACTGTGGGAGTGAAGGTGGAAAGAAAAAGGTTGGGCCCTCGGCGCTAGAGGTCCATTCAATTCCTTCCTTCATCGGAGGGGCGACTGGGGGATTAGAGCGCGTAAGTGATTACTCGGGAGTGAGGGACGGGAAAGAGCGGTGAGGGGGGCGGATGAGAGTTGAGGTGACCGAGCGAAGAGTGTTGGCCGGCCATAGGTGACGATTTACAAGGGAGTCGCCTTTGGTATGTTGACCCTCCTCCCCGCCTCCCTCTCCCGTCTGCGATCTCCAGTTCGATTGGGTCGTGGGAAGCCGTGGCCTCGGGTTAAAAAGTCTCCCGCCCGTGTTTTCCGTGGACTGCTGGAAAGGGTGATCAAAGTCGGGTCGTCGTTGTGTGCCTTTTAATAGGCGTGAAGTTGATTTCCGATCTTTTTGGTTGTTTTGATGCGTGATTTCGATCTCATCCCTCATTAACACGTTGTCTTGCCTCGATTATTCACATGTATTTCCAAATGGAATTCTTCCACTGCGTAAAATGATTTCCGCTTTTAAGCGTAATGTATGTCAATTCTCCCCAAAAAAATCATCGCTATATTTTGTATTAAAGATAACACTTCGTGCTACGTGTGCAGATTTTGCAAAATAATTGTGATCCTTTGTTTTCTTGAATTACTTAACGTTTAATCTAACGTACTTAACGACCATTATTAAGTAATCACCCGTCGAAGGTAGGTTTAAATAGAAATGTGTAAAAAATCCTCTTGGTTTTTACAAGTGAAGGGCCCAATAGGGCGACTGATGAGGTTAGAAAAAAACTAATAGGTAGGTGGAGATGATATTAGAGGGATTAAGGTGGGAGCTCGTAGAGACTCGCAGGCTGCGCGCTATGCTTAGGTTGCTTGAGAAATTCAGAACTGGTGTGTTTCAGAGCGACAAAGGGAATATGTGTTATCAAAACGCCTCATTACATCTCTAGGTCTGACAGAAGCGATAAAATAAGAGAGGTACATAGCCGAACAGGTAGGTACAAAAACTCGTTATTTCCGCACTAAATATGCGACCACAATAAAAAACTGAGCTCTACTAAACACACTCCCATAATACACGTCACCCTTTTACCTCACAAAACCTTATCCCTTACATCTTTGTGGGCTGATGTCTTAACACCCCATACCACACGCCGATGCGGCGGTTCGTATGGTAGTTTGTAGATGTCCTGTAGATGTTAGAGTCCTGAACATGCCAAACTTTGGAGGATTTTACTTAATTCCCATTTAATCTACCTTTACCAGAGTGTAATTCCTATTAATGATAATAGTTATAACAATAAAACAGAAATATTTAAGCTCTAAGGTGCTCCCTGATGTCCTAGCAATTTCTTCATCTATTACTTGTCCAATATTTTCACTATATCTTTCACTCATGCCGTTATATGCGAAAGTCGGTCGGAGGAAATGCACCATTTCTTCACTCTGTTAACTCTCCGTTGTATGTTAATGGTTTCCGCTGGCGGTAATGTTTGCGACGATGAATGGCTTCAGCGCTCAAAATGAAAGTCGCCGTTTCCTGTAATTACCCCTTTGAAAATTGCGGTTGACGTTGCAGAAAGCAAAATTTGGCCAACGGTACACAATATCAATTATTCACGGCGATCGAGCCGCGCGGAAGTAAACACGGCGTCAGTGACCCGATTCCTGGAAATGTTTTGGCCGCGTATGCGATCGAGACACCCATCCTCATTTTTAATGTGGACCTTACTGCGAAATTTTCAGAATCGCGCTCCTCGAAATGCGGCCAATACTCTCATTTTGCTGGATGCCCGGCGAAGGAGGAGGTGCGATTATCGCTAAAGTTCCTGGTGCAGCCCTGCACGGTGATGAGGGGGAGGCAGAAGTAGAGGAGATGGACGAAAAGAGCGGAGGGGAGTGAGCGAGGCAGCGTGAGGGGAGGTAAGGCAGGGAAACCAAATTAATCTGCGAAAAAGACACACAAGCGTGCAAGACCAATGGGCAAATGGTTTAAAGCACATATCGCTTTTCCCTTGCATAGCTTCCGTATTTTGAGGTCTCATTGTGAGATATCGGAATGAAGATAAATCATAAGAAAAGAAAAGTAATGAGATTCTCTAGGGCAAAGAAAGCGAAGCTTGTGATTAAAGTTGGAGGACACAATTTGGAGCAAGTAGAACAGTTTAATGATTTAGGTAGCACAGCAGAGGAAAACGGGAGTTTTAGCGAAGACTAACGGAATAGAATAGCGCTAGCTAAGGTGGCGTTCAGTAATAGAAGGGAGTTGATGACGGGGACATTGGGTAGGGATGTGAAGAAGAGTTTGGTGAAGAGCTTGCTATGGAGCGTAGCGTTGTATGGGGCAGAAACGTGGACCCTGAGAAAGGAGGAAGAAAATAGGCTGCAGGCATTTGAGATGTGTGTGGAGGATGGAGACGGTGAGGTGGACGGAAAGGAAGACTAACGGGGAAGTGCTTGAGATGGTTGGCGAGTAAAGGAACCTTTTGAATGAAATCCGAGATAGGCAGGGTAGATGGCTGAAGGATGTAATAAAGGTTTTATTGATGGGATGAAGAAGGGTAGATCGTATACAGAGGCAAAAAAGGGAGTACTAGAGGTTATTAGGCCCCTGAAAGAGTAGAACACCGGTAGGAGATTCCTTGAATTTAAAAATACCTACATTTTGCCAGTCGAAAACTTATAAAAAAGAAGGAATTACGTTACATTACAGTTACATGCCCAGGACCCCATCTCCTCTTCATTAAGGCTTGTTTTATTCTTCAGCTCCGCACACATTCTGCCACACTTTATTCCATCCACAAAGCCTTAGTAGTTGGGTAGTATTCTATAGCTCCCCTTTGCCCGCTTGCTCAACATCCTCCCCTACATCACAAACTTCGGCATCCCTTTCGTTTACCGGTTAAAAGTAGATACTTTAATTGAAAGGCTTAGAATATGCACAAGATTTTTACACGTACATGGCCCAATATACTTTGATCATTTCTTAATTCATCTCAACATACGATTTAACCCTCTTCATTCCATCCATACGACACACACACTTAATTTCACGCATTTGAGCATTCTACCAGGTTATTGGCAGGGTTTTGAAGTCTTTATCTTAATATCCCAATTCCTGGGACATCATCCCGTATTCCCTCCTATAGATTCCTGTTTAATTTCCCACATCTTTAATCCTCCCACTCCTAATTTTGACGCGGTCAACCGAACCAATATTTAAAATTTCTTATATTTCACCAAACACCTATTATTTATCGTGTAAATGACCTCTGTGGACGGAAAGGAAGACTAACGAGGAAATGCTTGAGATGGAGATCGAGGAAAGGAAACCTCTGAATGAAATCCGGGATAGGCTTGGTAGATGGCTGAAGGATGTAATAAAGGGTGATGGGTTGCTGTAGAGTGTGATAGTGGGAAGGATGTTGGGCAAGCGGGGAAGAGGATGAAAGAGAATAGGTTTCATGGACGGGATGAAGAAGGGAAGATCTTATGCAGAGTCGAAAAAGGATTTACTAGAGGGAGATAGGCCCATGAATGTTTAAAAGACCGGTAGGAGATTCTCTGACAGTCAACAAAACCTACCTTTACCGGTAGAATACATTATATTAATAATAAAGGTTGAAAATAACAAACTACTCAAATCTCAAACTGAGTAATTTTGTCAGTTACTGTCTTTAAGTTTCCAGGGGTAGTCTACAGGTAGTGTAGTTGATTGTTTGATTTGCTCCCTAATGCTTGTTTCTTAATGTGCAACGTAGAATTAACCCGAAACCCAGGTAGATCTTATGCAGAAGGGTAGATCTTATGCAGAGGCGAAAAAGAATATTCAAGAGGGAGATGGGCCATTTATGTGCTAAACACCGGGAAGGGATTCTCTGAAATTCAACAAAACCTACCTTTACCGGTAGAATACATTATAACAATAAAATGACCTCTGGATTCGGGTCGCCTCCCCATGTAACCAACTGACCAACGAGGGACGATTGAGGAGGGTCGGGTTGTGGAGATAGGGTTGAGTTTGTGCCGAGCCGAGCTCTGGGGATGAGGTCTCGGGATCATCTCCGTCCGGGGAGATCTCCGCTCTACCCCGGCGCAGGAGGAGATAAACCGCGGGGGGGGGGGGAAGGCGGGTATAGAGGCAGAGAGGAGCAGAGGGGACGGAGGGAGAGGGTGAGGTTGGTTCACCCACTGTTGAAACCAGGTCGCCGAGAACCGACGTTCCGCCCGCAACCCCCGGGTCTGAGCGGAGAGATATTCTTTTATTTTTTTTTTCGTTTTGTTGCTAAGCGGAGTCTGTCGAGAGGGAAGGACACGAAACGAAATCTCACTCTTTCTCTCCACGACGCTACCACATCCACATCCACACTACTACAACACACACCCACGGTTCAAGTGCGCGAATCTTCGGGGAAAGAAGGTCGAAACAAACGGGAGAAGAGATACAGTCTCCAAGCGACAACTCTGGGTCCAAAGATATAATGGTACAAGGAATGGATACAAAGGGTATATGACCAATGTGCCAACCCGTTCGGTTTGAGAATTCTAAATCCCGTTCCCAAAAGAATTGAAAATTCAAAAAAAAAAACGTCATTACTTTAAGGTAGTCGGAGCGGAATATCATTTTACCTAGAAATCAAAGAATTTTGTCTCATTTGAAATAAAAATATCTCACCCTTCTAATGACACCAAAAATTCAACCCCTCACTACATTACTTTTGGAGTAATTTGCCAAAAAATACCAGCCATTTTACATGGGAAATGGTACGTGTATGCACTCCAGAGAGACATTATTTACAAAATAAGGTATTTTTAACACTAATATGCCGTAAAAAAAACTAACGGCGTGTAGTTTGTATGTTTTCTATTTTATTTTTCAAAATTAATCACATTGTCACCGCAATAGGTTCTTGGGTATCACAAAAAACCTTCCGTTTTGAAGGAGTTTCAAACGCAACGCGTGAAAAAAATGAGTCAATACAAAGACTTATTTAGATATTTTCATTTAACTACTTACCATTTCTGTCTTATAAAACTATATTATTGTACCATTAATAATGCAAATATTTTTTTTTGATTTTTGAAATATTAATATTGATTTTTCCTTAAGTAGGTGAAATTAAAACGTACAGTTCGAATATGGTCTCTATTATGGCTAGGTAACTATCTCGTTCGGACTACCTTTAGCGATTTCAATATCAGGAAAAGTAAATAAAACGTGCATTATTCCAATCTTCGGAATGATGATCGCCTATAATGACTATACTGCATGTATTTTCATGCTCTATCACATATTCGTGGTGGTATTTGAAAAAGAAAAAGACGAGACTGGTCATCTAATGACAACCAATTAAAGAAAACATTTAATAATTTACTAAAGGTCATAACCGACTCAACTGAAGGGCTCATTACTCACTATTCTTCAGAATTAGGCATTTCTAAATTGAATTAGTTAATATTCGACATTTAGAGTTGTCACCAATTGAGTCTTATGGACGGAATCGATATTCTCAAGAATATTCGTAACATGATGATAATTTTCAATGACTGAATCAGCTAAATAATTGTATAATGTCCATATTAGGTTTACTTCTTGACGACTGGAGCAGAGGAATGGGAGTTCATGACCTGATGTCGTCGCCTTGGTGACGATCCGGTGCTAGACAAACAAACCTGTTGTGAAAATTTAAAAGTTATTTTACTGTTTCATCCAACAATTAAGGTACTAAACAGCTCGTAGAACTAATATTGCGAAGAATATTCCCCGAATGCCAAATCGTTTGTGCATACAAAGTGTGAGAGAGTAAATGATATCTTGGCGCTCAATATATAAGCCCGTAAATGATAAACAGTAATTGCAACTAAATTGATAGTAAAAATATGTTATCATCATTCAGGATCCTCTCAGATAATGTTGAGAAAATGTAATACTGAAAATCAAAGACCGAATTCCTCCTGATTATAATGACGACGGAGGCTGCGATAGAAATACCGGTTCCTTCTTGATCATTAAAGTCAAGCATCCAAGGATTAAATTCGATTGATGCTGGATGAGTAAGTCCATTGAGAACTGAACGTTGTTCTTTTTATATTCAAGCAGAAGATATCCCACCAAAAGGAAAATCAGCTATCGCGGAACGTTGCACTAGAGTCCTATTGAATTATTAATGTGAATGAACAATGCCGACAGCAAATTTAAGTTCATGGCAGAAAATGTAATCAAACGATTACTTAAAAAATCTATGACTTCGTAGTTTTCAAAACCTATCACCAATTTATTTTTAGTATTCTTACGGTAAAGGTAGATTTTAATGAAAGTCAGAGAATCCCTTTCCGGTCCTCAACACTTTCAAGGTCCTACCTACCTTAAGTATTTCCTTTTCTCTTTGAAAAATTATAGTCATTCAGAGTAGTTAATAGTTAGGATGGACTCCTACCCCCGCTTCCCAAGTGTTTTTACCGTGACACCATCACAGGACTACCTTTCGCCTGGCCCCTGCCCTTCGACCTATCTCGCATGGGTGGCCCTACCAGGAGCATTATTAACTGCTACCGCCTGTCCAGCTCTCGAGGTCATCGGAACGCGCAAGCCCATCCATCACGTCAAAATTGTAGTCCGCGGCAAGAGCTATTTATTTATTTACTTAATTTGTCCACATACAGCATACTTGCCAATTTACAGTGGCCCAATAAAACAAACACAGAAGATAGACACATACAATTCAAACAAAACTAAGATCAATAACAATTTATTAACATTTTTTTTAAGGGGCCCAGCGGAGAGAAGCGATTAAGTATTGCTAGATCAATGTTGGTAGGAAGAGAATTTATCAGGGAGGAGAGGCGGAAGTGGAGGGAGCGTTTGGTCAAGGATAACCTGGGGATGGGCAGGTGGAGTAGAGAGTGCGAGCGGGTGGGTCTAGACGGGATTCGAAAACTGATGCTAGAGATCGGTTCAGGGCAGTTCAGGGCAGTCAGCTATCACCAATAATGCAATTAAAATCATTACTTAAGGTACAAAACAAAAACCAATGGAAAAATCGACCAATAAACGGGCACATTCCGCAAATTAAATTATAATTGAATGTAGTTTCAAAAGCAGGCGCTCACACACGTTACAAGTTACAACAAGATGAGACACGGCGAGCGCATTTCAACAGAGATAAAAACGAGTGCAATTCATGGAGAACTCAGAAAACTTCCCCACAATACTCTGAGTGTTATCTTCAAGAACATTTGCTTAAAGAACTCAGCCTCAAAGACGGGCCTCGCTCATAAAAAAAACGAGGGAGGGGGAGGAAAAATGCACTTGTTTCCTTGCGGGTTTTTTTATATATCTGCTCCAGAGTTACGCTCTAATTCAAGTCGGTCACATCCTCAGCCAGCCTAAAAATAAATTTAAAAAAAAATACGCTAAGACTTTTCGCAGAGGTCTGATGTGGGCGTAAGAAGGTTCGCAACTCACAAAAAAGGAAGGCATTTCCGTTTCCTTTTCTTCAGACTCGAGTTCCGGAGTTTAATCCTTGACCCGAACGTGACCAAATGAATGGACTGAGGGAGAGGAGCCGAGATGCAATCATTGCCGCTGCTTAGCGAAACGGGGAGTTCTCGAAGGAGGAGGAAGCTTTGGGCGAACTCAGATCTCGAGAGGCTTCCATGAATACACCAAAGAATTTCATTTCCTTCGGGACGGAAAAAATACTTTTTATCACTTCACATAAATGTACACAAGAATTCGTAAAATTTCATTTCAGAGTTCAGAATGGAGGAATGTTTCTTATTAAAATTGCTAAACTTCGGAGACCTACTTCCGGACAAAAAACTATATCTCCCGGTAATCGAGAAAGACGCTCACCCTTACTTCCTTTAAAACAAATGAATATCACCTGGATTTTGACTTCCGTCATTTTTCGAAAATTTGCTATTTACGACCCACGATCGAATTCATAACTCTGTTTTCGAGGAGATAATAATGTCATAGTTGAACAATATGTATGTACAAACAAAATTACTCGTTGAAAAAAATCGCAGTAATAACGCAAGGTTTGGCGTACTTTTTTTCGCAAAAATCAACATCACCATCTTTACGAACTTAAACAAAAATAACTAAAGTAACGATATCTGTGCATGAGGTTCATCATTACGTATACACAGAAATATAACCCATTATTGAAAGTGACAACACTATTTTCTTATTAGTCTCCAACTATTTTCTCCAACTGTACTCCAACTATAGTCTCTAACTATTTAGTCTCCAAATATTTTCTGGTCATTAACGCCTAACGTGATCATATGATTAAGTAAAACATTTCTTGTTCTGACTCTCTCCACCTATTGCATTTTTCAAATTTACACAATACAAATTTTGTAGCAATATCCCCAGGGACATCCTAAAGGTATATATGTGAATGAATGTGAAAAACACCGGAAGGAGATTCTCTTACATTCAGCAAAACCTACCTTTACCGGTAGAATACATATAGATAATAATAATAATCCCCACATATGGGTATTTTCTCATCAAAATGCCGAAATATTTGGTTATTTCAATGGAATATTTCTATCATACTGTTTTCTCAAAATGACAGCCAGAAAAAAGCCCTGGACCAAATGTAAGCCTCAGACACTGGGGTAAAGTTCTCGCCAGTTAATCCGAGGGTCGCGGGTTCAAGCCCCGCCTGAGCGGATTTTTCACAACTCAGGGCATGGCTGTTTGTGTTCGCGCATTATTAATCGTTGATGTATGGATAGTAGGAATAAAAAGCGAAAGACAAATAGTGGTAGGTATATAAAATTTAACTTATCAATATCTGGCATCATTTTTGTGAAGAGTTCCGCCAAAATACTCGAGATGAACTCGCATAATCCGCAGCTTGTTATTAGTCACTTCGACCAACCTTTCAAATGACAAAATTGCTGACATTTCATCGTCGCAACCCTGGTCGAAAAAAAACTAATATAAACTGAAATCACTACAAAGCCATCTTGAACTAATAGGCTTGCACATATTCATGGGTGGTACTTGCACTCATCAATTCAAGTGGTTTACGGCCTTAAGCTTCCGCAATGCAAGTACCTATGCGACCTCTGTTTCTAAGGTCAATTTTTTTTCAATGCTAGCATTGCAGTTTTTAGAGCACGGCCATTAGATAAAAAAGTCAAAATACGCTTCTCCACGCTTATTTTGACGGTCGTCCGCGGCGATGGGATGAAAATGCGCTCATGTCAGGTCCGAGATTCGGAGCGATTAAACTAAAGCGATTTAAACCTTCATCGCTATGAATCATTACCATTAGATAGTGATCATTAGACGCATTCACTTGTTTTTCTTGCGTAGCCCATTGTGCAAGGACAAACACACACGCTTGCTTGAAGGGCATCGTGTTCGTCAACCTGACAGGCAGGCGTGGGCGCGCATCCACGTTTCGCTCGGAGCGCCAGACGGCTTTTGATGCGATGCGGAAGAAGTTGTTTTGCGTGGGTGGGGAAAACAATTTGCAGGGGGTTAAATATTTAATACCACTCTCCCCTTTCACCCTCCCCTAAAAACACCGGAGTAATTATTAGCACGTCGGCTTAAGAGGGAGGAGTTTTGGTGGCTGCAAGGGAGTAGGAGGAGGGAGGAGACAGGGTGCGGAAGAGCTGCGGGTTCGAAATTCGTGCCGGCACACACATCCAGTGCCGGCGCGCCGGGGAGGGATGTTGAAGAAACCGCTGAGACCGCAAGGGTAGACGGAATGTTGTTCTCGGTGCACAAGATAGCGCGGATCCATATATAGGTGGGCACGGCAACGTGGAGGGGAGGAAGAGTAGGTGTATTGAGGGCTAAAAAAAAGAGGATGGAGGGATAGGGAGATAGGGTGAGTGGGCACGGAAGATAGATAGGGACGTATGGCGGGGGGTGGGGTTTGTGGAGAGGGCGAGAGCGGAGGTATTTGTCGGAAGAGGGGTGAAGAGGGGCTTCGTCGTTGATGGGGGAGGAGGGAAATGGCAGAGGGTGCAAGGGAGATAGACAGTGAGTTGGGGGGGTGAGAGGTGGCGCCATTTGTCGGATGGAAGGGGTGCGGGGAAAGGACGTGAGGCGTGAGGTGCATACGGGATCAAGGCACCAGATACGCCTCCGAGAGTGGTGAAGGGGTGGAAGAGGGCAGGGCGCTTTCGACATGAGGGACAAAAAAATAAATAAATAAGGACTCGGGTTGGAAGGGGGGGAAAAAAAGGGCTCGACTCGGCAACACGATCGGAGAAAAAGGGGATGAACTTAATGCGAAAATTGTCGAGTCATACAAACGTCTACCGCGCAGTTTTCATTCGCGTCCCTCATTCGGATGAGAGGAGCGTTCATAAAAGTGTCTCCCCACACTCAAAAAAGGTTTATCCGTATACTATTCAGTCAACGGAACGTTTTCCATGACCTGGAAATATGCCGCCTACTTTTACCGGTGCGTTTTCCATCCAAGCACTTTATTATTGCAAAACATTAATGCTCCCAAAGCGAAATGTAATTCATCGATCAGAGGTAACAGATCTGAAGCGGGAAACTTTCTCTTTGCAAAGCGTTACAGTTCCCAAAACGAAATTTAATTCATCAGATCAGAGGTAACATATCTGAAGAACACTTATTATTTTGACCGATATTCACATCAAAGTCAAAGGAACGTTGTCCATGACATGGAAATATGCCGCCAACCTTCAACGGTGCGTTTTCAATCCAAGCACTTCCTTCTTGCAAAACATTACAGTTCCCAAAACGAAATGTAATTCATCAGATCAGAGGTAACAGATCTGAAGAACACTTATTATTCTGACCGATATTCACAGTTAAATAAAAAAGAGTTATTCGCCTACTATTCAGTCAAAGGAAATGTTACCCATGACCTGTAAATATGCTGCCTACTTTTAACAGAGCTTTTTAAATCTTACCACTTTGCTTTTGTAAAACATTACAGTTCCAAAAAACGGAATATAATTCATCAATCAGAGGCAACAGATCTAAAAAAAAAACACATTATTTTTATTACGATTCACAATTTTTGCTTCGTGACACACATTATCTCATAAAAAAAGCCTCTAATGTCTCCTATAATGCCTTTCTATGTTGACTTAAGGTAAATATAAGTAATTTAAGTAATAAGTAAAACAAGGTAAAAATAAGGTAAATAAATAAATTGGAAATAAGGTAAAGTTTGAGCAAAATACCATTTCACCTAGAAATCAATGAATTTGGTCTCATTTTAAAGAAAAATATTTCACTCTTCCCAAGATACCACAATTATCACCCCCTTACTGAACTACTTTCCGAGGTTTTAGACGAAAAATATCAGATATTTTTCATGGGAAATGGCACATGCATGCACTCCACGGAGACCTTATTTAGAAATTGAAAAATATCCAACACCTAGATTTCGTAAAAAATTAACATCGTGTAGTTTGGATGCTTTCTGAACTGATTTTTGAAAATAAATCCTATCGTTACCGCAGTAGATTTTTCAGAATCACCCAAGTTAGCCCAGAATAGCCAAGTTAAAGACTTACCTAGCCATTTACATTAAATTTTTCGAAATTCAGTCATAAAAGTATATTATTGCATGATAAATAATGCAATATTAAATTCATGCTTCCCACAGATGATAAAATTTAAATGTGTAATTCGAATATGGTCTCCATTATGACTAGGGAACTATCTCGCTCAAACTATCTTAACCTAAATGCAAATCAATCCTCAGAAATCATGAGAGCCTTTATTTTCAAAATCTTATAAACGCCATATTAACTCATTCGTCCATCTATTTTTCCTACTCCGGATAGTTCTCAACACTCTCCATCTCTATAACCCAAACTACATCTTTAGTGACAAGTTAAGGGGGCTCACTACCTCAGCTAAAATCGCCTCTGCAGACCACTTTTATTTTAATTGTCACCCTATTATTTTTTTTGTGTAGGAAGTTTAAGTTTTCACATTTTTGTTAGGAAAGTATGTATCTGAGCTTTCATTGAGATACAATGTTCACTTCACTAGACATATTAATGATAATTAGTGTTTTCAGTGACCTTTTTCAGTCATTTTTCAGACCTCTTCATTGCCCTTTTTATTCACTAAAAGAAACATATCACGTAGTAAGATCACATAATGGTCTTTGGTATTTAATTTGGTGTCATCTACTTTATTATACTTGTCACTATAAGGCCTCAGACTTTAAAATGCTAACGCATGTTTCGTGTTTTTTCGCGATCTAGTCACGGCATATGGCCGACTGCCCCCACCTCCTCTGCCGTCACCCCCTCCTCTAACTACTCCCCCCCTCGACAAGAAGATTAGGGCTTTCCCATTCCACTCAGGTCTCGGAGGGGAGAAGCCAGTCGAGGAGAATCTGAGAAGTAGTGAGCCCCCTTAATACCTCATTTCCTTCATTATTGAGAAAAGTCGCATCTCAAACTTATCTCTTTCATTCTGTACCTCATTCGGGGTTACCAACGCTTCATAATCATAGAATACCAATACAGTGTTGTCTTTACTGAAGTTCAGTCAACAAGCTCATTCTGGACTTACACCATAGATCATGAGGATAAACTCATTTCGCTGAAGGAAATCACTCAATACCTTTCGCAAGTTTTTGATTACCTTAAAAAAGACAGCCTACACAAAATTATTACCTGAAAAAGGAGGTAGGCAAGCCAAAAATGCTGCATACACACCAAAATTACCTCTAAAAGGAGGCGGGTAAGCCATGCTGTGGGGTAAGCTGATGAGTGACCAAACTGTAGCGTTAACATCTTTACGGGTCAAGTAGAATAACTGAAAGCTTTACCATAACAAATCAAAAAGAGAAAGTTCACGCGATGTTAGAAAGGAAATATGCCAAGAATCAGCCTATATTTGGAAGGTAAACAACTGATGGAAACACAAAGTTTGATGGACATGAAAGAAAACAGTTTACCAATACTTGTATTAAGTCAGGCAGCATCAATTCAAAGTCGACCAAACAAACACTCATCAATCAAAATCAAAGAGCCAGGGGGACTGTACATTATCCGAACCAACAAACGTTCCGTTTAAACGTCCCAAATCAACGAGATGCCCCAATAATCAACAGCCATTGGGCTTGACCTTTTCGTAAGGAGCCCATGGAAAGCCTCATTGGATAATTAGATCAGAGGAAACCATTCCTTCCCCTTAGGCCTTCATGAAAATCCATTGAAAACATCGCAATGAGATCCAAGGTGATTAAAAACCGTGAATTCAATAATTTATTTCATAGCATTTCTTTGGTAGGTACTTTTGAATGTGAGCAGTAAAATATGCACTGCTGAGTGAAACGAAATAGAAAATCTTGACTGATTAAAGAAGAGCAATGAAATACTAAAAAAAACTAGGAGTGTTAACAATCCCCAGCTGAGATAATAAAACTACTTCTTCTTTAAAGTATTCTACCGGTTAAGGTAGGTTTTGTTGATTGTCAGAGAATCTCCTCCCATTTAGGGGTTATCTCGCTCTATTATATCCTTATTCGCCTCAGCATACGATCTCCTCTTTTTCATCCCGTCCATGAAACCTATTCTCTTTCTTCCTCTTCCCCGCAATGAATTAGGTTTTGATGAATGTCATAGAATCTACTCCCGGTTTTCTACACTTTCGATGTATCATCCACCTCTAGTACATCCTTTTTCGCCTCAGCATACAATCTATCCTTCTTCATCCCATCCATGAAATCTATTCCCCTTCTTCCTCTTCCCTGCTTCACCAACATCCTCCCCCCTGTCACATTCTTGACAACTATTTAGCCAGCGAAAAATATTGAAGTATAAATCGCAGTTAAGGCAACGCGTCACACCCGCTCGACAGGTCGGATTTGTGATGATTTCCGACCCCAGATTTTTTGTTAAAGTCTTACGTCATCAACTTGAAATTTTTATAGTACAAAGAATAGACCTTTGCCAATGGAGGCTCGTATCTGAAACATGAAAATTTTATCCCGGAGCACAATTAAACCATTGGGAAAACGGCAAGATGTAGGGTATATTTTTATAAAAACTATTATTATTATTGACATTTGTAAAACTAATGTAGATGTATCAATCCCTCCTCTACTGGAACGCTAAGTAACAGCCGTCACGGTTGTAAGATAGAATCTGTAATTGGTATATTTCGACAAGCTACCTGAATGTTTTTCGGCCATAATATGCTCGGACGGTGATGCAATTAGTTCAGTCTTCTTTCACAGATCTTATATAAGCGCTGCGTGTACTTACGCGCCGGAGACTTGGCTACAACTTGCCGACGACTGTTGCCTTGAGCGATAGTTATCCTGGAATAAAAGACTCCTGACGCCAAAACGCCTCGATCGGGTGCGAGTGACGCCATCTTGTGGATTTTCGACAGAACTTTTCCTTACCGAAGGGTATGATGCGTCCTCTTAAGGGTAAAACTCACATCCATCCGATGACTAGACGCCAAATATGAGGAAAAATTAACACCTTTATTTATTAAAACAGAAACGACAATTGCACAATTCCACAAGGTATTTTATGTATACCACGCGTCGTACGAATTAAATGCCTAGTGGAATTGTGCAATTGTTGTTTCTGTTTTAATATGACGAACTTACACGATATCTCGCCTGAATCTGTTGAAACCTAAAAGCTTGTCAATCGAAACCATTTTGTCGCCGAATAATGAATAACAAAATAAGCATAAATCTCTGCGTAGTTCGTTCGTAATAGTCGCAATCTCCCGAAGAACCGACGACTGACAATCCACGCCCGCCCGAATAGTAAGCCCAAAGCTTATGGCTGACGCTCATATTCACCGCAACTTTGTCCATTTTCGCTACGTGCGACGGAATCACACCAGAATCTACGCCAACCCGATCGTCCGGGGACACACAAAGCCCCTCTCCTCTATTCTGGCACTAAATCCACCATCCCGAAACAAAATGGACACAGTTGACACGACGTGAGGACGAATATAAATGGTGCTGGAGGGGAAGAAGGCCTGCCGCCGGCCCCGCCCCTCCCCCGAGCCTCCAGTTTTAGCCTCCAAAAAACTCTCGCAAACCTGCACGATTCGTCGGGTTGGAGGGAAGAGATGAGGTGTGTATCCGAAAACTGCCGCTCTCTCTCTCTCTCTCTCTCTGCACAAGCCACAGTTCCCTCTCCCGCACATGGAGGGGATTTGATGACGGGATCCAGGGGAACAATCCCCGGGCCCTGAACAAGAGGTAAGGCGGGTGGGGGGGGCCATGTGCGGGTGGTGCAGCTATTAATCACGTGCGGTGCCAATCAAACGACGGGCCTCCTCTCGCCAAAGTTAAAGAGACGCTACGAGGCGGAACCCTATTATTCTCTCCCGTCTCCCGTCACACTCCTTCCCCCAAAATACACCCTTCCAAGCATACATACATCTCTTCTCCCGCAAGGTGAGATGGACACAAAAAACGCAATTTTTCACGGAAAACCAACAAAAAGTGAGTACCGAAAAAGAAAACGTATTTACTCATGGGTGGAAACGTTTGTTATATTTTTTCTCCTGATATTAGCAGCACATTTAAAAATAAAACTGATGTTATCAGGCCTGAATTGGTGGCAACGATGGATACCCATATGGTAAGGCATATACACTGTACGTGATTCTTCCCAATACAGAGGTGTAATGGACGCCTAATACAAAAAAAAACAGAACCATTTAACGTGTTACATAGTTTCAGATGCTACTTTGAGGAAATATTCTACATCAACGATGGTGCGAGTAAAAAAACACAGTTGTAAATTTCCACACAAGAACGGAAATTACTAATCTGTCCTTTAACTCGTACCAATAAGCACCATTTAACTTCATATATAAGTTGAGAAAGTGGTTCAGCTCAATACATAAATTAGTTGTTTTTACCTAAATTAATTTGACAAAGCTTAATTCTTTCTTACATTGGCAGTAAAGGAGCAACTCAGAAGAGAATCCATTCACACGAACAATCCAATCCATGAACATTCTATTCTTATCACTTCCATTTCACTTTTAAGTTGAAGCGCAAATGATTTCAAATTCTTTTTTAAAAACGAGCTCCAAAACAAAATAAAGTATTCAATTCTATTATTAAGCATTTAGCTTTGACGAAAGCCTCCACGAGCAAGAATAAAAAGGTACGACTTAAGGAAAAGCTGAAAAAACGAAAACCACAGGAAAGAATCCATCAATAAAGAGGACATCGACTGTTCCCTCCGTAAACACTATAATAAGCAGTATAACAAACTCCAAAGCATCAGTCATCAGAGCTATATTTTACAGAAAAATAATCAGAATGACAATTTTACAAAAGATTAGAGCCATCTTTAAACGGGAAGTATATATTTTTTAAATGTATTCTACCGGTAAAGGTAGGTTTTGTTGAATGTCAGAGAATCTCCTCCCAGTTTTCTACGCATTCAGGGGCCTATCTCCCTCTAGTATATCCCTTTTCGTCTCTGCATACGTTCTGCCCTTCTTCATCCCGTCCATGAAACCTATTCTCTCCCTCTATCACACTCTTCAGCAACCCAAAACCCTTCATTATTACAACTTTCAGCCATCTACCCTGCCTATCCCGGATTTCATTAAAAAGTTTCCTATCCTCACCCACCATCCTAAGCACTACCTCGTTAGTCTTCTTGAAAATATATTAAACAACAAAAATATTATGAAAATGCTGAACTGAAGCGATAACTAGCTGGCAAGTATAAGGTTTTATGATGGTTCACGAAGTTATTCTTTGCTATTTATGACAAAGAAGTTCCACTAGTTAACACTAGAAACCAATATTTTTACCATAAATGAAGAAATCCACTACTCCAAACACTATACAAAAAAATTAATGTTTTGCATGATCGCTAAAACGCTAAAAATGTTCCACAATTTTCAAGATGCGCATCTTAACCTTCCAAATTCATTTCTTTTCCCCCACCTTCTACATGAACCCACACAATTGCCACTTTATCCCTTACCATTGTCTATGTTGCTTTCCAAGCCCCCTCCATCAATTCACCTTCGTACCCTTTTACTCTTCGTTCCCCTGAGAGATTAGAGAGCCTGAGGGGGAGGGTAAGGGTTCATCTGTAAACGGTCCATGGACACGCAACGGACCCAATTTTTCCCAAATAAACTCGTGCAGTGCCCTCCACGCCACCAACTTATCCGACCTCAGCTGTCAATCCCTCTCTCTTTCCACACTCTTGCATCCATACAGGAAAACCAATTTACTTTCTTGTTGATAGTGAAAACATTTTGCATACTACATCACAAAAATTTGGGAAAGAGAAAATAGGTTTAAACTGTCATTTTCCCCGGGGAAAAAAAAACTGAAAATGACAGCTGAAAATGAGACTTTAATAGTCTATACATAGTGTATCTAATGAGTTGATTTTCTCCATAAAGCCTGTTTCTAAATCTCGTACGCACTTGGAACAAAATCTCTTGAAATTTTCCTGCATAACTCTTATGTTTTTGTTCATGCACATAATTTTCATGTGCATAAATATAAATAGTAAGTATCTCTCATACTCGCAGCATATCTATAGTGTATCTAAGTATACTGCGAAGAATTTGCAGGATTTTGCCAATACATATTTTAGTTTCTTGAATTATATTAGGGTATGGAGGTAATAACACAACCCCTGACGCACACCCGTGAGGTAGTTTATCGAGTGTGTGTGTAGAAGTTTATCTTAACTTCCCCGTATTTTAATTAATTTCTCTTCGCCTAATTAATCAATATGGCTTTGTTAGTGGTTCTTTCAACCCTTTTGATCATTATCTTCCAGAAGAACACCACATTTGTGACCGAGCAAAACTCTAACATTGAGCGTGGTGATGTGTGGGTCGGTGACTTGGTCATTGCGAAGGGAGGATGTAAAAGCAAAAGCGAGAAAAGAACCTGGCGCACTTCTGCGCGGCGGAGGGGAAAGGTTAAGTGGAAGGAGTGAAGTGAACAGACGGAGGGGAAGGTAGAGAAGCTGAGAACGAGGCAGGGGAGCCAAACTACCGTAGATTCCGGTTAATTGGGACACGTCGGAAGAGGCGCACTTTGCCCCAATTAAGCGGCTGCCCGAATTAAGCGAAGAATCCCGTAAGTACGCATAAACAAATGTAGAAATAAAGACGATGAAATAAAGGTTATAACGCAAAATATTTCTTAATTTATTAATTGGTTTAATAAATTAGCGAAAATATTAAAACAATTTTCAGGAATTCCATAAGTCCTGTTGAAAATATTTCTCTCAGCCTCAGGTGACGCTGGATGGGTGCCTTTTACGATGTCCCATTCAAGAACAATGCACTTTTTATTAGATAAGAATACGTGTATCTATGTACGTTATATTCACTTATCTCTTAAAACATCGCCTTCAGCCCAACCACCGCCTCCAGAGTCCACTCCCCTAAAAACGACACTACACTGGATGAAGTCTCGTGGTCCGGAACTGAATCAGGTTCTCTTACATGCTGGTCCAATAGCTTTAAAGGCAGGAATAGGTACCCGTATGGAAATTTGATTAAATGAAAGAAGTAGAATGTTAAAAAACCGTATCCTGATATGAAAAAAATGTGCATTTCCTTGCGAGTGTAGAGTCAATGTCGCCAACTCCTGGGCCAATTAAGCAGCATGCTGTCCCAAATAAGCGGATAAAACACAGGGGTATTCTTCAATTGGGTTCTGTTCTTCAAGACTTGCCCCAATAAATCAGCTGGCTCAAATAAGCGGTGGCCCAATTAGCCGAAATCAACTGTACTTTGCACAAACATACACAAGGCTAATAGACAAGTAGCATTGCTTCATAAATGCCATGCTTTACCAGCGCACTTCCTTGTCCCGTGAAAGGGGTGATAGTACGAATAAAATGCAGCAAACCGGGCGCCTGGTAACTGTGACTCATTAGAATTTACCGAGGCGCTAATGTTGGCAGCAACTAGAAAAGGTTCGCTCACTGACGCTCCACAATTTACAACCTTCCTCCCCGGCCAGACAGGTTTTTAAAAGGTCTGAGGTCCATGTCCCAAATTCGCCCACGGCCAGGCGACAGGAGCTTTTGCAACTGCCTCACCTAGACTTGAGGCGTTTGACACATAGGTTTTAACAGGGACTCAGACAGTAATAAAATGGGTGGTGAAAGGGTGGAACGAAGAGGTATTCCATATGAATGAATAAATGAATGAATTTATTACTCCAAATTACTTCAATGTACAAATTTTGTTAAAAAACAATGAAAGGAGCTTTAGGTAGCTTCAATTTTTTAATTTTTTTTAAATTTTATCTTCACTACCCCGAATACAGCACGATGTGCCAATTTACTTCGGGTGAATAACAGTAACAACGGACGAGACACAAACACCCATGTCCTGGGCAGATAATATTTTACCCAGGCGGGACTCGAACCCGCGACCCTAGGATTAGCAGGCGAGGACTTTACCCCGCCGCCACCGGGGCCGACAATGGGTAAAACACCAGTGTGGAAGCTACCATCCTTAAATTTAATTCGAGGCTAGTTACACAAAAATTTAACTTTTTTTTATTATAAATATGCATCATTGAATATGACACGTGGCGAAAACATATCTTGTGAAAACAAATATAAAGAGATAAGTACAAAAGAGCAAACAAGATTTTTTTGTATGGTTGGAGAGGAGAGGAAGCTAGTAGCGGAGGGTCTAAGGAGGCAGAAGAGATGGATGAAAACGACGGGAAAGCGAGGAAAAGGAAGAAAGAGGACAGGAATTCTGAATGAAATAAGAAGAGAAAGACGATATCAAGATTTTAAGCGGAAACCAGAGGCGGATCACGCAGAGGGGGGAAAACAGAACGATGTGCCAGAAATTAGGACGTTAGAATTAGGACTGTCCACAAAAATCATACCAATCAGCTGCCAAATTGCTCAAATGAACTTGCATCTCGAAGCGCATCAGCGTTTAGTCACATATCACGGAACGGAGCAGCTGCCTGTCTAGGAATCTCCCCCCCCATTATCTGTGCGGTGGATCGTAGGATTCCGTGCAGACGGAGATGAGGCACTGTCTGACCCCCCACAGGTCGGAAACCCGCAGGCTCGATGCGCCTAATACTCCAGACCGCAGCGTTAGCAAGTTCCGTCGGGGCTGTAATCCCTTATCTCCGAAGTAGGGGTCAGAGAGAGAGAAACGCTATACCTACAGCGGAGAGAATCCGACTCGGCGAGGAAAAAAGTTTCATTGTGATGCTTTGAATTGAACGCTGTTTTTTTTCATCCCCGTCCTCACCTATCCGTTGAGCGGAACGGCGGCGTGGTGGAAAAGTAGAAATAAAAAGGATTCCATTAGGTTTTTTCCCCTCACATAGCTCACAAAAGAGATCCCAGGCCTTTTAATCCTTATGGGTGGGAAGAGAGGAGAGGAACGCACGTTAAATCGAATGCTCGAGGAGGGTAAAGTAATGCAACGCCCGACTCTCGTCCTTATCTCGGAACCTGTGTCCACCTCTCCATCCCCTTCCACCTCGACGGCCACCTTATCCCAAGGTCTTAACTTTTATTCGAAATTTCATCCCATTTCCTTACAATCACAGCTACTCTCATTTTCGTACAACTCTCTCTGTTAGGATTTCTCCTTGTCCTCTTAAGGCAGTGCGAGCGAGATAGTTTCGTAATCATAATTGAGATCATATTCGAATTATACGTTTTAATTTCACCAGCTGTGGGACACACGGATTAAATATTGCATTATTAATGGTGCAATAATATTGCTTTACGTGACAGAAATTGTAAGTAATCAAATGAATATTTCTAAATAAGTCTTTAACTTGACTCATTTTTTTCGCACGGTGCGTTTGAAACTCCATCAGAACGGAAGGTTTTTTGTAATCCCAAAGAATTGACTGCCTTGACAATATGAATAATTTTAAAAAATAGTTGAGAAAACACTCAAACTACAAACTGTTGAATTTTTGACGAGATCTGAGTGTAGGGAATGCCTCATTTTTAATGTAAGGCCTCTCTGGAGTGCATACCCATATGAAATAGCTGGTTTTTTTGGCAAATATCTCGGAAAGTAATGTGGTAAGGGGTGGAATTTTTGCATCAATGAAAGGGTGATATATTGTTCTTTAAAATGAGACCAAATTCATTGATTTCTAGATAAAATGATATTTAAAACATACACTACCTTAAGCTTTCGGACTCTTAGTCTGCGATAGATCGGAGTTTGGCATGAATAAAATTATAAGAGAATGACCTGTTATTTATTGGTAAAATCTCCTGGTAAAATAGAACAGGTTTAATGGACAGAAGACAGAATGGTGGGACTTTCGCAGCGATTATGAACGAAATAGTGGCGGTGAATAGGACCCTGCTCATGAAAAATCATGAGGATTGCCTATGAATTTCAATTTAACCTACCTTAAACCGGTAGATGACTTTGGTGAAATCACCACTTTACAGGTTAGGTTACAGTAAAAAATATCCTGGAAGAATGATTTTTAATCACTTCAGTTTATAAAGCGTACTTGAAAGATACTATTCTTCAGTTTTCATATATTCTGGAATGAGTGATCTTGTGGGGGGTCGTATTTATACTTAAAAAATCATTCCAATCACAAAACTAAGGAGTTACACGGCATATACAATCACGAGGGGTTGGAAATTATGGTGGGTTCAAGCCACTCATAAAAATCTCGCGCAGCGTTCTATATCGAGTTTTTCGTGCGGGAATATTGTTAATGAAGCCAAAAATCGCGATTAAAGACACCATGAACGACATATCAGATACCGAAGTTATCCATACGTGAAGGTAATCCACCCATTCGTTGTTATATCAAGTGACTCCTCAGTTACGGACTCGGAATCACTTCGAGCGATTTCAAACACAAGGGCTACCTTAAGCAACGCTCTAAGAATATGAGCTTTTGTTCGATATGATCCGAACCTAAGGTCTCTCTCGCGCAGATATTGCGCGCCTGTTTCAGCGCCAAGGTCTAAAACCTTGTACGGACGAAAAAGGGGCGTGCTGCTAGGCGGTTTGAAGAGAGAGGGTGTTGGGTCGAGGAGGGGCGTGGGATCTCAATCCCGGCCAAATAAGGAGGAGGCACTTCGCCGACCTCCGCCACTTGCTCTTCCTATATATACATATACATACATATATATACATATACATACATATATACATATATATATACATACATATATACATATATATATATATATATATATATATATATATATATATATATATATATATATATATATATATATATATATATATATATATATATATATATATATCCATAACAATGTGCGTCGTCTTCCCGCCAGCAGGTCCCTTAATCTACATCGCGCCCACCTACCCTAACCCTCTCCCAAACTCCACACGCCCTCCTGAGCATTTTCCCTCTCTTATCGCCCCAGTCTTCGACTCCTCCTCTCCTACCTCCCTCCATTCCTCCCAACCACCCCACCCAACCCCCTTGCTTATCCGGTACAGTCATCCCCTCTCTCCTCAGCCCACCTCCACATGCAGACACACCCCCTTCTATGTCCTATTCACGTGAGCGCGGCTCCTCTCTTCCATTTTATCTTGTCACTCGTTCCTCCTCCCTTCCCCCTTCGGAACGAGACTCAACCGGCACATCCTCCACTCCTCCCCACCCACGCGAAGCTGTCGGATGTGCCGAGTACAACCTCTGGGGTGCCACCACGAGTGGAAAATTTGAGTCCCGCATCGCATAGTACGGGGAGATTTCCCGACCCGGATTTTAACTAAAGCTCTAAATTCTCCCATATTAAAAAAATAGGGATATTTTAGTAAAAATTCGGCCTAAATTTAAAATAAAATGAGTTGCGAGCTTCACGCCCACATTTAACAAAAGGGAGAGTGCGCTATCTGCTGCTCATGACAAAATCCTCCCCACCTATTTCTTGCCCACAATATTCATGGTTCTTTGATTCAATATTTGCCAAGTACCTAAATTGGAGGTATGGAGTCGGAAGTGACTCAAAAATTTTCTTGTAATCGAAAGAAAAATTTCATGCAATAAACCCAAACTAAATACCATACCACATAGCATTACCTATTTTTTGAAAGTACTCTACCGTTTAAGATAGGTTTTGTTGAATGCCAGAGAATCACCTACCGGTTTTTGTACACTTTCAGGGGCCTATCTCGCACTAGTACATCCTTTTTCGCCTCGGCATACGATCTACCCTTTTCCATCCTGTCCATGAAACATATTGTCTTCCTTCCTCTTCCCCGCTTGCCCAATATACTTCCCTCTATTACATTCTTTAGCAATCCCTCGCCCCATATTACATCCTTCAGCCACATACTCAGCCTATCTCGAAGTTTGCCTATTATTAGCCCCGGAAATTTCATCGCTCGATCTCTGTGTCAATCATTCATTTGTAAAAAAAATTTATTTCTGCAGAAAATAGGATCCAATATGGCGGATCACATTAGACATTCACGGCCTGGGTATAATGACATTGGTTCAAAGCATCGCTCACGGGGCCAGAGAGAGAGCCGACTGCCGTGACGTAGGGCACGGTAAAGATTTGTGATTTTTGCCAGTTAGGGCTCCTTTACCGTGAGTGATACCCTAATAAAATCACTCATAATACACGGTTTGCGATGGTGAAGCTAAAATAAAATTCCACTCTCATGAAATTAACTGTATTGCAACCATGGAGAGAAGAAAGTCTGTTTATCTTCTCCCTGTCGCGAAGGCTAACGAGGAGCTTCTTACAGACTATAGCATTGTATTTTGCAGCAAGATAGACTATGAGGAAAGACAAGACAAGACTAGGCGTTTGAGAAAAGGGTGCGGAAGAGAATGGAGATGGCGCAATAACACAGTATGCAGGAAAGTACGAAGTCCATCGCCTGGTTTTTCAATTAATGAAAGAAACCATACCTTTCATGCTGCCCTGGAGAATTGATTCAGATACCACATAGCTCATATCTTGGAAGAAACTCACCTGGAATAGAAGAAAAAAGGACTGTTAAAAAGAGAAGCCGTCGACACATTTTAATACCACAAATACCTTCGAAAAGAGGATGAGAATAAGCTGCTGGCGTTTGAGATATAGGCGTGGAGGATAATGGGGAAGGAATAAAAAGAGTTGAATCAGGCTTGATCTGGTGGAACATCTTCATTAAATCAAAGAAAATTGGCAATTTTCCACAATAAAAGGGGAAATTTGCCAATTTTTTCATTTAAAAATGGGGAGGGAGCAATGGACGGAAAATAAGACAAAGGAGGAAATTTCCGGCATGATGGGTAAGCATAGGAAACTTCTAGAGGAGAATAGGATGCAGAGTAGGTGCTTGGAACTGGTAACGAGAGACGAGGGGATGCTGAGGGCCGTGATAGAGGGAAGCCCGTTGAGTAAGGTAAGGGGCGAAGGGAAAATAGGAGAAAAGACATGGAAAATATTCCGTAGATGAAGATATATTCTCAATGTACACAATCAGATGAGCCAACGCGAGCAATTTCCAACAGCAGAGGCCAGATTTGTAACTATGGGTCCAGGAAACCACAGGATGGGGTTTCAAGTTAAGTCTCCACTATGAATACCGACTACGCCTGAAGAAAAATATCGGAAGTAAATGGGTGCGATTTCATCTCAGCAGTATGAGCTCCAACCCATCAACTATAAATCGCTATTTCGATCTGTTCATCTGATTCCTGACTTAGCTTGTCTTGTTTACCTCTCAGAAAAAGGCGATGCTTAATTGGGTACCCCAGTGGTGAAGGTGACTAAGCACAAATGCCGCTTCCTTCCAGATGTTCAGAGTGATGATCAAAAATTTCGTACCCTATTCTTTGCAAGACACGACTGTCTTCCTGCATCTGTTATGAACTCTCACCTACGAGGATTTTGAAAGCTGCTCGAATTTTAAATACGTCATTGATTCTATCCTCCATTTTCTTAAAACTTGGCAAACATTGCTTAGTCACACGCAGCGGGGATACTAAAGGTATTTTCCCAGAAAGCCTTCCTCCCTCGGTTAGTGATACACTTCCTTTATAAAACTTGTATCTCTCCGTATTTAACAATAAACAAATTGGATTATTACTTATAGTTTCGATAACATTGGTAGCGTTATCATCGATGACGTAATGAATTTTGAAATAAAATCCTCTTCGTACTTTCCAAACTGGTTCATTAATCACGAACACGGTTTCGATAGATAGTATCATAAAGGTAAAAGCAAGGAAAGGAAACGAAATGGTCGTAATTGATCAACCAGCGTGGAAAGTACAAGGCGAAATTTTAGTCCATGTATCACTTTCCAACAAAGTTATGCCTTGAAACCTAACTGGTGGTGCACTTTGACGAAATTTCTCACTCCAAGAGTTACTTGCTGAAATATTAAAATTCATATTCTAATGATTTTAGCCTCTTTCCGCGGACTACAACCTTGACGTAGTGGAAGGGCTTGCGCGTTCCAATGACCCCTAGAGCTGGGCTGGAGGGGAGCAATTTATGCTCCCGGCAGGGCCACCCATGCCAGATAGGTCGAAGGGTAGGAGCCAGACGAAAGGTAGTCCCGTGATAGTGTCACGTGAAACACCCTGTTGGGAGGTGGGGGTGGGAGTCCCCTCTCGAGTATTATAATACCCAATGTTGCACAAAGAGAAATGAATCCTGGCAACTACGGGACGCCGCCCTATGGGGCGGGTGTCGGGCCCGGCATCGGAGGAGGTAAGGCCCCCGAGGTCGTCATCACACGAAATCCTTGCACAACATAGTCATCACAGGCGAAAAAGGATATACTAGAGGGAGATAGGCCCCTGAATGTGTAAAAGACCGGGAGCAGTTTCTCTGACATTCAAGACAACCTACCTCTACCGGTAGAATACATAATAAATGACTTTAGAAACGATGCAGTGCAGTGAATGTCGGTGAAAACTAATCCCACCGGCAGCAAACCCATCAAGTAGCTCACGGGGAATTGTTTATACGCAGATTTTGTCTTTATTAAAATATGCTAGCGCGAAAGAGGACGCAAGGAGAAGACATAAAAGGGAGGATCTTTCGAGGATCGTGCGCAGACGGCAAAGTGCTCTCTCTTAGTCTACTATAGTCTGGATCTGCCGCCACCACCCGTTCCCCTCCGCCCCCACAACACACACCAGCTTCGGTTTCGCAGTCACCTTCCCGGATAACAAAGGGAGAGAGAGGGAGAGAACGAGGTAGCAGGCCCCGGAGCGGGGAGTCGCGGCGCCGTATATACAAGACCATAGAAGAGGAGCCTTGACTGCCTCTTCGAACTCGGCAATAAGAGAAAGCCTCCCCCGAGACCCTCACCCATCCACTAGCTTCTCCCCAACACCATGGAGGGTGAGGCGGCTGGAGGAAAGGGGAGAGGACCCATTTTGCACAACTTCCCTCTCGACTACGCACATCTCACTTCTCATCCCTTACTTCCTAACCCCACCGTCCCGAAATACAACCCCCTCGGTGTTTCCAAGCCAGCGACACTTTATGAGAACTTGGCGGGAAAATATAAATTCAAGCGCACAGCTACAAAGCTGGTTACTTCATAAAATATGTATTCATATTGTAAAAATTACTTTTCACTTTTCAACAATCCTCAAATATATTTAACTAGATATTCCAATATGGATACTGATTTCAAGTCCTACTAGGAAGCGACGCCTGATGTTGTCAAGTCTATGCTTCATAAAAGATGGCTATTTTTCTTTAATTTAACTTTTAAACTTATTTTAATAATAATCATATATTAATAAGATCAACACAAATAATTTCTATCATTAAAAGCTATGCGAAAGGTTTAGGTTAAAAGATGGAATATGAAAGTAAAATACAGGTATGTACATGTACTCATGATAATTGTGGATATAAATTTGTTATAAATTTAATGTAGCAGTATCCTGTATGACATGAAACATATGACATAAATAGTTTGTTCATATACCTAGGCCCCGTTAGGTCATGTGACTTCTCAGGAGGTTATCGGCCCTCCCGGTCCAAACCCAACCCATATTGGTTCCCATAAGAAAGTGAACCCTAATCACAAACCGATAAATGGCTTCTACATTGTAATTTAACCTCACTGATATCTAGCAAATTTCTAAGAATGATGGGTAAAGCAATAATAATAGTAGGTACCATTACTTCCTGTTTCCTGAACCCGTCACATTTAGTTTCAGAACCCATCACAGTTAGTCTGACACAGACTTAGTCTAACGCATGTAAAGTCGTGCCCTGCCCTAAATGAAAAGTGAATACATTGATCTGTTTAACATTCGTGGCTTTGCCATTGTCTTTAGTTGTTCTCCATTTTGCTGATGGTTAAGTCGTTTCTTTCTATTTATTAGATAAAATTCTTGATGTTTTGTTGATTGTTGAATGTTTATTCGGAAGCCATTGTTGTTAAGATGTTGCTGATGAAAGGAAGAAACGGGATTGTTGTGAGAGAGGCTGCAGATAGAGGATAAGAGATGATCATGCTGTCAAATTAAAAGTTGTCTGGAACTTTGTCATTCAATTAATTCATTGAGAAGAGTCACGACATCCAACGCGCAGCCTCCGAGTTTCTAGCGGAGTTTCTAGTGTCTTAATAATGGGAGAGCATGTATGAAGTAATGTATGAGTATCAGAGAAGCAAAAGTGGTACGTGAGGATAGGACTTCATGGAGGAATTTGTTTAAATATAGCCCGTTTTTAGTGCTAACGTTAACAAAAATATCCTTTGACTCTACCGACCTCGAAAGAGAGTAGCGTAATGAGTATGTACGCATGTATGTACCAAGCAACAGACTAGCGGCTTTTTCATTGAATTCTGCTACAGAATCCGATTTTTAGATTTTGCAACACCGCACTCCCCTTCCTCCCTCACCTCGCTTTTTCATCCTCTTCCTTCGCTAATTACTTTTTATCATTTTTGCGGAGATAAGCTTCAAGGTGGCAACGTCTTTACCCCTTCCCCAGTCATCCCATCTCCTTCTTCTTCTCCTTCTTCCCTAAATTTCAAAGAAAGTTCCCGTTTTTGCGCTCTTTCCTCCAAACATTTTTCTCATACCTCGCCGTCCTTTTCCCTTTGAGCTCTTCCCTCCTATTTCTCTAATTCTCTCTCTCTCTCTCTCTCTCTCGCCCTTTTTCTGTCTCATCCCATCTCGCCCTCTCATTGGGTTCTCCCTTCTTTTCTTCTGCCGACTCGTTTCATTTTCTCTCCTTTCCATTCCCAACTCTGCATCTCTCCCTTCCCTTTGTTTTCTCTCTGTTCCTAAAAAAAAAGTTCGGCCGCTTCTCACTCTGGGTTTGGCCAAACTTGTTTCCCTCACCCACAAACAGCCGAAATTCCCTCCGTGGGTCGGCTCTCACAAAACGTCCTGATTTTGAACTCGCCCCACTCTGCCTCCTGTCCCTCCGACACGCTCGTTCCCTGTACATTTGAAATCGAAACATGAATACTGCGCATCCCTTCTAATCTGGTCTCGTTCTTATGGTATTCTCGTAGAGAAAAACGTATTCGGGAAATAACTGGCCAGGCTAATCGTAAATTGGGATTCGTTGAAAGAGTACTTGGAAAATGCGACGATAAAGTTAGGAGATATCAGCTACTTCTCCCCTGTTAGACCTCACTTACAATACCCTGTCAGTGTTTGGGATCTTCATGAGGTGGGCCTAAATACAGAGTTAGAACGCGTGCAGAGACGATCAGCAAGATACGTGCAAGGCCGTTATGATAGTCTCGTTAGTATTACTGACCTCTTGCAATAACATGGAAGGGAATTGCTTGCAGACCGTCGATCGAAAAGTAGACTCAATCTTCTTTGTATATTTAAAACCGATTTATTTTCAAACGAAGTTTTCAATATCCTACGAACTGCAACATACCACGGTAGAATAGGTCATGAGAACAAAATAAGGGACGCAGAATGTAGAACAGGATGGTTTATAATGTCGTTTTTCCCGCGATCGATAAGGGGCCATAATGGCTGCGTTAAGACTTTGTAGTAGGTTAGTTGACAAACATTGTAGCTGATTAATTCATACGCCTCCTAATGCAAGTTTTTAATTCTGAGTAGTGCTCGCACTCTTGTAGACTCTTGAGTCACGTTTACGTAGTTACATTATAGATTGATGTTGTGGTTTCCGTAGCATTTGCAGCACACCCATTATGTGGCGCATGTTGGTGAAAGTAAATTTCTTCACTGCAGTTGATTTTGGTGATAAGTCACCCCTGCCAGACACCCTTGTGGTGGCTTGCAGGGTAATAAGTAGGTGTAGATCCCTTCTAATCTGCTCTCGTTCTCATGATATTTTGGCTAGTCCAGTTTTTTCTCCTCCAGATTTTAGATCTTACAAATTACCTGAGAATTACATGGCAATGTGTTGTGGCTGTAAAGAAAATTCTCTTTCAGGTCCATCACATTCGCACTTTAAAAAATAAACACACCTAATACCCCGTTACACTAAGGGACAAAATTCGCCGTGCAGCAATATTTTGACTTAACCGGGATCCGTACCCGAATTTCCCGATTTCCGGGCATGGTGTGTGTGGTAACCGGCGATTGGGAGTTCCAGGTCGAACGCGAGGTGGACGGCGAGGATGACGAACGAGGAAGTGATTGAGATGTTGCGCGAGGAAAGGAAGCTTCTGAATGAAACCCAGGATAGGCAGGGTAGGTGGCTGGAGGATGTAATAAAGGGCGATGGGTCGCTCAAGAGTGTGATAGAGGGAAGGATGTTGGGTAAGCGTGGAAGGGAAAGAAAGTGAATAGGTTTTAAGAATGGGAAGAAGAAGGCTAGATCGTATGCTGAGATGAAAAAAAATACATACTAGAGCGAGATAGGCCTCTCAAAGTGTAGACAACCGGGATATTATTCTCTGACATTCAACAAAACCTACCTTAACCGGTGGAATACTTTTAAAAAAATCAATATACAGCGTAGCTAATGTTGGTGAGAACTAATCCCTTGTAGAACACCACTGAGATGTACAGCAGGGCATAACAGCAGACTACCAAGGATGATGACCGTCATTACATTGTTTCCGACACCTCAAGATTTGAAGATTTTAAGTTGGTAACGGCGCTGGCTTCATTGTGAGATGAGGATCATTAACACATCTTAGCGCGAATACTTTTTTTTTACAGGGAACAAGTCATGAACTGAAGAATTATTTTTGTAACGCTAAAAGCCGAGACAAAGTCGTCTCTCTCTCTCTCTCGACTCGTATTTCTAAACGGAATGCTTTACACTACCACCTGGCAGTAAAATTCATAAATTTCACTCGACGTCTTCGTCTTTGTGCAAACGGAAAAGAAGAGCCTGATAGTCTCATTTCCACTATATATATATATATATATATATATATATATATATATATATATATATATATATATATACATAAATATTTATACAGAAAGGTAGAAAGAAAGTGGATAGGAACACATAAAATTAACAAACACATTGGTGGTGTGAAGATGAAATGATGGCCGATTCCAAGCAGAAAAAATTCGACTGGACCGGGAATCGAACCACGGACCTTTGGATGTCGCGTCCACTGCTCAGACCACCGAGCTACCCAGTCTACAAAGGAACTACTGGAATCGGCGGGGGAATCCCGGTCCAGTCGAATTTTTTCTGCTTGGAATCGGCCATCATTTCATCTTCACACCACCAATGTGTTTGTTAATTTTATGTGTTCCTATCCACTTTCTTTCTACCTTTCTGTATAAATATTTATGTGAGTATTTGCCGCTATGCGGTCTGAGTGAATGAGTGAACGATTATATATATATATATATATATATATATATATATATATATATATATATATATATATATATATATATATATATATATATATATATATATATATATAATACGTTGATGGATTGGAGTCAGCCATGCGGCGATGAACACACGATGTGGATAGGAGGATAGGATGGAGGAGATAGACACAAAAAAAGAGACGATCACACTTACATAGCTAGCTGTTCCGTGATACGCCTTGAAGACGGACTAGTTCCGAAAGCTAGCTATGTAAGTGTGATCGTCTCTTTTTTTGTGTGTCTATCTCCTCCATCCTATCCACATCGTGTATATATATATATATATATATATATATATATATATATATATATATATATATATATATATATATATTCTTCACACCACCATTGTGTTTGTAAATTTTATGTGTTCCTATCCACTTTCTTTCTACCTTTCTGTATAAATATTTATGTGAGTATTTGCCGCTGTGCGGTCTGAGTGAATGAGTGAACGATTATATATATATATATATCTCCTTCTCCGATGTCTTCCCCCTTTTGTTATGACTCCGCGCACGCCAACCGTAGAAGAGGGTACTCCTCGCTTCGTTTTGGCCTTTTCTTCGTTATTTTCGCTACCAATGCGCTCGTTTGGATGACGGATGGTTGAGTTAAATTAATGAAAGAGGGTGCTCCAGCAGGTTAAAATTCTTTCTTTTTTTCCCTCGTGCCCCACATCATTTCTCACATTGTCCATATATTTTTTTAATTCCCTCTTTTTACCCTCAACTCTTTTGTTCCAAAGGGTTCGATATATTTATTTTTTGCGACTGCCGTGCCGCAGACGTTCCTCAGCACCAAGAGAATGGTGAGATCACAGTGAGAACTCACCACGGGATGAATATTACAGAGGAATGATGCTGCAAAGATCGACAAGTCATTCAAAATGCCGTCGTGATAGTTTTATTAACGTATTTACCTGAATGTAAGACCCCCCCCCCATTTTTTCCCGAGAAATATGTTTCAAAAAGTGGGGTAGGGGCGTCTTATACGGGGAGGATAAGCCAGAGGGGGTACCCATACTGATATTTAAAGTTATCTAACATGGCTCTTCGAAATTCTAAGCGAAACTTTGAATGATTTCTATCCTTTAGTATTCAAACAACATTTAGAAACACTTACTGCTCAACTACGAAACATGCGAAGCATCACACATTCTTTCAAAACTGGCTGGGTACTTCCCTGAGGGCTCTCCCACCTGCTTTATATTTTTTCCTGGAATTTGAGCCTCAAAAGTTGGGGGGGGGTTTCTTAAATTCGGGTAAATACAGTAATTTTACAAGTCATCTGCAAAAACTATGATCGAAATTACCATCAAAACTTCAGTTAAAATTCATAGTAAACGCTTTTAAAATTTATTATATAATTTATTTAATTAATTATTAATATTTATTATATAAAAAATATAAAAAGTAAGTTAAAAGCCGATCTAATCCGGAGATTTTAAAAAAATGTCAGCCCCGAAATCGCAAGCATCCAAATCGATTACATCGTGAGCGTAGTAATAATTTTTTGTAGACTGTAGAAAAGAAATATTTAATACTTCCTTCTTCTCCAATAATGATAATACATCGTGATAGACGCTATTACGATCCAGGTTTTTTGACAAGTTGCGTCACTAACTAGTTTATTTAATTGCTTTCAGCCAATCCTACGTACAAGAACGTTCGATATGTACCGGGAGAGAATGCTGAAATGTTATCTCCTTCGCGTTGTTTCTGTTCCTCTACACCGCGACGATTCCAGGGGCTTTTTAAATTTAATTAGCAAATTTGTCAAAGAACTCCATTTCATATACATACTAACTAGTACAAACACCACGACTGCACTTAAGCATCTCAAATATCTCCAGAATAAATAACTCTCATAGGGATACGGTCGTTTTTCTATCAGTAATTCATTCATTGAAGAAGTCTGTCGGTCTGATGTAATTTTTCATGAGAGACAAAATAAAATCCTTCAGATTTAATAAAATAAACACTGAAATTGAGGAGTATTTTCTCCCTGACGCATGATCTAATATCTTAGCTATCCTACGTGCTCGCATTCTGTGAATAAACACCCCAAGCTTCAGTGGCATTTACTGCAGAGCACGTTTGGAATGAAAATTCACCCCACCCCCCCTGGCTCACGCCCCTAAAGGTGGATTGCAGAGTATTATGTGGATGTAGATGAAGGAAAGAGACATTGGGATCTCAAGCCTCGTCCGAAGCAAGTCATTTGTCTGTCAACCCGTCCCTTCCCTTATATCCCCCTTGCCCTCTCTCACTCCACGAGTTTTCCCACCTTACACCCATTCCAACAATCTCCTTTCACCCCCTCCCACTTCCCTCCCTCCCCCAACAACCACCCTAACTCACCCTTTGCACAGTATCCACTCCCTACATCATCACGCACCGCCATTGTCTTCCCGCCCTTTCGCCTCCCCCTTCCTCACCCGACTCTCCCCCATCTCGCAAAGGGGAGTGGGGAGGGTGGAGAGAGAAAGGGGAGATAGAATGGCAACAAAAGAGCGTCGCACCCTACTGAGCTCGCCACCCTTCTTCTGTCCTCCAACCAACCCTCCCTCCCGTCCCTCACTCCGTAGAAAAAAATATATACCACCCCTTCTCTACTCCTTCCACCACCTCCTCTGCCCCCCCTTTCCCCTATCACGTCACACAACCCTTCCACCATTTCTTTCCCCCCTTCTTACCCTCCTCCCCGCTCTTCGCCTCAAGCAAAAACACGCTCGGGCTCCCGAGTTTGAAGAGAAAGATGGGCACAGGGAGGAAGAGGAGGAGGAGGAAGGAGAGGAGAGAAAAAGAGTGCGGAAATGATTCCATGAAGATAAGAAGAGGTGTGAGGGGGGATAGAGACGAGTAGGAGGATGAGGAGGAGGAGGAGGAAGGCGAGGGGAGTTTGGGACGTGAGATTGGTTGGTTGGTCGGTCAGGGAAGGACTATACGCAAAGGGGGAATGGGAAAGGGCGAAGAGACGCCAGTCGTCGACATTAGCACGATCTCGACGCCGAAGTCGCCAAGAGATCCGCGGTTCAAACCAACGGATGAAATGCTGAAATGATGCGACGCTTGAAGTGTGAAATCTTGTCGGCGATGACGAAAATCTGGTCGGTTGGTCACTCGGGGGAGGAGTGCCACGACTGAGAGGCCATTTGCGTCATTTGGAATAAGTGAGCAGGTCGGATTGCAATGGGAGGTCGGATTGCAATGGGAGGTCGGATTGCAATGGGGGATCGGGTTGGTGTGGTGGCTAGAGTACTGGCTAACCATACGGACGGCCAGGGTTCAAATCCCTGAAGAGGAGGATGTTTTTCGGGGGATACCCGGTCCCTACTTGAGCGCCTTGTGGAGGGCACTTCAAGTACAATTACGCCGTCCGTCGGATGAGACGTTAAACCGTGGTCCCCTTGGCGCCTTTCGTTAAGAGCAGGCTAATGCCGACGTTGGGTTTCTACCCACCCATCCTCCCTTACCTGTCCCCTATGGTGCAAATGACCTCAGCTGTCGGTTGCCTCCCCAAAAAAAGCCAATCGGATTGCAAAGGGATCCATATTCAAAAGATTCATCCATTCTTTCATCACTCGCTCAATCCTCTAAGATCGGTTGACTGCACCCCTTTTTCCATCTAATTTGGTCTGGAAATTATGACAAATTCGACTGGTCAAGAGGGTGCCGTGTTATCATCATCATTGGTCGTTCAATCATCAATGTTAATTCACCTACGTCCAGGCAGTTCCCTGCAATTTCCTCTTTTTTTGGTCCATGGACTAATTCCTGCATCTTCTTCTGGAGACTTGATCCTCTTATTTTTCCTTGAATTGTGTTCTTCACTCCCGTTGTGCCTCAAGTTATGTCCAATTCATCTGGTTATTCTTTTTTTAACGTAGTTGAATATGGCCCTATTCTCTTCTGCTCTTCTGAAGACTTCCACCGTTCCTTATTTTTCTGACCACTTCATCTTCAGCACCAAGTTTCGAAGGACTTAAAAGTGTTCTGATCTGCTTTTCCAGCGATGCATGCTTCCGATACATAGAGAATCACGCTCCACACAAATGTTTTCACACACTGTTTCCTAGTTTCCAAGTTGCGTCGGCTTAAGTGGGCGGTATACCTCGGCCGGAAAATCCCTCGTAGTTCTGGCTCTTGCCGCAGCCTATGAGAGATATTTATCTTCCCCTCCATTACTCACCCTGGACAACAGATCTACCGATGGCTCAGTTGAAAGTACGTCGAAACGTTTTTAGAATATGTTCACTGTGACGACAAACTGCGCAATTTGCAACATTTTGAAAATCCTCCATAGAGATGAGGGACTTCCATTCGCAACAAGTCCATAGATTTTAAGAAATACAGGTCGAGCGAGTCGAAGCGGTCATCTGGTTTTCGACAAATTTACGTTTCTTCCGTGGACAACGTAGTTGTAGGATGCAAAAATAAAGAAATTTGTAGTGTAGAAACGTATAATGCAAAACTTGGAAAAATATGACACTTATTTTAAATAGTAGTCATTCTAGAGACCGGCGAAAATAGATTTATGTCATTGGATAGGATATTTGGGAGGTTACCGACAGCTAAGGTCATTTGCACCATAGAAGTCAGGTAAGGGAGGAAGGGTGGATGGAAACCCAGCGCCGGCATTAGCCTGCTCTTAACGAACGGCACCAAGGGGACCACGGTTTAACGTCTCATCCGACAGACTGAGTACTGTACATGAAGTGCCCTCCACAAGAGACTCAAGTAGGGATCGGGTTTATCTCTGAAATATTACCCTCCACTGCAGGGAGACATATTTTATGTAGTGACGAAGAGTCGTACAATAAAAGAGGGAAGACGGCTGTGGGAAGAGTTTTCGGCCGTGGTGTACACAGCCTCCTTAATGGGAGTTCAAAAAAATTCCTATTTCTTGAAGACACTCAAAAGTGTGGCAACAAAAGGACAGATGGGGGAAAGGGACGAGAGAGATGGAGAGAGAGAAGAGGGACGGAAATGGGAGGAAGGAGGAGATGTTGGGAATGTGAGATGAAGGTGGCTTAAAGGGTCGACAAGGTGCCGCTGCTGGATGGACGTGCGCAGAAGGGTTGAATAGAAACGAAGTCCCTTCCTCCCCCCCCGTCTCCTCCCTCTCACTCCAGAGTGGGATTTGCAACCATTTCAGAGCAAGGGAAAGGGACGACTCGCCATTCTCAATTCCCACCCGTTTCCACCCGGTGAAGAAATGGAGGGAGGAACCAGATAGGCAGATGTGACAGAAAGGGGACAGGGGCCGAACCCCAAGGAGGTGGCGAACAGGGTAAGGGGAGACGTGAGCAAAAGCCGAGAGGGAGAGTGGAGAGAACGGGGTGGAGGAGAGGAGAGACGCACACGCCCTTGTGTGATGGGTGGCCTCCTTCCGACTGACACACAAAAGCCACTGGCCCCGAGATAAAGGCACATTATAATTACACGGACGTCGGTTGTGTGTGAAGCAGGTATGGCAACTTCATTCATTCAATTTTCAATTCTACTCAAAACCGCCCTCGGAGCTTAACTTATCGTCACCTATCATTTGTAAGAGTAGCCTTAATTGGTCCCTTTGCGAACTCCGTCCGAAATTTAAGGGATCCCTCACGCCCTTTCAAACGACAAATCGTTACTCACAAGATATGCGGGGTGAAACACAAGCCATGGGTCGTATAGAGCCACAATTATTTAAAAATACGTATCACAAACTAATGGAGAAAATTGGTAGAAAGATTTTTTCTCAACGGTTGCATTTTTAGCCACTTCATCTAAAATGTAGGATATTACATACAACCGAAAAAAAGCAAGGGTAGGAAAAAAAATTCCGTGGTATTGTCCCAGAAATACAATACTGCATTTTTTTTCAATTTTACGACAAGGTGAGAAATTGTCCATAAAAAAATCATCTGACTTACATGGGGTCAAATGAATTTCATGGCGATTTCCAACCCATTCGTGCGTTTCTCGCGACTCGTGCAAGTGACAGCGTATCTTAATATTTGTGTACTCCATAGAGATTTAGAAGTATTTACTGTATACGTACGTACACAGGTTAGCCAGCGGCTTACCTCTGTATGTACATGTAGTTGGAAGTTAAGTTCATGAAGTTGTAAGATGATGATCCGCTAAGTCTTCCCCAGTATTACACGTCTTCACATCCACTCCAGGTAAGTGTATTCGAGAAATTCTGAGAATTCAGTCATTTTATCCTCATTTCCCACCACAAGTCCTAGGAGTCGATATATCCTTAACTACGTCCTTCTTATCTCAAGTTCAAGATGCAACCTCCATCAGACTCATCACGCCATACTATGTCACTATCCGCTCATCCCAAAAGCATGGACAGGGTAATAATTCTCAGGATGTTACAAAAGGAAATGGATATCTAGTTGTCGCGGTAGAAAGACCGGCAACACGTTCTAGAAATCAAAGGTGCCCAACAAAACGAATAGGTGCCAACCTAATACGAATTTACTGGTAGTTATGGTGTAAAGTTCCCAGGACTGGGTCCTAAGGCAGATTGACCGACGAAGAGATTGCCAGGAGAGAAATACGACTGGATAGCGAGTCAATCCACGGAATCTTGCTTTCCAGGTCTATGCGCCACACTTTCTAATTCTCGTATCAAATTTGGGGGATTCCAAGGAGCTATATGTAATTCTCCTGCAGACCACCAGAGATGGAAACGCAAAAGAAAAAAAGACTTCAAAGAGGACACATCTCATTGAGAGTAAACTGTAACACCACTTGAGCTTAGGAGAGCTGTTATATAAAGAATTTCATTTTTGCCTATAATACGGCGAAGAAAAAACGCAGTAATTGACTTGGAATCGCACCAGAGAGCTTTGGAATACCGAGCCGAAGCAAATACCAGCACTCTAACTAGTCTTAACTTCCGAAATACTTCCTTATACTCTCCTATAATGTCCGTGATGAAACGCAGATACATAACATCTAGTTCCCTGGAATCTCCCAACGTTCTTCTGGTTTCCAATGAAGATATCTGGGCAACCTGGTTGTCTGCATGTTGGTCCGTTCAAGCCAAATAAATGCCAGTGGTCAGACTCCCAGTCAAGGTGGAATTTTTCTTGAAGAAATTCCTGCGTTAAATCATGAATAGAGTAATTGAAAAATAAATAAAGTTAAGGATTACCTCAAAATGTCGATAGATGGAAAGAAAAATAGCCTCCTATGCATGCCTTTCGGTCAACCAGTCGACCATTGGCTGGGATATCTCGTGCTGCCACGGGTTCAAGTCCACGAGTCGAAGTCCAATCAACAGAAGAAAGAAACTACGAAGATGAAAATTTTCTTGCACCTCGACATTTTGGCCCAGTGTTTCACTCCCAAATTTGAGTTATTACCCATGGAAACCAACTGCGTTGCCCATTGCGATGGACGCTTGCTAAGGTGGAAAATTCTAAAACCAGTACCGTGGTCAATTTTACGATTACAACTTTTACATGGAATCTCCGTAAATATATTTTTTATTAAAACTCATAACAATCCACATCATCAGTGGTCGTTTAATCCTAAGATTGGTTGACTGCAGCCCTCCACCCTTCCCTATCTAATGATAGTTCCCATACCTCCTGATAGCTTTCCCTATGTACTGTCTTCTTTATTTGATCCACGAACTTATACCTGGATCTTCCTCTGGGGACTTTTCCCTCCATTTTCCCTTCAATTTCCCTTCCCTTCCAAATGATGTTCTTCAAAAACCCATTGTGTCTCAGGATGTGATCCTGAGTATCTTTACTTTCCTAGTCATCGCACAACGAAGTTCCAAAATTCCTTCTTGGTCACTGCGTGTCATCTCTGGAACACCCTGCCCAAAAACATAAAAAATTGTTCTTTTGTTGCTAGTTTTAAGATGAAATATTATAATATGTTACTTTCTGACCACTAAATGTTGTTATTATTTTGCATACTGTTGTAATTTTGCATATTGTTGTAATTAATGTAAATCCAGAAATGTATGCAGATGAATTTGTTATATGATATGATTTCCAAAAAACTTTGCATTCAGCATTGTAAAATGGTATTAATTTATAGTTAATTTTTTCATTATGTTACTGTCCAAATTGTTGATTTTGCTCTTTATGTTGCTCAAAAAATGTAAATTGCTTTTGTTCTTAAGGGGTATATCCCCAGGACAATTAATAAATTATTCATTCATTCATTCTATCCATCTGGTTCTTCTTTTCTGTATGGTGTTCCATATGGTTCTTTCCTCTTCTACTCTTCTGTACACTTCATCGATTCGTCCGTAAATTTTTGTCCGTTCATTCTATTATCAGCATCCTCTTGCAGCACCAGGTTTCGAAGACTTCCATTCTTAATAATCCACATTCCTGGTGTACAGTCCATCGAGTAGAATCCGTAGAACTAAGTAGCCAATATATGTTTCAAGAGATGCTTGACTTCAATTTCAAAGAGGGCAGATGTTTTTGCTACACATACGCTAATTTGTCCATTCCATCGTGCTATCGAAAGGACAGCAAAGAAAGATCAACGATAACAAATACGGCTTTTATTCTGGTTGTCAGACTACAGTTTGATGACATGATACTCTCTCATCTACCTCAATGACGTTACCAAAGACCAAGATGCTTCCTAGGGGTAAATATCTAATAGTCATATGTTTAGGAAATTGTATACATCCGGGTAATGATTTAGACTCCTAAAAATTGAAGTGGAGTCGAGTAGTACACTGCATGTATACGTGTCCAATCTAGGATCAAAGCCACGTGAACATCACACTGATCAAATTTAGAAACCCATTAACCCTTGGAGTGCGGCATGACGGGACATAACGTCATGGTTGTCTTTACACTGGTGCTGATGACGTTATATCACGTCAAGGGTACCGTGAGTGTTCCAGCTTTCACTAGGAGGCGTAGTAAAGTTCCCTAGTGAAAGCTGGAACACTCACGGCACCCTTGACGTGATATCACGTCATCAGCACCAGCGTTAAGACAATCATGACATGATATCACATCCTGCCGCGCTCAAAGTTAATTAAAAACAAATCTTGGGAATCTCATTCGTAAACAAAAAAAAACCTACTTCTACGCCCAAACCTAGGCTACGATGGAAGGAGCACAGACAACTGCACGAGGTAGGACTTTGGGGATTCAAAACTGTACTCGGTGCCCATGACGGGCACAAAAAAAAGCGGGTGGAAAGGAGAGATAAGAGGCGCAGAGTGTGGAGTGCTCACGGAGGGCCGATGTGATGGATCGCAGGGGCGAAATTAGGACCAGAGGAAGAGTGTCCGACCGCTGGGCATTTAGGAGATAAAAACGACAGGGAGGGGGGTGGGACACAGGGTTGGGCCGGAATAGGGGGGTTGAGTACGCGCATAATGGAGATGGAATAGGAAATAGAGATAGGACCAGTGTTCGGGCAGAAAGAGAAACGAGCCAAACGAGGACAAAGGGAGACGTAAAAAAAATTAAAAACGGGTCTATTGTTCGGGCGAAACAGAGGTCGTGGCGCCCCAATCTTTTGCGTCATGTGTGTATATGTGTATATATACAACAGTTATACCTTACCAATCTCTGAAGTCCAGTGCAGAAGCATCCAAAGGGGGGGGGGGAGGCGATGCGAAAATGAGAACTCTCCGTTGAAACACACGGTGATAATACGCGAAAGAAGAAAAACAAACGCATAGTATAAAAAGAGGGAAGAGCGTCATTTTATTTTTTTTAAAGAGTAGGACGGTGAGAAATACTGAAGAAATAAAGAGACGACATTTCTCAATGGACGGTACACATATATATAAACGTGCAAGCAAGGGACCTCCGGGTCTCGTTCTCGCATTAACCCTCGCAGTAAGAAGGAAGGAAGACAGCAGAGAGAGAGAGAGAGAAGGAAGAAAATGGAAAGAAAGCAGTCGGGAGGAGAAAAAAAAGAACGCGGACTAAAAAGGGAATAGCTACGCAGAATGGAAAAGAAACGAGGGACGGTGAGATAGAGACATCCAAGAGACAGGCCTTTTCGAGCGAAACTTCGACGGCTGATCTCGTCGTTAAGAGGAGGGAGAGAGAGAGAAGGCAGAGATTTTTTTAAAGAAGAAGAAAAAAAAGGGTCGATTTCCAAACCTATTTCACCCGAATGAAATGCAAAAAAAAAGAAAACATCGCCGGGGAGGGGAAAATAATAAAAAAGGCAAATCGAAAGGGTGGGCACGCATTGGAACGTGGGACGCATGGGTGGATTCGACTGAGAGAGAGAGAGGTAACATGGGCCACGGGAAAAAACAACGCTTCCGTCCCAGAATTTATTAACAGCAGAAAAAAATTACCGACTTCGTCTTGTAGTGGTTTTCGATTTTTTTCCAACATAAATTCAATCAAATCCATACTTATTCTTACCTAAAGCAGAGGCACAGTATATGTTCATAGGTAGCACGCTACACGAAAACGGGCATAGTACGATCAAAGACATATGTAAGAGAACAGCGCTAGCTAAGGAGGCGTTTATTAACAAGAAGGGAGCTGATGACTGGGATCTAGGGTAAGGATGTGAAGAGGAGAATGGTGAAGAGCTTGACATCGAGCGTATTGTTGTATGGAGCAGAAACGTGGACCCTCAGAAAGGAGAACGAGAATAGGCTGCAGGCCTTTGAGATGTGGGTGTGGAGAAGGACGGAGAATGTGAGGTGTACGGAGAGGACGACAAACAGGAAGTGCTTGAGATGGCGGACGAGGGAAGGAAGCTTCTCATTAAAATCTGGGATAGGCAGGGTAGATTGCTGGAGGATGTAATAAGGGGCGATGGATTGCTGAAGAGTGTGATAGAGGGAAAGATGCTGGGCAAGCGGTGAAGGGGAAGAAAGAGAATAGGTTTCATGGACGGAATGAAGAAGGGTAGATCGTATGCTCACGCAAAAAAGGGTATATTTGAGGTAGATAGCCCCCTGAAAGTATAGAGAACCGGGAGGAGATTCTCTGAAATTCAACAAAACCTACCTCAGCCGGTAGAACACTTAAACAAAATGGCTATTAGTTTCTCCGTGGGCGTCAAACTATTTGGATTAGAATATTCTCTAAGAATACATTTGTAAATCGTGGCAAAATACATTAAAACTCATGTCTTCTAACATTGTTAACATTTTGTGAAGTTCATGCTGTTGAAATTGTACTTCCATTGACCGGTGCTGCAGATATTGTCTGGCGAATTAATGGTCGTGGTTATGTAAACTTATGTAAAATTCAGAAAAGCTAACTTAAATAAAAACCAACCCCCTGCAATATGCACACTTGAGGTGGATAAAAAGGTATTATGGACTGTATAACATTGTTTGATATTCTTCTAGTTTAAAATATGCACTGCTGGAAACGAAGGGATGGGATGATGATCATCAATTCTTCTTAGTGCGAGTGTTTCAAAGAGAAACAAGACATGAACTACTTTGAATTCATTGACTAATAACCGATGAAATCCGGGATAGGCAGAGTAGATGGCTGGAAAATGGACTGCTGAAGAATGTGATAGAGGGAAGGATATTGAGCAAGCGGGGAAGGGGAATAACGAGACTAGGTTTTAAGAACGGGATGAAGAAGGGTAGATCGTATGCAAAGGCGAAAAAGGATATACCAGAGGGAGGTAGGCCCCTGAATGTCTAAAAGACATACAGGAGATTCTCAGACATTCAACAAAACCTACCTTTACCGGTAGAATACATTATAATAATAATAAGACCTGAGCTTTGACATGTGTTCGTTGGCTTTTGCTGACGCAATGGTAGTTGCGGTTTGATTAATATTCGTATATACAAAACATTTAGGTATTTCGAGAGGGCACTTGCCATGCTGGCCAATACTAGAAGCTGATGCCAGTCCGCCGTCTTCGTTGACCCTAATTTTCTTTTAACGATGGCGGGCTGACGCATTAATTTTGCAATTTTACAATGTTTTCCATCGATAACTAACTATAAATCAGAATTCACTTCTAAGTTATGTATTTTCTTTGCATATTTTGCTTAAACATTCGTTTAAATGTATAATAATCCGAATTCCATAGATAACTATTGTAAATTCGAGTCAAATCCATACCACTCAGTAATCGATGCATGTTTGATGAGTTACGTTCCTTATGATTCAAACGGATGGCTGAAATTCTCACTATACATAGATATCCATGTCCTGTTCCACTCAACTTGGGTCTAGGAGTTCACTAAGCCTCGCCATTGCACTCTATCGTTACATAGCTCTTGTCGGGCAACTTCATCCCAATGGTACCCTCTTGCCTCCACGTCCCTACTCACTTCGTCAATCCGACGTCTCCTCGGCCTTTTAGCTTCCTCTATTGTCCTTAGCATTACTTTTGGCAATCTTGTTTCTTCCATTCTTTTAACGTGTCTTAACCATCGAATCCTATTGTCCACTATTTTCTGTCTAATACTCTTTATATTTAATTGCTCCCTTATGTTGGTATTTCTCACTCTGTCTAGTTTGGTTTTCCCAAGCATTGATCTCAAAAACTCCATTCCCCCTGCTGTTACCCTACTCCACTGTCTTTCCGTCAATGTCCAAGTTTCATGTTCCAGATAAAACTATTGGTAGATAGTGCGTCTTGAACATGATCATTTTTGCCTGTTGTGGTACCTTCCTATCCCATACTAGATGCTTAATTCTCTGATAAATCTACCTCCTTAGGTATTCTTAGATATTCTTACTATGCATCCACTAATTCGACCATTCCGTCGTTCTGTCCACAGCAAAGTAAGGAGAGATTAGGGTTAAACAATATGGTTGTTGTTATCGTTGTCAGGCTCCAGTTTTATAACGTAGTCCCCTCTCCTTACACCTCAATGGTAGGATACATTGTAGACCATTTTAGTGAAAACTCACGTACTGCCCCTCACACTTAAAGTTGCTTTCAGTGTATTACGAGAATGTTGAATAGTTTTGATAGAGGTATAGCAGCTTCCATATTCTTTTCCATAGCTGCGAGCTCATGTTTCTTCCCACAATTCATTTCTGCCGTTCATGATACATCCCAACGTCCTTTCATCTACAGCAGGCTATTCAGTTCCACCTTCATTCCCGTATACCCACCATCCTCCCCTCTCCATCACAGCCGTACGCATCACATTGCCCCTCGTTACCGGTCCCATCCGCTTCCCCTGCCTCATCTTGATTTCCGCGAGTTATTTCCTCTCCTCGCCCGACCCATTTGGCTCTCCCTCGTCTTGTGTCCTTTCAACCTATTTCACTTTCTCATTTCTTCTCCAAGGCTATTCGCATCCGTCTATTTTCATCCAAACTCAGTATCCGAACGCGGTAAAATTCTAAGCTTCACCTTTTACTATTCGCCAGTATAGATAAATCAACATGGTGCCCAGCAGCTGGACATTTGAAAATTCCCTGAGATTTCCAGGTTTTTCAGACATAATTTTCATTTTTCCAGAGGAAATAATGATTTTTTCTCGTAAATTACAAAAGAATGTTCGGTATGTTTCTTGGGTGATTAAACGTAACGATTATTTTTATACTTGCATATTCGGAGGAAAATGAACACAAAACTTTAAAATAGTTTGAGAGAAAATCACATCACCACCCTTTCTTAGATTTAAATATTGTCATGCTGGTGTTCAAGGAACAAGGTTATATTACAGCCAGACTTTGCTATGAATAGCATTGATATAAAATGATCAACAACTTAAAAAAACTGAAGGAATTGACTTTTTTCCTTATTTTGCTAAATCCGACAACGCAAGGGAAATTTGATTTCGCAACTTGCCGATAAAGGCACATACTTTACGCCACTGATTTACAGACTATGATCAAGAAGAACACAATGGCCGTGTTCCAATCCGATATTATGCACACTTCGCACCCTTATGTGCTCTTTTCGATTGTCATTTTCCGGATGTGACGTCGTATAGTGCGGTTCCAATCCGTTAGAGCGCATCATGGCTAAGGCGCTAGTGCACATAGAAGGTAAGTGTATGACGATGCGCCCTTTTGCGCCCTAAGAATTTCCCATTCGTGAATATTGCGAATTTCCAATGCGATGTCTTGCGATAAATTACAATTTTGAGTGACTAATGGATGTTCTTCTGATATACTTTCTGACAGACGAAAGGATAATACAAGTCATCGGCCTGCGGAAGAAGTACACACACCAACTTACGGGTCGAGGCGGTTCTGATATAGTTCCGACATTGGACACTGGGAGTAATTGGCGCTGGCTACCTTAAGAGCAGAAAAGTGCGTGAAGTGCAGGATAGGGCATAAGGGCGTAAGTGCATAGGGTGCACCATACGGATTGGAACACGGCCAATATACCTGTACAGAAAACATTGCACCTACTTTCGGTGATTACAGGAGAGCAAAATGCGACAACGCAAGAGAAATTTGATTTAGCAACTTGCCGAAAAAGGCACATGGCTTCCGTTGCTGATTTATATATTCACACCACAGAAAATTCCAGAGTCAATTCATTATTTCCACGATATTTCCGGTGAAAATAAAATTCCCTGAGATTTCCCTGTCTTCCCGGTTTTCCAGAGTGCTGGACATCCTGATGAAATATACACTTAATTCCACGAGTATGATATTTATCACGGCCTATGTTTCGCTTGTTACAGCGTCATCAGGCGATGTTGTTACCAGCGAACCTGATGATGATATTACAGTGGAACCACTCCTTAAACGACCATTCCTATCAAGCGATCAACCCTCTCAACGACCATTTTTCAGCGGAACCGTCGTGGGTCGCCTAATTCAGGTTTCATTGTGTGTGCATATCACATTTAAACGAATTTAAATTTCCCAGGAGCAACTAAATCATGAGAAAATAAATTTGATCTGGATAGCTTATAAGAAAGGCGTCGCTTCGAGAGTTTTTCCAGTATTTTTCAAATCAGCCACCCGTTCAGTTTCATAATACGTACTCCTAGAAACTGAACCCCTGCCGAACGATCACCCCCTCTTAACGAAAATATTTCAGCGGAACCGTCGGTGGTCGCTTAATACAGGTTTCACTGTACAAGAGAAATCGAGGTCGTAATAAATATTTTACGAGAGAAACTTGCACTATTTTCGACTAATCTATGATGATTCGGGTTCCACAAAATATTGCCTGAATCTTCAAAATTAATTCACCAGCATATCCTCGACATCCCGACCCGGGTTTAGTCATCCTCACTTCACGATTAGATGCAAAAAGATCTCTTTTCTTTAAAAATATGTTCCGCTTTATTTTATGCATGGATGTATATATTATTCCTCGAAAACACTAAATAATAATGTCACTTTAGATCATTTCCTTCCACTTCCATGCTAATCATCACGGTATTCAATCGAAAAAAATCAACTTGATCCCATTTTTTGCGATAAGACTTCATTCCATACTCCTCATTTCTCTCTTTGGGTTCACCTAAGGTGTGGGTGGCGAACCTATGGCACGCGTGCCCGAAGTGGCACGCGGAGCTGGGAGGGAGCTAAGGGATACCTCAATCTCACTCGATGGGTTGGCACGCGAGTCGAGCGAGTATACTCTTATTTCATAAACTTTGGCACTCAATAGCCAAAAGGTTCGCCACCCCTGACCTAAGGCCATGTCAATCGTGGACATATTCATCATCATCTGGTGTTCTGCCTGCTGACAGGTCCCGTACACCACTGTCGTCTCCATCCGCTTCTGTCCCGAGCTTCCTTCTTTGTTTCATCATAGCTCATGTTCTTCACCTGATCCACCAATTTAATTCTTCTCCTTCCTCTCTTTTTCTTTCCTTCAATTGAACCCTCAAGTGCCACAGTTATTATACTTTTCCCTCTCATCACATGGCCCAACCAGTTTCCTTTCCTTTTCCTTATTTCCTTAAGGAGCGATCTTCCTCCTTTTACTTTCCTCAAAACCTCTTCATTTCTCATCTTATCTACCCATCTTACTTTTTCCATCCTTCTCCTCACCCACATTTCATAAGCTTCTATTCTATTCCTTTCCCTCTTACCTAATGTCCACGCTTCACATCCATACATGAAAACGTTCTATGAATAACACTTAGCTAGTCTCTTTCTCAGCTCTTTCAGGCTTTCTCAGCTGAGCTTTCTCAGCTCAGTCAGGTTGAAGGCCTCTTTTGCCATTGCTATCCTTGCTTTTATTTCTGCAATACTTCTCCAGTGGACATATTGGGCTGTAGAATATTCACTTAATCTCATCCGCCGGCAATGAATCCTAAGGTAGTGAAATTATGCGACCTCCGATTGAGGGTCAAACCCTACCTTCATAATTCCAAATAGAAACCTTTTACACCCGGTTCAATACCTTTCACTCGTCTTTCTCTTCAGCCGTAAAATTCTAAGCTTCACCTAAAAATATTCACTAGTATCGATAAATCAAAACTTGAGCAATTTTCCGAAAACGATATTTCCACTTGTTTTAAATCTATGAACTCACGAACTCCAGGTCAGCGTTGAGCGTAAGATGGCGTAGACTTTACGTCAACTTGACATTAGCAAAGAATTTATGTTCATTATATTTCGTCAGACTATTCCTTATGTGACGAGATTGCTTTCGGTAGGAGAATGTACCCATTGACTCAGGTTCTGAATACTAGAAAAATTTCAACGAGAGATTTTACGAAACTGGGCCTTGTTGGGGATTTCTAACGGAAACTATTCTTTCCCAAGATCTCAACAACTTTCTAATGAGACTCGAGACGACTCAACTTCTAAATATAAGTAAATACATCACCGTAAAATATTCTTGCGACTCTCTTTAGTCACGACCGCCATGATTGAACCCACGGATCAACCGACGCGCAACGTCGAGAGTGGGCTGAGAGAGACACAGACGGGGTAAAAGAACCCGGGATAACAAAAGTCACCGAAGAGACGAGGAACCGGGGGAGAAAAAAAAAATAATCGAGGAAAAAAACAGACGTGTATCTTCTTTATTTTAATGTTCGGGCAAAATTGAGACCACCCCGGGGGGCATCAACCCTACAATCACCCCATCGAGGAGAAGGAGAGAAGGAAGGAGGAAGAGAGGGAAGAAGAGAACGACGCGAAACGAATGGAGAAAAAAAGAGTATATACACCTACAACTACTCCCGGCAGAGAGAGAGAGAAAACGAATGACGGTAGAAATATGGCGCGCGGTGTAAAACGTAACGGATGGTCGAGAGAGGAAGAGAGAGGAAAATAAAAAAACATAAAGGAAGGAATTCGCGGGGAAGAGAGAGAGAGAGAGAAAAGGCTGGAGAGAGTGAGAATGAGAGAGAGCGGGAGAAGGGGGAAAAGTGTGAGATGGGATCGGAATGGAAGGCAATGTAGAATGAGAGGAATGGAGGAATTCAGAGGAGGCGGAGAGGTGGCGGGAACAGGAAGTTTGGAGGAAGAAAAACTGGAGAGAACTGGGAGGAGAGAATAGCAACATTGGGAGTGGGGGGAATGGAAGTGGGAGGGGGGGGGATTGAGGACGGGAGGAGAGAGATGCAGGAGGGGGGAAGGGGTCGCGTTGTTTTGAGGGCGAGAAAAAAAAGAGGTCGATGAGAAAGAGAGCATGGGACGGACAACCGTGGGAGGGAGGGAGGACTGGAGCGGGTCCGTTCGATATAGCTTTGTATCGCACTGCGATATGGCAGTTTCATATTAAAATATCAAATAAAGGACGTTTCGTGCTACCGCCGATACGCTATATACATTCTGAGTCCTTCGATATATCGAAATGCGAATCTAGTCCGTTCGATATAGCTTTGTATCGCACTGCGATATGGAAGTTTCATATTAAAATATCAAATAAAGGACGTTTCGTGCTACCGCCGATACGCTATATACATTCTGAGTCCTTCGATATATCGAAATTCGATTCTAGTCCGTTCGATATAGCTTTGTATCATAATTCGTTATAGCTATGAATCGCATTTCAAAATCAGCTAAATGCTGCTTCGTGTTATCCCCGATACGCTACATACATTTTGATTCCTTCGATATATCAAAATGAGATTCCAGTCCGCTCGATATATCTTTGTATCGCATTTCGTTATAGCTATGAATCGTATTTCAAAATCAGATGAATTCCGCTACGTGCTCTCGCCAATGCACATCGTACACTTCGAATCCTTCGATACAATGAAATGCGATTCCAGTCCGTTCGATACATCTTTGTATTGAATTTCGATATAGCGATGAATCGTATTTCAAATCAGCTTAAGGCCGCTTCGTGCAATCGCCGACACAACACATACATTCCAAGTCCTTCGATATATCGAAATTCGATTCCAGTCCATTCGATATAGATTTGTATCGCATTGCGATATAGTTATGAATCGTATTTCTTAATCAGCTAAAGGCCGCTTCGTGCTATTGCCTATACACCACATACATTTCAAGTCCTTCGATATATCGAAATGCGATTCCATTTAAGTATTCTACCAGCTGATTGGAAGGTTTTTGAACAGTTCGCATCCTAACACCCCAAATTCTGGTGCATCGTCACCCATCCTCTTAAATTCATCCTATACTCTTCCCCTTCTTGTTTCGTCCAGAATTCCTTTCCTTTTCCTTACTCTTCCACGCTTCCCCAGAGTTCTCCCCTCTCTATTTCCTAGTTCAGCATGCCCTCTTCTTTCAAAACGACTTCCATACATCCCTTCTTCCTTCTCTAAACCTCTGCCCCCAACTTTCTCTCCAACCATGTACTAGACCTTCTATCAGCGATATACAGAATTATGAAAATATCCCATCACCATTTTGTGTGACTGGGCGATTTAACAGAGGGAAAGGTTAAGTATTTAGGTAAGCGATCGAGGATTGGAATGGATTTTGGGGAGGCGATCGACAGCTAAGATCATTTTCACCATAGGGGACAGGTAAGGGAGGAGATGTTGATAGAAACCCGGCGTCAGGGTTAGCCTGCTCTTAACGAAAGGCGCCAAGGAAACCACGGTTTGTCTCATCTGACAGACTGAGTACTGTAGTGCCCTCCACAAGACACTCATGTAGGGATTGGGTTTCTTCTGAAAAATATCCTCCGATGCTAGGATTTGATCCTTGGCCGTCCGTATGGTTAGCCAGTACACAAACCACCACACCAACCCGATCCCCGCAGCGATCGAGAAGGTTTATGGGTGACTCAGTGATGTAATCCCAATCATCTTTGGCCGTTCGATCCTAGGATTGGTTGACTGCAGCCCTAAATCATTCCCTATCTATTGCTAGTTCCCTCATTTCTTGGTCGCTCTTCTTATTCACATGATTTCCTCTGCATTTAAACTTGGCGACAACACGTGTCACTTTTTAGAAGAACATAACATTAGTGCCTATACTGAAAATAATACTTTGCACTTTTCTACAAATTTTTAATTTGCACGAGCGTTCCATAGCCTAATTACATGGTAGGGTACAATCGTCCACTTTATTTGGTCCATAAACTAATTCTGGTCCTCGTTTGTGGACTTTCCCCTACATTTTACTCTCAACTAGGTATATATTTCATAAATCTATTCTGTTTCGGAGTGTGTCCAATCCTTTTGACTCTTCTTTTCTGTTTAGTATTCCACATGGACCTTTCCTCTTCCACTCATTTGTATACGTCCACTTGTCTCATTTTGCTTTTTCTTCTTGGTTTTTTACTGTGTTGTTTTTGATTCTTCAAAAATCCGTTGTGCCTAAGAGTGTGTCCAATCCTTCTGGTTTTTCTTTTACGAACAGTATTCCACATGGACGTTTCCTCTTCTACACTATGTTGACTTTTATCATTTCTCATTTTGTCCGTCCTTTTGATCTTCAGCATCCTCCATTAACACCGAAGTACCGAAGGCTTCCAGTATTCTCAGGGTATTTCGCTTGTATATTGGCAATACGATGCTGAAAATCGAATATCGCACCACCCTCGGAGGACGGGGGAGGGGGAAGAGGCAGGTAACCGTGGCTTGGATGGGTGGCGTGTTGACGGGAAAGGCATGGGTGAGCGAGCGGGTCGCCTCGCAGGGGCGAGGGAGAGGGGCTGAGGTTTATATAGGAAACGAGGCGAGATAGCGAGGAAGATGGCCTCTCTGGATGCTGGTTAACAAAAGATAAGGGGGCGGTGTAAAAGAGGGGAAAGGCGTGGAGGGAGGAGGGGGGAGGATTGGGGGTTCCCAGGGTTTCGCGGAGAGAGGAGGGTGAGACTTAAAAATCAATTGGACCCTTGGAAAGTGTATGCGAGAGGGGGAGGGGTTGAAGAGAGAGGGAGGTTATAAAGGTTTTTTTTTCGCGCAGGGAGGGTTTTTGTGTGGAAACGCGGAAAAAAAATTCCCGAGGTCGAGGGGGCTGTTGTGATATAAGCGGGGGTCGCATTCCAGGGGTATATACCAACTATACGGGAGCGTTGGACCACACTGGTGTGGGGGAGGAGAGGTAGGGTACACTGAAAGGGCCTGGGAATGGCATATATTGGGTGCAGGATATGCCACGAGATACGGCAACGTATTAACCATGGTTCTCATGACACTTGCGATGTCATATCGCCCGAATAATTTTAACGCAAACACAGCTTATTTTGAAGTTTTCCGCGGCGTTCTATTGAACGAAATTGATGGGGTTTTATACCAGGGCTGAAAAAGCTCGCTTCAGACGCTTACTTTTATCCCAGCAGAGGTTCTACCATGTAAGCACATCTCATCGTATTTTTTTCTCCATATATGAAGAATCAATGGGTTTGTGAAGGCTGAAATTGAGGTAAAAATTAAGGGATAAGTCCCCAGGCGAAGGTCAAGAGATAAATAGAGTAGGGTAAAGAGAGAAGAAAGTACACATGAGAAACTACCAGTAAGTAAGGGAACTAGCATTAGAAATTTAAGGATGGAGGGCTGCAGTGAACCAATCTTCAGATTTAGCAACCAATTATAGTGATGATGAGATGAAATATCATTTGTTGCAAAGAATGGAATAATTTTCTTACAAAGTCGTGGAGTTTAACGTTTTATAAATAAGATAATACTGAAAATTCCCATTTTTTTGGCCGTATTACAAGGAGCGTTCCGAAGGCTTGAATACAAAATGAGGATTTAAATCCACTCAGAGGTAGGACCGTTAGTTCACCTACGCTAGTTTACCACAGATATGCGTAAAAGATTTTTCCTAAAGTTTCTCCTTCCATCAAATAAGCACCTCTCTGACTGAGTCCTTCAAAAACTGAGGACGCAGCTAATTTTATCCTAAAGCCCTTTAACAAATCTGGCTCCTCTCCGGAGTATTCGATCAAGAGTTACATTAATATTATTGGAATTATGCAACTATTCTGGTTGTTTAGACGTGAGGATCTCTCGACGTTTCGTCACCACTGCATGCCACCTTCTCAAGGGTATATACATTCTCATATCCCCTAAAAGATTACCGGAAAAGGACCCGAAAATTTCGACAAACCTCATCAAGCCTTACGCGGTGATTACCTGAATGATACTCGTAACACAACGAGCACACGGAACGACAACGTAGAATGGTGCTCATGCCATCGCATAATTATCTCATATCAAAGTCATCGTGTTCAAAATAAAAAGTAATGCCACGCATATGATAGTTAAGGGAGGTGAGGAGGAAGGATAGGGAGTGGAGAGCAGGGGTTTAGGGTTTTTCCGCGGTGTTATAGAGGGTTGGCGTAAAAAAAAGCGGCGCCGGGGATATAAGCAAGCATTCCGAGGAGCCCCGTGGGCATCGGACTACACGGGAAGGGGGTAGAGTTGGGAAAAGGGTGTTAAAGGGAATGGCACATTGGGCACGGGTATGCCACAATACCAGGATAACTGCGACGTATTGAAATCGTGCTCGTGGCATACGCACATTGCGAGCTTCCGAAAATAATTTTCAAAATACTGAGAAAATACCGTGTAAGGCATAGGATGGATCATTGTTTCCACGTACAATAAGGGGCTATAATAGCTGCGATTGATCTATGCTACGAAACTACAATCGTTGTTAGGTAGAGTGGGCTCCAAACTTGTGCTTAATTACTTACTATCACTAATTAAATTCTCACCATGCATGAATTGTCCGGCAGGATTTTGTTTTCCGCATGATTTTGTATCCAGTAGCATTATTTATTTATAGTGCTATTATTACTAACCAGTAGTTATATCTTACGACTGTATTGCACGTTAGCATGCTCGTATACGTTGTGATCTCCTAGTTTCTGGTCTGACAGCGTATTGTTTCTTTCTGTACATCGAAGCAAAAAATTTTTACATTGTACAAAGTGGTCGAGCCATCTCAGTAAGGGCTCGAGAACATTGAGCGTGTTGGGTAACAGGAGATATCTCATCAGCCTTTGCTAAACATTTAATCGAAGAGGACCATTCAAGTGACTTTTTGCCGGAATTGCTACATGTTGAGAAGAAAGGAGCCAAATTGGACTACTTAGAACATTTCGAAATTTTGAGTGCTGCCAAGAACATAAGTGAGAATCTCCTAAATGAATGTGTTTTTCCCTCCCACTCTCCCCTATTATCCATACCTTTCCCCCCACCACCTCCCACTGACCGTGACGCACGTCTGACGTCAACCAACCACTTCTTCCCCCAACCCCCCTCCCCAGATCTATATATTAACTCGCATACCATGTATAATGTACCATTGAAAATGATTGCTAGGCAGTCGAAACCTGGGTCGGGAATTAAAGTGTTAAGTGTGTAAAATACTAAGAGTTCTCTCTTCTTAGTCATGACAATTTTAAAACCTGTAATTGTAGGGGTGTCTAGCGCTGGTAAAAATAAGAGGCAATATTTTACTGTAATACAAAACATGTTTAACAGACGCCGGCGCTAAGCTTTTATCAATGATTCGTCACTCAAAGCGAGGTAGACGAGTATTTTCCAAAAAAACGTAGAAAAGCCCGCGTTCCGCGAGACGTAAGGAACTCTCCGTGCGTGATTCTCATCCATGGCATGTCACGTGATTAATGCTCCAAGCACAAAGTGAAGCCACACGAACGAACAATTCACTAGAATTCCTCCATGGCTGTGGAAGAGACGGTTACCGGCGACGTTATAGACTTCACGCCAGACATAACCCTACCTAACATGAAACATTCACATCATCCGAGTTGAGGTCTCACGCCCTGGTTGTAATTCCAACCCAGCAATACCTTCGCAGGCCTGGCAAAAGCAGCAAAACAAGGGAGACGGTCAGTACAGCGTCAGAGGTTCGAGAATTCTTTTTCCCCACGAAACATCGACCACGGCGATTACAGCGAAACGGTGATAAATCACAATGGGCTCGTCACGAACTTACATTTTTCTTGCCAATTTATTTTCGCGGTATGAAAGCACTGTGCCACGCTTTCTCACTCGGCAGGCATTAAGATATTTAGGTAAAATATTTCGTACAAAGGCAACAGCGTCGCTTAAACACAATTTAGTTTAATCTTCGAATGACTTAAATGTCATATAATGCCAAATTCTTGCAACTTAAAAAAAAAGGAGTCGTCTTTTTCATACGAAAAACAAAATCATAACTTTCCACACTATTTTTTCGTAGACTGACACTACGTTGGCATTATGTTAAATGCAATCATGGGATAAATGAGGAAAAATATTTTTTTGCGACGATAATTGGTTCCTAATTTCACAAAAAATTTTTTAAATGTAAAATTTGAAAACAAAGTTGAATGCTAAAGAAATAAAAGGATCTCGCTTACCTCGTTTTTTTTAGTGAGTTAGTGCACGTATTGAGGACGCAAAATGCATCAAATAAATTGAATTGGCGTCTTAATCTGCTCATCAAAATATAATCGTTGAAATATTTTAAACACCTCATACCATAATTCTTATATTACTACAAATAAATTTTGCAAACGTACGCAGCATTTTCTTGAAACTCCAACAAAAAGGTGGAATTCAGCTTCTCTTTTGACTCTCGCAGTCACTGTGGAATCTTGTTAAGGTAGTTTGAGCGAGATTTTCTTGAAACTCCAACAAAAAGGTGGAATTCACTTTCTCTTTTGACTCTCGCAGTCACTGTGGAACCTTGTTAAGGTCGTTTGAGCGAGATATCATTTCGCCTACAATTCACTGTCTCCGGCCTCATTTTTAATGAAAAGTATCTCACCCCTTCACTTCTAACAAAAATATCAGCCCCTTACTACAATTCGATAAATTTCCACAAAACTACTAGCCATTCTACTAGGGGAAAATGTACGCGTAAGCATTTCAGAGAGACATTATTTAAAAAAAATGAGAGATTTCTAAACTACTGGATCTCTATTAAAAAATTAAAACTATGTAGTTTGTATTTTTACACGACTATTTGGAAACATAAATCACACACACACATAAGTCACCGCAGTTTTTTTTATTATCGCCCAAAAACTCGCCCTTGCGAAGGAGTTCAAAACGTGCTGCATATAAAAAATGAGTAACGTCAAAGACATATATAAATATGTTTATTAAATTACAGAGACGATGAACCAGATGGATTGGACACACCCCGAGACACAAGGGGTTTACCATCGTCCTCATCACCCTGAGGACGATGGCAGACCACGCCTTCGAAACGCCGGTGCCACAAGCCACCATCACCCGGTTGGAAACTAGAGAGCTATGCATTCTAAGCATTCGCCGGAAAAGCCTTAAATCTTACAATAATACCATGTTTAATTCATGGTTCCTACAGCTGCTGAAGGTAAAACGTAAAATCCGTGTAAGGTCTCAATTATGACTGGGGAAATATCTCGCTCTTTCTGTCTGAAAGGCAAGAATGACCCGAGTAGTCGGTCGCCAGCCCAAAATAATGAACTTGCCAGAAGAGAACGGTCTGAACTGAAGTGAACTGATTGAATAATACAACGGGCAATGCAATTGACGTCCATGCTATTAAAACAGCGATCTCGGACCTGGACCCCATCAAGAGCACGTACGGCTCCGCGACGAATTCACACACCGCGCCCAGGGAGAGAAGGGCGAAGGCGAGAGGGGAAAAGAAGCAGGATTTAGGCCGGCACACGCGAGAAGGGCTCGCCCGCGGCGGGGATCGGGAATAAATTCCGTCGAGTTTCCCCATTCCGACGAGCGCGATCGGCAAATCCGCGGCATCCCTGTTACGAGTGGCACGTGATGGAGCGAAATACCGGGACACACAGCTTTCCCAATACCCCCAAGTCCTCCCTTCCCATCTAGAAGGGAATTCGCCCAGCTTGCAGGCGAGAGAAGAGAATCGGAAAAGAAGGACGGAAAGTAGAAGTAAACAACAGGAAGGGGGAGGAAAAAAAGCTCGAAATAGACAGTTTACCGAGTAAATTGATGCCGGGCCGGATTTTCTCGGTTTAAAGAGAAGGACTCCTCTACCTCCTCTCCACCGCGCCCCACCTCAGTTAAGTTTCTTTTTCCGGGAAACAAATTTGCATCCCCTATCCAAACACTCCGGGAGAGTTGTTACGTTCCGTAGGCGTGGCTCTCCTGCGGTTTGGTTCCTCCCGTAAAATCGAGCGACACGGATTCCAAGAAGAGCCGATGAATAAAATGAGAGGGGATGGTTATTCGACGGCGCCTTTGAAAAGTAACAATTTAGCTCTGCCCTCCTTTTCGAAGGGGAAGGTAGGAAACTGTCAGATATTAATTTTTTCACGGTTCTAAATTTACATCAAAGGCATGCTTTTTCTGCGCACACATACACCGAGAAGGTTTGCTGGATAAAGAAAGGAACGGCAACTAATTAAGAGTTTTAAGCGACTGAATACAAACACAATTTCGAGAAAACAGAGCCCTGCTCTTCTCTGAGAATGTTCAAAAAGATATACAGATCACGACAGAAAAAAAGTTAACCTGAGTAAATACTAAGAGATAACTCATAACGCTTCTATCCTACATAAAAGACCGTCTCTATACAGCTTCTCCTTTACCCCTTTCAGGCTCAGGCCGACCATTCTTCTCACTTTCATGATTTTCAATGGGATATCATTTGGAAGACGACCACTTAAATATTTACCAATTAAAATTACCATGATGACGACATTAATGCTCTATGATTTTTTGTACGCCAGCAGTTTTGTAACCATAAAAGCACAAATTCAAGGTTATAGTTACTTATTTTGCAACACATTCAAATTATTTCTTTAAAATTAAGAACGAGTCGATAACCCCAAAACTTAGTTTCTCCAAAGGGCTATCTGTATTCACTACATTTAGGATAAATGCCACTGTAAAATGTATATGACGTTGTGGAAGAAACTTCATTATTATTTATGATGTCGTTCTTGATGCAATGGATGCGATGACATGAAAGGCAATCTTAAAAGCAAGAGGTAATAAGGTCAAGAATCCCACAAAAGCTGTGATTAATATGTACAAACCTAAGGACATGATGTTCAGCTGTGTAAATATTTATCGCTAATACTGGAAGAGCACTTTACTCAGAAAGCTTTATTTATAAAGTAAATTACTTCTTCAGTGATTATGAATCAACCCCATACGATATTAAAAATTAAATAAGGGTATTTAAGATTTATGACTTTCCGTGTATGGTGAGAATGCTTGAAAACCATAAATAATAGGAATATTACAGACTAATAGTATTCAGTGAAATCTAGCGCGCGACCATTAAAGAAATTTTTATCAATTTAAGGGCTTCATTTCTCTCTGAGCTAAACGGAGCTAATTATATATTTTGAGTAGAAAATAGCCAATATTATTGTATATCTAACCGTAGAGGTCGATTTCAATGGAACTCATTAAAAACCCTCTCAATTTTTACAAACGGGGGTCGTCTGTAGCAGGTAATGCTTCTTTCTTCTCCTTATTCTAAGTCCTATCCTTCTCAATCCCGTCCATAAAACCTATTCTCTTTCTTCCCTTCCCCGCTTGCCCAAAATCCTTCCCTCTATCACACTCTTCAGCAACCCATCAACCTTTATTTCAGCCATCTACCCTGTCTATCCCGGATTTCGTTCAGAAGTTTCCTTTCCTTGCCCACCATCTCAAGCACTTCCTCGTTCGTCTTCCTTGCCGTCCATCGCACCTTCTCCAATCTTCTCCACACCCACATCTCAAATGCCAGCAGCAAATATATTCAAATATACTCCTTTCTCAGGGTCCACGTTTCGGCCCCATACAACGCTACGCTCCATATCAAGCTCTTCACCTCTTCGCCTCTTCTTCACATCCTTGCCCAAGGTCCCCGTCATCAGCTCCCTTCTATTACTAAACACCTCCTTAGCTAACGCATTTCTCCTTCTTATTTCTTTGATACTATTTCCATTTTCTCCTAGAGTACTACATAAGAGATTAAAATGCTCTACTTTCACAAGTTTGTGCCAGACAACTAACATTCTCTCAACTTTCATACATGTATCTTCATTCCCCAAACTTTAACTATAGAATAGTTACCTACTCAATAAACTGCAAGAAAAATATGACTTAACAATCACCCTCATCACTTACGGATTTCACGAATGCCTGGACAGGCAAGGATTCGCAGAAAGATAGCGTCCTTTCCTCTTAGAAACCCTGGGCGAGATTTTGAGGGTGTACCCTTCAGGGGATCCGGGAAACTTTTCCGGTGAAGGTCGTTAACGATCACCACCCCGAGCGCTTGAAAAGAACGGCTCCTTTATATAAGTTGGGAACGATGAAACTGTCAATAGTCTCTCTGTACATATACGACGCGGGTGCCGGGACTCCCGGCAGCGAAATTTTTCAACCCCTCCCACACCCCTTGCCATCTCCCCACACTTCAGACCCAGTAGGGAGGGGACATTGGAATGAGAACATCAATCATTCAGCCAAGAGGAGGTTACTGGGAAAGGGTCGCACTCCTCGGATGGACCAACGAACGTCCTAGAGTGTCGATACATCTACGAAATACCGCGGCACGGAGTGATTCCACACCGGGCATTAAGTTCTCGTCGTAGTTCAAATCAGAACCCTGCACACTCCCCTGGCCGATAGGCGATGACCAGAAAGCCCTCACACAAGAACAATGCTAGGTCAAACTAGGAACCAAGGGAGGCTGCTAGTCTTGCATATTCAAACGATATTTCTGGTACATACCACCTAAAGTGTATAATTAATCACCTGTTCATGTTTTTATTCAACAATCCAAAACACAACGATGAAAAATACACGATCTTGGTTGTTTACTAAAGAAAGTCTGGAGGATTTTTTTTAATAACTGCAATATTACTTCATACATGCACTGTAACTTCAAAATGCTTTATTTCCTTTATGTAAGTGTGCATAACCCATTCTGTAAACGATGGTAGCCATAATTCAGGTTTACCTTCATGGCTACCTAAAGTTATGCCCCGATTTAACCAATGATATTATGCTGTGAGCATTCTCTGTCAGAGTAATAAAACATTGTAATTTTTATATTATTATATTTCCTTTATACCGTTTATACCTTTATTAAAGTTTTAGCTAAATAAATCAATTATTTCCCTTGCCTTGATAGCATAACCATATTGCAGAGCATGTTGATGAAATTTCAAGTATTGGTATATATTTTTCCGAATGCACCAATATTAGTGGCTTCTATCAGCATTGTCTAGTATAAATAAATAATGCGATGCATAAATAGATATACACAAGTGAAGTGTGATCCAATAATTTTTTTCGACTTATTTATAATAATATTTATTACCCAACACAATTAGACATACATTAATCTTGATAACATGAGTAATATTAGGTAGCCTGAAAGCAGGACCTGTATTAAGACTACCATCATTTGGTCAATATTTATGCGTTAGTCTTTTACATCATTGAACATGGAAACAGATACACAGTATTACATGAGGTTATCAGTACTTCAAGCGGAATTATCAAGTATATCACATACAATTATATCAAGGTATCCTCTATTCTATCTTGATTAAATAACCAAGATTGTATATTTTTCAATACTGAATTAACACATTTGGATTTAACACATGAAGTAGGCAATGTGATTGTACACTTAAGTACTTACTTGAAAAGTTATTAAAAATTTACACTCAAGGGCGACCAATCGGCGCTCCAACTAACATGAAAACTGAAAACATGAGTTAAAACTAAGTCCGAAAGTGTCGATATATGTCCCGGGTAGAGTGGGTTGGACGGGTGAAGCAGCGATGAGGCAGTGGGAATCATCATATGCTGCATTTTTTTCCTTTCCTTACCATCTCTCGATCCCCCTCTCTCTCTCTCTCTATGCCCGACCGCCTTACAATAAACACGCTCTCCGATGAGGCAGGGCAACGTTTGCTTTCTCCGTCAAACACACAGGGTTTTAATTGGGTCGGCCTCACGTTTCGGGTCCGGTGAAACGCTTCCATTTCCGGGGGACTTGAATACATAATCGGTGCCGAAATAATTCAATTCCAACGCGCCCCCAGCTCCCGTGTATCGGCGAACCCGAAGGATTTCGAGCCCGCTAGCAAATAAGAGGGGGGGAAGGAAATTGGGAAGGTGAGCGGAACAATGCGAGCGAAAATCGGATACAACACCTGAACCTAACGCGGAGAGCGGCCAGTGAATTAGTGACGGAAAAGAATAGGTTCATTCCATCACATCGAACAGACATGTTGGACGCTCGAATCTTTCAAAAATTCCCCAGTTTTCTTGCAAACAGCGATAATTGTCCGCAGTTGGTACACTGCGAAACCTAGAAATTTTCAGATTTTGCTGAAATTCAGCAAACTGTCTTTGTGCCATGGTTGTGCGCCAGACATTAAAGTTCATGTTCTCTAGTTACAGTCCTGCGTCACTGTTGCTCGAAAAAACTAATTTTGGCCTGTTCTAAAAATTATTTTAGGAGCTATCAGCTCAAACATTGATCAAAATTTTAAAAAAATAGGAAAAACTAAAGTCATCTTGGAGCTCTGAATATATACATCTACGAAGAAAAATTTTGACATGAAATACAGTTTGTCTTTTTATCATGAAAAATGTCATCATATTTAAAATCTGATCTCTATAACGTGAATGTCTGTAACGTGAATTTATTAATGATACAATTAGGAGTGGCGACGCGCCAATTTGCGCTCATTAGTGATATTTGAAGTGTCATAACATTGACATTTATAATTATAGAAAGCTATCAATGAAAGCAAAGCTTGTGGCTAAAGTTGGAGGACACAAACTAGAGCAAGTAGAACAGTTTAATTACTTAGGTAGCACGCTAGAGGAAAACGGGCATAAAAGCAATGACATACGGAAGAGAATAGCGCTAGCTAAGGAGGCGTTTAGTAATAGAAGAGAGTTGATATCGAGGACAATGGGTAAGGATGTGAAGAAGAGACTGATGGATAGCTTGATATGGAGCGTAGCGTTGCATGGGGCAGAAACGTGGACCCTAAGAAAAGAGGACGAGAATACGCTGCAGGCATTTGAGATGTGGGTGAGGAGAAGGATGGAGAAGGTTAGGTGGACGGAGAGGAAGACTAACGGGGAAGTGCTTGAGATGGTCAGCGAGGAAAGAAAACATATGAATGAAATCCGAGATAGGCAGGGTAGGTGGATGAAGGATGTAATAAAGGGTGGTGGGTTGCTTAAGAGCGTGATAGAGGGAAGGATGTTGGGCAAGAGGGGAAGGGGAAGAAAAAGAATAGGTTTCATTGACAGGATGAAGAAGGGTAGAACGTATGCTGAGGCGAAAAAGGATATACTAGAGGGAGATAGGCCCCCGAGTGTGTAGAAAACCGGGAGGAGATTCTCTGACATTCAACAAAACTTACCTTTACCGGTAGAATACATTATAATTATAATAATAATTTGCAAATCGTAATTTCTCATTGTATTTTCCCTTTATGCTAGAAATCTTGGAAAATCAGAGACGACGGAGCCACGAGCACATAGCCATTTGGTTGAGTTTGCGTGGAATCGCTCAGAGTAAATTGGAAAAAAAATTCAAAGTGTAGTACGTAGGCAGCATATAGGTCATCGTCTCGTTTTTCAATGAATTATAATGAATAAAGGGGATAATACCTTTCATGCCTTTTTGAAGGATTGACGCAGCTGCCTCATGCTCCATTTCTCCATAAGACAAATAGAATCTCACCTGCAACAGAAGAGAAGAAAAAAATGTTAACAAAAGAAACCTCAAATATGATACATCCACAAGTACTCACTCCGATTTCAAAGCAACGGTAGGTAATCACCTTACAATCGCGGTCAATCGTTTATCGCTAGGACATGAACACCTTTTTTTTCCAAAAAAGTAAACATGTAACGTTTTCCCTAATTTTATCCACTCTATCGCCCTCTGTAACACGGCCTCCCCTTTACAAACGTTTTCCGTCTATCATAACTGTGCGATTAAGAAGAACTCCGCAGACTGGGTTTGTTCAATAAATACTGTGTTGCTGTGTATGATATATTGGGTTTTTACTTCAGTAACAACGGATATCCACATTGGTAAGACTGCAAACATCGAATAAATTACTCTGGAAACTTTAAGTTCGCAGGTGATTAATGGAAGAATATAGGCATCATAAAAAATTCCAAACTTTCCCCAAAAGATGGAACTCTGAACAGAGCTGCTAGAAAACTTCATCCTTAAGGAGCTCCAAGACTTTAAATTTTCTCTATTCTGAATAGAAAAAATTAAATCACGACAGTTTCCCTAGAGATAGATGATTTACGAGAACACCAATGTCTCATTCAGTAATGGATATGACAATTGTTCGATCATCAGCAGAAGAGCAGTATAACTGCCATGTAAAGCAGGAAATTGAAAAAAAAAATAGTATCTAAGTTCGATGGTGTCTGGCTTAACTTTGTGATAATCCAATACGATTAAATCAAAATGTGAATGTACCGTTATGGGAAGTGAATATTGTGAAAAAGTTACAAAGTCATTTTAATTTCATCGTAGTAGCTAAAGTCTGCCAAGCTATAACCCTCTTTTGCTCAAAGAAGGGCTCCTTCTTCAGAAGTCACGATGCTTTGCCTACTTACGAGAGGCTCCTGATAGATGAACTCAACATAAGCGGTCAGGTTAACCCTTGGAGTGCCGGGAAGCGCTATCGCGCTCCTCCTGAAATGTCACTCTTAGATGCTGGTATTTCACTGATTGATCACAGATGGCACCTAAATGCAGTTTACTTACGAAGCTCAACCCTTGCAGTTTCTAAATCTTCTAGATCAAAATTCTTCCTTTGGTTTTACATGTGCTACGTTTGTATAAAATTTACTTAGATTTTGCTACCCCAATACGTCAAAATGGCGTAACTTCTTACTGAACTCATATTTTGGAAAAAAAATCTTCAAATAATATATTAAAAAGGTGAAACCACATATGATAAAGTTTTCCTTGAGTTTTTGGAACATTTACCATCACTTGTATTTGAGACATAATTTTTTTCCTAAACTATTGCAAAATCAGCAAAAATGCCTCGGCAATTTTAGCATAGCACCTAGAAAATCGGTTGGCTCTCAAAAGGGTTAAAGTCGTACTCGGAGGTCTTTCCCCAAGGTTGCTGCAAAACTTCAGAATCGTCATCCTGTTAAAATAAAACTGCACTGATCGAGTCACGACACATCGCCTGGTGCAGAACGACCGAACGCAACAGAATCGAAATGCGAGTTGGCAGTCCGCGCATTGGAAGATTTTTTATCCCCACACACAAAATAAGTATCTTGTTTGCCTCCCATTTACTCCCCATACCGACAGAAAGCCGGGAGGGTGTGCGATTCCCCCAGGGGATGTCCGGGTCAAATAAAAAAGGACGAAAGTCGCCGCCTTTAAAAGGGGCTGGAAAAACTCCCAAAACGTTCGGGTCCCACTGGCTCCCGCACAACGCACGAGAGACTCGATAAAAGTACGGGAGACCCAAATCCCTTGGGTGGCATGTATGTATGTAGGTGTGTCTGCAGGTATATGTGCGTCGTCTTCCTTCTCTCCTCGCGAGCTCTCATGAAAGGGGTCGGGCACCCCCAGGGGGGGTCGGTCCGGCGCACAGTGGTCCCAGTATATGGAAAAATGGGACATGGTAAGAAAAATAAAGTATTCAGGTAAATCTTTTGTGCAGTACGTTTGGATAGAGTAAGTGATGACGCATCAGAATTCGAAGATCCTGAACCGGTATTACGCACCTTTACTGTTAGAGGTAATATGAGAGAACGCTCGGGTAAGGTATGCATTCTATTAATATAATCGAAAGTCAAACTCGCGTTAACTTCGGAGTCGCTTACATAGAAGACTGTTGCATCGATTGTAATTCAACGAACTAGATTCATCTCCGGAAAGTATGTACTATTTATATATTTAAGTAAGAATTTATTGTTAAGTTGTCATTATATGGGATTTCAAATTAAAAATCATGAAAATTAGAGAACTTTAATACGCGAAATGTAATTAAAATTAGTGAAAAGTTCACTCATTCCATGAGATTCCATTAAAAAATCTATTGGAAAGTGTAGCTAACATCACCAAGTATACAAAAAACTCATAAGTGTCTGCCGACATTTGCCTACATTAATTTTATTTGTTAATTTGGTCCCATTTGCACTAAATAAAATCTATTCGAACAAATATTGCAAAAAATGAAATCCGCAAGTTTTCACTTGTAATGGAAAAATTTAATTGTTTTGGCATCATATTCGTATCCAGCGACCCCGAAAACCTATATGCACCAAATTTCATCTTGATCTGAGAAAATCTTTTCATGTCCCAGAAATACATGGGCCGAGGACCACTGTGCTTCGTCCAATTCCCACGAATCGAACCGCCACCTCTCTCTCTCTCTCTCTCTCTCCATACATCCAACTTCTCCTGCCCCCAAAACTCCCTGCCTCCCTCCCTGGGGGCCTCAACCGACGACGACGACCCCGCCACCATCCACAAAATACGCCTGTTCCTCGGACCACGCCCCCCCATCTCAATCCCTCTCTCGACTCCGCATTGCACGTCTCTCCTGCGAATACCACCCTCCACTATCCCTCGATCGTTCCCTTCACCGCACCCAGCGGCTCCCTGGATCTTCTTGGGGGCTGGCTCGCCTCTACTGACCCCAGACATCGTCTGACCTCCTCCTGGATAATCAAATGACCCAATATGGTGCGCACTAGCGACCCGTGCTCAAACCAAATATTTTGCGACAGTGGAATCGATACCTTAGGATACTCCTTGGTTACATCAACTCATTCAAGTCAACTCATTAAAGAAACTGCATTTTACAACAATAGAGGTCTCTGAGTTAAATTTGGGATCGATATACCGCATGGTTGACGAAGTTTTGTTCAGATTTTAAGCTATCCGGGACTAGCCACGGAGTTCCACTTTTACGGAGTCACCCGCAATGCACAATTGTGCGAAATTCCACAGAGAAAATATCATCCGTTCGTATCCCGGTCAAGACGGATGATTTTTTTCTCTGTGGAATTTCGCACAGAAGTATTGTTCATTAAACTTGTCTGTTTTTGCGTCACGTTATAAAGTACCCACACAAATAAATACAAGTATTTACTTGTTTATTTATAAATATGGAGATATATTCAAGATGATGATAAGGCCAATAAATAGATTTTGAAAGCCTTCCACGATAAAACCTGTGGTCATTCGAGCATTCAACCAGCTGATTTTTAGGTTAATGGGCAGTATTTATTCTTAAGTCCAAATTTCAGGCATATTTTTATGCTTTCCCTGCACTACATGATCCGCCATTAGATCCCTCCCAAAATTCTCATATCGTCTTCCTCTTTTTTCATCCAGAATTCCTATCCTCCTTCCTTCGCCTCGCATCCCTTTTGTTCTCCCTCTATCTATTTACGCAGTCAGGGTCCTATCTCCCTCTAGTATATTCTTTTTCGTCTCTGCATACGATCTACCCATTTTCATCCCGTCCATGAAATCTTTTATCTTTCTTCCCCTACCCCGCTTGCCCAACATCCTTCCCTCTATAACACTCTGCAGCAACCCATCACCCTATATTACATCATTCAGCCATCTACCCTGCCTATCTTGGATTTCATTCATATGTTTTCTTTCCTCGCTGACCATCTCAAGCACTTCCCCGTTAGTCTTCCTCTCCGTCCACCTAACCTTCTCCATCCTTCTCCTCACTCACATCTCAAATGCCTGCAGCGTATTCTCGTCCTCTTTTCTTAGGGTCCACGTTTCTGCCCCATACAACGCTTTATCCTTTTTTGTCTCTGCATACGATCTACCCTTTTTCATCCGGTCCATGAAACCTTTTCTCTTTCTTCCCCTACCCCGCTTGCCCAACATCCTTCCCTCTATCACACTCTGCAGCAACCCATCACCCTATATTACATCATTCAGCCATCTAACCTGCCTATCTCGGATTTCATTCAAAAGTTTCCTTTCCTCGCCCACCATCTCAAGCACTTTCTCGTTAATCTTCCTTTCCATCCACCTAACCTTCTCCATCCTTCTCCACACCCATATCTCAAATGCCAGCAGCAAATATATTCAAATACACTCCTTTCTCAGGGTCCACGTTTCGGCCCCATACAACGCTACGCTCCATATCAAGCTCTTCCCCAGCCTCTTCTTCTCCGACCCCTAAAACCCCAATATTAAGCCCGTAAATATTAGTAGGAAAGATCGAGGTAAATAGAGGGGGAGGCAGACGACGAAATTTTGTATTGACGGATATTATGATTGGAAGGATTCCCGAAGATCTGTGGGGAGCAGCACAGGATAGAGGAGCATGGAGGGAGCAGTTCAGTTTAAACCTCTCTGAGGAAAGACTCAACTTATTAAAAAATTTGAGTTCACGGATAAATAATAAATATTTCATTCCATAGGGTAATGTGAACCGACGTTTAATTCAATTACGTCCCAAGAGGGAAAAATTCTTCTTTCTTGACCTTGCCCAGGCAGCCCTATGGGTCTTTTCCCAGGCTTATTTCCTCTGACCCCCGGCCTCTCACTTGCTCCCCTCCCCCTCATCAAAGACCCCCATTATATGCATGCACATACATTCCGACCCTGCTTCGTCTTTATGTATCGTGGATCCACTCGGGCTTATGGAAAGCCCCTGCTCACGGTCAACGTAGCGTAATCCGCGATCTGAACTCAAATACACAACCCGTCCTCCGCAAGCGATCCTCGACGAAAGCAAACGACTGACATTAGCGAGGCTAAGTAAGTTGTTCCTCATTTCGTGCGGCGCGGACCAAAACACTGTCTCCTCGTTAGCTGCGCTTAGAAGTCCAACCCGGCCCGTCCTCGACCATCCCCTCGTAAACATCATGACTATGCAACTAGAGGCCTCCCGGGGTTATGTTTCAAAACAGCAGTTTGCCTAACTGCTAGTCACGCCTCCAGTGGAACGCTGCGGAATTACATCACCAAAGAGGGGCGTGTAAAAGCAAAGGCAACTCAAGGAGGGCGACAGAGCCACCTAATTCCCCAAAATTCATTTTTTATACACATTTATTTTCAATTAATCAGAATGAGAGAACTAAGGTCACGGATTAAAGGCGACGGGTTGCGTTATGCAGGAAGGAATTTTTCATCAAAGGGGTGGCGGAAGAGATATTGGACGAAGACATGTACAAAAGATTAGTTTCAACTATATATCAAAGAGAATAGTAGATGATGATTTGACATTAGAGTCTGACGCCTGTATTTCTGCATAAAATGAGCCACCTAAAATGGCTACCGGATGAACATATCCAAAAAACACGTGAAGAATAACGCAATGCTTACTTGAAAAGTATTTCCAATGTGCATTCGACTATTTTTAGATAAATATTTACCGTAACGCGACGATCTCACCACTAATGCCTCTTTTTGGCGCACTGACTGCGCAGCTGATCCAATGAATATAGTCGGTTGCGCTAATTTATTTATGCCTCAACGTTGTATTCATTTGTAATAATTAATTATTATTACACCTAGTATTAATCTACCATGTCGTTACATCTGTTCTCTGCATTAACCTATTGTTTAAGCCTTGATATGGAGCGTAGAAATGGTATGATTCCGAAGTTTGGCCGATTCGTACGCAATTAAAGCGTAGACTGAAGGCTTTTGAAATGTAAGTTTGGATAGATATGGAATAATTGAGCTATGTAGGGAGGAAAACATTATGGGTCCTTAGATGTGGCCTTTTATGAGAGACGGAGTCTGATAAATTACCCATGTAATCTCATTGCCTCGCCGCAACTTAATCAAAATGTGACTAGTATAAGGCTTGTGGCTTGTATGTACTCTTTTCAACTTAGGTAGAAAGTAAATGAAAAAAATTATTGATGCTTTAGGAATTCAGAATCTTGAGTACCATTACGTCTGACTCGAACGAGGGAAACACCTCAACTTGTGTAGCACCAGTGGGACACGGCTCACTTTAGAAATGTTTAGCAGTAAAACATCGACTTATGCGGTCAAAAAATTATTTTAATATGCAAATTATGACAGGTAAACGAAGGGGTAATTCTTGATCTGACCTTGTTCCAGCTAAGCAGTGATCATGATTCATAGAGTTTTTTTTAGATACCGTACGTTCAATTCCATCCAAGAGGGTTCACCCATTCCAGGAATCATCGCTTGATGCATTGCATCATGTCCCTTTGTATTCCACCCAAGGAAAGAGTTTTCTTTTTAACTTATACTGAGTTGGCTCTTGTGGATACACACAGTTTCAAACTTTTATTCGTAGTTTGAGCTAAAATGTACAGTAGAAATTACCCCAAAAAGCAGTGATCACGACTTTAATAATTTTTAGAAACCGTGCGTTTAATGCCATCCATGAAGGCTCACCTATTCCGGGAATCAAGAGCCGATGCGTTGTACAATGTATCCCACCTATTGTGGTGGTAAGGAGGCAAAGAAGAAAAACTCAAGGAGACATTGCGAGTTGACAGGACACCTTGAGTGATAACGAAACGCAGAAATGGTTCATAGAAGGAAGAATGTATTTAAGCGCGGGTGAGGATGGGAAGGAAAAGAAATTCTGAGCGATCCGGCGAGAGGATAAAGACGGAAAGAATTTTCCTAAGAGGGATTGAAGTGCTATTAGAAAAATAGGAGGCTTGTTAAGGAACTCAAAAGAAAAACCCCTTGCTCAGAGACAATAAAAGCAGGATTGTTCAGGGACAGATCCTCCTTCCTTTCGGTTTATGAGCAATGGAAACTTTGAGCGACGTCGACTTTGAGAATCGTTTATAACGCGTGCTCCTCTCGGAACTCGATTTCTAAAGATGTAAATTTTTACTCCTGTAAATTTGCTTTAACCATTACTAGACTTTATTCCATTCAGATTCTGTTTCGTAGAAGACATCAAACGCAACACCACGCACAGAAATGTACCTCACTGTCGTCAATGGCATTTCTGAAATGTTTGTTCCACAAAATGAATCCTAACGACGAGATTCGCGTGAGATACGAGACCCTTCCGGAGACCGTTTCGCATAACTGGGTCTCAAAAAAAAAGGGTCCCGATATGACTGGCGCACGAAGCAAGGAGAAGAGTTTTATACATTCGGTATTCCACCAATTGATGGGGGTTCTTTGGGGAGGATTTAAGTTCCATTTCACCCTGTCACATAAAATTCGAGGAGGAAAAAAGCTACATGATCACCGACGGATATATTCTCCATGACGATAGTCTTTAACAAATTGTAGGCACTTATATGCTACCCTTCTTAATAAATTCCAAAGTACCCCACCTTATCCCCCATTCTCTCCAGCCTATATGTAAAAATTCTCCCGGCCGTAACTTCCTTCAGCACACCATCACTTTCTGGGTCTCTCTGCCTCTCCACCCTCTTCCCACCCTTTACGACACCTCTTTATTTTTCCCCAACTACGCCCCAGCCAAATCCAACGCTTTTCATTTGTCTTCCTGTCCCCCTGGCTCACTCCGTCCATCTTTCCTGAGAGACAATTTGAGTTAAGCTGCGATATGACACACTCTGCTTTCTCCTTCCTTTTTAACGTATCTCCCAAAAAGGTCCTTTTTTTATGCACATAACATTCTCGCAAAAAGCAAGAGGCGGAGAGAGCGTGAGTGCAGTTTAATCACAGGAGAAAAATGGCACGGAAATCGTGTCAGGGACACTCAAAAATATAAGGGGTGTTATTCCCAGGATGCGTGATACAACGGAGGGGTCTTTTGCACGCAGATAAAAGGCGACATGGTGGCTGGAGCGTTCGGCTTCGAAGCAGAGCGGCCCGGGTTCAAATAAGGGGAAAATGGAAAAAAAAACCGGCATGAACCGGAGTGCTGGTGGCCTAAATCCCTATCCGCAGAGCTAAATGAGATTCGCGGTAACCGCCGAAAAACAGTGAAATCTGATGAATAAACTGAAAGTTATTTCAATGAGAAAAGAAGGCCAAAAAGTGGAAAAAGCACAGTAAATCTTTCAAAAGAGATTCTCTCTAATAAGGAATTGACCAAAGCTTCAGCAGATAAGGTTCGACATTTCAACAATTAAAATCAATCAACACGACTCCTATGCCTTAACTGTATCTTTAAGGATGTTACTCTAACGGCATATTTACATATAAAAAAAGTTCCAGTTAATTAAGAAATTCGGTTGAAGAAAATTTCATGATAGTACAATTAATAACATCGAATGCCCTCTGGAAAGGTTAAAAATAATATGACGCCGACATCCAACGTCGGTGAATATCAATACATATTTTATCATCTGAAAAAAAAACAAAAAACTCACGGAAGAATTATTTTGGTAATTTTTGGAAGCCATAAAAATATTATATTTCAATTATTACAAAAACTAATTTTCAAGGAAATGTACTTCAGAGGGGACTATACGTGTATGCCTTGAAGCTTTACCTATGTAAGATACTTTAGTGGAAAGAATCGACGAGGAAGTTATCAAGTCATTCCTCCACTACGGAGCGTTTCCACAAAGTGAAGCCACCGTCAGCGCAATATACATAGAAATAGCGATATTTAAAAAGGCTAGTTAACGTATATAGTACCCACCGACCGCTAACGAAAAGTTGGGAGAACATTAGTTCATGTGAACGCGAATAACAAGAGGAAACATCAAAGGTGCAGTTTAATATGCATCCCATCCGTAGAGGAGGCAGCAGTAAGAACCGAAACAAAACTTCCAAACTGAAGAGCACGGACGGATCAATTAAGCAAGGTCGCTGGCCGTTCACAAGGGTCCCGAGATCTTTCGCCGCAATATGAGTCCCCTCGGCAGATATCGAGCCCCGGAACTTCCATGCCACGAACCTCAGCTAGCTGGAGAGGAAAGTTTACAAAGCGTGTCGTTCAAAAGGGCGCATCTTGCGTCCCACCTTTGTAAAATAGGCATCCATGCAATAACAAACGCGAGCAATCCAGGGGCCGAGCTAAGTCCACCATAAGCTTCAAATTAACACGATGGGAAGAATAAAATGAAAAATCTAGTACACATGGATGCGATCATGTACAGTCACTTCATAAAGTATCGCGACACACTATGCTAGCGGTTTGTATACGTCGGCTTTCGAAGCTGGAAGTACGTTGGCTATCCTGAGCCATATCTGTTGACTATGAGCTTCTCCAGGTACAGTATGATATTTATTGAAAGTCAAGAGGGACACAGCCACCAGAGATAGTTCAGGATAGCCAACGTATTTCGAGCTTCGACATCCGACCTATACGAACCGCTAGAGTAGTGTGTCGCGATACTTTATGAAGTGACTGTACATAGCCACTAAACTTGTGAAGTTTAGTGACTGAGAATGGGATCTGTACCCAGGAAGTAAGACAGAGGATAGCTATGGGTAAAAAAGTATTTGAGAAGGTGAAAGAACTTCTGACAGCATTAAGCATTCCAATAGAACTGAGAAAGAAATTTGCTAATGTTTTATATGGAGTGTGAATACTTAGGGCATCGAAACATGGACAGTCAAAAAGAAAGATGAAAGATACTTGGAAAGTTGTGAAATGTGGTTGTGAATAAAAATGCTTAAGGTGAAGTGGACGGATAGAATGAGAAATGAGGAAGTACTAATGACAATAGGAGAAGAAATAAAACTGCTGAGGGAAATCAAAAAGAGGAAGACAGCTTGAACATGGGACATATATTAAGTCAAATTTGTCTTTTTGGCAAAATTATTGAAGGAAAAATAGAAGGAAAGCGAGGGAGGGTAAGAAAAAGGATGGGAATGCTCGATGACATAAAAAAATGACCGAAGTTACAGGCAAATGAAAGGAGATGCTCAGGACCGACTACGATAGAAAGCATCCAGTTGAAACCTGTCAGAAGATAGATTCCACTGAGAAGAAGAATAGATGTAGACAGTAGTAAAAAACTCATAGTGAATTTCGGCGCTTTAAGTTCTGCCTGCAGTGGTAAATGCAAGCACGCTGAATCACATGGATTTTGATCGAAATCGCCGTTTTTTTTACGGCTACTGCTTAAAAAATTACAAAGGTCGATCTCATTGTTGACACATTTTTGAGTGCAATGCTTAAATGGGCTTCCATACGACACACGTTTGATCAACTGTTCCCGATATGTATAACGCATATATATCTTGTGGGTTCGTGCTGGAAAGGATGTAGCGTAGGTGAAAAAGTATTGTCCTCCGTCGGAATTAAGATTTTAAAAAACGCTGCATCAATGGAATATTTTAAAAAAAATTTAGCAACAAAATGATTTCAATTTTTGTTAAATTGGTGCCCAAAAGGAAACTAAGCCAGCAAAATCAAAGTAGGGAAACTGTACACTAAGCATATTTTTAATAAATATCTATGAACCTAAGGTATTGAGTCACTCTCTTACAAATTTTTATCTCATTCACAATAAAGATCCATAACAATTTCTGGAGATACTTTGAGTGATTGCGTTCATTCCAAGTCAAATTATGGTATAACTGCTTGGAGAGATATATGCTGTAAATCGATAAAACCGGCTCTTTTCCAGGAAAAAAGTTTATTATATGAATACTAAGAATAAATCATAACGAACCTTCCTTTCCCTTATTTACAAATCTAAAGTTGATCCTACTGAGGCATTTTGAAGTTTATGAAGTGCTGACGTTCTTCTATCAGAGAAGTGAAGATAAAATCCGTTTTGAACAAGCCTTACTTGGGCAATCCGCAAAAGGCGTTAGAGAATCTCTCTCAGCCCCCAACACGATGTTTGTCCTGTGTTAGACCAAAATCGCTCATATTCTTACCCAAAATCTGCACAAAAGCATTAAGCCCGACTCTTTTCTTTAAAAAAATGAGAAATAAGCTCATTACTACCACTTATGTAGACGACATACTTTGTTAACATGCATCTAATCATGTAATTGGTATATTTTGCCCACTAGGTCCCAATGCATGGGTGAATTAAATCATGGTGACCACACTTCAGGTGAATGTAACTGGTAACAAATATATGAGTTATAGAACTAAATTCCTACAGTTATCATATCCTCACCGGGATAGAAATTCACAAAACAAACGTAAACGCTAATTGACGAAGAAAAAGACAATTAAGTGCATTTCGCTTTCAAATAACACTAGATTCCAAGTGAAAAAAAATTCACCAGGGTTGAAATTCGCTATGAAAAAATCATTTGACTTGACCGGGATTCGAACCCGGATCTCCCAATTGCCGGTCAGGTGTGTTAGCCAGTTAGTTAGGCAAGGTGCTTGGTGGTGTAACTGACTAACACACCTGACCGGCAATTGGGAGATCCGGGTTCGAATCCCGGTCAAGTCAAATGATTTTTTCATAGCGAATTTCAACCCTGGTGTATATGCACCCGTGCAAGTGACTTCGTACCACATCATTTGTCACATGCAATGTTTGGAAATTTGAAAAAAAAATGAGTGAAAAAGTATATTATAACTTGTATTACGGTGAAAAAAGTGGGACAAGACATTTTTAAGGTAGTACGTCCGAGTAAAAAGCGGTCCATACGAACTCCTAACCTTAAAACCCGCTGAATACCACAAATAATAACACACACTCAGTCCAACCCGACTGGAGATACGGCACGGAACGCGATCGACTTTAACTTGCACTGTAGGGGAAGGCCGTTTCGAAGGCATTTTAAAAAAAAATAATTTTTTAAATCTAAAATAACAGGAAAAAGAAAAAAAAATGGCCGTAAAACTCGACCGAGTGACTATCCCGAGAGTACCGCAATTTTTAGGTTAACGACGCGGGGTACTTTTTTTTCGTTTATTTTTCTTTCTTTTTTTTTTGGCCCAACCATCCTCCGGATTCTCCCTGCCCCATATACTCCCCCAACACACAAAAGCCCACACTCCGATATCACTTCGATGAACTCAACTTCGGGGACAGGGTCGGACAGTCCTCCGGGTTTGCATAAATATGTGTGCGCGCGCCCGTGGTGCTGGGACCCCACCACCGTTTTTCCGGCAGCGCTGCTTCCAGAGCGGCGGCATCCAGCCAGGGGGGGCCCAGGACGGGCCGCCGGGTCCGCGGAAAAAAGCCCCGAGAGCCGAGAGAAAGGGAAAAAGGGCCCGCCGAAGGAGGAGAGAAAGGAAAAAATAATCGCCTGACGCAATAAAGGCGGGAGATAAACGGAGCGGAGGGAAAAAAAAGGGGTGAAAAGCAATGAAAACAAGACGAGGGAGGGAATAAAACGCCTCCTATGGGTAGGATCGTAAATGGAGCTTCCACGAGAGGAGGAGGAGTCGTCCTCCGCCTCATCTCCCGGGGTTGAGGCACAGGGTGAGGAGAGGCGTGGGCGGTATTCGGGTCACGTGGTAGCAAAGAGAGAGAGAGAGGCGACGACCCAGGGAGGCATAGCGTTCACGAGGGACTCGGCGGAGGCTGCCCGCCCGGTCGCCAAACGGGGACGACCCCGAACGAGAACATCTGACTGAGAGAACGCGTGATGTGGATGGACCACTCGCCGTCCCCATGCGAAACGGTTTGGACACATTCAAGCGGATGCGTCATCGCTTAGGAATGCGCCATGATTTCCGTTTTAGATCAGTAAACCTAATTGCGGAGGACGTTGAGATAGGCAAACCAGAAAACGCTTCGAATTTCAAAACATAAAGTATTTGGAAAATCATGACTAGGATTCGTCGATTTTGAATAGTATTATTAATCATATCTGGCAATCTTTGGGTTTCTGCGAGTATTTTTGTATTATTCTTGCGACAGTTTCGCTGCGCTCTGCTGCCGGCCTAGTCGGGCTTTTTAAACAACAATGGTCTTCTTTTTTATAAATAAACAAATTCGACAGTTGATGAATTTAGAATAAATCAAAATAAAAATTGATTCCAAAGAAGGGATTTTCATATATAAGGGAGTTTATTGCCATTATCTCTATTTATATTCTGGGGTCTCTTTTCAATTTCAATTGCCTCCCTTATAAGCCGCGGAAAGTAACTGCTTTCTTTGTGTAACACTTTTGAAGCCTCGATGTCAATGGCGTGACCTTCCTCTAACGTAGTGTGCTCAGCCACGGCAGAGTGATACCAGTCTTTCTTCCGGATCGCTCGTCCATGTCCTTTTAATCTGCATCCTATAGATCTTTAAGATTAAAAGAACATGAACGAGCAATCCGGAAGAAAGACTGGTGTCACTCTGCCGTGGCTGAGCACACTCCAATTATCAATTACCCTGAGTGAGAAAGTAATCTCAGAGATCTGAATCCTGGCAACTATGGGACACCGCCCACTAGGGCGGGTGTCGTGCCCGCCAACGGTGGAGGCAAGGCCTCCACGGTCGTCATCGGAAAAAGATCCGAAAAATACCGTTAGAGAGCGGAGGTATGGGAGGCCCCTTGGCTAAAAACTTCCCTGATTATAGAAATACATAACTAGTCATTTAATTCTGGCAATCGCGGGACCCCGCCCACTAGGACGGTTTCCATGAAAGTAGAAGAAAAAAGGAAGGAATAACATAAACAATAAAATATCACAAAATCAACAATGAACAACATGCAAGGTTCCCCATTGCAACTATAACCATCATGAAGCCATAGCTTACTTCATGGTTTGATAAAAGTTTACACATAACCAGCCAGTAGCTCGAAGAAGCCCATCTAGTATTTAACAGGCGAAAGCAACAGCATAACCTTGGGTGGTAATTAAAACGTCAGGCGACAAAGGCCGTGTTAAGGCAATGGTACGCAAAAAAAACGAGAAATGTGAGGAGTTTATCTTTATTTCCTTCCGTCCGGAGAATTTCTGTTGGGAGCGTAGATGACGAGAGGCAACATCGCCAAGGAATACGAAAAATGGAAGACGCACGGCAACAATGGCAAGGCGGATGATGGACGAGTAAGATGGAGTCAACGGCGGGGAGGGTAACATTAAGGTTAGAATAAGCGGGAGGAGGAAGGACGGGGTAAAAAGGAAAAGGTTACCCTGGATGAGGAACCCTTAAGAGGACGCGACTTGAAGAGAACGAGAGAGACAGACAGATGGAGAGAGAGAGAGAGAAAGAGTGAGGGGGAGAAAATTAAATTTAGGCCCATAACGCCGCACACGCACAACCGCCATCTTCATTCATTTTAAGGAAACAATGCGACTGGTTTCCATTGTGGATCCGCAGAAAAGGGAAACACGCTCCCTTTTAAGATGACGAGGAGGAAGAAAAGGCCGAGGAATGAGATGATGGGGGTGGGCAGGCAGCACTAGAAGAGACCCTTTACCTCCTCCTTAGCATGCAAGCCACAGAGACGACACAGAGCTCGAACAAAAGAAAGGAGAAGAGAGGTGAATTTCGAAGCCGTGAAAATCGACCCGGGTGCGCGCGGGAGAAAAATTCCTGCACATTCGAATTATACTTCTCTCTTTAAAAAACGCATATAATTCTCATAAAAGATGCGACTCGGATAGGAAAAAGGTGTGGTAAGCGAGTGTCAGGGGGAGAAAGAGGAACGATGGAGACGATAACAAAAGGAGGGAAAAGGAAAACGGGGTTGTTTTCTACCGAAAATTGGGTTTAATTCAGATTTCACCCCCGTGAGAGAGGAGGAGAACGAAGGCTGCGGGGGTCATTTCCACTGTACATTTGAGCTCCTCCACCGAATAAAAGTTTGGGAATGCATGTTCCTACAAGAGCCAACTCCGTCTAAATTAAAAGAGCGAAGTCTTTCCAAGGGTGGACTACAAAGGGACATGACACAGCCCACCGTCTCATGATTCCTGGAATAGGTGAACCTTCATGGGTGGCATTGAACGTACGGTATCTAAAAATTCAAGAAATCATGATCACTGCTTAGCTGGAACTAGTAATGCAAGAAGTACCCCTACGTTTGCTGGACATGACTTGCAAATTAAAAGTAATCAGTGTAATAAAAAAGATATAATAAGAAAAAAATAAGAGCTGATGACGCGAAAATTTGGTAAGGATGTGTACAAGAGGCTGGTGAGGAGCTTCATGAGAAACGTAGCGTTGTGCGGGGCAAAAACGAGGACCCTCAGAAGTTTCGACGAGAACAGGCTTTGAGATGTGGGCGTGGAGAAGGATAGATAAGGTGAGGTGGGCAGAGAGGAAGACTAACGAGGAAGTGCTTGAGATCATGGGGGAGGAAAGGAAACTTTTGAATGAAATTCGAGATCGGCAGAGTAGGTGGCTGGAGGATGTAATAAGGGTCGAGGGGTTGCTCAAGAATGTGATCGAGGGAGGAATGCTGGACAAGCGAAAAAGAGGAAGAAAGAGAATAGGTTTCATGGAGAGGATAAAGAGGGACAGATCGCATGCTGAGGTGAAAAAAGGATATACTTACTAGATATAGATAGGCCCCGGAAAGTGAAGAAAACCAGGAGGAGATTCTCTGGCATTCAGCAAAATCTACCTTAACCGGTGGAATACTTTCAAACAAAAGTTTTTTATTGCTGTTACAAGTTAAATTACTATTATTTTCTCTGCTTCCCTTATTCAAAATTGGGCACGAATGAAATCATCTCATTATTATTATTATATATGCCTGTGTTTAATGTACGGTCGGATTCAAATGTATTGCAAAGCAGTATTGCGAGCAGCGCCACTTACGCTTCTCAAGGAAATTGAGTTTCACTTACGGCGCTGTTATTCTTTGCTACGCAACCCTATCTATTCATCTGTTTATTTGCACGTATTCAAATGGTAACAGTTGAGCAATTGCCTACTTTGTGCTAATTTGTCATTACACTTTCGTTTCGGTTTGGATTTACGATTTGAGTATGGATAATTGTTATTTATTAATCACAACTGTCACTCTAAATGATACATTACGTAGTATTTGCCGTAGGTATACTGTATGCCAGGAACGGTCTGTGTTTAATAATAAAGTTTGGTATTTCAATTAATCAATACGTCGCAGCATGTCATTGTTATTAGAGCTGATCATATTATGTAATAACAAGTTAGCATAAAATAGGCAATTGCTCAACTGTTACCATTTGAATACGTGCAAATAAACAGCTGAATAGATAGCGTTGCATAGCAAAGAATAACAGCGCCGTAAGTGAAACTCGATTTCCTTGAGAAGCGTAAGTAAGCTCGATTTTTTGCAATACATTTGAATCCAACTGTACATGCTAATATAAATTTTTGATTAGTGCCAGCAATGAATTCCATTTATGAAAGGCAGTCTCCACACAGGTCTGAGACCTTTGAGACTGCATAAAGCTCATTGATATTGGCACTAGAGATGGACGCCGTCTTGATTTTGGTCGGCGGCGGCGTAACGGCGCGAACGCCGAGCGTTTGATCGGCGGCGGCGGCGCGGAGTATTAACGTCTGTTTGTATACGAGAGGAAAAAGTGAACTACTGGAAAATCTCAATTCTAGAACCAATTTTGCAGTCTTTTGAAGTGTGTGTTTGAGATTATAAATTTTCGTATGAATGATTTTTACCTCTCACAAATATTGAGATAACATTAATTGAATAATTTACGAATTCTCCGGAGGGATAAACTGGTGTTGGAAGCCAGTAAGTTTTCAGCTATGCTACAAATTACCTTGTCCTTTACATTTACAACCATAACTAATATGAAGGACTTTATATGTTCTACGAGGTAACTCAATGTATGAAATCCATAATGTTGATTTCTCTCGTAGTTTATGGGACCATCTCGTAAAAATGCATTCATCTTTCCCGCAAAATAGGAAGGTGCTCAATGTTTTTTGTACATAGATCGCCAATTTTCCTATTGATTGACGCTACATTGACTAAATACGTGTTTGGCAGACAGTTAACATGATACGCAAAGAATCTGCAGACGAGAGTGATAGTGACAATGAGGAACAACATGACTCAGTGTATTACACCGAGAAAACAAAGAGAAATGGGTCCAGGAAGATGTGAGTTTTGCTAATGAGAAAAAATGGGAAAAGGAGAACACTCAGCGAAATATTTTCAAAATGTATTAGCAGAGAGCACAAAGTCACAGCTTTTCTTTGTTTCGGTGAAGCTGGAGCTAGTGAAAAGGATGATGAGGAAGAACACCACGGTTGGGAGGATGATAAACTATTTCTGCGCGCCGTTGTTTTTACCTCGTCTGCGGCGGCGCGGGGTGCCTTGCATGGCCGGCGGCGCGGCGTAACCGGCGCGGCGCCCGCCTCTAATTGGCACACGATCTTGTACTAATACTATAAGTAATAAATCAGTCTTAAAATAATTTTTCGACCACACAAACCGATGTTTTGTCGCAAATCATTCCTAAATTAATCCATGTTCCACTGATGCCACTCTGGTTGATGTGTTTCACTCGTTAGAGTTAAACGCAAGAGAGCGTAAAGATCCTGAATTCATAAAGCGTCATTCATTTTATTCATTCACTTCCTAGCTTAGTTGAAAAGAGTATGCGTACATCCTCAAGCAAGCCACAGATTGATTTAATTTCGGCGATGCAAAGAGATTACATGGGTAATTTATCAGACTCCTGCTCTCTTTAGAGAGGAGCTCTTGGGAGAGTTTTTATCGGTCCAGAAGACAACTGCAGCTGCTCTTGAGCTCCTTCCGCCCATCACTTATGCATGTACCGAGGTGAAGGTAAAAGATAGCACGGAGAAGCCAGCCGCGCCAACTCTAAAATTCAAATGAGAAAGCAACGGGAACCGAACCTGCGACATTTATACCGCAAAAGTCCTGCATGAGAGGGAACAACAAGGGCCGACCACGACCGTCAGAAAACATCGGGGAAACAGGTCCCTGTACAAACGCCACGCCCATGAATAGAAGAAATAGAATTATCATCAATTTCGCTACGCATCATGTTTCTCTACACATACATGTACTTTTGGAAATGGAAACTTATTATGCCACTTTTTTTTCACTGCAGGTAACTCTGGGACCTTTTTTTTCTGAGACGGGTCGACCCGAAATTCCTCCATCACAAAACACTTAATTATTCCGACCAAAAAAGGTCTCAAAAATTATTTTTCTCCAGCGATTACCGTCGCATCATTAAGTGACGACAGGAAAAATATTCCCGCAAAAGCGCAAAAGTTTTGCGCCACACAACATTGACCATTTCTTCGGAAAAAAAGTACCACTTCCTCATATTTTGCTGTACTCTCGTGTGGGTACCTTACAAGACACTGATCAGCAATTGATCGGTGCAGTTAGTACTTTATTCAGCGCAAGAGACAGTTGCCTAGTTGTAGATGAAAAATGTATAAGAGTCATTCCACGCCACTTCAGACCAAAGTTGACCCTTCAAAGTTGACCCTTGATCTCTCAGATTTTGACGAAAATTTGAGGAAACATCTGCTTAGTGAAATAATGACTACATTTTCGAGCGTTTTGCGAAAATTTTAAAAACAACTGAATGACAGCTGTTTTTCAAAATGGCTATTTTCACTGCCATTTTAATCACATATCTCAGAGAAGAATCAACACAAAAAGACGTTCAATGGCCAGTTTTAAAACTAAAAGTTTTGATTAAACTAAATTTGAATTAAAAATAGCAATATAAACATTTTATAGTTTAAATTATTTGTGCATTACAATTTTTCAAGGTCATTTTTTTACTTGACATACCTTGTTACATTATGCATAGAATATAATAATTTTTAAAGGTGTTCTTCCATTTGAGAGAGGAACGAGTTTTTAAAATTCTCACCGTAAAGCCCACTCCATACCGATAGACGGAGCTATTCAACATTTGCATTTTTGTTGCGTCTATTGTTGCATTTTTTAGCGAAAAATACCTAAGGTAATTCAACAATTAAGTAAAAAAATATCAAGCAATCCTTTTGAAACTATACCTTTTGAAAAATTTTAAACAAAGGACGGGACAATGATGTCCGCTGAAGAAGGATATCATCACCGACGTCGAAAAGACATTTCGAAAGAAAAATCGAAAGAGAAAGAACCAGAATTTGTCATAATATTGTCTTGACTACGCATTACACATGGGAGACTAAAAGTTCAAATATCCATACATGTATATACCTTATAAGAGGGAAAGGAATAGAATAGAAGCTTATGAAATGTGGGTGTGGAGAAAATGATGGGAAAAGTAAGATGGGTAGATAAGATGAGAAATGAAGAGGTTTTGAGCAAAGTAAAAGAAGGAAGATCGCTCCTAAAGGAGATTAGGAAAGGAAAGGAAACTGGCTGGGCCATGTGATGAGAGGGAAAAGTATAATAACTGTGGCACTTGAAGGTTCAATTGAAGGAAAGAAAAAGAGAGGAAGGAGAAGAATTAAATTGGTGGATCAGGTGAAGAACATCAGCTATGATGAAACAAAGAAGGAAGCTCGGGACAGAAGCGGATGGAGACGACAGTGCACTGTCGTCTCCATCCGGGTGTATGGGACCTGTCAGCAGACAGAACACCAGATGACATATACCTTATTGGTATGATGGTTTACTATGGAAAGCGAAAGAGAACTAACGTCATTTGCACTATTCAGTGAGTAGGTTTGTGTGGGAGGGTATATCAGGGCATGGACGAAGGGTACAGTCACGCACAAACGGAACGCGGAGGAGAAATGAGGCGACGGAATGTGGGGGATATTGAGCGGAAACGAGGAGCGAGGGATCCCGAGAGGAGAAGAATAAATACACACAGAGATATTCAGTAAAATCGACATATGGTCCGGCCCGCCCGCGCCAGACCCTTTTCCCTCCTCCCGCCCTGGTCTGTGCCGAATGACAATAAGGTCTTTAAATCATCACCGACTGGGTGCTGAGAGGCGATGGCTTCCAGGTTTCCCTTCTGCACAACACACACACCAACCATTCCCTGAGACATCCACCCTCCCCTTTCTGTGCACCCTTCACGGCCATACTCCCTCTTATTCCCCCATTCCCAACTAGATCCAACTGGATTATCAAGAGAATACTCGGAAAATGTGATGAGAAAGTGAAAGAACGTTGTTATTTTTCAATCGTTAGGCCTCATCTGGAATATGCTGTTAGTGCATGGGATCCATATGAAACGGGGTTCATATGGAATTTGATCGCGTGCAGCGAAGAGGAGCTAGGTTTGTGAAACGATGCTACGATAAGTTTGGTGGTGTGTCTGGACTTTTAGAAGAATTGGGATGGGAATCGCTATCACAGCGTAGATTAAATTATAGGCTTAACCTCCTAAATAAATTTCAGGAAAATCATTTCACTGACGACGTAAAAAACATACTATTAACCCCTTCGTACTACGGCAGATTAGATCGCGCCAATAAAATTAGAGAGCTAGATTGTAGAACCGATAGGTATAAAATGTCATTTTTTCCGCGTACCATTCGGGACCATAACAGCTGTGATCGTCGCCATGAATAGTTCGAATTGTGACAATAGGCAGACAGTAAATCTTTCTCATTATATTCTCTACTATCTTATTTATGCATGATGTAAATATTGATGTTCTTATTTATGCATGATATTTTGAATCTGTAGTAGTAGTCTTTGTATCCCTTGCATGTTGGAACGATTGACGATAGAATGTTTCTTAATTAGTTGATTTTTAACTGGCGCGTTGCATGTGTGGTACGCTGGTTTCAATGTAATTTCGGTGTTCTACCGTATCACTCATGCATGCCTGGTGTGGAAGCACCCCCTGCCTCACACTCTTTGGGTGGCTTGCAGGGTATGACGTAGATGTAGATCCTAAAACGACGTGTCACACGGCGCGGTAGAACGCGTCCCATGGACCCTCACGATTCCCCCGCAAAAGCGCAACGTGTGCGAGCGGTTGGAGATGAGATGAACGCGATGGATGGAGATTGGAAAAGGGGGTCTCTGCGGACATTAAGGGAACGGGGGGGGAGGGGGGGGGCAACATATTCTGGCGGTGGAAAACGGGGGGGGACAGCACCCCTTGACCGCATCCGCTCTGGGGAGCGATGTGGGAACCGAAACGTGACAGGGCGGACGTCAGTCGAGACGAGAGTGGGGAGTGCAGAGCGACCGATCCCGGGCCGAACTTCGGAAGGAGTCCGGTCGGTCGTTCGGTGGGCAGCGGTCACCCATGGCGTCGCATCAGTTTCTGCCGAGGTGAGCGGAATTTCGTCCTTTGGGAGTTGGACAGTTACTAACATGAGCTTCCCATTCAAAGTGCTAAAGTTTGTGCAGATTTCAACCCATCAGCGAACGCGAATAGCGATGAATGGAACTATGTACGCAAGAGAAATGTTTGGTAACCAGCCGATAGATTCGGCATTCGCCAGGAACATAAAAATCATGGCAAAATATTTATTGTAAACGTACCGAGTTCCTTCAAAAATAGTTTTTTTTTAAAAAGCTACCTTTGGCAGCCAATCATAGGCGACTGACTCTACTATATAAACCCAGCCAAAAAGTAGCACTGCATCTTCGACCTGAAGAAGCCTCCAGGAGAGGAGGAGAAACATTGTCGGAAAAACAACAACGCAGAAACCATAAAAGGAACTTCAAAACGCTATCTTGGTTGAAATTTAATGGAATGCTTACGAAAAATGTGTCTTTATACCCTTTAATGGAGATAGTAAACGAAATTGAAATAAACCCTCGCTTACAAGGATATATGAATACATATTCAAATCTTTTCCAGATGGAACTCTTGCCTCCATACGCTATTCCAGCATTTAACTCGACTATATAACAACAGTACTCTCATCATCCAATCCGTAAAGGTCATTCTCTTTCTTCCCTTCCCCTGCACACACACAACATCCTTCCCTCTGAAGCATCTACATCTACGAAATGCCGTGCAAACCATCACCAGGGTACGTGGCGCTGGGTGATTTCACACCAGTGATGCAGCACACATCCCCGTACAAATCAGAACCGCGCGCTAGGCGCATGCCCAAAGCAGTCAGAATAAGAATACTCGATCAGACTAGGAACTAAGGGAGTTCTTCGTAGACCACGTGCTACCATTCAGTACACACTCGTTTTGAGACAACCAATGGTGAGCATTATTAATGCGAATTTCCAAACATTGCATGTAACAAATGATATGGTACGAAGTCACTCGCACGGGTGCATGTACACCAGGAAGGAGGATGGCTTGGTGGTGTAACTGGCTAACACACCTGACCGGCAATTGGGAGATCCGGGTTCGAATCCCGGTCAAGTTAAATGATTTTTTCATAGCGAATTTCAACCCTGGTGTATTATTAATGCGATTGATAAATGGTACTACAAGGTACTAAATCACGCAACAGCGATATCACGACGGAAACTTCATGCGGGGTGAGTTATTAATAATGATGGTAAGATATTTAGCACATAACATACCAGTTCAAAACCTACTTTACCTACTGAGGGTCAATGCTCCATAGAACTGATCTGTTGCAACTATTATTGTCCTTTATTATACGTGGAAAGAATTGTTGCGACCTGGATATTAGTGGACGATTTCTCTTCAAGATGGAAACAGTTGTTTTTCCTCTATTCTTAAGCATGCATCCTCTGTGTACAAGTCTGCACGTTATTTGGCAGAGCTCAGAATAGCCAATCCGTTCCTATACCCGAAAGGTCTCTCCTTCCCGAGACATGGTACTGCTCTTGTTTGGCTACGAATAAGTTTTGACGGTGTGGAAAATGGTTAATCGTACGCCGTAATAAAGAAAAAAATGCTCAAGGTAGATAAGGCCCGACAGATGGAAAAATCTGAGGGATTTTTTTTTCTGCCTTCATTTAAACCTACCATTACCGCAAGATTGCTTCATGGGAAATAATAATTCATTTCCTACCACAGGACGTACCAATGAACAGACGTATGTAAAATGTGGACTGCATCGGGAGCATGGGGAGTCCGCGAAAAATTTTCGTTCGAAAGCGAGAATAATGGGACCCCGGGACACAAGAGAGCGGCGAGACGAAGGGGACAGAGGGGGGTCAAAGAAGTAGGTCAATTGCCGAGCTTCACCCGTGTACGAGTATATATGTGTGTGTTTGAGAGAGCGTCCTTTCCCGTAGACGACTGAGAATAATTCTATCGCGTTCTTCTCTCCGTCTCTCTCCCTTCCGCGCGTCGCTTAATTTTCCTAATCGTCGCCGTCTGGCGGGCGTCGAGAGAGACTCGACCTCCTCCCTCTCTCCCCCCCCCTCCCCTTTTCCCGCCAAAACAGAAGAGCAGCGCTCACGCGATAGCAAGAGTGGTGGGCCACTTTTTTTTATTTTTCGGACACGCGAGTTTTTGCTTCGGATACCCATACCGCAGCACTCGTCAGGGTCTTCCCGCCGCCGACCGTGTGCTAGAACGCGATGTGCATGAGGAGTCGACAACTTTTTAATGTCCGCCACTACCGGCCGCTTAATAATCTCCGGCGGAAATCTCGAGAAAACATTTTAACTGACGTGAGAGAGAGAGAGGGAATTTGGAATCTTGAGACTCGTTCATGAGAACTTTACGGTCTCTATTTCTTCAAAAGAAAATATTATGACGGTAAAAAAATTAATTTTCTGTTTTAAGGTGGTGCGAGCGAGATAGTTCCCTAGTCATAATAAAGACTATATTCGAAGTATACGTTTTAATTTCACCAGCTGTGAGACACACGAATTAAATATTGCATTATTAATGGTGAAATAATGTAGTTTTATATGACATAAATTGCAAGTAATCATAATAAGTCTTTAACTTGACTCATTTTTTTCACGCAGTACGTTTGAAACTCTGTCAAAACGGAAGGTTTTTTGTGTTACCCAAGAACCTACTGTGGTGACACTATGATTAATTCTCAAATATAGCTGAGAAAACATACGAACTACTCGCTGTTAGTTTTTTTTTACATCTAAGTGTTAGAAATGCCTCATTTTGTAAATAATGTCGCTCTGGAGTGCAGAGACATACCATTTCCCATGTTAAAGGGCTGATATTTTTTTCCAAATATCTCCAAAAGTACCTAATGTAATAAGGGGTTGAATTTTTGGTGTCATTAGAAGGGTGAGATATTTTTCTTTAAAATGAGACCAAATTCATTGATTTCTAGGTAAAGAGATATTTCGCTCAAACTACCCTAATCTACCTAATCCAAGTGTGCTTAAATGAAGGACGGCACAACTCCACTAGTTTTCGCAGACGCACGCCACCATTTCCATACTTACACCATTTATTACTCCAGGTTAGAATAAGTATGACATCTCTTCACCCGGCTTATTAAGCTTATTCACCTTCTTCCTCTTCCACGCTCACAAAAACATCATCACCTATGTCAACCTTTAGACCCTCATTGCCTCTTCCTACCACATAATCTGCCTCCTCCTGATCTCCTCCAGAAGTTTCCTCCCATTACTCACCTCAGAAAGCACTTCCTTATCAGTCTTTCCTTTTTATCTACCGCACCTTCTCCATCCTCCTAAGCAACCACCACCATCTCCTGCACCCTATTCTTGACCTCTTTCCTCAGGGTCAATGTAAATTTATTTATTTGAAAAAGTCCCAAAAACGGCACAGAGGCTTATTACATTCGATGACCAACAAACAAATAAATTATAAATATTAACAAAATATGAAAATAATAAAATGTAAAACATACAGAAGAACATGGACGGGGACTTGGCGATAAGTGAACAGAATAGATGGGGTTAATTTGCTCATGTGGTTAGCAAGGAAGGATTAAGGCAGGGACACAATCAACGTGTACGTGTGACGCGAGACGTAAACGGGACAACGGGAGACGGGGAACGCAAGTCAGCGGACACAATCGACGTTAACGCGGCCCGGAGTAACAACTGACTAACGCAGGCGCAGCTAAGAGATCAGGTGTAAACAAGTGTGAAAGTAAATAAGTTGTCTTCGCCAAGAGCTATCTTCAGCATTTGGATGGATCTGCCGACAGATGGCTCCCATTTCCGGATTCTCGGGACTATTCTGATTGGTTTTTCGTGTACGGGACACGGGAAGAGATGAAAGTTGCCCATCTCTCGCGTACACGTACTCCCCGTACACGTTGATGGTGTCCGTTCGCTATACTTTCCCGTCAGCCATCTTTTCGCGTATTCCCGTTAACGGCTCGCGTTACACGTACACGTTGATTGTGTCCCAGCCTTTAGAATGTGGAGGGTGGCGAGACCAACAACTTACTCCTTAAAGCCCCCATGAGATTTACAGTGGAAGAGGACGCCTGGGTAGCTAAATTGTTTAGAGCACTCGGCGCGAAATAGAGGGATCTGGGTTCGATTCCCAGTCCAGGCGATGATTTATCCACGGTGAATTTCACACAATTGTGTGATCACTAGCGAGTGGCTCCGTTGAAGTGACTGCGCGGATAGTTCCGTGGTTCTAAGAAAATTCCTTCATAGCATCTGGAGTGGTACTCTCCGTGCCTTCTTCCTTCTTCTTCTTCTCTTTCCACTTCATGTTCCTCCTCGTACAAAATGCAAGTCGTCTTATTGACATACCCAAACTGCATCTTTCGATATCCCTGCGTTCCCTATTCAACCATATTCCAAAAATTTTTAACTCCCTGGCTTCGCATTCACCCTCCCTTTGACCTCTTCTCGCCACCCTCACATGAGATTCACAGCAGAAGAGGACGCCTCGGTAGCTAAATTGGTTAGAGCAATCGGCGTGAAATCGAGGGCTCTGGGTTCGATTCCCAGTCCAGGCGAATGATTTTGCCATGGTGAATTTTACACAATTGTTATGAAGGAACTTCATGTCAGAGAGCACATGGTGAAGACAGAGAGGTAGGGGATTCTGCACGATAGAATGATATACTCCAAAAGAATCTCTTCACCAACATTTTCTTCACATTCATACAAAAGGCCCCAGTCATAAGCTCCATCCTTAACGACGAATGCCTCTTTCGCTTGCGCTATTTTCCTTCTAATGTTCCTACAACTGGACCCATTTTCCTACAACCACTAAAAGGATACTACTATATCACCTTCAATGGTCCTGGTTTATTCCTCTCAAGCGCTTGCAAAGGCGCAAAATATTACATTTATTAAATTTTCCCTCCCCAGCCACTCCGAAACAGAAGTATCATTCAACCATTTACGTGCGTCTTTTCGAAATAGCCAGTTTTCGCTGCTCAAGTGATTCCGGACGCCACCGTGTGTTCCAACGCGACCCATTTAACAAGGTGACAACCTTTTAAACGTCGACCGCGACGGGCCACTTATTAATCTCACCCAGGAATCTCTGAAAAAAATAAACTGATGAGGGAGGAGAGAGCGGGGACTCGTTGACTCGTTCGCGATAAAATTATGATTTCAAGGGGAAATTATAATGATGATAAGGGGAATATTTTATAGAAGAGAGCGCTCTATTCAAGGTGTTGAAGACAGTGGATTTCAGAACTAAAAATCTCGCTCAAGCGCCGAAGTGAGCAGCGGATACGTTTGGAAAAATTACAGTAGGTAAAATTTAGTGTTTGGACAACGCTCATAGCCGATTGGTTTGTAAATAGTTCACAAATTCGATCGAACTACTTAAGACGATGCATCATACCCTTCGGTAAGGAAAAGTTTTGTCGAAAATCCACAAGATGGCGTCACTCGCACCCGATCGAGGCGTTTTGGCGTCAGGAGTCTCTTACTCCAGGATAACTCTCGCACAAGGCAACAGTCGTCGGTAAGTTGTAGCCAAGTCTCCGGCGCGTAAGTACAGGCAGCGCTTATATTAGATCTGTGAAAGAAGACTGAACTAATTGCACCACCGTCCGAGCATATTATGGCCGAAAAACATTCAGGTAGCTTGTTGAAATATACCAATTACAGATTCTATCTTACAACCGTGACGGCTGTTACTTGGCATTCCGATAGAGGAGGGATTGATACATCTACATTAGTTTTAGACATGCCAATAATAATGATAGTTTTTATAAAAATATACCCTACATCTTGCCGGTTTCCCGATGGTTTAATTGTGCTCCGGGATAAAATTTTTATGTTTCAGATACGAGCCTCCATTGGCAAAGGTCTATTCTTTGTACTATAAAAATTTCAAGTTGATGACTTAAGACTTTAACAAAAAATCTGGGGTCGGAAATCATCACAAATCCGACCTGTCGAGCGGGTGTGATGCGTCGCCTTAAAGAGTAATGGTAGGGACACTTTAAAAACACTCAGGATCTTCAAAACTTACACTTAGCAAAATAAATTAAAAAAGACTGTGTGGCACATGTCGTACTTTGATGCAATAGTGTAAATTATACAGTAGGGTGATCAAAAGGTATAATGGGATTCATTTTTCTATCGTATCTTCCTGTGGCCCTACAAAAAGTTGTCAATTGGCTTTAAAGTGGAATTGGCTATGTTTCAGCTCAAGGTGACAACGTTAACCATTGCCTCATTAGGTTAAAGTTTAGGACCAACGATTTTTATCAAAAAAAGCTCGTGGTTTCTCCAACCTAAAATGAGAAATATTTGCCCTAAAAACCTTATTCCGCCCAGATTTCTGTCTCCCAGAGTACTTTATCTATGGATTATGCAATGTAGGTAGATTATAGAACCTTCTTTATTTCTCGGCGATTATCTGGAAATTCGCGATATTTAGGGGAGAATTTTTACCCTCACTGTTTAAGACGTGGGTGTAGAGAAGGATGGAGAGGGTGAAATGGATGACGAGAGGGATGAACGAAGAAATATTAGATACGGCTGGAGACGAGAGGAAACAGGTGGCGGGGTTTCAAGGGAGGCAGAAGAGATGGATGGAGGGCGTATCCAAAAGACAGGGAATGTTGAAGAGAGGAATAGAGGGGAGAACACTGGGGAAACGGGGAAGAAGAAGAAGAAAGAGGATATGAATTCTGGATGAAAAAAGAAGAGGAAAACGATACGAGGATTATAAGATGAATCTAATTGCAGATCACGTAGAGCTGAAAAATATGCCAGAAATTAAGACGTTAGAATGAGTACTATAAAAGACATCTATTAATTAACCAAATCCTTGCGCGGAATCCTCTGCTTTTACGAATGATTGTCTCAGTTATCAATCGCTGCTTCAGTATTATTTGGAGAAAAATTTTACCTTAACAGTTCTTCGACCGCGTTTAAGATGTGGGTGTGGAGAAGAATGGAGAGGGTAAAATGGATGGCGAGAAGGACGGACGAGAAGGTATAGAATATGGTTTGAGAGGCGAGGAAGCTGGTGGCGGAGGTTCAGAGGAGATAAAAATAGATAGATAGAGGACGTTTTAAAAAGTGTCGTAGAGGAAATAGAGGGGAAAATACAGAGGTAACGTGGAAGAAGAAGGAAGAGGGTAGGAATTCTGGACGAAATAAGAAGCGGAAGACGATATGAGGAATTTTAGAGGAATCTAATGGCAGATCACGTAAAGGAGGGCAAGCAGAACAATATTCCATAAATTAAGACTTTAGAATGAATACTGTCCAAAAATATTCCAATCGACTGGAGAAATAATAAAATTAATCGTTTCTCGGCGATTGGCTGAAAATTTGCGATAATTCTGGTGAATTTTTACATTCAATCCGTGATATCCAATCCTTCAGAATAAAACCCTTCGCGCGGAAGTATCTCATTATTGTCTCATGACTATTTCACATAGTCGCTTCAGGAGTTTTTTGACGAAAATTTTTAAGTTTTCTTCGACTACAGCACTCCCGTCACAGAGCACACCCACTATCGTCAACAATTATCTTTTATTAATCACAACTGATCCATGAACTGACCTAGATACGCTGAATCGAACTCGGCGCATTTGAAAGAATGGGAACGCGCCGTTTAAACACGTGCAATTTTCAATTACAAAACCAAGCAAATAGCGGAAATCTAGTTCATAATTTTTTCACACGCGTTTAATAAAAGAGCGTGAGGGGAAAATGATTGCATTCATGACACGTATTTCGATGCAAAAGCTTCTCATTTTTTTTTCTATACGCCGCGGATATGAAATATTTTATGGACGAGCGAAACCTTTTTATGCACATTGGAGAACGGAATACAAAATTATCCGACATAACGCTATTTAAATAACGGAATGATACGCGCAAACGAATAATTAATTGTCCGGACATTAATTGCAAACATGCTCTCGGAAACGTCCGAAAATTCAATTTCGAAATATCCTCGCGCAATGTGAGAGAGAAGACTGTGTTAGCCTCCATTTTGATGATTAGTAAATGTATAGGCACAGACATAATTTCATTCTCTTTCTCCGGATTCTCAGTCTTTCTCCAGATTGCAGTAAAAATTGTCCATCCTTAGCGTCGAATCCGTTGCATAGAGTAATTCATTTTTTCTGAAAAGAATGTTTATTTTGAAGAACGATGCTGTTTATTTGGTTGCTACTGATTTTGAGTAGCATTGTTGACAAAATGGTGGACCTAAAATGCTATAAGTGAGCAGTGGCTGGAAACATTGGCTCGGAAAGTTTCTCTCGCGGAGAAACTTAGATGATTTAAAAAAATACAATTGAGAAGCTAACTACTTTCTTTAAGTGAACAACTAAAAAGGTCTCACGCCAGAAAAGCCAATTTAAACATTTAACATATTCCGGAAATAATTTTAAAAAACATTGAAAATCAATTCAAATTCCAATCACAGCGAAATAACAACGAATGAACGGGGGTGGTTCACGTTGCAATGTGATGAAAATCATATAATTCCTCAGATAATTGGGATTGTGGCATTAACTGAAGCCATAAATTAAACGAGTTTCCAGAGAGTGTTATAATATAAATCGTAAAAACCGGAGTCGCAAACAAATAAAAATGACATGAACGTAACAGCACCCAACACAACTGGCAACTACATTAATGTGTCAATCACAGCACATACACTTCTCAAATACGCAGATTCGACGCATTGAATTACATTGTACATTTACCGAATTCATAAGGTTAATACGCCCTTTTCAATCAATTCCTTCAAAATTATTATTTTTTTTAAAGCACGTTAATGAAATGAAATTCTGCGTGAATTCCGCATATGACCATCTGCGAATAGCCAGGTTAGATAAATTTATTCAAGGGGGCATTTGGATCCAATCATCGTCCAGTAAATTAAGTATTACCGGATAAACCGATATATTCTGATTGATCTACCGACGGGAAGGATCACAACAAAAGATTAGAAGTTGATATGACGATACCAACGCTGAACTCCAATTAAATGCTCATTCAGTTCATATCGTAAATCTTACAAAGTGAAAAAAATAACTACTTTTTAGCAAATGAACTACTCCAGGTATGCGTGTTTCCACCTTAATGATTCTTACCCCTTTAATCTGTAGGACGTAAACCTGGAGGTCAAGAATCTGAGAAGAATCTGAAGGAAGAGAATAGGCTGCAGGTATTTGAGCTGTGGATGAGGAGAAAGATGGAGAAGGTTTGGTGGACAAAAAGGAAGACTAACGAGGAAGTGTTGGAGATGGTGGGCGAGGAAAGGAAACTACGTAATGGCATCCGGGATAGGTAAGATAAGTGGCTGGAGGAAGTAATAAGGGGCGACAGTTTGCTCAAGAGTGTGATGGAGGGAAGGACGTCGTGCAAGCGGGGAAGGGGAAGAAAGAGAATAGGTTTTATGGATGAGATGAAGAAGGGTAGGTCGCATACTGAGGAAAAAAAGGAAATATTAGAGGGAAGATAGGCCCCGGAAAGTGTAGAAAACCGGGAGGAGATTCTCTGACATTCAACAAAACCTGCCTTAACAGGTAAAATACATGAAAAAATGCAATAATAATACAAAAGTCATCGCTCGCAAAATATTTATAAAATATAATGAAATCTACCTAACTATCTAACCCCTACTAATCTATCTAGCCTCGAAAACCACAGACTTCAATTGGATTTAATTCTCCTCCACAATACCCTCAACTCGACCACTGACTTCCCTGTACTGCTTTCTCTATTCAACTTCAGGATACCAACTCGATCCACCCGCACCCATACTCTACTCCATCTGCCTATTCCAAGGATATCTCTCACCAAGCGCTCACCTTTATTTCGCCTCCCATCCCTTCTAAATTCACTCCCCCACACTATCGATCCTTTTTATTTACCATGTAACTATTTCACCACCCAAGCGATATCCCACCTGTCAACAAATTAAATATTTCCCCTCTCCATGTTGGGCTCTCGTTGCTTATTTTTATGCTGTTATAGTGTTTTTGTCCTCTTTCTTGTTTTTTGTTATATGTTTACTATAAATTGGCGCTATTGCTGTATGTGAACAATTTTTTTAAATAAATAAATAAATAGGCAAGAGTTTAGATAGTGTTAGATAAAGAAGCTAAAGAAATCGTCAAGAAAAAATCGTTGAAATTAACAGAAATTCGACCATTCTGGAATTTGATGATATTTCAAGTCATTATGAATTCTGTCACGAATTCCTTTTCCCATTGAGAAGAGGAGGAACTATCCACACATAGGCAATTTCACGCCACCTATCATAAGATTCACAAGCCAACCCCCGTACCGTTCCCAATTTCCCATTTGTATCGACCCGAGAGATTCCTACCTTCCCAGAATCCCAGACCGCCGAATACGCATCCACCAGACAGTAGCAGCGGTGTGATACGTTCTCGGGGGAAGGAGACTGCCCTAATAGCCACCTTCTATCCAGCATTTAAGCGAAATGTTTACCCGAGGACGTTGAACGTCTCCCACAGGTGCTAAAGCGTGTCGCAGACGTAAACTTCCATCCCTCTGCGGCGGCTGGATATCACAAACAAAAAAATGCGACTGCACTGACGTGTCTTCACCAGAGACTATACTTAACCTTCCAACAAGTCTCCTTAATAGGAGAAAGGAATCCGTCCGCGAACCCCTTTATGACTTGAATTTCATCGAATTCCAGAATTTTACGTCTTCCGGTCAATGTTATCGATATTTTTCTTGACGAATTTCCTCATGGAGTCATTCATTTCGTGAATGATGACATTTTGTTCTTTTTTCAAGGAAAGTGTTTGAAAATTGGTCTGCATCAAGCAAACATATTGGACGAAATCGGAACTCTTGCATTTCCACACCCAGATTTGGCTAATGCGACCAATTTTGGTATTTGAAATCATCATCGAGACTCGTTTGTAATACGTCGAAGCAGCCGGGATTAACTGCTTATTTCTCAGCGGAATGCTTAGTTCTTCCGTTATTTATAAGTCCTACCTCATCAGTCCTGAGGGGATGTCAATTATTCCCACACAAAGATTTATCAATCAATTGCCGGCCCCGGTGGCGGCGGGATAAAGTCCTCGCCAGCTAATTTAAGGGTCGCGGATTCGAGTCTGGCTGAGGTGGGTTTTTCACCACCATGGATGGCATGGATGTGTGTCAATTTCTGCTGGTCCGCTCCCTGGTAAACCTGATGACAGGCTTAGCAGCCTATCGGGATTCCAGGGACATACGGGCCAACAGAATCGTCCGGCAAAAAAAAATCAGCCCCTCGTGTATTTCAGAGAAGAGCATGTATTCATTATTCAAACTCAGTTTTCAACCAGCTGAATGGTAGGTTTTAGGACATTACTGATTCAAACGTCCTAATTTCTGGCATATCGTTCTGTTTTCCCGCCTATTTGTGGTGCGCCATTATATCCAACTAGAGCTCTTCATGTCATCTTCCTCTTCTCATTTCGTCCAGAATTCCTATCTTCTTCGAAAGTTCCCAAGTGTCCTCCTCTCTACTAACCTCTTTAGCATTCCCTCTCATTTTAAAACGCCCTCAATCCATCTTTTTGCTTCCTCCAAACCTCCACCACCAGATTCATCTTCTCGATAAATATATCCGCTACCTTATCGTTCGTCCTCCTCGCTACCCAGCTCGCCCTCTCTATCCATCTCCACACCCACATCTCAAACGCCTCAAGTCTACGTACATACTCCCTTCGGAATGAACAAGTCTCCGACCGACACAGCGTGACGCTCCATATTAGAGTTTTCACCAGTCTTTTCTTTAAGTTTCTTCTCAGTAACCTACTAACCGCTGTTTCCAAAGAATATTATTTTTCCGGTGAAGGAGGAAAATAACATGAAAACGAATTCAGGAGGAACTCTGAGCCCTAAAGGAGAGTAATAAATTGCTAAGCAAAACGTCAATATAAGAGGACAACCATAATTTAATAACTACTGGATTTATGTCGTCAAAATATTATAATATCCCGCATGCGGGAATATGTATTTCGCACATGCTCCAACAGAAAACTCACCAAATGATTCAATATTGCCTGGACGTGTAAATGACAAACACACCCAATCAACGAGTGAGAGATACGGGCTTGAATGCGGGCCAAGTCAAATGATTTTCTTACTCGCGGAATTCCCAATTCTGTGGCGCAGTATTCACTCGGATTACCGCGAGGGGAAGGCTATCGACAAACTGCTTTCGAGCCTCGCCGCGGCAAACTGTTTTTTCCAACTGCGCAATAAGTGCGGCTGGGATATCCTTGGAGCGACCGCGATCATCAATAATCCTTTCCCCGGCTCTCTGCCGTACCAACGTCACTCCCCGAATGAAAGTCACCCCCCGCCGCCCTGGTTCCGTCATGTACTCCCCTCTATACCAAACCCTCGCTTTTAGTGGTGATCCAGCCTCCTTCCCCTTCAAAACAGGGCGTGGAAGATGGGTGTGGCGGGGAGGAATGGAGAGATTTTCCACGGTGGGAGGACCCTTGGGCGGAGGCAGCGAAGGCCAATGCAGCCATTAAAGGATCTCTCCCTCACTCGACCAGGGACAAGCATCGAAATAAAAACACCGACGATTCTTCTCATTCCGATTTACTCGTTGGGCTATTATAGCACTGCTTTCCGTACTTTTCCTCAGTGCGACATACTTTCCCCAGTGCGACCCCAATAGACACAATACTACACGGCACTCGTCAATTGAAGTTGATTTCGAAACCATAGAACCCATTTCCAGATGATTCCTTCTCACGAACTCTGACTTCGCAACATCATTTTCTCCAGTGATATTTAGTGAGACTAACGATATCTTCCTCTACCTCTTTTTCTACCTGACAACTTGTAATTTCATGCTAGCACTGGATATTTCTTTCTTTCCATTCGTGTTCTTACTTAAATACTCAACTATTCTTTAGCTTAAATTAAATGTTTCTGAACCAATTACAAAGAATTCCTCAACATTATTAGGAGATGAAGGTAAAAATCTTAAAAACAAATTCAGGAGGAGCTCTGAGCCCTGAAGAAGAGTAATAAATTGGCAAGCGAAACGTACGCAAAAGAGGACGACCAAAATCAACAATTATTGGACTTATATCGCCAGAAAATTATAATAGAGAAATCAATATGGGAAAGGAGATTTAGTTAGTAAATTTTAGTAAAGTAACTGTTAATTTTTATTAACAACTTTCGTATAATAACACGTAAAAACACCATTTTCACACACAAAACACTTTTCGATTACACATTAATCATAACAGTGAAAAATTTACACTTTTACGCCACGACGCGACACCCCTGGGTATAGCGACACCAAGTTTTAGAAGCATTGGGCTATTCCGGAGCTCATCTCTCTAAAGATGTCTTCCTCTGCATCTTTTCCTTCCTGTACACTCATCACTGCATTCTAGCACTGGGAATCTCTTTCTTTCCATTAACTCCGCATCTTCCGTCTTCTTGCACGTATAATCCATTATTCCTTTGCATGAATTAAATATTTCTAAAAACAAATTCTCAAGAGTTCTTCCTCATGCGACCTCTCTTTGCATGCTCATCCTTACATTTTATCAAAACATTTCAGTTCTTGAGCCTATTTTTTGCGAACTACTGCGGCCAACGCTTGGAGCGTTTCTCAGTCAAGTTTTTCGTAAAAAATATTTTCTATTAAAAAGAGTAAAGTATTTTTTTCAAAATACAGTATAAATTTAAAATTTAGTCGGCCCAGGTGGCGGCGAGGTTGAGTCCTTGCTTGCCAGTCCGAGGGTCGCGGGTTCGAGTCCCGCCTGGGTGGTTTTGCACCACTCAGGACATGGGTGTTGTTGTTCGTCTATGTGCTGTGCTGTTTTCGGGAGTGTGAAAATAAATTAATTAATAAAAATAATAAAAATAAGCAAATTTATATAAACGAGAATGTGCTCGGCATGTTCGATGAGGAAAGTAAAATCTAGGATGAGATTAACTCTTTCACAGCGTATCTGATTTTCAACAAGCGTTCCCAGAAAACGTCATTTTTCAATGAAAAGAAAACGAAAGTCGTATGCCAATTATTTTCTTCGCATTCGTATTCTTCAGGCGTTCACTTGGTTCAATTAAACCGCACCAGAGATCGCCACTGCCGCGTTCAAATTCGGGGACGTACCATGAGAGACTTCGGGCGTCTGTCGCGGCCAAAGAAAACGTTTTTTCAGGGTCGTGGACTAAAGTCGATCATCGTGGCGAAGAACAAATATTCGCAGATCGACTTTTGTCGACTATCGCGGTGCAAGGGTTAAGGGTTGGTAGAGTAGGTGGCTGGAAGAGGTAATGACGGGCGATTGGTCCTTCAAAGCCGCTACAATGGGATACATATTTGAGGATAGTGGATGGGGAGGAAAGAGAAGAGCATTAATGGTCGAGATGAAGAATGGCACCTAAGATGAGGCTAGAGGTGGATGGTTACTGCACGTGTTAAAGTCTGGAGGAATTTTGTTCTGAATTTCAATCAAGCCTACCCAGAAACGGTAGATTACTTTTACAAATGAATGCACCTTTTCCAAACGCTCTAGTGCGCTTCGAAATACAACAGCGCACTAACCTTTCGTTTGTTTCAAACCCTGCGCATAAGGTGGCGCACTATAAAATAGATCGGAAGCAAATTTGATGGGCGAAAAACAACAAAAGACGGTCAATATTGGTATACGTGATTGTTGTAAAATTTGTATAGATATTTTGTAAAAGCGTCAAACATCTATATTGCGAGGTTTATAATTACATTATATTACATTTCGGTATTATAACAGTCGATTGGTAGGTTTTGGGCAGTACTTATTCCGCTGCCCTAATTTCTGGCATACCGTTCTGCTTTCCCTCCCCGTACGTGATCCAACATTGGATCCCTCTTAAAATCCTCATACCTCCCTCCTTTTCTTATTATTTCGTCTAGAATTCCTATCCTCTTCCTTTCAGCTTTCAAGCTTCTCAAGTGTTCTCTCGTCTATAACTCTCTTCAACATTCAACTTCGTGATTAAATGGATTTATTGAAATAGCTTTAACAAACCACAAGAAAAATACAACACACGACCCGAGTTTCAACGAGTTTGCGTCACCTTCGGGTCGAAAACGCGTTAAAATCAACGCAAACGCGGTGAAACCCGGGTCGTGAGTTGTATTTTTCTTGTGGTTTGTAAGAGTCATTTCAATAAATCCATTTTAGAAATGAATTACCACAAAGTTACCCGAGAGAGTGTTCCATTCTTTCGTGATTAAAATTGAACGTTTTTAAATACCTATTTTGTTTTTTGACTTGACAAATTTCCACGAAACATTCGAGCGTGACTGCAATTCACCCACAAAAAGCTAACGATCGGAAGATGATTAAGGTAATTCGCCAGCACACATCGATATACCCAACGAAGTTTGTGAGCGCTTAAGTTTGCTGACGCGTTCCGATGTGCACCAACTTCTATAACTTGAAAGGAAAGCGAAAGTTCCCTAAGCGAAAGGTCGGTATAAAAGGACTGCCATAATTCAATAATCTACATAATACCCCGCGAGCCGCCGCTTGGGCGTGTGGCAGGGGCTGTTAGGTCACCAGCCGTTTAAAGGTGTACGATTTTTGGAGATGAAATGGTGACATGTATTATAGGAGTGTAATTAGTGATGCTCAATTTTTATTGTGGTCGCTTATTGCTCGCGGAAAGAACGAGTCTTTGTACCAAACTGTTCGGCAGTGTATCTCTCTTATTTTATCGCATCTGTGAGACCTAGAAATGTAGTGAGGAGTCATGATAATATTCTCTATGTCGCTCTGAAAAATATCAGTTCTGAATTTCTCAAGCAACCTAAGCCTAGCGTGAAGCCTTCCGAGTCTCTAGGGGCTCCCACCTTAATCCCTCTAAAAGTTGTAAGACACTATATGTACGCTCGTAGCAGTTTTTAACGAAGCGTGCTGCTATTCTTTGTACTTTGTTAATTTTTTTGGTTAAACCTTAATGACCTGGGTCCCAAATGCTTACGGCGTATTCGAGGTGTGGTCTAACCAGAGCGAGGTAGTTTCTTTTTGACTTTTCCATCCGAGGTCCTTCCTATTATACGTTTAACAAAACCTAGTTTCTTTAATGCTGCGCCACATATGTACTGTATGCGCAATCCCCACGATATACCAGAAGTTAAGGTAATTCCAAGATAATCATAATGAATGGACCTGTATCGTACAATAAATTATAAGAGAGAATTCATAATCGGAAAGGTATTTTAGTTAGTAAATTCAAGTAAAGTAATGGAAGTACTTAAGTAAGAATGGAAGGCTCCCTACGATCAAAATAGAAAAGAGCATGTGCTCGGCATGTTCGACGATGAGAGTAAAATCTTGGATGAGATTAACCCTTTCACAGCGTATCTGGTTTTCAACAAACGTTCCTAGAAAACGTCATTTTACAATGATGAAACGAAAGTCATCCGTATTATTTTCTTCGCATTCTCATTCTTCATGCGTTCACTTGGTTCAATTAAACCGCACCAGAGATCGCTACTACCGCGCTCAAATTCATCGATGCTTATAGAAAATCGGCCGCCGAAACTCGTGCATCCCCAACCTCCGTACATATCCTCCTCTACGTCCCTCTGCGACGAACGACGCAGAAGTGAGGAGGTCCATCCTCCCAGACTCCAATCTCCCTAAACCCCATCGCCCGTCAACATATCTCCTCCCTCTGTACCCCCTTCGTCAACCTCCTTGCACACGGCTGCACGCCTCTCCTTCCTCCTCCTTCGCCCCTTCGTCAGGAGTGCCGAGTGACACGGAATGGAGAGGCCGAGGAGGAAGAGGGAGGGTTCAGGGGATCGGGGAGGGACGGGCAAATCGATTCCCATGCGGAACTAAAGTGAGAGAAAGCAAGCGGGCAAGAGAGAGAGAGAGAGAGAGAGAGAGGGAGAAGGCGAGACAGGAGACACGGATTTGAGAGAGGAGGGACTTTATGCGCGGGGGGGGGGGAGGAGGAAGAGGAGAAACGCTCTTGTGTTCGGGAGTTTTAGGAGGGAGGCGGTTGAGGGGTTGGAGGAGCAGAAAGGAGTGCGGGGGTGAAACAAGGGGGAGTCTCCACGAGAGACGGTTTGAAAGCGAGAGTGCTGCCGTGAACAGGCGGGGGTGTGGGAGGGAAGAGGTAATATTTGAAGTGAGGAATGGAGGACCCAACGCGGTCGGGGATAGAGATGAGAGTCTAATTCATCCTAATATAAACCTGCGAGAGTCAGACTCCATTTTTGCTCTCGAGTCACGTAAAGACCTGAAGATCAAGAAGGACTTCTAACCGTGACAATGTCGAGTATAAAACTATTTCTCTTTCTAATTTTTCACTGATCACCTCCAGTCACCCACAGTACTGTGGTCCTCTGTGCCTGCGCTGAAATTCAATTTATCATTATTATAATGTATTCTACCGGTAAAGGTAGGTTTCATTGAATATCAGAGAATCTCCTACCGGTCTTTTACACGTTCAGGGGCCTATCTCCCTCTAGTATATCCTTTTTCGCCTCTGCATAACATCTACCCTTCTTCATCCAATCCACAAAACCTATTCTTCTTCCTCTTCCCCGCTTGCTCAGCATCCTTCCCTCTATCACACTCTTCTGCAACCCATCCCCCTCAATTACATCCCTCAGCCATCTACCCTGCCTATCCCGGATTTCATTCAAAAGTTTCCTTTTCTCGCCCACCATTTCAAGCACTTTCTCGATTGTCTTCCTTTCCGTCCACCTAACCTTCTCCACACCCACATCTCAAATGTCTGCAGCCTATTCTCGTCCTCCTTTCTCAGAGTCCACGTTTTTGCCCCATACAACGCAGAAACGTGGACCCTGAGATTACGGCAACAGTTTCCCGCTCCTATTGGTCTCAATGTCGTTTATGTTTCAATATTGTCTCCATTCTCACTCCTCCTCCATCCTCTTTTGTCCTTTCCTTCCTTGTTATTCCTCCCGACATACCCATTCACTGCTCTCCGTCCACGGGATGCGCGACGGTGTCTGGGTGCCAACGAATTTTCTTAAGAATTTTCAATTATCAAGCACCGAAACGCGACATTTCAGGGGTTATTCTATTTTAGACAGCAATCTCACTAGTACGCGTAAAAGATACTTTATTAAAAATAAAATTATTGTACTAATTCCGCCCGCGCAAGGCGTTAAAGAGACGACATTAGAAGAGACTTCCCGATGCTGAGTATAATATTTACACTTTAGAAATCAAATAGGACTTTAAAATTGTTATTTGAAAATACAACATTCATCGAAACTGATGGAAAAAAGTTGTTAGCAGAACAGCTCCCGTTTTGAAAGCGAGTTAACTGCGCCACAAAAAGAGTACATACTAAGAAGGCGAGCGGCCTTGTGCGGTACCAAAATCCCACAACAATGATGGCCAGTGTAAAGAATAATATTGGTAACTCGCTATTCTTGGCTTATAGGCTTTGAACAGCACATTGAAAGGATGGTATATTCACCCTAAAAATTGCGGTTGTTATTTTCTTCTGCCCGTTACATTTCAACGGGTGCCTTCTTACTTGTTATAAATGGTATCCTGTCGGCTACGAAGTGGAAACGGCAGTAGGTAGGGGAGACCGGGGCACGTTTACGCGGATTTTTTTATATTATTTTTCACAATTTTTTTGTCTGCTCTTTTAAAGTATACATTTTTTAACGTTATAGACCAGTTATCAGGCTATAATGTTTCAAAAATATTTTTTACAATATCTCCTATATAACTGTGAAAATTAAACTAATTCACTCTCATGTCGGGTGCGTAAACGTACCCCGGATACGGGGCACATTTACGCATCCACTGGGGCACGTTTACGCACTAGTAAACAGCTGGGATTAAATTACATTACTAATAAATAACGCTTGAATGTAGATAAATTTGACAAAAACTTTATTAGTGGTACATAAAACTATTTTTAGAAGAACAACATATTAAAGCATTACGCAACTTATTCGGCATCTTCATCATCACTGTTGCAGTTTATGCACACAAAAAACAAACTGTTCCCTGTGGCGCAATCCTCGTGGGCCCGTCTTTGTCATCGCGTGCACTGCACCCATTCTTGCCTACTTTTGCTACATTTGTATCATTGCACGCAATAAATACAGACACAATCCTCATCCTCATCTTCTGAGTCATTGGCTGGTTTATTTGTATTGGTATGATCTTGCCTTTTGTCTTAGTTACTTTATTTTTGGTTTTGTTGCCTTTGTTTTAAAAACATTAGACACACAAAGCAATTTTTTTTCCTTCTTAATTTTTTTTAGCTTTTGTTTCTTCCTGCTCTTTTCTGAGGGATTCTTTGATTGGTGTATCGGTAGGGATGGCAGACTTCTTTTTCCTTTTTTTGGTGTCAAGCCTTGGTCTTTTTTTCAAAAGGCTTTATTTGTTCAGGGGTCGGAAAGTACCCTGTGTTGAAGTAGAAGGCCTAGGACACTCATTTAAGGACCTATCTCGATAATCAATTGGCACGAAATGAATATATACAGCTGGGGCACATTTACGCAGTGCGTAAATGTGCCCCGAAGAGAATGCGTAAACGTGCCCCACCACCACATTTGAAATTATTTTTACCCTAGCATTTATAACCTTAGAACTGTCAGTTCAATTAAACACAGGCTTAAATAAAGATAAAATATTGTTTATAAACATATATATATCTGCCTTTAAATATAAAAGGTTAACTCACTACATGCTTCGAAAGTCATCTATCAAAATTTACTTACATTGAGAAAAAACAGAAGAATCTTCTTTGCGCAAAAACGAAAGCTGGCATGTCGCCCAAAGTGGCGTGAATGCGAGGGGTAGGTAGCAGCACAATACTGTCATGACTGGTGGCGCTCTAACTGTTACAGATTTTGTGGAAAGTACCTTGCGTAAACATGCCCCGTGCGTAAACGTGCCCCGGTCTCCCCTACGTATGTCGACTCTATCTGATGTGTAACGTCGTGATCTTTTTTCAATCAGTTATACATATTCCTAAAGTTCCAGACACTTCTACGTCAGAGACTACGACAGATGTCCGATCTCTCTCACAACGATTTCCCTTTTTTCTTTATTAAACAACATCTAAGCAACACCTTCTAAAAATACAAACACTCGACAATTAACGAAATGGCATTTCTTTAAAAACATCCAGAAAATTATAAAAAATAACTAAAAAAAACAAAAAACCATCAACATAATTAAGAAAAAAAAATATTTAACAAAACAAATGTAATCACTTTTCTACTTGGGCAAGGCACGACGTAACAGATGAGCATTACACATTATCAATACACGATATTACAATCGTCGACTGTTGCTCTCTTATCAATGATTATGTTCTGCTGTTACGATAGGTTTTGATTAAAAGGTTTTTACTCAGCTAATGCGTCAGAGGGGGGAGGGCGAGGCAGATAGGGGAAGAGAAGTCACTTCACGGAGGTTGGAAACATGAGTGATGTCGTTTCAAGGCTGGGTCAGATAAAGATAGAGGTGATTTTTGCAGCAAGGAAAAGACGACGTATTCAAGAATTGAGACGAGAACCAATCGCGTCCGGTGTTCGATTCGTCATCATCGATTTTCGATGTTTTTTAATCACCATAGTTTATCGTAGGAAGATTTCCATCCGCTCTAGCGAGCGCTAATAACTTCGCAGCACAATAATGCACTTGCCTTCCAATCGTTAATGACCCTGCGCACTTCAATACGGATCGGCAGCCGATATGATGCGCAGTAAAAAAACAAAAAGGCGTCGATAATCGCTACCGCGATGGTAATGTGAAAAAGGGTACGAATGGTGTCTAGTGAATGAGTGTCTGAATGTGGTCTAGTGGTGTGAATAAATGTACGTATGACTCTTTCCACGGTAACAATGAGTTATAACTGAAGGCTTAAACCACAAATACTTGACGTCGACGAAAATGGCATATGCCGACACACCTGATGTTACCTTTTTGTAAGTGTTCTACGGGTTAGGGTAGGTTTTATTGAATGTAAGAGAATTTTCTCCCTTTTTCTACTTTTTCAGGGGCCTATCTCCCTCTAGCATATCCTTTTTCGCCTCTGCATAAGATCTACCCTTCTTCAACCCATCCATGAAACCTATTCTCTTTCTTCCCCTCCTCCGCTTGCCCAGCATCCTTCCCTCTATCACACTCTTCAGCAACCCATCACCCTTTATTACATCCTTCATCCATCTACCCTGCCTATCCCGAATTTCATTCAAAAGTTTCATTTCCTCGCCCACCGTCTCAAACACTTCCTCGTTAATCTTCCTCTCCGTCCACCTGACCTTCTCCATCCTTCTCCACACCCGCATCTCAAATGCCTGCCACCTATTCTCGTCCTCCTTTCTCAAGGTCCACGTTTCTGCCCCATAAAACGCTACTCTCCATATCAAGCTCTTCACCAACCTCTTCTTCACATCCTTACCCAAGGTCCCCGTCAGCAGTCTCTTCTATTAGTAAACGCCTCCTTAGCTAGCGCTATTACTTTCCATATGTCTTTGCTACTATGTCCGTGTTCTTCTATCGTACTACCCAAGTAATTAAATTGATCTACTCGCTCGAGTTTGTGTCCTCCAACTGCAATCACCAGGTTCCTTTCAAGTCAAATATAGAAAAGAATAGAAAAAGTTTTATTATGCTCTGCGGTTTTCCCCATAAGAGAAAAAAAGAAAATACATATAAAATTCTGCTTTGAACGAAAAAATAACCAAAAATATATGTATACCTGGCGAACATCTCACAGTAATGAAAAAAATTCAAAGTCACAGATAATTTACAATAAATACAATGGAAAATACAATATCAATCACAGAGAGATGACAAACAAATAATAATTTCTCAGATCATTTGGGAAATATACAATTCTATAACAGGATACAAAGTTCAATTACTTGTCATATATGCTGCTTATAGTAATAATTAAAAAGTTTTTCCTTAAAAACAGACAGCGAGGAAGAATTTTTTACAGATAATGGCAAGGAATTCGAAAGATTAGAACTAGAGATGAGAAATGATTTAAGCTATGTTTTTGCCCGAGGTGTAAGGGCGTATGCGGTAGGAGGGGTCAGTTCTAGTGGTTCTAAGAACAGACACTGATTTGGATTTGAACATGGAAAAGGATATACTGGATATTTATTGCGGTTTTTTACGGACTATAAGACGCACCTTAATTTTTAAGCAATTAAAAAAAATAACATTTTTACCATTTTTATTATTAGACTAGCTGCGCTATTCCGTTTATAAAACGGAAATTTAAATTGGCGATAAATCAATAAAATTTATTTTTCTTTGTTTAATTTCTTTCCACTCCGGCCATTTTTACGCAGTTTTCATTTTTCAGTAGGGGTTAAATAAATTACTTCTTAGGCTGAGCAACATTTTCTTTTTGTATCATTGGTAAACGATCGCTGAGTGAGTTTCAGAACATAGGAATTAAACAACAATATGTAACTTTGTGGTTTAAACCAAACACTGGACCTTTTTATATTAATTTCGAGTATAAGACACTGACACTGGAACATTTTTACTAGGAACGAATCAAACACTGGACATTTTTACATTAATTTCGAGTATAAGACGCACATGAATTTTGGAGGCAATTTTTTTAAGAAAAAAGGGCGTCTTATAGTCCGTAAAATACGGTAATATATGACCCAAGTAAATATAGACGAGTTCCTGGGAAGGGGAGTCACACGGAGGATGTTACGCGGAATGGGAGGTCATGCTGAAAGGAGGAATCTATATGGTGGGTGAACAACATCGGCATTCGGAACAGGGACGTCAACTATAGGGGTTGGCCCAAGCGAAGGGAAACACCCCCGATCCCCTCTCCTTAGTTCCCTCGCAAAAACTCCTCGGATTCCAACTCGAAATCTCAACCCCTCTCCCCGCCCCCCGTGCTCCCTGACACGTCACTCCCTCTGTTCCACTCTCGACCCCCTTCCGCACCGCGCCGGCCCTGGGCGAATGCAAATGCATGCAAATGCAAACTTTCGCCTCCCGCGCATAATTTATAATCTGCGAACGAATTCAACGCAGTACTTCCGCAACGGACGTGATAATACTCCCCAGGGGACGGCGACCGTCACACTTTCAAGAAAAGGAGAGGCTCAACGCCTGCAATAATCCACGAAAGGGTTGGCGATATACAATTACGGGGCGTGACGCGATTTGTTTCTTTTTTTTTGTTTTTGGAAAACAAGGCAATAATGCTTCTTTAAACAGAAAGGATACAACGGCCCTCGAGAGACTGATTGTGCAAGGTGTATTTCAAAGCGAATTTACGACACAATTATACCAAGTTAACGAGCAACGGAGGATAAAAATTAGAAAGCTTTCTTTCAGTTCTGTCATCGTGAAGGCATTACTCCCTGGTCCCTGCGTATATTCGCATATTCTGTTCGACTGTCTCCACGAACATAAGCCGACCTCTTATATGTTTACCGCAGTCCTTGGAGAAAAAATATCATTTTTATATACATTACCAGACAAATAGGACGTTTGTTGAGATGAAGAAAGAAATCCAGCAGAAAGTTTATAAGCAGAGGATATTTTTATCATATCAATTTTAACAAGTGGGTTACCCAAGTAATAATAAAACACATTTATAAAAATGTGTCATTGATAATGCGATATGCTAAAGTCATCTAAACTTTCATTCGTCCATTTATCCGCAATTCTTTCACAATGTTGGAAATGATTAAGTATTAAAATTGCAACATTCTATATTTGGCTGTTTAATTATAGCTGATCATGTAGCCACGAATTTGGGCTTTATAATTTTCTTTTAAATCTGTCTCCTGCCAACTCTCGTCGCAACTAGATACTTGTGGGTTATTCCTCACCTATCGGTTTAGCCGGCAACAATATTTATTCAGCAACGCCCACGTTTCATATTAATTAAAAAAACAATAAGATATACTCTACACTCTTTGACAACAATAGGAATGCTTTAGTATAAAATTGTAACATGCTGTATTGGGCCATGTAATTTTAGCTGCTCATATAGCCACGAATCTTGGCTTTATATTTATCTTCTAAATCTCCTGCCGACTTTCGTCACAACTAGATACTTGTCGGTTATTCCTCACCTGTCGATTTATTTGGCATCATTACTTATTCAGCAACGCCCTCGTTTCACATCGATTACAAAAAAACAATAACTCCACAGATATCATTAATAATTTACGCGACATATTTTAACTAGCCTTTTATAATCATACAACCTACCTTTTCATACTTTTACACTCTACAGTTTCGGGCTTCACTTCGTGGAATTTAACAGTATCCATAATTAGATAATACAATTTCGTATTTTCCACAGAATTTAATTTTGTGTAGTACACCGCGTTTCACCGACTTGCGGCATCATCAGGTACAGATACAGGTACCTGATGGATACAGGTACAAGTCGGTAAAACGCGTTATGCTACACAAAATAAAATTCTGTGGAAATTGTATTTAGTATGTACAACATTGTATTCTCTAAGTATGGATTTTCATAATATCTTCTAATTTATACCGCCTTTTTAACTAAGCCGGCATCGTTCTTTCGCATTTCTTTCGACCAAACATAAAAAAATTTAATTCCAATCCCCTTGGGCAAATGTTTACACTTTTAAAAGTTTTACTTTCTTTTCAATTCTGCTTATTTGCACTTTTCCCGCGACAATTTTGCGTCGGCAAAAGCGGAGCGGGGTGGGAGGAGAGAGAGGGGGGGTCCTTGGGCACGGAAGCCATTGGAGATAAAGACGAAACAGTCAGCGGCGCGGAGAGAGAGAGAGAGAGAGAGTGAAGGAAGTAGCGACACACAACTATAAAGCCAGATCCACCAGAAAGTTTCTAAAGCTTCTCAGGAGAGAGAAAGAGGAAAGTTCCAAAGCTGGATGGAAGCCGTTTTTAGGCGAATCACTGAGGCAAGGAGAGGAAGGGTAGCGGGGGGGGGGGGTGGGAGGTACAACAAAAAGAGCCCCTGTGTGAGACTCAAGGAAAGAAATTAAAAGCAGGTCTTCCACTCCAATACCACCGCCGATATTCGGCGAGAGAGAGAGAAAAACAACAATGGCGCATTTGCATAACGACGGGATCATCGGGCGGAAAAAAAACCAATACGGATAATGTATATATACTGCGGAAGAGGAGCAGTTCATTATAAAAATGCAAAAAGGCAAAGGGGGAATTAGGAGTCGGAGCAGATTTGAGCGAGGCTGCCGCTTGACCAGAAGAGAAGGCTAGAGAGCCAGCCACCAACCCCCTCTTGTGGCGGTGCCGGATGAAGTAAACTCTACTCTCGTGGGAAGCGAGAGGAAAAAAAAAGGCTAAAAATACTGCGAAAATGAGGTGCCCACCCGGGGAAATTTTAATTTCGAAAAATTGTGTTTGCGGAAATAAACCCAGTAAATAGAATTAGAAATGAGTATTTAAATAAGTAATAGGGCCAAAAATAAATTAAATATTTTACAAATAAGCATAGAGGGAGCTCAACCCTCTATGGACGCGCGAGTCAACTCTATTACGTTTAAAAATCATTGAAATATCTTATTTCTAAGAGGCTTTTCCATTTAGTGGCTGCGCTACACAAAATTATAATGCTTCGGATTAAGTATGTGTGGAAAGTTGCGTCTCTTTCGGCAGTTTGGCAAACAATTTGAATCGTTGAGTATGTGACGCCATTCACTGACGATGGCGTGCCTGGTGGAGCTCTGAAAAAAATAGTTTCAGCTGTTATTTAAAGAAAAAATTGGGAAAGTTTTAAAAAAAGTTCAGTATGAAGGTAGTGTTGAAGTATTCCTTGTGTAAATATAATAATGTAAAGTATTATTTCAAATTAAACACATACAATGCCAATACGTCACATTTATAAATAAATGTTATCAACAAATAAACTGCATTTTTGTAATTGCTTAAGTAGCACCATTAAAAAACTTATATACTTAGTAGTAGTATTTTTTTCATGCTGATGTTTCATAATTCTACCATTGGGGGTTAAAGATGAAACTGCTTTAATTAGGTAGAATATTCTCTGATATTTTTTTCTTCGCGAACGGCAACCGAGGTCATTTTCAAAAATAAAGAAAAACACACGTGGGTCGGTAGGCATGCGAAAAATTATTTGAGAAATGGAGAAAAGGTGGAGAGAATCCCGATTTTGAATTGTTCGGAGGTATGGTCGGTTCCAAATAAGTTTGGTAGGCGGAGTATTCTCCGCGTGAACCTCAGCTGATATTGTCGTGTCTTTTTTTTGTCCCGATGTAATTTTTTTTTTGCCGTTGTGGTAAAACGGCCGCTTGCAGCAAACTTGGCTACAATGTAATCCTAGGTGAGGGGGGAGCGGGCCAGTTGAACTTGAGACAGTGCGGGCGACCGTTGTTGTTCACGAGCAATTTGAAAGTGTGTACGTGGCCAAAAACCACGAAGGTAGTTAAGGGTTAAAAGTTCCGTTCTAATGGATACCACGTACAGAAAATTAAATTTCACTGAAAAACGTCCGCCGCCACCGAAATTCAAACCCAGGACATCGATATAGGAAGCCTTTGTCGTAGTCACAAGACAAATCCGAACCTGAAACTATTCTAAATCTTTATAAACGGTGAAAAACGATGGATGTCATCGAGAAATCACACTCGCTGGGTCAAGCTGTCCGTAGGTTTGTGGAACGGATTCAAGCATCACACTCCCAAGTCTTCCATTTCGGTAGCATTGGGCCAACATTAACAAAAACATTTTCGGAAATACCAGTATCATAACTGGACTCTGAGTCGCATACCGAGCATATTTCGAGTATTCAAGAATTTAATTATCATCGGAGTTGAAGCAAATGAGGACGAGAAGAACACAAAAACTCCTCTTTAAAAATCATTAAAAACCTCTACTAAACCTCTACAAAAACCGCTGAATTAGCTGGATATGAGGTTGCGCTTTTTGTACATGCCAATTACAAAAATTACCATCCGCTTAACGTGATATTAGAAAATTAATATTCGACTTATGGACGGCAAATGAATTAACATGATGAGAAACACCAACTCTGACAAAAAATGTGCCACTCAGTGTAAAGGCTTGTTTTTCCGAAAGAATAGGCTCTCCTCGTTCTAATGAAATGCTAATGCTTCATTTGACTAAAAAAACCAGGCCCTTATAAAGGTTTAAAAATTTCAAATTCCAACTTGTATCACACTTTGAAATCGTTCGATGGCTATAAATATGAAAATCGACACACCAAGCGCCCAAAAACAAAAAGGGCTTGATACTAAAAAAAAGAACGCTGGAAATTTACGCAAATGACACAATGGAAATATGAGTCGCTATCAGGTTGTATACTCGCACGTGGACACAAATAGCATCACCAATAAAAGCAAAAGTAATAATAGCAATTTGTCATTAAATTTTCTGACAAAACGATATAAAAATCGTCGCTCTAACTGAATGCATAACTGATTTAGGATTTTTCCAGGAAATCTCCAGGTTTTTCCAGGTTTTCCTGGATAACTTCGCTATCCCAGTCAGGAGCTCTTGGGACTCTTTTGAGAATCATCCCGGGAAGTTCCCGAAGACATCGGAAAAGGTTTCACTCGGAAATTATTTTTGTCCGGATCGTAACCTAATTATACCGGACTATAGTTGAAGGCGTGACTTTGTGGGACATTGTCACATACATGACGAAAAAATATCTTCGTATATTCCACACTTTAATTTTTTATAGCCGACCCAGGTTTCGACTGCACAGCAACCTTGATAATTATTGCTATGAAATGGAAACCTGGGTCGGTAATAAATATTTAAAGTGTGTAATTTACCAAGATATTCTTTCGTCATGATAGATAGCATCCGTTTTGTTGGCCATGTGGCGAGAATGGATGTAGATGTGTAGAGAATGGATGATATTCGAATAACTGAACCCTATTAAACGACAGGTGTTTCGGCTCTCGCCGCAGGATTACAACTTCCACCCTGGTTTCAAGCTTTACGCTTATGACCGAGGCAAGGAAGAGGTGGGAAGGAGAGGATGGGAAGGGAAGGTTAGCAAAATCGACAGCCCCTTCGAGGCCGACACCAATGAGGCGGATTGAGGTCAAAAGGACCTCAATTGGGCCCCCGCCTCCCAGAAGTGCTCGTATTAGTTTGGTTACCCAAACAACTGAGACGAGTGACCGTCGGTCTCGCTTTCGCGAAAATCTACCGCACATCTATGAGAAACGGAAGAGCCCGTTACCCAAATATTTGGGATTAGGTGTCTCTCTGACTCACTTTATGGGTAGACGCCGTGCGGTCTGCCGGAGTACATCATCGTATCAGGGGCCAACGGACCCATGGAGGGTCAATTCGGACCAATTCTGGTCAAAGCGTGGGCTCATCCGTCAACTCAATACCCCTCGTCTACCCCTCCTATTAAACGACAGTGAAGTGAATAGCGTTCAAGCCAGGGGTTAACGCTAACGCAGAGAGTTAACCTCTTGTGACGATATCTACGCCAAAAGGGAACAACGCGACGTGGTGTGAGAGGTTTTAATACGATTCTCATACGTTCCGGAATATCATATGCAAGCCGGCGGAACTGCTACAAAAATAAATTCATCATTAGCGAGTCTACGGTGATAGCGTGAACTGCAGGAAGCACCTGTCCTTCCAACCGAAGAGTGTGTTGCCGATGGTGGGAATAAAACTTGAAGTGACGTAACAATTGGAGTTGTGGTAGCATATAATTATGGTTGCTTTCCAGACGCCATGCGCAGATTAGCGCACATCGCAACAGATGAAAACACACGAGCGCACATTGAAACAGACGACTGGAACGCATCGGCGCTTTTGTTTCCTAGATGGCGGGAAAATCGCCTAAAATGAGGTTTTAAATTTTTATTCGTGATTTTAACCGGGGTTTCAACTCAACTGTATTCTATGAGTATCGATGCATAAAATATAAACTATTTATAACGATTACTTATCGATTCAAATTCAATCATAGCTGTATTTTACTACCATATACAACCGTATTGCGTTGAAAATATATTTCGATATCCTAATTGAAGAGACAACATTGCAACTCAAATAACAAAATCATTGGGTCATTTATTATTTTTTGAGAGATCCATCTCATTTAACTAGACATCGAGGTGTCTCCGTATCCACCAATCCCAATTTCTCCGCCATCACTAGAGTCATCTGCCAGCGTAAATCAAACTAAGGACCGGATGTGTTTCCATCTGCGTGGCGCTCATGACGTCACGGTGACAGCTGGAAAGCACTAAAACCGGAACAGTTTTAAACAGATCAGCACAGATGCATAATTGGAAAGACCCCTATGGCGATCGCAGAAAAAATTCAAACAATGGAGCGTTATGAAACGGCTGAACAAATGTTTAGCCAGTACGTCGCGCTCCATTGTTACACTGTTGTTACCTTTGTTTAGCCATTACGCTAAAGATTACGCGAAGAATAATCTAATTCTTTAGGCACAAAACGATGGCTTGGAGAGGCAAAAGTTGCATGCAGCAGTATAATATTTCCAGGAATGCAGTACCAAATATTGGAGCAGCGACTAAATGAGGATAAGCAGATTAAAGAGAAGGGGAGATGGATGGAACAGAGAGATATGGGTGCGACAAAAGGGATCAGAGAAGCGAAAACAGCTTGAAGTCTAGGAGTCGGAATTTATAATCCATAAGCATCACAGAAATATTAAACAAAGGATAATCCGACCTGCAATGACGGCCTCTCTCGATTATCGCACAGCTGCAGGGAAGGACGAAGAAAAAGGGGCCGACCCGGTTACTCAGAACCCTGGTTCGAAAACTCTCGAGGTCGCGGGAGGAGTGAGTGGGTTGAGGAAGGCTCGTTGCCCAAAAATTTGGGCAGTAAAAGCATTGGAGACCCCCCCCCCCAAACCTCCGCCCCCCTTGGGGCCATTAAGGAAGCTCCCGTGGGGGCGAATGTAAACCAGAAGTTGGACCGGGACCAAAAACTTGGCAGAGGGAAATTGAGTGAAATGTGAGACGTACTTAATTCTGCGTCAAAAACAAGCGTCTTGGTTTAAGAGAACGAAAATAAAAAATTAAACCACGGTCCTCGGAAAATCCTTCTAGGCGCAAGCTTGCGAAATTACTTCATTTCGGATACTGCTTTAGCATATTATCTACCGATGAAAGCAAAGTACTTTTTTGAATTCCACACAGAATACTTCATAACGGAATACTTTCATCTTGGTAAATTGTAGTACCAATGCGAGTACTCATGAAACAAATTTATTAACATTTCACTCAGAATACTTTCTTGCAGAAAACTATCATTTGGTACATTGTTCTTTGGCGTTGCTGATCATCATTCAATACTTCAAGAGTTTTTAGCGGTATTGATAAAGTTTCCAAGTTTACCTTCATTCCATTTCAGAGATCAGCAACAACTGAATTATATTGAAAAAGACTTACAATTGCTAATGCTTGCAGTCATTAAATATGTCTCACTATCCGAAATGTATTAACAGTTTCGATTACAAGTATAAGCTTTCGATGTAGCTGACAAGGGGAGTGTCAGATAGCCGGGTCTCAGATTTTATTCAAACTTAGTAGTTGTACAGACAGCTGTTTGTGGTTCATGAATCACCCCACATATAGGGTTATATAACCAACAGTTTAAACGAAAATGGCCTTTAAAAATTTCAACATTCCCTTTTATACGGGCCACCCACATAACTGACAAGCTACGAAAAATTTGAATGATATTAAGAATTATGCTTCAATTGTAAAAATATGAAGACAATATTAAAAAATAATTATAGAAAATGGAAATCATGTACATGAAGGAATAATGGAAATACGTCCTGAAAAGATAAGGAAGTGACATAATTATAAGGCTGCCTTCGACCGAAAAAAAGAGACTAAGCCTGACGTCGTGTATGCAAATGAAAAATTTGCCTCGCGCAAAAATAATATCTCGAGTAAAAATTAAAAAATCTTGAGCGCACTGTAGGATGCCGTAAAAGAAAAACTAAAAAACCAGCGGAAGAAACATACCCCGTATTGGAATCGAACCCGTGTCTCTAGACCGGAGAGAAGAGCACGTCAGCCACCCGTCCAGCTTGTCAGTTATGTGGGTGGCCCGTCTGAAGGGAATTTGTAAATTTTTAAAGGCCATTTTCGTTTAAACTGTTGGTTATTTAACCCTATATGTGGGGTGATTCATGAACCACATACAGCGGTCTGTACAACTACTAAGTTTGAATAAAATCTGAGACCCGGCTATCTGACACTCCCCTTGTGAGTGGAATTTGCATTCGTGGAGAAATATTTCGAACATTTGAAAGTACAACAACCAAAAATGCATATCCCTAATAGACCCAGTCACTCAAGGCAACGATCCCATAGTCATTTATATTTGTTTTTTTTATTGTGCGAGCCTTTAAGATTTTCATTGAGCTTTAAAATCTAATTGCCAACATCATATCATATGAAAAACATAACCCCTCCCACTTGCAAACTGCAATTGCACAATTACCAGTTTCATTTATACAGTTTGACGGCTCTAACTTTAAAAGAATGCGTAAAGGATATCCATAAACTTGAGTTACAAAATTACTCATAAATTTAGGGACCGTGAAAAGACAACTGCAGAGCTGTAATGCATTGCTGCAACCAATCTTCCACTGGGACTAAAATAAATAGTGATACTCACACGACCATTTTTTAACTGAGATTGTAATGGATTTTCTCCATGAGTGGATTCAAGCATCTCACCTGAAACAAAAGAAAATCGAGTATGAATAAAAACGTAGGGCAACAGATAGCTTAAAGTTATAACAAAATTAGTGCAGATATCTTTAAGTGAAGGTTGTAATTTGTGTTTTCATAATGGCTCATTAAGATCATCCTTTAAGATCGAAAATATTGAGGCTTTCTTATTACGTAACAATCGCATTTACCTTACATCGTAAAATATGACTGTATCTGAAAATGAAGTACCAGGAATATAGGTTGTACTTAAGTTACTAACATGGCTGACCAAAATCTAATTCTTTTCCAGATTTCTTATTCTTGGGACGGGGAAATTAGACACTTGGGATTCAATAAGTGTTGCAGAAACGTTCGATAAATTTATTGGTTTCATAATTAATGGCATGGAGTTATGAGTTCCATAAGTAGTCAAGATGGCGGATGCCCAATTACCCGCTTGGAGACTTTATCACTGGATAAAAGAGCTGCTCTGAGACAAATAGCCACTTAATTTACTTCTTACGGACTAATTAACATGGGCATAATAATTATTCATAGTATAACTTTCATAAATTTTATCCGGCGGTAGAAGATTAGATCGAATATTTTCTAAGCAATTTACAATTTGTAAATAGGTTATGTAACTAGTGGTTGCGTTCCTGCAAACCGAACATTTTTATGAGGTCTATAACTTAATGGATCACATAACTATTGATTCCATCACTAAATGTTCTTGCAACTGGCCATTACCGGTGAAAAAATAATGCTTTCCTTTTGAACGCTCGCAGTGCGATTAAAAAGATCGCTATTTTAGCCCATTGCTCAAAAAAACGTACAGGATTCTGCAAATAATGACAAGAACGTAGACTTGAAATTTCATTTATCAACATGGCTGCCAAAATGATTCTTTTGATTAAACCGAACTGTGCATGTTTTCTTGTACTTGGGACTCGCAAAACAAAAAAAGAAGACGGTAAGCCAATTAAAACCGGAGCGCTCGATAAATCAATTGCCACCTCAAAGCCCGAGAGGAGAGAGGGAGAGAGGCCGAACTCAAATGAAGTCAGGAGAAGAGCGGGAGAAGCTGACCTGCTGCCCGGAATGGAATCGAAAGGCACTCTGGGAAAGCGCTCGCGCGAAATTGGGACGAGAACGAGAATGAGAGAGAGGAGGGATGGGAGAATGAGGGAATGAAAGACGGGGGAGGATAGCTGTCGAAAGGTGAGCGAAAGGCGAAGAATGACTGGAGAGAGAGAGAGAGAGAGAAAGGCAATGTAAAGAATGAAGAGGGGATGGGAGAAAAAGAGACAGAGAAGTGATTGATTAGGAGATCTGATCCCGGCCCCTCCCACTTCCCGCCCCTCCCCCTTTTTATCCTCAATGGCGGCTGTCAAACTCCAGACCACAATGCAACCATCACACCTCGGCGAACATCACCCACCTCCCCTCCTCCTCCCCCCCCCCGGCCCGTATTGAACGGACGTCTAACGGAAATGAGAATCTCAAACCATAAAATGAAACTTCGTTTTGTCGCTTATCCAATTTTCCTTTATTTTTCTCCACTCCTCCCTACCCCTCCCCCTCTCTCTCTCTACGGTGTTTCCTTGGTCGGTTTGGCCTTAACGCAGAGGGCACTCAACACGATCCGGCCGCCCGCCGACCTCTCCAGCCCGCTCTCCGTATTTGATCGGCCGCGAAGCCAACCGCGCGCAATCATTCGCATTGTATTATTCACGCCCAATCATTTCATACGACCATGCAGAAGAGAGGCTTTGGAAATTTCTCTCCCTATCTCTCTCTCTCTCTCTGTTCTGAGAAAGGCTTCTGGGTCTTCTCGGCTTTCTCTTTCACTCAAGGTTTCATTTTTCACTCCGTGGACCGATTGGGAGACATGGGGGAACCATACCGACTGAAGGTCTTCTTTTTCTACATTTCTATGAAAGAAATGATTAGGCCGCGGCTGGAGAAAGGAAAACAAAACGGTAAGGGCGCCATTTTCTCAACATTTCTGCGTCACAGGACTTTCTACACACATTGAACAGTACTTCTCCTCACTTCGGTGATAATTTTGATTTAGCTAGCATATTTCGACAACAAAAGAAATGATTAGAGCAATGGCATCTATACAATTGCTAAATTAAAAATGAAAGCTTATGAAGTAAATTGCGGAGCAAACCCTAGAGACAAGGGATATTTGTCGCTCCTCATTTCCCCTGCAGTTTAATTATTCCTCTATCATAATTGGCGAAGGGGTGACAGAATTGCTCGCTGAAATCTACAATTCGCGCATAAATTAATTGTAAGAATATAGTGAAGTACGTATTTGAGCATTAGTTTTTGTAGTAGAACCATTCGGATGTTGATCGGCAAATGCTCACATATTTTGGGAAATTTTTTTCACTCCTGTCTGGATATGAGGAACTGGGTATGCGACTATTACCCCAGTGCATTGGGATACAGCACAAAATTTTAAATGACTGCAAGAAGCCAGCAAATAAATGACGCAACATTCACGCGTTACGCAAAGATTTTAACTTATTTTTTTTAACACCTCCAAGTTTACATTTTAAGACATTCGCAAAAAGAAACACAAAAATTATTCATGGCAGGAGACTAAAACACCTGACGTATAATTAGTCTATTCCGTCATATACTTTCAATACATCATTTTAGTTAGGTTCTCTTGCACAGCAACATGATCATCAATTATCTTGACTTATCGACCTGAATAACTCATCCAGGAGTTTAGCGACAAGAGTAGAGTCAACTAGTCAGATAGTAACGATTTTATTTTACGGGAAAATAACAGTAATATTGCACATCGATCCTCCTCTTTAAAACTCTTTCAAATGCATTCCGGGCATGCTTGGCAACTCACTTCGCGAAGTCAGTCGCTTGACTTCGATCACCTTGAATTCATATTTAAAATGTTGGAAGCACATACGAAACACTGCATTGAACAAACTTGGATTCATTGAACGGATAGCGAGGAAATTCGGATGAAAACTGAAATGAAGACACTATTTTGCCACATCTTGAACACAACTCGCACATTCAAGGTCCTGTTCAGAATGGTTAAATTCGCGAAGTTATAAAATTAAAGGAAAGGCCGCAAAATGCATTGAAAACTGTCAAAGAATGAATAGGTGTCACACAGCTGATGCAAGAATTAGATTGAAAACCAGTAGAGTCAACAACGCCACACACTAGGCTTGCATTACTTGAAAAACTTCGATTGGATGAGTTGAAGATTTGTATTTTTGGATTGTATTTTATGGACGCGTCAAATCTAAAGAACTGATATAAGGGAACAAATATTTATTTTTGTTCGGTCCAGAATTCCAACACTCTTTCTCGATCCACCCCAGTGTTCCCCCATCTATTACCCGTCGCCACTCTTTTCAATACGTCCTCCATAAAATTTCTAATAGACGAGAAGAATCGCCAATGTATAATCTAACAGGGAACTCGCGATGGAAAAAATGGGCTACTGAACTTCTTCTCATTAGGAAGGTCGGAATTTTTTGTCAGCAGATACGAAACTCCGCAAGCTTTCGGAGTATATCCTCATAAGAGATGGGATTTGCTTTAAAAAAAATGGCGTAACTATTGCATCGAGGATATTTTACCATCAGTGTATATATTTTCGCCAGTCGGCGTAACTGCTTTCCACATCAATCGTGCATTTTGCAATGATCTGGAAATCGTCCATACTATCCTGAGAACTATAACAACCCCAATGCGTATCTTCCATGCGTGACGATGAAGTGAATTGCGCCGAAACATTTAATTCGGGAATGAAATGACATACGAAAAGTACGGGAATAACGTAGAAAGTTGACGGACAATCGAAATATCAAGATACGCTGCCGGATGGACTGCGCAAAAATTCCTTCTTTCCTCGCACCATTAAAGATTACAACCAAAACCAAATGACACCAACATCAGACATACAGTTAACTCACAATTCTCCTCTGACCACTTCCCCCTCTATTCCCTAATCTTCTCCACCCTTTTCAATGGCAGGTGTAATAACACCCCATGCCAGACGCATCTGCAGTGGCTCGCAGGGTGGTATGTGGATGCAACACATCGCGACGCTGGGGAGAGGAAGACTGCGATATTAATGTCTCTTTGAAAAATAAATGAAAAAAATAACGTAGGAGGAGAGCTGAAAATAAATAACTCGGACCGGGGTATATTCCTACAATTGATCCACTCCATATCCCGAGCTGGTTCGAAGAAAAAGACTTAAACGACAGAAGGAATAGATGAACAAAATACTTCCATTCCTCCGCCTCGCAAGATCGACTCGTGGATCACTCAGACACCGTTTGCGGCGCCACCAGAGCCCCTAAGCAAACCTCCTTCCCCCACATAACCCTTTCCTTCATACGAAACCCTACACCCCCTCCTCCAACTCCCGCAGCGCTTCACACAAGTCCCCATGACCCTTCCTCCCTCCATCCCCGCACGGCCAACCGAGCCTCGCCGTCCAATTGCCTTCCCCCTTTATTCGCCATCGCCAGAGTCCTTTTGACTCCCGCGTGCCTGGCAATTAAGCCGCGAATTCAGAGCGCCGGGCAAACAAACGCCCCATTCTCGAACCCCTCCTCCCTGCTATCCTCTCCATCTTCCCCCCTTCCTCACGCCCTGCCACACGAACCCCTTCACGGCACCCTCTCACCCTTTTAGCGCGCGTACCCTTTTTCCCTTCCCTTCCCTCCTTCGCCAATCACGGAAACTCTCCTTTCGATCCTCAAAATGCTCTCGTTCACACTGGCGCTGGCGCACCGACTTCCCCGTGAACGGAATAAACTTAATACGTGCGCGTGCGTTCGTACTGACGTAGTTTTTAGTTCCGAAAGCGGCCGACATGCCTTAGTGGCGTCGCGGAAAGATACGCGGAGAGAAATGACGCGGTTAGATAAAATCAGGCGAGCACGAGGGGTATCTCTGAGAAATGGTCGCGGGACAGAAATGGCTATAAATAGTCAGAAATAGATAGAAATGAACAAAAATGGATAGAAATGGACAGAAATGAACAGAAATGAACAAAAATGGATAGAAATGGACAGAAATGGTTAGAAATGGACAGAAATGGCTAGAAATGGACAGAAATGGCTAGAAATGGACATAAATTGATAGAAATGAACAAAAATGGACAGAAATGGCTAGAAATAGACAAAAATGGCTAGAGATGTACAGAAATGGATAGAAATGGACAGAAATCGATAGAAATGGACAGAAATGAATAGAAATGGACAGAAATGAATAGAAATGGCTATAAATGGACAGAAGGCTAGAAATAGTCAGAAATTGATAGAAATGAACAAAAATGGATAGAAATGGACAGAAATGGATAGAAATGAACAAAAATGGATATAAAGGGACAGAAATGGCTAGAAATTGACAGAAATAGACAGAAATGGACAGAAATGGACAGAAATGAATAGAAATGGATAGAAATGGACAGAAATTGATAGATATGCGGTTTACACTTGTTTTTGAAGTTGCATACCCCTCGGTCGAGCATAAAACTATCGAGTAAAAACGAGTTCGCATTTAACATTCCTAACACAGTCAACAAAGTACGTAAGTAGTCTGTAAGGCTTACCGACCAAATACCATGACACCATGATATGACCAGAGGCCACATTTTCATCGCACAAGGATAATGGATAAAAATGAAATACGATTACCAAAAAATGCAAACAAAATAGTGAAGTAGACGGAATAATGAATTAAATGGGGAAAACAATGATTACAATTTTTTTTTACCCTGAAGATTTTAGAGGCATAAAAACCTGTCAATCAGCTTTAGAATACAAAACGATGATTTGAACTTCTAGCCATTCTACTGCACTACAAGCTGTATTTCCACTGCCTCTAATGCTCCTGTTAATTCTAATCGATCATCGGGAATTAAAGCTGTGTTTCCATTTATTTAAGTGTTCAACCTGCTGATTGGTAAGTTTATGGACTGTTCTCATTCCAATATCCTAATTTCTGGCATTTCGTTTTGCTTTCCTTCCTATAGATATGTGACAGTGATCGGCCATTAGATCTCTCTTAAATTCCTCATTTCGTCTTCCTCTTCTTATTGCGTTCAGATTTTTTATCGTTTCTATTCCTCAACCACGATTCCCCAGTGATCTTCCTTCTACTGCCCTCCTCAACATTCCCTCTCATTTCAATACGTCCTCCGTCCATCTCTTCAGCCTCCTCCGAACCTCCGCCACTAGCTTCCTCTCCTCTCTGACAAAATCCAAAAGCACCTCGTTCATCCTTTTCGCCACCCAGCTCACCCTCTCCATCCTTCTCCACACCCACATCTCGAGCGCGTCAAGTCTACGTACATTCGTACGTACAAGTATACGTATTATTAAGAATATGTATTTTCATAAACTCATTATATTTCATTCATTACTGTTTTAATATAATTTTTATGTTGATTAAACTTTTTTTAATGTAACTTTTTACAATTTAATTTCGTTTATGGAGATTCACTTTTTAATTTTCGATTTACTGTTTATGATTCATTTATTATTATTTATTATCATAATTATTTAATCATATTTATTTGATTTTCTTGAGTAATCTTTGTTTTATTTATTAATTGCTAAATTAGCGAAATTTCTTTGTTATATTTGTTCTTTTACATATTCTTTATTTATTTTTACCTTCTTATTTATTCATTTGTTTTTATTCTCTCATTACTTATTTAATTATTTTTCACTTTGTAGTTATGCATAAATTATCCTTTTTATTATTAGTATCATTCATGTGAATTTCATGTATTGATTTTTCTTGTTTGTGTTACATTAACTTAACCTGTCTGTAGGTTTTCGCAGGTTTTTCACACTCCCCTTCACGTGTGGGTGTTTACATGCAGTGGGTTTTTTCGTCAAGGATATTCTCTTCCTTACGTTTTTCCCACCAATGTAGGTATGTATCTAGCACTTCTTCACACTTATTTCTTTCCTCACACTTTTCTTCTACTTTTTCTTCCTTTCTTTAAAAAAGACTTCTTTCTTTCTTTAAAAAAACTTTCTTTCTACACACTTTCTTGTATAAACTTTCTTCACACTTATTTCATGTATTTTTATCTGGCAAAGGGTAGATGGAAGAAGGGACTGCCTTGGTCTCAATCTCACCCCAATAAAGACGTTTTATTATTATTATTATCCTACCTTCGCAATGATCAAATCTACAACCCATACAGCGCCACGCTCCATATTAAGAGTTTTCACCAGCCTACCTTTTACGTCTCTACTCGAACCTTCCCCCCTTAATCAATTCCCTCTTCTTCGGAAATGCTTCATTAGCCATGGCCAGCACTTCCAAGTACGAAAAGGGGATAGGATTGGTGTGGTGGCTAGAGTACTGTTTAACCATACGGACGGCCAGGGTTCAAATCCCTGCAGAGGAAACCCGATCTCTACTTGAATGTCTTGTGGAGGGCACTTCAAGTACAGTACTCCGTCTGTCGGATGAGACGTAACACCGTGGTCCTCTTGGCGCCTATCGTTAAGAGCAGGCTAATGCCGACGCCGGGTTTCTATCCACCCTTCTTCCCCTACCTATCCCCTATGGCGCAAATGACCTTAGCTGTCGGTCGCCTCCTCAAATACCCAATCCAATCCAAGTACGAAAAATAACTAAGTTTTTCTCCGGAACAAGTCGCGTGAGTTGAGGGGAGTAGATGGTTGTAGGCGATGGTGGGAAACGGAGGGAAGCAGTCATGCGGGATGGAATTGAAGGGGAGGGGCGTGAGTTGGAACGTGCCGTGTGATCACCTTCATTCATCCTCACTACGGAACGTCGGTCGCGGCGTGACATTCCATCCACCCTCGCAGCCGCCGTCAAACGCTTCTCAATCGAACCCGGGAACACCCTTCATATACCTGGCTGACGCGCGCCCTCTCGCGCCTACTACGTGATACATATCATTAAAGCTCCCACAGATGGGCGTGCATGCGATCCATTGCTACGAAGGGTGGGTATGAAGCCTTTGATCATGACACGGGAGGGCAGACAAAATTTATTTGATTAGGTCTCCTTGACTAGGATAGATGAACGTGCTCCTGAAAAGACGACCAGGCAACGATCTGCCGAGGGTTCTCATGTAACTCTCGCATTGTTTGTCTCTAGGTTGAAGATCAATGTAAACGTCACGTTGGGAGGGTGTGCCGTTATCGGTAACATTACGTAATTATTATTTCCGTACATTTCGTATGTTAGTTGATTCCCGAATCAAATATTTCGGCGAATACACTTTATCATCACGCATGGTAGCAACGCACCCCATTTCAAAGCAGTGTCCCAAATGGTCCTTTCCTCTCCTGCTAATCTGTAAACTTAATCATTTCTTATTTTGTCTGCCAATTTGATCTTCAAGTAGAACATTTTAATGACTTAGGTAGCACGCTAGAGGAAAACGAGCATAGTAGCAAAAACAGACGGAAGAAAATAGCGCTAGCTAAGGAGGCGTTTAGTAATAGAAGGGAGTAGATGACGGGAATTTTGGGTAAGGATGTGAAGAAGGGGCTGGTGAAGAGCTTGATATGAAGCGTAGCGTTGTATGGGGCAGAAACGTGGACCCTGAGAAAGGAGGGCGAAAATAGGCTGCAGGCAATTGAGACTTGGGTGTGGTGAAGAATGGAGAAGGTGAGGTGGACGGAAAGGAAGACTAACGAGGAAGTGCTTGAGACGGTGGGCGAGGAAAGGAAATTTTTTAATGAAATCCGGGATAGGCAGGGTACATGGCTGAAGGATATAATAAAGGGGGATGGGTTGCTGAAGAGTGTGATAGAGGGAAGGAAGGTGGGCAAGCGGGGACGGGGAAGAAGGAGAATAGGTTTCATGGACGGGATGAAGAAGGGTAGATCGTACGCAAAGGCGAAAAAGGATATACTAGAGGGAGATAGGCCACCGAATGTGTAAACGACCGGGAGGAGATTCTCTGACATTCAACAAAACCTACCTTTGCCGGTAAAATACATAATAATGATAATAATAATTTTATCTTCAGCATCATTCTCCAGCACCAAGTTTCGAAGGCTTCTATTTAGGTCTGCTTTTCCTCTTTATTTGGTATTTTATTACTTGTATTTAAAATTGCAATAATCCCAAGGCCTGAATTTTTATGCTGTATTCTGATTTCAATTTTTTTTCTCATACTTAAACCCACTGGAAATTTTCCTCATTTCTCCGGTTTTATTTTAGCAAGGCCTACACTGGTAGACTGATATCCCGGTTCCGGCGTCACCTCGCGGTAGTCTGGCCAACGGTAAATAGACGGGTGACACAATGAGAGTGAAAGTACGCCACCATTGTTATACTCGGCTATGCTCTCACCCCGCCGACAGTCACTCCGCTCCCTCTCCCACTTGTCCCCTCTAAAACATAGTCCCTTCCTATCTTTCCATTCTCTTTTTCTTTTTTCCCATCCACCCCTCTTTCTCTCGCCGGCACCCCCTCCCCCAACTCCTCCCCCTTCGTCACCGCCAAACACCCGCCCATCAACAAACCACACTTGTCGTCCCCTATCACATTCTCTCTCTCTCTCTCTCTCTCCACCCTCTCCCTCCCACGCGGAGGAGGAAGGAGTCCTTAACACAAAATGCAAAGAGCGCCGGGACGCCGCCGCGCCCCCTCCTCTCACGACCGACCGGCGACGCACACACGTCCGTCCCCCCGCGACGGGACGGGGAACGTCACGCACCTTTACTGTTAGTGGTAATATGAGAGAACGCTCAGGTAAGGTATGCATCCTATTTATAATCGAAATTCAAATACGGGTTAACTTCGGAGTCGCTTACTTGGAAGACTGTTGCATCAATCGTAATTCAAAGAACTAGATTCATCTCCGGAAAGTATGTACTATTTATACATTTAAGTAAAAATTTATTGCTAAGCTGTCATTTAACATATGCGATTTCAAATTGAAAATCATGCAAATTAGAGAACTTTAATCAGCGAAATATAATTAAAATTAGTGAAAATTTTTCACTCAATCCATGAGATTCCATTAAAAAATCTAATGGAAAGTGTAACTAACATCACTAAGTATACAAAAAACTCATAAATGTCTGCCGACATTTGCCTATATAAATTTTATGGTCCTATTTGCACTAAATAAAATCTATTGGCACAAATATTGCAAAAAATGAAATCCGCAATTTTTCACATTTTATGGAAAAAATACATTGTTTTGGCATCATATTCGTATTCAGCGACCCCGGAAACCTAAGTACACTAAATTTCACCTTGATCTGAGAAAATATTTTCATGTCCCAGAAATACATGGGCCGAGGACCACCGTGCGCCGGCGGGAGTTGGAGAGCGAACCGTCCCTACGTCGACGAACGTCGTCGGCCGTCGAAAAGCGGGATTTTTTTTCCATTTTTGGATTCTCTCTCTCTCTAGCTGCCGTCTCTTCCCTTACCCCTCTTCCTAACGCCCCCGCATCAAAAGAGTCGTCACCCCTCTGCGGAACTTGTCAGCGAGATTTTTTTCAAATATGCGAGAGAGGGCGTCCGTCAGCGGCCGAAAAATAACGACGCGAGCGAACCGCTAGTCATTTCATTAAGATTGTTCCGCTAGCCTCACGCCTGTACATTCGCGGAAGAGTGAGAGATAGACTAAGCATAGACAACAAGCATGTCCATTCAGTTGTCTCGCTTTTGACAGATTTTCGGAGTTCCACTTTCACGGAGTCACTCGCAATGCACAACTGAGCGAAATTCCACAGAGAAAAAAATCATCCGCCTTGACCGGGATTCGAACCCGCATCCCTCGATTTCCTGCTGAGTGCTCTAGCCAGTTAAGCTACTAAGGCGTCCAAAAAATCATCCAAAAAAGGCGTTCTAAAATCCAAAGGGGAAGAGGACGCCTCGGTAGCTTCCTCTTTCTCCTCCTCCTCCTTCTAAAAAACCTTCTTCTAAAATCCACAGGGGAAGAGGACGCCTCGTTAGCTTAAATGGCTAAAGCTCTCGGCCGGAAATCGAGGGATCCGGGTTCGTATCCCGGTCAAGGCGGATGATTTTTTTCTCCGTGGAATTCCGCACAGTTGTCTCGGTTATGTCCCAAATCTAGAGATCTCAGTCACGGAGGAAAATGATTAATGGTTGTTCAATCTAATGCTACTTGTCATATCCCCCAGGAACTCGCATGACTTTCCGGTTTCCTAAGCATTTATTCCGTGTATTTATTGTTTCATCTATCCGTTTTACCCATCCTTCTTAAACTTTCTCCTAAATTTTGCCTTCAATTCCGCTCATGCACCTCGATAACCTATTGTGCCTCAGTGTGTGCCCACAGCATTGACGAATTGGAAACAGCCAGTCATTCTTTTTTTTCTCGGTCCACGGACCAAGTGAGTCATGGAGGGGAGTAAATTGAACAATACGAAAAGAGATGAGGAAAGAGAGAGATGATGTTATAATCGAAGGACCGCAAGAGGTGGAACAGTATGTTGACGCCTCGACGCTAGAGACATGAGGAAAAAGATGAAAAAGGATTCATGACTCAGTACACAGGAGAGAATCGTAGCTTTCTGCTCGAATGCGGTGGATGGTTTGGGTGATGCCGTTCATTCGATTCGCGCGCGATTCGTACGTGAAAGCAGAAGGCGAAAAAATTAGATAAACAAGCGTGCGAAAGAGTCCGCAGCAGGAGGTGGCGAGGTTTCAGTTAAATGCTGCGACATGAGCGAAACTCGGGATAATAACAGCGCGCAACGAGAAACACGAGTAAATCTCACTAAAAGGATTCCGAGAGAGAGGGAGAGAATGGGAGGATGAATGTTCTCGGTAATTAAAGGTGCGTCCATGACGGAGGTACGCGGAACTTAGCTGTAATTTGGAGCGGCGATAAAGCTTTAAGCGGCATCAACCGGCTCAATTACTGGCAACAGAGCAACTTCGGGAGATGAAGTTAGCTAGCTCACTTACAAGTCCGAGCTGATGATGTGTTGCATACATCAGCCTCCAAATGAAAAATAATTTTAAAAAAGAATTAATTTTTTTGAGTAAGCTCGTGGTACTTTTTTTCTGACCGCGTAACAATTATATTTTGCGACAAAACACGAGCGACTGAATTCAAAGAGAAAAATTTTAAATATTTAAAAAAAAACTGTCCAATGTATCTTAACTGGCATTATTTCACAGCACAAATTATATTTGCGCCAACACGTGTTTTCGCGTAAAAAAAGTTTTCTCACGAAGATACTCGTCTCCACGACTACCCTGTCCCGAAGCAGTGAAGGTAACAGGAGTTGGACGCATTTTAGGGGCTGAGATAATTCCAGACCATTAACTCTAGAGAAATACGACATATACGCAACTACACGAGGAGAATGACGCGGAGAGTGAATATAAATTGCGCTAAAAGCATTCATAAGGGTAAAAAAAGGAGTCATCAGAGAAATATCGTTCGAGGTTGGCAATTCCACTGAACAGAATACTCACATGTGTGATTCCCTTCTAATTCCCACACACACTTTTATCATACGATGGCAAATTATTCAAGTTGGTCGAGACGATCACGTCCTCCAACGAAGTCTACGAACACGATCTTCTCGCACCTACTCTCTAAGAGATACTTGAAATCCTTTCCCAATATAATCAGCCTCATGGTCGCAAATGCGATTTAATTCAGTGAGATGAATCAATGTTGAGCCTAAATATCACTTGGTAACGTCGGCGTCGAGTGTCACTTTTGGACAAAAACGTACACACCGCGAAGGAATTGGCCAGGGGCGATTTATTAAAAACATTTTTTACTACATGCCTTTCTTTTATGCTCAGAAATCATTCCGGAAGACTCGGATGCCCTCCTCTACAACCCAACAACGTCCGAGAGCTTTCTAGATTTACCAATAACAACTTTCAGAGGTCGCAGCAAACAACTATTGGTCTTCAGATCTTATGGGAGATGATCTGACTCTTCGTGACTTTTGGTTTCACAAATACATTCGTACTTTAAAAAAAAAATAAATCTCGAAAATTACGAGAATGTGGCCGCTGAGATAGAAGTGTATGTGCAATGATTGAAAGAAATCACACCACTGACCTATTCTATTCATATTAGAAGTAACATCAGGCGTCACTTGGTGCAAATTTGTTATGTTCATGATGAATAATATCTTCTTCTACTATTTTTACACTTTTTTATTATTCACCGACCAGGTTTCAACACAGTGTGCCCTTGATAATGACACACTGTGTTAAAACCTGGTCGGTGAATAATAAAAAAGGGTTAAAATAGTAAAATTTTTCATGAATATTCAATCTGTATTGTTTTAACAAACTAGTCTGATTCTAATTTTCTAGAAACAACTTCCAGCAGACTAGAATTTCATTTTGGATTCAACAATATCTTATTCCAGAATTCTCTCCTTCCCAACGATTGAAACGAGCGTCGAGATAAGACTTCAACAGCTTCCGGCGCTGGATAGGAAACGCGCAATTTTTTCCTATATCAAAGCTTGCAATGTAATGCATAAACATTCATCTTGAAACATTAAATTTAAAAACCTGCAAGGAGTTGTCCCGCGGGAGTATTTATACATATACCTATGACGTTCCCGGGCGTAAAGGAAAGTTGCATGCATTATTGCGAGGGAAATAATCAATATTTCAAAACCCGAAAAAAGTGACATGAACCATCAAGCAAAATAAACGATAAACGGAGGTTGTTTATACGTTTATTTCCTCTTTTTTTTGACGCAAGAGTTGAGATCGAAAAGCGATTGGTTTCGGAGTGGGAAACAAAATAAATAGTCTCCACAACGCCGAAATAAAAAAAACAAAACCCCTGCATCTGCGATCCCTCACGCATGGTAAGTGCCGTAATGTTAATTAGATTCACGGGTCGAGAGCGAGTCAGATCGCGGTTTTGATAGGAGTCGACAGCCGAAAAAGGGGTGAGAGAGCCACGGGGGGTCGGATAACTGACACCAGAGGCATTGAGGGGAGGGGGAGAGCTCGAATCGGCGGCATTTCAGTCCCGAGGTGGCGCTGCATTTCGAGGGAGGAGGTGCGGCGGCGATACGGCGGTGATACTACGGTAGTGACGGAGCGGAAGTGACGCGTGGGGGAGTGAGTGGACACAGCGGGAGGGAGGAGTCGGAGTGATGTGGCGGTGGCCATTATAAAAAAAATGAAAATATAAACCCCCCATCCCAACCCCCACCCACCCCCCTTTTCTTCCCACTGGACTCAAAAATCGATGAAGCGTGCGTTGTAGCATTAAATCCGGAGGCGTTTCCTTTAAAGTTTATACACTTCCCATAATATAGAATCCATGGGTGTTTGTATGGATGCGAAACTTGGACCTTGGGAATTGCGGATGAAGAGCGGATTGGGCCCTGGAATTGTAAAACTCCTGAGGATACTTGCTCAATTCCATTTAAGCGTACAATAATTTACAAATCGGAAATGATTTTTTGATCGGAATAGTAAACGTGCGAGTTCTACTGTATGCGGATGATGCTGTTCTAATCTCAGAGAGCCAACAGAGATTACAGAAGCTCCTAGATAAGTTTTGTCAATCAACTGAGAGAATGGGATTGAGGGTAAATGCGTGCAAGACTAAAGTAGTAGTTTTTGATAAGGAGAATGGGAAGAATAACTGCGTGATGAGGACGAATGGTGAAGTAATTGAACAAGTGGATGGTTTTGTGTGCTTGCGTAAGATGTTTGCGTAAGATGTTTGCGAAAGATGGACGGATGGATAAGGAGATAAAGAGACGTGCGAATGCTGGAAGGAAAGTGGTAGGTAGCACGTGGAGCATATCAAGGAATGAGTGCCTGTCTAAGGAAGCAAAAATTGCTGTGTACAAAAGTGTACTACTCCCCACTTTATTGTATGGCATGGGTATGTCAGGATAGACATAAGAGTACACTAAACGCTGTGGGTATGGGTTATTTGAGGAGTGTTTGAGGCAAAAGTAAGATGGATAGGGTCGGGAATGAGTGGGTAATAAATGAATGTGGGTTAAATGATCCAGTAATGGAAGCATACATGAAAGGAGGGTGCTTCGTTGGTTTGGCCATGTTGAGAGAAAACATGACAGTCGAATAACGAAACAGATATATAAGAGTGAAATGAATGGTGCGAGAGGTAGAGGTAAGCCGAGAAAGCTGTGTTTGAGGAAATTCTTAGGAGGAGGAATATTAGGAGTCTTAAAAACAGAAGGGCGTGTATGAAGCAGTGTATGGGGGTAAATGAAGCGAAAGAGGTTTGCAAGGATAGGTGAGTATGGAGGAAATAGTTGAAGCAGAGTTAGGTGTACAAATATGTATTTATGAGAGAAACTTTGTGACTTTGCCTACCCCGGAAGGGAACGGCGTGATTGGTATGTATGTATGTATAATCTACCACTATTATGTATAACAGACCTGAAGGAAGGCACTTCAAGGAATGATAAATAGTTTAGAGGAAGGAGTCAAAGACTATGCAATCAAAATAAATGTTGGGAAAACGAAAGTTATGAGAGGGAATGATGGAGGAAATGTGAATGTTATGTCAATTGAGGGAAGAATAGAGCAGGTTTGAAGGTATTGATATCTGGGGATCATGCTGATGGAATATTGGAAGAATGAGGTAGAAATTAAGTCAATAATAGAAAAGAAGATTTAAATAAGATGAGAAATATGTTATGTAGGTGTGTATGGACCTAGAACTGAGGAAGAGTGGTGAAATGTGATGGTGAGTGGTGGAGTGTGATGTTGTATGGATGCGAAACGTGGACCTTGGGAAGAAGAGAGAAGGATAGGATCAATGCATTTGAGATGTGGGTTAGGAAGAGAGAGTGGAATGGGTGGATAGAGTAAGAAATGAGGAGGAGCTCGGGAGAGTTAGGGAGGAAAGAACACTACTGGAAACAATACAGAAGAGAAAAGAAAAATAGATCGGACATATTTTAAGAAGGAAGGGGATTTTAATGAAAGCACAGTCGAAGGGACAGTGGATGGAGAAAAGAGAACAGGAAGAAGGCTGAAAATGACAGACGAAGTGAAGATAGACAGGAGTTACGAGGAAACCAAGGAAGAGCCCAGGGAAAGGACGAATTGGAACCAGCTTTGTAGGTTGGGACCTGCCAGTAGGTAGAATACCAGCTGATGATGGTAATATTGAAGGCGAAAGAAGTTCGTCGCGATAATTTTGTTAATGAAAACGATTTGAAAATAGGCGGGAAAATCTTGCAATACATTTAGAGACATTCATTTATTTGAATTTTCTACCAGGTGATTGGTAGGATTTTGGACAGTCCTCATCCTAATAACCAAAATTCTGGCAAAGAGTCCTGAATTCCCTCCTACAGATTTCTCGCAATCGGGCCCCTCTGATATTCTACAAGTAGTCCACCTTTTCTTATTTCCTGCAGAATTCCTATCCGCTTCCAGTCTCTTCCACGTTTCTCCTGTGTTCTCCCATCTGTTACCCTCTTTCTAACCAACGCCCCACGGATTTAGAGACGGTGAGGTTAAAATGCACTCTGACCTGTATGAAAATAATGCGGACCAACAGAATAGATACAAAAAACCACAGAAAGTGTATACCTGTCAATTTACTTGGCAGGCATGTACAAAATTAGGGGGAAAAGAGAATAAGGGCGCAGATAACAATGCAATCATCATGGTGACCTCATAAATAATCGAATATACATCACCGCACATCAACAATAAAGTTACCTGTGAGATGTGGCACTCATAATATTGTGTTATGATTGTGCACTGGAAAATGAGAGGTAAAATCAAATATCTTTCATCATCAAGTAACCAGACAATCAGCCTAACTTCTCGTTCCAATAGTTCGCAGTACTGCCGCTGGTTCGCGAATGGTATCGCTGGTGAATGATCCGCGGGGTACAATATTCCTTCCCCTCCCAATACAACGCGAGGACACAACCGACGTCACACAAATACAAAGAAGGTTCTCCGGATGTGCAGACAGATATCTGACGCTCAAAGAAAAAGGGTGCGATGTGAGTCAATAAGGGTAGATGCGAAAAATTCTGTCAGGGTTGAGGAAGTAAATGATGCAGAAACGTGGACCGATGGGTGAGCCAGATGAGAAAAGAAGCCTCCGAAACCTGGAGCTGAAGATAAATGTTAAAGGTGAAACGATCAAAGAAGATGGGTGCGACGAGAAATTATATGGGAGTAAGTGAGACATTTTAGCGGGGTCATTAAAGTCGATGAATCAGAAATATGGACCGATGGGCGAGCCAGATGGGAAAAGAAGCCTCGGAAACCTGGAGCTGGAGAAGAACGCTAAAGGTCAAACAGACGGACAAAGTGAGATAGTGGGAAAGAATAGGAAAGTCTCTGAGGAAAGCCAATATGCAATATGATGATTGGAGAACACTCGGACGCAAAAAAATATATTCCAGGAACTTAGGGGAAGATATAACGACAAATCTTGAGAGGTAAGCAAGGGAAGTATGTATATATGACAGAGGAAGACAGATCTGGGAAAAAATAACAACGGGGATGTTCAAAAGGGATTAATGTTGGATTGGATAAATAGGAAAGCAAAGTTAACTATTCATCAAATACCTGCAAGCTAAGTTAATCATCAATGAAAGAAAATCTAATCATGGTAAAGTTTAGGGTCGACATCCTTGTGCATTTTCCTCGAAAATCAATAGCAGCTTGAAGAAACCAGCAGTGACAGCTCGAATCCCAGCACAGCCGAAGTCGACGACGAGGAAAATAGCGGAAAATGCGCCGAACATAGAGAAAATCCTATCCTCAATTGAATTTCTCTGGTAAACGCGAGAAAAAAGAGCAGTTTTATTTCCCTTGTTTTTCACGCAACAAAGACTTTTTCTCATTTACGTTCAATGAGAGCGATAAATTAAAAACCGTCCCCATTTTTTTTAAAGCGTGCAGCTAATCTGTTTGCTCAATCTAGCCGAGGTGTAATGTTTAAAAAAAAAAAGAGAAAAAAAAGGAGCGGTCCTCCAAAAACGCTCGAACAAACACTTCGTCTGCATTATTTTTATTTTTTTAAATTCTAAAGTCGCGCCCGCGCCGCCGTTCAGTCATTCCCCGTGAATAACATTTACGAGGTTCATTTCTGTGGCGGGAATAATTACCGCGCACAAGAGTTCCAACGGGACCCGATGTGTCTCATTTCATAAAACGCGGCTATCTATCCCCCAGGTAATTAAACATCGATTCTCGGGTCTTTTTTATCCACGCTTTGCCATTTTTTTTCTTTCCCGGTAATTCAAACCCACCCCCCGTGCCACCCTACGGCGAGAACAAAAAAACCCACGTCACTTTCCCCATCCCAAGCGTGCGCGAGCGCTGCGTTGCATAACCCAGGATTCAATTTATCCGACGACCGCCACCACTATTTTGTTATTATTTCGTTCCCTTCTAATGCGAAGCGCGAGAGTGTATTGTTCGTAGGCTCGGTCGTGACTGAAAGAGGATTTTTGTGCAGGGAAGAAATTTTTTAAGAGGGTTCGAGGCAGAGTGAAGATCACCAATGTGGCGACGAAGACGTAAGAGGAGGTGCTGCGTGTGGTGGGGAGAAAAGACAACTGGCGGAGGAGATCTGGAAAAAAAAAGTTAGGAGCCCCTTGGAGGACAGTGAGTTTAGTGGGAGGGACATAGACGATAGCTTCGTAAGGAAATGAGGCGTTTATAAATAGAAGAGAACAAATGACAGAGCCCTCAGACCCCTCTTCAACCCAATCCTCTCCGGTAGGATACTCAACATCTACACCTGAATTATACCTCGAGGGGGCTTTTAGGGTATTATCCATCCGATCCAATCCAAACTATCCTACTTCTAGCATATTGTTCTGCTTTCCTTCCTACATATGTGACAAAGATCTGCAATTAGATCCCTCTTAAGGTAGTCCAAGCGAGATAGTTCCCTAGTCATAATAGAGACCATATTCGAATTATACGTTTTTATTTCGCCAGCTGTAGGACACATCAATAAAATATTGCATCATTAATGGAGCAATAATATAGTTTTATATTAAAAAATTTGTAAGTAATTAAATGAAAATATCTAAATAAGTCTTTAACTTGACTCATTTCTCGCGGTGCGTTTGAAACTCCTTCAAAACGGAAAGTTTTTTGTGATACCCAAGAACCTACTGCGGCGACAATATGATTAATTTTCAAATATAGTTGAGGAAACATACAAACTACATGCTGTTAGTTTTTCAAAGACAGCTAAGTGCTAGAAATACCTCCTTTTGTAAGTAATCTCTCTCTGGAATGCATGCACGTACCATTTCCCATATAAAAGGGCTGGTATTTTTTGGCAAATATCTCCAAAAGTAATGTGGTAAGGGGTTGAAATTTTGGTGTTATTAGAAGGGTGAGACATTTTTCTTTAAAATGAGACCAAATGAATTGATTCTTAAGTAAATTGATATTTCGCTCAAACTACCTTAAAAATCCTCACATCGTCTTCCTTTTCTTATTTCGTCCACAATTCCTGTCCTCTTCCTTCCTCTTCCATTTCTCTAATATTATGTCTCCTGCATGTCACTATGTAGCAATTACTTTATTACTTTACGTTGTTTGTAAATCTTATCAGCAGCTTAAAATATAAACAAATGTAAATGCAATGTACTTGTGCTCCATGGGGTAATATGGTCCCAGAGCAAATAAATTTTATCTTATCTTACGTCTCTGAGTAGAGACGTAAGATAAGATAACGTCTTACGTCTCCCCCCCACATCAATTCCCTCCTCTTCGAAAATGCTTCTTTAGTCATGGCAATTCTAAATCTAATGTCCCAACCACCTAACCCATTCTCCTCCAAGATTCTACCCAGAGACGTATACTGTTCGACTTGCTCTATTTTGTGCCCTCCCGCCCTTACACTCAACCCGCCTTATGTAGCTGACAAGGGCATGAGCATTTTGTAGTAAATCAATTACCTAGCTACACTACGATCAACAAATCTAGCTAAAACTCTCATCGGCAGGATCTCTCATATTTCGCGAGATAAATGACAAGAATAAAATCATCCAAGAGTCCAGGATAAAACGGACAATAAAAGGATTTAGAGGGGCAATCTCACCTCCGCCTAAAAACTTCCTCCAACGGTAAATAAAACCTCTAATCACAACAGCCACCGCGAATGTTTAACTCGGCCGGGAGAGCGACATTTCAGCATTTATGAGGTGCGGTACTTGTTTATAAATATAAAAAAAAGGGACGGGAAATGCCGACGTCACGACCGAAGGCCGCGAATATTTTTACTCAAAAAAAAAAGGAACGCGCCGGTAAAAAACGTACGGCGACACAGAAAACAAAAATTATGAAGAGCGTAATATCAACTTCCGTCGCTCAGAGGGCGACCGCTTGGTGTTTTTACAGGCGCAAAAGTCCGCTTGAACGGGAACGGACGCATTGAAAGAGACGCCCCAAGGTCGCAAAACCCTTTAGCGGGAAAGAGAGAGAAGAGACATGTGAGCCTGGCGCTGGACGATCTCGTTACGGTTTAAAACGGGGGGCGGGGGGTGGGGATGGAATGGATTTTTGCACATGCGCCACCGGTCGAGGTATCGATTGTTTCGTTATTCCTTTGTTTTTTCATCTCTCTCTCTCCCTCTCTCTACTCCTGACTTCACGGGTGATTTGTGCACGGAGTACTGGCTGTTGACGGTTGGCCGGTCGTTATTCAAGAAAATAGGCGCCGGGACTTTTTGGAGAGGAAGCAAACGGATAAAGCCACGTCATTATGATTATCATGTTTTTCCTCGTTTTTTTTAACCGTTGTGCAGGCGACGCGAAGGACATTAATGCAATAACTCATATCGCCTTCGTTTATGCGAGGAGAGTGAGAGAGGGGGGGAAGAAGAGAAAAATATTTGATATCTTTCGTTCGCGCGGAAAATACGTGAAAAATTAATCTTGTGCAAACCAGCGCTGAAACTATCATTAAGTCGATGAGTTTTGCGTTAGTCGAGCGAGCCCCAAAGATGTATTAACGAGCGATGCGACTAGAACGCTATCTGTTATTAAAATGAACAAAGATAGATCTAGATTATGTCCGACTAATGGCATGAGGTGTTCAATATAAGATTTGCCAACCTTTCCGACTAATTAATAACCTCTCAAAACAGAAATTTTGGGAAATATACTTTCTGGAACGGAAGAGTTCGTCAAATCGACAACAAAATAATTTTAAATTACCTTTTATAAGTAGATATTCTTAATGTTTACGGCATAAACAATTGTACCTGACGATGCAGACAGCTGCGAAACGCTGCAAGCATTCCACTTCATAAAATAAAATTTATGTAGGCCAAGGTTTCGATGTTATTTCATGGTTAGGAGGTTTTCTTCATGATGGACTATCACGTCGAAACCTAAGTCTAAATAAATTAGAATGATATAAAACGGAACTTTGCATAATTCTTCTGTAATTACTTACGAGCCTATGTCACTAATGTAATAAAATAATTATGGGAAAGTACGTAGCATCTTCTCAATATGGATTCAAATATAGATATTTTTTTAAAAAGTTAAGACGTATTTCCCGCAATCACTTTCGTAACGATTAAGCAAGATTCACGGAGCATGGTGCTTACAAAAATCCTCGACCAAGAAAATAATGGAAAAAGAACTATGCAAGCATTCCACTTCATAAAATAAAATTTATGTAGGCCAAGGTTTCGATGTTATTTCATGGTTAGGAGGTTTTCTTAACGATGGAGTATCACGTCGAAACCTAAGTCTAAATAAATTAGAATGATATAAAACGGAACTTTGCATAGTTCTTCTGTAATTACTTGCGAGCCTATACACCTTTAGTGATACTACATCAAAGATTACTAATGCATAAGTCACGACTCTATTTGAAGCAGCAATAGAGGTATAAGGGATCACAAAGTGGTGAGAATTCATCCCTTGACACAATAGTTGCTACAAGCACAGGGGTCGAGAGTGACCCCTGGGATAGAGGGAATAAGGGTAGGGTAGATAGAGGAAAGGATGTTGGGCAAGCGGGCTAAGGGAAGCAAGAGAATAGGTTTCATGGATAAGATGAAGAAGGGTAGAGCATATACAGAGGCAAAAACGGATAAAATTGAGGTGGATGAGACCTCGTAAGTGTAGAAAACCGGGAGGAGATTCAATGACATTTATCAAAACCTACCTTAACCGGTAGAATACTTTTAAAAAAGACGTATTTCTCGCAAAAACTTTCAAAACGATAAAGCAAGATTCACAGGGCAAGGTCCTAAACTTTTAGGTGCCACGAGTAAATGATGGTTTAAATCCCCTGTCCTATTTTACTATTTCTGCCGATTATGCGCCAACGTCATTCCGATACATAAAACTGGTCCCAAGAATGATGTCTCAAACTATCGCCCAATCTCATTGCTTCCGATCCTGTCTTCCGTTTGTGAGCGTATTATTCTCAACAGGATTTACTATTTCACCTCTCCCTTTTTATCTTCCCAGCAACACGGTTTCCTCCCAGGGAGATCATGCCTAACAAATCTTGCCGTCTTTCAGCACCACGCCGTCATGGCAATAGACAAATCAACTCAACTTGATGCCATCTACCTTGACTTCTCCAAGGCATTCGACGCCCTCCAACAACCACTCCTCCTTCATAAACTCAGCCAACAGTTTGGCATACATGGTATGTTCCTCAGCCTTCTTTCTAGCTTTCTCACCAACAGAACCCAGCGTGTAATACTCGCCGGTGCTTCTTCCTCTTGGTCTCCTGTAACGTCTGGAGTTCCTCAGGGCAGTGTCCTTCGGCCATATCTATTCAATTTATTCATTAATGATCTCCCTTCTCAGCTCCTTTCCTCCCAAGTTCATTGCCTTCTCTATTCTGATGATTGCAAGATTTACAAGCAAATTAATAATACTTCTGACTGTATTCAACTTCACCTTGCCTTAAATCAAAATTCCCTGTGGTGTGATACCTGGAAACTTAACCTAAACCCTGGTAAATGCAGCATCATGACTCTTGCTCTGAAAACAAAACCCCTGACTTTCAACTACACAATTAACTCAACTCCCTTAAACAAAGTGACAACCATGAAAGACCTAGGCGTTTTAACCGATCAAAAACTAAATCACTCCGACCATATTCAGACTGTAAAAAATAAAGCGATGCCCCTATTAGGCCTTCTTTACCGCTTCACAGAAATTAAAGATCCAATAGCACTCCATTCCTACTACTCAACAATTGTCCTTCCCATACTATCATATTGTTCCCCAATTTGGTATACGTCAGCCCCAACAAATCTAAAATCCCTCGATTGCATCTCTCACTTCTTTGCCAAAATAGTCAAGCACAGAGTCCCACATTTCCGTAATATGTCCTCAAACGCTGTGCTGTCCTCTCTTTCCATTTCTAACCTCGAAAACCACAGACTTAAAATGGATTTAAAACTCCTCCACAATACCCTTAACTCGACCATTGATTGCCCTGAACTGCTTTCTCTCTTCAACTTCAGGATACCAACTCGATCCACCCGCACCCATACTCTACTCCATCTGCCTATTCCAAGAATATCTCTCACCAAGCGCTCACCTTTATTTCGCCTCCCATCCCTTCTAAATTCACTCCCCCACACTATCGATCCTTTTTATTTACCATGTAACTATTTCACCACCCAAGCGATATCCCACCTGTCAACAAATTAAATATTTCCCCTCTCCATGTTGGGCTCTCGTTGCTTATTTTTATGCTGTTATTGTGTTTTTGTCCTCTTTCTTGTTTTTTGTTATATGTTTACTATAAATTGGCGCTATTTCTGTATGTGAACAATTTTTTAAATAAATAAATAAAAAAACATTCGCTAAAATATGTAGCGTTTGACACGGCAAGAATTAAGTGGACGGACATAATTAGTTTCCAAACAAAACGAATGATTTTTTTTCTACGCTTTATAATCTGAAACCGCCGACTGTCAAACTCACGTTACGCTCTTATTTTCAATTTTTGTTTTTCAATTCACTGCGTCGGTTATATTAGCAGCTACACACTCCCTTCACTCCAGCATAATTGGATGCCCTACAAGTAAGCGTCCAATTAAGGCGGAGTAAGACAGGAAATCAGCAAGATGAGGAGAACCGAGAAGTTTTCGTTTACCTTCTCTGTTTATCTTCATGCCGTGGTGGGTAATGAAAAAAAAATAGAAATGATTAAATACCGAATAATAATTTTTTAAAAAAAAACTAAAAACGAAGCGGAGGATAGTAGGATGGTGGCAGTGTATAGAGGCACAGGAGGGTGGAGGGGGATGCCGGCGAGAAAGATATATTAAACACCTTATTAAGTCTGTCACACTTTTAATGAACTGATTTGCGAAGTTTGACTTCTTTCACCAACGATCGCAGAAAAGTTTTAATTAGGTTTTTTTTTTTTAAAGGAAGGCTCCATCTTTTGCTTTCGAAACTTCCTAAATAAATTCCTGAAATTATGAGCTCATCTGAATTTTTTTAAAAAGAGTCATAACGTAATAAATGAAAAAAAAGAGTGGCGCTAATCAACCTGACAGCGTCTGCGTTCGAGACTTCCAGTTACGCGGAGAACGACCCGGCCAATCAGCATTCAACTGCAGGTCGTTACCGAACGTTATATTTCGTCGGCACGTGCTGTGGATAGTTTTTCATCTAAGGGAAGATAGCCGTGATCCCACTGCATAATTATCACGAATATCCATCCTTTCAATCTTCAGAGGAGTTTTAATTTAATTTAAGAGCAGAATGAAACAAGCTAGAGAAAAAAACGCCCACGGTATGGCACTTAAGGCGGTCACACCGCAAAATGACTAAAGCATCATTTAATTCACACCCTACCTACTTACAGAAGTCTTATGCTTGGTATTAGTGATTAAATTCTACCTTTCCACGCTAAATTTATTTAAAACTTATATGAAATTATACGCGATAAAGGCTTTTAAAAAATTGGGATAGTTATTAAGTGAACTACCGTGTACGTTAGGTTTGAACGGAAGTGGGCAAAAATCCTTTCGAAGAATTTCAGCCTTAATTTTGTGGAAATTTATTTCCCAAGTGAGACTGGAAAACATTGATTATTTCCACTGAAATCACTGATAATTTTATCATTATAAGTGGGCAAAAAGCTTGTTGTTTAACTATATCAATATCTCAATATACCAATGGTTTGCTCGAAGGAATGAATGAATTAGCAAATGTATATCAATGATATCCACCATCTTTTTGAAAATTAAGGCAAGGAACTCATGAAACATGCACTGGATACTTAGTGCTAATGATTATACTCGATTTAACCGTAGTTTTCGCCAAAAGTCGGATGATTATCAAATTAAATAAACAAACAACATACGTTAGGAGAATGCATATTAAAGAAGCACGTGCATGCCGATGTATAGTAAGTTGTCGATAGAAAACATCGCAAAATTGCACAACTAGCGCGTTAGTCTGTAAGCGCTATCGGAAAATCGGGGTTGACGAATATGGCGGACAGGCCACGCCCACGTTACGTCTTCTAGCATTGGCCACCATAGCCAGCGCTCTCTCTATCCACCTCAACGGTAGAGTCCAAGGAAGAAGAAGGAGAAGATAAACGTGAGGAGGGGAAAGGCGGATTCTCGATATGGAGGCTTGTCAGTTATCCCGGAGAGAGGCATGGAGATTTTGAGGAAAAGGTTCTTAAAAAAGTATATCGATAAAAAGATGGCCACTCAGCGTCGGAATTGCCCTTTCTCTCAAGTAAATGAACCCAGCGTTCTACAGTTTTACATTCAATACAACGTACGGCTTGCTACAGAAGAAATTTTCTTCATAGAGCGCACGATTTGGGACTGGAATTCCACTGAAAAAAACTCCTTTACTACCAGGCTACGTTGAAAGTAAAGTCCCCAGAGGAAGACCCGGAAATAAGTTCAAGAACAAAAGAAAACATACGAAGAAAGTACATAGGAAGAGCTACCAGTAAGTAAAAGACCTAGCATTAGATAGGGAAGGATGAGGGCTGCAGTAAACCAATGATTGAACCGCGCTACAAACCGTAGTCAGTGAAATGGTAAGACGAAACTTGAGTTACCAATTACTTTTTTATTGTTATCTTTTTAATTTAAATAATCAGTGCCACGCGATTATTTTCAAAAAGGGAGTCACACAGGCTAATGAGCTTGATAAACCGTGACGACAGGAGTGGCTATCATAAGGAAAGGAGTTTTGTGATATCTTCACTACCGCGCCTCACATTTCTTCGCGTAATTTACTCAACATTTCCACTGAAATCATCTCACGGGTGTGACTCAATTTGCGGAAGGGGAGAAGAGACGTCTTGAGCGTGCTTAGGAAGGGGGAAGGAGCATACTTCATTAATATGCATAAGGTCATCAGAGCGGAAAGCTTCGTCTCAAATGCCACTTGGGTAATTTTCGCCTAAGATTAATTATGAACGCCACCATAGAAATTCAAGATGTATAACAATTGATATACTTAAGATTTTAGTCAGTTTATCTCTTACTTTTCCACAAGAATACCATTATAAGTATCACCCCTAAACCGTGTACTTTCAAAGTTCAATACCGCTGATACTTGGCGATAACTCGCTGCACATTTCGTTGACATTAAGGGATCTCATGGGGGTCCTATTCCTTAGTAAGATCGACGGAGAAATCTAGCAAAGTGCAGCAGGGTGAGTCCAATACATAAACTAACAGCACCTCAAGGAGACCTCCAATATACAAATTGTATTTTCTTCTGAACGCAGCTGTAATTGCAAATATTGTGATTGCCTAAAACTGAACGTGCTCTTGGAAATGCTTCACTTTCGCGTCCGAGAGGTGAAAGTTCTGCTAGGCAACAGAGATGTTCGAAATGGCCCTTGTTGACAATTGACGAAAACTCTAAAACAATATTCCCCACCGATTAGATACTCACCGTTAATATATTTGTAACGGAATACTTAACCGGCGCCCATGGATTCTTCTCTGGAATTAAATAAAATACGTTCTTTTCGAATTACACTGAAAAGGTTTACCCAAATGCGTAAGGATGCCAAGTATATCGGATTCGGAGGCGGTATTCTCCATTGTGGGTCCAAAAAAACGCGTTAGTTCAAGACAATGTCCAATCCCATGGGAATGTACCCACGACTGACAACTTGCACCCATCAATGGAATTATTTCCTGGTCCACTGCAGCACGACCATTTCACACAGTTCCGATTGCGATCAGGGCAAGAACAAATGCCTCGAGGCAAGCGGAGCCCGCCCCAGCGAAGTCCATTTCATTGTCGCGAGTTTTTACGACTTCGAAAAAGGGTCTCCGTAACTCCAGTTACGACCCCGATTTTCTAAGAGTAATATTCTTTCCCTGGTGCGGGACCGAGAGTCGTTGGCGATGGAAATCTTATGTTAGAGAGAACGCAGTCCCCTGACGAGTAACTACCACTCCAGATAAGTAGAGGAGAGAACCTTTTTAAACCAGAAGTTTCCGAAATTACATTCCAGGTCAACAATGCCGTTGGGCGTAGGTACATAAAGACCTACGTTATCTCGGTGTAATGAACGGAAAGAAAAAAATCTGGCACCGTAAAAATTAGAATGGAGGTTGTTAATGTTATGACTTCCAGTAACACGACTCTCAGTTGTTACGCGGGAGAGGGTAATTATTTTCGTCCCAGCATTGGTACACTTTATATGGGGGTCAATTCCATATTTTTCCTCCGGCCCGACTTTTCCGCCGTAACCTCCTTACTCTGCCGAAAAAGAACTCAATGCCTAGAGCTTACGTTTGAGCCCTACGACCACTTAGATACACTCTGCCGATTACAGATATAGCAGGGGAAAAAAAATACTTCACCATGAGGAGCACTTGAGAGCAGCTTCATGGTCGTGAGCCTGGTGAATTTCAGGCTAAGATATGTTGCATCAAATTGCTGCACAAGGCCATAAGGAAAAGATCCAATATTTGGGATACGATGTCAAAGAACCATCAAGAAGCATTTAATCCCAACTAACCTGACAGTTATTTCATGGCCCTCAAAAAAGTTGAATGTAATCAAGGTTAACTTGATTGGAATTATTCCAGCTAACCTGACGGATATTTAATGGCACTGAAAAAGTTTAAATAATCAGGTTAAGTTGTTTTGAATAACGTTTCATCAAAAAAATTCGAAAAATTGCTGTCGTAAAATGTATGTCTCATTCATAAATTTTCAGGTGTCAGGTAGAAATTAATCAAAATTATAATGAGGATGAAATTACTACGAAGGCTTCCGCGGGTTTCCTATTTATCAGTAACTTTCGGGGTCTCCCCGCGTTGAACCATTTCTGTGGACGACCGTTTCGCCGGCTTTATGAATTACCTGATCAACTGGAATGCCGGCGAAACGGTCGTCCATGAAAGTGATTCAAGGTGCGGAGACCGATATCGAGGATGTATAATGATTTCAAAAGGGACGCAAATATGTTAATTGGACATGGTTAAAAGAAATCACTATGTACACTAATAATTACGTTGTTCGTTACCGAACGATTTCCACATCAAAGCGTAGCTTTTAAAATAATGATGGTAGTTTTACCCTTGATAATTACCCCTTGATATTCCCCAAAAGTAACATTTTTGTAACGACCAAAACGAGCCTTACGCGCGTTGAAATGCCTCCTAACAAATTGTCGATGGAATAGTCCAATTTAGGAAAGACCGCGAATATTTTCCGCCATCCGACCGAACAAACTCCGTAAGTAAATCAAGAAATAATGAGCTCTACGGCCTCGAAAGTTATGCAAAAAGGGGGAATATTTCCAATGGCTATAATAATAGAGCAACTCTCGTCAGAAAGTATTGTTGTGTTGGTTTAACGGGAAAACCACGTTAGGGACCAACCTCAACATCTCAACCAGAATACCCTCTATGGTGGTTTACGGGAATGTTACTTCCTCGCCAGGGACCACACACAGCCACACACACACTAAAAATTTTGAATGAGTGAGTGAGTGTTTTCAGAGTGCTTGTTTGTGTGATTGCTCTGTGTTTGTCCCTGGCCGGGAAAATTTTTTCCCGTAAACATTCACAGAACGTGTGCTTGTTGTTATCCTGGCATCTTTAACGGGGTCCCTAGAGCCTCGAGAAGGATTCCATTCAGTATAGTGCGTTCTCTTCCAGGAAAAGTACCACTGTTCGAGATAAATCTATAATATTAAATGGGAATAAGTATGAGAGATGTAACAACTTCAAGTATTTGGGAGTGCTGGTGACAAAAGATAATGAAATACATGAAGAAATAAAAGCCAGGATTGCAGCAGGCAATAGGGCTTATCGAGCTTTATTGAAAAAAATTTATTGAAAGTCACGCAACCTCAGTCGGTACTTGAAAACAAACAAAGATTTACCGAACAGTGATTAGACATGTGGTCATATATGGTTCAGTAACGTGGACCATGACCACGGCAGAAGAAGAGCTACTTAAAAGATGGGAAAGGAAAGTACTAAGAAAGATTTATGGTGCTACAAAGGAAGGTGGACAGTGGAAAATACGGAGAAACAGAGAACTCGAGGAACTCCACAAACATCCTAACATAGTGACAGAAATTAAGAGCAATAGATTAATTTGGTTAGGACATGTCGAGAGAATGCCTGAGGATAGGATGGCGAAAAAGATATTTTGTGGTCATCCTGGTGGTAGAAGATTGAGAGGGAGACCCCGGAAAAGATGGTTGGATGATGTAGAGGTTGATCTGAGAAAGATGGGAATTAAAAGATGAAGAACGTATGCCGGGAATCGTGATGTCTGGGCTAACATCGTCGGAGAGGCCAAGGCCCTACAAGGGCTGTAGCGCCGAGGAGTAAGTAAGTAAGTATAGTGTGTGTGGCTGTCTAAGGTCACTGGCGAGGAAGTAACATTCCCGTAAACCACCACAGAGGGTATTCTGGTTGAGAGGTCGTGGTTGGTCCCTAACGTGGTTTTCCCGTTAAACCAACACAACAATAATTTCTGACGAGAGTCGCTCTATTATTACGGTCATTGGAGATTTTCCCCCTTTTTGCAGCACTCCGTAAGGTTTTAAACGAATACATTCAAGCGAGGACCCAGGAGGCACCACAAGATGTCACTTCAGCCGCGCCAGCAACCCCGACCTCATTCCCTGACATCTCCCCCCTCAACACGAAATCAGACGTCGTCGCATAAGCCATTTGCTCTCATTTCCCCCCACAACCGAGCAGAAGAGCGAACTTTTCGCTCAACCGCTCCTGCGGGCTGCAGGATTTAAAACTTTTAAACGCTCGGCGTCTCTTAGGTTAAGCCTCTTCCCGACGCCGATTACATCCATCTACAGTTGAGGGGAGGGCGTTAGGATGGGACGAGAAAAGAAGGACGAGGGAGGCTGACAGAAGGCTCCCCCGCCCCAGTTCCCTGACACTCCCTCCCCCGATTCTCGACTCTAATTCACCTATAGGTAACCTCGCCTCCCTCGACACGTGTGTGCGCGTGCACTCGCGCAAAATGCGAAACATTATGCCCTGTATAATGCGCGTACACTTGCATGAAAACATGCGCACTTAAATGCTGGCTCTGATATCCACCTAAATTATAAGTATTTTTAGACGTAATTGTATATATTGATCCACCTGCTAAACCAGAATCCAGTTCAGAAGAAGTGTGTACGTATAAGCGCGTCCTAATGCGCGAAAACATGCAGAAAAGTACATAAAATGCCTCCAGGAAATGGAACAAGCGCCATTTTCGCCAGAATTTGTTCGAGGTAACGCTTTTGTTCTCTCGTTTAAGTGGAGAAGCTCTTTGATAAAGAAATAAATTGATATTTCCCAAAGTCGATTTATTTAAAAAAAAGATTCGACCAAAGTTTAAGTTGATAATGCCATACTCGAGATAGAATACAGCAGTCACTTGATGACGCCTAGGTAGGACTTTTAAATAGTACACGGATGATGAAAGTACCATAGCATTTGTTAATCCTCGAGTTCACAATCAAATTAATGGGAAAACATCCGTGATCTCCATATTTATCTCCTCAAGCAGTTACACGCCTCGAGAAAACAGGCATTCATGGATAGAATTTCACACAAGTAAGCCCTTAAATTTTGACATCCATCCTCAATAATTTATGTTAGTACACTTACTCTGTTTTTATGCTAGTGCACTTTTGCCAACGCATGTATAAATCTTCCAAGAAGGAACGCGTTCATACCGTTGCGCACACACTCCAAATCCCCCAATTATAATTCCCTCCCACTACAGAATCTTCCTCATTCCCAGCATCCTTCTAGCGCATCCAAAGGTGATATAAGTTCTCCACAACATCCACCCCTCTGCCCACACACCGTTTCAGAGCTGCGAAAAAAAAACGCAAAATTGCTCCTGCAAATGCACACTTTCATGCACGACAAATTGCGCCAATCAATGCACGTAATGAGATACAAGCGTAATAATTACATGTGAATCCTCACATACCCACTGATTTGCGCACACTTGCTGTCACGTGTGTCCGTATTCGAGCACGCTCACTAGCATTGATAAATCACCGCTCGTAACGTGCGTGCTCATTCTTTCCAGGGCATTTTCCCACACGCTTGCCGGTACAATAGGCCAAACGTTCATGCAGGCACACGTGCCTACGTCATACGTATGCCTTCCCCAGCAAAATGCCCCTTCTCCATCCCTCCCGCATTCCAATTTCCTCTTTCTTCACAATCCTCCCATACTCCCAGGATCCTCCTCTCTTTCAACTTCAACAAGGGTGGGAGGTGGGTTGGTGTGCCCCTCACATTTCTCCTCCCGACGGCTCATTCTCCCCCCGCCCCCCCTAGCCTACATGCTCACACCCATTTTCAGGGTGACGATACAAATTTCGTGCATACAAATTTGCTCGCTCGAGCGCAAGAAAACTTGCACCAGTTAATGCTCTTAATGATGCATATGGTAGGGTAAGATAATGGGCGTCGGCAGCCTACATGCCCACACCCATTTTCTGTGCGACGATACAAATCTCGTGCATACAAACTTACTCGCTCGATCGCAGGTTTTATTGCAAGAACACTCGCACCAGTTATTGCTCGTAATGATGCACTCCTAAATAACTGGCGCATATTTCAGATTTCATTATTAACAGACACTCACACTTGATCAATTTTCGTGCATGCGCATAGGCATAAATTAACACTCGTCAACACGCGTGCGCATTCTTTCCGGGGCATTTTTCCGCAAAGTTATCGGCACAAATGCTCAAATTTTCGTGCAGGCACACATGCCCACGTACGCGCGCCTTCCCCAGCCGAGAACCCTATCCTACCCCTCGCCAAAATTCCAATTTCCTCTTCCTCCACAATCCGCCATCCCTCTCGCTCCCAGCATCCTTTTCTTTCAGCTTCTCCGCCAGGAGGGCGAGGGGTGGGCAGTAAGGGGGCAGCTCACATCTCTTCTCCCAACGAACCGAGGGGGTGGGGGGAGTCAAGCGGAAGAGGGTGGAGGATTTAGGGGGGCGCTTTTCGGAGGGGTCAACTAGCCTATTGTGTCCATCCTGCAGCATCGCCCTTGGTCCATCACCATTCCCCATATCCTCCTCCTGTTAATCAAGCGAGGAGAGAGGGATGGAGAAGAGTGTCCGTCTCACTCCAGCTCCAGCTGCCTGGAAAGGGGGCGGCGGGATGGTGGATGGGGGGGGGAAGGCTGGAAACGGAAGGAAGGATGAGGAAAGGCTGCGCGTGGCGGTTTTTGGGTGTACGGCGGGGGGGTGGGGGTAGTTCCGAGAAAAGAAACTGTGGAAAGTCAGGGGTGGAAGTGTCATGGCTTTGGGATGGGTTTGGGGGAAAGGGACTTAGTTTCATTATTCCGGGACAAAATAGTCCCAATGGTGAATGGCAGCGTGTAAATGTATATATATCAAAAGAAGTTTGTGTTATGGCTCCCTAGACCCTAGTTTTCGGGTGCACCAATCTGGTGTGTTACAACCGAAATGAGACAGGTTCGCTCCCTGCGATTGGGATGCGATGAAAGATGCAAAGGATAGGACTTTGGTACACGGATAATACTTTTTTGGGTAGGAAGGGGGGGACTGAACGACGTACAAGGTCGACAATCGCTTTTGGAAAGTTCCGGTCCCCACAACGACGCATATGTATAAGTGGACGGAGATATAAATTCAATCTGATATTTCTGATTTCCCATCTCTTATCTCGCACGATCCCTGAATGAGTTCGGGAGCCTATTTCAGCAGAGAAACTCGAAATATTGAAGCTTTATCGGAAGATATAACAGATCCTCGACAATACTGAATTCTGTCGGCACAAAATGTTACAAATGTCATAAATCAAGATTATGGCATCTGAATGACATTATGGAAGAGACTCGAAAATAGCGAGTCCTTATAAAACTAGGCGTAATGAGTTAGATAAAACAGTATGAGAAAGACAAGTGCTGAGATTGTAATTTCACATTCTCGTCGAGTCGAAATTTTTCAAATCGAAGAGAATTTTTTACAGCAACAATCAGCATATTTCGATGTTGTGACGTCAAAATTACGTCATCGCGCGAGAATCGATAATCCTGAGTCCCCTCCCAACAAGGTTTCTTATGTGAACAGATGAAAATATCCACTGTACTTGTGGGGTTAATATTCAAGCTAATTCAAATACCAATATGTGATAGCAATCAGCAAATTTCGAGAATAAAGCGTCAATTCATCATAATTATTTTGTTAGTTGTATATTATGGATTTTGGGCAACAACAATTGAAGTCATTTGTTTCGATTACGGTGGGTAGGTTGGTAATGTAAGGATTTCAAAGGAAATGAATGAAAGGTGGAGAGAAACCTGGCATCGATGACGCCAAGGTGGACACAGTTTTAACTCCCGTCCGAGGGATGAAAGACCAACTACACATTAGAAAAGCTCTTCAGATCGCAGTCAGGGTTAGGTAGACTTTTAACGAAAAATCTCCGTGACCGCTATGATTCAAACCCGGGCCCGCAGAATGACAGGCCAGATGGTTCGACTCTCTCAATTCCCTAATAATCATCGCACTCGAAATGAGCAACCCGTCCTGCGGTGACGTAGAAATGTCGCTTGCTACACAACCGCACGAACTTTCCAATCGATAATAATTGAATGCGGGCAGGATTTGATGACTCAAAAACACTGGATCGAATCGACAAAAACCAAATGATAAAATTAGTGATTTCGCAGGCGATTAACATAAGGGCGCTTCAAGATTAGATCCCATTGAAGAGTCTTGTTTAAGAAAGGGTTCGACCTCCACAATGTCGCGGACGTGGCGTAAAAACAACAAATTTCAACTTTTAAATGGCGTTACTTGAGGAATTTCAAGGGAAATAGCCTGACACGATGGAAAAACACTAGTTCCCCGGTCAGTCACTGAAGATGAGTATAGTTGGGCTCGGCTCGATCATGGAGGGGCGAATCTCTTATTCGCCCGAGTGCTGCTACCCCTGTCATCAAAAAGCAGACAGTAAGAACTAGATGATCTCTGCCATCGGACCATGTCAAACTAAGTGACTAGGCCTGCTTGAAAATGTCGAAATTGTGATGTCAAAATTACGTCACTACTGGGGCTCGAAAAGTCCGAGGACGTCCTGAATAAGGGACCAGCACACTACAGCCACCGTGTCCACCCAATCCCCTCCGAATTTCCTTTATATCCGAGGCTCGACAATATGCTCCAGAGTCCCAACTGAACGAGGATGTCCCCCCCTTAGAAAGCGGGAGAAAATGAAAAAGTGACCGCGCGTGACGGACATCTCGTCTTTCGGAAGCGGAAGTAGTCGAGAGAGACAAAAGGGAACGCATCCGCGTGGCACGGCCACGGGAGGTGACGAGAATTTTGATGGGAAAAACATTGACCCTGGGAGGGGTTGAACAGGGGGCTAGCAGAATATAGTGCTTGTCCCCTCGATTTTGAAGAGGAGCCTTCTCTATTGATAGCATAGGCTTGTGTTCTGGAGGGTTCGCATCGAACATGCGAACGCATGGAAATACTGAGAAATGAACGGGAAGGGAGAGATAAGCTTGTGATCACAAATCTACACATGAATTGGGAAGAGAGAGAGGCACGCGGCATGGGTGACAGATGGGTAAATGGATAGATTGCTGTTTTTGGATGAAATAAGCAGAGTAAAATGCCATGTCTGCCGAACCCCTCACCGCCCCACAACTACTGTATTGTTACCATATTTATTTGATGGACGGGGTGAATGGTGGGTGAAAGGAGAGCGAACGGACAGCCAGAAAACCGTCTATGTTCGCAAGGATTCATTACTCCCTTTAGGAGGATGTTTCAGCCACATAGGCACCTACCGACTAAGCCCCCCGAAAGTTTTCCGCGAAGGAGTAAACAAGCAGAGACCATGGCGACGATGAGGAGGAGGAATTTAATTAAAAGAAGCGCACATGCTCCGACTATGAGTCAGCAACGGTCAGTTGAATGGAAGTCTTTAGCTCGCGTCTCCGCAAACAGAGGGGAACTTCGTGACACTATCCTAAGGATGGACTGAATAGAAAAAAAAAGAAATCTTTCGCATCAAAATTTTATCCGCCAACTCTCTCTTGAGCTCTCACTATTCCCCCAAGTATTTACAGACAAGTGACGAGAGGGATACACTTTGTTTTTGTTTTCCTCTCTAGCTACTTCACAGTAAATACGAGATATAAGTACTACTAGAAAATTCGCAAGAACTGCAATTTCAGGCGAGTTCAATTTGAAGAATCTCTGCTATTTTTTAAATAAAATGATGATATTTGCAACGTTCCACCCTGGAATACCACGCGGGCCAGGTAGTAGAAATGTAATTTAAATGTTACAATGCTGAACATTAAATACCTTTTTTCTTTCACTAAAGTTTGTAATGGGCTCAAGGAAATTTTTGGCGATTCCAACGACAATTATTAAGTTATTATGACCAAAACCACTTAATGAAAGTTCAGTTCTTGGCAAAGGATGTAATTCCTGACGATTTTTCAGGCATGACCAATTTTTATCTCGTCAGTTACATACTCTAAGGTTTCATGTTTGAAATGGATTCAAGGAAATGTTTGGCAATTTCAACTAGAATGCTTGAGCTGCTAGGCCCGGATCCATTTAATAAACGTATATTTCGTGACACAGGATGTAATTCCAAAAGCATTTTTCAAGCATGACCAATTTTGGATCTCGTCATTAACATATCCTTAGGTTTCAAGTGGAAACTAAACACGCAATCTTGGCTCAAAATGAAACTTCAAAGCTGGCGAGGAATCTAATTTCATACATTATGAATCAAGGAGGAAAGGAGTAGGCGGGGTCGAATAATCCACTCTTAACTCCTCAAAGGACCCAAACAGACGACCACACAGTCTGGACGGCAGGAGCAGTTCCGTTAACGAATGATTAAGCCCCGCCATTGAGATAAAAATCTCTCTCCGGCGCTGCTCAAGGAACACCCACCGCGCTTTCAATCTGCCGATCATTTCCCGACGCAGCGAAATTGATCGTAGTCGGAGTGGAGCAGGTTGGAGAAATCTTAAGTGATCTCCACTCGCTCCCTCGCGTTCCAGATGGCCGGACTCCGAAGCGAGCGGGTGAAGAGAGAGGAAGGACTAGGGCACCAAAATATGTCCCTGTGTTTACTTCCAGGAGGGCGGATGAAAAGACGTCCCTCGTTTAAAAGAGGTCTCGAAAGGAGATTAGATGGACCTTTGATGCCGTGGAGGCGGTATGGGGGGGCGGCGGGGATGCGCGTTATTTATGGGCGTGAGACGTGGACCCATTAAAGTGATGGTAAGAGGAGTAGGAACGAGAGAGATAGAGAGAGGCGAGGAATTGTATGGCCCGAGGAAGGCCGGTCGCGGTCAAGATACGGCCCGAGGAGGCGAGGGCGGTAGCAGCTTTATAGCAGGAGCAGAAGCGGCTTTTGAATGAAGCGTGGGAGGGCTTGAAAGGACTTGAGGGAGCAAAGTGGAGAAAGGACGACCAGGGGAAGAAGGGAGAATGGATAGAGGATGACATTCGGACAATAAGAGGGAGAACGGGCAGCAGAAAGGCGGAGAGGGAATATAATAGAGTGGCATTAATTTTGTTCAAGGACTAGCAAATCCTTTAGTGCATTACGATCATAACAAACAATGATTAATTTAATGGAAGAAGGCTGAAGCTCATACTCTAAACCTCATACGCCGAGCCTCTCCTGCTACCCCTACGGTTGCGGGTTCGATTCCCGTCTGGATAGATTTTTTACCACTCGGATAACTGTTGGGAGTGTCTTTGCGAATTCAATTGTTCAACACCAAAACGAAAATAGTTTTCGTAGCAAATTTCAGGGGTTTTAAACAGTGTTCATTTCATTAATCTAAACGCTGATTGGTAGATTTTTGGAAAGCAGACTCTCCAAAGTCTTTATTCTGGTATATTTCCAAAAATCTGGCAAAGTCTTAATTTCTGCTTTCCCTCCTTTGTGAGACCCGCCGATAGATACCTCCTAAAATCCTCATATCGTCTTCCTCCTCTTATTTCGGCCAGAATTCCTATTCTCTCCATTACTCTCCCACCCCTTTATTCCTCCCTCTTTTACTCTCTCAAACCTTCCATTTCTTTACAAAATGTCTTCCATCCATCTCTTCTGCCTCCTCTAAACCTTCGCCACTAGCCTCCTCTCCCCTCAAACCAAACAAAGATTAATTAAATAGAATAAGCTTGAAGTCCATCGGCAGAACCTAAAGCCTGTTTTACACGGGGCATGAAATTGCTCAATTAAAAAGCATGTTTTTCTCAATTTGGCTTACAGAAGTTATTGAATTAAAGCGGGGGATATCTCTCGTTGAAGCATTCGCGCATGCGTTTTTGCAATCCACCGCTTAACACACGACGCAATTTACAATGCACGTTCGAACACATCAGATTTTGCAATTACGTGGTCCGTGTAAAATGAACGTAAGTGAAGATGCCAGCCGTGAAGGCTGTAGAGAGTATAGACCTCTCCTTCAAAGCATTCGATCGCTGGTTCAAGTCCCGCCTGGGTGGATTATCTACCAGACAGGTCACGGCTGTGTGTGTCTTTGCGAAGTCACTTATTTAGCACCCGAAAGAAAGTGGTAAATATTTTTAGTGGCTTTAAATGGTAAATAAATAAATAAAACAAATTAATTAGTTATCCTAAACTCAGATATTCAGAGTTCGAACAAGAAGCACTGTCATACCGACATAGCGAATCAGCGACGTGAAGTGAGCATGACATCTAAAAATCCGACGATAATTTCGCGCTGGCTATTGCCTAATTTCGGTACTAATGTGCAATATTTCATTAACAAACTTTCCTCTTCATCAAAATTCTCATACCGCTGATCGTCTACAGATAACCAATGTACCAATATTTAAGGATTTTTATATTCATCTACATCTACGTCATACCCTGCAAGCCACCCAAAGGGTGTGTGGCAGGGGGTCCTTTTGCACCAGGCATGCATGAATGATATGGTAGAACACCGACATTACATTAAAACCCGCGTACCACACATGCAAAGCGCCAATTACAAATCTAATACCCAAGAAACATTCAATCTCCAATCGTTCTAACATGCAAGGGATACAAAGACTACTACTACAGATTCAAAATATCATGCATAAATAAGAACATCATTATTTACATCATGCATAAATAAGAAAGAGGAGAATATAATGAGAAAGATTTACTGCCTGCCTATTGTCAATACTCGAACTATTCATGACGACGATCACAGCTGTTATGGTCCCGAATGGTACGCGGAAAAAATGACATTTTATACCTATCGGTTCTACAATCTAGCTCTCTAATTTTATTGGCGCGATCTAATCTGCCGTAGTACGAAGGGGTTAATAGTATGTTTTTTACGTCGTCAGTAAAATGATTTTCCTGAAATTTATTTAGGAGGTTAAGCCTATAATTTAATCTACGCTGTGATAGCGATTCCCATCCTAATTCTTCTAACAGTCCAGACACACTAGCCAACTTATCGTAGCATCGTTTCACAAACCTAGCTCCTCTTCGCTGGACGCGATCTAACTCTGATATCAACCCCGTTTCGTATGGATCCCATACACTAACAGCATATTCCAGATGAGGCCTAACGATTGAAAAATAACAACGTTCTTTCACTTTCTCATCACATTTTCCGAGTACTCTCTTGATAAAGCCTAGCTTCCTATATGCTTGACCGCATATTTCCCTAATATGTTTTCCCCAAGATAGGTCGTGACTAATTGTGACTCCTAAGTACTTAATATTCGGTAAAAACTGGCTTTAGGGTGCAACCCCATTCACATTTCAAGTTCGACCGATTCCAATTATTTTTCAGCTCATCATTACTTTCGTGGAATATTGATATAAAAACAAAAAAAAGGGTATTAATCATTTTTAAATAAACGAATTCAAAGCTTCTAATGTTGAATGATATATTGAAACTAGAATGGCAAAGCAAATCTGATTTTCATTACTCCCTCCAGCCACCTAAAATACATGAAATGAATGAGAGAAATTCGGGATAAGCATTAATAGGTAACTGGAGGAAGTAATCAGTTGAAATGGGCTGCTCGTGAGTGTGAACTGAGGGAAGGACATTGAGCAAGCGGGGAAAGGGGGAGAGAGAGAGAATAGGTATAATGGATAGGGTGAAGAAGGGTGGATCGTAAGCAGAGGCGAAAAAAGAAATGCTCGAGATAGATTAGGACCTTGAAAGCGTGGAAAACCGGCAGGAACTTCTCTGACTTTCAAGTAAACCTAACTTTTACCGTTACACAAATATAAAACTTCGCCGATTGGCCACAAGCACGATAGAAAAGAACTTGACAGGGGTTCAGTAAGAAGAGGATGGAAAGAAAGAGTCTAAGAAGAAGGGCTAAGGCACGAAACGCCCAAAGTGAGACTCTTTCTTTCTATCCTTTACGTATTGTTTCTTTATAAAAATCCAGAATATTTACATAACCTTTTTAAAACTAAGCCTAAAAATACTATTATGACTACAAGATCAGATGCTAACTTAATCTACAATCCCGCTCATCGCACAACTTCTTTCCAGAAGTCATTCCAGGTTGTAGCATCCAATCTCTGGAATAATCTACCAGATGATGATAAAAATACTCGGTTTTTGAAATCGTTCAAGGCAAAAGTCTATAACTTATTACTTACTGCCCCATAATAACTTATTGGTTAATTGAAGAAAAATGAGTATCTCTTATATTTCTTTGGTTGTTTGTTCGTTTCATCATGTTACTTATTGCTATTCCTAAAACTTCTTCCTCGTTGGTTCTGTGATTTGTCACTGGAACGTTGTGTATCATATGCTTTCTTTGTATAATGTTGTTGTTGTTGTAGTAGTGTAGTGATGATATGATTTCTTTGTAAAATGGAACTCTTTTGTTATATTTTCCTGTTAGTTTATCGCTCACAATGAGTAAATTGAGTTGATTTCATGATTTTATGTATAATTAATTCCATGTTTAAATCTACTCTAAGAATTTGTATAAGTAAATTGTATTTGTTCTTTGAGGACAAGAGTCCTAGAACAATAAATATCTTTCTTTCTTCCTCTTTATCCTCTTCTAACTTTTCCCGCTTATTCATTCTATGGTCGTGCAGTTCTAAGTATTCCTTTCTTCCAGCAGAATACTAAAAAAAATCACTCTGTAATCGAGTAAAGAAAATGTGCAGAGGAGAAAGAAATAAATCAATTCAGGTTAATCCTCACCAACAGATGAATTGATGGAAATACGACCATTTAAGCCAGAGGGCGTATCAGCGACGTTGATAATGCCCGCATTTCAATCACGCGACAAACCGAAGGGATCGGAGAACCGCGTGAAGAAAGGGAGTAATAGGGGTGAAGAGGCCAAAAAGGGTTGAGGGTTCGGGATGCTGTATAGCAGGCCGCAGGGGAGCGGAGGGGAGGGAGGAGGGAAGGATGACGAACCAGGGGGACGGTGGTAGGGTTCGCACTCAGGGAAAGGGTCGAGGGGGGGATGCAGAATTGAAAGGGACAAGGAGAGAAAACAGGAGAGAGAGAGAGAGAGAAAGTTAGACGCGGTGGACAAAGGACGTCATTTCAGGGCGAAATTGAGACCACCCGGGGTGGTCAGTGCATTGAAGACCCCCCCGCCCCCAATACCCCCCCCCCTTTTACGCTCAGGGGTGGAGGTAAAATGGGAACTGCTTGTGTGACTTCGCATTGGAGGGAACGCGAGAACAAGCGGCAGTGTGGGGAGGAGTCCTTCGAACGGACGGGGAAGAGTTATAAGAGAAGTGAAAGTGATACGGGGCGCTGAGAGAGAGAGAGAGTGAGTGTGTCCACTGTCCAGTCCAGAGTCCAGTTCCCCTCCACGCTTCCCCCCCCCAAGGGGTTAACCTGGTCGCAACCGAGTTACACCCCGCGGGGAGGGGGACACCCTGCCCTACCCACCCCCACCTTCGTTTCCACCTCCCTCGACAATTTCCCCTCCCCCTTTCCCGCAACGCTTCGGAAGCCGAACCAGCCTTCCGAAAATCCATTCCGCCGAATCGAACGTCGGGGAAGTAATCGAATGAGGTGAGAGTGGATAAGGTCGTGACCGGAACTTCAAAAGAGCAGAGTCGATGAGAGAGAGATGAGGTCTGTCTGTCTCTCACTCACCTTGTTACGCGGTCAAGTTTTGACGGTGGCTGTTTCGAGGACGGAGAGTTTTATACACATTTGCTCAAAGTTGGGAGGTCAACTGTTACTCTACCTCACTCTGGTAGGTCACAAAACCGGTGCGTAAGGAGCGACTGCAGGGGTTTCGTTTTCAGGTGCGTGTTCGACCCATACGAAACACGAATGACATGTTGGTATATACATTTGCTATGATTATATTTATCTTTATAAGTACTAGCAAGGTCGTTGTTCGATTTGATGTATCCGAAGCACTATCGCTAAGGATCTTTGCAACAATTCCACCGAGCGGCCGTCATCAATCTGGACACTGAACGCTCACTGGACATTTAAAACATAATCTCATTGACCAATGCAAAATGTGCCATATTTGGTATATATAAAGAAGAACTATAAAAAACACTCAAATAATTATATAAATATACTTTCGAATTCTAACAGCAGTCAATGCTATTTATGTAAACTCTCTCAGCTAATATGGAGGAAAGGTCATTTTCGTTAATAAAAACGTTGGTGTATAAAAGGAATAAATTTTAAATGACACACAAACATGGTGGTTCTTCAGAATTGAGTTTATTCAGAACTAGCTGAATTACCCGGCGTTGCTCGGGATCATACTTCCTTCAAAACTCTTTATATAAGAGGTGAGGAGTTAGTAAGTAGCTGTGATAACAGACTACATTTCAAGTAATTGTTTTATTAAATTAATATTTTCTTCTGCAGGGCATCTATACAATTGTGAGACAATAGTAAGTAAACAATGTGACAATATCTCCCATGAACAATAGTAATTATAAGTCAAATAACTGAAAAAATGACAGAATGATAAAAAATAACATGGTAAAATAAAAACAATGAAATTTGTAAAACTTGTTTAATATATAGTAGAGAGACATTTTTTTTTTAACCCTTTACTGTAATCATACTACCTGCACAGCCAGGCTAAAAGAACATTATAGTTAAGCACATAATTCGAGTACTTACTTGTTGAGTAGCTGTTCAGAATTTCATTTTCGTTAATTAAGATTTGATTAAATGATTATTTTTGTTTGTTTATTTGGTTGTCAAGGAAAATGCGTAAAAGAAAATCGATTGAAGAAGAGAGAAACTTCATTCTTTCGGGCATGATACCACTAATTTTAGTAGTATCGTGCTTTCGGGTATGTGATAAAATGAATTTCAACTCTCTATCTTTAGTTAAAGTTGTTTTAAAAAGTGAAATAATTAACCGCTGCACAAATCCCAATGCTTAGCATTCCTAATCGGCTCAACTAAGCAATATGAATTCCAACAGCAAAGACCGAAATCTGGTTGTCAAGCGAATATGGTATTGTTGATTTCACAGAAAAATGTGTTTCTGCAGCTAAAAACGCAATTTTCCGTCAATTACGAAGTAAAAAGGATAATTAATTGAAATAATTAAAAACTTCATTCTTTCAGACGTTTAATAAAAAAATTCCAACTCCCTATCTTGAGCGGAAATAATTTAAAAAAGTAAAAAATGAAACCACTGCACAAAACCCGATACTTACCGCGAACCACCTAAGGGCCCCTTTTTGGGACCTTTATGGGCCCTGAGATCATTTTAAAGTAGTCTACAACTTTCCTCCTGCCTTGAGCTATTACTCGGCAAAATTTCAGCACGATAGGATAAAAACTGTAGTAATGCACTTACCCGTCGGGCGTTGTTGCGCGAAAAGTATTCGAAAGATTAAGAGGGGGGGCGAAATTTAAAAAATTTTTATGCCTAAAACCTTCGAAACCTTCGCAAGAGTGTACTCAACAACTTCTAAAAGTTTTTTGGCGATCGGATCAACAGTCTAGTAATGCATACAGGACAGACATACATTCGTTTTCATATATATAGATAAAAGGATCGTATTTAAACTCCTTGGAATTCCAATCCGAAGAAACACAGTGGAATCGCCAAATTTAGGAGTTCCATTTCAACTGTGATTAGGATTCAAACAGCTATATCTTCAAGTCAAGTCGACGAATTTAATTTTAACAGATTCAGGCCAGATATCATGGAAGTTCGTCATATTAAAACGGAAACAACAATTGCACTATTCCACAAGGTATTTAATACGTATAACGCGTTTCAACTCACACCTTGTGGAATAGTTCAATTCTTGTTTCTGTTTTAATATCGACGAATTTATTTCGATTAAACACAACTGATAAAACGTTCATGCGTTACTACGATCATTAATGATCGTCCACGTTTTCCTCGCGGTAGCTGTGATTGTATCAGAGTGCGCTCGACCTCTTCCGAGCAGTACAGAATGACTGTTTTAGGACAGAACTTTCTCCATGCCTCGCCACAAGCATCGCTATCTCTCTAACTGTACCCTCTTTCTCATGGCCTCTAGACGACAAGACATTACTAATTGGCACGTTAATCATTCAGCACACTCGTATTTTTCCTCTCCCGTTTCTCGCAGTGTAAACTTTTCATTGTTTATCACTGATAGATATTTCAGTCGACATGTAGATACGAGCAGTCACTGTGTAAACGAAAAGAATAATAATACACTAAGTTTAATTAAAAAAAAAACGGATTTTTCTCCAAAGTAACAAGACGAGATAAAACTTACATCTTAAGCAATATATTTATTGCTATTACAACAGGAATTATCATGTTTTCACATTATGGCAATTGACTGTATTTATTTGAGCTATCCTGGTGGGAGCCCCCAGAGACTCGGAGGCTACATGCTAGGCATAGGTTTCTTGAGAAATTCAGAGCTGGTGTGTTTCAGAGCGACACAGAGAATATTATCATGACGCCACACTACACCTCTAGGTCTGACATAAGCGATGAAATAGGAGTGATACATTGCCGAACATATCGATACAAAAACTCGTTCTTTCCGCACACAATGAGCGACCACAATAAAAACACCTACAGAACATATGTGGCACAGCATTAAAGAAACTAGATTTTGTTAAGCGTATAATAGGAAGGTCCTCGGATGAAAAAGTGAAAGAGAGATGCTACTTCGTCTTGTAAGGCCACACTTCGAATATGCCACGAGCATTTGGGACCCTGGTCATAAAGATTTAATCAAAAAAATAATAAAATACAAAGGAAAGCAGCGCACTTCGTTAAAAACTGCTACGAGCGTACATATAGTGTCTCACAACTTTTAGAGGGATTAAGCTGGAAGCCACTAGAGACTTTGAGGCTACACGCTAAGCTTAGGTTGCTTGAGAAATTCAGAACTGATATTTTTCAGAGCGACACAGAAAATAATATCATGACTCCTCACTACATCTCTAGGTCTGACAGATGCGATAAAATGAGAGAGATACACTGCCGAACAGATAGGTACAAAAACTCGTTCTTCCCGCGCACAATATGCAACCACAATAAAAACTGAGCTCCACTAAATTCACACCCATAATACACGGCACCATTTCACCACACGGTCCACCATTTATACGACAGGGGTCCTAACCAACCCCACCACCAACAACACCACCAACCCCAAACCCATGCGGCGGCTTGCAGGGAAGTATGTAGATGTACATCCTGTTTAAACATACTGGACACCTAAGTTAATTCAGATTACATATTTGCGATTCGAATATGTGTTAGCCAAGAATTTTTCTAACATTTTACGGCAAAAAGTTGTTTCCATAGTGAGTTTACAAAATGATAAAAAATGAACGAAGGACCCAAGAGGTAAAGGAATGGAAAAGATACGCAAAAGACACTCCTCCAGATGACCTTTTTCTCCGAGATCCGCGGAAAGAGGAATTCAGGGAGAGTAGAAGTGAATGTGGGTTGATCCGTATCGGCCGTCTTTTATAGCATTCTTTCACCAGGACCTCAGGAATCGAAGAGGAAATAAACCTGATTCGAAGATGAGAAAAATGAAAAAGAAACGAGTGGACTGCGCCGTATAAAAAAAAAGAAAAACGCTCCAGCGCGTCTGCCCAGCATTAAATCTATTTTTGCATTTTCAGAGCTGGGAGTGGGATAATGCGTTAGGAATTCTTTACACGACTCGACGCAGATTTTCCGCCCGTTTTGAGTCCCGGCCGAAACGATCTTAAAAGCAGGAACGATACAACGCAAAGAGTTCTCGTGGCTTAGGAACGACTTTTGTACTCTGAATGGATTCCTCTCTCCCTTTTTTGCCACGAGAATTTTTCCTCCCCCTTATGGATTCCTTTGAAACCACTCCGCGGAACAAGGGGAATGTCTCTCAGTGTGGAAAATTTTCCATTTTGGTGAATTTCTACACGACTCCCAATTCACCGTCGTCTTGTTTTTTTATTTATTTTTATTTTTTTGCCGCACGATAAAAATGATGCCGCAAGCGCCCTTGACATTGGCTAAAAGTGTTCAAAGGGGCATCGTTCAGGGCAACAAGAATGTTGAATCCGACGCTTATTTTATTATTCGTGGCGACGGCATATATTTCCCTGTTGGGCCGCGATGCTCATTTGATTCGAGGATTCTCGATGGTAAAAAAAAAAGGATCACCATAACCAAGATGAAATTTCCAGAAGAGCGAAAGAAAAAATTTGAGGAAATGAAATATCTCTTGCTCAGAAGGGCACAGGATATATATTATACACGGTTATGCAGGAGGAGGGATTGGTGGGTGATGGAGAGCTATAAGTTATACCAGTCCACGCTTTGAGGAAGCCCCCTCCTCTAAGAATATAAAGGATCCACTGATTACGTAATCTGCCAAAAGTGATAGGAGTTCAAGACGGCATTCACCAGCGTCACATTGAAAAAGGGTTTCAAAAGCTTCAACGATGACGGAAGCACGGACGCCTCCGACAGCGAAAAGGAGAAAATCGGCTGATACTTGAATGCGGGCTGATTTTGCTTTAATTTCGCAATCTCGATTACAAAACGACCCGCGCAAATGTCGAAAAAAGAAATAAAACGCCGATTCATACTATGGTAGAAATTAATTGCTTGAAAAAGGAAAGTTATCAATTTACCTGATAGACAAAAGTGCATGAAAAATACGAATATACTAGTAATTTCAGAAGATTCAGGGAAGATATCGAGGAAGTTTGTCAGATTACAACAGAGACAACAATTGTCCTTTTTCACAAGATATTTTAATGCGTACGACGTGTTTCAGCTCACAGAGCCATAATCATGTAACACGTAATGGTCTTGTATCTGATGATAACTCTGTGAGCTGAAACGCGTCGTACGTATTGAAATATCTAGTAAAAAAAATGCAATTATTGTTTCTGTTATAATAGGAATACTAGTACTACTCTGTTTTACGAACGGATAACAATTGGAAAAACTGCGGAAAAATGTAATTATTTTCCATGACTCAATAGAGTTGATGACTGGGACAATGGGTAAGGATGTAAAGAATAGGCTGGTGAAGAGCTTGATATGGAGCGTAGCGTTGCATGGGGCAGAAACGTGGGCCCTCAGAAAGTAGGACAAGAATAGGCTGCAGGCATTTGAGATGTGGGTGTGGAGAAGGATGGAGAAGGTGAGGTGGACGGAAAGGAAGACTAACTAGGAAGTGCTTGAGATGATGGGCGAGGAAAGGAAACTTTTGAATGAAATCTGAGATAGGCAGTGTAGGTGGCTGGAAGAAGTAATAAGGGGCGATGGATTACTCAAGAGTTTGATAGAGGAAAGGATGTTGGGCAAGCGGGGAAGGGGAAGAAAGAGATTAGGCTTCATGGACAGGATGAAGAAGGGTAGATCTTATGCCGAGGTGAAAAAGGATATACTAGAGGGAGATAGGCCCCTGAATATTGAATTAAAAGATTGGTTGACTGAAGCCATCTAGCCTTCCGTATCTGATGCTAGTTCCTTTATCTCCTGGTATCTCTTCCTATGCATGTAAATTTCTCTTTATTTGGTCCATGGAATTATTCCTGGATCTTCCTCTGGGGACGTTTCCCACTATTTTTTCTTAGTCTTTTCTGGTCAGCTTTTCCATTGGTCCATTCCGATCCATAGAGCGCATTCAAAGAGCACATAATACATTATCAGCGCCACGACGAAAAAATATTACCAACGCGTTTAGGCATATACCAGCATGCGATACGTATTCACCGTGAAATGGACACAAGCTCGCGAACACGATTAACACGAATTTAACGCCCAATTGAGAGCTAATTTGTACGCGGCGTGAAGTTCAGAAGCCTAGGTGGAGCCCATCCGAGTTAATTAGCTACAAAACAGGGCACTTCCACAGCCAAGCGTGTGAGTGACATCACATCGACGCCCTGTGGCACATCCTGTGGAACTGAATGCACCTCAACGATCGACGTCGGGTGATAAAAGTTCAGTCAGCGAACGCAAGAGCATTGAAAAAAATTGCTACTTCAGTAAAAAATTTCCACTGTCCTCGACTTGTTTTTTTACTTGTAAACTACGAGGATAATTACGACCATGGGTAAAGGCGATTAGTAAAACAAATCAAGACATATCTCGCCAAAATAATGACTGAATGAAACTCATTTTGCCATTTTTAAACACGATACTTGGGGAAAAAAATCGATTGTGTTCTCAAAATACGGTTGGCTATTCTCGAATTTAGGGGGAAAATGTATAACATACTGAGATTTATTCTCCCAAAATTTTTATTGGAAAAAAGTATTTACAAAAGAACGCCAAAGGTTATTTCCGACACATTTGAACTTTCATTACGAACTCGACTTTCATATAAATAAAGCAAATGACTATCAATAAGCCCCATATTTCGTCGATTTTTTTCTGCGCTAGTACATTAAATACGGTCTTTTATCGCACTGGCCGCTGAGATTTGAGAATTCAGTCACTTCTAATAGAAAGCCGAACAATGTTGGCGTATTTCCCCATTTTTAAAAAGTATACTAAAAACCCACAATTACCGTCCCCAAAAACGTATAAATATTAAGCACTCCGCTGTTTTCACTGACGGTACTGACTGATGGTAATTATTAATTAAATAAATAAAACAGTATTTAAAATGTTGAGCACTGTTGGAGGTGGTAAAACTGTAATATTTTAATGGAAGCAAGCCTCTTTATTCGTGTGTTCATAATCGTGACAATTGATGTGATTCGCAGTAAGTGCATTAAGTTCTCGAATTGTACTTAACTAAGTACTTGTTTATTTGTAAACTGCGAGAATAATGACGGCCATGGTTAAAGGCGATTAGTTAAACTAATCAAGAGATATCTCGCCAAAATAATGACAGAATAAAACCCATTTTGCCATTTTTTTTACACGATACTTGGGAAAAAATCGAATATGTTCTCAAAATACGGTTGGCTATTCTCAAATATAAAGAAAAAAAATATAACATACTGAGCTTTATTTCCCCAGAATTTATTTGGAAAAAAACATTTACAAAAGAACGCCAAAGGTTATTTCCGACACTTTTGATCTTTAATTACGAACTCGATTTTCATAAAAATAAAGCAAATGACTATCAATAAGCCCCATATTTCGTCGATTTTTTTCTGCGCTAGTACATTAAATACGGTCTTTTATCACACTCGCCGCTGAGATTAGAGAATTCAGTCACTACTAATGGAAATCCTAGCATTGCTAGCGTATTTCCCCATTTTTAAAAAGTATTCTAAAAACCAACAGTTACCATCCCCATAAGCCTACAAACATTAAGCATTCCTCATTTATCACCACTGCTGACATTAATTATTAATTGAAGAAATAAAACAGTATTTAAAATGTTGAGGACCATTGGAGGTGGCGACTCTTTAATATTTAAATGGACGAGAGCCGCTTTATTCGGGTGTTCATAATCGCGACTATTGATGTGATTCGTTATAAGTGCATAAAAAGAAGACTAATTTCAATAAGTTTTAGAAATCTCTTCTGATGATTAAAATGAAGCTCGTTATTCAAATGATACGCATTTATTTTAGCTTTCAAAAAACTAAACTTCGCGGCTGGAACGTGGTGGCGCTCGCTTTCATACCGGTTGAAAAAAAGGCATTCAACCAAAGTGAGCAACAGCTCCGGGGTTTTTAATTTTTATTTTTCTTCTCCTTTCTCCGTCCATGTGTCTCCTCCAGAAAGCGTACTACAGTAAATACACATCGTTCCTGGGTTCGCGTGGCTGTCAACGTTCTCTTTCCCTCTCTCTCCACCCTCCCCCCCCCCCCCTACCTACCACTCGTGGAACAAAGGGCGCACTTATTCTCTCCCCCGCTGTTGCGTGGTTACCTCTCCAGTCTAACGCGCACTCGTCATTTGCCATGGTTCATTAAGCTGACCCAGTGAGCATGGCGAGGAGATGGGGTTGTTGGGGCGGGGGGAGAGGGGAGGAGAGTAAGGGGGCGTAGCAGCAAAGCGAGAGACGAGATTAGCCCCCACTTGAAAAAAAATTTAAAAAATTACAAGAGGGGAAAGACTGGGCTGTTTAACCGAAAAGAGAGCAAGGGGCAATTTCGTGGAGTTTAGAACAGAATTCTACGAACCCATTGGGCATCCTGTTTCCGGAATGAGGGAAGACCTATCACTTCCAAAAACAAAAACGAAAAAAAATGCGCCCGAGGATTAACCTTACGAGGAAGGCCGGTTTCCCCTCTTCCCCACCGCCCCCCTTCAGGCTATCCGCTGCCGTCGTCTTAAACCTCTCCTACTATTCAGAGCGGAAACTAAAACGAAGAGAAAAACACAAACTGGGATAATTAAAGGTGAGCGACCTCCGGAATTACCAACTGACGGCCACTATACGACTGATTGCATAGAGGCGAACGAGGCAAGACGACCGCTTCAACGTCGGGCATTTATCATCCAAGCACACTATCGCAAGTATACCTCACTTACAGGTCTACTCACTACATTCTATTAATAAATTTTTCCAACGAAACGCGGGTAGTTATGACCAAATGCAGATTTTGTTCATTACTGCTTGTGAATTAAATACCATTTTTTTCTAAGGAAAAGCCAGTTTCACAAGAAATACGATAGAGAACAAGAACGAGGAGGCTAAACGGAACCTGATATTGACAGTGGAAGTGAAGTAAACCGTTCTGGAAGTTGTCAGGCGAGTTTTTGGACTTGTGCCGATGAGAAAGTGAAAAGAAAGAAATGAACAATTACTATACGACAAAATAAAATATTTCCATCCATATCGTTAGGTAAGTGTGATACAATTTTTAAACTGACCAAGCCTTGTCAGTGGTTGACTGAAACAATAGTCGTCAATTAATTACCGACAGTTGCAATACGACTAAGTTTAGACAGTGAAGACCGTACCACGACAGCAAAAGCTGACGTGATAGATCAACAGGTATTGGATCCTACTCGAAACAAGTAGAAAACTTATTGTAGTAGATGTAGAGGGCGCTTGCTATTACGGGTAAAGCTTGAAACTGTGACGTGTGCGAGGTCTGTTCGCCATCTTAGTCATCCCCTCTTTTTTTCCTTCAGCGCATACAGGCTGTAGCACTAATTTTGAAATTTTTTAAAACATTTTACATCGATAATTTACGAGATGTCAGCATGTATTTACTTCTTTTACACACATTATTTGAGCCCATGCATTATTTTTGCATTATTTTTCACAAAATGTATGCATTATTTTTCACAAATGAGCTACAATAGGAAAGAGATAAAGATAAAATTGCATCCACACAGTTGTATTCACTGTAAAGATACTGCTTGTGATGTCAATTGCACTTGTCCAACTTCGGTTCCGGTGGAAAAATGCAGATATCTTGGTGTCATAGTAGATGAACATTTTAAATTTCGGCATCATATTGATATAGTAAATGAAAAAATGAGAATTTTGCATACCACATCTTTATGATCAGAGATATATAACCTCTGCCCATTAAACTTATGATGCATAACGCCATGGTACAAAGTATTTTGAGACATGGAATAAAAGTTTATTACACCAAAGCTTGTATTGGAAACGATATTTATTCACAGAGTTATGTTATAATTATTCTACAGGTGAAGATACGTTTTGATGAAAGTCAGAGAATCTCCTCCTGGCTTCCTACACTTTCAGGGGTCTAACTACCTCTAGTATACATTCTTTTTCGCCCCTGCATACAATCTACCCTTCTTCATCCCGTCCATAAAACCTATTCTCTTTCTTCCCCTTCCCCGCTTGCCCAACATCCTTCCCTCTATCACATTCTTGAGCAACCCATCGCCCCTTATTACATGCTCCAGCCACCTACTCTGCCCGATCTCGAATTTCATTCAGAAGTTTCCTTTCCGAGCCCACCAGCACTTCCTCGTTAGTCTTCCTGTCCATCCACCTCACCTTACCCATACATCTCCACACCCACATCTCAATCGCCTTTAGACTATTCTAGTCCTCCTTTCCGAGGGTCCACGTTAAAAAAAATACATGACGAGGTAATGAGAAGATCACTCTAATTCGTACAGCGGACACCGAATCGCCACTTAAGTTAATATTACACCACGGAGCGCTGCACGATTCAGAACTCGAGGAATGTGAAAGGGCGCATATTTTCGGCCCTTTGAGATGCTGGCGTGGAGTAGGACGAAGAAATATAAAGTGGTTGTAAAAGCAGGGAGACTGAGGGGTTTTTCAGATAAGACGAGTGAAGAATGGAAGTTGGAGGGCGGGGGGACATTCGAAAGGGACTGAAAAAATGGACGGGGTGGATTTCCAGAGGCAGTGAGACGTTGAAGGCTGTGATAGATGACCGAATACTAGATAAGTAGCAAAGATTGAGGAGGAGAATAGGCACATTTTTGAGAATAAGGGAGGGTCTGACGATATGGGGAGCTGAAAAAGGGTAAACGGTGTTTGCATTATTCAAAAGTATCACGGAACCCATTTACCACGGGAAATAGTTTTCACGGGAAGTGCCCGAAAGCTCTCAACATGATGGGCTACCTGAAAAAAAATATCACGAGCAAGCGACGACTTATTACAACTCACGCACCAAGATCTCAGGGAGAGATTGGTAAAGAAATTTGAACTAGTTCTGGAGAGAATACGGCAGCGATTTGTTAAATGTCGAAAATACTCTTTTATCATCAGTTTAAGATAATAATTAGGATTGGAATTGTTAAAAAGTATTCCACTCGTTAAAGTAAGTTTTTTTTAATATCAGAGAATTTTCTCCCGGTTTTTTTTTACACTTTCAGGGGCCTGTCTCTCTTTAGTATATCCTTTTCCGCCTCAGCATACAATCTACCCTTCTTCATCCCGTCCATGAAACTTATTCTCTTTCTTCCCCTTTCCCGCTTGCCCAACATTCTTTCCTCTATCACACTCTTGAGCGAGGACTGGAATTGGATCCCATCAAATGGTAGTTCTAATGCAGACTGATTCCTCAAGGGCACATAGAAGTAGGTACTGCTAGCTAGCTTGTTTCAAATGCTAACCCCGAAATACTCGGGTAGTTGAGATAAAAAATTTATGGGATGCGACTTCAGAGAGGACAGGTGATACATTTTTTACAAATATAACATTTACATATAATACGTTTTTTTGTGAGGAATAAGAGCTGGATATATCTACCATTCAGATTAAAAAAGCTTCGCAAATATAAGCAACAATTTTTGTGTAACTTGTTGCTCTTCTTGTTTTGTTTCGTTTCTGTGCCTGTTGTTTTGTTTTGCTATTGGTGCCCGATGATGATGTAGTACATCGAAACCTAGTTCGAATAAATATTTATCTAAGTGGAAATCGCTCTTACTCTCAATCTTTATACATCAATATAAGGTCAGGACCGCTGGCGTGAATAATGTATAAAATATAGCCTGGAATTCAGCGGATGGCGTTCGCGTGGTTTTCCCAGCACGTGAAAAAACTGCCTGGGATAAGCAAACAACGTAGGATCCTTCTCATATCGCATATCCAGCCCTATACAGTCTCGCTCAGTCATTCCTATTGATTGGAGGGTGAGGGGGGGTAGTTTTACTGGGGAGACGGACGCAAGAGCCAACCGGGTAGAAAGATGCACGCAATCTATCCATCCATTTCCCTCTCCTCCCCACACAGGCCACAAAAGGAGAGCGTCGGGGCGGAGGGAGAGAAAAGATGCAAGAACCCAGAGGAGAGGAGACGAGGGGTATTTTTTTTCATGAAGCGAAGATGATGGATGAAAAAATCCTCTCGGAGCATCGATACGTGACGTGACAACATACCCGCCCCTCTCTCTCTCTCCCCCTCCCTTCCCCACGAGGCATCGAAATGATTTACAATATTCTTCCTCCTCCTCCTCCTTCCTGAAACCGTCGAAGGAGGGCGTTTTTCACAACCCCCCCGCTCACGAGGATTAGGCTCTCCTCTTGACCTGCGTCAAGGAGGTCAGACGTGTCTTGGTGCGTACCACTGGCAGTGTAGTTGCGGCCGTCATTTCCGATCGAGGAGGGGAAAAAAATTACCCCAAGAGGCTTTACTGCAAATGCCCTCCGGATTTAGAGACGCACGCGTCGTGGACCGCATACTGTGCGCGCTGGAGGCGTACGTATCCGCACGGATTGCTCCCCTTTTCCTCACCGGAACGAGATAATCAAACAATATCCTAAAGTCATCGTCGCAATTGACCCTTTGAGAGGAGGAAATCGGTCGATATTTCACTTTCGTCGCCCAGCAACGACTGACCAGCGGCAAATCGTTATTGCACTCCAATCCATGTTACAGAATGGGCGCGATAAAAAAAATAGGCATAGTGTTGTAGCGAAACGTGGTGGCGACCGTTTCAGCGAGGAGTGAAGCCAAGGGAATGCTGGCGTGGCAGGGCCCCTTAGGGGCAAGGTGGGAACGGAACTGTTCCTAGCCCAAACCGAAATCGGAAGAATTCCTTTTTCGTTCCTTTCGGGATTGCGGTCAAAATATTTTCGTTCCACTATTGTTCCGGAACCACTTCAGTCGCGAGACTTTCGTTCCTACCTTCGGTTCGGTTCCGGGAACCGAAACTTTATCTGAACCCGCTGGGAACCGTTCCGGAACCATGACTTTAGTTTCATTCGACATCCCTGGGCATAAGTCGGCTAATGAGTGAAGGGGATACGGAATCCAACACTGCCAACATAACTGTATTCAACTGGACAGGCTGGGAGAGTCTCAGCAGCGCGTTTCATGGTCAAGTATGTGATTCATACATATCTCTAACAAAAGAACCTGCTATTGAGGGAATTCGTCTCGGGTTCCCCACCGGGTCAGGCTCTCCATCTTGGCCGAAGTTTCGATGACCGATTAGTCCATCATTTTCATAGCAGGTGGAGAATTCGAGAAAGATTCCTACATGAATTTCGCCGAAAAAGCGCGAGATATTGTTTCCAACTCCTCCAGGATAAGCCCATCAAGACAACTGAATTAAGAGCCATGGAGACCAAGGAGTTTATTAGCAATAGAGCTTGAGTGTTGGAAGCGAAAGGTTGGTGACCTTGGTGGTGATTCTGACATTTAAACGCGGAAACTACCTTAGTCTCCCGAGAAGAGCCAGTCCAAAAGAATGAACTCCTTCTAAAAAGTGCCTTATGCGTATTTGCCACCATGTTTCGCAACTTTTACAACATCAAAACGGATGATGCAGTCAAGGGGAGAGGGTTAGGGTGTACTTGTTCTCGTAAAGAATATTCAGAGAATATTTAACGATCAACGAGTTAAAAGCTAGGGAAACTGCGAATAAAATATTGCACACCCACAAAAAAATTCTTTTCCTATACATACATGATCAACTGACGAATGAGCATCGTTTAGTCACCACTACACTAGACCCTCGAGATCGAAATATCTCGCGAAAATTTATCAATTCGCCATCAATTCGTGGCCAGCTGCACATTACCATTGCACCATGTCACGGATAAATAAAACTGAGCGGTGCACATTTAAGTCCAAGGATACATCGAGCCAAGAGTATTTTTCACGTTTGTGACAATGGAACAAAATTTTCTGACACAGGTTCAAATGTGGGGTAACTCTGACGAAAACATTATTCTGCCGTAAATAATTCTTCATATTTTTCCTCATGAAAACTATCTACGATCCAATCATCAAACTATCCTCTAGCCGTCGTTCCATCCGACCTTCGAGACGGAATCCCATCAGTATTTTATTTCCGCCATCCTGCCGTGGCTGACCAGAGGAAAATTACCATCGCACCATAATCCACGCTGCGGAGCATGGCGGAGATAAAAAAAATGCAAACAGCGCTCACAAAATGTGCGGAGAGCAGGAAAACACTAAGGTGAGATTGTGTTTCTTGCGTCCTAAGAACAAAATGGGATTACTCAAGAGAATAAAAAGTTCGGGAAGCAAATTTTTTTTACTTTTTTCCTCACTTAACGATCACACCTGTCGTTATTCCCGCATAGAGCCATGCAGAGAGTTCGTGGGAGCCCTAACACAGGAATGTAAAGCCTGTTTTTTTTGCGAAGAAATGATTCAGCCGATATGGGTACGGTTCTTAAGTCTTTCCTCAACTTTCTGAATTATACAGATTTTTTTATATTTCCATTTTGCACTTTTCTTAGTAAATAATTACGGTACTAAAGCGACCTGCTGATGATACTTTTGTTTTCGGCCTGTTTACTGACAAACTGATCAGCACAGTATGACCTATTGCACATTTAAGTGGCTTCAGTATTATTACGTGCTATCCCATCGCATTGTTACACCTATAATCTGTTTTAATCTAACCTTACCCCCAACCCACCTGCGTCAAATGTTCAAACTGCAAAACTATAGCTATCGCTTTGCTTCCTGAGAGACCAGAAGCTAAAAGTAATGTAGGTTGTGTAAGTTGTGTCACATAGGACGGCGCGATGAAAGCACAAGAAGTACTAATATACAAATGTATCCAGAATAAACATTACAGTAAGGGTATTCTTAACCCCAATGAGTCGATGATATAAGAGCATGGCACTCGGGTTCAAAGTCCGGCAACCTGAAAATGAAGCATATTTAACCTATAAATTGCATCTATTGTTTTTACAAGTAGCGATATTGATTATCCAAAGGTGACGTCCAAATGACGCCACCTCAGATAAGCGAAAGTTTGGAAAATACGGAAGGCTAATATGTGAGCATAAATTACGACTAGAATAAAACATTAATTTGCGCGCGTTTCCTTGCTTCTTAGCTAATAACGCGGCTGCAATTAAATTCGTATGTAAATCTAACTGCATTCAACGCCTAGATTTTCCGAAAATATTTAGTATGTTTGCGTGAATCGATCTAGCATGCTACGGCTTCAACATAAGCCTAAATAACTCATATAATGCGGAACATTAGGTAATCGGTCCTCGGATAGTCGAGAACGCTCTGCAGTGCAAAATAAGCATAAGCGTGTAAATATGCATCCATAAGCCAGAGCCGTAAAAAAGGATTCTCAAGCTAGATTTTATCTCCATCACCTATCTGTGAGCGGACAAATGGCTATTTTTTCCTTTGCTTGTCAATTTCGGGAGCTCAGAAAAAATCGCATTAGGCTCCTAATCAATTTACACCATTTGGAAGCTGCAGCAGGAAACGGTCCCCCGACGTTTGGGTTACCAGGCTGGGATTTAACTGAGCCGCCGCATTTCATCAATATTTCACAAACAATTCTATGCAGGACGATGCAAAAAAACATACCGTGCACTAATTGCGTCTAAGATCGCAGTCTGGTGAGCGTTAAAGTCAGATTTCACTGAAATTTTTTTTTGACCCGGAGAGAAAAATGCGCGACTCGAAACACTTCATATCACGAGAATCCGCGGACGGAAGACGTCCCGCGGATACACATAGTACATCTCCACCCTTTCTTTCTCCCAAATTCATGCATTTCACGCGATTTGTTAGCTTGTTTCTTTTGCAGCTCAACCCCTATGCAGCTGACGCAAACCTAATGACCCTCGGTTGCAGAAAAACCGTTGGATACGGGCACCGAGTACTGTTTCGCGGAAGGGCACTTAGAAAAGGATGCGCCAAGTCATTTCCTGCCCTCTCTCCGCATTGGTCTCTCCGCCTCGGATGCGCGTAAAGTACTTCATTTTTAGGAGCAGTAAAGCTAACCGAGTAAAGGGGCCCGGGATTCCTCAAAATATGACCGCAGTGTGTAAAAAAACATTAACAATCCCCCATCCACCCCACTCTCCCATCCTTTCCCCCTTCTACCAGCTAAAAAAAAAGAAATAACTCGCCCGCTGCCTAAACTCATAAAGAGCGGAGCGGATGTCACCGGCACAGAAGGCATTAGTCCAAGGCACGTTCACATTCGACGTCCTCGCAAAAAAAAAAAATTGTACACGGACGCGGCCCCGTAAAAAACGTGTCTCTATTGCCCGGCAGGTATGAACTTCGATGCGGAATTTTTTTGCGGAACAAAAGAAACGCGCCGAAAAAAAAATTGGGAAGGCTTTTGTTTTTCGTCGTTGTTTTCGTCCCGCGGGAGGACGTAAAAACTTTGAAAATGTTTAAATGTTGTTCTTCCCCTCACACTTTTTTGCCTGGGATGCCCTCGGAGCGTACATTTCCGGAGAAATATTTTTTTCAAAACCCATTATAGAGATGTCGCGCGAAATTCCGAGCAAAACACAATTATTTCAAACAAATTTGTACCCTAGATATAAGCATGGGGTGGATAGACTACGTCCGATGGTCGAAGAGTACCCGCTAATCGATCCGATACCCCGAGATCGACTTCTCTGAGTGACAGATTCAGTGGAATCACACCATCCACTACTCGGAGCTCACTTTAATATAATAAGAGCCTTGAGACTGCCATCCAATATCAAGGCCATTTACCTAATGATAAGGAAGTACGGCTTGTATAAAATATCCCTTTCCTGAATTTGAAAGATAGGCGTGATAAATATGGAAATTTGTCGGCCCCGGTGGCGGCGGGGTAAAGTCCTCGCCTGCTAACCCGAGGGTCGCGGGTTCGAGTCCCGCCTGGGTAGAATATTATCTGCCCAGGACATGGGTGTTTGTGTCGTGTCCGTTGCTATTGTTAACCACCCGACGTAAATTGGCACATTGTGCTGTATTCGTGATAGTGAAAATAAATAAATAAATAATGTACAATATCACGTGACAGTTAAAACATGAAATTAATAGCGTACTTAATAAATACGGCTATTGAAACCATACACTGTAAATCCTCAAATGTGGTAACCAGAAAAGACAAGTTTCCTGGATACTCCTCAGTTTCGGACAGCCACACTTCAGAATTCGTTCACGGTTTTAGGTCGTGGAATAATTTGCCAAACATGTTCGAGACAGCTCGCCACACGAAAAATCCAAGGGAAGGCTTTTCAGCCATTTATAGCCAGTTGCAGGAACGTAACATATGTATTCCATAAAGTTATGGGACCCATAAGCCATGGCAACCATTCAATAAGTGTTGCACGAACATTCAATAAATTCATTGGTCTCATAACTTATGACATGGAGTTATGAGTTCCATAAGTAGGCAAGATGGCGGATGCGCAATGAACCGCTTAGAGACTTAATTACTTGATAAAAGAGTTGTTTTCAGACAAGTGACCAGTGTGTTTACTCTTATTGACTAATTATAATGTGCATTATCAAATATTCATAGGCTAAACTTTCATAACTTTTATCCGGCGGTGGAAGATTAGATCAAATATTCGAAGCTAGTAACTATTGGTAAATAAGTAAAGTAACTAATAGATGTGTTCCTGCAACCCGAATATATTTATGAGTTCTATAAATTTATGGATCTCATAACTATTGATTCCATACCTAAATTTTCTTGCACCCGGCCATTAGTGACGTAGATTCCAATTTGCGTCTAAATTAATATTGCGGTATTGAATGACAAAATGAGATGCTGCAATGCAACTAAAGTTGCATACATTGCTTTTCAAGACCCCCAAGTCACAATGGGAGTGTCGACTCAATGCACAGATAAAACGTTGTGTCTGATTGATGAACGCATGGATATTTAGTTTCGTGAGCAGTTCAATGTTCTGTTGTTGGTTCTTAATTTTACCTAATTGATTTTGCTTCCATTTATTGAGGTTTATTTGTTTCCTTTCATTTGAAGAGTAATAGGATTCCATCTTTCAATCATGTGAAGTTTACAGTATCTTAATTTTTGTTCGGGGTGTCCAGCGAATTTCTATCATTATTCCCCGAGTTCTTCAGGTTTTCCAGGAAAAAGTATTACATTTCCTTAGGTCTCTACTGCACATCGTTCCTAGCACATTATTATGCAATACCCCATAAATTATGCATATTTCGTCGGATTGCAAAAAAAAATTAAAAAATTCGGGCCCTTCTTCCGGTTACAAAAAAATAGGAAATGAAGTACAGAAAGTAAATAACACGTTTGTGTTCAATGAGAAATAAACAAAAGTGAATAGGGGACAGAAAATTGAGTGCCAGACAATAAAATTCTTTACACTGGAATGAAATGAGCACCAAACTTACAAAAAACTGGACACCACAATACACAATCATAATATCAAGGCGTGTCTGAAAGAGCTCACAACGACAATCAGAACTGAAAAATGTCGCTCTCTACCCAAAAATAAATCGGCTACCGTGCAAATTCCAGGGTTTTCCGGAAATATGCAACAATTCACTTGGTTTTCCAAGCTTTCCAGGTCGATGGAAACCCTGCCGTTCCAAACGAGTGCTACTCTAGGAGAAATAAAAACTATCGAATAAATAATAACAATACCAACTATGTTCAAATTCACAGAGTTCGTTATTGGTACGACTAGATTCAATGGCACAGCGTCATCTTCAGGTCTACGCTACGTCAACGCTGCCGCGTCACCTAAAGATGACCCAGTAGCGTTGAAACTAGTTGTACCAATAACGAACTCTGTGGATTTGAACATGGTTGGTATTGTCATTTATCATTCAATAATGGACTTCAACAAGGTTACGCCTGAAAGGATTGAAATAAATATTATTACTTTTAGGAAGTCTGTTCATTGGGAAAGAATTGAGAGTCTTTTCATTCGCCTAGCACATAATCAGGATTGGCATGGGGTGCTCAAGATATCGTCAGGTCCCTATAATAATATTGTTTTATTACTCCCAAACAATATACATAAAATACGATCAAAAGGATAGGGAATTTTAGGTAACCAATAAGGAGGACCTGCATTGAGGTTACCATCAAATAAGTAAATGAAAAAAATTACCACACATTGTTATTTAGCATGAAAAAATGTACCAACATTTACAAAAATCCTTAACAAGATATGTCTTCGATATTTTGATCGCTAAATACCCAATATCTTACATTTTTTAAATTAGGTTAAGTGTGACGCACTTTGGCAGGTAGAAAGTAGTATATTGTAGGCTTTTGGCCCAATGTATAAAAAATTTCCGTGAAGGCTTCCGCGGAGTTTTTTGATGAAGAGAATGATTTTCCGGGTCTCTTTCCGCGTTTATCCATTTTTTATGGACAATATTTCGCCAGCGTTCCAGCTGGCTTCTTCAGGTCTGCTGAAGGTTTGGTCCGTCCTTTTTATGCAACCCTGCACTGACACTTCAGCGGACCTGAAGAAGCCAGCTGGAACGCTGGAGAAATATTGTCCATCAAAAATGGATAAATGCGGAAGGAGACCCGGAAAACCATTCTCTTTATATAAAACTTCGCCAGAACAAGGACAATTCGGGCCTGGGCAAGGGTTGCAAAACTTTACGTAGGTTCCACAAGCGTGGCGTAGCTGACCCTTGGACCCTTCTTACCCTTCGACATACACACGCCTATCCTGATGACTACTACAGAGGCCGAGCGTGCGTCACGCAGGGGAGGCTCAATCCGGAAACGATCCATTCAGGATCGATATGAGGCAAAAGGGCGCTCCTGCCTATCGCTGACCGGAGGAAAAGATTTCCCTTCGGCACGACGCATTGCCAATCACCTCACCCCCAACATCTCCACACACGCAAAATCCGCTCCCTTTCCTCTTCTTCCTCCTCCCTAACCATTCCCACCGCCCTTCCGCACGTCTAACTCATCTTTCCCTCTCTTCCCATACACCCGAGGAACCCCTCACGCACGAACACGAGGGGGTGGGAGGGAGACTGCATCAATCTCACAGCCATCCGCATTTCATCCCCCTCCGCGGTGGAGCTTGAGAAGCGATAGGTATGCACTCGGATTATTTATTTACACAGATCAGTACGGATAGACAAAGGTCAGGTGATACTGTAAGGTTACGTCAAAAGATACCATGTGATGCGAAATTTTAACAAAATCACTGATAATGAAAAACATCGTGAGACATAAACATAGATATTAATATCACCGATCAACTTGCATAAGTGGTGCACATCAAAGTCTTTGTATGCATTTAATATATTTCTTTTTAAATGCCTGTATGTCAGAAGGTAAGGGTTCAAACAACTCTCCAGGTAACTGGTTACATTCAATGTTTGTCCTGTTGAGGAATGAGAATTTTGTAACGTTTTTTCTTTTGGGATCTCTGTTTTACTTTGAACGTATGATCATTCTTGCTTATGAAGGATGGCTCTTCGAGTTCTGTTCGAAGCTCTCCCCATGCTTTTACGTTCCTAATAATTCTATTCAATCCTCAAATTCTACTTCTTTTCCGCCTGCTCTGTAGACTCTCCCATCCTTATACTCTCATCATCTTTGTCGATGACAGAGACTCTTAGACTATAGAACTGCGCTGTAAGGAGAATGCGACGCGCTAACTTCGACGCATCGAAACTGCGATTAATACGGAGTGTGCACTAGATTTGCATTTTACAGATCACCGATAGACGGAAACTCGGGTTGACCGGATCTACAGTGACACCCCGCTTAACGACCACGCCTATCAAGCGACCGCTCCTCTCAAGGACCATTTTTCAGCGGAACCGTCGGTGTTCCCTGAATTCAGGTTTCACCGTTTTTGTACCTTAAGTAATACGCATAAAAATTTCCCAGGAGCAAAACAATACATGAGGAAATAAACTCCATCTGTATAGGTTTTAATAAAACCGTCGCTTTAAGAGTTTTTGCAATATTTTTTTTCCAATCAGCAGCTCGTTCATTTGCATTATACTCCAAGAAACTGAACCCCTGTCCAACGACCACCCCTCTCGACGACCAATTTTCAGCGGAACCGTCGGCGGTCGCTTAATACAGGTTTCACAGTACCTATAAACACTGCCAGAGATGGAGTCGCCACGATCGCGGGGAAATAGAGCATTAGAAAATTTTAGATTGCTTCAATAAATAGAAGATTTGTGATATACAGATACTGATTTTAACGAAGTAATGAAAGAAACGTTTAAAAAATAAACAGTTGAACACGTTTTCAACTACTTAACCTTAAAATTTCAACCATCAATTATCCGAAAAAACTGTTTTACGAAATAGTTATGCCCTTTGTATTTCGGTTTAGCGAGGTTAACCCTGTACTTACATCGCAGTGCGTTCGTACGTAGAAATATAGCGGCTCTCATCCGACAAGTGCGAATCAGTTCGGTTTTGATATCGAAATATCTCGAATACCTCCTGCATCCGAATACCGAATGCATCGTACTTCTTTGACGTATTGTTGAGGAACAATGACTAGTAATCATTCACTTGCGGTGGCCAATCACATAATTAAAAACGATTAGAGCAACAGCGTCATTTTTCGTCATGTTGTAGTATTACGTTTCCTTGATTCGTCAACGTTGAAGTGTTTCAAAATATTCAACTTAAAAACTGAGGTAAATCTAAGTTTATTTACTTTAAAATCCCTACATATCTGCTCATATAAAGGCGTTGCGGAGGTATAACTGGATGCACATAGCAACGTATTCAAAACATCTAGAAGTATATTGAATTAAAAAACCCCATGTATAAACTCATATAATGGCGAATTATAAGTAATCTGCGTCCGTGTGGACCGAATGTAGCTTCTTACCGATAGTTTTTCCATTGCTTGCGCCCGAAGTTTTCAAATGTTATTCGTCAACAGCCGAAAATATTTATCGAAACCAATATCTTCCACATCGAAGTGCTACGCGATACACCAGCTGTTATTCGGCAAAATCATATGTATCGCGCCGCCTGAGTCCAGGTTGCACATCGAAGTGCTACTTTCACGCAACTTGTACAGCCATTTCCAGAGATGTAACTTCAACATGAAAAGCCGATTTCACAGGCTTCACAATCCAATGCGATACATCGACAGTATTTCGACGGACTCAATAATTGGTCGTTCAATCCTAAGATTGGTTGACTGCAGCCCTCCACCCTTCCCTATCTAATACTAATTCCCTTACCTCCTCGTATCTATGGGGACTTTTTCCTCTATTTTTCCTTCAGTTATGTTCTTCACAAATCCATTGTGTCTCAGGGTGTGTCCTATCTCTCCCGTTCTTTCCTAATCTACTCTTCTTTACACTTCATCATTTCTTATTTTGTTCGCCCATTTTGCCTTCCGTCCGTGCATATTCCAGATTCGACGGACTCTGTATCTCATAGACCGCACAAGCCTGTCAAGTTATTAGATCAGTTTATCGTGTGCCTCCTTGCCACAATTAGAGGTTTGTGTGACTTAATATATCAAAGTTCCACATCGCTGTAAATTTAATTTCATTTGATGGCAGCTATCAAATGAAGGACATTCTGCGATACACCTCGAGCCGCGTTACATCGCGTTTACATCAGGACGCGGCAAACCGAATTCCGCGGCAGCCAAACGTCACAATGCAACACGTCGACAGCAATTAAGCAGATAAAATGTATCGAAACACTCCACAGTCCTCGGCCGAAGAAACTCGCAGTCTCCAAGCTCTCGCGTGCATCAGCACCCGCGCGAGGAAGATGAGGGGGGATCGAAGGGTGGAGGCAAAAGATACAGCGTTATTGGGATGAGGGGCACAGCATCCCTCCCGCTAGCCTCTATCTCTCCGTCCCTTGAAAGCTCAGCGGGATGATATTCTTTCTAGTCTCTTGCCCAGCCCCTACGTACTCTCCCCCCCCCCCCGAACCTCCCCAGCCTTCTCGAGCCACCTCCTCCTTCCTCCACACATCCATCTCGTCCTCCGAGTCCCCCCAGCGACTACTCGCGCTGGAAACAGCCATCCATCAAAGCATTCAGCCAGCAGTCCCACTCTCTCTCTCCCTCCCCACTCCTACATGCACGCATACAGTCACTCACTCCACACGCCTCTCTCTCCCTCTCTGCACCCAGCCTCCCTCCCTCCCACACCACCCTCGGCTCTCCCACTTCTCCCTCTGCACCCTCTAACCCGCCCGCTCTCCGCTTCTTCCCTCATCAGCCAAGCCTCCCAGCCCCTTTCCCTCTCGCTTTACCCCCACCGTCCGTCCGTCCGTCCTACAGGGAGAAAAGAGTGAGACTTGGTGTAGTGGTCTGGCCGCGCCGAAGGCGCAAGATGATGTTACCGTTCCGGTGAGTGCAAGACTCATCCCTACAGGTCTAATGACAAGAATCGCATTAGTGTAGTGTGAATGTAAAAATGTCCTGATGGAAGTCTTGTTTGCGAGAATAGGATACTTAAAACTAACGGTTTTACGGAAACATTATACAGCTTTAATAGTTGAATATATATTATATATACATATATTCAACTGGCAACTCTCTCTCTCTCTCTATAGATACATATATATATATATATATATATATATATATATATATATATATATATACACGGCAACACGGTGCATTGTTGCATGAACAAGATTATTACATCATAATTATTTTTACAGAATTAACAGAGGATTGACTCCAACATGATATAGCAATGGAGAGAGCAACATATTGAATTGTGACGAAGATGCGAGTACATGACCGCGCATTCTTCAAGGTTAAATATGGATTTTTTTATTACACATATTTTAAAATTATATATCTGAAAACGTCGAGTGCTTCATCGTCAAAATATCAGGAGCTTTTTTGTGAGTGTTATTTCTTTCGTGTGTCTATTTTTTTTGTCTGCCTCCTTATGGCTTTTTCATTTTCATACGTCGTCACTCAAGTGATCCTTCGTCAAATAAAGACCATTTTTAGAATGGAGTAATGAATAATAGCTCGGAGGCTGTAAATACTAAGTCCCTCCCACCTCCTTTATTACACCTACCTATTTTTAAGTTACATTTGTATAAATATTTATTTGTATAGTTATTACATATTTGTTTAATAAGTAAAGACTATTCATAGAATGGAGTAACGGATAACAGCCCGGAGGCTGTAAACACTAAGTCCCTCCCTCCGGTGGAGAGGCTTGTGCTGAGAGACTTGGTTAGTTCCCCTCCCTTTTTAAAGAGAAGGGCGATGGCAAACTGCCCCTCCCGCCCCCCTCCCACCCCTCCTCGTCCTCCCTTCCCTTCCTCTTTCACTCACAGGGCCCACCCTTAACTCTCACTCTCTCTTTCTCACCCTCTCTCTCCCTCTTTTACTCTTTTCTCTCTCTCTCTCTCTCTCTCTCTCTCTCTCTCTCTTTCGCCGTAGTCTGGCGTCGACGCCTCCCTGACGACGACGCGTCGTGACGAGACGCCGCATCGATTCGCGAACGGGTCAAGCCGGGGAGAGAGAGAGAGACGAACAGACAGGCGATGCGACGCATCGATATCTCCGCACCCGCCGAAGCGAATCGACGACATCAGTCGAATGAACTTCGATTTGCGAGTTACCTATGAGGATGTTTCATGACTCAGTTAGGTATGCACCGTCGTATTTTCGGCAGAAAATGAATATCTTAAAACGCATCATACCTTATGACACGACATTCCAAACACATAAGTACAAAAACTCGTTCTTTCCGCGCACAATAAGCGACCACAATCAAAACTGAGCTCCAATAAATACACTCCCATATAATACACGTCACCATTTCACCTCCCAAAACCTTAAATCTTTACACGACTGGTGACCTAACACCCCCTGACATATGCTCAGTCGGCTGCTCGCAGGATAGTACGTAGATGTAAAACTTAGAGTTGGAATATGATACAGCTATGGATTGTAACTTCTTTGAAGCCCACTTTCCCTCGCGATACCATCTCTAATAGACCTCAAGGGCTCAGCATCAAGCGCTCTAGATCGTACAGAATTGCCTTGGGAATTAGGAATCCCGGTTCATAAAATCCGTCCAGGCCGCTTTTATCTCGTGGTAATGCCTACATGGTATAGCTAAACTTTAAGGCTTAGCATGCATTAAAAGGTGAAAATACTGGGATTTTACGTTGAATTACTAGTGATGCTTTATCCCACCGACATCCACCAAGGCACACCATATATAAAGTACACCTCCGGAAGTCCCAGAAAGTTTACACCGCGGGAACGGTGAACTGGGTTAGGATATTAACTTGATCTGGGAGTTATACAATGAAAAGTTTCGATTATCGCATCCGCGATAATTTTTTTAGATTTGACATTCACTTTTTCAATGATGTCATCAAGCAAAGATATTGTATATGTTTTAATTACCCAGAGGTAAAAACATTACGCTTTTAAATCAATGCTTTGCTGAATTCAATAGCTAATAAAAGATCGAAACTTTCCTGGTGAATTGTATTAAGGAATGTCTCTCGGGTATTCACTGAGGTGATTGGCTTCATTAGGGTCAACGTTTCAAAGTACGACTTTTATTTCATCCTCAGGACTACTGAATGTTCTGACTAAGTAACCCTGAGGATGAAGTACAAGTCGTACCTTGAAACGTCGGGCCTAATGAAGGCAATTACCGGGGTGAATACCCGAGAGACATTCTCTAATTCTATAACTGTAGACAAAACATACGGCCTTGACTTTTTTGTCTGAATATCGTAAATTTCCACGAAGCGAATTCCGAATCTATAGAGTGTATTTTTGGAGTTAGTATGGCACTGCAGGCGAAGCTTTAGCATATAAAATAGAATTCTGTGGAAAAATACAAAAATGTATTCTTTAAGCATGGATATTATAAACTTCCACGAAGAGAAGCCTGAATCAGCAGTGCGTACTCGTGAAGCTAGTATGGTATCGCAGGCGAAATTATACCATCCAGGATAAAATTCTGAGGAAAAGTGAAAAAATTGTATTCTTTAAGTATGGTTACGTTAGATTTACATTAAGGGTGGGACAGGTCGATAGACCAACCACATATTCGGTAGAATACTTAAGATGATGATGTTACGTGCAAAGCCCTTCAATCTCACAAAATGTCCCCCGCATCAAACGGGCAGACGTCAAACTCGACACAAATTTCGTAGATTTAAGCGGGAGAGGCGGACCGAAAACAGGGATGCCCTGACAGCTGCCAGAATATTTGGCGAGGGATATCAGGCGAGACGTCAAGGTTTGATCGGAAATGGAACAACTCGATAAAGAGCGCAAGTAATAAAAACACACGAAGAGCTTGGAGAGCAGGCAGCACGGTGCGGGTATTGGACTGGTGGATCCATAGAGATCCAGTCGGACGGACAAAAATCTCGCGTATTTTCGACAAGTAACGACATACGATACACATAAAATGGAACGCTTTTCTTCATTGAGTTCACCAATGGAAGCAGAGCAATGAAATCTACCGAAATCTTGCAGTAGAATAACAACGTTTTGAAGTACAGAAAAAACTCAAATAAACATTAATGGTAGTGTGAGCGAAATATCATTTCTCCCGACATTCAATCAAATTGGTCTCGTTTTAAGAAAAAATATCTCACCCGGATGCAAAAATAGCATTCCCTTGCCGAACTATTTTACTGAGTATGTTGGCGAAAAATACCTGCCATTTTACATGGGAAATGGTACGTGTATGCACTTCAGAGAGAGATTATTTACGAAATGAGGAATATCTAAAACCTAGATGGCGTGAGATAATTAACAGTGCGTGGTTTGCGTTTTTTCACTGCTATTTTTGAAAATGATTCAAATTTCCACCGCAGTGATTTTTTCAGGATCTCAAAAACTAGGGAAATACATCGCTCAAAACACCTTAAATCCTTGCACGGTTAGATATTCTCAATTTAACATGATTATAACATTTTAAAAATAAGAATTTAATTAATTTAAGTGCGCTCCCCACGGCAGCCATATTGGGGGTGGGGAGGGGCATAGACCGCAAGCCCGAATCCCGCTGAGAGCATTGATGTTAAATATGTTTTACCTATGACCAATGCCTCGGGTTGTACCGGACCACATTTATTTATCTAGTAGGGTAATCCACCGATTGAGGTGGGTTTAAATGGAAGAGGGTGAAATTCAGATTTTCACGGGCGCAGGCCTCAATGCATCGGCACCATTTTTTTCATCTGCTGGACATTTGTCCAACCTCTCTAAATCCCGTACATAAAACCTATTCCCATTCTCCCCCTGTCCATCAAAAGTGGTGGAGGCACTAAGATGAAGGTACGACACAGCCAATAATGTATTTTTCAGGGTTCGGGTTAATGTGGTGGCTTGAATACTGGTTTTCTTGAATGGAGATAGTAAAGTCCAAAAAAAAGGCTGGGATTTTTTAGCTTTATCTCAATTCCCACATTAAGGTTTTTAAGACAGCATTTCAAGTGTCATGTCTACTCCGTCCCGAATGCGTCTTCGTCACACTGTGGATCCATGGGCACCACTCGCTAATAAGTACGCCAATTACGACTTACAAGGGGAGTGTCAGATAGCCGGGTCTCAGATTTTATTCAAACTTAGTAGTTGTACAGACTGCTGTATGTGGTTCATGAATCACCCCACATATAGGGTATATAACCAATAGTTTAAACAAAAATGCCTTTAAAAATGTCAAAATTCCCTTTCGACGGACCACCCACATAACTGACAAGCTGGACGGGTGGTTGACGTGCTCGTCTCTGGTCTAGAGACACGGGTTTGATTCCAATGCGGGGTATGTTTCTTCCGCTGTTTTTTTAGTTTTTCTTTTCCGGCATCCTAAAATGCACTCAAGATTTTTTTTATTTTTACTCGAAATATTATTTTTGCGCGAGGCAAATTTTTTATTTGCATACACGACATCAGGCTTAGTCTCTTTTTTCGGTCGAAGGCAGCCTTCTTATTATGTCACTTCCGTACCTTTCACGACGTATTTTCATTATTCCTTCATACACATGAATTCCATTTTCTATAATTGTTTTATAATCTTGTCTTCATATTTTTACTATTCAAGCATAATTCTTAATAATATTCAAATTGTTCGTAACTTGTCAGTTATGTGGGTGGCCCATCTAAAGGGCATTTTGAAATTTTTAAAGGCCTTTTTCGTTTAAGCTATTGGTTATATAACCCTATGTGTGAAGTTATTCATGAACCACATACATCAGTCTGTACAACTACTAACTTTGAATAAAATCTGAGACCCGGCTATCTGACACACCCCTTGTTAGTTCCTCATCCACTTCCTTCCATTCCCCAAATGATCTTCCCTTACCAAGCTCACAATCTCTCCTCATTCTCTCCACATCTCCCCTAAAGACATCAAAAGTCGGTTGCATCCGTTAAATTATTACATAGCCTCCGGAGTAGCTAACAACTCCAACGTATACGGAGAATACTGGATTCATGTGATTATGGTGATGTGATTTTCAATAAAACTTCACTCAACAGGAAAAGTCGGTATCAACATGACGCCTTAATAAATTTGATACGAAATTACAGACGTTCATTGATTGACGTTATGACTTGAGACCAGAACTTGCTTTAAAGTTTATTTTTTTAAAGTAAGTTTTTTCCATTGGTTAGTTGGTATTTCGGGCACCGAAATAAATTCGACACGAAATCATAGACGTTCATTGATTTGCATAATAACCCAAGTCTAGTATCTGCTTTAGACGTTGGTTTCTTTTTACAGTTGGTTGGTTGATATTTCAGAGAGGCGACCGAAAACTAATCATGTGGTTTACAATAAAATTGACAACTCAATTTCAAAAAGTGATGCCCTAATACATATTCTATACGGTAAGAACACTCGCGTATTGATTTACTGTCAAAGGCCACTGTGACGAAGCCTGAAGGATCCGGAACGAGGCGATGAAACACTTCTCTTTACGGTAGTTCGAGCGAAAAATCATTGTACCAAGAAATCTGTTGAAAAGAAAGAAAGTTGGCGTGATTTTAAAGAAACATATCTCACCCTTCCAATGACACCGAAAATTCGACCCCTTACCACATTTCTTTCGGAGGTTATTGACAAATAATTCCAGCCCTTTTACATGTACGTGTATGAACTCCCGAGAGAACTTGTTTAACAAATGAGGAATTTCTAACACTTAGATCTCGTCAAAAAATCGACAGTGTGTAGTTTGAGCGTTTTCACGACTATTTACGAAAATTAATCACACTGTCACCGCAGTAAATTCTTCGGAACCATAATAAACCTTCCGTTTTGATGGAGTTTCAAACATACAGCGTGAAAAAAATGAGTCAAGTTTAACGCTTATTTAGATATTTTCACTTAATTACCTACAATATCTGTCATGTACAACTATATTATTGCACCATTAATAATGCAATATTTTATTCATGTGCCCTGCAGCTGGAGAAATTAAAACTAATAATTCGATTACGGTCTCTATTATGGATTGGATATTTGGGGAGGCGACCGACAGCTATGGTCATTCGCGCCATAGGGGACAGGTAAGGGAGGAAGTGTGGATGGAAACCCGGCGTCGGCATTAGCCATGCTCTTAACGAAAGGCGCCAAGGGGACCACGGTTTATAGTCTCATCCGACAGACGGAGTACTGTAGTTGAAGTTTCCTCCACAAGACACTCAAATAAGGATCGGGTTTCCTCTGAAAAACATCCACCTCTGCAGGGATTTGAACCCTGGCCGCCCGTATGGTCAGCCGGTACTCTAGGTCTCTATTATGATTAGGGAACTATCTCGCTCACACTACCTTAGCGCCAAAAAATCCACCCAATCAGCAAACAATATGCATCGCGGGAAGAAAAAACAAGTACGCACACATCCCTCTCCTTCCCCCCTTACACATTCCCTCGTAGGGGTGCCGAACCAATTACGAATTGCCCGAGCGGCGGGGGGGGGGGGGGGGCAACCCAACTATCTTCGGGTCCCAAACGGCCCGGCACACACAACGGTGCCGCGGTCGCTGTCGCCACAAAAGGAGTTTAATTCTAGCCTCTCCCCCTCCGCCCGACTAGGGATGACGTTGATGTGGGGGCTCGACCTCTACACACCCCCTCCCCTCCACCACTTTCCGCTCCTCTTCCACTCCCTCTCTCTCTCCCACACACATTCACAGCCTCCCGGTCTCCCTCCCAAACCTCCCTTCCATCCAACCGGGATGCCTTTCATTGGGCGGGAAAATTCCTCCAAGGAGAACGCACAGACCCCGGCCACGTATTTGCATACTTCGAATCGTTTCATTTCCCTACGAACGCAATTTATTCCGCATCCGGGACAAAACTCTCGCGGAAAAGACAAATTGGTAATTCAGAAAACTATTCCCGCGCGCGCGCGCCCTTTGGCGGGTGAAACCGAAAACACAAGAAAAAAAAAAGAGGCGACCTAACCGCGTCGCCTCTTGGACAAAAAAACAGCGAAAATTAATGTCCTGAAAACGTTGAAAAACAACGAAACGGGACTATAATATGTGGGATGGGACAGGAAGGGGACGGCCTTGTCAAGGGAAGAGTTTAAGTTTGTGTATAAAGCACACACGCCATAAAGCTCCGGTTAAGAAGGACACGGTACTCAAACAACGAGGGTGCTTTATGAGCTCTGATGATTCGCACAACCCTCTTTATTAGTTCTCGGTGCATCCGCCCGTGGTGTATAAATCGAGTGAGATCATCTTCCATTTCGTTAGCGAAAATACAGCGCAGCGGCTAAGGGATAGGGTGACTTGATTATAGAACCCCCGTATTCTGAAGATGACGATAAAACTGAACGATAATAGCTGGTTCACATTGGACAAAAGGACATAAATTACGAGCGTAACTAAAGACGGAGGATTCTGATCATTTGACCAAGATAGCATGGCGTTCACAACGTACCTCTGAGAACACATAAGAGATGTCACTCGTTCATCTGTCTTAAGTACGCCCTTGAGTCAGCCAATCACGAGGTTTCTGAGGTTGAAAATGAGAATCAACCTTGTCGGGAATCCATAAGTTACCTGAAACGAGAAAATGAATAGCATAATTAAACACAAGTCATTAAATATAAGATGATTCACATCGTAATGCATCGTAAGCGGACAAATTTTATCATCAAAATGGATTGATTTTTTAAAATGTCAACATAAAAGTCCCTAGATTAAGAACTTAGTCCGTAAGTCAAGTACTTAGTACAAGTTAAGTACATAGTAGTGACCCTTCTTACTCAGGACTTGTCCTGGGGTGAAGATATATGTGAAATTTGCGGTCAAGCAAATCGTAAATTAGGATTTATTAAAGAAATACAAGGAAGATGTTACGAGAAAGTAAAGGAGCGATGTTATTTTTCTCTCGTGAGACCTCACTTGGAGTACGCCGCTAGTATATGGGACCCTCACGAAGTAGGACTAGTTTCAGATATAGATCGAATACAGCGTAGCCAGTGGATAACCAGTGGTCACATCTTAAGTAGTGCATTACATGGTAACATGTTCGTCTACGTAGAACTCTCCTAGGTTCTGGTCTGATCGTGCACTGCTATCCTGATTCCTTTTGGTCTGCGCCAGGTATTCCGGGGGAAGGTGCGCGGTCCGGATTTTAGCTGGGATGAAGGCTTCATGCCGGGTGTGGGATCACCCCGTGCCACACACCCAAGTGGTGGCATACACGGTATTTCGTAGATGTAGATGAGAGTCAGTACGTGGAGTTGGAATAATTTTCGAACGTTACATAAGCGACAATGAATACCATGGGTCACATAAAGGATACAGACAAGTATTCTCATTGGGTGGTCAGAAGACACTAAACGAGTAGTCTGATGCCTCGTTGACAAAGCTTGCGAACTGACCGGCGCAAAGTATCGTCACAGAAGAAGATAACTGAGTGAACTTATGATCGTACAATCGCAATTTATGCTTCGTAATTTTTGTAAGTTATCATGAACAGGACTGTGATAGCGGGAAAACATAGGAATGATTAAGGACAATAAAAAATAGGAGATCAAAACGCTACCACAGTCTTCAGCTTGTCTGGTGTCAGCTAGCAGGTATACCTATGCGAGTAGCCTATATACAACAGTAGTTTGACGCAGAAGTGAAAAATTTGCAATTATCCACAGGAACAAATTTTACTGCGACCTTGGTCCTGTGAGGATCCGATGATGGTGTAAAAACATCGAAACCTCGGTCAAAGTAAAATTTATTTATGTGAATAATTGCAAATTTTCCATTTCTACGTCGTGCATAAGTTTCGTTCAATATCGCAGACGTCTTCAAATTCAATAAACACTAGTTTCTTAAGCATTCATCTGGCGCGTTCTGACCTGAAGACGCCGGCAGGGTGGCTGCAGAAACAGTTGTCTGATGAGGAAAATACGCGGAGGGATAACCGAAAGCTGACACACGACACAATATTTTTTTAATGGAGAAGGATAAACTGTTCATTCGGGAACTAGAAGGGATATGGGTGTGTCTTTTCCCCTAAAGAAAATTCTCAAAATTGCGAAAACGTGACCGAAATAAGGCATTTCTTATTTCGTATGAAGTCATCTGTTTATGTTCCTTAGCAAAAATTTTGGGAATGCAGCGCAGGCTTTCGAAAGCAACGCTCCGAAAGTAGCCAGTTTTACACGGGGCACGAAATTGCACAGTTTGAAACCGCATTAATTTCTCCATCTGGCGTTCAATAATAGCTGAATTTGAGCAAGGGCAATTTTTCCATATCGCGTCCATGCATTCGTTTATGCGATACCGCGATTCCCAGCTTTACAAGACACAAATTGAAATACTCTTTTGAGCATACATCAGACATACATACGTGCCCAACAGCGGAATTAAAGCAGGCAAAACAATAAGAAATGGAGTGCATTTTCCACTGGCTACGATGGTAGGAAGAAATGTGCACGAGCTTCGGTAACGAAATGCTCTCAATTTTATTTTCCTCTGTTCAACTGGGCACCAGCTAAAGTTACTTAACGTTCGGAGATAATCTAAATGCGGGAATTCCGAATGAATCCGGGAGAGGCAGTGTAGTTGGCTGGAGAAAGTGACGAGACGCGATAGGTTGCCCAAGAGTGTGATAGAGGGAAGGATGTTTGGCAAGCAGGGAAGGGGAAGAAAGAGAATAGGTTTTTTTTATGGACGGTATGAAGAAGGATGGATCGAACGCCGAGGCGAAAAAGGAAATACTAGAGGAAGTTTATGAAGTTTACAGACGAGAAGAAGAGGAAAGGACCATAAGGAACACGTACAGAAAAGAAGAACTAGATGGATTGGACACACACTGAGACTCAATGGGTTTGTGAAGAGCATAATTGTAAATAAAATTGAGAGAAGAGTCCCCAGAGGAAGACCCAGGAATAAGTTTATGGGCCAAATACAGAAGACAGTGCATGGGGAAAGAAGGTAAGGGAACTGGCACTAGAAAGGAGAGGGTGGAGGGCAGCAGTAAATCAATCTTAGAATTGAATAAACAAAGATGACGAGAGGTATAGTTCGGCTGAAAGTTCCAAGAAATTCAGTACGACGCGAATAAGAAGAAAATGTGTGGTGTCGATCGCAAGAGTTAAACTTAAAGCCAGGAAATAAAATAATCACTATCATTTACCCCTTCTATCAGCCGTAATTTGTCAAAATAAGACACACCCAGGACAAAGATGGGTTCCTGGTAAAGTGCCAGGAACTTTCAACCAAGCTATAGTTAGGCCTCTGAATTGGTAGAAAGCCGGGAGGAGATTCTCTGACTTTCATAAAAACCTACCTTAACTAGTAGAATACTTTAAAAAAAAAAAAAGGTCGATGACTTCATCACGCGGAGGGCGAGTTGAAGCCCGAGGTTCAGAAGGGGGGTAGGGACCAAACAGATTTCCTCTTCCCAACGCAAGGATAGCGCACATCGGATCCTGATGCAACCCATCGTAGCGAGAGAAGGCTCCACGGTGGTGGGGAAGAAGAAGGGGGTAGGGAAAGGAGAATTGGGCGTCAGGGGCGGGCGGGGAGGAGAGTGAGGAAAGAGAGGGGAGAGTAAGCCCTGGACCCTCTTCCTTCCAGCCCTTCAACTTTTCCGAGAGGGGATTCGGGATTGGCGATGGCTGGCGCCGAAAAAACATGAGGAAGGCGTGGGGGGAGGAAGGGAGAGACTAAGGATGAGGCCAAGGATTTTGTGGGGGGGGCGGGGTCGGGAGTTGGGGGAGCGATAGAAAGTCTTGGACGGGCGAGAGACACAGAGAGGGGGGGATAGCTCGGAAGGGTGAAGGGAAAGGAGATGTGATTGAGGTTCGGGGGACAAAGGGGAGAGAGAGACGGGGAGACCAATGTCGGGGATTCGGGGACATGGGCGAGAGGTTGCCATGCGAAGGGGAAGGGAGAGAGAAGGGTCGTGTTTGGGTATGGCGCCGTTGTCGCATTACTTTCGTTGGGTGCGGAGAACAGCGTGATATGTGTACATTAGCGAAGGCAGGAGAGCCCAAGGAGTTTCCGGTCTGGCTGCGGAGGAGTCGTATGGGGGCTAATCGATGATCATCTGGAAAATTTCCCATTTGGACGACGGAGAGAACGTCACAGAGAGAAATTACGATGGAAAATAACTCGGACTGTTGATTATGCATATGAAAGAACGGATTTTGACACAAAAATATCAGCAGTTCAGATTAATTTACGCTCCCAACCCACAAAATCAATTGTTATTTTTCCCCTACAAGACACATCAGTCCAGAATAGGTCCTGCTAATCTATTTATATGTATATAGCTTGTCATTAGGTTCCTATTTGAACGAATTTTGACCAAAAAAGAAGTGGTTCACATTAATTAACCCACCCCATCATCGGCGCAAAATCCACATCGTCAACTCCTCCCTCCCCCTACACGACATATCATTCTATGTTAGGCTCAGCTTATCTGTTTATACATAGCTTGTCAGCAGGTTTCTATTTGAACACATACACCAATGCCCTGAGTTATAATAATTCCACCCAGGCGGGACTCGAACCCGCGACCCTCAGTATAGCAGGCGAGGACTTTATCCCGTCGCCACCGAGACCGGTAATTTGAGGTAGACGTAATGAGCCAAGGGAAGCGAAGGAGAAACTGTTCTGCATGGTGGAAGAGGAAAGGAAAATTCTTGTATAAATTTGGAAAATGCGGTGAATGCGGCAGAAATGCGAATTGAGAGGTGAAGGGATGCCGAAGACCGCAAAACAGGGGAAGACGCTGGCCAAGGGTGGAAGGTGAAGAAAGAGAACAGGATAAATGAATGCGATGAAGAAATGTAGGGCGCATATACCGAGCAGAATTACTAAATAGTGCAAAGACACAAGGACCTCCATCAGTAAAAGATTGGAAAAAGTATTCAAGTATCAATCAAAACCTGCAAAACCATTAATTTGAAAAAAAACTGTAATTTTAGCAGATTGAATATCTTGTGAGTGAGCCGAAAAATAATATTGTCTCACAATTTATCGCCAAAATACGAGACCCATTGAAAGGATGGAGAGGGTGCTTGCTATGGTAGACAATGCTGGAAGCTAAAAAGTGGGCGTAAGCTGTCCGCCATCTTCGTTAAACCCAATTTTCCTGAAGCTCCTTCAGGATGGCACACTAGATATCTCATTAATGACTTCATACAGATCAGCATGCGTTTACTTTTTTAACACACATTCTCCGGACATATATTTTTTCATCGATGTAAATTAATAATAATCCAGATTCGCTGTGAAATCTAGGGTGAAATCGAATAAAATCCATATCACCAAGTAGCCAGTTCATGTTTCAAGATTTACTTGCCTTAAATTCCAAGCAGATGGTGGATACTCTTACTATACACCCGCTAATTCGTCCATTCTGTCGTACTATCCATGGTAAAATAAAGATAGATCAGGGATAGCCAATGTGGCTGATATTTCGATTGTTAGGTTACAGTTCGATGACCCAATGCCCTCTCCATCTACCCCAACGGCAAGACCATTTCATTGTTGCTTGATGTGCCTTGCAACCTCGAAAGAGAGAGTGAATCTTTCACGCAGCAACTTGAACGAGAGGCAGTTCAATGACAACAAACGCCCGGTTTCATCCAAACGCTTTACAGCTAGAAATCAGAGCTTCAAGATATGTACATCTACAAACCACTATGCGAGCAGCCATATGAGCGGGTAGCAGGGGGTGTTAGGACACCAGCCGTGTAAAGATGTAATAATAATAATATATTTATTAATGTTCTGTGGCAAAGCCACTTAAGAAAAACATTCATTACACAGCGATTTTGATAGTCGCAGAGATAGAGCAAGTGACAAAAATTACAAAAAATACAAAGAAATAACTGTTGCAAAATACACAGAAAGTAGCTGTCGGTCAATACACATATCATTACACATTACACATGTATCATATTGCTATCAGTTTATAAATACACAAATTACTTATATTCAATATTAATTACAAAGTTTCAACAATTTCTATTCAACAAAAAAGAGACAACATGGAGTTTATCTTGTTAAGTGTAAAAGATACGTGATCAGTCGAGGAAAGGTTGCTGGAGATGATTACCCATAAGTTTCGGACACTAGGGGAGTATTGGACGTAATCTCCACCCACACTAATACTTGGAAGAGCTTTCAGATCAAGACTGTAAGTCATGCGTGAGCTTCCCATTATAATGGTTTTGGTCTCAGGAGTAAGGTATATGGTTTTGGGAGGTAAAATTGGTATATGTAAGGTATATGGTTTTGGGAGGTGAAATGGAGACGTGTATTATGGGAGTGTATTTAGTGGAGCTCAGTTTCTATTGAGGTCACTTATCGTGCGTGGAAATAACGAGTTTTTGTGACTATCTGTTAGGCAATGTATCTCTCTCACTTTATTGCTTCTTTCAGACCTAGAGACGTATTTGGGCGTCACGATAATATTCTCTCTGTCACTCTGAAACACACAGGTGCTGAATTTCTCAAGCAACCTAAGCTTAGCGTGTAGCCTCCGGGTCACTAAGGGATCCCACCTTACATAAATCAAAATCCGATATTAATCCAAAACAAGAACGCACACGATATTTACTCCAGAATTGAAGCTATCTCGAGGATTTCAATCCGTTACAAAAAAATCCACAATTTAGAACGAGGGTTTCCCACGGCAACCCCAAGATATCTCTCGTCGCGTATATTTTTTCGACCCAGGTAGGTAATAGATCAAAATAGGGTCATTAGAGTGGAGAATTTCTACACCTAGATAAACGATTCGATCGTGACTATTAGGAGCAGGTCACAGGGGAAGTTCGTGCGCTATCGTCGACTTAAATATGTATTCGGAAGAGAAACTCACACCAGCGTCAATTTCTGCAGACTGAACGTCCTTCAAGCCCACTTCAGGAAGGGTTGAATACAGAACACGTACTCCTCGACAGCATATAACAACGCATGTAAATCGGGCCTATGCATAAATGAGTGAGGAAGGCACAATTTCAAAAAGATGGAATGTAATGGAATATTGATTGGTTTCCCATGAGTACCAATGAATATTGGCAGAAATCACTCGAACGGAAAATATCAAGTGCACTTGCCTATCCATCAGGAACAGTTACCTCGATCCATATTGGGGATGACGTTAAGAAAACAGATGGTAAGCCGAGGGCAGGCCTGTGCTTCCAATAACGCATCTAGTTTTCAATTTTTTTCCAATATGTTATGCTCACTCGAGCATAAAAACCGGCGAACCATTATTATTACGGTAATCTAACCGTTAAGAGGACGCATCATACCCTTCGGTAAGGAATAGGTCGGTAGAAAATCCTCCAGATGGCGACACTCGCACCTGATCAAGGCGTTTTAACGCCAGGAGTTTCTTAACTACAGGATAACTCTCGCTCAAGGCAACACTCCCCTGCAAGCTGTTTTCAAGTCACCAGCGCGTCGGTGCAGGCAGCGAAGACCAGTGCGTGAGAAAAGGCTGAACTATTTGCGTTACCATCCGAATATCCGAGAATATCATCGCCGAAAACCACTCGGGTTGCAAGTCGAAACGAACCAATTATACAAAGGAAATGGTTCCAGGCTTGACTTTGTGGAAGTAATTCATAGTAACTCAAATAAAACTTTGTATACTCCACTATAGGTTTAATAACACGACCCGGGTTTCGACACTTCGTGTCATCTTCAGGTGCAAATACAATATCTATCACTCTATATACACAGGTTCGTGGTAGGGGAGGGGAAGGAATCTGGGAGAGGAGGGGTGAGGGGGTGTGGGAGGCGGGCGTGAGGGGGGAATGCTTGGAGGTGGGAAAGGGTTAGGGGATGGAGAGGGGAAAACATTCCCCCCCGCCCCCACGCCCGCCTCCCACACCCCCTCACCCCTCCTCTCCGAGATTCCTTCCCCTCCCCTACCACGAACCTGTATATATAGAGTGATAGATATTGTATTTGCACCTGAAGATGACACGAAGTGTCGAAACCCGGGTCGTGTTATTAAACCTATAGTGGAGTATACACAGTTTGTTAGAACCAATTATAGTTTGGGATCGGGTTGGTGTGGTGACTAGAGAACTGGCTAACCAACCAACCATGTTTTAATAGGAAACCCGAGCCCTGATTGAGTGCCTTGTGGAGGGACCTTGTGGAAGTACAGTACTCCGTCTGTCGGATAAGGCGTTAAACCGTGGTCCCCTTGGCACCTTTCGTTAACAGAAGGCTAATGCCGACGCCGGGCTTCTATCCACCCTTCCTCCCTCACTTACCCCCTATGGCGCGAATGACCTTAGCTGTCGGTCGCCTCCCCAAAAATCCAATCCAGTTATAGTTTATATCTCACAACTATTTCGGCAGATACTTGAGATTCTGATAGAAGAAGGATCCATACCTCTCCCTTTGTTTACGGTTTTTCAATGCGCACGATTCTATCTTGGTCTATTTTTTATACTCTGAAAATTTCAATTTGATGACTCAAATCTTTAACATAAAATCTAGGGTTGGAAATCATGACTTATTCGACCGGTCGAACGGGTGTGATGTGACGCTTTAAGGTAGTTTCTAATGGAAGAGCGTGAATTCCCCTAGATATTTATCATCGTGGGCCCCTAGCAACAGACCCGATTTCCTTATTCATCTCAGTTTACAACGCAACGCTCTTTATCCCCGCAATAAAGTCTACTCTCTTTAAACGTTAAGTGAATAAATCTTGGTAATGCCACTGAGCAATTTTATAGCACAAGGCGCTTCGACGTCAAGGCATAACATCAAGTACAATTGTTCTGGATGATAAGCCTTAAAGTCGTTGAACAGTAAAACTAACTCATTACAAAGTTTTATTTGTTTGATTTATCCATGATGCTTCACCAAATCGCAAACATCGTTGAATAAAACTCTTTGTTCCTTTCCCGCTTGCCCGACATCCTTCTCACCCGTTCCGACCACCTGCTGTGCTTTCCCATCTTCTCCAGCGGTAAACTCACTCACCATAACGAGTGACTACCCGTCTGTCATCATAACCGTCAACCACACTTTTTCCTTTCTCCTCCACGCCCAAATCTCTATCGCCTGCAGTCTCTATTACGGTCCTCTTCTTCTCAGAGCTCATGTTTCTGATCTACGCAACAATATACTTCCCGAAGAAACAAAATATCAAAAATAATCCGATGGTTAATGACAAATAAGTTAAGATCCATATTTCAAAGAATACTTTGTCCCTATAAGTATTATTATTTCATTTGTACTACGTGTTTCACAGCTTAACTGCATCGTCAGGTGTATTGGTTTTTACAAATTAAACAATAGCACTTGATAATATAGAAAAGAATATTTAATATTTTTACGAAATAATTTAATTTGTGCGATGCGTTTCACACTATTGTACAAACAACTGTACCTGACGATGCAGTAAATCTGTGAAAGGCGCCTTAAATTTTAAATAAATGTAGACAATACAAAGTATTACTTGAAAATACTGGATACTTATGTAAAGTTCTCCCATTAAATGCGGCCTGGCGTCGTCAAGTTTATTGATAGAAAAACTGTGAGCAAGAAAGAGTTCAAATTAATATCGCCTCAAACTCAGCCACCAAAAAAATACTTGGATGACAAAAAAAGACAAACAAACGCATCGGACGAAAGTAATGAATGCGTCATCCGGTCGAGTTAAGACGCAACACGCTGTCATAAATATCGCAAAGTACGGCCTACGTGACGTGACGAGTTTGCTAAATTTAACAGAAGGGAGGAGAGGGAGGGGGGAGCGACACTCTACAAAATGTCTAAATATTTTCGTAGACGCCCCAGACTGGCAGGAGACGGGGCTTGATGATGGATGACGGGTAAAGGAGAGTGGGCAGGGGGTGGGAAGCAAGAGGGTGGGGATGGAGCAATTCAACTTCCGCTAATGGAGGTCGGCTGTGCATAATTTTCTGGATGCCTTCACCGTGAAGCTCGCTAGCGGTTGACGAGAGGATCCTGGGAGAGGGCCAAAGAGAAGAGGGAGGGGGCGGGGCGGAGGGAGTGGGTTACAGGAATAAGAGGGGAGGGGAAGTAGACAGAGGGCGGGCGCACTTGCTAATCCGGCGCGCACACATCCGCCATGTCCCGGGCACCGCAGACTATCCCCGGACGAAGAGACGCGAAATGCACGTGGAAGACTTCATAATCAAGGCGATTTCGGAGTTAAGTGCTTAACCTACCTTTAAAATTGAAGATTGACCCCTATGAATTCCAATAAACTTTGACCCCAATGCATGCGATCAGGTCATTCGTGTGACCACCGACTTTGAGAGTGGACAAAAATGGGAGAAAAATCTCATTGCATTCATCGAAAATTTTGAATCATTTTGAAAATAAATTAACTGGTCAATTTCTCACCCATTAAATGTCTATCGCCTATCATTTTTTGTATACTCTGGCTGCTAACACAAAAAAAGTCCTATTTTTTGTGTATGGCGATTTCATACTTTCATCGCTTTTTTCTGACATTAAACCTGAAAATAACATCGTGTTGAATGTAAGGATGGGCGAAAAATAGTATTTTTCTACCAAAAACAAATGCCATATTCGCAAAAAACTGCTTACAAGAAGTGAGTTTCTGTAGGGCATAAAATGGTGATAAATTTGAGTCTCCGACTCATATCAGTTTACGAATGATTGCTAAAAACTGCAAAAAATTGAAGTCAAATTACACTCATTCAATATACATAGCGCAGCGGTCGGCACTTCAGACCAGAAAAAATTATAACTAAAAATCAATTAGACGATTCTGCAAATCTGTTACTCCAATACAGCATACTTTTATCTAAGGCAAGTCATTGGGGACATTATTATTTGATAGGCAATAGAAACGTACACGAGGGATTCTCGAATCGATGGATCGATCCTCAAATCCTTGAGGATAGGAATCAAATCCTTGCAAATCCTTGAGGATAGGAATCGAGAGGGCAACGGAAAACTGTGGACCTGTTGTTTTATAGCGGATATGTATCAGTTGTTTTCACAGTTATCACCGTCGGTCTGGTGATAGCATAGACTGATTTAAGGGGCTCTGGGTCAATACATACATACCCATCACGCCGTTCCCTTCCGGGGTAGGCACAGTCAAAATGTTTCACTCGTTGATACATAATTGTACACCTAACTCTGCTTCAATAATTTCCTCCATTCTGACCTATCCTTGCAAACCTCTTTTGCCTCATTCACCCCCATACGCCGGCCTCGGTGGCGGCGGGGTAAAGTCCTCAGATAAAAATCCTCGCCTGCCAAACCGAAGGTCGCGGGTTCGAGTCCCGCCGGGGTAGGATATTTACACCTCCCTGGGCATGGTTGTGAGTGTTCGTCATATATGAGTTAATTGTAAGAGAGGACTATACTGGCCTAAATTCGCTCGAAATAAAAGACAAATTATTATTATTATTATACACTGTTTCACACACGCCCTCCTGTTTTTAAAACTCCTAATATTCCTCCTCCTAAGAATTTCCTCGATCACATTCAACCACAACTTTCTCGGCCTACCTCTACCTCTCACACCATTCATTCTACTCTCATATATCTGTTTCGTTATTCTACTCTCATCCATTCTCTCAATATGGCCAAACCAACGAAGCACACTCCTTTCATATACTATGTCCATTACTGGAGCATTTAACCCACATTCATTCATGACCCACTCATTCCTGACCCTATCCATCCTACTTTTGCCACAAATACTCCTCAGATAACTCATACCCACGGCGTTTAGTCTAATAACTTACTATAAATCAGCATGCTTTTACTTCTTTAATGTGGATTGTTCTTGTACTCATTTGTTACTTGTTTAAATAAAAATAATTGGATTTCCCGCTAAAAACTATGGTAAAATCGAGCAGAATCCATACTAATAAGTAACCAATGTATAATTGATATTATTGCTTTATATCCGCTAATTCGTCCGCCCGTCGTGCTTTCCAAGGACAGTAAGGAAAGAGTAGGGTTAAACAATAGGGTTGTTTTTTCGGTTGTAAGGCTTCAGTATGATGACGTAGTGCCCTCTTCAGACACCTCAATGACCTCATTTTATAAAACGTACTTCTTAGTTGCTACAATCAAGTTTTCAGAGAATCTGGAATAATTTAAGAGAAACAATTGCACTTTTCCACAAAATTGTTTTAATGCGTACAACGCGTTTCGGCTCACAGAGCCATCATCAGGTACAAGACAAGAAATAAGAGAGTACAACACATATATATATATATATATATATATATATATATATATATATATATATATATATATATATATATATATATATATATATATATATATATATATCTCTTCAGAGGAGGGGGGGGGGTTGTGGGAGGAGACAAGAGGAGGAGTGGGAAGGAGGAGGTAGTGGCGGAAGAAAATTGGGAGGAATCAGGAAAAACCAAGGGAGGAAAGGGGAGGGGGGAACGGACAAACCGGAGAGAAAGGCCAAGAAACAGCAAAAGGGGGGTGAAAAAGGGAGGCAAACAACTTTGTGGAAAAGTGCAATTGTTTCTCTTAAATTATGAATAACTTCCACGATATCTCGCCTGAATCTGTTGAATTTAATCTGGAATAAGTTATCCTAAGGTCAGAGCCACTTTATGGCGTATTTACACGTAAAAGTCAGCCTCCATGTAAATCACGACGACTTTCAACATGACATCTCCACCACTTCCTGGAGTTGAACACAAAACCTACGGAAAGGAAAGCTATTGCCCTCGCCAGCGCACCAATCTGACCCCCCAGAGAAGGGTTTAGTAAATTACGAGCACGAGAACGGGGGGAGGCTGTGCTGAGAGAGGACTGCTTGCCTCACTCCTGCGTCGTTCGTCACCGAGGATTGCCGGGGAGGGGTGAGCGGAGGATGCAAGCGTCAGTGGCCGATCGCCTGGAAACATCCGATAGCTAACGCTCGGAACTATTTGGGTCGTAGACGTAGATAAATGAATAAACTTTGTAAATTCCGCGCTATTTTATTACGCCTCACACGTCGACCGGTTTCAACCCCACAGCGTCAATTTCAAGCGGAGCGAGGAATTTAGTAGGAAGTTTACTCATGCTGAAGCTACGAGGCGGCGGAAGGGTGGAGAGAAACTTGATGTCGGCATCAGCCAACTATTGTTTAGTTTCGTCCCACCGCGATTCTGTAAGCTGTCAGAAAAATATCTAATGCCACCTCCGTGTTTACTTTAAAAACTGCCCTATCGGGTAATGATGGCATCCCTTGAATATTAGAAAAACAAAAATAGGATACAGAATATATTGAGTATTCGGAGAGAATTTTTTTCTATGAGCATTTTTTTTCCGGCCAGAGATGTTTAAGGTGGCGGCACTGCCACTAGATTACCGCCTTCAATACTAAAGTAATTTCTACAATATTCCACAACCACCGTACACCCTCGATAGAGCTACTCAAAGCCACCAGAAAGGACAAAACGTACAAAACCTTCGATAATTAGTACATGTATAAGCAAGTATAATACTCCGTTTAATTAAAATTTTTATTCAGTTTCATGAGCTATATCTGTTTTTCCTTCACAAAAATGGCATTTTTTAAAATGGTGTAGGAGTAGTATTATTTCTCCACACGTTTCACCCTGTTTCGCATTGGAGAGTTTCTAATTTCTAGTTCCGTTCGAGTATTAATAGCGAACAAAAGTAGATCTTCATCGTTCATTTCAAATAGAGGACAGATTAAGAAAACGGTTCAAGGGTCTCCAACCGGAGCAAAAGTTCAGGTACCGACGTTTAGACGACTAGCTTAACCTTCGTTGAACCTATTTGATAGCGATGGCGAAGTTAGTCGTCGATACGTGGGTATCAGAACTCCAGACCAAGTTGTGGACTCGGGAAGAATTTACTAATACGATTCGCCAGCAAAGCACCAGATCCAGGGGACATATTTTTGTGAGCCAAAATATGAATTCCAAGTAATTTACCGATGGAATCACATCTACATCTACATACTACTCTGCGAGCCGCTACATGGGCGAGTGGCAGTAGGTGTTAGGACACCAGCCGCGTAACGGTGTCAAGTAGAAAGTTATGGGGAGATGAAATGGTTAAATGTCACTTGGGAGTGTTGAGTACTTGGAGTGGAGCTGAGATTTTATTCAATCGCTGATCCTTCAATCCTAAGATTGTTCGACTGCAGCCCTCCCTCATCCCCTATCTAATGCTAGTTTGCTTACTTCCGGTTAGTTCTCCTCTTGTACTTTCTTCTTTATTTGTCCTCGGTATTTATGCCATTGCCGTCCTCTCGGGAGTTTTCCCTGAATTTTTCCTTCAATTATTCTTTAGAAACAAAGTCTTCATGGAAGAATTTATTATATTCAGTTAGAATTAGTTTATAATTATATATATATATAATAATTCTAGAATACATAATAATTCGAAAATAATTAGTTTCTAATTATATACCGTTAGAATTAGTTTATAATTAAATACAATAATTATAGAAATTGGGAGAAAAAGAAAATAATTCTTTAGAAACCTATAGGCCCTCAGGGTGTGCACCGTGGATCAGCTTTACCATCATCATTTAATGTGCGAATTTCTGTACCAATCCATTTGGAAATGAATCAGTCTTATCTTATCGCTTCTGGTGGAACTAAGTTAACACGAGATCTTAGATACATGTCCTAACCTCGAACACACGGACGAGGTACTGCAAATGAAGAGCTCTTCACAAAACACCCAATTAGAGATGCGGTTTTCCCATGAAACTTTACCCGCCGACGTCGGGAATCGAACCAGGATACTCCGAGACATTTAGTCGGCACTCCAGCCTCTGCGCATCGCCCTTATTATAAAAAATGGAGAGGAAAGACGCAAGAGAGACAGACAAAAAAAAAGAAGTCGTGAAACGCGGCGGGGGTGTGAGGGAGGGAGGAAGCTCCATGGCGACCCCGCAAAAGGGGCGACGCCAAACAACACCACCCACCCCTTCATCCTTTAACCCCGCTCCCCTCCCCCCCTCGACGCATTCCGCTCCGCTTTTGTTTAATGTAGCGGAAAAGATGAGGAAACTGGGATGCGACGTTCCATTAATCGGCGATGGTTGCCCCGGAGACGGAGGAGGGGATCGAGGAGGAGAGGATTTAAGAGTGGGTGGCTGTGCCTGGGTGGGTGGGTGGGTCTGCTGGCATCGCTTGAGAGAGGGCGCCCCCGACACGTGAATCACGGCACCGAAAGAAAAGGGGAGGATATCGAGGGGAGAGAAGAGAGGCCCAAGAAGTGCGCTGTTGCGAAGGATCGAATACGAATATTCCGAAAACATCGCATTGCAATATATCGGAAGTATTGCATCTTGCAAAAACAAAACCAAGAGCTGCAAAATTGACCATTTATAAGTCTTACTTCGTACCTATCATATCATATAGCCTTGAAACTTTTACACTATCAAGTAGAGACATCGACAGAATACAAGCCAATGAAATGAAATTCCTAAGGACGATGGCACAAAAGACAAGACTTGACAGACAAAAAAATGAAGACATTAGAAAACAGGTTGGATGCAAAATATCATTGATTGAAAACGTCAAGAGATCCAGACAAGGATGGTATGGTCATGTGATGAGGATGGAACAGAGTAGAGTAGCTAAGGTATGGCTGGAAAAGGAATTGCCCGGGAAGAGAAGAGTTGGCAGACCAAGAAGGAAGTGGATCGACCATCTGGAACAAAACATCCAACTGAAAGGGAGCTCTTGGGAGGAAGTTCAATATCAACAAACATACCAAAATAAGAGAAGTTGGAAGAGATTGATAGACAACACCCGGGAAACTGGAGTTGCTACTCGATGATATTGCATCTTGTACAGGTAGTCTGGACCGTAGAGTACAAAGTAGACCTACATCTATAAAATACCTTGCGAGCCGCCAAATGGGCGTATTTCAAGGAGTGTTAGGACACCAACCATGCAAAGGAGCAAAGTAGAAGGCTATAGGGGGGGGGGTGAACTGAGCAAGTACATTTTTTGAGTGTTGAGAGTTCAGGAATTTACAAAAACTACGTAAGTTTTGCGTAAAATAAATACTGGACTCCACTCCAATAAATATTCTATGCATAATTGGAGTCCAATAAATGTTCTACGTAAAACTAACAAAGTTTTCTGTGCACTCCCGAACATTATGGATAGTAACATAAATAAAACTTTGTATACTCCACTATAGGTTCAATAACACGACCCGGGTTTCGACACTTTTACAAAGTCAAGACTGATACTAATGAATGTGGAGCGTTGAGTGTTTAAGAGTAGAGTATCAATTATGGCCACTTATTGTACGTGTAAAAGATCGAATTTTTCAACCTATTGTTCGGCATTGTCAAATGTTCGGCAAATCATTCTTATTTAAACTATTCTATTGGACCTAGAGATGTATTTTGGCGTCAAAGTGATATTCGGTGTGTCACATTGTAACACACCAGTTCTGATTTTCTCGAGCAGTCCAAGCGTGGAGTTCGGCTTCCGAGTCCCCAGGGGCTCCCAACCTAATCCCTCTAAAAGCTAAGAAACACTCCATGTTCCATAGTATGAAGTTTTTAACGAGGCGCGCAGTTTTCCTTTGCATTCAATTTATTTTTTCGGATTAAACCTTTCTTGGCACAATCCAAAATACTCGCGGCTTATACGCGTTTACCCTAACCGACGCGACGTGTAGCCTAACCTGAGCGAGAACAAGCGTGAATTGATGAGCCTCAGGAGAGGCCGTTTCCCTGACAACGAGAGTCCCTAGAATGTTGTGTGATTGCCATATGAGATCGTGAGACGGGATGTTCCAACAGCAATTACGTTTTTCCTGCTTTAAACTGAAATATGGATATCCATTGGTCGTTTAATCCTAAGATTGATTGACAGCAGCCCTCCACCCTTCCCTATCAAATGCAAGTTCCCTTACCTACTGATATCTCCTCCTATGAAATTTCATCTTTATTTGGTCCATGAACTTATTCCTGGGTCTATATCTTGAGACTTTCCCTCTAATTTTACCTTCAATTATGTTCTTTATAAACCCATCGTGCCTCAGAGTGTGTCCAAACCATCTTGTTCTTAGTGTACATTTCTCGGGCTCGCCACCGGGTAAGATAGTCATAGGCAGCCGACGTTTCGGGTTCCGACTCGTTACCCATTCTCAATCGTAAACTAAGGGAAAGTGTTAAATCATACATCTTGTTCTTCTTTTCGGTTAAGTTTTCAATATGGTTCTTTCCATATGGTTATGGTTCTGTAAACTTCACAATTTTTTTTCTTATTTATTTTAAAAATATTTATACACTTCTTTTAATATATTTAAGATATATGTGTATAGTTCTCTTAATTTGAAAGACGATACCAGTGGCATAGGTCCTCAAGAGCAAACGATGTACTTATTAATGCTCCCTCACCCATATTCCTACTTGAGATAGGTAGCAGGAGAAGAAAATATATTTGCGTATCAACTAAACCGATACTATCCCAACTTCTTGGTAATTCAACAATTACTGTACTGAAAACGTGTATATAAATAAATTAACGCCAAATACGTCAATAGTCAATCACGGATACAAACCAGCTGAAGCAACTTCGCGTTGATTTACGATCGAATACAGGCAACGACGCCTCTGTTATTTTAATAAATCTATGGTCTGGACACGATTGCGACAATTATCATCAAAATTAGGCTCTGAAACTTGGGCCTGTTACAATCAGAGCAGAAAGAAGAATAATTGTAGCAGCAATGAATCTTCTGGAGAATAGCCAATATGACCAAAAGTGAACTGGAAAGAAACTCAAGTATCAGAGATGAACTCCAGGAGGAGTCCTGAATTGGAATAGATAAAATGAATTCAGTTCAAGTAGTAGATATACCTCAGTAAAATGGAAAAAAAACAGGATACCCCGGATACCCAGGAATTCACTGGAGGCTAAACCATTTGAAATGAGAAGAAGATGGGTTGATGAGAAGACTAAGAATGATGGAAACAATAGACAAGTGTAGAACGAGGAGGAAAGGGAAATGGCCAATTGGTGATGGACCGGAGGAGGCGAAAGGGGTTTGTAGAAGCCTCAACTCGAAAGATAGAGGGGAAAAGAAAAATTTTTTTGCAAAAAGCGATGTGATTCTATTCAAGGCTCCATGCGATACAAGAGCAACATCGTAGAGGGATTCTGAAAGTTCAGCATCGAAAAGCCTCTTTCCGCGGGTCCAGAAGATTGAGTGAAAGGGGGCGTGGTCCAGGGAAGAGAGAAGGACTTTATAGTGGAGGAAAGAGGGGGTCCAGAATGCGGTCATCTGGCAGTAACTCACTGCTCCTCCTTACAGTGATCGCCACTCGGTATGGGCTCTCTCTCTCTCTCTTTCTCCTCCCTACGGGAGAGATCGCAAAGGCGGATAGGAACCGGGCTGGACCATCCCTCCCAACCTCAAGAAACGACTCTCTCCCTCCCCCTCCCCCCGATCCCCCCCCGATGTTCGAGCCCCAACGCTCCCCAACCAACCACCCCGGATGCCAAACTCGATAACAAGTTGAATTATTCCCGCCGCCGCTTGCTTTGGCGCGCAAGTGCCGGGACCATATTCCGTGACGGTCCCCGCCATCTCCGTCGCGGTGGCGGTAGCCCTCCGCTCCGTGCCATTAACGAATCCCCGAAGCACCCGGCGGCAAATGCGAGTAATGCCGGACCCCCCCGAAAAGGGGAGTGTATTCCCCGTTCCCTTCTGCCTCTCCCGGGGTCTTTTATTCCGACGGTGCGGGGCGTGCTCAAGGACACAGGACAGAATAGCAGATATGAAAGGGTGGGGAAGAGGAGGGAGAGGGTAGTTGGTTAAGGTGGCGGGGGGAAGGGGAGGAGGGTGTCGTATTGAATGGTCACTCCGGCCCTTGCTGCAATTGGCGAAGCAATCGGTATCGAGAGTTCGAAGTCGGAAATGTTTCACTTTCTCGGAAAGATGCTTACAATTATGCACCCCATCGGGCGCAAAATAGGACGCCTCTTTTCCATTTCATTTCCAGAAATACAAAAATAGGTGGCTCAAGGTTTTCGATAACAGTGGAGTAGTTTTAGGGATGTAATTCCCTTCTTTAAAATTTTATTTTGACATACCAACAACTCTAAGTAGCATGGCGTAAATACTGTAGCAGAAGTGACGCGAGTTTTTTGTTTTCAATTACCCTAATACTAAATAAAGGAAGACCCAGGAATAAGTTCATGGACCAAATAAAGAAGAAAGTACATAGGAAGAGATACCAGGAGGCAAGGGACCTAGCATTAGATAGGGAAAGGGTGGAGGACTGCAGTCAACCAATCTCAGGATCGAACGATCAATGATGATGTGAATACTAAATGATAAATTAAACATACATATACAAGATATACGTATATTAAAGAATATACCTGACTCATTTTATTCACGTCGTACGCTAAAAAATGCCACTTAAAAAGAGACCAGGAAGAGAGGGTTAAGAAGATGGTACTCAAAATCATCAGCAATGATAAAATTCGACGCCATTTAAACCCGATTCGATAAGCTCTGGTCGAAGATATTCTCGGCATACGATCAATTGCTAAAACGTATTCTTACCGATAACACTCTCGTCAATACACTGATTTTTTGATGACATTTACAAAATCAGAAGAAACATTTATATTATCGCTCTGTTGAGATGTACCGATTTGGCTTTGAAATGAAAAGTGATCAATTTTTTCAAGTTCGTGAGATTTAAACAGAGGCAGCCATCATGGATTTTTCAGTCACTTGATTCCGTTCCCCATACGGTATTGGACCTGTTTGCTGATTGGCTGCATCTCCAACTGCTGCATCGGCGTATTATCTTGGTCAAGGTATAACATCGAGTGACTTGAATGCATGCGCACTTTATTGCTGATCGGCTGTCCACCTAAATTACAGGCATTTTAGTCGTAATGGCTCATTTACATCAACCTGCTAAACCAGAGGCCAGTTAAGAAGTGTGCACGTACATGTGCGAGTAAATGCGTGAAAACATGCAGATAATTACATAAAATACCCCCATTAAGAAATTAAATAGACGCTATTTTCGCCGGAATTTGTTCGAGCTAACGCTAATGTCCTCCCGTTTTAGTGGAGAAGCTCGTTGATAAAGGAATAAATTAATACTTTCCTAGGTCGATTTATTTAAAAAAAGAAATGTTACGTCAACTTGCGTTTAAAGCTGACCAGGCATTCAAATGGTCGTCTCACTCTGATATTTCACTTCATCACAAATGGCTCCCCGAGCAACGTAACCCAGATCTATCCATGCCCTGACTCCTGACATAGTGCATCACCCACTTAAACAGTATAAATGGGCGACTTCTGGAAATAAATCAGGGTAAACTAGGAGGAAAACCCTGGATATTACACCAAACTCACATAAATTTCGCTCTCGTCTAAACAGAATACGACGCCCCATCTGCGCTCGCTCTCACAGAAGGACTTCCCCGTTTCGCGAGAAAGTCCTCGTTTGTCTGTCTCTCCTTTTTTTCCTCCTCCTTTGCCGCTCCTCAATCTCCTCTTGTTGTCGTCGTCGCTCATTTTCCATCAGTTTCATTACGTGCCTCAACGGTCGCAGTTGATGGCATCTAATGGCGCCGAATGATTCGCTTTGAAATAAGAAGGGCAAATGGCTCGCCATTAAATCTCGCAAAGTAGTCCCCGGCATTCAGAGAGATCTCGCGGGGAGCGAAAGAGGGGGAGAGAGGACAAACCCCGGACATTCTTTTTCCTTCCGCCCATCTCCCCTCCCCCCCCCCCTTGTGGAACTTTGAGGAAGGAGGGAATGGGGAGAATGACAGGGGCACCATGGGGATTGCACTGGCGGGGGAGGGCGAGAATGAAGAAGATGGGGCGGGGGGAGGTCAAAAGCAGCCAAAGCAAAGTAGGAGCGGCGATGGGAGGGGGGAATACCGCCGCCTCCCGGAGAAGATATAGCGGTTCCGGGGTTAGGAGGAGGAATCCCGTCCCCATGAGAGAAGGGATGTGATGAAGGGCGAAGGGAAGAAGTCAAGGTGGAGACGGCTGGGGTCACAGAGAGAGAGAGAGAGAGAGGAGAAGTTGCGCAGCAAGAAGTGGGGGCGAAGTCGCAAGGGGTTCGGAAGTTCCGGGGGTGTTGTATGTACGTTTGTGGGTGTATTCGGTTCGATTCACTGTGCTTAACCGAAAACACAAACATGGATGATTAAAGACCGGCCAGTGCGAAATAAAAAAAAATCGTGTAGTTGCTCTTCAGTGCTTGACCTAACACAGATGTTAAGGGGCTGTACTTTTCAACATTAATGCTGAGGAAATGGTAAGACAGGCATGGGAAGAATCTGAGGTTGGAGTCAAAGTGGGAGGGCTCTTAAAAAATTAGTGACATTCACGGACGATCAGACATTTGTTAGTGGACCTTCGAAGATTCTACAAGCCTTGGTAGATGCTTTAGGAATGCAGTGCGGGATATTCGGAATGAAGACAAATCATGAGAAAACAAAAGTAATGAGATTCTCTAGGACAAAGAAAGCGACTCTTGTGATTAAAGTTGGGAGGATATAAACTTTAGCGAGTAGAACAGTTTAACTACTTAGGTAGCATGCTAGAGGAAAACGGGCACTGTAGCAAAGACATACGGAAGAGAATAACGCTAGCTAAGGAGGCTTTTAGTAATAGAAGAGAGTTGATGACGGGGACAATGGGTAAGGATATGAAGAAGAGGCTAGTGAAGAGCTTGATAAGGAGCGTAGCGTTGTATGGGGCAGAAACATGGACCCTGAGAAAGGAGGACGAAAATAGGCTGTAGGCATTTGAGATACGGGTGTGTAGAAGGATGGAGAAGATCAGGTGGACGGAAAGGAAGACTAACGAGGAAGTACTTGAGATGGTGGGCGAGGAAAGGAAACTTTTTAACGAAATCCGGGATAGGCAGGGAAGATGGCTGAATGATGCAATAAAGGGTGATGGGTTGCTGCAGAGTGTGATAGAGGGAAGGATGTTGGGCAAGCGGGGAAGAGGAAGAAAGAGAATAGGTTTCATGGATGGGATGAAGATGGGAGGATCTTATGCAGAGGCGAAAGAGTATATACTAGAGGGAGATAGGCCCCTGAAGGCGTAAAAGACTGGGAAGAGATTCTCTGACATTCAACAGACCCTACCTTTACTGGTAGAATACATTATTATAATAATACACCAGTTACAGTACAGTACAGTGCAGTAAAACAACCAACAATACACCATACAGAAGACCTTGCTCAAGACACATACCGATAAGCCCATGCATGGATGTTTCTTCCGAAACATGAAAAAAATGGGCTATCGAAGGAGCTGACGTTAGCCTTCCTTCGTTCCGGGTCTCAGGTCCGAAACAGAGGGTTTCGTTCTCGCGTGCCACGATAGTGTCAACACTCTCGTGTACCGCCGAATTATATTCAAGGTGGATATGGAGGACACGAGATGCAGAGTGTGCCGAGCCAAGCCGGAGACTTTGAGTCACCTTCTCTCCGGCTGCAGTTATTACGCGCTGTCAGCGTATTTAGCTCGGCACAACGCAGCTCTGCGGGTATTGAATCTCCACCTTCGACATCATTACTGCATCGACGAAGTACATATGCTGCCTATGCCCCTGGGGATATTAAGTCCGTCGTGGAGAACGACAAAATCAAAATCTGGTGGAATTACTCATTCCCCACCACCGTCGTTGGGCCGGTTGGTACACAGGCCGTTGGAGGCGAACAAGCCTTACATCGTTCTCCTCGACCGCCTATCGCGTTCCATGTTCGTAATTGAGTTTTCGGCTCCGGCGGATACGAACTTGGACGCGAAAAAGGCGGAAAAACGGACGAAATATCAATACCTGCTATTCGAACTTCGGCAGATGTACCCGGGACACTCTGTAAAACTAGTAGTCCTAGTCATAGGTGTGCTCGGCGGAATCAAGGGCTCGCTGATACAGAGCATCAAGTGTAATCCTGCTAGCGTGGCACGGGCGGAATCACATGCAGCCCGCATGCAGAAGGTCGTCCTCTTGGGGTCGCTTCTTCTGCTCCGCGCGCACGACCCGAACGTAGCGTAGCCACTGATCCGATGGGTTTCGGAAGTGGCTACGAACTCTGCACCGCCCCTCTCGAGTTCTCGGCCATTATGACGGCAACGAAACCCGATGTTTGCCGAGAACTCGGAGGGGAAAGTTACAGAAGTAACAAAAAAAATACACCATTGCCGAAAACGCCCCCGCAGACATGAAGTAATTTTTCGCTTTGTATATTCCACACTTTTTTATTTTCACCGACCATGGTTTCGACATACGATGTCATTTTCAAGGTACTCATCCTTTATTTCAGTGTCCTTATATAAGGTGGGTGTCCTAAGGTGGGTGGCGGGTGGGGGGGGTGAGTGGAATAGTGGGGAAGGGGAAAGAGGGGAGGTTCGTCAGGAGGAAAGTGGGATGCAAGTGCGATAAGGGGCCGTTCAAGTATTACGCAAGAAGATTTATGCCATTTTTGACCTTCCCCCTCCCCCATGTAAGACAATGTAAGATTTTACCAACCCCCTCAGCCTCAGTCTTACGTAAGACGCTAGATATTTGTATCTACTCTTCATTTAATGCTCGCTTTCTGCTGTTTCATCTTTCCATAGAAGCCATCGTACAGCTTTGAACCCTGGATATCGTCTAATTATGCAGTGTTGGAGTACCGCATTCATGAGCATCGAGAGCGAAACAGTACCACAGCTGATGAAGTTGTGTACAATCACAGGATATTACGAAAAAAGCACAGGATATTTGGAGATGATACAATATTTCAAGACGGACAAAAATCTTAAGTAAATTGGTTCCATACCCTCTGCCCCCTCCCCTCATCATAATTCAAAGTAAGATGATCCCAACCCCCCAACCTCCAAACACGTCTTGCGTAATACTTGAATGAACGCTAAACAACTTTATCTCCAGGATAGTGCTTTGCAACCTTTTGTTACTTGACCGTCGTTAGGAGGGAAAGTTGGGGGAATCATTCTATGCTTTGGGGTTTGTGTTTCAAGGAGAATGACAAGAGGGGGAGGGAACACAAACACAATATCAAGGACTGAGGTTATAACATAAACAGATCAGGCAACATACTAAAATGTTATCGACATCAATGGTGAATGCAAGTCAGAAGTAAGATCGTTAACAAGATGAACATTTTTCTCTCGTTTGAAAGAGTGGAGTGTACGTTCAAGGAAAGAAATTATTTCGTGTGTCGCGTTTCCACAGAGTTAAGCCTGCAACTGTGACTTTTATGCCTCCGCAGTCGATCACGCACATTTATTTTACGACTCTGGTTAGCCGCTTGAAGTAAATCTGTTTGTGCAGGCCTTCAGAATAAGGGTAATTACTTAAAATGATTTTCGTGAATTTTCACTTTTTGTTTTCTACATAACCGTTTTGACCGCGGAAGAAGCGTGAATTTGTCGAAAATCAGGTGATGGCCATGACGCGTACGACTTACATTTTTAAATATCTTGGTAGGGAGAGTTGGGAGTCAATCCAACTCCTGATTCAGTGCATAAATCATTGGTTGAAGTACATAATATAGGGAGCTAGTGTGCAAGATATAGGAAAAATATAAGGCGGGAGGATACAGTGATTTCCATTTTTTGAAAATAAATACTAGAACAATTCCCACACTTTTATTTTCGTCACCCACCATAGTTTCAACACATTCCGCCATCTTCAGGGTCCTCAGGAAACCATGATCGGTGACGAAAATTTAAGAGTGGGAGTTGTACATGCGTTTATTTTCAAATATGGAAATCCATAGCTTCCACAAAGTTTGTCCCAATACGCTCTCTTACAGATACATTGAGTTGCAATGAATATACTATAAATAGGTCTTGCAATTGGTGAAACATTTTCAAGTTACTTAAATGGTTAATTTAAAAAATCTACTTAAAATACTTAAAAAGAAATTACTACACATACAACAGTGAATTAACGTTTGATATAACGGTACAAAAGAAATTTACAACCAATACAACAGACGGATGTATTTTTTTAAATTCTAAGCGCGGTACGAAAGAAATTAACAACCAAGGCTGACTTCCACAGCAAAAAATGCATTTTGTATCGCACCAAGATTCTGTCCATTTTCTCATTCAGTCTATGGTACAAATTAATTGATCGCAAAGATCTCCAAAAGAAATAAATCCTTGATAATTGAGCCAGGCGACTCCGTTCGTAGCTGTACTGGCTCAGCGTCTAGACTTTAAAATGTAATGGACCAGAATGCATGGGACACAAATATCAGGAGTGCTACTGCTTAATGGCTCAGAAAATAAAGTCATCAAAAGCAATTTCCCGTAAAACGTTTGATTGCCGCAAGGGACATGTCCCCTTCGGCCTAAAAAATATCACCACCCCCGAAAGAAGATTTAAATTTAAGTATTTCGGCAAGTAATACCACATTTGCTGACATTTTATAAGAGCTCATATTATACTGAAAATTGATTGGTGAGGGTAGAAACTGAGTACCATTCTGTGAGTTTTGCGGCCGAACAGGACCTCCCTCATATTATTAAATACCCAGCCTACTGAGCATTATTTTAATCAAGGAGTAAAATGTAGCCATTAAAAAAATCTTTTTTCTTGACCGGGACTCGAACCCGAATCTCCCAATCGACGCTCAAGTGTGATAGTCAGTTACGCCGTCAAGCCATCTTCCTTCAAGGTGGATTTGGATGGGGGATTTACATGAACAAGGCGTCTTAAGTCCACATTGTGACATAGGAGACGAAGGTCGTGCTTACTAAGCCACTTTCGCGGTGGATAAACCCGTAATTTTCGTTTTTTCTATCGAATAACTTTCCAATTTTTCAATCATTGCATGTACACGTGATACCGTACTTCTAGTGCCACAATGTGAAGTTGAGATCCCACAACTTAATTCGAATAAACCCCGTCGAAATTCGCCTGGGAGGAAGGTAACTTGGACGGTATAACTGGCTAACAAACCTGGCCGGAAATTGGGAGATCCGGGCTCGAATCCAGATGAAGTCAACTAGTTTCTTATAACTTTTATGTATTCTACCGGTAAAGGTAGGTTTTATTGGATGTCATAGAATTTCCTCCCGGTCTTTTACACATTCAGGGGTCTATCTCCCTCTAGTATATCCTTTTTCGCCTCTGCATAAGATCTACCCTTCTTCATCACGTCCATAAAACCTATTCTCTTTCTTCCCCTTCCACGCTTGCCCAACATCCTTCCCTCTATCACACTCTTCAGCAACCCATCACCCTTTAATACATCCTTCAGCCATCTACTCTGCCTACTCCGAATTTAATTCAAAAGTTTCCTTTCCTCGTCCACCATCTCAATCACTTCCTCGTTAGTCTTCCTTTCCGTCCACCTCACCTTCTCCACACCCACATCTCAAATGCCTGCAGCCTATTCTCGTCCTCCTTTCTGAGAGTCCACGTTACTGCCCCATACAACGCTACGCTCCATATCAGGCTCTTCACCATCTTCTTCACATCCTTACCCATTGTCCTCGTCATCAACTCTCTTCTATCACAAACCGCCTCCTTAGCTAGCGCTATTCTCTACTATATGTTTTTGATAATATTCCCGTTTTCCTCTAGCGTGCTATTTAAGTAATTAAACTGTTCTACTTTCTCTAGTTTTTGTCCTTCAACTATAATCACAAGCTTCGCTTTCTTTGTCTTAGAGAATCTCATTACTTTTGAAATACTTTATTCACGTCAAATTTCAACCGTTGTTTCAAAAACACCCAGCGAGTGACTTCCTACCATATCACCTGTAGATACAATCATTGGATCATTTTTTTGAGACAGTTTTCCCTATTTCAGGCAGCCCTCGAATTCTTTCAAATAAATGTTATCCATACGGCTTGTGTATCTCTTTTAACGCGAACAAGCTCGCCAACGGAACGGCAGCTGTATTTCTAATCCCCTGCTTAGGAGAATACCGTGGAGGAGTGCACAACAGCGTAAGTTCAAGCGCTCCGAAAACTCAGGAGGACGATCAAGATCTCAAACTGTACCATCCCCTTAGCCAGCTCTCAACGCATAATGTATAGTTTTGTGACAGGCAGTTTATAACCCATCCAAGGTTTTAAAAAAATGAGGTAGAAATGCTACCGATAAAGGCCTAAAATGCTCCTTGATGTCGTAAAAACATCTTTCTGAACCATTTAATGGGTGGTTAAAGGATGCTCCCCTCCATTCTGATAGATCTCGCGATACAAGAGACATAGGAATGTAAGCAAGTGCTAGGTTAAGAAGTCCCTCGTTTTATTACTTTAAGAATGTACACCGAAACTCCCCCCCGCCCCCTTGAAGTTGAGGCATGTTTCAGTATTTAAGTGCGCATAAAAGATGTATCTAAGACATCAGAAGGGGATGGAAGCGTGGCGGTCAGAGGGGTTGAGAAAACGGCTCCTTAATGTCAAAAACCGCACACTTTCATTGCGTCTTCAAGGCAATAATGCACGCCTAAAGGAGTCAAAAGATGATAATGGAAAACCCACAGCGGCTGGAAACAGCGCGTCAGCATCAGAGAGGGGTATGAATATTCAGACTTTAAAATGAATCGCGGGGCACAAATTGGACAAAGGCGAGCGGACCTTTTTCTCCCGTGGAAGTGTGCGAAGGGAAAGGGGAATCGATAATCGAGAACTTTTTACGCCGAGGAGGAAGAAAAAGGACGGAGAGGAGGTCGGACGAGAATCGTTGGAAGATGGAGGGAGGGAAGGTGAGGGGATGATCGAGGTAAAGGGTTGGAAAAGGAGGGAGGGAGGGAGGGGTTGGGTCAAATGGAGGGATGGAGAAGAGCCGGGAGGAGGAGGAAAAAAATAACGCCGAGGGACACGGACCGCTCCGGATGAGAGGAACCGCCTCGTAAAGAAGGAAGTCGAGAGCTGAGCGATGCAATGGGGAGGCTGATCTGAGTGAGTCATCAAGGACTTTCCGCCGAGGGCCCTCAATATTAGAACTTTCCGAGAGGCTGAAGGGTCGACTTCGAAAAAGGTACCGAAGGATCCGGGTTCGACTTCCCTGAAGTGCGGGACATCCCTCGACCTATTTGTGAGTACTTGAGACGCGGGTTAGAATTGAAATAGATAAAACTTTGTATCTTCCTCAGTTTTATTATCACTTTCGCTGCTAATCCCGTCATTTGACGTGTTTCCTTTGCTGCTGAGAAATATATTCCAACAAACTTACAATTGAAAAAGGTAAAAGAATCAATCGCTAAAGCAATATAAACCGCATTTTCTAAGTAATTCAGTTATTTTTCTGTGATTGCATAAATAAAGCTTAAAATACGCAGCATTCTACCTGTCCGGCAGCGAGAAGTGCCCAGCAGCGAGTGTGTTATAAAGAGTACGACTAGTTAGGGCAGATACGCCATCAGGTACACTGCGGTGTACCTGATGATGTCACAACTGCCGAAAACTGCCGAAATGAGGAATATACGTAGTTTTATTTACTGCAATGTCGCCCCTCCACCATGGGAAATCTTCAACTTTTGAATCTAGAATAGAAAAAGAACTAAGTTTATATTTCAAACAAGTGCGACCAGTTCAGGCTAAACATTTCTGAAGTTCGCCAATATAAAATAAAATAGACTCACATTTTTCAAAACCGTTTAATGCTCTATGCACATATTAATGTTTTGTACCTGGTGATGGCTCAGTTAGTTAAAATGCATTGTGTACGGTTTATTTATTTTAAAAATTAACTTGACAACATCAGGCATCATTTAGAAGAACTTAACATGAGTATCCATATTCAAAAGGAATAATTTGCACTTTTTTTTCAATTATTTAAATTTTACAAGGCGTTTCAAGGATTCATTGCATCTTTCTTAGATAAATATTTCTTTGTTGAATAATAACATTACACCCTCACCAGCCCTTAGGCTATTTTCCCCTGCCTTCCCTCCCTAAAGTTAAGTTTTTCTCCTCCCCCCCCCCAAAATTACGTTACCATCACAACAATAAATAAATAAATTATATACAAACAATTGTAAATGTACAAAAAATCTAGAGGATTTTTAAAAATCGACTTTCTTCCATTCTCCTCCCTAATTAATTCACTTCCCTCTGATATCGATCCTTTTTCCCTCTCACCTAAAAACTTTATCAACTTGGCCTCCACACATCTCTCCACAAATAAAATGCGCACCTAGACTGAAACAAACGTGAACGCCAACTCCAGATTTGTCTAAGTCAAGTTATTTTGTTGTTGTTATTGTTTCCGTTTTTTCCTGTTATTTTTGTTAATTTGTGTCTCTTCTGTGTTTGTTTCAAGTGCACTTCAAATTGGCAATTTTGCTGCATGTGGACTATTATTCTTTAACTTAAATTAAATAAATAAAAATTTAAACCTAACTAAACCGGCAGATCGCCAAGCAATGATGAATTGCGCAATTAAGTGCCTCGTTTGAAACGACCTTAAGAGCGGGGAGCGGACGATGAGCAGTGCGGTGCCGTGAGCAGTCAGAAGCGGGGGAAGCGAGCGAGGGAGCGCTCGCTCTCTGGCGGCAAGTCGGCCGGACACGGCAGAGAGGAGTCCTTGCGAGCGAGCGGGCGATTTCCAGTTTGCTTGCGGTCGAGGGAACTCCGGGGGCGGCGGCAGAGCGGCGGGAAGCGGGGGAGTGGGGAGAAGGGAAGAGGAGGCGCAGGAAGGAGGGGCGGAGATGGGGACGCGAAGGGGCAAAATGGGGGAACTACGGCGACGCCGCATGTATCAGGAGGGGCGGGGGTTGTGTTGTGATGCGGGTTTTGGGGCCGAGGAGAGATGAATCGAATGGAAGGGAGCAAGGGGTCTTGGAGGGCTGATTGTCACGGTGGGGGGGCCTGTGGGGACAAATGAGGAGGGGGCGGTGGCTTCTGGGGGCAGGGAAGAGACACTGGGAGGGACAGCGGCGACTCGGCGGAAGGAGGATGTGGGCGGCGGTGAGGCAGGATAAAAAAAAGAGTATGATAAAACAATGAGCGTGATGGGACAAAAAAAAATATATATACGTCGAAATGGGACGAAGGGAGTCTTGGAGGGGCCAAAAAAGATTCGGTGCAAGATTCGATATTTCTTACGCTTCCGATACGCCATGTATTTGCGCAACATAATAAGAGGTGGGAAACAATATGTGAAAACATTTCGTATCCATGGAACAGAAGCACGGACCATTGGAAAAGCTGACCAGAGAAGACTGGAAGCCTTTGAGACCTGGTGCTGGAGGAGGATGCTGCAGATGAAATGGACGGACAAAATTAGAAATGATGAAGAGTGCATAGGAGTAGAAGAAAAAAGGACAATATGAAACATCACACAGAAAAGAAGAACCAGATGGATTGAACACACCCTGAAAACACAATGGGTTTGTGAAGAACATAACTTAAGAAAATTAGAGAGAAAAGTCCCCAGAGGAAGACCCAGGAATAAGTTAATGGACCAAATAAAGAGGAAAGTACATCGGAAGAGATACCAGGAGGTAAGGGAACTAGTATTAGATAGGGAAGGTTGGAGGGCTGCAGTCGACCAATCTTAGGATTGAACGATCAATGATGACCATTAAGACACGTAGGGTTCTATCGTTTTTAATCATAAGAAGTGATCCCCGGGAAATGGAAAGAAATAGAATAGGTTGTATGGACGGGATGAAGAATACGAGGATGTATACTGAGATGAAGAAAGCAATTGTGCAGGTAGATAGGGTTCCGAATATGTCAAAATCCGGAGGATTTTGTCTCTAATCTCTTATTTTACTAACTCCTATCTACCCACCTTAACCAGTATATTACCACAATTGACAACTAATGACTTTAGCAATGATACTCAAACGATATCGTACTGCCTACCAAATTTATTTCAAACTCTTACAACACGTGTTTCAACTGTCTAGCAGTCATCATTAGGTAAGACTTACCTGACATCATCAGGTAAGTCTTACCTGATGATGACTGCTAGACAGTTGAAACACGTGTTGTGAGTTTGAAATAAATTTGGTAGACAGTTCGATATCGTTTGAGTATCATTGCTAAATATGCTGTTCTACAATATCTCGCCGGAGAAAGTGGAGTTTAATGAAGTTAGGTTGAGATGGAAGAAGGAAGTAAACGTCTTACCTTTCACCATCCTGTCCATAAAGTCTATTCTCTTTCTTCCTCTTTCCCGCTGACCAAACATCCTCTTTTCTGACACGTAAACCCTGCGCTACTTGAAAAAGGGAAAGCTGTATCAAATAAAAAAGTATCAATAATTGTATCTACAAGAGATATGGTGGGAAGTCCATGGAAGGCATTTGAAACAATGGTTAAAGTTTGCCGTGAACAAATCATTTGACCTCACCAGAATTCGAGCCCACCGCCTTCAGCAAACCCCTCGCCTCCATTAACCTGTATCAGCCGCTTGCTATGTCTTCTCCTGATTTTCTCAAGCTCCTAATTTCATGAGTGAACTGAAAAAGGCTCGATAGGCGGCAATTAGAGCTTGAGAACTCAATGGGCGTTTCATTCTGCGGGCTTTACCTGCCATGAAGCAAGGTGAAATTCAAAGAGAAAAAGTCGTGCGTGCGAAATAAACCCTGGTTTCAAAATACAGCCCAAACAAACGAATTTTTCGCAGTGTGCTTACAAAAGTAAATTGGTCACTGAAAATTTAAAAAAAAAAATCAATTCAGAAACGGGAAGGAGAAGATGTTAAAATACAATACTTGACAGAAGGCATGAGGATATGAGACATGCAATAGGCTATGGAGATTAAGGTGTATCTAATAATGGAGAGAAGCGAACGAATAATCTGTATATGGAGTGATAGAAACAGAAATCAGTAACGGATATTAGGAGAACAGAGGCGAATCTGAGATCGGTACTGGGATGGGGCAGCACATGATGTATCGGGCGGGGAGGGTAGCGGCTGTTGCAAGGCGTGTCGCTGTGTGTTGTTTCTTGTTGAGCTCATACAGTTAGGCAATTGTTTTGCCTTACTGGGCAGCTACCCAAACATGAACCAAGACGAAACACGTATTGATGCATTTCTATAAAAATCACTTAGTTCTCATCATGTCAGCTACAGAGTTAGTGCCCATCCCTGTCCCTCGCTAGGTACGCCCACGCTGGGGGAAGGAAGTAAAGGTAGATGAAGGATCTATTGACAGGTGAGAACATATTGAAAAAGGGCGATTTAGGGGAGGGAAGCTCGAAGAGATCGAAAGAGGAAGGGAGGGATAGGAATTCTGGACGACACAAAGAGAAGATATTAGGAGCTTAAGAGAGATGGTGGCAAAGTGGAGTCATGACTCATGAAAAGGAGAATTTTTTATAAGGACTCCAAAAATGGGATATTTAGGAGGAGATCCACCCTAAAAGTTACCAACAAATTACGAAGGAACTGTCGGCGATAATTCAAATAGAATGAAGAAGCCACACACATCAGTAAACCACCCAAAAAAACTCCAGAATTAGAATGAAGGAGAGAATGGTTAGGCAGCTGAGCAGTAGAACCATGTCACCCTAACCCAGACGAATCAATAATGAAGATTGATGATGCCTCTTAAAATGAGGCGTCATTACTCCACTGTCACATTACACTATACATAATTTCGTTTCTGCTATTAATGCACATGGTTGGAGCGAAAACTCATTTTAAAAAATGCGTATGTCATTTCAAACACGCAAAGAAAAAATCAGTCTGGGTTGGAGCACATTCGAAAGATCTACCCATTGATAAAATAAATTAATTTTTTAACGAATTCTACCGGTAAAGGTAGGTTTTGTAGAATGTCAGAGAATCTCCTCCCGGTTTTCTACACATTCAGAGGCCTATCTCCCTCTGGTAGGTATATCCTTTTTTGCCACTAGATGCGATCTACCCTTCTTCATCCCGTCCATGAAACCTATTCTCTTTCTTCCCCTTCCCCGTTTGCCCAACATCCATCCCTCTATCACACTCTTCAGCAGCCCATCACCCTTTATTACATCCTTCAGCCATCATTTACCCTGCCTATCTCGGATTTCATTCAAAAGTTTCCTTTCCTCGCCCACCATCTCAAGTACTTCCTCGTTAGTCTCCCTATCCGTCCACCTAACCTTCTCCATCCTTCTCCACACCCACATCTCAAATGCCTGAAGTCTATTCTCGTCCTCCTTTCTGAGAGTCCACGTTTCTGCCCCGTACAAAGTCTTGCTGATATACGGGCATATAAAGCAGTACGTGCCAAATATACCTGCAAATACCTCTATATACCTACAAATACAAATATACCTATTCAAAATGTATGAATTGCCTACATTATGATGGAGTTATTACTACCGCTACGCTCCATATCAAGCTCTTCACCAGCCTCTTCTTCACATCTTTCCCAATGTTCCCGTTCGATAGATCCACCCATTGAAAAGATTAATTTATCACAAACCTGAAAAAAAACTCACGCTTAATAAATTTTTACATCCCAAATGCTGTTGTCTAAAAAAGGTATATATACATTTTGCTATTTTCCTCCCCGATATGGAAGGGGAGGGAAATTTTTGTTGGCTGATGTCTTCGCCCTTCACGAAACTGCCGTGGAGACAGTCCAACGCGGGAGATGGTGACGAAGGAAATATCGAACTCTCAAAATGTATGGATTCGCGTCGTCCGTGCCCACCACATAACACAGTTTCCGGGGCTCCGCCGTAAAAGCGATCACTCGCTTCAATTCGTGCCAAGGCCGAGACAAGGGAACGAAATCGAGCGCCTTTCGCTTCAATTCCAAGTGCCTCCCACTCCTAGGGGCATGCTTCCGACACCAGTCAGTGGAGGGAGGGAGTCTTTCTCTTATCGAAGGGAAAATACTGATAGAAGTTTCTTCGTAGACGTTCATGATGTGTAAAACAACTCCTACAAAGTTTATTACGTTGCTAAGATCGGCATGATAGCAAATAAACGACATATGGAGTTAAAAACAGCAAGAGGGTTTTTTAAATGTGTAATTTTCCTTGAAAAATGAGGGGGGAAACCCCGATCCTTAAGTTTCTTGTAGAGAGAACTTCAAGTGCAGTACTCCGCCTGTCGGGTGAGACGTCAAATCGTTGTCCCCTTGGCGCTCTTTGTTAAGAGCAGGCTAATGCCGACGCCGGGTTTCTATCCTCCCTTACCTGTCCCCTATGGCACAAATAAACTTAGCTGTCGGTCGCCTCCCCAAATATCCAAACGAATGAGGGGAAAATACTGCTCACACAATTCTCGCCAAGAGTGGTTTTACAGTCCCTTCTTTCGCCTATACTTAATCGATATCCTAAACATTTAATGCTCCTGAAGAGATATGATGACAGTTACTGTCTTAAGATTGACCATAACATAACAAAAATTGATATTAAATGCTGCTGACAAAGTCTGAAGAATGAAAATTACGTTTTCGCTCTCGTCGGCGCATCGAAAAAAATAACGCCAGCGAACGACTTATGGAGACCCATGATTGCACCCCAGGTATTCGAATGCGCACTTGTGACTCATAATTACTTTTTATTAAAAAAACACGACATAAAAAATTGTCTCGCAAGATTTGTTTTTCCACAAGAATTAGCATCCCTTGTCCAACAATGTAAATACTTCAACTTGTTCATTGCATGCAGGCACGTTTCTAAACCTGGTATTATCCTGGTTCATGGTTTAGTATTTTACAGTTCTCCAAATAGTTTTTGAGCCGCACTCAAGGGACAGAATTGTTCGGCCTTGAAGTGGAAGCAATGACGTGTATCAAGTGTGGAATCACCCCGAGCCACGTACCTTTGAAGCGCATTCCACGGTACCTTACAGTTGAAGATCAAATGGACCTTGATTAAACTTGGTGAGTTCAACCAAATTTCCCAAGTGTTCTCCTTGCCTCATAGATCTTCATTAGTCCAAAATCTACAAAAATTTACTGAGATGAATGGCCATTGGCTTTCGCACGCAAAATCATCGGCAAATTACCGCTTAAAAAGCGGCACAAGTAGAACAATAATGATAATCCTGTCTCAAATAGGCCAGGTTTATGGAATTTTCGCTGTATATTGACACCTTTGCCGAGGCCCAAATTGTCTCTGTACAGGCGAATTTTTTTATATATTGGGCCTAAAATGTATAATATACTACCTTCTGAGTACAAATGTGCACCTAATCTTGCTTCATTTTTAAAAGATGTTAAAAACTTGCTATTTACTTTTGAAAAAATCGAAGACATATTTTGTTAAATAAAATTATTTTGCTAAATAAAATTATTATTTTTGTAAACATACTGTTAAAAGGAATTCATTTGAAATGTTGGTATTTATAAATTTTTTTTCTTGTACTAAATGTAACAATGTATGGTCTTCGTTCTAATTGATGGTAACCTCAACACAGGTTCGCCTTATAGGTTACCTAAAGCTCCAAATATCTAATTATGTATTCTTTGTATTTTTTCTGTAATTATTCTTTTGGAGCAATAAATATTATTATTATTATAACATTATTATTATATAAACTCAACTTACTAATCAAATGCAGCCATAGAGCCGTCGAATCATAAATTCAAAAAAAATGTATACTTTGCAAAACTCGAAACTTTGCTTGAACTTAGCAAAATGTGGGCCTACAAGAAAACAATGCTTAATTTGAGCAGAGGGTATTTTCTGCCATCGGAATCCGAAAAAAAACCCATCACATCGCTAGGCCAAGTTATCCCTTTATCCTGCATTTTTTTGGCGCAAAAAGTCCAATTAATTCGCATTCAAGGGGATTGATTAGTCATTGATTGGATATGTATTTTGAGCGAATACCTTCAAACGAACCTCGCTCTGATGAATAATTACCATTTCAAACAAATGAATGTTTTTTTTAACGATGGCTCAATGCGAATCCACGAACGCCTGGTATTCAGATCATTGCCTATCAGTCGAGAAATTGGGAGAAGCAAAATTGGGCGAAAAATCGGCGGATTTGACAGAGAATTGTTTTATAAAAACACGTCGATTGAAAAAAAAAAAAGAGATTAAATGGGGCACATGGGCAAACAAGTGAAAGCACCTTATTTTCTGTGGATAAATGTTCCACTCCACGAACCTATTTCACCAAATTTGCCAAAAATAATAACGTTATGTACGCGAAATGCCGTTTTTATATTATATTCGTATCAGGAAACTCATCAAGGAACTTTTTTGAAACTTGTTTCAACCAAAGCATGGGTCTCTGAAAAAATCGCCACAGAAAATCATGATCGTAATCTGCACCCTGTTCTTCCAATTACCAATCCAGGGTCCTTATTTGTTACGGATTTAGCATTGTTTATCCTTGTTATCGTAGGAGACTTCATGTAAGAGAAATCTTTACCTTAAACTGTCAGTTGAGTTCCCGAATAACTAAATATATTGATGATAGATAAGGGAATGGGCTGAGAGGGAAGGTAAGACCGTGAAAGTCCTGGGTGAAAGTGGTGGAAGAGACTTTTCAGAGAAGGGACATTAGGAGTGGCAGGAATAACAGAAATGGTAAGAAAAAAAATGCAAGAATATCATTGAAGCAAAAGAGGTTTGCAAGGATAGAGCATAAATTTGGAGATATTATCAGAGGAGAGCCCATTTTCTAGGTCAAGCAGCAATAAGGTCTTCGGTCTACCGAATCTACCCCTAAAGGGAATGACGTGACGGGTGTGTGAGAGTGGGTATGTATGAATAACAAAAAATAACAAAATCAACTAAAACGTGAAATGTCGGCCCCGGTGTCGGTGGGGTAAAGTCCTCGCCTTCCAACCCGAGGGTCGCGGTTTCGAGTCCCGCCTGGGTAATATTATTCACTGCCCAGGATATGGGTGTTTGTGTTCGTCTCACGATATATTAAAACACTTGTAATTGGGGAAACCTGTAAGTGTTAAATAAATTATTATTATTATAATTATGTGTAATGTTTGACAATTACTGTCTTTGGGCTTAACAGGGCAGTGTTGTTACGAGAGGAATCATTGCGAAGCCCGGAAAACTTTCCCCTGCCAATTATGTCATATGAAATGGATTTATACTCTCTTCTCTTGGATTATTTTATACATTTCGACAGCCTATCATTAATACCCTAGGGTGAATCGCCGCACGAAGAACCGACAAGTGTGGACTTGGCATCATATACGTTGAAGTGGCAAATAATAGTACGTTGATATAAACCTTTTTTCTTGAACAATAATGTGCAATGATAAATCAAAGATATTTTAGTTTTATTGTTATTTCAATTACAAACTTCAAAACCCCGGCAGAAAACAAATTATTTCAAACAAACAAATTGACAGGTGAAAACAGTACAAATGGGTGGGCCGTAAAGTTGGGTACTCCTATTGTTAATGTCCTTCATATTCTCCAGCGCGATCCTTCCATGCTCTATATCTACCTCCTTCTGTCATCGATTCGTAAAATGATTCGAGCACCTCATCAAGGTTATCTTGAAAAAACGCTATGAGCAATCATGCAGTGAGGAGAAATGATTAGCTGTAGAAACAGTAGAAAAGATCATTAAGCTCGAAGTGTTCGTAGGATGACTCGTAATAAATTGTTTAGAGCAAATCATGCTGGTTTGATCTTAGATTAAATAGATAGATTTTAAGGTTCTTTGAGTTACTCCCATGGAGTCAAGGAGTGTTTTAAGCCACTTAAGATCATTCGGTCCCTTGTGGCAGCCACCCTAAAGACCCACAGAATCCGACTGCTTTGCTAAAGGCAAGGAATCGCCATACGGAAATTTCCCCAACTTCATTAGGCTCCAGGAATGTTGAGCCTAGGTACTTATTGCGAGACCCCATCACAGCCGGATATTCACAGTGCACGTGGAATGGGGTTTCCTCCTCTTCAACGCTCCGCCCACTTTTAGGCGAATCAGTGATCTTCAAGAGATGAAGATGCCCTATCACTTGATAGTGTTCAACCCTTTGAGTGCCACCAATTTTTTGGTGGGCACCCCCAGAAGTGCCATGGATATTCTGATATATTTGCAGACCTTTATTCGTAAAATTATTATTTTTTTATTACGGCGAATTAATTATTATTTTTTACCATTTTTACATGATCATTTCTGTATTTGAAAGAGGATGCTTTTTTGCTATTGAATACGAAAAAACTAAATTTTTTAGCAATGACTCATTGTTTAAACAGGTCTCCTCATAGACAACGATCTATCGTCGTTGGCACTTCTGGAACATTCTGCAAACGACGATATATCGTCGCGTGGCACTCAAAGGGTCAATAAGTAGTTCCTCCAAAGTTCGTATTTCACTTGTTTTGGTCTAATCTTACTTAAGTGCACAGCTGCAACTGGCTTGACACTCTCTCATCGATGTGTTATACAAACATTCAAACTGTGAGCTTAAAACACGGTAGGCCTCAAGATTCACCAGCAGAATCCTACTGAAAAAATCGCAAATTCTATAAATTCGTGTCAGTTTGATTGAAGATTGTTCAAATCTTTTGACTTACAAAAGGGAAGAGAGTCTGCGTGATTCGCGGTGAAACCAGATATGAATCAGATAAATTATTACCCGAGCCACCCCCGTCCAAAAACAAAACCTCCTTTGCCACGATTCGATTAACCTCTTAAGCCGTCGAGAAATCCTTGGGAACCGCCGGAGAATCTACGCGATTCAATACTTTAGGCACGCGAATAATAACGCCGTTTGGCAAAAGGCCGGCGACTCATCATCTGATAGGGCCAACCGCGCAGTTCGGTTCTGGAGGAAATGCCCTCCACGGATCGGCGCACCCCCTTCCGGTCGGGAGAGACCATCTCGCGCGAATACGTGGCGCATTCGCTTTAAAGACTTTCCCCTCCCCCCCCCCACCTTACCCCCGTTCAATGGGTGGCGAAAGAGCCTTTTAGCACCTCGTGAATCGACGCCTCGGAGCAAAAGGGGAGAGAGATACACGGCCCGAAGTTGCCGGAAAGGACCCGAATTGCCTCGTGAAAATGTCTTCGTTCTAGGTCCCCGAGCATCGGCGAAACTGCGTCCGAAAGGAAAAAGTTCCACTGCCGTAAACAGTTACGTAGTATCGTAGGGGAATTGGCTCCGAAACACAGTCGTATCTCGTATGATGTGTTCCGGCAGTGTAAACACAAGATTGGGGCGAGTGCCGGAAGGGGAAGAATCATTTGTTCTATCGTAAAGACCAGCACGATTTTCCTCTTCGGATTCACCACTATTTTACACTTCCCTCCGATTCCTAGGATCCTAAAAGCAGAGGACAAATTAGTAACGACAGCTATTCACCATCAACACCAAGAGAATTAGAAGTCCATGAAGAGTCATGCCACTAATTATTTACGAGTTGAGCCCACTACAACATTTTCTTCATCAAAATTAGATTTCCATTTACTTAAAAATAAACTAACTACTTTCCAAAGTCGAATATCAGAGAATCCCCTCCAAGTTTTCAGCACTTTCATGGTACTATTAATGCCTAGTATTTCCTTTTTCGCCTCAGCATACTATCTACCCTTCTTCATCTTGTCCATGCAACCTATTCTCTTTCTCCTCCTTCTCCACTTGCCCTCTATCCTTCAGTCTATCACACTCATAAGCAACCCATCGCCCCTTGTAACACCCTCCAGCCACCTACACAACCTATCCAAAATTTCGTTCAGAATAATAATTTAAAAACATAAAAAAAGTTACCCCAATAATTTCTCATCAAGAATAAGATTTACCTTGTCTAAAAGCTCGAATTTCGCCTCTTCGATTTCTTTCCAAGACGCAGAAAATTCTTTCGACGACCTAATCTTTCGCGTCACATTTATACTTTTATTGAGCCTGTAGCAATGACACTAGCCTGAGAGCATCTGGAATTTAAATTCAATATTTTTCTACAGCTGAACACCAAAAAATGAAGACCTTTTTATGAATAATTGCGTTTATTTTCTAGTTTTTTTTCACGTCAACAAAACCAAAATTTCATTTTTAACACAAGGCAAGTTGAGTCTCCCCAAAAACAGACATCATTCAATTTTTTTTAGTTAGAGAAATGACGATGACTTCATGTGAGCAAAATCCAGAGCGAGAGGCAACTCACTCGAGTGAGTTCGAAGAGAGAAGACAAACAACTTACAGTCAGAAATGCTTACGCGAGATTTGTTGCGGCCTCGAGGACGGAGCGTCCAGAGTAAACCTAAACGGCCTATAATCGGTAAATCCAGCTCACTCGAACGTTCAGAGTGTACACTTGAGGGAGTCATAAGTCTTCTGGGAGGAGAAGAGAGATTTTTTTCTGCTACGGCGGGCTGAGGCTACCTGTACCATGAGTGGCCAGACGATATAAATTTTCCGGCGCTCCGCGGCTTCTATCCCTTGAATCTACAGACTCCCACATCTACAGAGGCCATTAAAGAGCCGTGTTATAAAAATATAAAAACATGTCTACGTTTACACTATGTTTGAAATCTTATTTCCTGAGGATAATTTATCAAACACCGAGGTATACAAAACATTTTCAGGAGATAATTAACTTAATAATCAGGGGTATGTTTAATAGGTCATGAGCTACACTTAATGAATGAATTTTATTGCCGTTATAAGATACCTACTAAATGGCAACTTAAATTAAATATGACTAAAATAACACATTTCCACTTGCGTCCTAAAGTAATAATAAGTGCGCCCTTGCGTTTCCAAAAACTATTTCCTTCCCCCATAACAGATTGAATGCCATACGAAAAATTTTAATCTAAAAAAGGGCTGGACAACAATATACACGCTTTAATATTTGAGTCCAAAAGTTGTAATAATGTGTTATCTCGATGTTAAGAGAGCCTTGAAAAGAAAATAAGCGTCTGCAATATTAACCTACCTTGCATTATTATTATCAGGCTCAATTTCAAGATGTATCTGAACAGAATATAAAGAGATGCAAACCGTTCAGCGACTGAATATTATCCTGAAATGGTTAAGCACCATCGGAATAGAGACATCATCGAGACTCGCGTATGTATCAAATATCCTCGAATCTCAGAGTGAACATTTTTCACGCGCCTATGATCGAAAAACTGACGTAACAATCGTATTTTCCGCGAAATCGGAGAAAAAATTTGAACATCATACTTTCATCCACCTCCAACGGAAATATCTAGAACGAGAACTGGCGGTTGGCTGAATTATTCGGGCGAAATAGGGCTAATGCAAGTCCCACTTCGTCCAAAAAAATATACATTTCCCATCCGCGGTAAGTGGAAATCTGATATATGCATGCATATACATTTGGAGGAGATTCAAGAGGTATGCACGGACAGAAATGGAAAAGCGCCAAAAAGGAGATAAACCAGATTTTCAAAGGTTCTCGGGAGGGGGGTGGGGGGAGAGATAAGAATGTGTGAGATCGCATTCGCTGGAAGGATTCGCTTCGGATTCGATTGAAGTTAAAGTGAACGAGGATATACGCAACGAAAGAAGCTTCGATGAAAAAAGAAAGTCCACGGCATGGTAACTTCCTGAAAGCAACTCAAATATCCTCCTGATGATCGACTGAAAATGGCCTGAGAGCATTGATAACACTGACCTGAAATGACTCACGCGTGGTTTTTTTTCGATTGGAATGAGCGACTTCGAAGCCTCGTCCACTATTTTTACGCCCTAAAAATTCTTTCCACGAGTAACGAACGAGGGAAAATCACGGACAATTCAGAGTAGAGAGCTTTATTCGTCGTAGAAGAATTTTTGGTCTCCATGGAATCGCTAAAAGCTAAAAGAAGAAAAATTTTTAACGCGCAGCAGAATTCTTAGAAACGTATAAATCATAGAACAGCCACTTCCGCAACTGGAAACAGAGATATAACGCGATTTTTTCATAAGTGCCTCGTCATTTATAGAGAAAGATGGCATTCTGCACTGCACACTATCACCAATTCATTATCGAGACAGTGGAGAAACATGACGAAATAGCCTTGCCACGCTATTATGTTGGCAATTGTCCATGGAAATAATTCTAAAAATGCTTCGGTGTAAAACAACATATAAATGTAGAACATATAAATGACAATATATAAAACGGTGGCCAGCTAAACTTTAGCAAAAAATTCCGTGTCGAAAATAACAATAGAATTCCACAAAATATTGATCAAATCCATCATCTACTTTGATTATGGCATATTTATCAAGCGTTTGTCTCCCTTTCTCTCTACCTTCAACAAAATGAATAGCCACGCATAATTCCTCACAAGTCTAAAGCGGACAAAAAATAAACTATTGATTTGACATCTGTACGAGCACCGTTTTGAACAATCGAAAATTCGCATGGAGCGGTGTCTGGATGGAGAGGGAGTAATATTGAAGGCGATATTAATTAAAAATGAATAACTTTAAAATGAATAGCTCTACAGCATGTCTTGCAATTCTATAGCCAAACCTCTTATATGTATACGTAGTTATTATGGAGGATTGGTCTCGTTTATTTTGCAAGGCGGTAAAAACACATGACGAAATAACTTTTCCAAGCTAGTTAAGGTAGTTTGAGCGAAAAATAACTTTATTCAGAAATCAATGAATTTGGTCTCATTTTGAAGAGAAATATTTCACCTATCCAACGACTCCAAAAGTTCTACCCCTTACCACATTACTTTCCGAGATATTTGCAAGAAAATACCAGTCCTTTTCCATGGGAAATGGTAGGTACGTGTATGCATTCCAGAGAGACATTATTAACAAAATGAGGTATCTCTAACACTTAGATGTCGTAAAAAAATTAACAGTACGTAGGGTGTATGTTTTTTCAACTATTTTTTTTACAACTGATCATATTTTCACCGCAGTCGGTTCTCGGTTATCACAAAAAAGCCTTCCGTTTTGAAAGAGTTTCAAACACACCGCTCGAAAAAATGGGCCAAGTTAAAGACTTAGATATTTTCATTTAATTACTTACAATATCTTTCATTTTAAACTATATTATTGCACCATTAAAAATGCAATATTTAATTGATGTGTCTCCTACAGCTGGTGAAATTGAAACGTATAATTCGAAAACGGTCTCCCTTATGACTAAGGAACTATCTCGCTCAGACTACCATAACTGGAAATATAACATGGAAATAATCCCAAAAAGGCTAAAGAGTAGTAGAAAGGAAAATATATAAAATAGTGGCCAGATAAATTGGTCCCGACACCAACCCTCCATAATAAATACTTATATTTTTAAAAATAAATGCACAAAAACTACAACCCTTTCCAAATTCTGAGTGGAGATTCTCGTAAACGTCAGCGTATGAATACTACCAACGACAATCTTCAGCTTCTAGTCTTTGGGTCGATTGCCCTGAATAACAGTGGAGCATGAGTGGTCCTCTCTCACTCGCAAAGCATTGAACCCAGCGTTCAAACGTTAAAAGAGAAAGAATGCGTGTCAAGTCCGCAACGTCGCCTTTTACGCAAGTCCATCAACACCATGAAGGACCGCCGAGCGAACAACGCGAGGATTTCCGCGCGCTACGCATGGATCACGCCGCCGCCGGACGGTCAGCGCCGCGCGAACGGGGTGCAATAGATGGGAATCACCACCCCTGTTTCTCAATCCCATCCTCCGACCACTCTGACCTCTTGAAATTGGGTCGCTGGGCACACAGAAGAGCGTGCGCAAACACCTGAATGCCGCTCTGCGATAGTATACGCGCCCACACAAACACAAAAAGGGAAAAAAAATAATAAAAGAGAAAGAAAAAAAAACCCTCGACCAGCATATCCCGCGGTGCCGTAAACTCCCAACGATGTACGGCAGAGGCGTGTTCAAGGGCCGCCTTCGGATATCCGCGCACAAGTTTCCCTCGCAGCAATAAAACGCACGCACGTTCACGCCTAGGACATTAATGGTTCGAGACGATGGATGGGGCAGCAACAAAAGAAATACCAAATAAATATATATATATGGATATATATATATATATATATTTACTTATTTATTTATTATTATATTTATATAGGGTATATGAGAGGTGGGTTTTGGAGAAGGATGGAGGGGGTTAGCTGGGTGGCGAGGTGGACGAACGAGGAGGTATTGGACATGGTTGGAGAGGAGAGGAAGCCAGTGGTGGATGCTCAAATAAGGAAGATGAGAGGAAATTTTGAAAGGAGAGGGAATGTTGAAGAGGGTGATAGGGAGGAGAACACTGGAGATTGCGTGGAAGAGGAAGGAAGGGGACAAGAATTCTGGATAAAATGCAAGTCTAGGCGATATAATGAGTTGATAATGATAGAATTGCGGACCACCTATTGATCACCCAGTGAACGATGCGCCAGAATTTGAGGCGTTAGGATAAGAAATGTCCAACTACTAACCATTCAACTGGTAGAATGCTCCAATTTAATGCAAACATTACGCAATCTATCGGTGAAATTAGTTTTAAAAGCAAGTGGATACAAATGCTCTCGATTTTTTTTAAAGTACAGAGCCTTACATAACAATAATATTCCTTCCTTCATTACAGGATAGGTCCAATACTACTTCATTCCATCCATAAAACATATTCTCTTCCTTCCCCTCCCCTCTCACCCACTATCCCACCCCTCCTTAAGGAGAGTCCGAGCGAGATAGTTCCTCAGTCATAATAGAGACCATATTCGAATTATAAGTTTTAAGTTCACCAGCTGTAGGACACATCAATTAAATATTGCATTATAAATGGTGCAATAATATAGTTTTACATCACAGAAATTGTAAGTAATAAAATTAAAATATCTAAGTCTTCAACTTCACTCATTATTTTCGCTCGGTGCGTTTGGAACTCCTTCAAAACGGAAGGTTTTTTGTTAATACTCAAGAACCTACTGCGATGAATATATGATTACTTTTCAAAAATAGTTGAGAAAACATACAAACTACACACTATTAGTTTTTTCCAACATCTAGGTGTTAGAAATACCTCATTTATAAATAATGTCTCTCTGGAGTGCACATACGTACTATATCCCATGTAAAAGGGTTGGTATTTTTTGGCAAATAACTCCGAAAGTAATGTAGCGAGGGGTTGAGTTTTTGGTGTCATTAGAAGGGTGAGATATTTCCCTTTAAAATGAGAACAAATGCATTGATTTTCAAGTAAAATGATTTTTCGCTCATACTACCTATAGAAGCTTCAGCACTAGTTTCCCTCGGGGAAACAGAACGCGCGCGCGCGTTTCCGTCCACTTCGGGTGTGGTCCGGCACGGAGGATGAGACAGCAAAATACATCTACCCAAAATTTCAAGATGGCAAAACGGCAGAGGATGCGAGTCTACAAATGTCAATGAAACAAAAGATATAGATGCAGCGAATAACACAGAACATTAGATAAGACGAATAGAATGGATTTAAATGCATACGCTGTGAATCTATACGTTTAAATTCCATTCGAGGGGTGCGATTCTGTTTCTTCATGACGCCATAGCGCCGCGGCCGAATGGTAAAATATGGAGTAGCCACGCGGCGACAATGCAATTCAGCTTTTCGAATCACGCGCCATTTTAGCGTAGGAACCGCTTATTTATCGTATTGTTGCAATGGTTGTAACGTCAGAAAAAGCCAAATCGCGCATGGCGCTAGGCTAGCACAATCAAACGTTATTATATCACCGCGTTATAGTAGCGTGTGTAGAAACAGAATAGCCCCCCAGGTGCAAGCAAGCTCAAATCGAAACAGTTCACTTCGACGCCAATGAACTACAATGTGCGCCGGTGAACCGTTTCGTAGCATGCCGGTGAATGACATTCTGCCAGGTACACAAAAGCAATGGCCGAATATTTTTAAGTATAAATCAAATTATTTCAAAATTCGTGACTTCAAATGTAAGCACTTTACCGTATGGTGATTTTTTTAAAATGCTGTACCCATAAATCACGCATTTATTGACAAGACAATACAAAACAAAAAAAAATACAATAGAAAACAATACAAAATCTTCGGATGCAGTGGTCTAAGTTTGTCTATTCTCAATCGCGCATGTATAGCGATCTTCTGAAAGAGGACTGCCTAAAGAGTAGAGTCAGGAACGAACGCAAAGCAAGCTCAATGCTATGTCGCAAAATTAAGAGCGCACTTAAGGTAGTTTGAGCGAAATTTCATTTTACCCAGAAATCAATGAATTTGGTCTCATTTTAAAGAAAAATATATCACCCTTCTATTGACATAAAATATTCAACTCTTACCATGTCAATCCACGATATACCATGCTCTAAAATTTTTTACTTGAGGTAGTTTGAGCGAAAAATCATTTTACCTAGAAACCAATGAATTTGGTCTAATTTTAAAGATAAATATAACACCCTTTCATTGATATTAAAAAACTCAACCCCTTATCACATTACTTTCCGAGATATTTTCCAAAAAATACCAGCCCTTTTACATGGGAAATGGTACGTGTGTGCACTCCAGAGAGACCTTTTGTTAAAAATGAGGCATTTTTTACTCTAAGATCTCGTCAAAAAATCAACAGAGTGTAGTTTGTGTGTTATCTAAACTATTTTTGAAAATTAATCATATTTTCACAGCGGTAAATTCTTCAGGATCACAATAAAACTTCCGTTTTGATGAAGTTTAAAACGTACCACGTGAAAAAAATGAGTCAAGTTAAAGACTTATTCAGATATTTTTATTTAATTACTTACAATTTCTATCACATAAAACTATATTATTGCACCATTAATAATGCAATATTTAATTCATGAGTCCTCCAATGGTGAAATAAAAACGTATAATTCGAATATGGTCTCTATCATGACTAGAGAACTATCTCGCGCTGACTAGCTTAAACGAAAAGATGGGAGACTGGCAAAAAGACTATAGATGAACAGTTGGATGAAAAACTATGAATTGACCAACTGCGAAGAAAGGGTGTCGGGATTACACAGTTTACACCACATCCGATGGGTAGAGTACTTACTACCATACTACCATCCGATGGGTAGAGTACTTACGTCCATTAATTACGTGAGGCGTTTAGGAGGGGAGGGGGTCGAGCCGAATCTCACCCAATCTCACGTGGGGGAGAGGGGGAGGGGTCTCGGCAAATATCACGTAATTTGTTTTCCGCAAGAAACAGAGTAAAATTGCGAGAAAACTGGGTTAAATTAAGTAAAACATGTTTCTCCACTTAAATATGGCGAAATCTTGCACAATCATATTTATCGCGGTTATGCGAAGGCCACAAAGTAGCACAGTAGCCCCTCGATTGTTTAGCCGCCACCGGCCAGCCAGACGCGCGACTCTACGAACGCTGCGGCGTACGAGCTGTTCTTAGTAGTCTTAAATACTATTCTTAACTAGTCTTAAATAAAAATAATGTAGCAAATTATATTTTTTTTAATAAATCCAACACAATCAAGCTCAGATTAACGTATTAACACTAAAAATACCCATTTTGAAAAATCTCAGGCGAGATTATGGGGAGGGGGTCGAGCCAAATCTCACGACATCCCACCAAGAGGGGAGGGTGTGTCAAAAAATCGCCAAAATCGCCTCACGTAATTAATGGACGCCCCCTTATAGGTATACTCGGCAGAACACCGATCGGGATTCATCTCTTATAAATCTCCGCCGCATCCGGGCTTCGAGCCCGGGCCACTGACCATATCCACCGCATCAAACCCATAACCCCCCAGGAATTAATGGATTAACCAAACAGAAACGTGGCGTCGAACCTCCAACCTCCACTTAAAACTCATGCAACAGGGCACCTCTGACGCGCTGGGACGGTAAAGGATGAGCCCGACCGTCTGTTGTCCCCCGTCCATTGTGTTGCGTCACTCCCGAAGCCGTTACGGGCATTGTTTGGTCCATATAACCGGGTTAACGCCACGCCGGGTACTCTACCCCTTCGATCTCCGCTTCCCCTCAATCAGGAGCAGCGTCCTGCCCACCTCACGCCATAACTTCGAAACACACACCTCGATTCGGTTGCTTTCCCCTCTAAAGGAGATGTGGGAGGAGAATGACGAAAAAGCGACGGAAAACCATCAAGCAGTGGTTTTTACGGTTGCACTTTTATACTCGAGGACACAGGAAACGGATCGAAATGATAAAAAAAATAAATACACGCGGACGGGGTGAGAGAAAATGAGTCATCAGTCTGAAGAATGTCAGTAGCTCTTTCCACTCCACTCTGTTCTCCACAAACGGCTTCATTCCTAGATATTATCATTGATTTTTCACGTCCTCCATACTTTTCCCGATTTCTTCCATCCTCTGTCTTCCTCTCATGGAATTCGACCCAATCGTTCCTCTTTCCAATATTGTTTCCAATACGCCGTCATAGTCGTACCTTCTTTTATAACTGATGTGTTCCAAGACGATAGGACTACAAACTAGGAAACAGTATGTGAAAACATTCGTGTGGAGCGTGCCACTCTACGGATCGGAAGCATGGACCATTGGAAAAGGCGACTAGAAAAGCCTAGAATACTTCGAAACCTGGTGTTAGAGGAGGATGCTGAACATAAAAAGGACGGACAAAATAAGAAATGATGAAGGTTACGGAAGAGTAGGAGAGCAAAGGAGCCGATACAGAAAAGAAGAACCAAAATGATTGGATACATCGTGACGCACAATGGGTTCGTGAAGATCATGCTTGAAGGTGAAATTGAGGGAAAAGTCCCCAGAGTGATCCTCGGGAACAAGTTCATGAACCAGTTACAGAGGAAAGTATATTCACAGGAAGGGCTACCAGGAAGTAAGGGAACTAACATTAGACTAGCAGGCAGCTAGCCTGCTCACTCCGTGAGCAGGGGTGTGTACCCGCCCCAGAGGTATTAGCTCTGGGGCTCTAGGGGTAAGTGTCCTAGTCTAAAAATAGCTCCTTGGTGAAAATGTTTTTTTTTTCATTTACTGTTCTCCTTTGTTGTTTTTAAAGCCATTTGAATAGGAGAGCACTGTGGGTTTCTTTTGTTTCTACCTTTACACTCTTCCACTCTCCCTTTTGGCTTTTCTCCCTTGTCACTGTGTTTCCCAGCCTCTGGTTGTTGAAACCACAACCTAAAAATGATCCATTTCATCTCCAAATAACTTACACCTTTGCACGGCTGGTAACCTAACTCCCCCTGTCACACGCCCAAGCAGCCGCTCTTTTGGATCGTATTTAAACTAACTAAAGACACTCCTATTAATTCATGTCTCCATTCCATTTCCAAATTTCTTACACATTTGCACGGATGGTGACCTAACACCCCCTTCTACACGCCCAAGCTACAAAAATCCAAAACTACTACCAAATCATGAAGACAGAGGTTCCACATCAAACGCACCAAATCTCGCTCTTCTAGCTCAAAAATTGACAGAGAAAGAAACAAAACGGATACAGAATGACTGACACGCTGCAAAATTAATATACAGTATTCTGCTATCGACCTCTTGTTTTATAAATCCAATTAAATATCAAGTATAGGTCCGAGTTAGTGATTCAAACAATCATTCTTCGCCAAAGTTTGTAATAATTTCCATCTTCAGGGCTCAGAATGTCCATGTAAGGACCATAATCATTAACAATGCATATTGAGGTAAAACCTTCCATGGTCATAACACTTGGGATAAAAATAATAACAAAATTTAAGGAACATCATCCTGATGTGCATAGTCTAAAGTCTAATGAAAAGACCTCCATGTGTGGATATATACAACATTCAGATAACAGATTGGAATCTTTTATCTGAATTACCCTTACATAGAAATCCTGAGCCCTGAAGACGGAAATTATTAAATTTCGAAACGTTGGCGAAGGATGATTGTTTGAATCACTAACGCGGACCTATACTTGATATTTAATTGTATTTAAAATTAATATAGATAGATAGGGAAGGGTGGAAGGCTTCAGTCAACCAATATTAGACAAATTTCAAGCTATCCGGGACTAGCCACGGAGTTCCGGTCAAGGCGGATGTATTTTTCTCTGTGGAAATTCGCACAAACCAATATTAGGTTTGAACGACCGACGAATGAGGCCGCAATGCCGCAAAATATGTCCGATAGGTCTGCTCCTCCCCATCATAGTTTTCATTTTGGTACTTATTTCCTCTCTACCTCTTCGCACTCATCACCATTGTCAGTATTCATCAATGCGCAGATTGGGTCTCTGCAGATATACACTGCAATCTCAGAAATCCGCTCGACAGGCGCGGATAATTAGTCACTTTGAAGTGAATCACAATTTTCTCGATGCATTTACTTTTCGGACTTACTATAAGATTCTTCCCATTCCTACACACTTCTCCTCAGAACAATGTTTTCTATAGGCTATTGTGCCTAATAGACTATTGCCGGCCCCAGTGGCGACTAATGCGCTATTCGGGGCAGAGACGATAACATACTCGTAAAAAAATAAATAACTAAATATGTCCATTAAATTAGTCTCTACTCCCCTGAAGAGTTTTAATCACTGTACTTCTCGTTCCAACTCTTCGGAGTCGCCATCGGTATTCATCAGTCCACATATTGGTTTGCTGTACATCTCCACTCCACTCACACACAGTGATTTGTCAAATGAATACCATTCTAGGTGTTTATCAGGAATTCTTCGATTCCATTTCTCCATCTGAGATCGTTTCAAGAGGGCTGTTGTTTCACAAAACTCGTAAAATAAGTTTGTATTTCGTTTTCACCGGAGTTATCATTATATGCTTCTCTTCTCCCTGACTGTTCGTTGGTTGGAACTTCTTCGTTCTTGGTGTTTCATTCCGACCAGTTTGGTGGTCTTCATCATTCTTTGTTAACAACAACACATCTTCATTTCTTCCAATCTCTTTTTCTCAGCATCTTCCATCGTCCGGGCTTCAATGCCGTATGAGAGAGCGCTCCGAATATATGTTTTAGCAAAGTGCCCGAGAAGAAGAGGAAAAAAAGCAGTCGGGAAGCGACACAGAATCGTTTGTGGGGTTGGGCGGAAAGGGGCGAAGAAGAGGCATTCGGCGCTGGGCGGCAAGCGGGAGAGAGAGAGTTAGTTCTGTGATGGGAAAAAATGACACACTTACGGGCAGGCAGGAGCGATCATTCTCCACTGCGCGGCGTCGGCTTCGGATGTCATCGATCGCCGAAAATCCGATATTTGGCGCGGAGCGAGCGAATTTCCTCCTCCACCACCACCACCACCAGGGGGCAGGCAGCGCGCACACACACACGCATACACACACCATTGTAGGAGAGGAATGAAGAGGAAAAGCCTTACCTGCGAATGAAAAAGGATGAAAAATTATTTAGAGAGAAACGGTCGGATACAAAGGAAAAAGCGATTCACGCGATGTGGGTGGGACACACAAAAGCGATGGAATATAATTTAGTGGAAGAAAACTCTCACGTCCGCTGTTCGTGAAAGTTTCTCTTCCCCGAGACCTTCCCACGAGAGGGAGTTTTGTTTCGGATGACACCTTTGGGGGGCGTTAATTTATTGCATTCGGCTAACCTCGGGCCTTTTAGAGCTACAGTAAACGACGTAAAATTCGCACAGAACCAAGGGAAATGGATTCGCTCACGACTGCGTAAATATATATATATATATATATATATATTCTACATAAAATATCAACAAATTGAAATAAGAATATATATTAAGAGAAAACTGAATTTTCAAATAACTAATCACGAACACTTAAGTAAGCTGCAATTTCACAGGAATCGAAACAAATAAGAAGGCACTGTAACCGACTCAAGTATTTATAGCACGCTTAGCCCCTGTTTTATAACATCTGATTAAATATAAAGTCAACGCTCGACAACCAAGATTAATACGTTTTCCCATCGATAACACTGATGACCGTTAACCAGCATCATGATGTTGTGAAAACAAAACCTCATCTGTCAGATAACACTTAGCTAGCTTAAAGGCTACATCATCTTGTGGTTAGCCTCAACCAGACATCATAAAACCGGACCTTAAAAGTGCACACTTGCGAGTCTGAGATAACTGGTACGCGAGCACGTCATTAACATCTCTTGTGCACCACACGCAGAGACCTTGGTATTCAGCACTTAATGAACAAGGGTTGAACTTTCGCCTTGGTTAGGTTACTCGAAAGGGAATTCGTACTGCAGTGAAGTAACATTTGAGCCGCAGTAAGCTCCCTAGTTATTTCCACTCAATCCAACTTCACCATATTCCGAATGCTGATTCTGTAGAATCACCGAACATTTCGCGAGTCGCACAAAATTGAGCATAGAGCGAGACGTCTGGGCTACAAAAATGGGGAGCTTAGTACGGCAAAATAAGCCCGCCTTTTTTTAAAAAAATATGCAATATCGAAACGCATGACTGAATCAATAGTATTGCTCGCTTAACATCGTTACAGTGGTAAATTCGAGTTGAAACCTCTTTGGTATATTGAATCCTTTTCAGCACAGAATCATTTATATTGCATATGCTGAGTCAGAATACTTTCCGGAGGATTAATTTTTCGGCACAAAAAGCGAAAAACTGAATTGTCAAAAATAATGAGGTCGTCGATATCTATTAGATATGGAAGAGGAATTTTTCCCATTGCAACATGTTTTCGAATTGAAAGGGAGGCATATGGCGGAATTCATGGCTAGTTTTTTTTTTAATTTTACTACCCAATATGACTTAATACCATAAATAGATATTGAAGGCACGGTAAAAATTTTTCATCGTCCAATCCTGAAAGGCATAGCGCCAGCTGGATCCCTTTTTTTACATGATAAACGGGAGTGTAACCATTCTCCTTTTTTTAGTTTTGCGGACAATATCCATTGGTCTGGGCGAGCAAATGACCGATTTTATGGACAAATGAGCGATTTTATGGACAAATGAGCGTTGCCGTTTCACTTAGAATTAAAGTCAGCAATACTCAAGGATGCATTTGGCTCTACCAAACAGTCAATCTATCCTTTAATTACCCAAATAAAGTTTGTCCTAGTGGAAATGAAGGCATTACTCATAGGCATCGGAGCTTTTGTGGCAACCAATCAGGTTTTAAGCGGCGATTATAAATCTTCAAAGAGATTACTCTTCGGTGAAATGACAGTATCGAACGGCGAAGTATAGAGCAGTAATGGGAAATGTTTAAAACTCCAGCTCATCCATCTCATTTTTCTTCTTTTTCCAAAATAAACTTTGAAATGCAATGGATCGAGCTATGGTAGAGGTTCCATGCCGCTTATTCACTTGTTCCAGAACAGTTCCATGGCGCTTGGAACATTGGAGTTTTGCATATAATGCATGAAGAATTCAACATTAAGACTGAGGAAGAAGAAATCATCTCCGTCTTTATGTTGTTTAATCTCAGAACTACTCATAAAGTGCTGAGATATTTTTGCTAGGCATGCCCGATAAAAAAATGATGCAGGGCTTGTCAATATTAACGTAGCGATGGAGACTCGTATTACATACTAAAGAAAGCTGTAACCTGGTGCAAGTCGAACGAGTGCAATTCGGAAAAAATCCCTTTCCAATAATTTCGTTTTAAAAATGGCAATGAGAGAAAATAGGTACAATTTCAAGTGAACTGAGAATGAAGAACCTCAACATTTAGTCTGATACAATATTTGCATGTATATAAAAACACAAAAAACTTAATAAATATACCTGCTGAACGGTTGGGCAACAAAATTTTAAAAACTATACCGCAGCAAAAATTACGCAGTTCTGGCATAAATTACCAGTCGTTACTTAATCATTGAAAGGTCAAAAAAGGAGAGACGGGATGTCCATGAAAAAGAATCAAGGAACTCAAGCATGTTATTGTCGAGTTGCACCCAAGAATGAAACGCGATCATTGCGAACTTTGTGGTACACAACCACAAATATACTTTTAAAAACCGCAGAATTAAAATCACACTCTATCCGGGATTCAATGCCCGAGCATAAACATAAACAGCTGAAAATATCCCTTATAAATTAACAACGAGTGGAAGGGGGTGGGTAAGGACTAAAGACGGGCCCATCTTTTAAATTCCTGTGGTTTTTACGTAATTTACCACATCTCCTGAAAATTTTCGGTAATATTCACTTCCGTCTCAGATATTTTTCATACCGATACATTACAAACATATTATTATTTAAATTCACGTCTACATACATTCAATACAATCTTAATCATATATATTATTACAAAAAGGTCTTTCTCTGTCATTCCGTACATGCTCCGTTAATACTGCACCTACAGTGATAAATGAGGTGTCATTTTAAACGTTGAAGCACCGGCTTCTGACGAAAAATACAATCTCAATCTCAAATTTCACTATGTACCCATTAATTTGACTTAAAAGTTTCGATTTTTCCATGTCGATTACTCGCTCGAGGTATATCGACTCCACACATCCGTATATATTATTTCTCAAAGGCGTTTTTTTGTCGCAACGCCATGACTCCCATAATTATACATCAAAATTAATGATTCAACCATCGTTTTAAAGCTTATGTTCCCCGATATTGATGAAAAATAGACAAATTGTTTAAAATTAACGTTTTTGTTAAAAAAGATACAACGCCATCTGTTGACAATATAATCAACTAATATGTTGGCAATGGCTACATGCTTAAAAGACTGTAGGAGGTGCCATCTATTAACACATCGTTCAGATAGATTGTTTACATTCTACATGCAATCAGCGTGACCATTTACTATTTACGTTATGTATCTCTAACATAAACATAAATAACATATAATTTTCCATGGGAAGAAACAGGCAAAAGAACAGGAAGAAAGAAGGATGAAACAGGAAGAAGCTGCATACTGTGCGAAATATTCGCTCGGGTCATCTAGTTATAGGTAATCTTCAAAAGCAACATCATCTTCAGGTCGATTCTCCTCATTCCATGAATGATATGAAAAAAAGTTTGACTACGCAGGACCCAATGAGGCCGGAAAGATTGATTCATTAACTCACTAGTGCGTGAACTAACAAATAAATATCCATGCTGTGTCAGTAACGTGAAGATGACGTCGAACGTCGAAACCTGGGTCGTAGAAAATAAAGATATGTTGAAAAACAAAGTAACCTAACCTCTACAATCCAATTTTTTTGTTTATTCTGCAAAAAACATAAAAATTAACTTCTTCCTTCTAACTAACAAAATCTTCTAACAAAAAACTAACTAGGCTTCCATTCACTTTTGCATAAAAATTAAGTTTATTCAAATGTTTAAACATTTATTTGAAAAAATAGGCACTGTGACTGAAGTTACAATGGTATCCAGGGGTACTTAAGAGTAAACAGAGATTAGACACATGTTTATATGATATGTAACCTCCAAGTCACAGTGGGTTATAGAGGGTGAAGTGTTATCAATACTTCTTACGCAATAAAGTAGCAATAACAATAGTTTAAACTTCCCTGCTATTGCTATTGGCTTTCCTAATTAAATCATCTAACAGCTTTAATTGCAGAAAATCAAACATTTCCGTAATTTACCATGGTAATTTACCTCAAATGAAAATTCCCGTAATTAGCCCATCTCTAGTAAGGACAAAAGCAGGGAGGAAGGGTCGGACCCCTTCCACTTATTGTTAATACATAAGGGCGTGCGATACTGTTTTTAATCACCTGATGATGGAGCTCAGACATCAAAATCCTAGTCACGGTGGAGTGCTATTTTAATTCGGTGGGCTGAAAAGGTTTCAGAAGTTGATTAAAAAGAAGATTGGTACCCAATTTAAAGGATCTAATTACATGTCATACATTTAAAGGCAGTGACTGAAAAATGTTTCTTTTCTTGAAAGATATGTGGAGTAAAAAGTTGATGATTAGAAATAGATGTTAGATATGACCATATTGAGAAAGGACGTCTTGTATAAGTCAGGAATTTTCATTCATTTTCCCTCCATTTCTGATTTTAACAATTGGCGGGGTCAGAATTAGAGAATTCTTTCGAACCTCCTTCCATTAGTGATACGAAAAAAATACTTGATAACACAGGACCCAATGAGGCCGGAAAGAGTGATTCATTAACCCACTCGTGCATGAGCTAACTAATAAATATCCATGCTGCGTTAGCAACAATATCGTTATATAGAGCGCAATCCTAGGAACATTTTTACCCACGACAATACTCAAAGTCAACGGAGCATACATATATCTACAACTACATAATATCCTGCGAGCCGCCGCATGGGCGTGTGGCAGGGGGTGTTAGGTCACCAGCCGTGTGAGGATGCAATTTTTTGGGAGATGAAATGGTGAAATGTATTATAGGAGTGTATTTAGTTGAGCTAAATTTTTATTGTGGTCACTTATTTTGCGAGGAAAGAAGGAGTTATTGTACCTATCAGTTTGGCAATGTATCTCTTTTATTTTATCGCATCTGTCAAACATAGAGATGTAGGGAGGATAGTCATGATATTCTCTGTGTCGCTCTGAAAATACGTATAATGATGTGCACTCACTTTGGAGCAAACAGTAACGCCAGATTTAATGCTGTAAGCGTGAATAATAATCAAAAGCAAAAGCCAACAGTAAAATGAAACGATCTTCAACAATAATCTCCACTCAAACTCTTGTTTTATGATGGAAAAGTTTTGTGTGCCATGAAGTACGCGATGATATCATCATTTTATCAGATGGCGTAACATTAACCGCCAGTACCACTAATCAGCAATAGGCTTAACTCCACAGTGAGAGATTTTTAATTACGGCCCTTCACATCGCGACTCCAGCACTTAATCGCTTAACATTGAGAGGATAGGTGTCTGTAATTTGTAAGAGGAGAAAATGTAATCACTCTTCCGGATTGTTAGCACTTAAAAGCGCAATTATCTCAACCCGTCGCCAGACATAAGCACTCGGCTGAGTACCTCCAAAATGCCTCAGCGTAATCATCGCAAGGCTCACAATCAAAGAGATGAGTCATTTGCAAAGAGATTGCAGGCAACGAGACTTGGAATGAATTCAAGTTTTCTCCCGTAATATAACCTCGTTCGCCGCACTTTCAAATCTCTCGCTAAACTCTCTAATAATGGCAGAATGGCAACTCAGAACTAACCAAACTTAAGAGGACCGCGGCACTGGAAACTATAATGGAAGGATCAATGAATGTAAATCGATACTGAGAAAGAAAGATTCACAGGTTTCCCCGACAAATAGGCACTAAGGCCGTGTTCCAATCCGATATTACGCACACTTCGTACCCTTATGTGCTCTTTTCGATTGTCATTTTCCGGATGTGACGTCGTATAGTGCGGTTCCAATCCGTTAGAGCGCATCATGGCTAGGGCGCTAGTGCACATAGAAGGTAAGTGTATGACGATGCGCCCTTTTGCGCCCTAAGAATTTCCCATTCGTGAATATTGCGAATTTCCAATGCGATGTCTTGCGATAAATTACAATTCTGAGTGACTAATGGATGTTCTTCTGATATACTAGCGACAGACGAAAGGATAATACAAGTCATCGGCCTGCGGAAGAAGTACGCAGACCAACTTACGGGTCGAGGCGGTTCTGATATAGTTCCGACATTGAACACTGGGAGACATTGGCGCTGGCTACCTTAAGAGCAGAAAGTGCGTGAAGTATAGGATAGGGCATAAGGGCGTAAATGCATAGGGTGCACCCTACGGATTGGAACACGGCCTAAGACTGGAGAGTTCTTGCGGTTCCCTACGGGTGATGGCTTTTATCGGCACTGACGTTTCGACGAGGTGACTGAAGCCTGAAGATGATTTGAGGCTTAGGTATCAAAACGTCGTCCCGGTTCCGACCAACACCTCAAACCGTTTGGAAATCCAAGAAATTTCGATCCTTAATATTACCGAGGAAGACAAGAGATGGAGTACAATAAAGGAAATCAGTTAGGAAACCAAAACGAAGAGTAAAATATATTGGGAAGGTAGGTAAAATTATGAAATAAATATATTAGGAATGTATTGCACAAGTAAATAAGCGTAAAAATTATGCGAACATATTTACAGTGATAAACTGCTCCCCAGCACGTTATGATATCCCACTGAGTTTGGTGACATAATGTTTTCACAGTGGTTTTTATTTTTCCTTGGAGACTTTTTTTTTTCTTTGCGACTGCCTTCACCAAGATACTTTTTCTCATCGAATTGAAAAACAGCCACGTGTCCCTAAGACAAAGAACACATAGCGGGCCGCCTCCAAGATATCATTTAGAAATATATATGTGTATACGAAATGAAAATCATGGCATAACATCCGTAGAAACTGTGAGACCTACACTAAACTAACCTAACGGCAGAAACAGGACCGGACACTATATTTTTTAAAAACCTCAGATGAGACATTCCTTCGTAAAATCTTAGCAAAATACATGTTGGAGGTGTGAAGTTATAACATAAGAAATATTTTCCAGGACCGGACGCTATGTTTTTGAAAAACCTCAGATGAGAAATCCCTTCCAAAAATGTTAGCGAAAAACATATTTGAGGCGTGAAGTTAAAACACAGAAAGATTTGCCTCACAGGGTATATCAACGAATAGATGAACAGAAGGCTAGTAATAGGCGTAAGATTGTGATACATAGACAACTTCGAGGAAAAGAAGAGGTTTGAGAAAACCAAGGAAAAGGTGGTGGGACAATGCACTTAGAGTATAAAATACTTGTCCGTAGAAAACTGTGAAACTGTGAAAACTTTGAAAACCGTAGAAAAACGTATAGCTCCTCCCATATTATGGAGATGGAAAAATCTGAGGATACACTCACGGAAACAAGTCGAGATAGAATGCCCCCCCCCCCCCCAGTGCATGACTTCCCACCATGCTCAGCTTGGCATTTTAGCAAAATTGCGTAGAAGAGAATGAAGTAGAGAGCTGCAGCAAACAAAATCTCACAATTGACGACTTACAATGATCAAAGAACAGACACTCTACCTTCTGGGCTCCAATGAATCACGGGGAGGAGGGTTATAAGAAACCGTGACCTACCCGTGATACATTCGTCCGTCCTCACACAGAAATTATTGCCCCGCACGAAAGTTTCCCGTTTTTTTATATCACGTTTGGAAAGAGAATTATGCGTATCCGATCGCTATTAGTGCCCCTTTATTACCTCCTTCGAACTTTGACCGAAATATGTGCTCTGTGATAGCTTCGCGCGATCCCTTTGAAAAGGGAGAAAAAAAATAATCTCGAAGTGATTCATGGCGGAGTTCCTTTTGACTAGGTAATAACTATTTCATGGCCTCTCTCTCGCTCTCCCTCTCTTTTACCCAACCGTCCAATTACTTCCAAACTGCCGGCCAAGCTTTTATGTTTTTCATAACCGTGAATCCTCTGGCACGGACTCTTTACACACCCCCGCCTTCCCACGCCATTTCCAGGCTAAACCCCAACCTCCCCTTCCTCCCCGCGGATTAAACGGTATGGCCGTTGGGAATGGAGGCACTCTGACCCACATATAAAACCAGAAAGCCAGAGAGAGAGAGAGAGAGGCTGGCAGAGAAAGGGGGAGGAGGGGCTTTTTCGCTTCCCTGAGATTCGGAAGAGAATTCTCCTTCTCACGCCCCCCAAGCCCCTCTTCTCACTGAGGTAATGCGGCTCACGGCACGGATTAATAAGGCCGGGGGGATATATAAGGGGCATTTTATTAAGGGTACGATCGTACATCATACAAGAGAGCGGCATTAAGTGGGTTTAGGAGGGAGATAATTAAAGGGAAGTAGCCGGAATAACACGCGCCACGCCCCCCCACCCACTCACCGCGTACCCTCCCAACCCAACCCCCACATACAACCCAAGGATTACGGCAGTGGATTCGGAAACCTTTCCATGTCGCAAAAACCCTGGGGCGCATTAAGAACCTTTTGTCACCTGAGGGTCATACTATCCTTACACAGCATCCAGCGTCTTCCCTCCTCCCCCCCACCCATTCCCACAGGAAAACCTGCCCCTTACGTTCCCTCGGGAGGAGAAGACACAGGAGGCACCCACCGCGGTCGTACGTCTGAAATCCTTGGGGCGCCTCCTCATCCTTTGCGTTTTGCCTTGGCCGTTCCCGTCTTCTCCTATGCTATTCCGTCGCATCATCCGCCCTCCATGTCCGCCCGCTCGAAATCTCCTGCGCTATAGCACAGCAGTTGCCGGCACTTCTCTCGCCCCCGCGATACCGCAAGCGGAGACAAGACGGCGGAAATTGCTCCACCATGCAAAAGGCGCGTGGGGGAGCAGATTAGCCTTCTCCAGAGCGAATGCGGTTTTGCGGACTAGGTCCGTTTATGAGGTGCCGGGGTTTATAAGCGGCGGGGGTGGTGGAAGCGGCTCGTGAACTCCAATTTTCGCGAAGTTACTTTTGAGCCGGGCTCCATATAAGAGATTATTTCGAACTGTGCAGGGAAACAACATCGCGACTAAATTCCTTGCATACTATTTGGTCGCGAATTTTGGCAATGAATTGGGTTACAGTGGCGCCAATGCGCAAAAACTGAACAAATATTATTACTCCTGATGAGGCATTCCTATGAATACATTTCAAAATTACTTGGTACTTTTTCATAGTGATTTATTATTAGTGGACCGGTGAAGATCACCTGATGATGTCGCCTATGCGACCGGTCGACTAAGAATAAAACAGAGCAATTTTGAATTTTATTCAGAATGGATTTTCACAAAGTAAAGCCTGTCTCAGTGTACCTAGGTACTTCGTATTACGCCTGAGGAACCAAAAATTAGATGCGGAAAAATGTAAATTTCTGATATTCAATGATACCCTTCGCTTGACGACGAAGCAGGGTGACACTTTTAACTATTAATATCGCTGGCAGTGGACGGGTATGCGATGCCTCACACATCGCCTCACGCTATCAGTCACGACGATCATGGCGACATCAGTGACAACTGAGCAGCGTCCCCTCGTCTGATTCAGAATACGAGATACGTGCGGATTCCAGCCCGGAAGTGGCGTGCACAGTAATCCGACGACACGACTCTTTCAAGTTCATTGGCGTTTCCTCGATATGGCAGCAAGCGAGTGGTCATAATCCCGCTCGCCAGAATGCCCGCGTGGGTCGACGGGAGACAAAAGACTGCGGAAATGCGTGTGGGAGGCACGCGTTCATTTCTGCGTTTCTCCGCGTGCCTTCGATTCGCGTCTGTTTCCCGCGAGGCGGATGGGAGTGGGAGGGAGGGGAAAAATGAGGGAAAGAGGAATAAAGAGAGGAGGTAAGAGGAGCAGGGCATGAGATGGGATAAAAGAGACTATAAAATAGCTATTTACAGTCTAGAACTTGGATAAAATTAACTTGAATAACTAGAAAGTCATAAGAAGCGGGGAAAATCTCGCCCCTAAACATGCATTTCCTTCATTCATTTCCTTCCGAACGATCATTAGCAGGGAGCTGGGTATTTACTCTGGTAGAAACATACGTGTTTCCCAAGGCTAAGAGTCCTAGTGGCCGAAACGCCGCTTTACACGGTACATTTTATTGTACAAACAAATTGTCATAAATTGTACAAGAAAATGAATGGAATTAGAGCAGGATCAATTTTCCGTTCAGTCGTAAGTCATAAAGACAATCATACAATATGCAATAAAATGTACCATGTAAAAGCGACCTTAAGACTTTTGTACTGCACCATTTCATGATACATCGCATATAGAAGCGATGCAGCCAACGATATCACACAGTACGATTCTACATGGTACATTTTGACTAAGTGTCAGAATAAACAAGCTATTAACCAAATAAAAATCCTCAAAAATATATTTAGTGCACCAAGAAATGATTTTTTCCACGAAGATATCGTTTGACTTTAGCAGAATTTGATTCCAGATGTCCTAATGGCCGGTCAGTTAGATTAGCCAGTCACACCACCATATAAATCTACAATACTATGCATGGTACGTTTAGATTAAGTATCAGAATTAACGAGCAATGTTCCATGATTACTGCACGATATACATGTAATATCCACCGGCGCAGGAGGGGTTAACTGATGAACGCTCTGGCGGGATGATGAAAAAAAAATTGACAGGGGGAAAACTGTGGTGCCCTTCGGAACGATGGAGTAGGCCGAGAAGGGTGATATTGGCTTCGAAGACCACATTGGTAAGCGCATTGCTGCTAAGCACGCTCTGAACCAATGAACTATAAGGGGAAATAATGCGGGGAATATTTAAAATAACAAAAATTTTTTAAATTTTAAAATTACAAAACTTTCAATTAAAACCACAGGAATTAACGAATCCCTCACACTAAATGAATTCGCTTATCCGCGCGGAAACCCAATAAAAGTCTTTCATTACTTTAATTAATTATTCTCGTGAGTAGGTACCCTAGCGGGTATCGGAAAACACTCTCGACCATTATGACGCTAATACTTCCCGTATCCACCACATGGTCAAACTCAGCATTTTTATCCGCGGAAATTATATTTCGCTCGCCGGTCTCCATTTGTCCTTTTTTGAGTTCCCTCAGGCAAAAAACCATCGGGATACCATGGAACACGGATTCCTTTCCTCTTTTCAATTACAACTTTTTCATAGAGCATAAGACCACAAGCGAATTCATGATATTAAATCTTTCCCCATTTTCATTACCAATGGTGTTTTGTCCATGGTGCTGAAAATTATCAACTTCTTTATAATGATTTTCACGTAAGAACTAAAAAATGTTCCATATGCATGATTAGCAAAAACTAAACTCCTGAAGAAAGAGTTTCGACTCTGCTCTAAGTCCATTCAATGAGTGTTATTATCGCATCTCGATATCAAAATCGTTGATTATTATTATATATTCTACCGGTGAAGGTATGTTTTGTTGAATGTCAGAGAATCTCCTCCCGGTCTTTTTCGTATCCAGGGGCCTATCTTCCTCTAGTATATCCTTTTTCGCCTCTGCATACGTTCTACCCCTCTTCATCGCGTCCATGAAACCTATTCTCTTTCTCCCCTTCCCCGCTTGCCCAACATCCTTCCCTCTTTCACTCTATTCAGTAGCCCATCACCCTTTATTACAGCCTTCAGCCATCATCTACCCAGCCTATCTCGGATTTCTTTCAAACGTTTCCTTTCCTCGCCCACCATCTCAACACTTCCTCGTTAACTTTGGGGTATTCCATGATGGTTTTTACAAAAGTTACTTCCTCGTTGGTCTTCCTTTCCGCCCACCTCACCTTCTCCATCCTTCTCCACGCCCACATCTCAAATGCCTGAAGCCTATTCTCGTCCTCCTTTCTCAGGGTCCACGTTTCTGCCCCATACAGCGCTACGCTCCATACATCGTTTACGCAACAATAAAAATAAATTTATTTTTCCTATTACACAATAAATCCTGAGAAATCCATTTCATAAAGTATTCTACCAGGTGATTGGCAGGTTTGTGGGAGGTAATTAACCTATTCCATATTCACTACTACAGATGACCAGCCAATACACCCCCCTTGAATTTGGAGATTTGTTTTTCTTACTCGAAAGTTTAATAACTTCAATAAATTGATTCCATTTACAGAAAAGTTTTAGTGTGACTGAATCGTCCCCATATTGACCATGCATTGTTGAAGACGAAATTTTGAATGTTTCCATTCACTCTAACCTAAAATATATATAAAACATAATCACACATATCTAAACAATAAAAAGTTTTTAATGTAATAAATTATAGAATGTAAAAATGTAAAAAATAAAAGAATTGAGTGACATATAAAATGGGCAATAACTGTATTAAGGCATAAGAATGATACTGAAGCCCAAGGGCAAAGAAGAGGACAAGATGTATGCAGAAATATATATAGAAGGAGTTAATAATGAGCGTATGGTACATTAATTTATTGCGCAATGCTCAAAAGATGCAACACTGAAAGGAATCCTTCAATTCTATTCACCAATTTAATTTTTCATTTTCCCGTTGACATTATCAGGGCAACCCCGCCCAATATCCAAAAGTATGGTTAGTAACTGCCTGATAGGGTGTCTGACGGTTGACGTTGGCCACGCGCACTTCAGGAGGCTCGCAGAGTACCGCAGTCGATGTAGTCGATATGCAGATGCCACGTTGGAGCGACGAAGTGGATGCTGCAATCCCTATTATCGCGATGATGGGGACTAGCTAAGCCATGGTTGCGAAAGGTTGGGGACCGTTTAAAACACCGTTCTAGATTTTCAGTTTCCGGCGGTGCTCAGCGAATCGATCAGTGAGCATCGGGCATCGGTGAGGCTTCATCGTGTAAGGGTGCTCAGCTCCACAACGGCACAGAGGGGGGGGGAGAGGGGAAAAGGGAAGGTAAAAAAAATTAAATAATGATAATACCCACCCCCGGAGACGTCCCAGCGAAAAACGTCAACGACCGGCATATTGCAACGGAAGAGATTAACGCACGAGTCATCGCTATCCAAAAGGTTATCTTTTTCGCGTCGAATGACGGAGCGATTTTTAAAAACCCTCTCTCCCTCTCTCTCTCTGCCCCACCTTTTTATTCCCCGTTCCCTGATCGGCACAGCAGGCGCGGGAAGATGAGGGAGAGGGGGAGGAAAAAGATAGGAGCCATCGAGAACGCTCGATTCGTGATGTCCCTCCCTCCCTCGCATTGTCTCGACATTCAAACCCGTTATTGAGTAGTATTCACTCTTCCTCCACGCATCAGCATGTAGGCACACCCTCCTCAAAAGCCTTACCGAACGGTGTACGGCATTGAGTGCAAGCACCAATTGAAACGGGATCGCGTACGTTGGCAAAAGGTTGAAAAAATAGGAGAGATTCGAGTTTCATCAGCATGCTGCCATGGAGTCAACACGGAGGGTTGTGAAAAGGCAGTGATTGCTAAAAGCTAATGACAGACATTTGAAAATTGATCGCAAGGACAAGCCAGAGTTGCGATTAATCGCATGGATTAGTACTACTACCAACTTTAATGAAGCACAAAAGTAATAGAATAATTTATGCAAAAAGTTTGCCATGATTACGTAATCCATCTATCTCTATATATTAATTTTGTAGCGTGTCAGTCATTCTGTATCCGTTTTGTTTCTTTCTCTGTCAATTTTTGAGCTAGAAGAGCGAGATTTCATGCGTTGAATGTGGAATCTGTCTTCATGATTTGGTAGTAGTTTTGGATTTTTGTAGCTTGGGCGTGTGGAAGGGGGTGTTAGGTTACCAGCCGTGCAAAAGTGTAAGTTTTTTCGAGATGAAATGGATCATTTTTAGGTAGTGGTTGCAAAAACCAGAGGCTGGGAAACACAGTGACAAGGGAGAAAGGCCACAAGGAAGAGTGGAAGAGAGTAAAGGTAGAAACAAAAGAAACCCACAGTGCTCTCCTACTCAAATGGCTTTAAAAACAACAAAGGAGAGCATTGAATGAAAAAAAAAACAATATTTTCAACAAGGAGCTATTTTTAGACTAGGACAGTGAGGAGGGGTGTGTATAGCTCTGGAGCGGGTACACACCCCTGCTCACGGAGTGAGCAGGCTAACTGCCTGCTAGTCAATTATGAATAGAGTAGATAGCGTCTGTGATTGACGAAAGTGAGGCATCTTTGCAAAAGATGACCCACCTAACATGGCTGTCGCACGAAATTTCCCGAGAAATAGTATTAATAAATGAAGCTGCACATAACATAATTCATTTTGTTTTAATTAGTTTGATTTTTATTTCATTTACACGTAAATATTGTCATATTGAAAAAAAGGGAAAATAAAGAAATTTCCGGCTTCGTGGTGACATGATATGCTCAGTTGATCAAATTGTTCCCCGAAGGTCAATTGTCTTCTCATATTTTATCGAAATAGCGTATCATGGTAATAACTTTACTGCTCTGCACTTTTAAAATAAATGCATAAGGTTGCTGAACTTAGGTAAATGTCGCGAAAATAAATCATCCTTAGTAAATCATAAGTGAGCTCACCCATTTGATTCCCTTAAAAATCAAATAAATACTTCCGAACCACAATATACTTCCCAATAAATACTTCCAAACATTTTTGCCAACCCCCCCAAATCTGAAAAAAATAAAGGGAAGAAGCTTCTTTTCATGACAACATTTCTTTTTAACAATTTGCAACCTAACGATAAACTTTCATAGCTCCAAGACAGAAACTTTTCACGGATAAATTTCATGGGATGGCCGTAAACTAAAAACGGATTGAGTTTTATTTTTTAAGAGGGCTAGCAACGAAGCGCTTTCTTTACGTCCTTCATTTTCGCCAGATTTATCGCACACTTAATACTTTTTTGGGAAGATGCGAGTATTGGGGAAAGTTGTGGTGCTTGAAAAAAAACTCTCAAATGTGCCATAAGTTAGCGTAACATGCCGAAAACATTCTGAGAAGAATAGGAGATAAAAATACGTAAATCTGTTGCACTTAAAGACTTCGTGGATTACACATGGCAAGTCTCTCAGTAGCAGAGAAGAGAGATCAATGAGAATACATGACCGTAATTCAGGTGAAATTGTTCCTTGAATTAAATTACCTGCGAGCAACGTTTAAATTTATATATACCATTATATAACACATGTTTGCCATATTATATATACGTACATACTCTACTTGAGTGTCTTGTGGAGGGCACTTCAAGTAGAGTACTCCGTCTGTCGGATGAGACGTTAAACCGTGGTCCCCTTGGCTCATTTCGTTAAGAGCAGGCTATTGCCGACGCCGGGTTTCTATCCACCCTTCCTCCCTTACCTATTGCGCAAATGACCTTAGCCGTCGGTCGCCTCCCCAAATATCCAATCCAACGTACATACTCATCACGCCTTTCCTTCCAGTTTAGGTAGAGGTAAATTATGTAATTCTCGGTGACAGGTATGCACATATGAATCTGCTTCGATAGTTTCCCCTCATTATTCCCTGTCTTAGTACACATCCCTGGCATAGTTACCCGAGTACATTGCTTCATGTACGATTTCCTGTTCGCAGGAAAAATATAAAAGTACCTTTAGAGGATGATTCGTCCTAATAAAATCGGGTATACCGTGACAGATGTCATGAAAAGATTTGTTATGTTATATGAGAACCCCAGAAGTCAAGGGGTCTAAGTAACAAAATCGTTGTTTAGAGAAAACTTAAGTCAAAGTTGAAAATGTTTGGTACAACCCCCTAAGTAGTTAAGAGGCGTTACCCTAGATAGCATCACCTCTCAAGAAAATCACTTGGATCCCTTAACCACCTAAAAGATTTATATTTTCACATCCCATTCCTGTACCTAACTTACTTTTTTTTAATGTCACTTAGACCCCTTGACTTCTGGGGTCCAAATATATTGTTATTCCAACGAACTAGGGCAAGCTAAAAGTACCATATTCATTCATTGGTCGTTCATGCTAAGATTATTTCACTGCAGCCCTCACATCCTTCCCTGTCTAACTTAGGTTTGCTCACTTCCACTCTGTCTTCTTAAATATACTTCATTCTTCATTTATCCTACGTAATTATCCCCCGGCCTTCTTGGGAATTTTTCCTCTATTTTTCCTTCGATTACATTCTCTACAAATCCATTGTGCCACTGAGAGTGTCCAAATCATCCTGCAGGTTATTCTTGTCACATGTTATATCCAAGATTCTTGTTACATGTTATTAACATGTTATTCTTTTCGGTATCGCGTTCAACACAATCCTTTCCTTTTATTCTCTTCCGTGAACTTAATCATTTCTTTTATTTTATCCACCCATTTGAGCTTTAGCATCCACCTCCAATACTAGGTTTTGAGAGCTTCCATTATTTTCTAGTCTACATTGTCACAATGGTTAGTGTAGTTATGACGGTAAGTCATTTCTTAGGATAAAGATAATGATTGAGGCATTTGCTGGGAAAATACCCAGAACTGGACGGATTATATTAGATCGAATTCTGAACGGTGATAATTCACAGCTGTATTCTATTCTGAATGAAATTTCATGAGACATTTCAGGTTATTTGATTTTCCACCGAAGCATAACTCATAAAGGGGGTTTAAGGTATGAGGATCCGGATGGGAAATACATATACATATACGAGTATAAATCGATTTTCGATCTGTTAGCTCTCGCGTCGTAATAATAACTTATATGTCCGAGTGGCTACGTCGCGAAGTCCGGACAGCGGCGGCAGAATGCGGCCACGGCCATCATTTCAAGGGATTACCCCTCCTCTCCACCATCTCCTGAAGCGCTAGATTCCAATCCGGATCACATATGGGCCATGAAACGTTTTGAGTATGAGTCGCACGTATCCTGCACGAGAGAGCCGGCTTTCCGGGGTAACCCATATAAAGGATTGGCGGAAAACGTCGCGTCTCCGAGCCGAGATGCAATGACACATTGTCACGGTGCGCCGTCCTCCGTCTGGCGGCGGATTCGGTCACGGCGTGGCCTGCCAGCCAGTGCCGGAGGGATGTATGTGGAGGGGGGGGGCGGGACGGGGGCGGTCGGGAGGGAAAGATGAGCCCCCGCGCACCTGCAGGGCGGAGGAGGAAGCGGAAGTGGAGTGAAGGAGGCTTTGGGCTGCGGGTGCGCGGATAGCCGCCCGTTCACGTCTGCGCGATATATGCGAGGCATCGACCGCAATTAGCGACGACGTCAATCCTCGATATACCATGGTCTAAAATTTTGTACTTGACGTAGCTTGAGCGAAAAATCATTTCACCTAGAAACCAATGAATTTGGTCTAAGTTTAAAGATAAATATAACACCCTTTCATTGACATAAAAAAACTCAACCCCTTATCGCAATACTTTCCGAGATATTTGCCAAAAAATACCAGCCATTCTACATGGGAAATGGTACCTGTATGCACTCCAGAGAGACCTTATAGTTCTAAACCTTCCGCGTGAAAAACATGAGTCAAGTTAAAGACTTATTGGCATATTTTCATTTCATTACTTACAATTTCTGTCATTTAAAACTACTTTATCGCACCATTAACAATGCAATATTAAATTCGAGTCTCACAGTAGGTGAAATTGAAACGTACAAATCGAATATGGTATCTATTATGATTAGGAAAGTATCTCGCTCGCACTACCTTAAGGTAGTTTGAGCGAATAATCATTTCGCCTATAAATCAATTAATTAGGTCTCATTTAATTTAAACTGTTCAACTATATGAGAGAGGATCTAAAAGATTTGAAATATATAAGGGAGGGTAAGAGAAGGACAAAGGAATGGTTTCTATGCACATAAATTATGTTGCTAGTGATGAAAACACTACTGATAAAGTATAAAAGGCACCTGCTGATAATCCACGACTGGCTTAGCATGACCATAAAGTTGTAAAGTCGATTGTATTTTACAGAGAGGATCTCATGGTAATAAACACAAATCCTAGTTTTGAAACCGCTCCATACAACATGTTATGCATCAGAAAGTTTTAAATACATACCACACATTTCACTTAAGAACATTTTTCTCATATCTATGTATTCTAAGTCACATGATTTCGCATGATTATCGTCATGCATTGATCGCGGAGGAGCGTATAAATAAGATTGTTGCTCATTGACCGCGTCACCACACAAATCATTCATTCTCACATTAGAAACACTCGTAACTTAATTTATAACATTCTGCTAAACAATTACTTCTAGTTTTTGATTCAAAATAGCCATTTAACGCCGAATAGTTCGTGTTGACGAGCGCAGGATGGATAAGGACATTTTTATGAAATGGTTCGAAAGATCAGATAAAAAAATCACGATATTCTTGCGCCACAGCACCTCTAATGATGAAGTTACGTCGCAAAAGCTACAGCAATGCCAAAGTTCTGATGTACTTCCTGAGCATTGACAGAATGTTGGCGTCGGAGGCACAAAAATAACCAAACTTGGTAATCACAATTTGAAAAAAATGAAGAAGTTTCGACGCCCCGGTCGTGACAATGAGGTATTTTTTTACGTCAAAACGGAGACAATGACGGAGTTGTGACGCAGAAGCTTCGACAAAGACGAAGTTTTGACGTAATATCCTCGACCAGTTCCGATTTTGGCAAACTAATGAAGGTTTTTTTTTCCTCCGTGCCTTCGGCGTAATCATCTAGATATCGGTAGCTTTCCTTTCAAAGTGTTGAACTCAAAGCAGATTGGAGCTCATCGACACAATTCAGTCGACAAAAACGACGAGCGCAGGCGAAACGTCAGTTGACTTGCCGATAGGTAACATTCTCGACAAACCCATTGTTACTCAGGGTGTGTCCAATCCATCTGGCTCTTCTTTTCTGTATCGTGTACCATATGCGTTCCTCTTCTACTATTCAGTATACTTCATTATTTCTAATACAGAAACGAGAAGCTGTCACTTGGTGGAAGGACGTCATAATGAACAAGATAAAATTTGTGATTTCCACAATTTATTTGACAGATATTTTATATATCTATATGTATATAATCGTTCGTTCATTCACTAAGACCGCTCAGCGGCAAATACACACATATAAATGTTTATTGAGAAAGGTAGAAAGAAAGTGGATAGTGGATAGGATATATTTATTTATTTATTCTTATTTATTTATTTCTATAAATATTTTGATTTATTTTTATTTTTTATTTATTTATTTACATACATATATTTATTTATTTATTTATTTTTTTATTTACATACATATATTTATTTATTTATTTATGTAATGAATATTTTATATTCTCTCGTGGCAATCACAAGATATGATTCAAAAATTAATAGTATTCGTAATACAAATCGTTAGTTGTGTTATAATCAGTATACATTATTCGAATCCATATTTAAAATAGATGAAATAGTATTAAATAAACTGTGGAAGTCACAAATTTGATCATGTTCGTTTTTTTTTCATTTCTTATTTCATCTGTCCGTTCGAACTTCACCACCACCCTCAAACATCGGGTTCCAAAATCTTCCACTCTTTTCTTGTATACCCTCTGTCAAAGGTTCACAATAGTAACGACCAAATGTTTTGAAAATAATTCACGAATCCTTTCAAAGTAAGTACTTAAAAGGTAGACTTATCACGTAAAAGTAATCAAAAACGTAACTTTATCCACGTTTTTATCGCCTCTATAAAAAACGATACATTGACATAAATAGCGAATGCCATTATCAAAGTTCTTTTGTTATTTCGCCTTCACCAACACTTCCACGTAACAGTTTTGAAGTTCAATGAGCGATGCACAAGATCAGAAACGAATGGAAAGCAAAGTGAGCAGATGAGCAGTGAAGTCAGCAGCGCGCTTTACCAACTGAGTAGCCTTCCTTAATATCAAGGCTCGAAAATCTTCATTCTTTTCAGAAGAATGAAAAACACAAAAGCAATTCCGCAGCAGCTCAGTAGAATGAGTCCGAAATATTTTTTTAAATAAGTCGGCCCCGGTAGTGGCGGGATAAAGTCCTCGCCTGCTACCCTGAGGGTCGCGGGTTCGAGTCCCGCCTGGGTAGAATATTATCTGCCCAGGCCATGGGTGTTTGTGTCTCGCCCGTTGTTACTGTTATCCACCCGGTGTAAATTGGCACAATATGCTGTATTCAGGATAGTGAAGATAAAATAAATAAAAATAAATAAAATAAAATTTCACCGGCTGAGGCAAGGTTTGGTGATAGTCAGAGAATCTCACCCCGGTTTTCTACATATTCAAGGGGCCTAACCACCTCTAGTATTTCCTTTTTTGCCTCAGCATACGATCCACCCTTCTCCATCCCGTCCATGAAACCTATTCTCTTCCTTCCTCTTCCCCGCCTGCCCAACATCCTTCCCTCTATAAATAACCATAGTACAAACTGAGCTCCACTTAATACACACCCATAATACACTTCACCATTTCACCTCCCGAAACTTCGATCTTTATCACTTTACACGGCAGGTGGCCTAACACTGAATGCAGCACGACCATGCGGCGGCGCGCAAGGTTGTATGAATATGTGGATGTAGTAATGTAGAATGATGGGGATCGGGTTGGTGTGTTGGCTAGAGTACTGGCTAATCATACGGACGGACAGGGTTCAAATCCCAGCAGAGGAGGATGTTTTTCAGAGGAAACCAGATCCCTAATTTAGTGTCTTATGGAGGGCACTTCAAGTACAGTACTCCGTCTGTCGGATAAGGCGTTAATCTGTGGTCCCCTGGGCGTCTATTGTTAAGAGTAGGCTAATGCCGACGCCGGGCATCTATTCACCCTTCCTCCCTCACCTGTCCCCTACGGCGCAAATGACCTTAGCTGTCGGTCGCCTCCCCAAAAATCCAATCCAATCCAATGGAGACTGAACAATTTTTTCGCGTAAGGTTTAAACAAATACCATCGTCACCGATAAATTCGGTCACGTCATGCCCTTCTCCAAACGGCATTTGACGTGTTTGCTGATTGGCTGCATTTCTAACCGTCAGCTCCACTGTTATCTTGGACGAACTACAGTCAGACGTGGCGAGATAGCGACGGTGCACTCCGGCACCCATTGCCAAACGCGCGCAGGAAAAGAATCAGTGGGTGAGGGGGCGGAAGAAAAGAGGGCTTGAGGAATAAGGAGGAAGGGATTCTTTGTTCGCTCTTTAAGAGAAGATGGAAGGGAGGGACTACTACAGTAGGAAATCTTTTAGCACGCCAATGGGGCGGGGGGTGGGGAGGGAAGGGAAGAGAGTAACTTGCAAGACGAAGCCGTCGGTGCGTGGGTGGGTGGTGGCTTCCCGGAAGCTAATCGAGCGGAAAAAGGGGAAGGAATAGGACTAGGAAGGAATGAAGGGCGATCCTTTAAGGAACCTCCATCCCTCCCTCCTCTATCTCTCTCGCTCCCAATCCCTTTAGCAGGGCGAAAAAGGGCAAGAGTAGAGGGGGCTTCTCTTTTCATTACCGGCAAAAGGCTCCGGGGTGCGTGGGGGTTAATCCGCATAGGGGTCACTCCGATGGGGTCACCCCGGGAAGGAAGGAAGGTCGACCGGCGGAGATTTGCCCTTCTACTTCCCATTTTGCCCACAAGCTTCCCCATCCCCCCCATCGAATCCACCCCACTCCCACCCCTGAAATATTCGGAGTCGACACCACTGCAGGTGACTATGCGGAATTTATTTCCTAACCCTCTCTTGCGTGAGTTCTATTGAGCTCAGAGTTGAATGGAGTCCCACGTGTAACGCATTTGCGCAGGGATGCCTGACCGATCTTCAAATGTTGTGTTCGTCCATCAATGGGGGGCTGTCCTCGAACGGTATGAGATAATACTGATCACGTAACTAAACAGTCAGGTGCTACAATCACGAAGGCATGAATACACATTATGGATTAAGGTAATAGGTAATTACAGACGGGGGAATATATATATATATAATATTTTGGCTTTGGAGTAAAAACAAGATTTAAAAATGTCTTTGGCCGTTACCATGAATATACATAACGGATTGTTGACTCGCCGCCAAAAACTGTTGCCTAGAATTCCGTAAACAAACAACTTTTTGGATTGTGACGCAGCCTAGTGGTGAAAGACGGCAGTTCAAATGTAAATACAGTCGACAGACTGAAAATAAACACGTCTTACCCGTTTTACTTACCAGTAATCATAATGCAGTGGATAAAAATGTAGTAACATACACGGGATGTAATTACACACTTTCTCACGTTAACAACAATTAGCCATTTACGATTCAACTGAAAAGACTTTCTTCTAAGTGGCGCCAAGGACTGGGTGAACTAAATGTGGAAATTTAGGCAAAACGTAGCCTAGGCAACAATTCCAAACATTTAAATCCATTGTGTATATTCATGCACGAAGGATTCGAGATTTTGGTGCACTTAAGAGTACTCCTAGAAACGAGGAAGTGCTGGCAAGGATGAATGAGAAAAGGAATATTTTAAGATCAATGAGAAATAGGACGGAAAACTGGATGGGACACGTCCTGAAGAGAGATTGCCTGCTGAAAACAATTTTTGACGGAAAGATCGAGGGAAAGAGAGAAAGAGGAAGACCTAGAAATGATACGTTGACAGATATTACGAATGGAAGGAGTTACGAAGAGCTGAGGGAGGCATCACAGGATAGACGAGCATGGAGAGAGCAGTTTAATTGAAACCTGTCAGAGGACAGATTCACCTTACAAGAAGAAACTACTCCTAAAAATCGCACGCAGCTTTCCCGATCTGTTTTATTCTTGTGCATATATAGTCATTGGAGTTGAATACCGCGATTCGAGATCCAATAAACAACATTCATTTGACAATTTGCCATCCTGCCGACCCCGGTGGCAGCGAGGGTCGCGGGTTTGAGTCACGCCTGGGTGGGTTTTTCACCACCCAGGGCATGGATGTATGTCAAAAGTTCTGTTGTGCCGGTCCCTGGAAAACCTGATGACAGTTTCAGCAGCCTATCGGGACTCCGGGGACTTACGGACCAACAGAATCGTGTGGCAAAATAATAAATAAATAAAATTCTGCTGGTTCAACTGTTAAAGGCTCTACTTTGTGTAATAACATTAAGATGGGAGAAATAAAATACTTTGTAATATTCCACGGCGATTTATTCTTCCCCGACTGGGGAAGAATAAATCGCCGTGAACCCCCCCGGGGTCCGGGGATTCCCCGACCGGGGAAGAATAAATCGCCGTGGAATATTACAAAGTATTTTATTATATATTGCAGAATATTACACAGTATTTTATTTCTCCCAAAATTCTGCTGATTAGGTGATTGGTAATTTTTTGGACAGTACAATTCTAACGTCCTAATTTCGGGCGTATCGTTCCCTTTTCCCTCCTATACGTATTCCGCCATTAAATCCCTCTATAGAATTCCTCATATCGTCCCTTTTCTTATTGCGTCCAGAATTCCTAGTCTTCCCCTCTTTCCCATTGCACTCCTCTCTATTACTCTCTTCACCATGCCCTCTCTTTTCAATACGTCCTCCATCCATCTCTTCTGCCTCCTCCGAACCAAGTTTCCTCTCCAACCGTAACCAATACCTCCAGGCAATAACACGGTCAACATGCGACCCGGCAAATTTGCTATTAAATAATACGAAAATTTCCCGTAAATGGCTGAGTTTCATCCCCATAAAACTTTACTCTAAGAGACCCCGACTTCTCTAAAACGTTCACTCCCCCCAAAAAGTCCTAACCCGCCCCCTCCGATGGCCATATGCGGAATTGGACGCGGGAGACGATTTAATGCCGGGAGAATCCCCGTTACCCTAATGGCGGATTATGTGCAGGAGTCGACCGGGTGGAAAAATACAAATCGCTCGAGATTTTCAATTCTGAAAGCGATGGGATATCGCTAATCCTGCTCACTTGTTTGTCAGACCTCAAAGAGAAATTACAGGACATTAAAATCTCGTGAGAAACAACGCAAGTAATTATTTGTTCCGAGTATAGCCCAAAAAAATTAGATTAATGAACATTTGTCCATCGAAAAACTAGGAAAGATAAAACAGTAACATAAGCAAAATATGAAAAAGAGATGAAATTTCCATTAATGTTATCGCGTAACACATGCATAACTTAGGACACACATTAACTCCGAATAACATTGGAATGGACTAACGACATGACATTTGATTACGGGAAGGGTAGATGTAATTGATCTCCTGAGAAAAATCAACAAGAGTGGACCATTCATCAGATTATGCCTTCGTGTATCGGTTAGCCGGCCATTGCCGTCGTCCAAAAGCACTCCCTCTCACATATCATCGATGAAATAAATTCAGTTTTGTCCTGTTGTATGGAAAAAGTAAATGGGTATAGTAGAAAAGACATAAGAAGGAGAATAGCGTTATCTAATAAGGCGTTTAGTAATACAAGGGAGCTGATGACGGGGACCTTGGGTAAGGTTGTGAAGAGGAGAGAAGTGAAGAGCTTGATGAAGAGCATAGCGTCTTATGGCGCGGGAACTTGGAACCTGAGAAGGGGGGAAAAGAATATGCCGCAGGAGTTTGAGATGTGGGTGTGGAGAAGGATGGAGAAGGTGAAGTGGACGGAAAGGAAGACTAACGAGGAAGCGCTAGAGATGGTGGCCGAGGAAAGGGAACTTCTGAATAAATCCCCCCTCTATCACGGATTTAAGGCGGCTCATGCTTGTGTAAGTCAACACTTATGCTAAGCTGCTCACTTTTTATATATTTCATCTGGAAAATTCTGCTTTCACTGAAGACATGGATTACATGTTGAAAACCAAAATGAAGGTACTATATATGCAGATTTTTTCACGTACATATAATTCTTAATGACCATACTTGTCCAGCCATATGGGCCGACTGCAGCACCATTTGCATGGAACTTTCGCATTTTGATTTCAACCACGGTAGAAATTCACTAATAACATTAAAGAATAGGCGGTAAGGAGCCCATGAACCATTTCCATTCTATTTTCCAGAAGTATTGCTTCTTATAGATAGTTTAAATTAAAAGCTAGAGAATGCTTTCTATTTTAATTTACGTTTTTCCGCTGTAATCTGAGCATACGCCATAAGGGCTCAAGTTAAAATCTCCACAGTCGAGGCTGGATTCAAGTAAAACTAGCCAGGAAACACATTAATTTTCATATCAGCTTTTAAACTAGCTTCAAATGTGCTACGCTCAAAGTTGTCAGAAAATCTGGAATAGATGTCCCCATTTAAGTAGATTTTTTCTAAATAGGAACCTATAATTGAAAGCATTTGTTTCAAATCGATTGAACTGAGTATTTCAGATAAATCCAATTTAATATCAAGTATAGGTCCGAGTTAGTGATTCAAACAACCATCCTTCGCCAACGTTTCGGAATTTAATAATTTCCATCTTCAGGGCCACATAAAAATTTGTCAGATTTGTATTGTTGTACCCTCACATGTTTCTCTTTGTATGTAGCCCTGAAGATGGAAATTATAAAATTCCGAAACGTTAGGCAAAGGATGATTGTTTGAATCACTAACTCGGACCTATACTTGATATTTAATCGGATTTATAAAACAAGAGGTCGATAACAGAATACTGTATTTCAGATAGCATCACGCCCACCTTTTTACAAGATTGTCGACGACTGTTAAAGGAATGACCTGGCCGCTGTTTTTTATTTTATTTAGGGACATTCTTTTCATGAGCGTGAGGCTCTGCTGTGAATTTTTCTTAGAAAATGTTGGAGTTGAGGTCCATGAATAAATATATTGGGGATAATTTTATTTCGTTTCATTATGCGAACCGATTTTCTAATCCCAATTGGATTATTGAGGATAGAGATTTGATTCGGCCACTAAAAATTCTCTTCTGGCGAGAGACCCAATAAGGGTATTTAATTTGCGGATTGCCCGCAGGGGGATACAGTCGTTACGATTCATAAAATCCCCTCTTTTTATTTGATATCCATAATTAAATTTTCGGTCTAATAAATCCCGACGAATCGAGGAGTATTTCAAATGTAAAATCCGATTCACGTTGGCATTTTATAAAATTGAGACACGTTTTGATAATGAGGCGCCCCGATGAAAAAGAAAAACATGGCATTTAGGAATAAACTTGGAAAGAAAATATGTATTTAAATGATCCCAGTCGCTTTTACCGGGGCAATCACGGTAAATAATTCGATCACATATCCTCATATTTCCGCTGGCTGATTCAAACTTAGATTGCCCGCATAATAATTTAAATGAGTTCGGTTAAGGAACGCAGAGGAGCAAAATAAATCAATTTCCCGCGTAACCGGTGGAATTCACAAGGGACTAAGGATATAAGTAATTAATGATAAAAATAATTAAATATGCTCGATAGGATTTCCTAACTTAATTAACATATTTATCGTTTTATTTCTGAAACCGAAATCCAAGCCATATTAACCTTTAACTTTACTCAACACGACGAGGCTCGCGTACTACAGGAACCTTTGCAGAAGCGGTGATGACTATCGATAGCATTAAAAATATTGCGCAGATTGTTATTTCAATTAAAAACAAAATGAGCTTAACTAAATTCGTTGCCTGAGGGATAATCTGTGAGGAGGGAGGGATCTGCGTAATTTGTTTTTCAAACTGAAACGAAAGAAAACCTCTTTGTATATTATCATTAAATACACTCACTCGAGTGTGCTCACTCTGGAGATATAATTTAATGACTTTTTAATAATTTTAATTTTTAGTAATTTAGTAATTTTAATGACTTGATAGTTTTTTTAACCACCATTGGAAATATTCGGACCAGTTTGATTTTAATGCTTCCATAAAACAACCCATGAAATTTATAACATTTACTTCCTCTGAATTATAAAATCATAAAAATTTTAAAATAATGTGTTTTTTTGTGTACATTTTAAGACACGAGGATAGGACGAGCTAAACCACGTGATATTTTGAATTTTTAGAGAATTACCCCGAATGAAATAATAACGGAGAACAATTATTTAATATGATTCTTACTAAGCAATTACTGAATACCAAATCTAATATACGCGTTACCAACACGGCGACTAATCGACGGTTACATATGTACGTGATATTTCTACATATGCATGATACCCCGCGAGCCGCCGCATCGGCGTGTCACCAACCGTGTACGATTTTTGGAGATGAAATGGTGACATGTAGAAAAGGAGTGTATTTAGTGGAGCTCAATTTTTATTGTGGTCGCTTATTGTGCGCGGAAATAACGAGTTCTTGTACCTGTCTGTTCGGGCAAAGTATCTCTCTTATTTATCGCTTCTATCAGAACTAGAGATGTAGTGAGGTGTCATGATAATATTCTCTGTGTCGCTCTGAAACACACCAGTTCTGAATATCTTAAGCAGCCTAAGTCCTAGCGGGCAGCCTCAGAGTCTCTAGGGGCTCCCAACCCTTAATCCCTCTAACAGTTGTGTAACACTACGTTCGTTCGTAGCAGTTTTTAACGAAGCGTGCTGCTATTCTATGTACTTTTTTAATTTTTTTGGTTAAACCTTTATGACCTGGGATCAAAATGCTTACGGCGTATTCGAGGTGTGGCCTAACCAGAGCAAAGTAGCATCTCTCTTTGACTTTTTCATCCGAGGACCTTCCTATCATACGTTTAACAAAGCCTAGTTTCTTTAATGCTGCGCCACACATGTTCTGTATGTGTAATCCCCACGATATATCAGAAAGATATTTGAAACAACTCGAATGCGATGACAAGCATAATGAAGATCAGATCACCGACTCAATAGGGAACAAGAAAAAAAATGACGTAACGGTAGATTCAATGTAAACCTCAGATTTCTTCGCCGCCCTGGCGATGGATAAACGTGTAGAGTTCTATTCGCTTTTCTTATCCACCTCTTCGAAGCTCAGCGGAAAAAAAATCACGTCGCGCACAGCGGGAATACTAACGAACTGCCCCGCTGTCAGAGGATCCACATGCGCACAGGTCAAAGGCTTTCCCCTGCCAAAAGGGCATTTTATATCTCGTTTGAAATAAAAAAAAACGGAAAGATATACAACGGGAAACGAAGAACACGTACCGCGCCTATAAGTTTGCCGCAGCCATTTGTTTCGAGGGCCGGCAGAAATGTTTCCCGAGGTAAAAAAAAAAGAAAATAATATAACGAGAAATAGAGACACCACGAAGAGCGGCTGCCTAACTGTAGATGAGTAAAGGGGAGCTTACGGCAGTCAGGCAAAAGAGGTCCAGAACGGAGAGATATGGAGAGAGAAAGAGAAAAAAATATGTATAGAGAGAAGATGGCATTCTTCCCCGTTTCCTTAAAATATGACAAGGGCTGCCCCGAAACCTCATTTGCATCGGTTGGACCCGGAGGGTATATATCGCAGGAGACCCACCTCCCACCCTCTACCCCTTATAAGTCCCCGAGTATGAGGGCCACGACCCGCGAAATCCACTCCGTCCCTTCCCTTCCCCCTCCCCCAACGCGTTCCCTGCCGTCCGCGTCCCTGGGTCCCTGAATTTTCGGGGGCTGAGGCAATAAACAAGCGAGGTTGGAGAAATCCATTCGCCGTGAGATATGTTTATCACGGGTGGGGGGGAGGGGGTGTGGCAGGGGTAGGAGGCTTTGTTATGGTCCATTCGAATAGTGTGGCGGAGTTACAACGCAGCCACCGGAGCATAATCCGTGTAGAAATTTCCTTCCCCGAACATCTCCTGCCGTCTTCCCGAGGATAACGCCAGGAGAAAAAAAAGGCCCTCAGCCGGGGAGTGAGCAGAGATGATAATTCCACAGGACCTTTATATTCATGAGACCGACAAAATTTCCATAGTTCATCCCCCGCGGAATGAGCAAACCCGTCCGCCGTTATATTTGTATGTATTTTTTTTTCGTTCTCTTATATTTCTTCCCGAGCAATCGGTAACCGAAATCGTAATTCTTACTTCTGGGTGGAAGGAGGAGATTTTTTTATTTTTATGCATTTTTTTCAATATTCCATTTACCCGGATTATTACGCGCTCCTGAAATGTTGATCACCGAAAAAGTTTCAGTCCGTGTCCCCAAACTTTCTTTTGTTTTGTTTTTTTTATTTTAGGGGCAATAGGAATGGGATCAATTTTTACGGCAGAGGCTTAAGTCAAGGCAAACCGTTTCACAAAACAAGCCGCGCCGGAGATGACTTTAAAACGACTCTCCTTGTGTCACAGGGAGCTTCTCGGGCGCGCCGAGGGAGAAAATAGCACTTAAATTTATCCCGTTTCTCTGTTATAGACGAGAGTCGTTTCAGTTGCGACAAATTACGATTTAAGTGGTTCGAACGATGTTTGTTTATGTATATTTTTGGGTGTAGCCTCACATACGTGTACTTATAAGTAGGGGTGGGACGTTCGAATAGTCGAATTCTCGAATATCCCGAATAATGAGCTATTTGCACCATTCGATATTCAAGAACCCAAGTTAATAATTTCACCCTCTCGAATATATTACACGAATTGACTGTAATGTTTTTTTAAAATTCGCGGTCATCGGTTGGGTCTTATATGTAACAAAGCGTTTGGTCTACCAGATTTGGACGGTACAAATTCATTAATTAATATTTCAAACAATATTTCATCTTTCATTTCAAGTTAATTAGGTATATATATATATATATATATATATATATATATATATATATATATATATATATATATATATATATATATATATATATATATATATATATATATTATACAAATGTCACAGGCGTGACTGGCAGTTACACATAGAACACACACAAAAAAAGAAAAACTCACAGATATTTTTTATATATTCGGCGGACACAACCGCCTTCTTCAGAAAAAAGTAGCTACTCAAAATTTATACCCATAATAACTTCAGGGGAATTACATGAAAAAGCAAATGAATGAATTTTCAAACGCTCGCGAGGTTGGTTGGTCCTTTTTTTGATTCCTCGATGCATTATGACACTTACAGTTTACAAATTCAATTTTTTAAATAATTGTGATTTCTTTATTTAATTAAAGATTTGTGATTAACGTGGTAAAATACTAATAATAATTAAATCTTTAAATCTTCCGCATTCTTATGATCTTATTTTTTAAAAAGCCCACGTAGTATTCGATATTCGAGTGAGATATTCGAATTCGAGAAAAATACTATTCGACCCATCTCTACTTATTAGCATTATATAGAGAGAAAAGTGAAAAAATAACATGTTACCGGTTTGGTTCCTAGGCATTTGAATGCCATTTTTAAACGTACCCTTGGGTCGCTTAACATGTATCTCGAAATAATTCGATTACATGCGGTCAAACTCTCTCCTGGACGCGAAACCGTACGTTTCATATTGCAATTATGGTTCCAAAACAATTTAGATATCATGACCAATAAAAAAATTTACACACGATAAAATGAAAACGTACGAAAGGTACATGAAAAATGTAGGCATCATGACCAATCAATAACGTCACACGTTTTTCATTGAAATTTCGAATTCCGCGCAGTTTATTATAATGTATTCTACCGGTGAAGGTATGTTTTGTTGAATGTCAGAGAATCTCCTCCCGGTCTTTTTCATATCCAGGGGCCTATCTCCCTCTAGTATATCCTTTTTCGCCTCTGCATAAGATCTACCCGTCCTCATCCCGTCCATGAAACCTATTCTCTTTCTTCCCCTTCCCCGCTTGCCCAACATTCTTCCCTCTATCACACTCTTCAGCAACCCATCACCCTTTATTACATCCTTCAGCCATCATTTACCCAGCCTATCTCGGATTTCTTTCAAAAGTTTCCTTTCCTCGCCCACCATCTCAAGCACTTCCTCGTTAGTCTTCCTTTCCGTCCACCTCACCTTCTCCATCCTTCTCCACACCCACATCTCAAATGCCTGCAGCCTATTCTCGTCCTCCTTTCTGAAGGTCCACGTTTCTGCTCCATACAACGCTACGCTCCATATCAAGCTCTTCACCAGCCTCTTCTTCACTTTCTTACCCAATTTCCCCCGTCATCAACTTTCTTCTATTGCTAAAGGCCTCCTTAGCTAGCACTATTCTCTTCCGTATGTCTTTGCTACTATGCCCTTTTCCTCTAGCGTGCTACCTAAGTAATTAAACTATTCTACTTACCATAGTTTGTGCCCTCCAGCTTTAATCGCAAGCTTCGCTTTCTTTGTCCTAGAGGATCTCATTACTTTTGTTTTCTTATGATTTATTTTTCGCGCAGTAAACCCAATTAAAAACAAAACTTTAATTCAGACGAAAATTTGATCATTTAATTGTTACATTACAACACGTACGATTAATTCCGGCGTATGAATAAACACATACTTCAGGGAAATGTGGTCAAAAAGCCTACTTGAAGAGTTATTAAAATGTGCCCTCAATAACTCACGATTTGACCTTTCAATAGGTGACCCCTACATCACCGAAAGCAGGATTTTTTACACTGCAATAATAAAAAAGTGCAACTTAGTACTAGTCTTGACTCACGCAGTAGCGCCACACCCACCTTTAGTTTCCGATACTCGATTACTATACGGTTTCCGAGGAGAAGAGATCTCCCACCTCAGCAGTGGCGCAGCCACTACAATTTCACTCAGGAAATTCCTTGTTCCCTTCTCTAGGGAGTCATGGGAGGACAGAGGGATTAGGTTTCCTTCTCGCTCGGCGCAACAGAAGCCCCATTGCACTGACCCTTCCTCTACGCAAGACAGTCGAGAATAAAGGGAAAATAATATCGTATCCTCATAATTAATCGACGGATTACAAGGAGGTAACATATAATTTGAAACCATAACGACGGAACATTGATAAAATAAATAATAATCCTCTCGTATTTTATCTTTCCGTTCTCCGCCACTTATGTGCAATGACTCATAACACATATTACTCGAGGATGTCTAAGTAGCTCACGTGAAGAAGGTTTATAGATTGGAATTCTATTTTTGTTGACCGTTTCCCACGTACGTGAGGAATTTTTAAAAAATCAATCAATAAACAATGCAAAATCTCATTTCCTTCTCCTTCCGTAAGAAGTCGTTAAATTACCAACTCGTGTAAACATTTCCTGCCAAGTAAACTGTTTATAGTGCACAAGCTTCCGACTCCAAAAGAAAAACATTGGAAACTCCGTTCGAGGAATGCATTCTCAGGAAACTGAAGTGAATCTAAAATTCACAAGGCGTATGCAGGTCATACAATTCATCTAGCACATGCAGGATGGTACGTAAGTATCATCGCTAGGGCGCAGAACAAGAATGTAACTACTACGTTCTAATGTACACCTCCTTGCATGCTCCGTATACATGAATTGAGTTGATTAAAAAATGTATGCACTTTTACTGTATCCTGCATTTTACCACATAAAGTCCTCTATTCCTAAAGTAACCCTAATACTAATAATACCCTAATAATAAGTCCTCTACTCCTAAAGTAACTCTAATATGGAGCATGGCGTTGTATTTAGATTAACCGAGGAGAAAAATTGATATACAATTCTCGTATTATTATTATTATTATATCAATAATGTTACAAGTGGGCAATTGGCCCGGTGGTAACAGATAAACATGGTATGAACAATATATATCTTAACCCTGGTTAACAATACCCTACAGCTAGATTATAAAAACATCCTTCTTCAACTTATTCTTAAATATGTTCATATTTTTTGGGAAGGGTTCGAGAAGCTTTGCTGGTAGCTCGTTCCAGTCAAGTATCGTTCTATTCAGGTACGAAAACTTCTTAACGTTTGTCCTTTGTGGTCGGCACTTAATCTTAAATTGGTGGTCATTCTTCCCCACAACATTGGGCTTTAACATTTCCTTCCCTAGATCTTCCCATGCATAGACATAACCTACTCCTTTTCCTCCTTTGTTTTAAGCTATCCCATCCTAGTTCGTGGATCATTTTCTTAACGCTTTCCTCTTTCTTATGTCTTCCTAACACATACGTGGCTGCTTTCCTTTGCACTTTCTCCAATTTAATATCTTGACCTATCTTATGTGGATCCCGTACTAGAGAGGCGTACTCTAAGATAGGGCGTACCAGCTTTAAGATGTGCTTCTACCAGGGCGTATCATTACTTCCCACGGCTAAAGAAGGATTTTCAAAAAATGGGGAATATATAAGGGAGGATCTGAGCAGAGACGTAAAGAAAAGCCTGGGGAAAACTCTAATATGGAGCATGGCGCTGTACGTATCGGAGACTTGATCGTTGCGATGGAAAGATAAGTAGACTTGAGGTGTTTGAGATGTGGGTGTGGAGAAGGATGGAGAGGGTGAGCTGGGTGACGAGAAGGATGAACGAGGAGGTGTAGGATATGGTTGGAGAGGAGAGAATGCTGGTGGCAAAGGTTCGAAAGAGGCAAAAGTGTTGGATGGAGGACGTTTATGATAAGAGAGGGAATGCTGAAGAGATTTATTTCAACTGTTGACGGCTCTACTTGGTGGAATAACATATCGTGGGATAATTTAAAACACTTAGTGTTATTCCACAAAGATTCATTTTCCCATCCGGTGTCAACGCTGACGCGTCATTTTTCAAGGGTACAATTCAAGAGACTGACCCTTGAAAATGACGCGTCAGCGTTGAAACCGGTTGGGAAAACAAATCTTTGTGGAATATTACTAAGTTTTTTAAATTCTCGCCCCTCCCTCCCCCCGCAGAAAAGATTACCAGAGGGGAGAACACTGGGGAAGCGTGGAAAAGGAAGGAAGAGAGGACCGGAATTCAGGACGAAATAAGAAGAGGAACACGATATGAGAATTTAAAGAGGAATATAATGACGGATCACGTATAGGAGAGAAAACGGAACGATATGCCAGAAATTAGGATAAGTACTGTCCAAAAACCTACCAATCACCTGGCATTATACTTATGTGTCAAAGTATCACATTCATTAACCCTCTATCATGCTGTGGGACCTGGAGGTAACACAAAGACGAATTTATTTTTAGCCTTTGATTAGGCTTCTTTACGTGTAAATGCTTTTGTGACAGCAATTGTACAGCTTGGCCACGAAAGGATCTCTCAGTCGTAAATTTTTGTTCCTGATTCTCCCACGAGAGGGGTAACAGGTGAAATTACTGCACATGGCGGACGAAAAAATCGGTGTATAGAGGGTTAATTCCTGGACAGGAAGTTGCAAGTCGCACACAGATGCACATCAGAGAAATATGGTACAAGAATTATTTTTCGACTAACTTGAAGAGTTATTTAAATGTGCACTCAAGGAGATACATGATTGCCGATCCATCCACCTAAATCACATTTCCCTACTTTGGGCCATCTCGATAAAGGGGCATGACGGCACAGCACTTAAGGTAGTCCGAGCGAGATAGTTACCCAGTCATAATAGAGACCATATTCGAATAATAAGTTTTAATTTCTCCAGCTGTAGGACACATGAATTAAATATTGCATTATTAATGGAGAATAATTTAGTTTTATATGACAGAAATAGTAACTAATTAAATGAAAATATCTGGATAAATCATCAACTTGATTAATTTTTTTCGCGCGGTGCGATTGAAACTCCTTCAAAACGGAAGGTTTTTCGTGATACCCAAGAACCTACTGTGGTGACAATATAATTAATTTTTTAAAAATAGTTGAAAAAACATATAAACTACACACTGTTGATTTGTTGACCAGATCTAAGTGTAGGGAATGCCTCATTTTTAATAAAAAGTCTCTCTGGAGTGCATACACGTACCATTTCCCATGTAAAAGGGCTGGTATTTTCTAGCAAATATATTGGAAATTAATTTGGTAAGGGGTTGAATTTTTGGTGTCAATGGAAGAGTGAGCTATTTTTCTTTAAAATGAGACCAAATTCATTCAATTCTAGGTAAAATAATATTTCGCTCAAACTACCCTAACGGCAAAAACGCCCAGTAAAAGCTTGTGCATACATCTGTAACTAGTGGTTCCCCACACTATCAACCTAGGATACCATGTTTTTCTGGCGGTACGAAAGGAAAACTGCAAAGATGTCGCAAGATCTTTAAAAAAAATGCTAGCTTGATGAAGAAGACAAACTACCTTCGCACTCACCGCTGTCAGCATATTAATTTGTTTTCATCTTACACTGAAAACAATAAATACCTTCATTTGGGTTCTATATCATACTGCATGAAAGCATATGTACGGAGTGTTGTTTTATACGGTGATATATATGTTTCTTTAAAATGACACCAAATTCATTGATTTCTTGGTAAAATGATTTTTCGCACGAACTACCTTAAGTCACGTCAGCCTGAACGGGTTGTCGTCACCTCTGCCGCGCGTTGATCTTGTAATTATCAAGTAACACGCCCCCTACCAGCGGAAACAGGTGGAATACGCGGGGGAGAGAGGGAGAGAGGAAAGGGGAGGAAGGTTAAACTGAATTCGAACAGACCCTGAGGTGCGCGACCGGACCCTCCCCCCTTTCCCTGCTCGAGCAATCCAAAACCTTTACCGAAGAGAGAGAGAGAGAGTAAGAGAGCGATCGCCGTGCCTCCCGGTGGCGTGAGCGGGAGAAAGATGCCCCACGGCACGCGAACGGAAGGACGCACGTTTCAAGTACGGCTTCCTCCACTTCCTGCCTCTCCTTCCCTCCCTCCCCCACTCTCCGGTGCGCCGAAACCAATACGCAGGGAAATTTCTCGCAGAAGCGACCGCTTGTCTGCATGTTACGTCTTGTCGCGTGTGCGAGAGGGAAAGAGTTATGGCTGGAAGGAACACCACTTAAAAGTCCATCATGAGGAGTAGTGGTGGTGAAAGCGGAAGTTGACACTTTCAAACACGCCTCGCAGGCTGTCACTGAAGTGCTGAATCCGCACGAGGCATTTGCCGCAATGATTTTCCATTCTAAAATAGCCGCGTTTGTCTTTGTATTCTTCTCTTCTGAAGGTGGCTAGTGGGTCATTGTGTGTACAACATAATGATTTCATAAGTGAGACGAAAAAAATTCTTGGACCACATTTTACTTAAGTGCATCTGTTTGTGCGTTGGGACTTTCCATGCTGCTAGCAACTGAAATGATAAAAGAATTACCATAAAACCCTTTTTTTTTGCTATTTATCCCCATCCACTCCGGAACCGCCCCCTAAAAAAATAAGAATTCAGAAAACAGATTTAGGACGTGAGATACAATGGGATGGGATGGAAAATTTATTAACATTCTACGTACTTCACATCGCCTACCGTGCGATATCTCAGTGGCGCATGAGTTCTGCTTTCATTGAAGTCCATGAACGAGATGTCCGCAACAGTGAACATCAACCGTTCTGCTTTCGTGCACGGCTTCATTAAAGGACTTGATTTTTTTTTAAATGAGGAATTTCCAACACATAAATCTCGTAAAAAAAGTAACGGCGAGTAATTTGTACGTTTTCCCAAGTATTTTTAAAAATAAATCGTCCCGTCACCACAGTATTTGTTTTCAGAATCACAAATACCTTCCGTTTTGAAAGAGTTTTAAACGTACCGAATGAAAAAAATAATTTAAAGACTTGCACAGTGAAACCTGTATTTAGTGACCACCGACGGTTCCGCTGAATAATGGTCGTTAAGATTGGTGGTCGTTCCAAACAGGGTTTCTAGGAGTTTCTAGGAGCACATATTATGCTAATGAACAGGCGGATAATTTGCAAAAAATGAAAAACTCTTAAAATGACGCATTTGATAAAACCTATACAGGTAGCGTTATTGGTTACTGAAGGGGTTTATCGAATCGCCAGATTTTGTCGGATATCACCACATTTAGGATATATCACTTATTTCACTTGCTAAACAATACCAATGGACGAGAGGGCAGCGGCGACAATAAAAATATGATAGATACGGCACTTACCTTGATTAGGGATGGGTACCACGTTTGCTTCGACAGCCATAACAGACGACAATGGACGATCGAATCAACGAGCAGCTAAGCGACACCTATCGGTTAGCTGCACTACTAAACAGGTGGGAAGTTTTTCCCTTCTAAATGAAGCAACATAATTTAAAATAGAAGGGGGAATTCTTGTCGCCTAGCCGCTTGCTGATTCGATCGTCTATTGTCTTCTGTTGTGGCTGCCGAAGCAAACGAGGTACCCATCCCTAATCAAGACAAGTACCGCATTTATCATATTTTAATTGCTGTCGTAGCCTTCTAGTCCATATTTAGTATCGTTTAGAATGAGAAATAAGTGATAAATCCTAAATTTGGCGACCATTCGACAAAACTGACGATTCGATAAAATATTACTATCACCGCGTTATTTACTCATAATTTAGTTTCTCCTGGGAAATTTCAATGCATATTTATTTGATGTGTGCATACAGTGAAACCTGAATTAAGCGACAACCAATGGTTCCGCTTGAAAAATGGTCGTTAAGAGGTGTGGTCGCTGGATAGGAGTGGTCGTTAAGACGGGTTTCACTCTATCGATATTTTATTGCAAAAAAAATTAGGTTACATAAAAGTATATAATTGCACCATTAGAACAACGACACTTACTTTATACTTCCTACAGCTGCTGAAACGGAAACGTAAAAATCGGATTTGATCTCTATTTTGACTAATGACATCTCTCGCACAAACAACCTTAAATGAACTTCAAATCAGAGCAACACCGGCTGAGAAAAACCTTCACCTCGTTCACTATAATTTCAGCCCCAGATACTCGGCGAGATCACCTGTTGCAGATAATACCAAAATAGAGCACTCCCGCTCTCAAAGGAGAACGGACTACTCGGTGGGAATGGGGAGTCATCATGAAATCGATAACGACCATTAAGAGCAGTTAATCATTCCATCGTATGAATAACTGATGAACCCAATTGACCCTCAGCTGATATGAAAGCCAAAACGAATGAAAAATCCTCAAAACTTCCCCTCTTCAATAGAACATTGACGCTATGCTTCAGATTGATGGGTCGGCACTTATTTTAAACGGCATCCTGAAAAGTTGGCAGAGATTGGAGACTCTACGTCGATCAAATCCGAGATTGATAACGTGGGCTACAAGAAATAACACTCGTAGGTCTTAAAAATATTTTTGGCACCCAAGTTTACCGCGTTATTCGAGAAAATTCACCAATTGGTAATTGAGCATGCCTAGTGGGGAATCACCCCGTGCCACAAACCTCAGGCGTGTTTTGCACGCTATTTATCTGCATACATGAAATACCGTACGAACCACCACTAGGATGTGTGGCACGGGGTGATTCCAGATCAGGAATGCAACAGTCTTCCCAGCTGAAATCAGAACCGCGCACGTTCCTCGGATACCAGGCGCAGATCAAAATCAGACGAAATAACTGTACACGGTCAGGCCAGAAACTAGGAGAGTGCTACATTGACGAACATGCTACCACGCAGTATACTACTTTAGATACTACTGGTTAGTATTATCAATGCGAGAGAAAAATAGTACTACATGGTACGAAAATATGCAAGAGCTATATCTTGCCGTAAATTTCATACGGAGTTATTTGCTAATAATACTGTTATGATATTTAGTACAAGTGCAAAACCTACTTTACCTCATGAGGGACAAAGTTTCCCAGAACTGATGCATGGATTATATTATGTTCCATAACTGTACGTGGAAAAAATGACATTTTAAATCTATCGGTTCTGCAGTCTATTTCCTTAATCATATGCCTATGATCGTTTCTACGATAATAGTTTGGCTCTGGTAAAATATGTAGAACGTCTGGTTAAGAAAAGTTTACATCAAATTGCATTGCGTAGATGTAGATGTTAAACGATTTTCCCGAAAGAGGACGCCGACAACTAGAATTTCTTCGCGTTCCATTTCGAGTATCCATTTTCTACGTTTCGCAATTATCCCCCCATCTAATAGGCGAGATAGAAAACACTGGGGAAGGAGGAAAGATCATGCAAAAGATCTCAGTTCCTTTGATGTCGTCTCATTACTTCGCGAATTGAAAAAATAAACCGGGGCGCTGGGCACGAAATTTTCAGAATATTCCTTTGAAACAACGGTCTTCCGAATCGGTAGCCATTCTGCGCACGTGGAGTCCAGTAGGGGGAAGAGATTGGGGGAGGGGATAACCAAGGTGAGTTTTTGAAGGAAACCAACACCGTGGAATATGAAGCGCGGATAAACAAACATCGCCGGATGAAGAACCGCCACAAAAGGCGGCAAACGAAAACAAGTTATTTTCACTCAATGAAACGAGAAAACTAAAGGAAAGAGGAGGAAGCCAGTGTATAGGGAGAATACGTAATTTCTGTATAGCGCTTCCGCTCGACCGACTGAGGAAGCGCTACAATTCCCACAGCTATATAAAGAAACACGAACGAGAAAAGAAAGAACGACTCGCTAAGCCAGCGTCTCCCGTGAGGCATTTCTTTCCTGCTCTATTCTTTGGATGAAGCCCAGCACCCTGTTAACTCGGTCTGTAAACTTCGCGCGACGATATTTTCATTATCCAGTAATCTACCGGTTAAGGTAGGTTTAAATGGAAGCGAGTAAATATCCTCTGGAAGTATACGAGAGTATTTCGTTGTCTCAACATATATCCCCACTAGCAAGAAGAACAACATGATTACTTAGGTAGCAAGCTAGAGGAAAGAAAAATATATCACCCTTCTAATGACACCAAAAATTCAGCCCCTTACCACATTACTTTCGGAGATATTTGCCAAAAAATACTAGCCCTTTTACATGGGAAATGGTACGTGTATGCGCTCCAGAGAGACATAATTTACAAAATGGGGAATTTCTAACACTTAGATGTCGTAAATAAACTAACAGCGTGAAGTTTGTATGTTTTCTTAACTATTTTTAAAAAATAATCATATTGTCACCGCAACAGGCTCTGGGGTATCACAAAAATCCTACCGTTTAGAACGAGTTTCAAACGCACCGCGCGAAAAAAATGAGTCAAGTTAAAGACTTATTAAGATATTTTCATTTAATTAGTTACCATTTCCGTCATATAAAACTATATTATTGCACCATTAATAATGGGATATTTAATGCATGTGTCCTATATTTGCTGAAATGAACACGAATAATTCGAATATGGTCTCTATTATGACTAGGAAACTATCTCACTCGGACCACCTTAAGACGATCGGTGCTTCGGTTGTATGGACGGAGAAATACAAGATATGCGCCAAGCACGGAGAAACGAGAGACGAAAACGTCCCGCGCCGCGCCGACTCTTTTTAAGGTCGGAAGAACGATGGGTGGCTGCGGCGGAGAAAGGGGGAGGGTGAGGGAAGGGAACTGAGGAAGGGAAGGAGGAGATAAGGAGGCAAGGAAAGAAAGGACAAGGTGGGTGGAGGGAAGGAACGCGGAGAGAAATATATGGCGCGGAGTTAACGACGCTGAGAGCGGAGCGGCATCTAAGATTTTCCACGACGGAATGCCAAATCCCACGCACCAACCGGGATTGTGTGTGTGTGTGTGAGTGTGTTTAGGGGGGCAAGAGGGGGGGGGAGAAGGGGCGGGGGGCGAGAGACAGGGACAGAGAACCCAGGGACCGAAATGCTTTATCCCTCCTCTCCTCCCTCGCCGCTCAAGAGAGCGCGGTTTCCCATCCAAAGTAGGCGGCCGCCGAGAGTAGGCTCAAGAAGGGTGGGGAAGAGGACGACTCCTTCGTTGAGTGGGAGGTGGAGGATGGAGGAACCCTTTCCCTCCCCTTCTAGCAAAGGGATACGAGCAGAAAGGAGGCTCACGCCGCGAAGCAAATGACCTGAACCGCGCCTTAAAAACCTTCCCCACTTTCGACTACCAAAAAGGAACCTCATTTTTTTTTAAGACGACGGCGGAATGGCGAAAAGAACGAGCTGATGAATACACTGGAATGGGACGTAATTACCGCCAGGCATGTGTTCTCCCAGCCTTGCAACGAGCAAAGGGAGCTCATGACGAGAAAGTATCATTTATTACCGCGGAAAACCACCGGTTGAGGAAAGTTGAAATGGAAAAGAGTGAAAATATCCTGTACTTTTTTACTGACCCCTAAATTTATTTATTTATTTAGTCCTCGTGTAAGCGTATACACATAAAGGTAAATATTACAAAATTTCAAAACCCTTTTTCCCTCAAGTTCCCCTTAGGATAACATCCTGTTTGGGCGTAACAGACTATTCTTTATCGAACGAAATCACATCAATATAGAAATCGAAAAAACCGCAAATTACAAATAATTTTACAAAAATTATTATTGGATACAAAAAAATTTAAACAATATGAAAATGAAAATTGAAAAAAAAGCATTGATAATGCCGGAACACACTATAGAAATTGATTAGGAACACTGCAAGTTACAGATATAGTTACAGTTTTACAGGACTGTAATACATAAATAATGTAACATGAACCAATTTGCAGGAAAAGAGTCTAAAGTGAATGTATTACAAGCAAGCAATACTTCAACTTCTTCTTTCTTCGTAACAACCAGCCCTACCGCTATTCATTCCGTTCATAAAACATTCTCTCCTTCTTCCTCTCCTTCCATTACGCAACACCCTCCCCTCTGTCACGGCCTTAAGATAATCTTTCACCCCTCGTTACCTTTTCCGGCCTAACCAAACCTTCCTCCCGCTGATTTCATCCACTCTACACCCACCATACCAGCACTTTCTCGTTTGTCTCCCTTGTCTAACCACAACCTTTTGCCACCAAACTCTAATCTCAAACGCCTGCTGCCTATTCCAGTTCCTCACCTAAGGAATAAGAGCCCACGCTATGCATTACTAGCATTACGCGTCTATCACAAAACGAACAAGTGCCTTTGACACCGCTGAAAGTTATGGGGAAACTGAAATTTGCACTAAAAAGAGTTTTACCACCACAACACGGGTTTTGACCTGAATTTAAGTGCCATCTTCAGGTGATGACGCCTGGGTGACCACCTTTCTGGGCCTTTCTACTGTTGACGGCTCTACTTGGTGGAATAACATATCGAGGGAGAATTTAAAACACTTAGTAATATTCCACATACAATTTATTTTCCCAACCGGTTTCAACGCTAACGCGTCATTTTCAAGGGACAATTCTCAGTTCTTGGGAGGTGCGCCAAATATATATCCAATTCACAATGGGGGGAGGGGAGGTTAAGTAAAAAGGGGGGGATGGATAGGGAGGGAGGGTGAGGGTATTGCGAGGAAGCAACCGTCAAGGTGAGGGAAGGGGCTGTGGGTGTAACACAGAGGTGAATGGAGAATATTTAAAAACAGAACAGTCATTTAAAAGCACAACATCAGGGACACCTTGTCTCATACTAATTTCAAAATTCTCTAAAAAGTCCAGTTTAAAACCTTTGTCATTGACATGTAAAACCTTAGGTTTAAAATTACATTGGTGACCAGTTTCAATTATATGATTAGCAAAACCTGATTTTGGGTCATTATTAAATATATATTTCATATGTTCTTTCGCTCTGGGTCAAACTGGTCGCAAATTTGCTACCAGAGCGAAAGAACATATGAAATATATATTTAATAATGACCCAAAATCAGGTTTTGCTAATCATATAATTGAAACTGGTCACCAATGTAATTTTAAACCTAAGGTTTTACATGTCAATGACAAAGGTTTTAAACTGGACTTTTTAGAGAATTTTGAAATTAGTATGAGACAAGGTGTCCCTGATGTTGTGCTTTTAAATAACTGTTCTGTTTTTAAATATTCTCCATTCACCTCTGTGTTACACCCACAGCCCCTTCCCTCACCTTGACGGTTGCTTCCTCGCAATACCCTCACCCTCCCTCCCTATCCATCCCCCCCCTTTTTACTTAACTTCCCCTCCCCCCATTGTGAATTGGATATATATTTGGCGCACCTCCCAAGAACTTTGAGAATTGTCCCTTGAAAATGACGCGTTAGCGTTGAAACCGGTTGGGAAAATAAATTGTATGTGGAATATTACTAAGTGTTTTAAATTCTCCCACCTTTCTGGGGTGCAAAAGCCAAGTGATGACCTGTAGAGTGGTGAAGATAGAGCGCTAACCTCTTCAAGCAGATTTCACGAAAAGAAAACCACTTCTTCTTTCATGTAGAGATTTCCCTTTGTTGTCAAAGAAGAATCTCTTCTATCGAGATGTAACATTCTACGAGGTGAGCTGGGATTCGCTAACGCCTCTTAAGGAGAGAGCTCAAACAGCATCCTTATCAATTTGTGGCCCTGTTTAAAATGTTTTATTTTGCAAAAACCTGTCAGTAAATAAGTAACTCAAAAACACAGAGTAAATGCACAAGTGATCATGGATTTGTAAATCACAAGATTTCAAATTATTATGAATTATAAGATTATTGGAGTGAATAAGGGCATTAGGTGGTCCTCATACAAATTTTGTTCCATTAAAAAATTCGGATTTGCGAATCCGAAGATTTTAAATTATCATGAACTATAAGAATATTGGAAAAAATGGGGGCTTTTGGTTCTTTTTAAACAAATTTGGTTCCCCCGTTGAAAAACAAGAGCTTTGAAATGTTTATTTAACAATTTTCACTAGCCCAAATACATCGAAATTGTTCATTTTAAATCGGTTGAATAACAACAACAACTTCAGACAAACATATATACTCATGTCCAGAATGGTAAAAATTCCACCCAGGCGGGACTCAACCCATTACGCACGGTTTAGCAGCCGAGAACTTGACCCCGTCGCCACCGAAGCGTCAAGTATATACGAGATATATTTAAAAATTTATAAAGCCTATATATAAAATATTGCAAGAAAGAACTCGCGAATGTTAGTCACATCATGCACATTTTGGGATAATTTATTGGTATGCAAGAGCATGATTCGACGAGATCTCTTATCTCGACCAGACCTTGAAATGGAGCCATAAAACCCCGGGGGCATGCTCAAGCCTCAGCCGAGGAATTACGTTTAATTGCCGGGGGGAATAAAACATGGGCGCTAGGCACGAAACGCCAATTTAGTGTTCTCTTCCGCAGAAAAACTGCAAGGAGGAGCAAGAAAAAGTTGCGTAATCAGAGATAAAAACCGATTCCGTGTTTATCTTTTAATCAGCGTGTGCAGAGCAGAACTGATAACCGCGATAAAAAAGGCAGTAAACATCGGCGAGAATAGATTTCCGACATAAAATTTGTCACTACGGAAGCATTTGATATCAGAGTCAACAAAAGATAAGCACATTCGTCTTGCTTCAGGGTATGCAATCTCTGGAATTTAAGTTTCATTCAGTCAACAAGGATATTCCACTTTTCATGTCACGTAAACTTCCGTCGCAAGGCAGAATAAGAGTCATTTATAATGCTTGGAATCCCTAAATTCCATACTTCCATAAAAATCCAAATGCGTGCCAAGATATTAGTACAAGAAACGATGTATAAAATAGCGTCTTTGTTTGATTGACATGAGGAGTGATTTATTCTTTGCTACATTCAAATAATAACTAGTTGCTTATAAACCCTTGTTCTAGGCAGTGAAAAATTCCGACAAAGACTTTATCTCACCTCGATGGTGGGTAGAAAAATTGAGATGTAACTCCGAGGAAACATACAGTTTAACTCTCCCTGCATACGAATGCCATATTGAGGCATGACTATCGAGGATTAAAGGTGATTTCAAAATTCCTGAGAAAAGTGCTTCAACCACTATTTCTCTTTAATTCCTGTTAATATATTATTCAGTTGCTCGGTGAATTAACTATAAATCATGCTATCCTTGGCGCCAACGTTTCGATTTACTTTGAAATCTACCTCAGGGCATCTCAATAAAATGCTGATCACAGTAGCATTCATCAATGATGCTTCGCTCTTGATTTAATATGATTATGACAATTTTTTTAGTTTAATATTGTGGTTTGTTTCTGTTGCTTCTTCACATGATCCAAGATTTTACTGCAAGGAATTTGAATGCTACTGTAGAAACCAGCATTTTGATGCAATTTCTTGAAGAAGATTTTAAAATAATTCGAACCATCGACGGCAAGGATTAAAAAGAAATACATTCTACCGATAAAGGTAGGCTTTTTTGAATGTCAGAGAATCTCCTCCCGGTTTTCCACACATTCAGAGGCCTATCTCCCTCTGGTAGGTATATCCTTTTTCGCCACTACATGCGATCTACCCTTCTTCATCCCGTCCAAGAAACCTATTCTCTTTCTTCCCCTTCCCCGCTTGCCCAACATCCATCCCTCTATCATCCCTCTTCAGCAGCCCATCACCCTTTATTACATCCTTCAGCCATCTACCCTGCCTATCTCGGATTTCATTCAAAAGTTTCCTTTCCTCTCCCACCATCTCAAGCACTTCCTCGTTAGTCTTCCTTTGGACTGCTTAGTTGAAAATTAGCTGACCAGATACCTCAATAGTATAACATTAAGAATAATTGATTAATGGTCGAGAAACTCAACATAATATTCTCTTTTGGCAAGCAGGAGCAGTCAGAGAAACCCAGTAGTATATTTTAAGACCGACGCTGGCGATCGATTGGCCCGCGAAGCAAAGATTCCAGATCGTGACTCAACCCGCGTTTTCCTCGTATCTGGTAGAACTTCTCGCATTTATTCCGAGAGGATTTTGATCTTGTGATGAGTTCAAGAAATTGGAGTGCCACGCGCATACAAGAATGCAAGACGGAAAATTTTAATAACGGATTTCGTTTATCGCGGAAGAAAATCAGTCCCTCTCGGTTAAAAAATAAAAAAAAATTCTCCGTACCACTCATCCTCAGTCGTCAGGAGAGTTGAGCTTCCTCGAGGGAATCCTTCTTCCGTCTTCAAAACGAACCTCTTTTGATCTCCGCGTAATCCCACCGCGGACCGCTTTCACGGTGAAAAGTTTCCATTGTGATCGTCGTCAAGAGACTCCCCGGCAAGAGAGTCAGGGAGAAGAGGAAGGATGAAGAGATAACTAGATCTGCATACTACAAGTCACAACAAAAGCGCGTTTGCAAGAGGTGTAGGGACATTAACCGCGAAGAGGAGAGGATAAGGAAATCATGCTAAAGGAGAAGGAAGGGAAGAGAGGTGAATAAGATTCTAGTGCATTCAGCGTCTCCCATCGTATTTTGACGCAGTCGCGAACGGTCTATGGACAGAATATTTTCTTGGAATCAGCACTTCTACAGAAGAAGGGGTTCGTTAGAAGGGAATGTGAGTGCGTTATACTACATAGGAAAATTGGTATCGGAAGGTAAGGGAGGGCAAACGGTACCAAAGATTAAGGACAAATGAGGTAAGATATCAGTCGAGCAGTAAGGTATTATGCCAGGTTTGATCATATTAACAAGATTAGAGAGATAGATTGTCGTACCGATAGATTTAAAATGTCATTTTTCCCGCGTACCATAAGAGAGAACAATAGGCAGCGTAGCAAAGGGACAGGTAGGTGAAATATAGTTAGAGTAGTCTGTAGTGCATGTAATAACAACCACTAATCCCTTTCTTATTATGTAGAACCTAACCATCTTGCTGCATGTGACCCAATTATCTAGCATATCTCCCTTATATCCTATTTAACTCCCTAGCATATCCTACTTGCATGGCAATAGTGCATATTTGGTGATCTTCACCCCCTGCCACACACCCTCGTGGTGGCTCGCAGGGTATTACGTAGATGTAGATGTATTCAAGATCAGTGGAGAGAATACGTGGATGAGCTATATGACAGCGATTGTAGACCAGCTAATTTAGATATAGAGAATGAGGGAACACTAGAAGAAGGCTACTCTCGATAGTGAATGATACTCGATAGTGAAATCATTGAAAGAAATAAAGGCGTGAAAAGCTGTGCGAGTAGATAATATACCTTCGGAGCACCTAAAGAATTTAGAAAAGAAAGGTAGGCAAGCCTTTTTCGAACTTATACGTAAGATGGAGGAGATTCTCTCACAATCAAAAAACCTATAGAACCACCGAACCGGTAGAATACTTATTTTTAAAAAACCAGTTCGACAGAGCGCCTCTTTCGTTAGTCATTCCTGTCCATTTATGGGTAAAGAGAGATTGAAGAATATGGTAGAGGGGAGAATGTCGGGTTAGCTTAAGAGAAGGAGGAGAAAATATGAATTTCGGACGATGTAAAGATTATCAAAAGATACAAAGAGTTGAAAAGGTTGATGCCAAAAAGCAATTTAAAATAATACACCTCTCTATTTTGGAGAATATGGTCAGGCCTTCATTTCTTTGGTGAAAAGCGTTCCACATTTAGTAGACAGTATGGGGCTAAGGAAGAACGGTATAACCCAATTTATGCTGCGAGTACTAATCTCTAACCAGCCAGGAAGGGAACCATTTCCAACACTGCGTTGAATTTTATAAAGTCACATTAGAGGAAAATAATTTACAGTAAGTATCCGGAATAGCACAATATTAATGTTAATGCTTCAATGGAAACAACTAAACTCCGGCCTAATTTACGCAAGAAACAAAGATTCATAAGATCCCATACTGCCAACTGCGTGTTGAATACCTTTCCTAATCATTGTATAGCACTAATAATGGTGTACTCCGTCACGCTCACGGGTGCAAAGACATGAACCAAAGTGGGTGAAATTACTCATTAAAAAACAAATCATTTGACTGTGGCTCGAACCCGGATTTTATACTTGTTCGAATCCGGGAGACTCGGGTTTGTATCCCGCTCAAGTCAATTGATTTTTTCGCGGCGATTTCATCCTCCTTGGCGCATTCAATATTCTCCGTCACCATGAAACCAGCGTCATCTCCTTTCTCCTACATAGTCCAGTCGTAATCATCAAGTATTTCAGCGGCTATCGACGACGTCCTTCATTTATTTTTTTCCCACTTTCGGTCCGCTCGTGGCATTTCTTTTTTTTTAACAGGGCATATGAGGAAGGAGGTAAATGGAAGACATAGCTGAGGAAAGATGTGGGTAATATCGAGGGAAAGAGAGGAAGGAAGGGATCTCGGGTAGGATGAAGGCTTCGGCGAGATGCCGCCGAAGTTCGCCATCGGGTGCCTTATCTAAATAATCTTTACTTTGGGATGCGGTGTACAAGAGCCCTGGGGGGCTCTTCCGAGCGGCACTGGAGGGGTTCTGGGAAGCGAGGAGGAAGAGGAGGAATCTGAAGGTAAGATAGGGAGGGGGTGAGGAGGAAGTGGGCGGGGCGGGGGACGGAGTGTGGGAACATACTCTCCATCCCGCCTCTCTTATCTTGAAGTAGGCTGAGGATGAGATAACGGAGGTGAAGTGGGAGGGAGGCTGAGCGAAGCAATTGCATAAGGCCGACTTCAGGTAGGACGAATCGCCTTCCGTAGCGCTTGTTAAAGTAGTTTGAGCGAAATATCATTTTACCTATAAATCAATGAATTTGATCTCATTTTAAAGAAAAATATCTCACCCTTCTAATAACCCCAAAAATGCAACCCCTTACCACATAAATTTCGGAGATATTTGCCAAATATTTAACAGCCCTTTAACATGGGAAATGGTACGTGTATGCACTCCAGAGTTAGGGACCCATGAGCCATGGTAACCAATCAATAAGTGTTGCAGAAACATTCGATAAATGTATTGGTTTCATTAACTTATAGCATGGAGTTATGAGTTCCAGAAGTAGACAAGATGGCGGATGCAAATGAACCGCTTGGAGACTTAATTAGTTGATAAAAGAGTTTCTTTAAGACAGATGACCAGTATGTTTACTCTAACTGACTAATTAATAAGTGCATAAGTAATTATTCATAGGCTAAACTTTCATAAATTTTATCCGGCGGTGGAATATTAGATCAAACATTCGAAGGAATTAACTATTGTTTGATAAGTTATGAAACTGGCAGATGTGTTCCTGCAACCTGAATATTTTTATGACTTCTTTAACTTAATGGATCTCATAACTATTGACTCCATAACTAAACGTTCTTGCATTAGTTGCATTTAAATTAATACAAATATTTGACTGGGAAGGATAGCTATGGTGTATTGTCTGTTGGTGAAAGTTACCAGCACATTATAGTGCACGCTGATGATAAATCAGCCGCTGCCAAACACCCTTGAGGTGGCTTGCGGGGTGATGCGTAAATGTAGATGTGCGACCGTGGCGTTCCCACAATGCCGCGCGCGGAGGTTAAGAAGAGCGGGAGTTCGACATCTCCGGCGTTCGGACCAGACTCCTCAGAAGATGCCGGGCACGAAACCCAAGATTCGGGACCTCGTGAGGGAGAAAGCCCTTTTGTCGGTCCTTCTCCCGACCTACTTCCCGCGAACACGATACACGACCGCGATAGCGTTCTGGAGGGGCGGGGGAGAGAGGGTGCGGTGGGGGAATAACGCGAGCGATCCGGCCCAATCGTGACGATCATCTTTTGTGAAGCCTTTAGGAGCGAATGATTAGGATCGGGGAAGATCATGATCCGAAGAACGCCGGGACGATTACAGATCGCAACAATGGACGGGATCATGAACATCACGCGGTTGCTTCTCCTCGCACAAAAGGCAGCGATGAAAATCACAAGAGATTACACAAGAGAGGGAGAATAATGTAAAAGGAGAGCAGCAATGACATAAAAATCAGGGAGTCATGGGGGCAAATTCATTCGCGCTTGTTTCTCATGCGATCTGGAGTTTCAAAAAGACAGAAATGGAATAGGGTTGAGCCTTCAAAATACGCAGGTTTCGAGAATTGAGAAAGAGCTGATGAAAGTCAGGAAAATACGCCAGATCTTTCCCTATTTAGTGCATAGAAAGTCACGGGAAGAAAGTTCAAGCACAAAAGTCACGGCTGAATAACAATGGCTACGTAAATCAGCCTCCATCACTTAAAAGATTAATGTTCTGATGAAAAATTTAGTCACTTGAATTTCCACGGTATTCATCGTAGTATTGACTATGTGAGCACGATAATAAGCATCAATATGTGAAAATTTAAGAGATGATAGCTTTTATAATGAAATAATTCCAATTCCACCATTTTTACTTCATTCTCCTGATACCTTGGGAAAATTCACAGGCCATTCACCTATTAACAATGAAAAAAGAAGGCAAATGGAATTACTTTGACGACAAATAGACCGTGAGATTTACCCGAAAATATTCATACCGCTTGGTGACCAACTCTCCGAAACAAAATGGCTGTATTTTGTCCAATTTTGAGCATTTTTTTTAAAAGATGTTCACCTATAACTCTATTAGGTAATATATGATCCTAATTGTTACTACCGGCAGAAATTGATATTTGCCGCGAATAAAAAGCGCAATCGCAAAACTTGGTTAACTGCGCTGAAAAAAAGAACAATAGCGCTTTAGGAGAATAAGATCGCTCATTTTTTGTACGAGCGAAATTTTCGACTTCGTCACCATTTTCTTCAACTTTTTTCTCCCCCTTGACTCGAGAGTGAAATATGAACCTTCGTTTACAAAGTCCAATAATGGTGTGTACGAGAAGAAAAAAATTAAGAGAGCCCGCAAGACCATGTCGTCGAGAAATTAAAACAAAAAACGGCCGACGCACACACAAAAGATCCCCGTGCTTTTCCCAATAATAAGCGTCACATTTCTCGTTGGAAACAACCCTACACTCAGGGCGAACCCAGGCGGCCGCTCGGCTACCTGTAACCTACCCACCGGCCCTAAATTAAACCCTAGCGCTCTGTCTTTCTCTCTCTCTCTCTCTCTCCCTTGTGTGTAGGGCAACACAAGCATACAAGCGGCAAAGGGGGAATAGAAGGTGAGAGAGAGACACGCCCACACTCCAGCCACTGGTGTAGAGGGGGAGCTAAAGCCTTGGGAGGGGATTCTTTGGTCTGACAGCCCCTAACTCAGCTCGACAAACTGAACAAAAGGGAGAGAGAGCAAAAGAGGCTTTAAGAGGCTAAAAGGGCATTGTCAAAAAGGACAACGGCTGGCAAAAGACATCGGGATCAGAGGGCAGTTGAATGGAGAGAAGGGTCTCGGGACCTTGACCACCTCTCTCCCGTTCCTAGAGGCGTCCTTCTTTCGACCTCTCAAACCCTCCTCACAACTGTTTTCACCACTGAAGTCAACTTAAAAAACACCAGGGGATGGGGCGGAAAAAAAGACTACCTCATTAGCGAGGGTGCAGTACCATAAATACGGATGTTATGACAAATAGAAACAGTTACTACCGCAGAGAACAGAGAACAAGGAATAGATTAAACAAAAAATGAAAGAAGGCTACTAACGACCGCTCGTGGCTATTGAGAAGGTATTTGGCGGATTAGGTAAGTCACTAACTAACGGTTATCTTGGCGTATTTTAGAGGGATAACTGTACCTAGAAAAAGATGAGCCAAGTGCTAAACTTACACTTTCTTCGATGAATAAGATCACTGCGCACTTACCACTCAGCCACTAGTAGAGAAAGATCAAAAGCACTCGGGCTAAAATGAGGATCGCCCCCACAGATTAAAGCCGAGCTAAACGATGCCTGATTCGATTATACCACTTCAGTGCCGGAGCCGGAAGTGACGTGCCCATCGTGGCAAGAGGTAGTCCATCGAAACAGTTAATTATTTGATTCCAAGTGATATTTTACCACTCTTCAATGATACTATCGCCACTTCATGAAGTAAGGAGCGTTCCACTTCAGAAATGATAAAATGCACATCGGAGAAACTGGGCGTACCTACCATCGAGACAAGACTGAAAGAACACCAGAGACACACATCCGATCGGTACAACCGCAGAAATCAGCCGTAGCGGAGCACAGCACTTGTGAGGACCACGCCATACGGTGGGAGGAGACCAAAATAATCAGCCGCACTGATGGTTATTGGGATCGCCTCGTTAAGGAAGCCATCGAGATCGGTCTGCAGCCGAGAAATATCAATAGAGACGCAGGTTTCCAATCGAGCAACACGTGGAAACCAATCGTGGCCAACATTAAACACGTCAGAGAAGGCGGGAAAACATGCAGACGCCGCAGCCAATCAGGTGGCACCTGACCCGGGAGGAGGAGTATATACATACATACATGCCCATCACGCCGTTCCCTTCCGGGGTAAGCACAGTCAAAATGTTTCACTCGTTGATACATAATTGTACACCTAACTCTGCTTCAATAATTTCCTCCATTCTGACCTATCCTTGCAAACCTCTTTTGCCTCATTCACTCCCATACACTGTTTCATACACGCCCTCCTGTTTTTAAGACTCCTAATATTCCTCCTCCTAAGAATTTCCTCAATCACATTCAACCACAACTTTCTCGGCCTACCTCTACCTCTCACACCATCCATTCTACTCTCATATATCTGTTTCGTTATTCTACTCTCATCCATTCTCTCAATATGGCCAAACCAACGAAGCACACTCCTTTCATACACGTCCATTACTGGAGCATTTAACCCACATTCATTCATGACCCACTCATTCCTGACCCTATCCATCCTACTTTTGCCACAAATACTCCTCAGATAACTCATACCCACGGCGTTTAGTCTACTCTTATGTCTATCCTGACATACCCATGTTTCACTACCATATAGCAAAGTGGGAAGAAGTACACTTTTGTACACGGCAATTTTCGCTTCCTTAGACAAGCACTCATTCCTTGATATGCTCCACATGCTACCTACCACCTTCCTTCCAGCATTCGCACGTCTCTTTATCTCCTCATCAATTCTTCCATCTTTTGCATACATCTTACCTAAGTAAACGAAATCGTCCACTTGATCAATTACTTGAGGAGGAGGAGTATATATACCAGCCAAAATTGAGGAAACGGCATTCGGAAGCTGATACCCCCCTGATGATGGAGGACAAGTCTTTCTCCGAAACGTTGGGCCCCATGGATATGCTCACCCGGTGGAAAACCCGAGAAACCCTTATCCATAATAAAATCTCTTTCAGGATCCAGCTCTGCCATGTATATACAATAATTTAAATGGAGAAAAGGTAGACGACACGAAAGATAAAAACACAACGTAAAAATCAGTCAAATCAGTTACGCGCGGTACATGCACACGTGCGTCCATTACGTACGTTACTGAAAAAAATCAGGAGAAAACTGGGGAGATACAGATGGTACCGATTTTTCAACTTTTTTCGGAACATATAGGAACTGGACGAATGAGTAAAATGTTTGGCATGTCGGTTGAGGGGAGAAACTTCTCGATGAGATGAGAAATCGGAAAGCTCTGGGTGTAAAGGGAAGCTTATTTCTCTCTCTCTCCGTCTCTCCCGTCATTCATCCCTTCCGTCAGAGCACCAGTTGAATCAGATTGAAGATTTGAGACCACACGTTAAAATACAGAGTAAGGCACGATTTTTATCATCTCCGTTTTAATATTTCCCCGAGAAAAGTATATGCGAATGGAAAGAGAATACCCTTTATGGAGCGTGTAAAGAGAGGCTGGAAGAACGCCGATCGCAAGATGACAACAGAAATCGTATAAATAGACCGAGATCGACACTTTACTTAAGTTACCTTGAGCGAAAAATCATTTCACCCATAAATCGACGAACTTGGTCTCATTTCAAAGAAAAATATCTCATCTTTCTAGTGATATCAAAATATCTGCCCCTTGCCGAACTACTTACCGGGATTTTTGACGCAAATTGCCAGCCCTTTTCCATGGAAAATGGCGAACGTATGCACTCAAGAGAGGCCTTATTTAAAAAAAAAGAGGGATTTCCAACACCTAGATCTCATCAAAAAGTTAACAGTGTGTAGTTTGTATGTTTTCTCAAGTCTTTTTTCAAAATACATCCTATTGCCACCGCAGTAAATTTATTTCAGATCACAAAAAAACCTCCCGTTGTGAAGAGTTCTAAACGTACCGAGCGATAAAAAATATTAGTGAAGACTTTTACAGATATTTTTATCTAATTACTTAGAATTTTAACCGCATAAAAGTATATGACTGCGTCATTAATTGTGTAATATTAAATTCATGTTTTCAACAACTGCAGAAATTAAAACATATAACGCATATATGGTCTCCGTAATGACCTGGGAACTATCTCGCTGAAACTACCTTAGCCGGCAGATCACCCCGATAATAATCTAGGATTTTTATCTATAATCTAGGAGGTATGATGACACAGAATCGAACTTCAAGCAAACGAATAGACATAAAATGACCGCTTGAAAGGAAAACGTTATCACAAACCACAAGAATTAAAATTGCGAATGAAATCGTCCACGATGCTATCCTGTATTTAAGGAAGATCATCGGTTGATACGAGGGGGAGAAAATCAGAAGCGAGCTGAAGTGGAGCACATGAGGGTGAGCCGTTCCAAAAGCTGCTGCAGTGTATTTAGGGAGCTGTCAAGACACCGAAGTTCACTGTTCATCATTCGATTCCCATTAGAGTTTACACTTTAATCAAACAATCCTCATCTCATTCCGACCAAGTGGATGGGAATGAGAGTTCCCTTCCAGTCATCATCCCCCCCACCTCGTTCTTGTGCTTCCTTATTCCTCTTCTCATCCCACGCTCCCCTCCCCCTTTAGGGTCCTTAACAAGAAGAGGCAGATGCTCTGGGGAAGAAAGGTTGGATCCCTTTAGGGGGAATGAGAGAGAGAGAGAGAGAACCAACGCGAAGATCGTTTAATGAAACTTGATTTCAAAAATATCTCCCCCCCACACACCACACCCCAAAGCCTCCATCTTCTCCTTCCTCGAGTCCCTAGTCTCTCCCATCATTAATCCCTTCTGTCAGAGCATCAGTAGAATCAGATCGAAGATTTGAGACCATCAGTTAAAGTACAGACCAAGGCCCGATTTTTATAATCTCCGGTTTAATATTTTTTCGTCGCGAAATCAGATGTAAATAAGTTCTCCCGTAAGATGACGCTATCGTTAGCTGATCAACGCACACTGATCCACATTCCGAATCCGACTGAACTAAATCCTGAAAGTAGACTACGTCAGAATATCGGCAATATTCATTAGGAACAAAATCGAACTGCGGTGAAACTCGAAGGTGATCATTACTAGAATAGTAGTCGCTAGTATATGGGATCCGTACGAGGAAGGTATGATTAAAGAATTAGAGCGCGTGCAAAGGAGATCTGCTAGGTTTGTTAAAGGCCGTTATGATAATTGTGTAAGTGTTACGAGTTTAATAGGAGAACTAGGATGGGAATTACTATCAGAACGCAGATTAAAATTTAGGTTAAAACTTTTAAGTAAATTCGAAACAGAGTTGTTCACAGATGACGTTAGTTATATATTGAGAACCCCCGCGTATTATGCTAGGTTTGATCATATTAACAAAATTAGAGAGATAGATTGTCGTACCGATAGATTTAAAATGTCATTTTTCCCTCGTACTATAAGAGAGAACAATAGGCTGCGTAGCAAAGGGATAGGTAGGTGAAATATAGTTAGAGTAGTCTGTAGTGCATGATGCATGTTGATCTTCACCCCCTGCCACACACCCTCGTGGTGGCTCGCAGGGTATCACGTAGATGTAGATTACTTTTGCGTTGGACGATGGGAGTACCTCAGCCAGAGAGCGTTAATCGTGAGTAATTCGTTTTGGTTATAGTATCTGCTTTTCTTGACTAGAAGGACTTAAATACTCAGTAGAGGACACGGTGTCATGATTATCATTCAAGATTATTTCATTTGTCCACTTGAGAATGTGAGCTAAGTGACGAGAAGGACGAATGAGGAGGCATTGGATATAGGTGGAGAGGGGAGAAAGCTTCACGTGGAGGTTTGGGGGAGGCAGAAGAGATGGATGAAAGATGTTTCGAAAGGAGAAGGAACGTTGGAGAGGGTAATAGATGGGAGGAGAACACTGGGGTAGCTTGGAAGAGGAAGAAAGGAGGAGGATAGGAATTCTCGACGAAATAAGAAGAAGGGGGCGCGATGTGAGAATTTTAAGAGGGATTTAATGGCAGATCACGTACAAGAGGGAAAGTAGAACGATATATCAGAATTAGGAATTAAATAGGTAAAAATACCGTCCAAAAAGCTGATAGAATAAGAATGAAATGGGTTGTTAAGATAGTATGATATTTTGATGTTTTGGATGGTATTAGATGGTTATAAAGTAAATTATGTATGTCTGAACTACAATGTTATTGGATTCACTGCGTAGAAATTTAGACAATTAATATTCGCGATTGAAATGTGTCGTAGAAAAGCAAAAAGAATCTTATTTCTATCAGGAATGCTTATTCGAAGAATGTCTGCGAAATGAAGTCCCTCAAAACTTTTCATGATACGCTAAGCAGTAATTGTACGGTGAAAATGTCAGTCTATGCCGCGCAAATAATTACGTGTAAGTGGATTCCATAGTCGAAGTCGACGACCTAGTGAATGGCGAACGTCCCAGAGAAGAGGAAGCTTTAAGGGAGAAAGGTGTAAGGAATCGCTCGAATGAAACGAAAAGGACACGTTTCGAATGAGCGAGCTTTATGCCCTGTTGTTTCGAGAGATGGGAGAGTTGGAGGAGAGCAGGGAAGTGGAGGAGTAATTTAATTAGCGAGGTACTCGTGGAGGAGTACAAGGCGGAAGGAACGATTATGAGAGAATCTGTAGGTTGGAAAGCTGAAGGTGTTCTGTTGCACGAACGACCAGATGTAAGGAGAGTAAGGGAGAGAAAAGTAGTCGCTAGGGGTGTCGAGGGAAGTTGAAAGAGGAACAGGGATCGTAACATGTCATAAGGATGGAGAGAGAGTGGGCCAATTGGTTTCCCTGAGGCCAGAAGAGAGGATTATGATGAAAAATCCTTCCGGAATACATTAATTGGACCGATATTTTGAATAAACTGGGACAAAGGAATTGCCTTTTAGGGAGTAGCTCAAAAGTGCATGTATATACTTTTAAGTGCGAAAATTCCACCGCGAAAATCTTTCCGCCGCATCTAATCTGAAGAGATTTTTTTCTTAGTTTTAACCCAGGGTCTTAAAAACTAAGGACAACTTTTGATAAATTCACAATGCCTCCGATTATGTACCTTTAAATTTATTTATTCAGAGAGCAGTCCTATCAACACATTATTTAAGCCAGAAGACCCTCAGAAAATCCCTCAAAGCCAATAAAATAACTTCTAAACAGTAAAAAAGATCACGAAGACTGACTGGATGAGTATTCAATTTCTTATAGCGAAACTCTAAAAATGGTACGACTTGGATCTTACAAATTAAGAAAGAACTACAGGAAATGGACAAAACAGCAGAAGCAATGGGAAAGCGTACAGAATACATTTTTTTAAATCGTAAATGTCAGGGTTTCCAGGAGAAGGAAAAGCAGAGGTGGAATATGGAAAGGAGAAAGGAAGGAGCAACAGAGATAAAGTATGAAAAAATACTGGAAATATGAAGTTGACAGCAAAACGCATGTCTGATGTCTTCAGTCTGACTAAACGTTCCGAACGAGGAAGACTCCAGCTTGGAGAGGGGCAGCAAATGTACCAAACTGACTTTGTGACTAAGCATTTCTCATTTGCACATAAACATGGTGATTTTTGTGAATTGAGGTTCGTTCATGATTTTCTTTTAAATGAAATATTTCGAACTTCAGCATTGGACTTGGACTATTGACGTTTTAGGACTATTTACACGTATTAATCCTATCTTAAATAGCCATTCATATTAATTTCTGTGCGAATAAAACAAAAAAAAACGAACTCGGAAATTTACGCCTCTCTAAGTGATGGAATTAAAGTGGTTACAAACATCTGTGTACGTTTTACGTAGTCATGATTTGCATAGCACTTCTTTATAACGTATCACCGACTTATATCGAGAACTTGCTATTAAAAAGGATGGAATCGATGAGGGGAGGCCCGAGTAGAGACCTAAAGATAAGGTTGGTAAAAGCCTTAAGGTAGTTTGAGCGAAATATCATTTTACTTAGAAGTCAATGAATTTGGTCTCATTTTAAAGAAACATATCTCACTCTTTCAAGTATACCAAAATATCAGACCCTTCCCACACTACCTTCGGAGATATTTGCCAAAAAATACTAGCCCTTTTACATGGGAAATGGTACGTGCATGCACTCCAGAGAGACATTATTGAAAAAATGAGGAATATATAACACTTATATGTCGTCAAAAATCAACAGTGTGTAGTTATTGTGTTTTATCAACTACTTTTGAAAATTAATCATATTGTCACCGCAGTAAATTCTTCGGGACTACAATAAACCTTCCGTTTTTATGGAGTTTCAAACGAACTGCGTGAAAAAAATGAATCGAGTTAACAACCAACTTATTTAGATATTTTTATTTGATTGATTACAATTTCTGTGATGTAAAACTATATTATTGCACCATTAATAATGCAATATTTTATTAATATGTCACACAGCTGGTGACATTAAAACGTATAATTTGAATATGGTCTCTATTGTGACTAGGGAACTATCTCGCTCGGACTATATCAATATGGAGCGTGGCGCTGTATGGATCGGAGAATAGATCATTGCGAAGGGAGGGTATACGTAGACTTGAGGCATTTCAGAGGTAGGTTTGGAGAAGGATGAAGAGGTTTAACTGGGTGGCGAGAAGGACGAACGAGGAGGTATTGGGTATGGGTGGAGAGGAGGCAGATGGCGGAGGTTCGGAGGAGGCAAAAGGATGGATGGAGAACGTTTCGAAAAGAGGAGTGTTGAAGAGAGCAACAGAGGGGAAGAGGAGTAATACTGCGGAAGAGGGAGAAGATATAAGGAATTCAAGAGGGCAGTCCATCCATAGGAATGAAAAGGGATTAGGATACACACTGTCCAAAAACCTTAAAATCAGTAGCAGAGTACTTAAATGTAAACTGTATTAGTGACAGGAAGAGACTTGAGGCATATAAATATTGATCGTAAAGATCCTCTACTTATTTCGCAACATCCATCATTTAGAATATGCCGCTAGTATATGGGATCCCTACGAGGAAGGTATGATTAAAGAATTAGAGCGCGTGCAAAGGAGATCTGCTAGGTTTCTTAAAGGCCGTTATGATAATTGTATAAGTGTTACGAGTTTAATAGAAGAACTAAGATGGGAATTACTATCAGAACGCAAGTTAAAATTTAGGTTAAACCTTTTAAGTAAATTCGAAACCGATTTGTTCACAGATGACGTTAGATATATATTAAGAACCCCTGCGTATTATGCTAGGTTTGACCATATTCACAAGATTAGAGAGATAGATTGTCGTACCGATAGATTTAAAATGTCATTTTTCCCGCGTACCATAAGAGAGAACAATAGGCAACGTAGCAAAAGGGATAGGTAGGTGAAATATAGTTAGAATAGTCTGTAGTGCATGATGCATGTAATAACTACCAATAATCCCTTCCTTATTATGTAGATTTTAACCTGTACTATACTGTAGTAACTAATATTTTATTGTAATAACTACTGCAATTACTTGTAATAACTAATAATCTACTATAGTAACTAATAAACTGTGACCCTATTTTCTAGCATGTCTACCTTTGGTGATCTTCACCCCCTGCCACACACCCTCGTGGTGGCTCGCAGGGTATTACGTAGATGTAGATCCATCCCGCGCACGTCGCTTCTTTCCTTGACACTCGCCGAGGAATTTCCACTTAAGATCGAACGTCGGCCTCTGCTCACCGATGTTCCCCGAACGCTTTTCAACGCTTCCACCGTCTCGAGATAGCGAGATGGGATTGGGGGTGGATGGCTCAGCGGACTAATCCACAGGGGGCGCGCGAAAGGAAGGATTTCCGCGCGGTAGACAGGCGCGAGATGCGCACTCGCTCTTGCGGCTTACACCGGCGGGGCACACCGGGGGCCTCTCACGCCAGCCCCACGCTCAAATCCCCCGATCGCGATATAAGGAGGAAAAAAAGGGCATTCAAAGTTCACTCAGCTTCGAGTTCACTATACAAGCACGCCTATAATGCACTGAAGGCATCGGCCCGTGATGATCCGAATCTACTTCCTTTACCTTCCCAAGGAAGGATCGCCGAGTGGCGGATCTCAGAAGGGCTGTCCAAAATTTTCAAGCTCGAACCCCTGGGTATGGTATTAAATCACAAGGCTAGGCCAGGCGTGAGACACTAAGATTATTCAGGGAAACGATAATCTGAATTCATTCCATCGCACGCAAAAGGTAGATTTGAATCGGAATTGCAGACGCGATTTGAAAATCAGTCACACTGGACTCCTGGATGTTTATTCATCAGCGCGACCGCATTGGGGTGCGATGCTTTATGCATAAACCTTCCGGGGTTAATTACACTAAAATTTTCATGAACGTGAGTGGAGCATTACGGAATCATTTACTCCACGAGGTAACGTAAACATGAAATATTTTCGGAAAGCTCGTTCGCACTCGCTACAATTTAGCTGGCCCATGAATTAGAAATACCTTAGTCAACCAACTACACAAGAGGCAAGAATCAAATAGGCCCTGAGTGCACGAGTACCTGAACAAAATTCTAGTTTATAAGTAGGCAAATATTTCAAGAAGAATTGCGTTAACACATATGGAATAAGGCGTATTCTCTGAATAGAACAATATTCGCAGCAAAATCGCATAGCATCAAAGAACGTTATTAACAAGAAAAGCGTAGTTTTTTTTTATAAAATGTAACATGTCTTCCTTAAATTCCAAGTAAAAAAACACATTTTTGGTAAGCATGAAACTTCCACCGAGTATTTATTATGCAACATAGATCATTGTAAAATCATCCATAATTATTCCCAGTTGCCTAGCTACCTAAAAGCAAAATATTCTCTTAATTTCATCATTAAATGTGCTTGAACCAACCAATTAAAAGGTGACATTCTATTGGTTCTGTCTCTACGTCTAACGTTGAACGTGAGTATACGAAAACTAACCTCTCGTCTGAATAATTAGACGAACTTGAAACACTAGCCCACGTTAAATAACTCTTGTAGCAGAATAATGAGATAAGACAGAAGATGAGACGAGTTTCTGTCGAGATAAGTGAAGCCTCCCACGGAAATACTGCTGACACACAAGGTGAAGCTTTAATAATATGGAACCGGGATTCCATGAGCACACCCCAAAGCAAAGGAACAAACTTTTTCTTTGGAAGTCATTCGCTCAGTTTCCATTCGCGCTTTCCGTCTCATGCGGGGACAGAGTCACTCCTTTCGTACGAAGCCCACCGAACAATAAAACCTTACGAATGGAATCGCAGAATGTGCGCTCCAGAAAACTCGAGCCGGTGTGATCACGGAGTTATCCGACCCAAGCACTTCTAACCAGGCCAACCCGGAAAATACGATGCTCCCCTGAGTTAAGTTTCTTGTTAACTCTCCAGCGTTAATGCAATGCTCCCCAAGGGGAAGTGGGGCTAAGCAAGTTTGCCCGTTCAAGGTCCAATCAAAGCCATGGAGGATCTAGAGAAACTTTTAAGGATGCGAAAGGAAAATCGTGTTCCATAGGTAGCTTCGCTATCATTTTTTGCAATGTCTTTTCATTTAGGTATTCTACAAGCTGACAGATAAGTTTTTAACAAGAGGAAGTACTTGATACGGTGGGCGAGGAAAGAAAACTTCTCAATGAAATTCGAGATCGACAGAGTAGGTGGCTGGAGGTAATACGGAGCGAATACGTAATACGGGGCGAGGGATTGCTCAAGAATGTGATAGAGGGAAGGATTTTGGGCAAGCGGAGAAGAGGAAGACAGAGAATAGGTTTCATGGATGGGAAGAATATGAGTAAATCGTATTTTGAAGCGAAAAATGATATACTAGAGCGAGATGGACCCCTGAATGTGTAGAGAACCGGGAGGAGATTCTCTGACATTCAAAAAAACATACCTCAACCGGTAGAACACATTTTTTTTAAATAAAAATAAATCCCTTAGTCTCGTACATCATCTCGCTTTCTGCCAAATAAATGGTTTGCCATTAGATTCCTCTTAAAACTTTCATCTCGTGAGGATAATGCCATTTCTCTCCTCATATTTTATCTCCTCACTCTACTGATTTCGTATAAAATCCCTATCCTCTTCCATGATCTCACTGAGTTCTCCCCTATATTACCCTCTTTCATATGCCTTCATCCTACTGCCTTTTACAAACTTCCGCTACCAGTTTCCTCTCCTATTTAACCATCTCCGATATCTCCTCGTTTGTTCTGCTCGCCACTCAGCTGGTTGGAAAGAGCTATTTAAGTTAAATGGAGTTCCATGTGTAATAACGAGCGGAAGGATACGTATCCGATCGATTACTGAAATGTTCATCCGCCTTGGACGTCTCATTGTGAAGGACTATTTAATGCCTTTTCAGGCATATACACCACTACTTGCGATATCGCCGCGGCAGACGGAGGCCCTCATTGACACGGGGAATGTGTGATCAGGCGCTTTCGTGATATTCTGTTAAATATACATGTTTCCCGAAATTCCTGTGTTCTATCTTCATTATACTCCAAGCTACGAGAATTCACCCCGTCTTCAAACAAGCTCGCCCTCTCCATACCTAAATCTAAAACATCGCACGTCTACACGCTCCTTCCTTCAGAATGACAAAGTTTCTGACCCATTTACCGTTACACTCAATATTTGAGTTAAAATAAGTTTTTATTTCCTATATCTCTCCCAAAACCCTTCCCCCTCCATCAAATTCCTTCCCTTTGAAAAAACTTCTTTGACCAGGACAATTCTACTTCTAGTTTCCACTGCCACTAAACCCGTTTTCCCGCAAGTTTCCGTCACATACATTGCTACGCTCCAGACTAGGGCTTACCGCCTTTAATTCCGAAAAAAAAGCAAGTGGCCGCTCCTCCCATCATCGGTCGGAGTGGCTGTGATTAGCATCTGCGGGAAGTTTTACACCCACACGTGCGCGGAGGGCTAGATGCATCAGCCGCCGCTCATCACGGCAGGGAACCCAACAAAGCGGAGAGATGAATGCCCGCGAATACCCGTCTAAAGCCGGGCCTGGGAATCTCACGCCGTCGCGGAGGACGCCGAGAACAATGGATGCACATTTTAAACGTCTGCGGGAGGACGGGTAAAATGACTCCGCGGCGAATCCCCCGAACGGGCGGGAGGGCGAGTGAACAACCTGGAAGGGGTAGTCGACTGGGGACAAGGCGGGGGTGAGAAGAGTCATGGGAAGGCAAGGAGGGAGGGAAGAGAGCGTAGAACAGAGGTAAATAGGGCAAGAGATGTAGGTAATATGCGACAAGGGGCAGAGGACGGGGAGGAGGGATGGAAGAAACGTCGGGAAAGTTCGGGGAGTATAGAGTGTAACGTCTACGTGATACCCTGCGAGCCACCACGAGGGTGTGTGGCAGGGGGTGAAGATCACCAAACATGCACTATTGACATGCAAGTAGGATATTTAAGGGAGGCATGCTAGAGAACAGGGTCACATGCAGCTAGGTGGTTAGTATCTACATAATAAGGAAGGGATTATTGGTTGTTATTTCATGCATCATGCACTACAGACTACTCTAACTATATTTCACCTACCTATCCCTTTGCTACGCTGCCTATTGTTCTCTCTTATGGCACGCGGGAAAAATGACATTTTAAATCTATCGGTACGACAATCTATCTCTCTAATCTTGTTAAGATGATCAAACCTAGCATAATACGCAGGGGTTCTTAATATATATCTAACGTCATCTGTGAACAACTCTGTTTCGAATTTACTTAAAAGGTTTAACCTAAATTTTAACCTGCGTTCTGATAGTAATTCCCATCCTAGTTCTTCTAACGCCATGTACCTTAAAATTAATAGTAGGTAAAGTCATTATGATACACTATGTTCAGGGTTTATGGTTGCCGTGTGTTTGTCCTGGTCATTAAAATGTTTTGTTGATCAATTGCTGTTACTAATACCACTTTTATTTAAACTAAGCGACCCGGGTTTCAGTGAATAATCACCATAATAGGCATTAAATGAGATCTGTTTATCCTATTGTTTCCGTAGTTACGTGACGGAAGGGAAGAAGAAGTTTGAAACGGAGGTTAGAATAGGGGAAAAGGAAGGGTAAGGCATTCGTTAATGAGGGTGTTGTCTTGGTTATTCAAAACTTGGTTATTGAACTAGTGAATTCTGGCCATTAAAGTTGGAGGGCACAAACTCGAGCTAGTAGAGCAATTTAATTACTTATGTAATGTGCTAGCTAAGGAGGCGTTTAGTAATATAAGGGAGCTGATGACGGGGTGTGAAGAAGAGCCTGGTGAAGAGCTTGGTATGGAGCGCAGCGTTGCATGGTGCAGAAACGTGGACCCTGAGAAAGGAGGATGAGAGTAGGTTGGAGGCATTTGATGATTGGGAGTGGGGAAGGATGGAGAGGGTGAGGAGGACGGAGAGGGTGAGGAGGACGGAGAGGAAGACTAACGAGGAAGTGCTTCAGATGGTGGGCGAGGATAGGAAACTGCTGAATCAAATTCGGGATAGGCAGTGTAGGTTACAAGAAGCGATGGGTTGCTCAAGAGTGTGATGGAGGGACGGAAGTCTGGGCAAGAGAGAAAGGGGAAGAAACAGAATTGGTTTCACGGACGGGATGAAGAGGGGTAGATCGTATGCGGAGGTGAAAAAGGATATACTAGTGCGAGATAGGTCCCTGAAAGTGTAGAAAACCGGGAGGAGATTCTCTGACATTTAACATAACCTACCTTAACCGGTAGAATACTTACAAAAATGCGTTTTTGCTGTGAGCCTTAGAGTATTTTTAATTGAAGACGATGTCGATTGTTGAGAGAGAGAGAGTTCGAAGGAGAACAGACGTGATGCAGGACGAAGAGATTGTTATTTCCCAAACGGAGCTCGGAGGAAAATAAAGCAGACTAAAAATATGTATTCCCATATAATTCAGTGCTACTAAACGACTCGGCGTCGCAAAAGGAAGGGAATAGCTTTTATCCATAATACACCGCAAGCCTTCGAGATGTGGGTGCGGAGAAGGTGCGGGATACGAAAAGTTGGACAGGCAAGGAAGGGCTTCGTATGGTGCGCTAGGAAAGAAGAAGAGGAGAGGTAAATGGTAGGATTGGATTGGATTTTTGGGGAGGCGACCGACAGCTAAGGTCAGTTGCGCCATAGGGGATAGGAAAGGGAAGAAGGGTGGATGGAAACCCGGCGTAGGCATTAGCCTGCTCTTAACGAAAGGTAAATGGTTGCAAGAGGTAATGGAGAACACTTACTATAGAGGGGACTTAAAAGGGTGAAAATTTACTATAGGGGATATAATATAGAGGGGAGAATGGTGGGTAATGCAGGAAGAGGAAGAAACAGAATAGAAGAACATGGGTGGTATGAAGGAGAGTTTGAAAAAGAACACGCTGACATGAAATTCCCAATTCATCATTTGAGTATTCTACCAGCTGATACGTAGGTTTTTGGGCAGTACTTTAGTACAGGTAGTTTGAGCGAGATAGTTCCTTAGTATAAATAGAGACCATATTCCAATTATAGATTTAAATTTCAGCAGCTTTATGACACATAAATTAAATATTGCATTATTATTGGCGCAATAATATACTTTTATGTGGTTGAAATTAAAAGTAATAAATAAAAATACCTCTCTTAAGTCTTTAACTTGACTCATTTTCTTCGCACGGTACGTTTAAAACTCCTTAACAAAGGAAGGTTTTCTTGTAATCCTAAAAATATTACTGTTGTTGCTATATAATTTATTTTCAAAAACACTTGAGAAAACATACCAACTACACACTGTTAACTTTTTGACAAGATCCAGGTGTTATAAAGTCCTCATTATTTAATTAAGGCCCCTCTTGAGTGCATACATGCACCATTGTCGGTCCCGGTGGCGGCGGGGTAAAGTCCTCGCCTGTTAACCTGAGGGGCGCGGGTTTGAGTCCCGCCTGGGTAGAATATTATTCTGCCCAGGACATGGGTGTCTGTGTCTCGTCCGTTGTTATTGTTGTTCACCCGACGTAAAATGGCCTAAAGTGCTGTATTCGGGGCAGTGAAATTAAATAAATAAATAAAATATAATATAAAAAAATTTCCCACGACAAGGGGCGGGTATTTCTCGTCAAAAATCTCGGTAATTAGTTAGTTAAGGGGCAGATATTTTGGTATCACTAGAAGGGTGATATATTTTTCTTTAAAATGAGACCAAATTCATTGATATCTAGGGGAGATGATATGTCGCTCAAACTACCTTAAGCGTCCATGCTTCTGGCATTTTGTTCTGCTTTCCCTCCTACTCGTGATCCGTCATTAGATCCGTCTTAAATTCCATACTCCACCGTCCTCTCCTCGTTTCGTACAGAATCTTTTATCCTCTTCCACGCTTCCCGAATGTTCTCCCCTTCATCACCCTTTACAACACCATCATTAACCCTTTGAGTGCGGCATGACGTGATTTCACGTCATGGTTGTGTTTACGCTGGAACTGATGACGTGATATCACGTCATGGGTACCGCGATTGCTCCAGCTTACTTACTTACGACATACAAACTACACAGTGTTGATTGATGCCTCACTTTTAAAGTAAGGTCTCTCTGGAGTGCATACACGTACATTTCCTATGCATAAGGGCTGGTATTTTTTGGCAAATATCTCGGAAAGTAAAGTGGTAAGGGGCAGATATTTTGGTATCACTAGAAGGGTGAGATATTTTTCTTAAAAATGAGACCAAATTCAAATTCGATTTCTAGGTGAAATGATTTTTCGCTCAATCTACCTTAAGCCCCATAACTTCTGGTATGTTGTTCTGATTACCCTCCTATAAGTGATCCGCGACTAGATCCCTCTCAAATTCCTCGCTTCGACTACATTTTCATATTTCGAACAGAATTTTTTATCCTCTTCCTCGCTCCCCTTCATTACCCTCTACAACATCATCTTCGATTTTCATAAAAATATAAAAGAGCAGGACAATAAGACATTCCATCGAATCCATGCTCACTTTCCGCCCTTTTCCTCTTTCAATTCATCATGCCTATTTCACTTCATTCTTCATGGCTGGTGCTGGTAATTCATCCCTTTGGGCGATTTGCAGAATAGTACCATCCGTGCGGAGAGGAGAGGAAGAGGGAAGGGGAAATATGGAAAGTGGGAGAAGGGCAAAGAGGAGGGAGAAGTGGATAGGGTGCGAAAACATAAAGACGGGGGGATTACCATTTTCCCAAAAACCGGCGCCAACGGTGCGCCGAATCGCCGAAAAACAAAACAATGAAATGGCGTTCGGAGACGCCATACAAATCCGACAATCCCCAAGGGGGATTCAGTGCACGGGCCGCCATACGTCCAGCAGTTTACGCACCCGAATACCCAAAACTTTTCCATGGGATGCCCCTCCTTTCTCCCCTCCTCCCCCCTCGCTTCCTCTCCCCCAACACCCCCGCCCCAGCCTGGCTCCGTGCCATGGGTGCTGCAGTGATTAAACCACGGCGACCGTGCCCAGGGACTGGAATTGGCGATGGAGGGAGGGTGAAGTGAAAGGCCCGCTCACAAAATGCCGTGCGGATACTCATGATTAACAGAATCATCCATCGCGAGTGGACGCATTGTATGCGCCAAGTGGCGCGGAAAATATTCTATAGGCGCGTCCCCGAGTCGTGAAAAACGTGCCCGCCCCTTTTTCGGCGCTGAAATAGGACGAGGTTTGAAATCCTCTTCGCCCTGGAGCGAGCTGGTACTTCATTTGATCCGCTCGCGTCCGATGGGCGCCTTACTTCCGGAATCACTTAGAGAAGAAAGAAAAAAATAAAAGCAGTACGAATTTGGGTCAAGAAATTACAGACAGATAATGACGGCTGAATGGTCACGTAGAAATAAAAGGATAAATCTGGGAAAAAGGAGCCCTCTGCTCGCGAATACTATCCCTTTTCCAAACGGAATTCTCAGAATATAAATCTTTTACAGCGATTGAATGTATCCGCAATAGAAACCAGATTGACGTAAAAAAATGAGGATTTATGCTCACGTAAACAATTATAATTGCATAAAAAGTTGCATGGAATAAGCCGGACGGTTTATTTTTAGTTTATTAGGTCAATGACTACCCAGCTAGTTAGTTTTCCAAACACATTATCTGGCACACGGGATGATCAGAGAACAAAACAAAGTCAACTTCGCGACTTGAATAATTAAGCATAGAAAAGTACACGGCGCCCATCAATTCCACGAGCAGTCGAAGGATTTGGCATGTATTTCGCGAAAAAATCAAATTGCCAAAGTTTCCAGCCTCAATTTTCTTTTCCTATTTTCCGACGCCACCGCTGACCCAATTCCAGACGTATCCACGGTTGCGCGGTACTCAGCCAGGGAGCCACTGGCGGATGCTTTTTCGGCAAATAGCACTGTTCGATGTTCCGGCTCAAACAAGGAACACAATCTGCTGTGCCAGGTAGAGTGCTCGGTGACCTAATACCCAGGCTTCTCTCCGGGGAGCCATCGGAGAAGCAGAAACAACTGACCTCTGAACACTTCAATGAAAATACTGACCCCATAAAGGCCCAGTGATTGCTTAGACTGGCGAATTCAAAAATGCTGAAATGCACTTACGTTCCACCAGGCTAGAGTTATCGCTAGAATGTTTGCGATAATTATCATATTTAATACATTTTTTAAATTATCAAAAACACAGTTGAAAATATGTTAGAGATTTCTCGAAAAATTTTCGAGATGACACATGAAAAATATCCACATCGTTTATTTTCAGTACAAATGATTTCCTGGTATATTTTTATTGGCTATGGCACATTGATGGAATGGATCATATGCTTTCAAAAAATACCCACTAATACAGATTAAAACAGCTGAGCAACTAACCCCGGTTTGTACTCGCCGGTTTCTAATCTGCATTCAGAATTAAGAGGACAATTTCTCCGTCAAATACCGACGACAAATTTGTGTAGCTGTTCGTTACCTGTGAATCACACGCTCGGGGAGCCAAATTGCTTTTAAGTAATATTTTACAACGGGAAAGTCACTCCTGTAACACGATTCCGCATTCAATGGGCAGTTTAACCGTCCGCATTTGAAGTGCAGTGCGATATCATAGCCGATCACGTCACCGACACACGAAAATGTTCCCCTCTATATTTGCGGCGCGTACGCGCGGTATGTAAGGATGTGTTGAACAACAAATTAACAGAATATACCACCGAAACTCTTCCAACGGTGTGCTCAGCGTGGATACTTTCGGGATGGATTGCCAACCATGGCTTTAAATTTTGAAAAATTACACAGCTGCCGAATTTCCAGTAGCATCAACACTCCAATTGCTGAAATACTTGCGCACAAATTTGTATCGAAATCTGCATTTTCACGGGCCGTATTATTTTTCTTTTTTGTTTGACGGACGATCCTGTTGGCCCCCTTACCTCCCTGGAATCCCGATAGGCTGCTGAGCCTGTCATCAGGTTTTCCAGGGACCGGACCAACAAAACTTGACACACATCCATGGCCCCGGGTGGTGAAAAATTCACCCAGGCGGTGATCGAACCCGCGACCCTCAGTTTAGCCGGCGAGGACTTTGCCCCGCCGCCACCGGAGCCGGCGGACACCACTAAAAATTACACTAACACCGCTGTTAATTTATGGGGAAAACCTGACGGTCGATTCATGCGCCGAAACCTTTCTTCGCATCATTTTATGAAGTCAGAAGGTCATTCAACACAGATGGCAGTATATAAATATCCCAGGCCCATCACCCCACCGATTGTATTTCGAAAATGGGCATTCGAAGCAGAGGCCATTCCGCCAAAATCGCGCGGCAAATCGCATTTTCAACCCTTTTAAAGCATTCCGCCGCCTGCGTGGAAAACGTTATTAAGGGCGAGCGATAAATTCCGCCCCCCTTCGTTTTGATTGCGAAGGTAGATTACGTTTCGAAGCGACCGCGACCATATAGGTGAGAAAGATTATCGTCGAGCAGGAGATGACAACCGACCATAGATAAATTCCTCGCTGCGGATTAATTTTCCCGCCAACAGGATAAAACTGTTCAAAAGGAATAACCGCAAACCGTTTTGCTAAGCGTGAAATATAATCCTAATAAAAGCGAACGGTTGCAAAATGCAACGAGGTGAATGTTCAGAACCTCTCAGACCTTTGAGTGCGGCATGACGTGATATCACGTCATGGTTGTCTATACGCTGGTGCTGATGACGTGATATCACGTCAAGGGTACCGTGAGAGTTCCAGCTCTCATTAATGAACTTTCAATAGGCCCCCTAGTCAAAGCTAGAACACTCACGGTACCCATGACGTGATATAACGTCATCAGCGCCAGCGTAAAGACAACCATGACGTATTATCACGTCATGCCGCACTAAAAAGGCTCATCTCATATTTATTCAATCATATATATTATTTCTCAAAGAGGTTTTTTTGTCACAACGCCATAACTCCCGTGATTCGTCATCAAAATTAATGATTCAAACATCGTTTTAAAGCTTATGTTCCCCGCTATTGACGAAAAATAAACAAATGGTTTAAAATTGAAGTTTTCGGTAAAAAATTTACAATCAAAGTTTTTGTTAAAAAATGATACAGTGCCATCTGTTAACAATATAATCAACTAATATGTTAGCTATGGTTACGTGCTTAAAAGACTGTAGGAGGCGCCATCTATTAACACATCGCTTAGTTAGATTGTTCACATTCTACATGAAATCAGTGTGACCGTTTACCGTTTAAGTTTACGATATGTATCTTTGACACAAACATAAATAACATACAATTGTCCATGAGAAGAAACAGGTAGAAGAATAGAAAGAAAGGAGGAAGAAACAGGAAGAAGCATCATACTGTGCGAAATATTCGCACGGGTCAGCTAGTGTCACCTATTTGTGTTTGCGCAAGGGACTCTGATCTTCCCAATGAACAATCATGTCTGTTTAACATCCACTTAAAAATGAAATTGACTGTAAGCCTGTTCTTAATTTCAACGGGTTAAAGGAAATTTCGAAATAGCAGAAATAAAAGCAAAAAAAGCATGTAAAGGTTTCTCGTACACTTTCCACATTTCCCGCTGATTTTAATGAGCAGGAACGCTATCATAGGTAAAACCCATTGAGGTATATAGAGAGGGCACTTGCTATGCTGTCCAATGCTAGAAGCTGAAACCAGTCAGCCAATTTTGTTGGCCCTGATTTTCCTTCAGCGCTTGCGGGCTTACACACTAATTTTTCAACTCTACTATGTTTTCTATTGATAACTTAGTAGAAATCAGCATGCCCTTACTTCCTCAATATACTTCTCCCATTCATATATTGTTTATTTACTGAAATTAATAACAATACGCATTCCTAGTGAAAACTCTGATAAAACAGAGCAGAATCCATAGTACCAGGCAGCTAACAATGGTTTCCAGAGTTACTTGACTTAAATTTCAAACAGATGATTGATATTCTTGCTTTACATCTGCAGAAAAAGGATGAAGAAGGGTACGCTCCGGCGAAAAAAGGAATACTCTACGTGGATAGGACCCTGAAAGCGTAGAAAGCCGGGATGAGATTACCCGAATTTTAACAAAACTTGCCTTTTAGGGTAGAATACTAAAGTATTAATAAAAACATATCACGACTCAGGTCTGGTATTTAAACTGGTCATGCGCCCAGTTCGAAAGTTCAATTCTTATTATTGCTATGTATTCTACCTTTAAAGGTAGGTTTTGTTGAATGTCAGGGAATCTCCTCCCGGTCTTTTACACATTCAGGGGCCTATCTCCCTCTACTATATCCTTTTTCGCCTCTGCATAAGATCTACCCTTCTTTACCCCGTCCATTAATACTATTCTCTTTCTTCCCCTCCCCCGCTTGCCCAGCATTCTTCCCTCTATCACACTCTTCAGCAACCCATCACCCTTTATTAAATCCTTCAGCCATCTACCCTGCCTATCCCGGATTCCACTCAAAAGTTTCCTTTCCTCGCCCACCATATAAAGCACTTCCTCGTTAGTCTTCCTTTCCGTCCACCTCACCTTCTCCATCCTTCTCCACACCCACATCTCGAATGCCTGCAGCCCATTCTCGTCCACCTTTCTGAGAGTCCACGTTTCCGCCCCATGCAACGCTACGCTTCATATCTAGCTCTTCACCAGCCTCTTCTTCACATCCTTACCCATTGTCCCCGACATCAACTCTCTTCTATTACTAAACGCCTCCTTAGCTAGCGCTATTCTCTTCCGTATGTCATTGCTACTATGCCCGTTTTCCTCTGGCGCGCTAACTAAGCAATTAAACTTTTCTACTTGCCCTAGCTTGTGTCCGCCAACTTTAATCACAAGCTTCGCTTTCTTTGTCATAGAAAAGTTTAACTGTGGAAGTAAATTTATAAAAATAAATAAACAAATGCCGCTAACATACAGTTAACTTTTATCCTTTCCCCCCACTACCTTGCATTAATATCTTTGTTGTAATATCTCCAAGCCACATGTGTCTACGGAGGCTCAAAGGGATAGTGTGCAGATGAACTTTCATCGAAAAATATCGCAAAAGTAACTTCACGATGAAAACTCCAGGCCGTGCACGATATCCGCCCACCAGGAGTGCACGACTCTTCTTGTTAGCCTTATCGTCTTTGTCGAGCCCTGATTAACAGGTTCAGGTGTGGAGTCTTCATAGGCACACGTCTAGGATAATTGAGTTTGAGAGAGAGAGAGAGACTAGAGAAGACTCCTAGTCAAACAACGGACAGCAAAAACACCACTCTGCTCAGAGCAGGCTGCTTGATTGATGGAACTTGATTATAGATTTTAGTCCATCACGACGGTTGCATTAATTAGGCTCTCTCACTCAGTGAATGGAAGATGTTTAAAATAATAATCCTCTCCTGTAGACACACTCGACGGATCGCATTAATGAAGGGCAAACATAGTTGAGCTGGTGTGTTGACGGCGATAAAAGGCACTTAAGAGAAGACGGGAACTCCAGAAGGATCCCCGCATGAAAACTTTGAGCCTCGAAATGGAATTTGTCGACTTAGATAGGAGACAGCAGCAATGGCGATCAATGGCATATTTCTATAAGTGCGCGATGAGACATCCCATGCATTAATTTTCTTTTTATAACCAAGTACTTCTGAGGCGGCCAGGGGGATGAATCGTAAGACATTGAGCGCACATTTTTTATTTTAATTATGTCGAAAAATATTCCCTGACAACACCACTTAATTCCATCCGTTTATACGGAGGAAAAAACCACACGTGTAGCAATGCAAATAAATGATTCGAGATTTATATTTTTTTAAAGTTCACCTTAAGTATTGCTATGACTTGAGTTTACGGCAAGTAATTTGACATTAATGCGATAATCAGACGTAACTACGGGTTTAAATCTTGAAATCTTTTGGTACCTGCGATGAATTTTTTAAAGCAACAGCTTCGCCGTGCTATTCTGCCGGCTTCGTCAGGCTTACTTAGCCTGCAAACTGCGAAGAATAGCACGGCGAAACTGTTGCTCTGAAAAAATCATCGCAGATACCAAAAGATTTCACAAGATTTAATCATGAGCTGCGAAAATTTACGAAAAAGGTAACTACGTGTTTATTACTCGCATTTAGATGGATAAAGAGGTCACTACGTCATCAAACTGTAGCCTGGCAACCGAAATAACAACCATATTGTTTACCCTCGCTCTTTTCGTACTTTTCTTTGGATAGCACGACGGAATGGACGTATTAACGGATGTAAAGCAAGAATAAGAACCATCTGTTTGAAATTTAAGGCAAGTAATTCATAAAAACATACATTGGTTACCTAGAGCTATGGATTCTAGTCGATTTTACC